>OZ004706.1:193598022-194973238 GCA_963924515.1 Vespertilio murinus | reverse complement strand
TGGCGGCGGCGGCTTCGTACAATCCACACAGTTCAGCTCAGGTCAGAAAGGGGAGGAGCCAACACCCAAACTGTGGTCCAGCTCCCAAGCGCCCTGCATTGCGCTCGTGGGCTGAACGTTCGGAGCCACAGGTCCCCCCTCCCCCCCGAGGCTGTGTAGTGGGGACGGTTTGCATTTGGGGCGTTCCTATTGGGGGGACGCTGTGGGTGAGTCCCTAGAGCCGCTCGGCACCAGCCAGACGCCGAGCACTTGTTTTCCTGGCGTGGCGGTCCCCGGGCCGCGGTCTGACGTCGGCTGGGGCCGTGGCGCTTCGGGGAGAAGCTCTGCTTCCTTCCCCAGTACCGAGGCCCCGCTGGCCGGGAGCTCGGGGTCACGGGGGCGGGCGGTCCGCTTTCCAGTCTGCAAAGGACTCGTATTTTGTTCACTATGTTCCTTTTAATGGCTCAGCTCAACACAAGGAAGCAGGCCCTGCTGCAGTCCCGTTTCACAGATGGGGAAACCGAGGCAGGCTCCGAGGGGGGACCCTGCCTAACCTGTCCCAGCCCAGGGCGCACACATCTCCGATGCCTCATGTTCAACCGCGAGTTCTGATCCCGACCCGTCTGCGAAGAGGCTGCGTGTCTGGGACCCACCCCTCCGCCCCCGCCGCCCATCGGCTCCGAGCTTCCTGGCTGCGGAGTGTAAGCTGCAGGCTGTGGGCGTCCTCGTGGCTTTTGATTCGAGCAGCAGCCCGGACACCCGGACTGTGCTGCACCCCTGGAGGGAGCACAGCGAGCGTTAGAATAAAGGGCTTTCTCCGGGCGTCCCTGCGTTAAGTGGCGGGTCCACGGAGGTGCTCGGTCGGTGCTGTCACTGAATGCCCGTCAGTGCTCCTGTCATAGTCCTGGGTGGACTGGAGGCCCGATCGGTGGCTTGGGTTCCTGTCTTTATGAACTAGAGGCTCACACAATGGACGTGCCCCCTCCAAGAGGGGGCCCCTGCCAGAACCGGGCCTGTGGTCCCCGGCGGCGCTGGTGCAGTCTGGTCATTCGTGGGAGAGCCCTCCTCTCCCGGTCCTGGCCCCTCTCAGCTCTCTTCTCAGAGACGTGTCCATCTTTGAGATCCCGGAAAACCGCAGCGTATTGTTCTTGGGCTCCCCAGGAAGGAGCCCAGAGGCCGGCCGTGGAAGACGCGGCTTCATTAGGACACACTCGCCCACAGTGTCGGCCGTGGGGTGAAGTTACCGCCGCGCCGGCCGCCGGGGAAGCGGAACCGCTAAGTCCCTCCCAGCCTGCGGACGGACAACACCGGGATGGCCGGCGGTGCTGTTGTTTGACCACCACCCAGACTGCCCCGCGGGAGGTCTCTGGGGCACAGGCAGCCGGGAGAACAGGCCGCAGGGGGAGGGGGAGCGAGAGCTGTGTGAGATCAAAGCACTGTTTTCCTGTCGGAGGAGCTGGCCAGGCTCCCAAGGCCTCCCAGCCGGCTGACCGGCTGACCGACGGCCTTCGTGCATTCCCACAGGGAGGGAGGGGGCCCCGCGGCCTGGGAGGGGGGCTCACGTTCTTATTGACCGTACGGGGTTCCTATTGATCGTACCGGCTCTTTCAGGGGACTCTCCCTCTTCGGGCCCCGGGGTGGCGTCAGGGTTGGTGCGGTTCAAGGAGGGGTGCTGCTCCGTCCCCCACCTCTCCCCGGATCCTTCACGCAGGGACCGTCCCCGCACTGGCAGGGGCGTCCGGGAAGCAGAGGGAGGAATGGGTCCAGGCTCTTTGTTTGTTTTTGTTTTTAAAAAAATATATTTTATTGTTTTTTTTACAGAGAGAAAGGGAGAGGGATAGAGAGCTAGAAACATCGATGAGAGAGAATCATCGACCAGCTGCTTCTTGCACGTACCCTACCAGGGATGTGCCCGCAGCCAAGGCACATGCCCCTGACAGGAATCGAACTCGGGACCCTACAGTCTGCAGGTGGACGCTCTATCCACTAAGCCAAACCGGTTTCGGTGGTCCAGGCTCTTTGCAGGGGTAGGTTGAGTTGCTCACCCCGGATCAGCTGTGGTGAAGGGAAGAGGGTTTGGTGTGAGGGGACTGTGGGGCCACAGGGAGGGGCTTGGACAGCGGGAGACCTGCCGACTGACGGCTGACGTCTAGGCACAGGAGGCGAGGGCGGAAGGCAGGACACATTTTCCTGACGGCTCAGCCCTCGCTTACTGTGCTGGTCCCACCCCTCAGCCACTCCTCCTGTAAGTGCCTCGGGATGAGGGTGGCAGGGGACGAGATGGGTGGCGGGTCCCCTCCCCTGGGCAGCAGGCAGCTGCCCTCCTGCCTCTGTCTGCCCGGGAGGGGAAGCCCGCGCACCCCATTCCCCTCCCTCACCTGCTCAGGGAGGCGCCGGCCTCGGTGGCGGGTCACGAGGGGACCTGGGGCGATCGCCCGCACGGGGAGGGGTCAGGGCTCTGCTGCAAATGGCACACATCCCCCCCGCCCCCCCCCCCCCGACTCCTAAACAAGCACTTTATAAGCCGCGTTCCCTCTGCACCCAGGCGGTGGGTGGGGGAGGCAGGCGTTCCCGCTCCTCTCGGTAAATAGCCAGTCACGGAGCCACACGGTCCCGGCATGCCCGGGGCCGGGGCCGGGGCCGGGAGACAATTCGAGCTGAACGGGTGCAGAGGTTCCCAGTTCTCAGATGGTCAGGAAATGAGATGCTGCAACTTCGTCATCTCCGTGCGTGGCTGCCTTCCACGGGCCGCTGAGGTCTTCCAGTGACGGCAGCGAGCCCCCGGGGACGGGGGCTGGTGGGCCTCCCGGGGGGTGACGCACGCGTTTTTATGAATCCCTATTAAACAAGAGGCCAACACAAGGTCTCAGGCATGGCGGGCCCGCGATGCTCATAATTAATGAGTTAATTTTCAGCTCGTAAAAGTCAAATGCCACGTCGTTGTGCTATTTACACCACAGTGACAGGATTTATGAAACACATGACTTTACAGAGGGTGCGTGTGGCTGATGGGGTCCAGTTTAATGGCATCAGGAGATGCTGCCCAGCCCCACAGTGAGCTCCGAGGCTCTGGGCAACCCCAGGTCCTCCCAGAACTGCCCCCTCCTCCCCCATGACCCCTGACAGGCCTTGGTCTGACCTCCTGTCTGTCTCCCATCACCGACCGAGTAGCCCAGGGTCCTTAGCTCAGAATTCAAGGCCTCGTCGGTGCCGCCCCAGCGAGTGGGCCAGCTGGGCTCCATCATGATGGCCCACTCGTGTCCCAGGAGCAGCTTGAGGGTTCTAGAGGGCTGGCCGGTGGTCTCAGAAGATATGTCCCTGTCCCGCTGCCCACAGCTGTCACCCCCTGTAGCCAGAGAGGTGCTTAAGCTAAGGATCTTGAGAGGAAGAGGTCGTCCTGGATTAGCAGGTGGCCCCAAACGCCGCCCCGCGTGCCCTATGGGAGAGAGGCAGAGGGAGGCAGACCCACACAGGGAGGAGGAGCCACGGGGAGTCAGGCGGAGCGGTAGGGGCCCAGCCAGGGGCGCCTGGAGCGCCTGCAAGCTGGGAGAGGCGAGGGCCCCTCCCCTGGAGTTCTGAGGGAGCCGGGACCAGCCGACTGCTTGACCTCAGACTTCTGGCCTCCAGAACGAGGAAAGAATAAATTCCTGCGGTTGTTTTTTTAATCCGCACCCAAGGATATTTTTTTTCCATTGATTTTCGGAGAGAGAGTGAAAAGGAGGGAGGAGAGAGAAACATCTATGAAAGAGAGAGACCTTGACTGGTTGCCTCCTGCATGCACCCCAACCACCCCCAGGGATGGAACCTGCAACCAAGGTACATGCCCTTGACCGGAATCGAACCCGGGACCTTTCAGTCCACAGACCAACACTCTACCGCTGAGCCAAACTGGTTTTGACTTCCTTCATTTTGATCTGTACGTGGAGTGCTCCGCCCAAGAGCTCAGCTCACCCAGGAACCTGCCCGTCTCGCCGCCCGCCGAGGCTGTCAGGTTCAGTCAGACCCTGAACCCTAGAATGGCCCTGTGCACCTCGATGCCACCCCTCGTGGCCGGAACAGCCGACCTCCTCTGGTGGAGGAGCCAGAGCCACTCACATCAGACTGAGCTGTCCCTTCCCCGAATGCATCGTTTTTTAAAATATACATTTTTACCGATTTCAAAGAGGAAGGGAGAGAAAGAGAGAAACATCCATGATAAAGAGAGAATCACTGAACGGCTGCCTCCTGCACGCCCCACACTGGGGATCAAGCCTGAAACCTGGGCATGTGCCCGTGACCGGTATCAAACCCGGGACCCTTCAGTCCACAGGCTGACGCTCTATCCACTGAGCCAAGCCAGCCAGGGCCCCGAATGCATCTTGTTCAGAAGGGGACAGGGTCCCCAGCTGGCTCCGGGGCCCTGGCTGCCGTCCGCCCTGTCAGTTCGCTGCTTGGTGGAGAACGCCCCCTTCCCTGCTCCCCTCTGGCTGCGTCCGCCAAGGTCAGTATCTGGGGCGCACTTGGCGACCGTGCTGAGATCGTCCTCGGCGGCGGCTCTCCGTGGGAACACCCTCCCGGCTGGCCGCCGTTCAAGGAGAAGCCAGCAGCTATAAGAAGAGGACATTTACCACATCCGGACTTTGTTAATTAAAACTGTTTATTTCCTTCGCCTTTGAACGGGCGATAAATTCACAGGGTTCAAGATCCAGGAGGCACGCTCCCGGCGGCGTTAGACCTGCCACAGAGTGGCCGCGACGGAGACCGGCTGGCGCTGGCAGAGGCGGTGACCCGAGGGTCACCGACAGGCCCCGGCAGCCCCGGACAGAGCCCGGCCACTGCCTGCGGGCAAAGGCGCAGAGCCGGCCGGTGCCGGCAGGGCAGCCTTTTCAACACACGGTGCTGAGCAGCTGGTGTTGTGGGTGAAAAAGGAGCCTTGACCTCGCTCTCACCCCCTCCTGCCTGCCCGCGTGGGAGCCGAACCGCTGGGTCGGAGAGGCGGCCTGACAGACAAAGCCCGGGGAGCTCGTGTCGGGCACCACCGTCCTTGCAGGGGCTGGGCCATCAGAGCTCGGAGAGGCAGGTGGGCACGGCCACAGTGTGGACGCGGCCCCGAGAGCCGAGTGCCAGTCCTGCCGGCCCGTGGGGAGGGGCAGCTGGAGGAGGCCGGCACCTGCCAGGGGCTTCGAAGGGTGCGTGGCTGTAAGGAGTGTGGCCCACGAGGCAGTGCTGGTGTTGTGTCTGGGTTTGGGAGCTGAGAGGGACTGGGTTTCTCGCTGTGAGGAGCCGGGGGGGCCCGGGCCCGGGGCGCTGGTCTCCCCTGCATAGACTCGCCGAGTTAACAGTTTTGCTCCAAGCAGGGAGTTCGCACTTTGTTACAGCTGTTTACTGCCTGTCTTCTCACTACAGCTATGAAGCATTTGATCTTTGCTATTCATTTAAAAAAAAACTTTGCCAAAACCGGTTTGGCTCAGTGGATAGAGTGGGACCGACAGGCCTGGTCCCAGGTTCAATTCCGGTCAAGGGCATGTACCTTGGTTGCAAGCACATCCCCAATTGGGGGGGGGGGGAGGGGGCGGGTGGTGCAGGAGGCAGTTGTTCGATGTTTCTCTCTCATTGATGTTTCTAACTCTCCCTTCCTCTCTGTAAAAAAATCAATAAAAATATATTTTTTTAAATAAAAGAAGACCACATAGGATATCTTTGTACGTGCGGGGCCTTGGCACAAGCTTAACTAAACCCCTAGAGGTGGAGCTGCTAGTGGCTAAACGCTGCATACATTTGCCTCGTCTGGTTACTATCCTTGACCTTCAGGACTGTTCATTTACTCTCCAGGCCCCAAGGACTCTCTCCAGACCACAGACTAAGACCATCTTGGGCGGTCCCGGGAGTGGCCCACCCCTTCCCTCCTGAGCTGGGCCCCCAGCTCCTGAGGCCGGTGTGCACGACTGTATTCATAGGGCGGCACTGCCCAGGCCTGCCCCACGGGGAACACCCTGCCCGAGACCAGAGCAGAGGCTGGGGCCGGGAGGGACTCGGAGGGAGGAGAGGGTTTCCATCGTGGGTGGAGAAGGCTTTGTGCCAGACTCCTGAGCCTAGGGGAAGAGGCAGAAGTCAGTGGGGCTCACCCTTGGCCTCTCTCCTCGGCCCCCAACTAGTGGTTTCCCTGACCCAGGGCTTTGCCAGGGTTTTCTGGGGAGGACGTGGGTGGAAGGGAGCTCTCACAGGGACTGGAGGCTGAGAAGGGTGTTACTACAGATCCCAGGTCTGCCCGGCTGGGTGAGAGAGACAGAAAGAAGAGGAAAAGGTAGAGGGAGGAAGGGATGCCATCTCACCGGGCAGAGGCCGGGCACCTTCGTGCAGGTATGCGCTCTGGACCGTCTGCCAGGCTCTCTCAACACCCTCTCCGCAGACTTTGCAAGCAGGCACCGGGCAGCATGGGAAGGTCGTTGTGCAAGGACACGGACCGGAGAGACTGCTGGGCTGGTCAGCAAAGACGTCCCGACAGTCCTTTCTGCTGCAGCCCACGCTGCTGCTGCGGGGAGAGGTGGCTCAATGCCCTCCTCCTTGAATTCCGGCAGCCCCGGGACTGGCTTTGGATAAAGAACACAGCAGACATGATGTTCTGAGACGTCCAGGCCCGGGGACTGGAGCTTCCGCTTCTGGCTTCTTGGAACCAGGCTGCCATTCTGTGAGGGAGTCCAAGCCCCAGCCAACATCCCCGCTGAGCTCATGGCCACCAGCCAACCCCAACTTGCAGTCCGGTGAAGGAGGCCACCTCGGACCTTCCAGCCATCTCACACCCCAGTGGCACTGTAGGGAGCAGCCGGACCCCCAAACAAACCCACAGACTTGTCAAGGACAATAGGTGGTGGGTGGTGATTGTGCCCCTGAGATTCGGGGTTGTTCGTTATTGAGTTATAGGTAACCAAAACAGAAGCTGACGTGGCAAGGCTCTTTAAGAATGGAACTAAATGTTGAGAATTTCAGGTTGAGGCCCACGTGTAGGGGGCTTTTGCCCACTTTCCAGAAATGACCCGACCAGCGCTGACTGGCTAGCTATTCTCGCTTTTAAACCAGCGATTCTCTTGTTGACTCTGAGCCACGTTCTTAGAAATCACATCTGGAAAAGACGCAGCAGTCCCGGCACCCGCTTCCTGGAGTTGCCTCATCCTACCAGCTCCTCTCTGAGCTGAGTTCCACCCGGGGGAAGCTGCCCCCTGGACAGGCCTTCCATAGCACAGGCGCGTCTCCAGTGGGTGGAAGGTCAACGCCATGTTCCTGGCGTTGACCTGAGTCTTCAAGGTTGAAGGACACCCTCTCTTTCCTCGTGAGCGGCCCCAACAGCAGCAGCTGGGCCTTCCTCGCTGGCCCTGGTCGGGGGGAGGGCATTGTGCTTGTGGTGGGACCCAGTCCCCTGGCAGTTTCCGGGCCTGTTTTGGGGTACGGGCCTCATAGAGGAGGATGCCCAGGCTGGGAGCCATGGCATTCCCACCATGAGACTTTCATCTCATGATTCTGGGCGTCACCCCTGGGAGGGTCTAGCTTCTGCAGAAGGTGCTTCCCAGTTCTGGTCTCGCCTGCCCATCAAAGACACTTTTCAAAGCGTGGAAAGTTCCTCTTCCCGGAGCACCCACCCACTCCCAGCAGCAGGACCAGGCAAGCCGTGCCTTTGATCTCCAGCAGGAGAAAGGGGTGCGAGAGCCATCTGGCCTCCGGCGGCTTGCTTCCCTGTGTGACCCATTTTTCTGGCTTAACCCTCTGCCCACCCATCCTCTCCAAGCTGGATGCTGGTCTCCTCTTCTGCCCAGTGTTCTCGCTGCATGGAGGGCTCTCTCGTGGGAACAGGAGGGACCTGCCTTCCCTTCTCCCCCACCCCACTGACCACAGTCACTGGAGACCGATGCTGCTGCTGTCCCCATGTGGAGGGAAGGTGCAAGATGTGTCCGGCACACGGCCTCACGAGGTTGTTGGGCATTGGGGCTGCTCTAGGGCTCCTGGCACAACCTTTGGGGTTCCCTCTGGGGCAGGTAGCTACTCAAGGGTGACACCTGGATCATGAGAAGGCGTAATTTGAACTTGACAGGATAATGCCTGTTTTGCAAAAGGGTTGCATTGATTTACAGCGTGTAAAGGTTCTGTTGATCCACATGGCCTCCAACATTTGTGATCCTTAAAGACATTTTTTTTGGGTCAATTAAATGTGTGCAGAACTGTAGCTCTTCCTGAGTCGTGTCTCCCAGTTACAGTGAGAACGGGCGTCTCTGCACGTTCCCGGGCCTGCTAGTTCTTCTGGGAACGCCTGCCCATGTCCTCTGCCTGTTTACTTAGTGGGTTGTTTGCTTTTTGGTATCGACCCCTAGGAGTTCTTTGTAAATCCTCAACGCTAGTCCCTGCTGGTTTTATGTTTAGTGAATAGTGTCTCCCAGTTCGTGGCTTTTCACCTTCATTAGGTATATTTTGATGAGGAGGAGAAGACCTTAATGATAAGGTAGTCCAATCTATCCATCTTTCATATTGTTAAGGTTTTTGTGTGTCTTGTTGAGGAAAGCCTTTTCTACCCTGAGGTCACATAATCACCTGTATTTTCTTCTAGAGTCTTAAACTTTTGCTTTTGACATTTCTCTTCTTAATCCATTTGGACATGCTCTTTGTGGATGGTGTGAAGAAAAGATCTAGCTCGTCCTTGGTCCTGTGGTTTTTCTGTCTCATTTATTGAATGACTTTCCCCGGGGATCCGTTATCCACTTCCTGTGGTTACTGAAGTCTGTGACGAGTGGGTGTGTGTCGGGGCTCTGTTCGATCAGGGAGTTTGTCTGTCCCTGAGCCAGCCTCTCACTTACACTTGGTTACAGCTTTATAAGTAGCCTTCCCAATGACGGAGCACCCACACCTCCTTCTTTAGACGTGTGTGCTGTTCTTCTTATTTTAAAAAAAATGAGTTATAACTTGGACACAGCGAAGTGCACAGACCTCAGGTGCATGTTTCAATTACTTATTATAAATCATGCACTCGGCCGAAACCAGTTTGGCTCAGTGGATAGAGCATCAGCCTAAGGACTGAAAGATTCCAGGTTCAATTCTGGTCAAGGGCATGTACCTCAATAGTCTGTTTCTGAGGAACAGACTATTGAGGCAGCTGATCAATGTTTCTCTCTCATCGATGTTTAACTCTATATCTCTCTCCCTTCCACTCTGTAAAAAAAAAAATCAATGAAATATATATTTTAAAAAATCATGCACTCGACAGTCATCAGGGCTGCATCACAATCCTCTCCACCTCTCCAGGTGCTCAGGGCTCTGTGGGTGTGGAGGTTGATCGGGCAGTGGGGCCAGCTCACCTCGGCAACATGGTGTGTGTGAGGAGCTGAAGGCCGGGATGGACCAGCCTCTTGGGTGCACCCCGTTGGAGCATCTTCCCTCATGACGTTTGGCTGATGCTGGCTGACTTTAGCTGGGCTGTGGCCAGAGCCCCTGCAGGTGGTCATTCCTGGGGGGTAGTGTGGGCTTCCTCCCAGCATGGCGGTGGGGCTCCCTGACAGAAGTACATAGGGACTTCCTGTTGATGGAGGAAGCACCAGGTCCGCCCGAGTTCAAAGGGAAGGGACGCAGACCTCACCGTTGGGGAGGGACAGACCTAGTCACTGGGTAGGAGGGGTCTCAGGATCATACTGTAAAAGCCCTGTGAGGTGGGAGGAGCTGATGTGGCCGTGTTTGTAAAATACAGCTTGCCACATCTGTGTAGCCATCCCCCAGACCAAGTTATAAAATACTTCCAGTGACGGGTGGCTCCCGGGGCCCTTCTAGTCCATACCTGCCCTGGAGGTAACTGTGACCCTGACCTTCTCTATGTAGACTTGTTCCCTTGATCTTGACTGTGAGCGACATACACGTGTAAGCACACAGTGTGCATCTCCGAGGTCCGGCCTCTGGGCTCAGCATCCTATCAGTGAGCCCGATCAGAATGAGGGCCAGCACCTTGCTCCTTCTCACTGCTGTGCCATGTTCTGCTCTCGGGCCAGCTCTGGACTGGCCCTGTGGCTGCGGGGCGGGGCTGAGGGATCCAGGGGTACCCGGGAGAAGCTGGTCTGGCTTCCCCACATGCCTTGGCCTCCTCTCTGTGGATGGTGCACCGTGGTCAGACGAGGTGGAGGAGGGGCCGCATGGGGACCGGCAGGGGTGGGAGGGGGCCTGTGCACGGGGCTGGGGTCCTGCCTGAGCCCCGGCTGGCCGTGCTGCTCCTCGGGAACATGGGCTAAGCCGGCCAGCGGGAACTGACGTGCTGAGTGGGAATGGGGGACACAGGAAATGGTCTTCGGAGAAGCCTGAGACATGCCCTTGGGAAGGGAAGAAATAGAGAGCTTTGTTCTGTGAGCGGCTCTGGTGATGGGCTCTGGGCCCCAGGGGCTGTGCCAAGAGGGACTTTGAGGGGTTTTGTCATGCTTTGAGGGTCCTGGGTCCTAGATGTGGGAGGTGTAGGCTGCTGGCCACAGGGTCAGCCAGCCAGAGGGCCGGGCCGGACTGCGGAATAGTCTGTCTCTGAGGAAAATCATGCAAACACACCCTCTCATTTATGCACACACACTGACACACACATTCATGTTCACACACCTATCAGCACATGCTCACACACAGCCTCACACGCCCTGGCTCATGTGCACACCTGCACGTACTGACACACATTTATACCCCCTTCCCCCCACCTCCACCCCACACTCTCACGTAACCACCACACACACCTGTACACACCCCCTTCCAGGTGAGGGCCCGCTGGCCGCACTCCCAGCCTCCCTCCGGAGCAGCCAGTGGGCGGTGCTCACGGAAGTGAGAGAAGGGGCAGAGGCTTCTCAGTGGGGTGCACTTGCCCTTCATTCGACCTGAGCATTGTGTCCCGGGTGCCCCAAGAACAGCACGTCAGGGAGGGGGTCCCGTCCCCTCATCAGCTTGGGCCGCAGCCTCCTGCCTCTGCTGGTGTCCTCGGAGCCTGCGGTGGGAGGGACGGGGCTCACTCGCAGGTGTGGGGTTGGCACAGCCCCCCAGAGGCATGGGCAGGGCTCGCTTTCTATACGTGGCCCCTGCCTCCCTTCACCCAGATGGCAGAGCTACCCTGAGGGCAGTTCCCTCAGTCCGTGGCTCTCAGCCCCAGATCCTCGGCCTGCTCACCCCCATAGCTTGCTGACTCCCCAGGGCACCGGGGAGAAAGCACCCCCTCACTTCCGGGTATGAACCCCTTCCTTCTTCAGGCCTGACCCCCCTCCGCACCCCCCCACCACGACCCACTTCATGTCTGTTTACTGTTGTTTTTAAAAAGCACTTCTTTCCAGTAATCCTGCCACGCGGGAAGGAGTTCTTATTTAAACTCTTGAAAGTTGTATTTACTTTTGGCCCAAGGTCAGGTGTTTGGTGGTTTCACATCGAAAGTGCAACCTTGGCGTCGGAGCTTGTGGAAATAGGGCTTTCTGCAGGGTGCACACACACACACACACACACACACACACACACCACACACACACCTCTGGGCACATGGGTGTGACCGCCGGGCGGAAGGCGGTGGGGGCCCATGCACAGCCATGCACGGCCCGTGCGTTTAGAGACCTGTGCATGGGCAGACGGGCACGGACACAAAGCCGAGTGTGCGGAGCCACGGGTGCGTGTGACGAGCTGTTCACGCTGAACTGTTACGGAGCTGACAACCTAGAAAAACCTTCTTCTGGAAAAACGAGACAGATGTGTATTATTCCCTCCATGGAAGACGCCCAGAGGCAGGCAGGCAGGCCCAGCCTGGTGGGCGCGCAGTGGTACGTATGGGCCTGGCTGCTCTGTCCGCTGTAGCCCCGTTTTAGTTCATGACCAGGCTGTCCCCTTAGGGTCCAATATGGCTGTGGGGTGTCAGCCCCCCAAAGTCTGGTGTGGTTTGGGGAACTGGAGCCCAGCAGCCTCCATGCCTGAGGGGCCTTTGTCCTTCACCCTTTCCACATGACCGTTATTCGGGGCCTGGGGGCCGCCGAGGCCCATCCGAGGCAGGAGTGGACGGGCAGTGTCCCGGGGTGAGATCTAGGGCCTGGGAGGGCTGCTCCCCTCCCCGTCACTGCCCCCCGCAGGCAGCTGGAGGTTAACACGGGGAGGCATTTGGTGCTAGGCTGAGAGAGATTTGCAAGTAAAACCGTAAAACCGGGGAGGAGCGTATTGGCAACCTGCACCTGCCCGGCGCCTGCCCGGGGTCCTGCCTGCTTCCCTCACGGCTGGCGTGGAGCAGGGCTGGCGCGGTCCCTTCTGCTGGTGCAGAGACGGGGGGCCTGGTGGCCTGTGGAGTCCCGAGGCTGGAGAGTGTTTTGACAGGAGGGTGACCCTTTCCTGAGGGCGGAGAAGGCCCCGGATCGGGTCCCGCCTGGCCCAGCCGCCTGAGCCTCCGCACGTACCCACGGCCCCGCCCGCGCTCCCGCGTGCTGCGCATTCCGGCTCAGAGGCCCAGCTGTCCCCAAGGAGCAGGCGGAGGGCAGCCCGCGTCCCACAGGAAGCCGGGTCCCCGTCACTGCCCTGCGGACGGTGCATTCCAGAGGCCCCTGTGGAGGCTGCCCCGGATCCGCAGGCCTGGCCGCCTTCCCAGGAGGGCTCGGCCGCCTTCGCGCACTACGTGACTGCCTGCGGGTGCACATGCCTGCCGCGCGTGGGTGGCGCCCGGGGCCCCCCGGTGCTGGAGCGGCGCTGCGTGGACTTGTCATCTGAAACAAGCCAGCAGGCAGAGACGTCAACGCGGTGGCAGCGCCGCCCGCCCCGCCCCGCCCCGCGTGGGGTAAACCTGCTGCCTTTTTTAGCCCGACAGCCGGTGAGCAGGTGGCTCAGGTGGAAGGGGGGGGGGCTGGCAGAGCTGACGCCCGCAGCGCACCCCTCCCCCCAGGCCCGGGCTCAGGCTCCGGCCCCTGGTGGGGAGGAGAGCTGCTTCCCATGATTCACAGGGTCCGGGGCTGTTTTCGAACACGTGGCCCCGGTGACGCCGGCTCACGTCGGTCGGGAAGCTTCGGGACTTGCGTGTTAAGGCCAAGCAACGTAGCGCGGGGGAGGCTGCCCGCATGCTCTTCCCTGGGAGGACTCTGGCGCAAGTGATGAGGGCCTTGTCTCTGGGGAGATAGAAATCAAACACGGAGAACCACCGCAGGCAGCGGGAACAGACAGGCTGAGGGTCATCAGAGCCGTCAGCCCACGTGGTGGACGTGGGGCCACGTGGGGGTTGGGTGGGCACAGTGCATGATGCGGACACAGGCCCTGTCAGTCAGCTGTTATCACACTAACGCTGCAGAGCAACACCCGGGGGGAGGGAGAGGGGGCAAAAATAGGTTAATAATAAATAATACAATAGTTAATAAATACATAATAACCCTATATAATAAAAGGCTACTATGCAAATTGACTGAACGGCAGAACGACCGGTCGCTATGACATGCACTGACCACCAGGGGGAAGACGCTCAATGCAGGAGCTGCCCCCTGGTGGTCAGTGCATTCCCACAGGGGAGCACCGCTCAGCCAGAAGCTAGGCTCACGGCCGGTGAGTGCAGTCGTGGTGGCGGGAGCTTCTTCCACCTCCTCGGCAGTGCTAAGGATGTCCGACTGCCAGCTTAGGCCCACTCCCCCCAGGGCCTAAGCTGTCGGTCAGACAGTCCCCAAGGGTTCCTGGACTGCAAGAGGGCACAGGCCGGGCTGAGGGTATCCCCCTTCCAAGTGCACAAATTTCATGCACCAGGCCTCTAGTCTAAGAATAAGCTGCATGTTTCATGTACACGCAACTGTAAGCCTACTTTTGCCCATCCCTGTATATACTGGGGTTCAATTCACGGACAGGCTCAGCCTGGGAGGCACCCCTGAAACAGCACTAAGTCAGAGCAGAGTTCTGGCTCTTGGCTCAGCCTGCCCGCCTGCCATCAGGTGCCTGCTTTGAGGGGCGGGGATGGGGGGTCCCTCACCTGGTTCTGCTCTGGACTGGAAGAAACCGATGCAGTGAGTCACTTGCAGGATGGGTTTGGGGATTGGACCACACCCAGACTACCTACTCCGCCAGGAATGCCTTCGTCACTGTAGCTTACCTCTGCTTCCTGGCGCTCGCTCCCCTTTGCAAACCTGGCCTGGCCCCTGGCTCTGAGGGCTGGGGAGGCAGCACACCCTTTGCCATCACCGCTCTTCCCTTCCACGCACCCGCCAGGGCGCTCACCCCTCGGCTCCAGGGGATGCACCGGGTGCCGTGGGTGAAGAGTGGCCGCCACTGTGCCAGCTGCGGAGGTCTGGCCGGCCCCACCTCTGAGCCCACCCAGCACCGCTCTCTCTGCTGAGAGCTTCTTGTCGGCAGGCGAGGGACAGCCTGCCTGGGCCTCCCTCCTCCCAGCCTGTGCGGTGGGGTCCCCGGCATGTGGCCCCGGTTGGATGATCGCTCAGTTGGTCAGAGCACCGTCCCAAGTTGTAGGCCTGACGCCCAGTCAGGGCACATCTAAGAACCAAACAACGAATGCCCTGTAAGTGGAACAACAAATCCATGCTTCTCTCTCTCCTCTCCTCTTCCTCTCTAAACATCAAAAAAAGAGAGAAAAAAAAAGAATGTGACTGTATTTGGAGATGGGTCTTTGCAGACATGACCCATCACTGGTGTGGGCCTTAATTCAGTGTGACGGGTGTCCTTATAAGAAGAGGAGATCGGGACACAGACACACAGAGGGACGACCACATGAGAGCGGGGAGAAGACAGCCGGCGACACGCCACGGAGAGGCCTCAGGAGGAACCGGCCCTGCGGACACCGGGCCTGGGGCTTCTGGCCTCCAGGCGGGGAGAGGACCACGCGTGGTTGCTCGAGCCCCCCGCCTGCAGCGGCCTGGCAGGCGCAGGCCGAGGGCGCTGGGCAGTGAGCCGGCTACAGGGTCACGTCCGAGGGACTCTCCCGTGTTTGAAGTGTGCGCTCCACCGCCTCAGGGCACCCAGGCCACATTCCTCCGTGCTTAGAACTTTCCCTGCGCATTTGTGAAAACATACCTTGAGAGGTAAATGTGAGCGCGGCTTCGCTGCTGTGGAGCAGGGCCAGGGCATCTGCTTTGAAAATACGCATGTGGCCGAAACTGGTTTGGCTCAGTGGATAGAGCGTCTGCCTGTGGACTGAAGGGTCCCGGGTTCGATTCCGGTCAAGGGCATGTACCTTGGTTGTGGGCACATCCGCAGTAGCAGGTGTGCAAGAGCCAGCTGATCGGTGATTCTCTCTCATCCATGTTTCTAACTCTCTATCCCTCTCTCTTCCTCTCTTTAAAAAATCAATAAAATATATTAAAAAAAAAGAAAGATAAGCCGAAACCGGTTTGGCTCAGTGGATAGAACGTCTGCCTGCGGACTGAAAGGTCCCAGGTTCGATTCCGGTCAAGGGCATGTACCTTGGTTGCGGGCACATCCCCGGTGGGGGGTGTGCAGGAGGCAGCTGGTCGGTGTTTGTCTCTCATCGATGTTTCTAGCTCTCTATCTCTCTCCCTTCATCTCTGTAAAATATCAATAAAAAATATTTAAAAAAAAAGAAAGATAAAAAAAAGAAAACACGTGTGTGCTTCTGTTCCGGCAGCTGGCCTGGGCCTGAGGGAGGGTCCCCAGAACCCCGCTGCGCCCCGAGGCCGGAGATCCAGCATGAGGTGGCCCCCGGGGTCCTGCGCCCGGTGCCCCCGTGTGCCGCTGCTCAGCTTGTGCGGGGCCCAGAATGAACCCGGTGCCTTGTTAGCAATTTTATCCGACCTCGTGTCTGATCCCGCCGCATGTACACACAGCGATGACGCGTGCTTGGGGTCTTAGGTGGCGAAGGGCAGAGAGAGAGCCTTGTTTGTTCCTGCCAGTGAGTGCCGCCCCGTGGTTGCTGCCTTGGCCTGTGAGGCTGCTACGTACATGTTGATAGATCCTCCCTTCCCCCAGTTGATGGACAGATGTAAACCCCACCTGTGGCCAGACATTCCTGAGCTTTGAACCAGCAATCAGCACCTGCCAAATACCCTAAGCCCCCGATTCCTAAGACCCTAGGTCCCTAATCACCAATCAGGGTGTGCTGAGTACCCTAAGCCCCGCCCCCATCCTCCCCTTAAAAGCAGACCCCCGGGGGTCTTACGGTCTCTTCCAGTCTCTTCCTCTCTTTCTCTCTGGAAGCATCTCTAATAAAAGCCCGTGTTCTGGCATCCCAGTCTCAGCTACCTTCTTTAATTAATCTATCACATGTGGCCCGGAGACCCCCAGGGAAACCTTGTGCTCTCTACCAGCTGCTGAGTGAGCCAGGGGCCCCTGCTCCTGGAGCAGTGAGGGGGCGGGGGGGAGGGGGGGGCTGGCCAGGGCAGGGAGATGAGAGTCTGTGAGTGGCACTGAGGCCTCGGGGGCCGGCCCCCAGCCTCTCGGGGAGCTCCCCCCATCATCCGGGATGACATGAGACCACGGTCGTCTGGGAGGAGCGGTGGACAGAGCGCTGGTGCCCGAGTTGGGCGGCTCCCAGGGGCCTGGCCACGCTCCCTGTCACAGGCACTGAGGACAGACGGGGGGCAGAGACCAGGACCGGAGCCTGCAGCTGAGAGGCCGACGGGAAACCACAGCGGGAGAAGAGGAGCACCCAGGCCCCCAAAGAGGCGGGTCTGGGACCGGGAAGCAGGACCTTCCCCGCCGTCAGCGAATTAAAAGCCAAATGACACGGAGGGAGGAAGTAGCTCAGACCAACGCTAAAGGGAATGCATTCCTGCCCGGAGGCTTTGGGGGCGGGGTGGGTGGTGGTGGGGGATGGGAGAGATGAGCCGTGGAAAATGGAGGGATGATGTGAAACCACGCACGTATGCACACACCTGGTGGAGGGGCCGGTTCGTGGCTGGGGCTCGGCAGAGGCAAAGGCCAGTGAGTTTGTAAAGGTCTGAATTATTGGGGGGGGGGGGGGGGGTCAGAGCAAAAAGCTTCAGGGCCTGCAGGGTGCCCAACAGCGCTCCCTGGAGCCACAGCCTCACCCTGCAGGGGATCGGGGACACGAAAGGGTTAAGGAGAACAAACAGAGCGGGGCAGAGAAAACTTGTTGTGCCAGCAGATATCTTGCAGAGGGCTCGAGGCCTTGAGCACACCGCATAGCTCAGATAGAGATAGCCAGAGACACCTGGCCTGTGGGGGGGGGGGGGGGGGAGCCAAGGCCGCCGGACCCTGACGTCAGCAGAGCGGCTGGCAGCCAGCAGACCTTAATAAAACCCTGCCCCCCTCCCCCCTCCACTGCCCTCGGATTCCTTCGCTGGCTCAGCCCACCTGCACCCAGGTGCCTGCACTAAAAGTTCTCTCGGTACCAGGACATTATGGCCGTAGGTGGGTAACCCCGGCCCACTCCGACCCTTTCAGACACGAAGGTGAACAGGGCTTGTAATGGGCGTAGCAGCGGTGACCAAACACCATTTCCAGCTGCTGGAAACCTGCGCCAAGGAACGTGCCCTGTCTCACTCTCTGTCTGGCGGCTGGTGTCCCCCAGGCCGCCCTGGCTCGCTGGGCAGGTGGCGATGCGGGCGTTACAGTGTGTGACCCCATGGAACCTCCGGGGGCTGCTCAGACTCTGTGGTCCCTGTCTCTTCCAGGAGAGCAGGGGAGGGTTCGAGGAGTGGCCTTCCCCGCCATGCCTCCTGGCTGACGCCCCCTCAACCCCCTCCCCCTCCAGATGGCTCTTTTCAATGGATGAATGGAATTCACTCATTCACCCACTCATTGATTCGTTCGTTTGTTCACGATAAGCTTTGATCAGGGCCCCAGCGAGGGAGACCATCAGCCATGGGCAAACTTGAAGGGGAGGGTAAGTGCGGGGTGGGGGACAGTGAGATGGGGGTGGGGAGAATGGCATCAGGGCCATCCTGGGAGGGGCATCTGAGAGACCCTCTGAGTGGAGGGAGGGCAGGTGCTGGGCATGGGTTGGGTGCGTGGCGGTAGGGGTGGGAGGGGAGGGTCTGAGAGATGGGTGGTGGGTGGAGGCAGATCCTGAACGGCCTGGAAGGTGCACAGAGGACCCAGCCTTTTGGCCGAAGGGGGCCGAGCTCGGGTGGGTGGACAGGACCCACATCCTCATGAGCTTGCCGTGCACATGCGATGAGGTGGTGGTGGGGGGGCAGGTATGTAAGGAAGGGCCTGCCCCGGCAGGAGGCTCCCATGGTGTGTGGGGGGGTCTCCTGGAGGGGCCTCCAACCCAGGAACCCTCCGCCCCTTCCTCCAGCCCAGAGCGTCCCCGTGTCCTGTTCCCTGAGCCTGGCGGGGGCGCCTCTCTCAGGCAGGAGGCGGAGAACACCTCCGCGGCAGCCTCCCTCCCACCCGCACCCAGCACGGAACGGCTTGCTCTCCTCGCTCTCTCGCTCTCTCGCTCGCGCGCTCGCTCCTCTGCTGCTTCAGTGACGCACGCAGGCGGCGGCGGCCCCTCGGACGCACATCCGCTGTCATTGTCTCGCCGCTGAGCTCCCGGGGAGGCCTGGCTCCTCCTGGCGATTTCCTGGCTCTCCCTCCCAGGGAGCCCTCTCAGTTTTTAGTTATTAATTTTTTTTGTGTGTGTGTGTGTGTGCCGCGGAGGCAGGAGACACAAAGCACAGTCCCCACCTCCCTTCCCAAGAAGAGAAAGCCATGGTCCGACCCCGGCAGTCCCGGCGGGGACCCCCACCGGGGCTGCCGGCACCAGAGCCACGGGGAGTCGCTCGGCTGCCACCGGCTCCCACCGGCACCGGGGACAGCTGGCGTCCTCCCTCGCCTCCGTGGCCAGTCTTTCCCGAGAACCAGCGCCCCTGGGTGTCTCCTCGGGTCTCCTCAGTTTGACTCCAGTGCCCAAGTGCTGGTGTCCACACCTGTGACTTCAGAGAGGACCCCAGCATCGGCCGGAGAGGCCAGCAGCTCATCAGGACAGGGAGGCAAGGGATGTCCCAGCTTCGTCCAGCCCACAGAATGCTACGGTCCGGCTGGGGTGGGGCCCTGGGGGGCTGGGCTGGGGAGGCGGCCCTCCTCTGTGCCCCCCCCCCAGGCTGACTGCCACCTCCTGGTGACCACCGGGACCACTGCACAGGGCACCGTCACTCCCTGCCCCTCAGATGCCCGCCCCTCGGGGTGGGAGAGAGGAGAGGTGCGGGGCTGGGGTGGTGTCGGGACTGGGCACAAGCGATGGTGTGTCGGTGTCCGAGGGCTGCCATAACCACAGACCGCGGGCTGGGCTGGTGGCTTAGGACAACGGAAATGCATTCCCTCCGAGATCTGGAGGCCAGCGGCCCTAAATCAAGGTGCTGGCAGGGACGCGCTCCCGGGAGATCGGGGACAGTCTGTCAGCTCCCGTGTTACTGGCAACCCTGGGCTCATCCTAACGCATCCCATCTGCAGTGACGCTTCTTCCAAGTAAGGTCACAGCCACAGGCACCAGAGGTCAGGGCGTGGACATACCTTTTTTTGGGGGAGGGCGGGGGAGGGGTACATTCAACCCACAACACATGGCAAGGCAGTTGCCTCACTTTAAGAGCCAGGCTGGATTCACAGGCAGAGGGTGGGCTGTGGGGTGTGGCGGTGGCTCAGTCCTCAAAGACACGTCCCCCCGGAGCGGCCTGTGATGGAAGCTTTTCAGCAGTTTCCTGTGGGGACGGGAACAGCAATGCTGTAGTGCTGGCCCGGTGCCACCCAGGCTGTCCCGAGGGGTCACCAGGGCTGCCCATCTCTGAGGACGAGGGGCGGTTGTGGGCATCCTGTTGGGGACTGAGGACCTCTGTGCTGTGCGGCTGCTCCAGGCTCCGTGGGTCCTGGAAGACGAGTAGGAGAACCCGGGACACTGCTTCGTGGGCCACTGCGGGGACAGACCCCGAGACTCACGCCCTGGCCAGCAGTGTCGGGGCCCTGTCCCATCCAGGAAGATCGTCCGGATGCACCTGCACGAACCTGGCCCAGCCTGGGGACACTGAGAGGAACCTCTGAGGGCGAATTCGGCTCTTCCCACAGCGGGAAGGCAGAGGAGACTGGAGGAGGCCCGGGGAAGGCACAGCCCAGGGTCGTGCGGGCACCATCACCCTCCACCAAGGGATGAGTGTGGACAGGGTCAGGCACTGGCCTCTGTGGACGGTTCTGCCCCCATGTGCACAGCCCGTCCACCAAACAGGCCCACCCCGGCCCCTGGGGAGGCCGGAGGCGGAGCCTGCTGCCAGCTGGCCACATCCTGTGCATTTCCATCGGCTCGGGCAGTCAGGGGTGACCTGATGCACAGGCACGGGGAGTCCTCCTCTGGGGTGGAGGGTGCCCCTCTTCGTCCTGCCACCAGCCCTAAGGGGCAGCCCCCAGGCTCAGGGGACCCTGGGGACAAGCTTGGTCTTCCAGAAAGATCTGCAGAACCCGAGGAGCCCTGACAGCACCCTGGGAACTTTCCAACACACAGGCCAGCCCAGCATCACCCAACGGGGTGTCCCCATGCAATAGGGGTGTCCCCTGGGAAACTAAAGGCAAGTGGGGGATGCTGTGGGGTGGGCCCATGTGCTTCCTCTTCTTTAAAATGGGCACAAGGGTTCCCACATCCCAGTGGGCCGCCTGGCACAGAGGCGGGAAGGGCCCAATAAAGGAATATTATTATTAATAAAAGTGTCGTGCCCATCGGCGAGCGAGGTGACCCTGAACCTGGGCTCTGTGGGACGCTACCAGCCTGTCGCCTCCTCTCCCAGCCCGAGAGGATGGGCGTTTGCCGAGCCAGCTCCGCCGCGGCTCTGGGGCCCGGGCCGCTGTTGCTCTCCTTGGCTGGGGACTTCCGGGGACTCACTGTCACAAGAGCAGGAGAACTGCACCCTCCGGAACTGGTTCCACTGAGTACAGGGCCAGGCGGGCCAGACTCTGAACACGATGTACCCAGGAATGCAAATGACCCTGCTCGAGAAAAGGGAAGGGCACGGCCACAGCCCGGACGGAACTGGCAGCCCCTGCACGCCGCCTGGGCGGGCGTGGAAAATTCCCCCGCCCGGAGTCAGCTCTGCTGTCTTATTTTAGAGGGGGCGGGACGGGGTGTCCCTGCGGCCTAACGGGGCCCGAGGGACAGCTGCTCCCCCACCCCTAGCCAGCGGACCTCCCTGGGCCATCCGGCTACGGCAAAACAGGGGGTTCCCCTGCCGCGGTGGCCCTATTGTCCACCCCCCAATTTGAGGAACAGACTTGGACAGGCCAGACAGCAGGGGGCAACACCGGCTACTCTGCCAGGGCCCATGTGGGCAGGAGTGCTGGGGTCTGAGGCCGGGGGCCAGGGCAGAGCAGGGGGGGGGGGAGGCTAGGACCGAGGGAGAGGGGCATCCCTGAAGGAGACGCACAGAAGACCCGCTCTGCTCACACCGGCCCCCAGGACAAAGGAGGGGCGGCGGGGAGGCCCTGAGGGATGTAGCTCAGTGCAGGGAGCAGAGTGGGGGCCTCGGTCTGACCGACGGGGGCCTCCTGGGACGAGCCCTCTGCCACCAGGCCCGGCCGGTGCGCCTGGAAGCTCAGAGGTCCAGGTCCGAGCTGCACAGCCGCCAGGCAGCCGGGGGCAGACGCGCAGGAAGCCGCCTTCCAGCGGAGCAGCTGGCGCCGGAGCCTGGCAAGCTGCCCCCCGGGGGCGAACACGGATGTGGGGGTGTGCCTCGGCCCGCGGCCGGCCGGGGACGGCCACCACGCTGACAGAGCACGGCAGTCATTAACGTGGGCCCGGTTCTGGCCAACCCAACCCTCCGCTTGTCAAAAATACCCGCTGACCCGAGGGAGGGCGGCCGCCAGGGACCAGCTGGATGTGCTCGGAATCGCCGCCCAGCAGGGGTGCCACCTCCCCAGCCAGGGCTCCCCGAGGCCCTCCCGCTCCCCGCAGCCCGCCGCGAAGGTCACATCTGAGTCAGAGGAGACGAGCATGCTTCAGGTTCTGAGCCGCCCACGCGCCTTTGTTCCCACCTCCGAGGTACTGCCGGCGGTGTTTAAAGGAGCCGACGGAGAAGACTGCTCTGGAAGGAGGCCCGCCGAAATGCGAGGCCCTCCCCGCCGTGACCCGCACGCGGCCCCCCTCCCGGCCCCGCGCTCTCTCTCTCTTTTTTTATTGTTATAATTGTTCTATTTGTTTTTTAAATTATTTTTATTAAGGTATTATATCTGTACATAGCTTACCATTGCCCCCCCGCCCATTCATGCCCCCCCCTCCCCAGAGTTCTGTGTTCGTTGGTTGTACTTATATTCATGCATACCAGTCCTTCGGTTGTTCTCTTATCTCCCCCCAGGTCTCCTTCCCTTCCCCGCTGTCATTTGACAATCTGCTTGTTTTATGGTGACCATCTCAGGATCACATGAATAGAATCCGCTCCTCATTTGACAATCTGCTTGTTTTATGGTGACCATCTCAGGACCACACGAATAGAGTCCGCTCCTCCTCTGGTTCACACTGCCCCTACCCCTGGGTCCCACTGCTTCCCCTGGGACACACGGCTCACCTGGGGCACACGGCCCCCTGGGACACACGGCTCACCCGGGGCACACAGCCGGGCCCCGCTCTCTTACCGTCCAGACGGGAGGAAGCATACCGAGGAGACAGCAGTGTTAGAGGGCGCACGGGTCACGTGCGGTCCCCCCCCCCCCCCCCCCCCGTGACCGGCATGTCAGCCCCCAGAATGCTCTTCCAGGGTCCGAAAGGCTCATGGCCGCCCCGTCTTTCCCCGCTGGCCCCGGCTGCAGGACAGCCGCTGTAGGGACTGGGCAGGAAGTGAAGACTGGAGGCAAGCAGGTTGGACTGGGGACGCAGCACTGCTTTGGCTGGGGTCTGAGTTCTGCAGACAGCTGTGTGGGCCCCCCCCCAGCTGTGGCACCCCACAGTCTTTCTTATTCCGGGGCGTGATGGAGGCCACTCTTGCAGCAATGGCTTGGGGTCCTGTGAGCTGTGCACGGAGGCTCCGTGCTGACCCCTCTGTGGTCAAGCTCCCCCCCCTTGGGGATGAGAGGGGCTTCTCCTGGTGGGTGGGTGGGAGCACTGGTCTGAGGTGGGGGAAGCTGCCTGATGGCTCGGGGGCCCCCTTCCAGGGGCTGAACACGGACAGCCCAGCCGGAAAGGACATTCCCCAGAATGTCCTCGCCTCTCCTCCAGGGGACCTTCACACCCCAAGCAGAAAGCACCCCACGTCTTAGGGCCTCTCATAGCAGAGCTCTGGAAATGAGACTTGGAAGTCGATGAAATAAGACCAAAAGGCAGTTTCATTTTTTATTTTTATTTTTTTGAGGAACGTCCATACCGTTTTATACAGTGGCTGCCCCAGTCTGCATTCCCGCCAGGGAGGGGCGGCAGGAGTGGAGCTGGAGTGGCGAGGACATGCCCACAAGGACAGGTCAGTGACTGGCCCACATGGCCGGGCCGGGAGGGCGGGTCCAGGTGTGCAGCCCCAGGGGGGCCCTGGGCTCACCAGCCCAAGTGGCGGGAGCCCCCCGGGCTGTCCCAGGCTGGAGGGAGACTTTGCAGGGTCTCAGAGACCTCCCCCACGGGCATGTGTGTTCTGTTTGCCATCGCCAACCATGGTAAGCCAACAAGTGGTGGCCCAAAAGTTAAGTCCTGGGGTCCTTCAATGCCATCTCATTTGGGAAGAGGGTCTTTGCAGGTGTCATTAAGCTGAGGATCTTGACATGAGACCATCCTGGGTTATCCGGTGGGCCCTTAACCCAATGACATAGCGGGGCTCTCATTCCTATGGGAGAAGATGGAGAGGATGTTGGGGTAACTAGCAGTCTTGCCCCACATCTGCCCTCGTGGTTGCCTCGAGGATTGTAGACAGAGGAGGATGCATAATGGCACCCTCCTGTCCTGACCCAACCTGCTCCGAGTCCATCTCTGCTAAGTCTGCAGCCCACGCTTCCCAAGTGCGTGAGTCCCGACGTCTCTCCTCCTCCCTCCCGGAGGCTGCACTGCCGGCCAGCGGAGCACAGCAACCACGAGCTGACGTTGAGTTGCCCCTGGGTGTGGAACCAGGAGGCAGGGGCCCGTGGTGCTGGCTGACCTCAAGGTCACCTACCTCCCAGGCCAATGCCTGCCACCACCATCCCCCCCCCCCCCGGGTCCCCTCCAATGCCCGCGCTTTATGAGCCTGGCTCCCGCGAGCAGAAACTCCACGATGCGGCTCTCTGCAGGGCTGCGGGACTCTTTCTAATAAATCCCAGATGGAGGGGACGACCGGCTCGGCAGCGAGATTCACTCTCTGGCATCCTTGAGACATTTAACAGCCAAGGACTGTCCGGAGCTGGTCGAAGGCCATCAGGGACAGACAGACGGCCTCCGGGGGTGACCAGGAATGGGAGGTGGGGAGGGGCCACTGCCCTCAGCTGTTTCTCTGCCGCCAGGGCTCCCAGAGGCCTCCGCCTGCTCTAGGGGCCCCCTCCCCGCCTCTGAGGGCCTCTCTCTACACACCCTGTCTCCACGGCCTGGCCACGGGCCTCAGTTGTGCAATGATGTAATTGTCCCAAGCATGGCGGGGGCTTAGGCTGTCCTTGCTCTCTGCAAACGCTACGAATGCATCAACAATGCAAATAGGAACGGACGTCATCGGAGACACATTGTACTGGCGCTGCAGATGCTAACGGCTGTGTGCTCATTTTTGCAAGAAGCCCTGCATGGCTTTCTTGACACCCCCCTTCTCCAGCCTGTGCACCCCCCCACCGCACTGCAGCACCCCACTCCTGACAGGACAGCCCCGCAGGTGCAGAACCTCTTTCATGAACGGGCTCGGGAGGAATGAGAAATGTAATTCTGGCGCTTACGAAACATCAAGCCGTTAGAGCCCATGGCACAAAAGGGAGCACCATGAGGTTCGTGACTCGTTCTATAAAAGAACCAATTCATCTACTACAACAATAAAACGCGTCTGGCAAGTGCTGGCCCCCTGACGCTTTCAGTGTCTCCTCCGTGCAATTCCAGAACTCTCCACCGCCCGGGGAGGCGGGAGAAGGCACCGCGGGCCGCTCCTCAGCAGATGGAGGCGACGGAAACTTCGTTCGCCTGTTCCCGAGGCGGGGACAAGCCTGCCTGCGCGCACTCAGCCTGGCGGCGTGCCCACTTGAATCAGCTCAGCGTAAACCGGGGGAAAATGCGCGTGTCCTTCCAGGCCCGGGTGTGGAAGTGTAAGTAGCAGGAAGGATTTGATGTGCTTTCCAGCTAGTAAAGCGGAATGCCAGTTTATGCTCGTAAATGGCCGGGGGAGGAGGGAGGGCAGGGAGGGGGAGGCCGGAGCAGGCAGCCTCAGCACGGGGACCTGCTCTCCGAGGTGCAGGAAAGACCCCCCGCCCCCGTAGGTGGCCCTGCAGCCTCCCCACCTTCCTCCCCCCCCCCCACGAGTGCTGGGTTCAATTGTGTCCCCGAAAGATGGCGAAGTTCCCCGTCGTCACCTGTGCACACGAAGAAAGGGGGTCTTGGCAGATGAACCCACCAGGGCGAGGCCGTTAGGGCGGGCTCTAACCCAATGGGAGCGTGTCCTTACACAGAGCGGGGATCTGGACATGGACAGGCACACACAGAGGGCAGGCGGGTGAGGACACAGGGAGAAGACGGCTATCTGCCGGGGACCCTGGAGCCACCGGAAGCTGGGAGAGATGGGGGACGTATTCTCCCTCGCAGCCCCAGAAGATGCCCGGCCTGCCCATCCCTGGATCTTGGACTTCCGGCCTCAAAACTATGAGACAGCCAAAACCGGTTTGGCTCAGTGGTAGAGCATCGGTCTGCGGACTGAAAGGTCCCGGGTTCGATTCCGGTCAAGGGCATGTACATTGGTTGCGGGCACATCCCCGGTAGGGGGTGTGCAAGAGGCAGCTGGTCGATGTTTCTCTCTCATCGACGTTTCTAGCTCTCTATCTCTCTCCCTTCCTCTCTGTAAAATATCAATAAAATATATTAAACAACAACAACAACAACAACAACAAAAACTATGAGACAGTGAAGTTCTGTTGTTTAACCTCCCCAAACGCTAGGAATGCATCAATAATGCATCCCCGCCCCCCCCGCCCCCCCCGCCCCTTGGCCCCCCCCCCCCCCCCCCCCGCCTCCTCAGTCTTGGACTTGTCACCGCTGCCTCAGGACCCTTCCGCAGCCCAGCGTGTGGAAGGGGTGTCACCAGCTGCATTCTCTGTGGTCCCGCCCCGCTCTGGGGCAGGGTGGGCACAGGGGACCAAGGCCAGGTTAGCAGCTGTGAGGTCAGCCCTCGCCTGATCAGGGAGGGGCTGCTGTGAGGGTCGTGGGGACATCAAGACCTGGTAACCTTGTCAAAACCGGTTTGGCTCAGTGGATGGAGAGTAGGCCTGCGGACTGAAGGGTCCCGGGTTCCATTCTGGTCAAGGGCATGTACCTTGGTTGCAGGCACAACCCCAGTGGGGGTGTGCAGGAGGCAGCTGGTCGATGTTCCTCTCTCATCGATGTTTCTAACTCTCTATCCCTCTCCCTTCCTCTCTGTGAAAAATCAATAAAATATATATATATATATATATATATATATATATATATATATATATATTTTTAAAAAAAAGACCCGGTAACCTCTATCCTCTGTCAGGGGAATCAGAACCTGGGAACGCTGACCTCACAGCCCTGAGCCTGGCCTCCGCCCCCCGGCCCCACTTCTGTACCCCCATAAGCGGGTTCAGAAAACAAGACCAAAATGGCTGCAGGGTGGGTGTGGGTAGAGGCGACCAGGTCTTGACGTCCCCAAGAGCGGCCTGGGCCCTGGCCCGGGCTCATTCATGACCCCTGCCCTGACCACATTCTGGTCCCTGCCTAGGGACCCCTCATGTGCGGGCCTGCCCGGGCCTCTCTCGGGTCTGCCCTCTCTCCTGGGGCCAGCGGGTCTCACAAGTCCCCACTGTCTTCTTGCTGGAGGCAGCCTGCAGCTGCCCACTTCTCCTCACAGGAGCCGCCGGAAGGCCCTCCGGGCATTGGAGGTGCACAGCGAGGCGAGGACCACGCCAGCTGCGGTGGCAGCAGAGGGGGGCAGGCAGGTGAGGCGTGCCCCGGCCTCATGGGGGAGCCAGGCCGAGCCTGGTCCCAGGCCAGAAACCAGGGCAGAGGCCAAGCAGTGCCGAGAGCCAGAAGGCTCTTGGAGAACATCTGGTCCAGCCTCCGACTTTTCTCCACAAAACAGCGCTCCGAGCCGTCTCGGGGGTCTCAGGACAGGGCTGGCCCAGAGCCCTGACTCCCCCACGGTTCCACCCACACCAGTGCCCCATCAGAGAGCGAGCGGCGGCCCGGCCTGCAGACGGGCCCTGCCCATAGTGCCCGGGGTGCTAGTCTGGGCCGTCCAACAGCAGACACCAACACCGGGAGGCCCCACCCGAGGTCGAGGGTCACTGTCACACCCCATCTTGCTCCCCCTATTGTTTTCCCCACAGATCACCCCCTTCAATGGCTTTTATGGCTGCCTGACTCCTGAGGAAATCTGGGTTTCCAGTCCTTTCTGTGGGGACAGGACTGTGTGGGGACAGGACTGTGTGGGGACAGGACTGTGTGGGGACAGGACTGTGTGGGACAGAGACGGTAGCTCATTCTCTGCTGTGTCCCCAGAACCTCAGATAGTGCTGGCACACAGCGAATGCTCACTGAACTTCTGGTAACTGAACGAATGAACGAGGCAATGGAGGGAAGGGGGGGGGGAGTGTGGGAAGGGTCCTCAGACAATGTGAGCCAGCTGGGGCTGCCGCCTCTCCCTGCCGCCCTGGTCTGGCCGGCGCCCGGCCCCTCAGGCGCTGAGTCACCGGGAAGGAGGGCTGGGGTGCTGCCCGGAGCGCGCCCCGCCTGGCCCGGGCTCCGCGCCCCGCTCGGGGCTGCGGGCACTGCCTCGGGATTGCTTTTTAATGGTCTGCTTTGTTCTCTGGCTTTGCACTCCCGGGCAGCCAGCTCGGTGCCCAGCGGCCACATGGCGGTCATTAAGACAGCAGGTCGCCGGGAGCTGGCCAGGTTCCCGCCGTCCTGGGGCGCCAGCCGGAGACAGGGCTGGGTGCCTCCCTTGTTTTCCGGGCGTCCCTCAGTGTTTTCTGGGCTGCCAATCCAAACCAACTCACCAGTGCCCAGGTGGGCCCGTCCCCCAGCCTCCTGAGCAGCACCCCTGGGTGCCCTTGTGTGGGGAACTCAGACGGGACACAGCAGGAGGGAAGGAAGGCAGAGGGTGGGCTCCCTGCACGTCGGTGGGGGCTGCTCCCGCTCCACGGCCTTCCTGGCCACACGGGCGCTCTCATGGGACGTACGTGCCTGCATGACCGAGCCCAGGCCACTCTCTGCATCCAGTGACCCCTGAACACCGGCCAGCTTGGGGTGCGCAGTGGAAGATCAGAGGAGGGAGATGCTAAACACACGGATTCCGAGGCCTTATCCCAGGACCCTGTGGGGGGCCCAGAGGGCTGCATTTTACTGCTCCTTGGTGGGGATAGGGGTGGGGATGGAGGTGGGGATGGGGGTGGGGATGGGGGTGGGGATGGGGGTGGGGGGGTTGGCGTAGAGCAGAGCTGGACTGAGCGGGCCCAGCTCTCTCACCCATTCGCACACTCCTGTAGTGCAGGCTCTTCAGGGGGAAGTGGGGTGCCGGGCAGGGGGTCCTCGCTCTCCTCCAGCTCACGGCCTGGAGCAGAGGCAGACCTTGCTCTGACCCCTCCAGCCGCACGCACTTCCTTTTGCGGGTGCTGTTCCCCGCTCCTTAGCTCCCTAAACCACCCAGCCCAGCAGAGACCACCCCGTGTCTCACTGAGAGACCGAGGACAGACGCACAGAGACGTCAGGCAGCTTTGCCAAGGTCACACAGGGGCCGGATTTGAAGGCGGCCTCCCGGACCGCGCCGCCCACTGGCCCCCAACACGCACCGCGCAGAGCATCTGGAGAGTTCGATAGGAGAGGCAGTGACTGGTGCGGGGAGGACTGCTTGGAGGGGGCGACACTCAAGAAGGAGAAGGCCAGAGCGGAGAGCCCTCTGGCCATGACCTTGAGTGACCTCTAAGGTCCACTTCAAAGAGAGAGCGCACCAAACAGGCCTCTAGCTCAACAGGGGGTCGGGTCCACACAGGGGTCCCCTGTCTGAGCTGGAAGAGCCTGGAGACATCTTGCTCCCATGCAGGCCGCCACTGGACGTTGGGTCAAACCACGGGGGCAGGAGGTGGTCCTGGGAGGGCAGACCCAGGAGGCCGCCCGGAGACAAACCCTGGCACATGAGCTGAACCGGGGGCTCCATCCTTTCCCTCTCCCCACGGACAAGGTGATCGTGTCCTTTACTGGACGTCCCGGGCCCTGGGTCTTGTTGGGGCTGCACTGTTTCGAATCCAGGTTCAGGAGCTTGAGCCCACAGAGCAGACATCCTGCCCTCCCCCAACCCCACCCCCAACTCTGCCTACTGAGGGCCTCCGAATGAAACAAAGCAGAACCCACTCTCCTTGCCGCTTCTCCCCGGATTGGCCAGTGTCCCTTCCCCTTGCATTTGCATATGAGTCATTCGAGCCCACGAGCCTCCAGCTTTGAACTTGTATGAGTGTCCTGGGGTGGCAGCGGAATGCCACAGACTGGGCGGCGTGGAGCACCGGGCACTTATTCTCCCCGGTCTGGAGGCCAGTGTCCGCCCCCAATTAAGTGGCACTTGGATCCCAGAGACAGTCGCCCGGAGCCTGTGCCGGCAGAGACGGCCCAGCTGCAATCAACTCCCGCGATGGCTGTAATTACTCAAGCGGAATGGCGACTGTAAACAGACATTAAAAGATTCTTAATTACACGTGAATCTCCTGGGCGAAATTATATTTCCATAAACACTGAAGCAGCGACTCGGAGAATTGGATCAGTGGGGCCAGCCTGGGCAGCGGCGTGAAGGCTGAGTGCCCGCAGCATCCACCGCGGTCAGGCCGGTCCGGGGGCCCCGGGCCCCTCCCAGGCTCTAGGCACCTCACGGGTCTGATGGACGTTGCCTCTCGGGGCGCCGGTGTCCCAGACTCAGCCTATCCAAAGCCAGACTCAGCCTTTCTCCCCACGCTCACGTCCCCTCTCCCTACCAACTTGCTCTCAATGTATGCCTCCCCCTCCCCCGCCCCGTCTCCCCAGCTGCCACCCCCTTTCCCTGCTCGCCAAGTCACCAGCACCTCCATCTGCACGTCGCTCCCTGCTCCCACCTGTCATAGGCGCACCATTTACCAGTCGTCTCTGACACTTGGTCAGTCAGCCCCCGGCCTGGGGCGTGTGCTGTCACCTGTCCACATGTGTCCGTGGGCAGCCACATAATTAGGATGGACCCAGTCAGGTTCAGTTGCCTGACCCGCGCATCTAATCACTGTCAACCGAGGAGCCAGGGAGGACAGCGCCTCTTGCCCTGCATGCTGGACACTGCCCTGCGCCTTGCAGTTCTTGTGAGCTCCCAGTGGAGCCATAAAACAATGCAGAGAGTCCACTTGTGAACCAGGAGGTCACAGTTCAATTTCTGACCAGGGCACCTGCCCAGACTGTGGGCTTGATTCCCCTGTGTGGGGCATGCAGGAGGAAGCCGATCAATGTTTCTAATCATTGATGTTTTTCTCTCTTCCTCTCCCTTCCTCTTTGAAATCAATAAAAATGTATTAAAAAAAATAAACCACTGCAGAAGGCTGCCCTGGGACAAGCCCCGGCATATGAGCTGAGTCGGGGGCTCCATCCTAGACGGGGGACCCCTGCACCGGGTACAGTGTGGGAAGGTGGGCTGGAGCAGCAGAAAGAGCCGGCCTGGCCCTACCCGGTTTGGCTCAGTGGGTAGAGCGTTGGTCTGCAGACTAAATGGTCCCAGGTTCGATTCTGGTCAAGGGCACGTACCCAATAAGGAAGTGTGCAGGAGGCAGCTGATCGATGTTTCTCTCTCATCAATGTTTCTAACTCTCTATCCTCCTCCCTTCCTCTCTGTAAAAAAAAAAAAAAAAATCAATGAAATATATTAAAAAAAAGAAAAAAGAAAGAGCCAGCCTGTCCTCCTGAGCTCCCTGGAAGTAGGTGTTGGGGAGGGGGCAGGAGGAGGAGAGGGAGGAGGTAGGAGGAGGAGGAGGGGGAGTGGGCAGGAGGATCTGATGAGATCTGCCGGTACCTAGAAAAGGCAATTATCAAAGAATTGTGTCTGCCTCCGGTGAGATGAAGGGGTGGCTCCTCTCTCTGCAGCCGAAGCCTGATTTCTGTCTGTCGCTCACCAGTGTCGGCAGGGCCTGCGGGATGTGCTGTCTCCCCCTGCGAGCCTCCCCACCCCCACCTGAGCACCATTGCCCGGCCCTGCTAGGCTGACCCTGGGGGAGTATGTGGGGTGGGTGGGGACAGGGGCGTGGCCACGGCATCTACAGAGCACCCTGTCTATGCAGCTCTGTGACGGGAGAGGCAGCCACAGGAAAAGGAAAAGGGGGCGATGCTGTAGACACAGCTGCCAGGACCAGGCGGTGAGCTGAGGTTCTGCTGGGCAGAGTCAGAGAGCCGCCCAGGGCCAAGGTGGATCCACGCAGGCACCTCCCCAGACCTGAGACCAGCCCTCCCCACTGGTAAAAGCCGGGAAGGCGTTCTCCTCTCAGCACTCTGCGCTCCCCCCTCCCCTCCAAAGCAGCCAGAGCTGCATTTCCCTGCAGAACGGCCTTGCTCAGGGTTCCTTTGGTTTCAAGTGACAGCACACCAACCCAGTTCAGAAAATAAGGGGGTTTGCTGATGAACTGAACTGGAGAGAGTGTGGGGTGCACTGGCTTCAGGAGCTCAAAAGACGCCATGGGGCGCCACCTTACTCAGACTCCTGAGGTGGAATGCTAGACATACGGGGTCCTGGGAACTCCCGACGTGGAGGGCCAGGGTGAGTCTGTCTTCACTGTCCCGGCAAAATCCTGGGCAGGCTTCTGTTTGGACTGCAGTCACATGCCTGTCCCCAATCCGATCTCTGGGGCAGGGGAAAGGCATTTTTCTCCTTGGCCAGCTCTGGGTCATGTGACCTCGGCCAAATCACGTGATCGTCCTGGGGATGGTGAGGCTTTAAAAACAACAAAAAGCCACTGTGCTGGTAAGAGGGAGCGCGGAGGTGTAACTAAAGGAAAGCAGAGAGAGGAAATAAAATAAAGGAAAGCAGAGAGGGTTTTTGTTACCAGATGAAGAAGAACTTGTGTCTGGGAAGGGGAGAACCCCCAGCGGCCGACGTCACTCCTAGAAGAATGTTCCTTGTTTCTCACACCCCTTCCGTCCCACGCCAGCAGCATCCCCTCTGTCCTCATCCCCTCTGCCCACAGCCCACACTGGGCTGGGAACACAGTTGGCGCTCAGTAAATGCTTGGGTTGTGGCGGCACGTAATCAGCATTTCCTCTTGTCTTGTACCATCCCGGCTGGATTGTGTGACAGACAGATGGATGGAGAGGTGTGCACCAGTTCAGGGTCTACCCCTGAAGGGCCATTCCCACCCCCCACCCCCCCCCCCAAGGGAATATCTGGGGGCCTGGCCGCAGTGTGACTCCCTGGGTGTGCGCGTTATCTAAAACTGGCTCCTCCCTCCCTCACCCCCCTGCTGCTCCCATCAGCTGCAGGTCAAGACCCACATGAGTTTGACGCTAATGGAAAATGTGCCTTGTGACTCACGGAGTGGCCGGGGCAAGCAGGCATGCGACAGGGAGGGTGGCCAGGCTGAGCTGCCTCCCAACAGGGAGGAAGCCCACTCCGGGGCCACCCTGCCCACAAGGTCAAGGTCAAGGTCAAGCTCTGGGCTCCATGGCTCTCCGTTAAAGCCTCCTCCGGTGGCCAGCTTCAAGGGGGGGCAGCCATCAGCTGGTCCTGGCTCAGCGGGGTGGGAGCAATTCCAGAATCTCAGGCATTTGGAAACGGAACAGCTGCAGAGACAGGCTGGGGCTCCAGCCGCTCTCCCCCACCCCAGCCTTGTCAGATCAGCTGCTTACTAAACCTGGCAAGCAGGAGGCTGTGGAGAGACTCGCGGAAGGAAAAACCCGTTTTTTCAGCCAGCACTTCTCCAGCCCTGAGCGTCAGGGCTTTCTTCTCCTCTGCAGAGCTGTCTGGGGCCAGGGGCTTGGCGGGGGCTGGGAAGAGCGGTGCATTCCATGCGTTCATTCACTTCAGCCAATGTTTACAAGCACCTCCTGTGGGCCAGACCTGGGCTGGCACCGGATCCACCTCCTCCTCCTCCTCCTCCTCCTCATATGTCTGAGAAAAACAGACAGCCCCTCTGTCTATATGGAGCTAGTGCCCTAGTGTGGGAATGTGGGAAGCCAGAAAAGCAGCAGACAGAGAACAAAGAAGTGAATGAGTAGATTAGGAGGTACTAAGTGGGGGGAAAAAAGCAAGCAGAGCAAGTGGAATGGGGACTGCCTGGAGCAGGTGGTCACACTTTTACTTTCACCCTTTTGGGCGAGGCAGCGGGGGGGGGGGGGGCTGAGAGCAGAGGGGAGACATTTCCCACGTATTTTTAAGGTACCCTTGGCTGCTGCACAGAGGACAGGCAGTGGCAGCAGGGGCCGGGAAATCAGGGGGAGCCTACTGCGTGATTCACAAGTTGGTGAAATAGGCGGATCCTAGATGTGTTGGGGAAAGAGCCAATGTGATTTCCCAGCATGTCCTTCCATGAACAATTGGAAGGACAAGGGCTGCTGCAGCTGTGGGAGGTGGGGAGCTGCCACTTGGTCTACCAGATGCCCAAGCCGAGGAGTTAGGTCTACCAGATGCCCAAGCTGCGGAGTTACGTCTACCAGATGCCCAAGCTGCGGAGTTAGGTCTACCAGATGCCCAAGCCGAGGAGTTAGGTCTACCAGATGCCCAAGCTGCGGAGTTAGGTCTACCAGATGCCCAAGCCGAGGAGTTAGGTCTACCAGATGCCCAAGCCGAGGAGTTAGGTCTACCAGATGCCCAAGCCGAGGAGTTAGGTCTACCAGATGCCCAAGCTGCGGAGTTAGGTCTACCAGATGCCCAAGCCGAGGAGTTAGGTCTACCAGATGCCCAAGCCGAGGAGTTAGGTCTACCAGATGTGCAAGTTGAGAAAGCAGGTCTGCTAGTCTGGAGTCCAGGACAAGACACTGGGTTGGACGGAAGTATCCAGGAGTCACAGAGACAGTTTATTGTTGTGAAAGATATCTTCAATTCCGAAGCCCATGCTAAAGTCATGCAAACATTTATCTACCATCTCCATTATCCCCCCCTAGAGAACCATTCTGTAGGGTCAGAATGTGGGACTGTTTTGAGTACTCCTGAGGGTGTGAACTAGCCCTTTGGTGGGAGACAGTGTGAGTTTCAACTGCCATGTAGAGACGGGGTCTGAAAGTCACGCCACTCCTGTGACCAAGGTCCTATGATGCACCAAGAAATGTCGAGGTGGGTCCTCCTTTTCCACTCTGTTTCAGTGGGGGCTGCACCCAGAGCTCAGGTCCAAAGGAAGGTGCTGAGTGTGCCTGTGGGTGTGTTGTATGAGCGTGTAAGTGCGCTATGCGTATGTGTATATGAATGCGATACACGTGTGTGCGAGGATTTGTGTGTGAGTATTGTAGGGGTGTGAGTATGTGTGTGAGTGTGTGTGAGCATGTTTGTATGTAAGTCTGGGTTAAAGAGTCACCAAGTGAGCTCATGCAGAAAGAATCTGGGGTCAGGAAGGGCTCTGCCGTGTAGACTTGGAATGTGTGCCGGCCTCAGAGGGAAGGGAGGAGAGCGCAGGCTGCAGCGGGGGGTGAGCACGGATGCTCAGCCCAGAGTTGGCACATTCCTCCGCGGGACTCACATTCCCATGTCTCCCGCAGTCCGCGGAGAAGGTACTCATTGACCGGGAAGAGGGTGGAGAGGAAGACCTGAGAGGGGTGGCAGGCAAGAAGAGGAAGTAAACATCCCCTTGGCGGGTGGGCAGGCATCAGGACAGGAGAGGGCAGGAGGGACCTTGGGGGAGGGCAACACCCCCATTCCAGAGGCCACTTCCTGAAGCAGCCCGTTGGGCCCTTGGAAAATAAGTAACCCAGATGAGCAGGGGTCAGCTCTGGGCACTGACCACAGGAAGTGTGACCTGTGCTTAGCGGTTCAGGGAGGGACAAGAATGCATCGCTGGTCAGCGAGAACAGTGGCTAGGTGGTGGGTTCATGGCTGACGGGACTATCTAGGCCAGCAGTAACTTCCTGTGGTCAGGTGGCCCTCTCGGTCCACGGGCAGCCGGCCTGGATAGAAATGTGGGGGATGGGGGAGGAGCTGGGCAGGGTTTCAAAAGGAAAATTGGAGCTTAGGATGCTGACCTGAAAGCAGACAGCAAAATGTCACGAGATCGTTTCAGAAAAGGGCTTACCTCTTCTCCAGCAATGGGGAATCTCACCCACCACCATCACCTCCGCCTTGCCCACCATCACCACCGTCGTTGTCACCACCTCGTCACCACTATTTGGGGGGGGAGTGGCTAGCTATCTCTGGTTGCCCCTGTGCTTTCTCCATCCCTCTCTGACTTGACCTACCTGCCTCCCTCACCTCGGACTTCCAGCTGGGGCTCAGCCAGCCAGATGTAGAGGAAGACGTTGCATGGAGGCAGGCAGAGGGGAGGCACTGTTCTCCACGGGCCTTGCTCTGCCGCATTCCCGCAGCGGCCTGTCTCTCCAGGTGCGCAGGTCCTGCCAGGGGGCCCTGCCCTGCCCTTTTGGCCCAGGGGCCAAGGCTCCTGTTCTCAGGAGTCCTTGGTGCCAGCGCAGCTCGGCTGGTTTCCCTCACCCCTGAAAATGCTCTTTTCATTAACGAATCTCATCAACACCCCACACCCCACGAGGGAGCCATCTGTTTCCTGCCTGGCTCTGAGAGATGTCAGTCTGTGGAGTGGCTGGCATGGCGCACACATCCGGGGAGTCCCAGCGGCACCTGCACAGTTGGCCCCACCACAGCTTCCTGCAGGGCCTGCGCCTGGGCTTCTGGCTGAGCTCAGGGATGTGGCTGCCCCAGGGGCACGGTGGGGGTGGGGCAGGACCGAGCGGCTCATGTGCTTCTGGGCTCACGTTGGCCCATCTCCGCTGGCTTCTCTCATCTTCCCTCCCTGGCTTCCTCCTCTGCCCCCCCACACCCCGACCCACCCAGTTCTGTGTTTGCAGAAGCAGCTCCCTGGTCCTCCACCCCTCACCTCCTAGTCCTGATGCCTGTCCTAAAGCGTCTGCTCAGACCTCAGGGATCTGACCCCTGCTGTCAGCTGGTCATGACCTGCCAAACACAGCGAGCCCTCTGTGCAGGCCCCTGAGCCCACTCCTCAGCCCCTCCCGCCCCTGGACTCTGGCCTGGAGCCCAGAGGAGGCTGCCCAGCCCGTCCAGAGGGTCTCAGAGCAGGACAGGCTGTTTCTCTGCAGGTTTCTGGTCTCGGTTCCTTCGCTCCCCTGCTCTGGGCCTCAGGGACACCGGGCTCATCAGATTGGGGCCACTGGCTCTTGGAAGGGGTGCATTCCCAGGACAGGCTGGGAACTGGCTCCACTGGATGGGTGCTGCTGGAACAAAATGAAAACTTCTGGGGCACAGCCCACCCAGCGGAGAGGCAGGCCGAGGGCTGGAGACTCCGCTTCACTTCCTCTGGGCTCCTGGCCTCTTTCTGGGCCTGGAGGTACCTGATTCCTTCCAGATCCCAGCCTTAGAGTGACAGCAGCCTCCATCACTCTTATACCCCCCCCCACGGCCCCTGCCACCCTGTCTCCCTCCCCCTCTTTCCTCTATCTTCCGTGACAGTGACAATAACGGCCACCACACCCCTCTACCTTCTGGTCACCAGGCCTATAAGTTCCATGGGGCTGGGGGCTCACCCTTTCCTTCACCACCGCAGCCATGCACTTTGCCCTCAGAGACTGGGGAGAGGTCCCAAGTCCCCACAACAAAGCCACCGTTTCCTTGGAATCACATGTTTTCGTTTAAAAAAAAATTTTAATTTTCATCTTGCCTTCTCCTCCGCGCCAATCGATGCTTCATAATGGATGTTCCCCGAAGGCTCGGTCTCCTGCCCCGGGCTCTGCTCACACCTCCCAGAGCCTTCGGATCCGAGCATCCTGCCTGCTATCCGATGCTGGTGATGGCTCAGGGCACAGAGCGTCAGGGTGACTGGATGACTGGATGGCGGTGCACTCACACTGCCAGCAGGCAGGGGAACCAGACCCAGAGCCCGGTCTCGGCCCACGTAGGGCCGGGCGGGGGCTCAGCCGCCTAAACAAAGGCCTTGTTTACGGGGCAGGAGTTGCTGAGCAGCAGGCCTGCCAGGCCCCGTGGGATCCACCCATGGACTCACAATGGGCAGCCTGTGCCCGGCCATCTGAGCCTCCCAGGGCTGCCCCGGGCCTGGCGCCGTGGACAAGGTGAGTGGAGGGGACAAGGCGCAGTGAGGAACCTCTGTGTCCTTGACAAGGCCAGGCACACGTTCATGATCCCTAGAGGTGAGCCAGGATGCCATGGGCAAGGGGACAGAGCAACCGAGGGTGGTGGGCAGAATAGCGGCCCCAAAGCCGCCCACATCCTAATCCGGGAAACTGGGAATGTTGCCTTCCTGGCAAAAGGGGAATTCAGGTTGCCAAGCCCCTGCTTCTAAAAATGGGAAGAATTCCTAGCTTCTCTGGTGGGGACCGAGGGACTCAGGGGCCCCTTAGCGGGGTGAGTGTCAGTGTCAGAAGCAACACAAGAGAAATGTGACCGCCCATTGCTGCTTTGAATGGAGGAAGGGGCCATGAGCCAAGGAGTGCGGGTGACTCTAGAAGCTGGAAAAGTCAGCGAACAGATGCTGCCCTGGAGCCCCCAGAAGGAACTGGCCTGCCTACACCTTGATGTTAGCGCAACGAGGCCTTCGTAGAACCTCTGACCCCAGAGGCTGCAAAAGGATAAATCTGTGTGTTAGAAGCCACTGACTTGGTGGTCACTTGTTACAGCAGCCCCAGGAACTTCCTCCCCGAGCTAGGAGCCACCTCAGAGTCTTAATTCTTCCCCCCACGGTGTGTGACCAGGAGGCAAGTACAACCTGGCTGAGTCTAGGACTCCCCACCTGAATCTCAAGGACAATAATACATCCCATGAAGAGCTGAGACAATTCAGCAAGACAACACACATAATGCCTTCAGCACAGCTACTGTGCACAATAAGGTCACATCCTCCCAAGGTGGTGTGCCCACGGCCCGGGTTCGTCCTCTCATGTGGATCAGCACTTGTTGCTGCAGCAAGAGGGAGAGGAGAGGCCTTTTCGGGGATCAGTGACAGGTAGGGCTGCTTGCCTGGGCACAGGAGGAGGGGAGAGGATGGGAGCTGAGAGAAGGGAGCAGTGCCCCTCCCATGATGACCAAAGGTGTGGATTTAGGGCTCAGATCAAGGTGTCCCACTCCTGCAGTCCAAATGGGTGACAGGTGAATGGAGACCTGGATCCCCTGTGGCCCCGGGCTGTTCCTGGGCAAAAGCTGGGCAGACTACCCAGCAAAGAGGCCCAGAGTCCAGCAGATGGTGCAGCACCTGGCGAGGCATCCTTGTCGTGTGATGTGCGGCTCTGACCTATGTGGTTCAAGGCTCATGTTCCAGCCCCACGTCTTTCTTGCTGGCCAGGAGGAGCCAGAACAGCTGCTGGCCAGACCGTCCTGAGATCCCAGGGCAACTGATGGGCAGCAGGGCTCGGGGTGGGGGACTTCAGGGAGCAGGGAGCCCCCTGAAGTCACACAGGGGCACTTGGGGGTGTGAGGGAGCAGCCCATGCAGTCCCTCATCCTCTGGCCCATTTTCTGACCGGACCCCCGAGGTGCCCAGTTGGGCCAATTAGATGAACTTGTATTGACGACAGGAGACAGTCTTTTCTGCTAACTGGTGTGGTCGACTGCATGGCGGCCCCTGAAAGAGATGTCAACCCAGACCCAGGCATGTGACCTTACGTGAAACCAGGGCCGATGCAAATGTGAGGATAGAGGTGAGATCATCCGGGATCAGAGGGGTCCCCAGAGCCACTGACAGAAAGGGGAAGCCAGATGCCCAGGAGAAGGCCACGTGAGGCTGCAGCAGCGATTGGATGGTTCTTCTACGAGCCTGGTTGCGGCCTCCACCAGAATCTAGCAGAGGCCTGGGCGCACCCTCCCCGGGGGCCCCCGAAAGGAACCAGCCCTGCAGACGCCTTGCTTTGGACTTCTGTCCTCCGGAACCGAGAGGATGAACTTCTGTGGTTCCACCCAGTTTGTGGTGATTTGCATGACCGTCCCAGGAAATGCTACACCCAGAATGCTCAGAGTCAGGGACACACCGGTGACTCCTCTCACAGCCCCGTCAACAAGCCGCAGAATTGGGGTTGAGTTGCAGGGGCTGGAGAGGGAGGGCCTTCAGACCCTCTGCCTGCACAGCATATAGTAGTGACACACAGAGCTTGGCCCGCCATCCTGAAACCAGAGCTCGTGTCCCCACTCAATCCCAGTCTGGGACACATCTGCCCACCTCGAGGGCTGAGGGCACAGGGCAACGTGTGCCAAGGAGCAAGCGGTGGCAGCTAGGCCATCGGGGCCGGCTGCTTGGAGGAAGAGGTGCTCTGAGTAGGCACACCGAGGCACCGCTGGCACTCAGGGTGTCGGGCCGAGGAGCAGAGGGTACATGCAGACAAGAGCAGGTGGAGGTGGGTTCAGGCTGTTGAGGTTAGTCGTTGCCAGGCAGAACAGGGTGCATCTGGTTCTCAGGGGGCGTCCTGGTGTATGGCTGGGCTGGGTGACAGGAGGACACCCCGGCTCACTTCAGCTCAGGGAGGGCTGAGGGGAGTTGGGAAGATGCCCTCCCAGAAGGGTCTAGTGTCCACTCGCTGAGGTGACCCACAATGGTTCTGGCCAGAGTGGGAGGGGGTAGTGAGGGGAGGTCTGGGAGGCACAGTGGGAGGCACAGAGGCAGCAGGTCACACAGGGGGCCTCTCCCCTGGCTCTCTCCACCCGGGACACCGCCCAGCCCCCCGCTGGGCCTCTGGGGACGCCAAGGAAAAGGCACCCAGGGGCGAGCGCGTGCCTGCACTCCTCGCAGCGGGGGTTTCATTGGGGCCCCTGAGAGTCCTTCCGCCCCAGTGAAATGGCAGGGTTTCCGCAGCAGCCGGGGCCCGCCAGGTCCCTCCCTCGGCTGCAGGATGCACGCCCCGCTGCCCTGGGAGCACCCTGAGCCCCTGGGGGGAGAGGCCCGGCTTCCGCTCCTCCTGCCTGACCTTGGATGCTTGCATCATGGAAACTGTTTCCAGAAGCCCATTGCCCGAGCTGCCCGGCTCCCGGGGAGAGACAGACAGCCTGGGGACCGGCAGGCAGCACTTAGCGAACGTGCACAGCCTCTCCCCAGGGACACCCCCCACCCCCCCCCCCCGGCCAGCGGGGCTGGTGCCCAGAGCTGTGATGTCATCGCCGCTCCCCGCGGCGGCCCGGCGGTTGGGGAGAAGCCCCTCCCGGCCAGCTCGGCACTGACGCAAATCAAAGGCTTCCAGCCCTCTGAGCAGCTGCCACCCGCGCAGCCGGCAGCCCCGCGAGCCACAGCAGGGAGGGCGGCGGAGGTGGCTCCGGCGGGGGCCTGGCATTTAAGATAATCAGCTGTTCTTTAAAGGGCGGCCAGCGTGGCGTGTGGGGCTCCCTGGAGGTCAAGGAGAGCCAGCCGCTTCTGCAGCTCCTGGCAGAGCCAGCCACCCCGTGGTGCCCAGGTTCTGTCTGCCTGTGCCCGCCCCGGCTCTCCATCCAGCGGGGGCCTGGGGTGCTTGCCAGGGTGGCACCAGCAGCCTGGGAGGAAGTTAGGCCGGGGACCCACCCTCAAGAGGAAGGGGTGGGGGACGGGGCCGCCTCCGTGTGGCGTCCAGCGGGGTCGGGCCGGGCCCTGTTTCCTCTGGGTCTCCGTGCGCCCGGGGCTCACCCAGCGGCCGCCAGAGCAGCTGCCTGTGGCCTCCCTTGGCCTCCGGGGGGCTGAGGAGCCTCGTCTCTCCGCAGATCCTCACAGACCTGGAGGAGCTCAGACACTCGACACGCTGGGCGCTCCTCGGAGACATGTGATCATGAGGCTGGAGAGCACCCTTCCAGACACCTCTATGGGAGCCATCAGGGGAGCCTGGGAGAGGCCAGTCCTGGCCCCGCAGGCCCACTCCGCCCGCCCGCCCGTGATTCTGTCCTTCCTTAAGCACGAGTGTACACACAGCTACTTATGCATTTGAGCGCACGCACACACACCTTGCATGCACACAAGTATACACATATATGCACATGTGCAACGTACACATAGCTGATATGCACACAAGTGCATAGAGTGCAAACTCACAGGTGCATGGGCACACGGAGGGTTCAGCGGCTCTCGGTTTCCAGACCAGCACCAGCTGGGATCTGCAGGGCACTTTTCAGGATTGACCACTTCCTGCAAAGCACAAAGACCCTCCCCTCCTTTTTCAGATGGGCCTCCCTGCACAAGCTGTGCAGTCAAACCCATGACCCTGCCCCGGGCTCTTTGGATGAAGAACGGGGTGTCCAGGGGCTGAGAAGGGCCACCTGGGAGGGTGGCAGGGGAGGCAGCTGCTCAGGGTGGGTGGCAGGTCCTGGCGGGCAGGAGCTGAGGACGCCGATGCCCGGGCAGCTCCGGGGCATTTTCCACGTGCATCGTCGAGGCGCGGGCCCAGAAGGGACGAGGAATGCCGGTGGAGACATCCAGAACATGCAGCAGGGTGGCGGTGGGGGTGAGGCGGGAGAACGTGTGGAGAGACAGGCAGGGCTCAGCTTGGGGCTCTCGGAGACCCCGGTCTGGCAGGCATTTCTCAGGCTGTGCGTTGAAGCCCCAGAACTGGAGCTCCTGCTCCGAGTGGGGGGTCTACACTCTTCCCGGGCAGCCCCGTGTCCTCGGGCCGCCAGGGCAGAGCCCCCGGGCGGGGGGGGGGGGGCAGCCCAGCGGGGCTCCTCGGAGAGGGCTGCTCTGTGCAGGCACAGCACCCCCCTTCCCCCTCCCCCCGCCTCCCGCTCCCCTCTCTCTGCTCTCCCGGCTGGATTTGGCTTTTGTTTTGTTTTGTCTTAATAACCTAAACAATTGGCACCGGCTGCACCAGGCTCCGGGCCGCCAGCCAGTGGTCACGCTCCCCTCGTGGCCGGGCTGGTGGCTGCCGTGTGCAAGTGGGGACAGGGCCGGGCGGGGGTGGGGGTGGGGGTGGGGGGAGGAGGCTTGCAAGTTGCCCCAGAGGTGGAAGGACCCCCTCCCTCTGCCCCCCAGGTCTCGTTTCCCAGAAAGGGAAAGGGAGCCAGGAGGCATTGAACAACCCACCCTGACCCCCTACGGGCACCCAGAGACCCGGCCGCCCACCCCTGGGCCTGGCAGAGGGGGGCCCCCTCTTCGCGCAGGGCAAGGCCTGACCCAGCCAGCAGTTTCTGTTCTCCTGCCCACTCCCGGGCAAGCCTCGGTGGCAGGGCCCCAACGTCACCATTCCCACACGCTCCAACCTGCCCTTTCGCTTATAAGACGTAAATATTTGCTCTCCCATTAAGAAAATAATCAGAAGTTATCCTTTAAGTGGCGTGTACACACACGGGTGCCCTTCAGAAGCAAATGCTGCTCTTTCTAAAGGGAGGAAGGAGAAAGCGGGGCTCGATGGCTCCTGTGAGCAACTCCCCCCTCTCTCCCCTCCACCCCCCATCCGAATGTTCTGGAAGCCGGGGCACCTGCAGAAGGGAGGACTGCAGGGAACGTGAGGTGGGAGAAGATAGAAGATAGTCCCCCTCCCTCCTCTGATGGGCAGCCAGTCACCCACCCCAGCCTCGGACCCGAGTGGGGCTAGAGATGGCGGAGTGGGAAGCCCAGAGAACGTTCTGGGTGGGCCCGAGTGGGGCCGGGGCTGGGCAGCCATTGCTCCGGGGGCCCTCGGCAGGCTGTTTGTCCGAACTCCCGAGGGGGACAGCTCAGGGGGGGCCCTCTCACACGGAGCCTTCGGTTAGCGGTTGCTTCCTGGCCTGCGGTGGGTGGGGTCCCCCTGCCAGGAACAATGGTGACACTTGGCTTCGTCTCGGATGCTTTGACGTCTGGACTCTGCAGTCCGGGCCAAGACAGAACCTCGGTGGACATTCCTGAGAGGGGACCTCCTCCTCCCACGGTCCCGTGGCTCCCGGGCCACATGGAGCGTGTCGGAAAGCTGGCCCCTCTCCCCGCCGCCACACTCCTCGGGGAGTGGCAGCGGCCTCCTCCCCTCTGTCTGGGTGCAGAGCGGACTCCACAGAGCTCTCTGAGGCCTTCCTGCGGTCAAGCAGGAGCAGCCTGGGCACTCCCGTGGGCACGGAGGCCAGGCTCGGGCACCCCGACCCCCACCCCGGCCGCCTCCCACCAAAGAACCCGTGGGCGGCACGCCAGCCCACGCTTTATGCCTGGGACCCCAGGCCTACCCACCTCTCAGGACCCAACTGGGAAGGCAGGGCCGGCCCCACCCCAACAACACACCTGACCCCAGATACCCCAGACTCCTCTCAGTGTCCCCAACACACAAGTGAGTCATCGGGGAAGCAGACTTCCTGTCCCCACCCTTAAGCTCTCGCTGCCATCAGCCAGAACTCTTGGAGAAAAGGCCCGAGGTCCCCCCACCCCCCACCCCCCGTGAGGAAGGCAGGAGAGTCTACCTGACTGCACTCCTTTCTTCCGGAGAGCTTGGTGGAGTCACAGTGTGGGCCTGACGTAGGGAAGATAGTGACAGGCCGCACACAGGGTCAGGAGGTGCTGTCCCTGTCCTCCGGCGCCAGCCCCTGCCCGGACCCAGGCTGGTGGTCGACGTGCCACAGAGAGGGAGGGGCTGTCGGGGCCAGAGAAGCCCGGGTTCAGCGAGAAGATCCTCAAGCTGAGCAGTGCCACCAGGTCCTTCGTGGGGGACAAGGGGGCAGGATGTAGTTTCTACTTTTTAAAAAGTCATGTATCGCCCAAACTGGTTTGGCTCAGTGGATAGAGCATCGGCCTGCGGACTGAGGGGTCCCAGGTTCGATTCCGGTCAAGGGCATGTACCTTGGTTGCGGGGACATCCCCGGTGGGGGGTGTGCAGGAGGCAGCTGGTCCATGATTCTCTCTCATCGACGTTTCTAGCTCTCTATCCCTCTCCCTTCCTCTCTGTGAAAATTCAATAAAATATATTTAAAAAATAAAAGCCATGCATCCATTCTCTTGCCCTTGAGAAAAAAAAATGCAGAGCATTGAAACCGTGATGGCCAAGACAGACTCAGAGGTGGCAGGCTCCACTGGCGGAACGCAAGCCGCTGAGCCTGTCCCAGACCCGGTGCAACCTGCCGTGGTCCGTGAGGACAGCAGCGAGGGGCGCTCTGATCCAGCCCAGGGCCCGCACACGTCTCCTGCAAGGGGCCAGCGGGTCAGTATCTTAGGTCCCAGCATGGTCTCGGTTGCAACCACTCGCTCTGCTGTTGTGTCTCAAAAGCCACTGTAGATGACACACAAACGCGTGTTCATGCTAGTGTGCCAGTAAAACTTTACTATGGACCCTGGAATTTGAATTTTGTATAATTTCCGTGTGTCATAACTTCCTCCTCCTCCTCTTCTTCCTCCTCCTCTTCCTCCTTCCCTTTCTCCTTACAGCCATTAAAATTTTTTTAAGTCGTTCTTAGTCCATTGGTTGGGCACCAACAGCCTGGATTTAGGCCCGAGTGGGTGACTCGGATCTTGTCCAATGCTCCCATTTTAGAGTCGAGGGGACAGACCCAGAGGCGGGAGGGGACTCGCCCGAGTGCACGCAGCACATGGTAGCAGAGTCCAGACTGGGGCGGGTCCCTGTCAGCCCCGTGTCCCACCCCTGGGCCTCAGCAGCAGCCTATCCCTTTGAGGTACAGGCATCGCCGCGCTCTTGGAGTGGCTGCGGAAGCTGCCAATCTCAGAACCCAGTCCTCGGGGACTCCAGGGTCTTGTATACACCTGCACCCTGGCTCAGGCGACTGGCCCAGGGGTGGGCGCCCAGGAGCAAAGCCAGGGCCTCCCTGGATGTGGGAAGGCCTCTCCTTCCCCTGAATCACCAGGCAGGCCTTGGGGTGCTGTGGCCAGGACCCCTGAAGGAGTCCCATCTACAGGAGGAGAGAGAGGTGGGAAACTGCCTGCCAGGACTTTGAATGGACCCCCTTTTGTTCAAGTCATTTGGGTTGGAGTTCTGTTTTCGGCGACACCCCAGATGCGGGAGTTCTGTGTCTGGGGCTCTCCCCGAAGGAGAGCCACCGGAGGCTTAGGGGCCCAGAGGGCTCTTGGCAGAGGAGCTCCGGGAGCTCAGGGTGCCCGCAGTGCCCGGTGGGGCCAGGGGTCCGGGGCACACGGAGGAGCAGGAGCTAACGCAGACCTGCCCTGCGGCTCCACCGAAGTGCCTGGCACACCTGGAAGAGCACGTGACCCTCGGGGGCTACACCGGGAAGCCCCGCCCCGCGGGTGGGCCCTCCTTCGAGCTGCCCGCCGACCTTGGGACACACGTCTTGGGACCCACGCCAGTCCTTGGACGGCCTGGCCTCCCGCATGAGGTCAGGGCCCCGCGGACGCCTTTCCGCCCGGCCCGCAGCCCGCAGCCCTCCTCCTGGCGGCATGGCTGTGATCCGCGGCCCTGATCCGCCCGCCACCCCTCCCGGGGAGCCGAGGGCAGGCTCGCCGCCTCTGCCGCACCACCACCGCCGGGAGCCGAGGCCCTGGCTGCGGGCCCGAATGTTCCAAAGGTCCAGGAGGCCGCCCGAGACGGTGACGTGTGCTAAAATCCCCGAATGTTCCCGGGCAGGAAACCGGCTTGACCCTGAGCGCTTCCGTGCCGGCGGCGGCTTCAAACCTGGCCGCTCGCAGCCTCGGCCCGCTGGGAGCCGGCCACGGGTCAGACCAGGGTCTGAAACGCACTCTGGCAGCAGGGTAGCGGGCAGAGACATGAATAAAAATGGATTAAAAAATTTTTTTAGGGTAAAGCATCTCTTGTCAAAGGTGGAGCTTTTTTGTGTGTGTGTGTGTGTTTGTTTTTTGGTCCCATAAGAGAATCAGGGGCAAAGGCCTGAGGGGGAAGCCGCCAGGCGCCGTGAGAGCAAGGAGGGTCAGCACGCATGTCTGGAGGCTGCAGTCTCGTCTTATGTGCGCGGACCGGGGCGCGGAGGCTGGGGTGCTCCCGGGAGCACCCGGGTTATGGGGTTTGGCGGCGGGCTTCCAAGGGAAGGTTCGCTGAGGGGGGACCCGGCCATGGGTGTCATGTTGACGGGACCCGGGGGCTGTGGTGAGGGCAGATGTGTGCGGATGCAGGAGGGTGAGAGAGCCACCCCCCTGACCCTGGGGGAAACCAAGGCTGGGAGGGCAAGTCCCCTCTTCCCTCCCCTTGGCCCCCCCTCCCTACATCTCCTCCCTCCTTTCTCCCCCCCTCCCTGCCCTTTCCTTTTCTCTCTCTCTCACTATCTCTCTCCTGCGCTCTCTCTCTCCTGCTCTCTCTCTCTCTCTCTCTTTCTATCACACACACACACACACACACACACACTCACACAGTCATTCTCAGAGCCACACACACACACACACACACACACACACACACACAGTCATTCTCAGAGCCTGTCACACACACACACACACACACACACACACACACTCATACAGTCGTTCTCAGAGCCGACCGTGACAGGTCCTCCTTGCCACCCCTCCCATTGCAGGCGGTCCTGTAAACCCTCTGACCCCCCCCCAGCCTCCGTGTCCCCCAGAGGCGGCAGGCTACGGCCCCCGTGGCACCGGGACTGTCCGACCTCCAGGCCTCTGGGGGGGGGGGGGGACACCCTCAGGCCAGGCTCAGAGGCGGGCGTGGAAATGCGGTGGCCTCGGTGCTCAGGGCCCTGCAGGGAGAAGTGGGTCATTGGAAGTAGATGACCAGCCGCTCCTGCTCGTCCTGGATGGAAGGGACACAGGGTTTTTTATGCTGAAACCAGGAAAGTCCCAGGCAAATCAGGGCACTGGGGGTACCCCAAGCTGGGAGCAAAACTCTGGGGAAGTCACGGGGTGGGGGGGTGGCTGTTCCGTGGGCGTTCAGATGAAGGAGCGTGGACTCGGAGGTCCCGGTGACCGCAGGAGAGCCACGGATGTGGGCCTCTGGCTGTGGCACGGGACGGCCCCGCCATTCCTAAAAGGGATCTTGGGTAAGAGCCCAGGCTGGCCAGACCCACTGGATGTTGGATGAGGGTCCCAGGACTCGGCGGTCAGCCCGGCACCGTGGACGTGGAATGAGGATGGTGAGGGCACAGAGGAGGGTGCAGGGGGTTCGGGCGGGCGAAGACTCTGGCCACCACAGGACCTCTAGCCGAGCCAGCAGGAGCGCCCACCCGCGTGCCAAGGCCGACCCTGTGCCAAGCCAGGTGCGCTCCCACCCCACGTGCGGCTCTGCACCTCCTTCCTGCTGTGTTCTAGGGCCCAGGGGGCTGCAGCCGCTTCCCCGGTGCTGGTGCCTGAGGCGGAAGGGTCACCTTCCCCTGCTTCGAGTCCTCATCCGGCGGCCCTGGAACCTTGTCCCTGCGCCGCTCAGGGGGGTCCTTGTCAGCACACGCAGAATCAATGGCGCTCAGCTCTAATGGCCGTCAGCACGGGCTCGGGGCTGAGAGCAGCTCTTGCCCCAGAGCCTCCTGCCTTCCCCTCCCGCAGGCCCCGCGGCGTCCCTCTCCCTCCCGGCACCCGGGGAGCCGGTCCCGCTGTCGGAACACCTGGCCGGGCTCTTCCTGACCGGAACCTGCTGAGTATACGCCCTGGTGTGGCCACAAGCCACTGCGTGAGGCAGCCCCCAGACCACGGGGGGCAGAGCTGTGTCCACTCGGCCACACCCGTGTGCTCCTCACCTTCCCCCCGCAAATGCAGAGGAAGCCCAGTGCGCCCCATCGCCGCTGGGGGCCTCCATCCTGCAGGGCCAGGGCCGGCCCCTGGATGCAACCTAAATGGCCCCGATGGCCAGGGACCACTGTGGTGAAGGAGCTCTGACCCGGGGCACCGCCGCCCGGGGCGGGAGAGCACGTGGCATGCCACCGTCCCCGAAGAAAGGACCCTGGGGGAAACCAAGGCCGGGAGGGCAAGTCCCCAGGCTCCACGCGGCACAGCTGCCACGCCATCGCGCCTCTTCACGTGCCACAGCCAGAGGCCCACATCCGGGGGCTCTCCTGTGGTCACCCGACCTCCGAGTCCACAATCCTTCATCTGAACGCCCCACGGAACAGCCCCCCCCCCCCATGACTGCCCCAGAGTTCCGCTCCTGGCTTGGGGGGCCCGGTGCCCTGGTTTGCCTGGGACATTTCTGGTTTCAGCACAAACATCCTATGTGAGCCTGTTTGCACAGGATACACCCCCACAGCCATGCTCTTGGGGAGAATACATACCCTGCTATGCTCTGGGATTTATTATATATTTTTAAAAATATATATTTTATTGATCTTTTACAGAGAGGAAGGGAGAGGGATAGAGAGAAACATCCACCAGCTGCCTCCTGCACACCTCCCACTGGGGATGTGCCCGCCACCAAGGTACATGCCCTTGACCGGAATCGAACCCGGGACCTCTCAGTCTGCAGGCAGACGCTCTATCCACCGAGCCAAAAACAGTCAGGGCTGGAATTTAAAGTGTGTGCCACCACACACAACGTTCGTAAGAACGGGCTGCTTGTTCGTAGGGTGGAATCTGAGTAAAATGGCTTTTAAAGAGACCCTGGCACGCGAGGCCGGCCACGGTGGCAGGCAGCCCCTGGGAGCGCCCGCGGGCCCAGGAGACACGGGTGTCTAGACAGCTCGCGGCCACAGCAGACCCTGTGCCCCAGGGGACCTGGGCCCACGCCTCCCAAGTGTCCGGGCCCATGGCCGCGCCTCCCCTCGGCTGAGGGTGAGGGTGAGGGAGGCTGTCTGGGGGCCGGCGAGGGTGCCTGCTCGTTTGGCCGTAATGAGTAGGTGCCCGGGGATCGGATGTGCCTAATGACAGGCCGGCAGGGCTGCCCTGCAGAGCCCGCTGCTGGGCCCACTTCAAAGCCACAGCTGGCAGCCAGGAACGCGGGGATGGGCTCCTCCTTTGTGTCTATGCCACCCCGCCCCCCACCTGCCACCCCGCCCCCAGCCAGCCCAGGCGTCTGTGGGAGCCGCCTGTGCAGCCTGAAGGAGGCACCGATGTCCCAGCCCCACAGGCACCGATGTCCTAGCCCAGCTGTGGGCAAACTACGGCCTGCGGGCCGGATCCGGCCCGTCCGGCTGTTCTATCCAGCCCGCGGAGCCGAAAGAGCAGAGGGTTCTCTTGCTCTCCCCTCCGCTCCTTCACCAGCAGCCCAAGATGAGAGTGCCAGCATGGTCAGGTTGCTTTTGTGCCGGCCCTCCGGTCCAGTTTAAGAACCCATTGTGGCCCTCGGGTCAAAAAGTTTGCCCACCCCTAGTCTAGAAGCACAGGCCTGGACCTTGCCAATGCACTTGCCGCCCTGCCAGCAGCACTCAGAGGCAGCGAGACCCCACCCAGGCAGCAGAGGTGGGCAGCCACACGGAGTTCCTAGTGTCATTGGGGGGAGGGGGTCAGAGGGCAGCAGCAGGGCCTGACCTGCTAGTTCTCCACGCAGAGGCCTGCCCCTCCGCTCAGTGCCCGCTGCCCGCTGCCCGCGTGGCCAGCGCAGCGAGGGTGGCAAGACCCTTCCTCTAGGTCCTTCAGGACACTTGCTTGCACGGCCTCCTGCCCTGGGGACGGCGGCGCCTGCCGCGGACGGGGTGCCAGGAGCCCAGGCGCCTGCACGGACCTTCCCGAGTCCCAGGCACACGCTCCGAAGGCCAGCGTGGGTGGGTGGTGGCTCTTCTAGAAATTCACCGACTGCGTCAGAGCCTGGAATCCTTCTGGCTGGAGCTCAACAACGCTGGTCTCTGAGAACACGATCTCTTAGCAAACGTTTAGGCCAGGGGTGGGCAAACTTTTTGACTCGAGGGCCACAATGGGTTCTTACACTGGACCGGAGGGCCGGAACAAAAGCAACCTGACCATGCTGGCACTCTCCTCTTGGGCTGCTGGTGAAGGAGCGGAGGGGAGAGCAAGAGAACCCTCCGCTCTTTCTGCTCCGCGGGCCGGATAGAACAGCCGAACGGGCCGGATCCGGCCTGCGGGCCGTAGTTTGCCCATGGCTGGCTTAGACTCTGCACTTCCAACAGAGAACAAGTAGAGAGCATGTAGACTACTCCAATTCGTTCTCCAGCAGTTTCATCAGCTGCACACGTCTCTCCTGCCCCAAATTATAAAGTAACAGGCACGGGGCTTCTTCACACAAATTGGAGTCTGTCTTCCAAATAAATGAGTTGCAACACTAAATAGACACTATTAATTAAACACACACACACAGATGACTTACTAATTAAAAAAATAACCCACTTAAAAAGAAATCAGCGAGGTGACGTCAGCAAGAGGGCAGACAAGGAGGTCCCCATGTTTACCCTGCCCGCCCCCCACCCCCCAAACCCAACACACACAGTAAGTAAACAACTGCGGAGCGAACAGAGTAACTCCGGGGAGCTCCAGGGTGCAACACAGGAGCTGGAAACCCAGGTCAGCGCAGACACCGAGGATGGTGCAGGGAAAAGCATGAAATGCCTTTTACCTTCGCCCGGTCCCCCAGTCTGGCAAACCTCAGCACCGAGAGGGACCTCCTTGGCATGATCTCCCCCTGAGTAAAAGGAAGAGTAGGAGAGGCCCGGCCAGTGTGGCTCAGTGGTTGAGCGTTGACCAATGAACATGGAGGTCACAGTTCAGTTCCCAGTCAGGACGCTTGTCTGGGTGGTGGGCTCAATCCCCAGTGTGGGGCGTGCAGGAAGCCGCTGGTCCATCTCTCCCTCCCTCTCCTCTCCTCTCTGCAGAGAGAGAGAGAGGCCAGGCAGGGAAATGGCTCAGCTACGACGTGGGCTAGATAGCTCCAACTTGGGCCCCCGGGGCTCGGAGTGGGAGCTGTGTCATGGCGAGGCCCCTCACGGAGGCGTGGCAGGTCACAGCTGGCCGTTAGTGCCAGACCTGGCACAGGGGGGCTGGTGGAACCCCAGCAGCACCCACCGCACGACAGGGATTCTCCAAGCAGCACCGACCGTCCCAGCTCAGGAAGAGCTAACGAATCCAGCCCCGGGCAGAATGGTGGACACGGGGCCCGGGAGCAGCTGGCCATCCAGGGGGAGCGGCGTGCCCACGGCACAGGACTGTGAGGAGCTGGGACCAGCCCTGCTCGGGCCGGGGTTTCCCTGAGCCCCGAGGTCCCCACCGGCGCCTGCACTCAGCTGTGGCTCACAGTCTCCTTCTTCGGTCATGCCTTCGCTCAGGGAGACTGGCATTAGCAAGAGCGTTAGACTCCTTTCCTCGGAAATACAATAGATTTCAGGTCATGAATGTTCCAGTGAGAAGTACTGTTGTGGTTGAAACCGGTGTGGCTCCGTGGATAGAGCGTCTGCCTGCGGACTGAAGGGTCCCAAGTTCGATTCCAGTCAAGGGCATGTACCTTGGTTGTGGGCACATCCCCGGTGGGGGGTGTGCAGGAGGCAGCTGTTTCTCTCTCATTGATGCTTCTAGCTCTCTATCCCTCTCCCTTCGTTTCTGTAAAAAAAAAAAAAATCAATAAAATATATTTTTAAAAAAGAAGTACTGTTGAGAAGGAGGAGGAACTCCCAAAGTCAGGGCACAGTGCTCCCTGTTCCTCCAAAGTGAGTTACAGGCCTGGCCGTACCTGGTTCCCCACATGCTTCCTGTCACTCGCTGCTGACAGGGTCCGCTCACCCCTCCCCTTGCCCAGCAGAGACAGGCTGGGGACCCTGCCACCATCCGCCACCGCAGGGGCTCGGGGGTCCGACATGAGAGAGGGTCTCCTTGCAGTCTTATCCCCAGGATGTGCCTTGGCCTCTGATGTGCTTCCTGTGGCTCCCACCGAAAGCCACGGAAGGCACGAAAGACACTCACAGGCAACGTGGGCAGCGGCCCGGCCTCCCTGGCCACGGGCCGTGGTGCGTGTGCAAGCACCGGGCACACGCGGGACCTTGGCTCGCACAACAGCAGGCTGTCCTCAAAAGGTGGGGACAAGTCTCACTGGAAGGGCAGGTATGAAACCTGGAGACGCTCGGCCCAGCACAAGGGACGGGGTTCCCTCTCGGGGCACCTCTCAGCGGCTGCGACGCCGTGACGGTTCGGTTAGCGCCCTGCGCCCGGTTTTCTCATTCGGCGGGAGGCACGCTGACGATGACGGGAGACTCCACCAGGCCCGGCGGGAAGCCCTGGGCGACTCCAGCTGTCTGTCCCCCGCGTCTTCCCATCAGGAGCTCAAGCACACAACCTGTGCTCCTATTCCCCTCGGGTCCCAGACGCGGGGCAGGCAGGCCACCAGGCCGGCAGGGGGGCGCCCAGGGTACCCAGCTGTTGATGGTGACGGACACGGTGACGATGGGGCTCTACGGAGCCGCCCTCTGCCCCTCTGACGACGTGGCCACAGCACTTAGCTGTCGTCCTGGCATCTCTGGTTTGACCACCGGCCAGAGCCGCACTGCACACCTGGCATTTAGGGCCCTGCAGCGTTCCAGCCCCTTGCACCATGGGGTCTCCAGACGCAGTTACCACCTTCTACGAACCACCGGCCGGAAGCACTTGTGGCTCCCGCTCCCCGTGATGGTCGCCACGGCGCCCGGTGGCCTGGCTCACCTGTGCCGTTCGCAGAGTGGAAGGGAAGCTCGGACACCCCAGAAGCCGCGCAGTTCATCCCAGGAGCACTTTTCACCACCGACTTCCAGGCGACAGGCCAGAGAGACAGAGAGGGCGCGTTTCCCTTGAAGTTCCGACAAAGGCAGCGGCGGCCCACAGCCACCGGGGCGGCAGCGGCTGCGTGTGGGCCTGGAACGCCCTGGTCACCTCTGTCCCACTGAGATAAAGGCAGCTTGTCTGCACAGCGTGACCTCCCTACAAAGGCCTCCCGCAGGTCAGCAAACCTGGCGCGCACGTGGGCAGCTCACCAAGGCCAGCCGGGCACCCAGGCGCCCACCGCGTGCACCTGCAAACCTGGCCGAGGGCTGCCGGTCACGTGGTCCGGGCCGGGCTGCCCCTCAGGTGGGACGGCGGGGGGTCTGGCCTTCCCAGCTCTCTCGTCCGTGGTCAGGAGAGCTGGCCCCCAGGAGGGGGGTCCAGAAGGGACACTGAGCTCACAGTGCAGCCCAGTGGGCCCAGCTCCCTGCAGCATCTGTTTTTAAAAATATATATATTTTATTGATTTTTCAAAGAGAGAAAGAGAGAGGGATAGAGAGTTAGAAACATCGATGAGAGAGAATCATTGATCAGCTGCCTCTTTGCACACCCCCCACCGGGGATATGCCCGCAACCAAGGTACATGCCCTTGACCGGAATCGAACCCAGGACCCTTCAGTCCGCAGGCCGACGCTCTATCCACTGAGCCAAGCCGGTCCCGGCTATTTATACTTTTTTTTTTAGCATTTGTTTTTTGTTTTATTTTATGTTTTTATTGATTTTAGAGAGATGGGAAGGGAGAGGGATAGAGAGATAGAAACATCCACGATAGGGGACCACCGACTGGCTGCCTCCTGTTCTCCTCCTACAGGGGATCGAGCCCGTGACCTCTTGACGCATGGGTGGACGCTCAACCACTCTGCCACACCAGCCGGGCATGCAGCTTCTGTTTTTAAGGGCCTGGGATTGGCCCCGGGTGCCTTCAGGTGGCACTCTACATCCAGGGTGGGCTAAAGAAGGTTTGTGTTGTAGCTGTGATACAATAGCGAATACAATAATTCACAAATGGCACAATAATAAACTGTGGTCTGCATACTTACGGCTGCACACCTACTTTCGCCCGCTCCAGCATGAATACGTTTTAGCCAAAAGTGGGAGGGGAGGGAGGGAAGAGAGGAGGTCAGAAAGGGTTACAGAGGGCGCCAGCCGGCCGTGGCCTTTGCTGATTCACTTGGCATGGCATGAAAGGTGGCAAACCCAGCCCGCCAGACAGCGCCCTCGGGCAGAGCCGTCGGCAGCGCCGCGGGGGCCGGCTGCCCTCTGTGCCGCTGCCCCGGGGAGGGCGGAGGGCCGGGGGGGGGGGCGCCTTCCCCAGCCGCTCCGCACCCCTCTTTGTCTTCTTTGGGGGGACACCAGCCCTGCCCCCGGGGAGTCCTCGGAGGGCGGACGAGCAGATGCCACCGTCCCAGCTGCCTCATTGGGGCGGGCGCAGGGAGGGCTTCTGAGTCACGGCTCAGGGGGCGGCATGTGTTCCCGGAGAGGCCTCCCTGCTGGTGTTCTTTCCCGTGACCCTCCTCCCCGCTCCCGGGTCACGTTTCACGACGCGCCCGCTGTCTGCCGTCACGCGCGGCGTCACCCTCCTCGCCTCCCGCGTCAGCTGCTCGGCGGGCCCCCGCCAGCCTCGCCCGCCGCCCAGCTGGCCTGCCCTCGGGGTGCGGGGTGCGGGGACCCCCTCCCCCTCCTCCCCGAGCAGAGCCGCCCCACAGGGGAGCAGAGCCCCGGCCGAGGCTTCCTTATGCCCACCTGGCCCCACGGCCCCGTGGGCCCCGGGCCAGCGCCACGCTGCCCCCGGGAGCGCCCGGAGCACAAAGGGTCCATTCACGCACCGACGCTCCTAAACACCAGCTCAGCGTGACCGACAAAGCGCACTGGGCGTGCACTCGGGGAAGGGCTGTCTGTGCTTCCGGCAAATTAACGGTGTTCTTTTCTTAGGGGGGCAGATGGGGCGGGGGGGGGGGGGGGGGCGGGGTTCCTAGGAAAGTGAATCTTCTCTTCCTAGTTTCTGGTCTCTGGTCACCCCGAGGGTCATGGAGGGAGCTGGCCTCCCCTTAGGACCCATGACTCAAACCCACTCCCCTGCCCACCAGCCTCGTCCGCCATGGCTGAACCCGTCCATCCGATGGCAATGGTGCCCGAGGTGCCCCCAGAGGCGGGCTTAGCCGGCGGTGGCTGATGACGCCTCGCAGCACATCAGGTCTCCGGTAGAGCATCCCCCGACACCTCAGAGGGCCCGGGTTTGTCTGGAGGTGGCACCCGAGAAGCCTGCCCAAGTCCTTTGTCCGAGGGGAGGGTAGGACAGGGTGGAGGTGTGTGTGGGGAGGGGGGAAGCTGGCTGCGATGAGCCAATGAGTGATGAGTCCGAAGGCACAGCGTTCAGGCAGCCAGACCCCATCCCCCCGCCCCCCTCCCACATCTGAGTGACAGAGGCCAGGAGGTTGACTCAGGCCTGGCCAGCCCCCCAGCCTGACGGCCTTCCCTGTGATGGGCAGGAAAGAGGAAGCCTGGACACAGGCAGCCGCTGCGGGCATGGCGGCAGGTGGCCGAGGGGCTCAGCGGGCTCTAGAGACTGCGGGCCGTTTGGGTCAAAGACCAGCCCACCCCCTCTGAGGGTGGTGGACACTCCTTGGGGCCGGGGCTGGTAGACCCCTCGCAGCTCACCTGCTGGTCCCGGGGAGGGACGGAGGGCCCAGAACCCCTTCCACAGGGGGTCCCTGTGCCTGAGGGAGGACAACTTCCTCACTGAGAACTTGTCCTTGGAGGGCCCGCCTCCCCTCCCCTCCCCTCCTCTCTGCCGTCCCCAGGCTGGCTGCCTGCAGAGAGAGGGGTCCGCACAGTGAGGTGGCGGGGACCGGCGCCAGCCCCCTCCCTGTGGGAGGACTGGGTATCTCCGCCACCCGGCAGCTTGGGCTGATGAAATGGGCACCGTGACAGGGTCCTCACCTGGGTAGGGCGTCACAGCCACTGCCAGGCTCCAGCAGGCCCTGGGCCTCTGCTGCGGGAGGCGGCCCCAGGCCGGGCTGCACCTCCGTCGGGTCCAGGGACGAAAGCTCCTAGCTGACCTGTCACAACAAGCAAGGCGGGCAGGAAAGTCATCTTCCATCCAAGCACAGGGGGTGTGACGTCGCCACATCCTCTGCTGGGTCTCACCCCCTGTGGGAGCGGGCGGGCCTGGCTGCCTGCTGGCCCTTCCCCTTCCATCCCTTCCCATCCCCTTCCCCTTCCATCCTTTTCCATCCCTTTCCATCTCCTTCCTTCCCCTTCTATCCCCTTCCATCCCCTTCCAATCCTCTTCCATTCCCTTCCATCCCCTTCCATTCCTTCCAATCCCCTTCCAATCCCCTTCCATCCCTTCCATCTCCTTCCTTCCCCTTCCATCCCCTTCCATCTCCTTCCCTTCCATTCCCATCCATCCCCTTGCTGGTGTAGCACCCCAGTTTCCCTCAGGAACCACCCCAATTCCCAGGGAATGAAGACCAGGCAGTAGCCCCTCCCCCACCACCGGGTTCCAGGCCCTGAGACCGGGCCCTGGACAAGCAGAGCCTCTGAGCCAGCTTGGAGCCTCCCAGAAGCGCGGGGAGAATGGGAGAAGGTGCGCCCTTTGCCCTCGGCCAGCATAAGCAGGCCTGGCCCAGCGGAGGAGCCCGGAGGACGGAGGGCTGGGAGGGATCCTCTGGGACGCCAGGGGCCCAGCGCTCCTCTCTTCTTAAAGGGCCAGGTGTTGACTCACTGTACTTGGGCCAGGGCTTGGCGGCCACAGGTGGGCTCTGTCACGTATCCTCTGTTTTGCACGTCTACAACCGCTGGAATTGTGCACAGGCTGTCTGGTCAGACAAGCGGCACTCACCCACCATGAGGCCCCTGCCCCCGTGGGTTGGGAAGGCCAGCTGGTCAGGACAAGAAGGTGGGGCTGTCACGACACCTGAGGACAGTGACGCTGGGAGTGCGGCCCAGAGAGACCTCACAACAGATGGACGCACCTCGGGGCCAGCCGCCGAGGCCCTGCTCCCAGCTGCTGGCTGGGAGAACAGCTGGGAGAAGCAGGTGCCCACGTGTCCTATACACAGGCCACCCCTCCCCTTGGCGCAGCCAGCAAACTGCTCAAGGGTGTTGGGCTCCCGAGCCCAGCAGTCTGAGGAAACCCCCGAAATGTCACCTGGGGGCTGGGGAACCTGGCCGAGCCCTCTCTGCCCGTGAATAATTCATGGGGATGGAGGACTTTCCAGGCCTGGCGCCAGCTCCTCCGCCAGCCCAGCCACCGGGCCTGAAGGCAGGTAACAGCCGAGGGGGAGGGGCGGGAGGAGGGGGGAGGGAACAGAGGAGGACACCGAGGGTCAGGTGGCTTCTGGTCTGACCTGTCCTGCGGGTGGACTGGCTGCCGCGCCAGTGGGTCTCGATGGCAACTGGCCAAGAGGTGACTGATGCCGGGTGGAGACGCCAAGGCTGCTCTGGACCTCCTGGGTAGGAGGGCCCTCTGCTCACGGAGGCCACTGGCGGACGCCAGACCCCTACCTCCGTCTCAGCCAGGCACAGCCCAGGGCTGCACAGCATGCGGAGAGCGCCCGGAGGGGTGACCCCTCACGGCCCCACCCGCCAGCCCGGAGGCCTTCCACGTGCCCTTGTCTGCCTTTGGCTGTGCCTGTTTCGGCTGCTTTCATTTACTGTCAGATCAACTGCTCCATTCAGAGCAAACGTCTAACCTGTGGAGACAGTGAAGACAGCGCCAGGCGCTGGGGGCGAGGGCAGGATGGGCAGGAGGAGCACGGAGGATGCGTAGGCAGCCAGACTGCCCTGCAGGATGCGACAGTGATGGACACGTGTCATATACACGTATCCACGCCCCTAGAATGCACAGCACCACGAGGGACCCCGATATCAGCACACTGTGGACTCGGAGTGAGGATGATGGTGTCCACGGCTCTCGGTGGCAAGAGATGGACCCTCCGGTGGGGGAGTCGGTAGTCGGGGAGGCTGTGTGTGTGAGGTCGGGGGCCAAATGGGAAGCCTCTGTATTTTCTACTCAGTTTTGCTGAGAACCTAAAAGTGCTCTAAAACATAAAGTCTACTTTTTAAAAAAAAACATATGCCTGAAAGTTCTTCAAAATGCATTTCCCCCTACATTTTCAAATTTGTTTATTAATAAAATACCATATACTTATTTTAATTTTTATTTATTTATTTATTTATTTTTATTTTTAAAATATTTTATTGCTTCTTCACAGGGAGGAAGAGAGAGGGATAGAGAGCCAGCAACGTCGATGAGAGAGAAACATCGACCAGCTGCCTCCTGCACACCCCCCACCGGGGATGTGCCTGCAACCAATGTACATGCCCCTGACCGGAATCGAACCTGGGACATTTCAGCCCGCAGACCGACGCTCTACCACTGAGCCAAACCAGTTTCGGCCTTATTTTAATTTTTAAATCTTTGTAAACATCTCTCCGGTGATTGTATGATTTGTTTTCAAAATACTGCATTTTAAACATTCGTTATTTATTTTCTTTTTTCTTTTTGAAATTAATTTATTTTCCAGTTACAGTTGACATACAATGTCATGTTAGTTTCAGACACACAATATAATGATTCAACATTTACATGACTTACGAAGGGATAGCCCTGATAGGTCAAGCCGCCTTCTGACATCGTACACAGTTATTACAATACTAGAGGCCTGGTGCATGAAATTCATCACTTGGGGGGGAGGGTGTCCCCTCAGCCCAGCCTGCACCCTCTCACAGTCTGGGAGCCCTCAGAGAACGTCCGTCTGCCACAGAGGTGGGAGAGGGTCCCACCACCGCTGCTGCGCTGGCCAGCCGTGAGCCCGCCAGCTGAGCCCGGCTCAGGGCTTCTGGCTGAGCAGCACTCCCCCTGCGGGAGTGCACTGACCCCCAGGGGCAGCTCCGGCATTGAGCGTCTGCCCCCTGGTGGTCAGTGCGCATCATAGCGACCGGTTGTTCTCTAGTTCCATTGATTTGCATACTAGCCTTTTATTATATAGGATTATTGGCTTTATTCCCTTCACTGTCTGTACTTTACTTCTCTGTGGCTGTTTATATCTGGAAATTTGTACTTCCCAATCCCCTCACCTTGTTACCGTCCCCCAACCCAGCTCCGAGACCATGGGGACGCCACGTGTCCTGGGTGGCAGAGTGCACATTCAGCTCAGCTCTCTGGGAAATGTGCCCGCGGCCAGGGCAGACGCCCGGATGCTGGCACTTTCTGGGTGTGCTTCAGTGACACCGGGGCTCACGCGCGGGTCACTGGGACCCCGCTGCCGTCCACCGCGTCAGGACCCCTGCGCCCAGGGAGGGGAGGTTTCCCCCCGGCCCCCTCAGCTCCCGCCTGGCCCAATTGCTCAGGCTGATTCTTTCTAGAAGGGCACTTACAGGAACACTGACAGTCCTTACCACCCACTCAAAGGTTCTGAAGAGTAGCTAAAAGGAATACACTCTTCCTTGCAGGAAATGAATTCATAATTAGTTTTTCCTCCCTTGCCAAATTGGGATCCTGAGGGCCTGGTGCGACGGCGAGAAATACAGCTCAATTTGTAGTTGAACCCGGGTGTGCGTGTGCATGCGTGAGAGGGAGAGCGAACCTCTTCGTGGGGGAGGGGGAGGGGGTCTGTCCTTGAGGCACATCCACCCATCGGACCACTGCAGGCAGAGATGAGAGAGTCATCTGTTTTGTTTCAGCAGAGGAAAACATCATCCGAGAAGCTTTAAGCATGCTCCCACAATGGGCTTTAATTATCAGAGGAGGCTGGCAATACATTTGCATTTTAATTAAGATTAATGAATCATGCATGATTCAGGGGGCCATTCTCGCGGTTGGCAGGGGGGTGAAGAGGAAGCCGCCGTGCTGACGAGGGTTCATCAAGGTGACAGTGCGATGGGTCTGACCCGGGCGAGGACCCTCACGTGGGCTCCTCCCTCAGGCTCTGGGCAGCCCTCCGCCCTCAGACGCCCATGTGGCCTGAGGGTGCGGTTACACCGAAGCGCATCCTGTGGCTGTCAGTACACGTGACATTAACCAAACAAAACCTATGGTTATGTGAAAGGCGAACCGGACCGCGTGTGCTTCTAACGGCAGGACGTCTCAGAGCCATCACGACGCTCTGGGATGTGCACAGCAAACCCCCATTCCTGTCAGCACCGAGGCCCTCTCTCCAGAGTGGCCTTTGCCATTAGCACGGTGCCCTCCCTCCACGCCGGGAGCTGGCGGTCCAGGCAGTCGCTCCTCTGCGGAGTGGCGGGGCTGCAGGAGCGGCGCTGGTCATGCCACCTTGCATGGTGGAAGCACGGACATGCGTGCAGAGACGGGGCTCCTCGGGGCTCCTCCACAGCAACGGGGCGTCTGCTGGGGCCTTTGCCTGACACCGGTGACCTGTGCCGGGTGACGCCCCAGGGGTGGCCGCAGAACACGCAAGGCATGCAGGACCAGCCCGTCTCCCTGTGCCTCAGTTTCCTTCCCCGGGAAAGGAGGATGGCCGAGGAGGTCTGAGCCAGCCCATGTGCAGTGCTCGCCCAGGTGCTGGCGCTCAGAGACCTCAGAGACCAGCCGTTGGGTGGGAACAGGAGAGTGCATGCCGCACCCTTAGAAATCGAATACTTCTCCCCCCCCAGCAGATAATTATGAGTGCACACTTCTGGGGGACCCTTTCCTGTGGGGATGTGGGGGCTCGCTCTGTCTTCTCCCTGCTCCCAGCACTGCTGCAGGGTGGGGGTGAGAGTGGGGGGGGGGGCAGGTACACCAGACGCTCGGTCTGCGTGGTTGGACCTGCGCCTAGATCTCAGGAAGACTGGCCGTGGTGGGCAGCTGTCACCCACCAGAGAGTGACCTCTCCCTCTGCTGGGTGGTGATGAGTGTGATGGGGTGTGCTCTGGGTGCAGGTGAGGAGAGGTCTGGGCCCCTCTGTGCATGGGCACCTGCTGCCCCAGCTGGGCGCCCGCCTGCTCTGGGCACCCCCCCTCGCTCCCGGAGCGAATCTGGCTTGTGTTTGGGGTAACGGACGGCGCACAGCTCAAGGGTCAGCAGTTCTGCTCTCTGTGTGTGAACAAACGGAACTGGCCCTGCGGAGAGGGGCCGTGATGACCGGCTGTGAGAGCCGTTTCCTATCGGGGTGGCCTCCTGGAGGGCGGTGCTGGGAGATGTTGGGGGTCAGAGGAGGAAGGGGTGCGGAGAGGGAGGCACCAGGGCCGGGAAGACAGATGGGGCTCTCCCTGAGCCCTGATGGGGGGTGGGGAGAGTGCGGGAGGCAGGGCTGGCTCTCTGCTCTGACACCACCCAGCCCCGCCCCCTCCCCCTTTCCCTACCCCAGCCCTGGGGGGTGGGGGGGGCAGAGGAAGGGGTCGTCCTCGCCTCTGTCCATCTGCACGTGACGCCCTTCACCGCGTCCAGCCACGCCATTCGCCGGCACTGCTCCACCGGAGCCTTCCACGGCGCTCGGCACCGGAACGCGGGCCAACGCCTCCGCGGGTCTGGCTCCCGAGCGCCTCAGGGTCCCCCGAAAGGCACCGGTCGGAGTCTGGTTCCGAGCACAGAGTCTCTGTGGCTGTTTCCCTCCCCCTCCTCCCTTCTCCCTCCTCCCTCCTGCTTTGCTGTCTTCAGAAATGGTCTTGTTCACGTTGCTGCATCCACTGCCCATTGCTTCTCTGTCCCGGAAGCTTCGAGAGGGCAAGGGCTCACCTTTCTGGCTTTTGTTAGAAGCCCAGCGCCCAGAGCACGGCCGGCACATGGCAGGAAGGCCTGCGCACGCACTCCCGTGGCCGCGCCACGGGCAGGTCTAGACACGGCCTCTCCCCCCGGGACAGCCCTGGCCCAGCGGTGACCGGACCAGCCTCAGCTGGCCCAGGTGGGCAGGCCCTGAGGGGGCTGGGCAGGTGGTACGTGGGGCAGAGGGTGAGAGCGAGACACACAGCTTTGGGGGCTTGGAACCTGCAGCTTGGTGTCACCTCGCTCCGCACAGGAACCAGACGCCGGCCCCAGGCGAATGAGAGAGACACTCACCTTTGTACAGAATTGAAGGGGAGGCCCAAAAACCCGCTAATAATATTTTAGGGCAATTGTTTTAAGAATCAAAAACGCACAATTCACACACACTGGCTGGTGGCTCACCAGTTAGAGCGTCAGCCCGCCCCCATCAAAGGGTCACAGGTTTGATTTCTGGTCAAGGGCACATATCTGGGTTACTGGTTCAATCCCCAGCCCCGGTCAGGGCACGTGCGGGAAGCAGCCAATCAATGTATCTCTCTCCCATCCACGACTCTCTCTCTTTCAAAGGGATTTGGTCCTTCAGAATTTTGCACAGCCCTAGATATAATCCCTTTTGATAGAGGGTCTTTGCTCCTGACTATAGGAGCACCGTGGAATGTCTGTAAATATGTTTTCATAGTTCCGTGCTAACTGGATGTACACTCAAAGGAAACCAGTCCACAGCCCCTGCTGCTCTCTCTGTCCAGGCCCATGATGGCCGCCAGAAGAATTGGGGTGGGAGGAAGGGGAGAAGGGGGAGGAATGGAGGAGGTTGGGGTGAGTGTCGGTTGCCTGCAGGCCACTCTGGTGCTCAGACCCAGGGTCAGGGAACCTTTTTTCTGCCCGGGGCCGTTTGGATATGAATGACATCATTCAAGGGCCATACAGAATTATCCACTTAAAAATGAGCCTGTCACACTTGGGCGAACATTTAATTAATTCGCTCCTAATGCTTTGGCAGGGCCAGACCCAGTGATTTCTCAGGCTTTGGGGCCAGACAGCCCTCACCCCTGCTTCAGACTGGTTATAAGTTGCCGCTGCCAACACAAGACAGAGTGTGTGGCTTGTCAATGTGCAGCGTGATGTCATTCAAGACTGGTGCTGGCCTTGGCCCCTCGCCCGGCCTCGGAGCCTCGGAGCCTCGGAGCCTCGAGCCTGTTCTCCGAGAGCCTGTTCTCCTGGCGTCGCTCTGAGAGCTGCTGCTTTCAAACTATGAAGACAGACTTGGGATCTCATCAGAGCTCACCAGCCGTTTACCCCCTGGCAGTCACAGAGAAAGCTGGCTGACCGCTGATTGCGGTTCGAGTTCTCTTTATAATCTTTGCCCAGCTGTTTCGGAACTTTGGAGAGGTCTGTTTCACCACAGACACTCTTCCCCGAGCGGATTAGCCACTCGTTAGAGAGGGGCGGAAGCCAGATGAGGAGGCATCGCGGCCCTCGTTGGAAGGTGAGAGCCAGAGAGGAGCAGGTGGATGGCGAAGGACCGGTCTTTTGTCGCCTTCTCTCTTGCTGACCTGGCCGAGAAAACGCACAAGCACAGAGCGTGGAGCCAGAGAAAGGGTGTTGGAGGTATTTTCTTTTTGCCTGTGCCACCTTTCATGTGGCACTACCACCCCAGCTTCCCCACATGGAGCACAAGTGACACCTTTGGAATCAGAAAGTCACAAAAAGTGATGATAGTGGGAAGAGCATAGACACGGGAGCAAAGCTTAGCACCCTAGAATGTTTGTCCCTCTTTCTCTCTCCCCCTCCCTCCCTCCCTGCCTTGTACTCTCTCTAAAAACATCAATGGGGGAAAAATATCCTTGGGTAAGGATTAATGACAACGACAACAGAAAACAATTCACGATGAACAAAATACCCAACTTTTGAACAAAGGCAGGCTCCAACCGTATCCCAGGAGCCAGGCATCCGGCTGGTGCTGCCCCCATCCCACAGGCACCAGCTACCACCCAGGTTTCCTTGGCAACAGCCCGGGGGAGGGGGGTGGGGAGCAGACACCAGGAGGGGGATCCCTGCCAGGAAGCACTGGCTTCCAGGACTTCCTACAGAGGGAACACCACTCCATGGGGACGAGAAAGTCCCTCCTCCCGGAATTTCCCAGAACCCGCCCTCAAGTCTCGGAAAGCGAGACTCAGACCCTGGCTGCCTCGGGGGAGACGCAGAGGAGGCTAAGTGGAAGCATTTTCCAGCTCGCTGCCCCTTTGCATAATAATCTGGGAAGCTGACCATTAGTAACAAGAAAGCAGAAAACGGTCACAGAGTGTTTGCCTGCATTGTCTTTGCTGACGCTCCTTACCAATCTCCTTACCAATCTCGGATGCCACCGAGGGTAGGCCTGAGGGGAAGAGGAAAGTTGCTTCCAGCTTCCTCAGCTGGGAAAGCCCCCTCCATGGCAGCTGCTGAGCTTGCCCGAGGGGGGGGGGGGCTGCCAGCTGCGGGCCTGATGGGAAATCGATGCACATACAAATCAGCTCATTTGGGGAACATTTCATGAAGGGACATTTGCAGGAGTGCAGATGGGCCTTGGGACGGAAGGCAGGAACTGGGGTCAGGGGTGTCCGGCCTTAGACCCGCGGAGGGGCAAATACTGACCTCGCAGCCACAGTGCCAGCGCCCACTGTGCCAGCCAAGCTTCTCGGAGGGACAGACCAACGGGATATATACTCATATCTCTACACACGTGTGTACACACGCACACACACTTGAGCACACACACACACACACACACACACACACACTAAGAGGCCCTCCCTGTAGGGCTTCATGCATGAGCACTGACCGGGTGGATGCCGAGCCCCACTCCTGACCCAGCCTGTGTGTGGGGCTGGGGAAGGGGGTTGTCACAGTTGGTAGTTTGCTGGGGGATCCGTCCAGTTGGCACCAGACCTGAGCTGCCAGATTCCGGGACGTGGTGATTTGGCACCAAGACCTGCCGGGTGTGGCTCTGCAGGGGGCACCTTGACGGTCTCAGGCCTTTTGAACAACAGGCACCACGTTTTCTCTCTGTACTGGGCCCCACAAGTCATGTCGCCCTCCCCCCCATGGCTCCTCCCGTCTGCAACCCGACCTCACCTGGGCTCACAGAACGTGGGCTCCAGGCCGGAGCTGCCCTGTGTCGGGGGGCTGGTTTGCACCTTGGGCAGGCCCCAGAGCCCCGGGGAGGCTGCAGAGGGCTCCCAGGGGTACGGGGCTGGGCCAGGAGCCTGCCATGACTCCTGACCGCCCCCCTGGCCCTCTGCATAGGGTGGAGGCAATGCCTGGTGCGGGCCTTGCCGAGACCAGCTAAACGGATGTCCTCAGCCCAGCCAAGGTCGTGAGCGAGCCGGCTCGGCTCCCCGGGCAATCGGGGAGGGCGAGGAGAGAAGCTTTCCAGGGCTTGTACCTGATGACTCACCCTGAGAGCGCTGCCTAGGACCCAGCGGCTGCCTCCCACCCTCACCCGTCCTCATCGGGGCAGGGCCTCGGGGGAGAAGGCAGCAGAGGTGACTCCGGAGTCATCGTCAGAGTCAGACGACAGTGTCTGTCTCACAGAGCCGTGCGAGGAGAGGCCTGGGCGCTGGAGCGACGCCGACCGGCCGGGCACTCCTGCAGGAGCCCTTCCGGCCGCCCAGTCCCAGCGGTGGGGCCCTCGCTGAACTGGGGGCCAAGGGCGAGGGTGGACGCCGCGTCCACAGAAGCCCTGGGAGGTCAAGGTTACCCTGCAGGGACTTGGGAAGGGGACCTCCAGGCAGACAGAGCTTCCCTGGGGTGAAGGGGCTGCAGCCCCAACTCTGGAAGGGCCTTGATGGGGGGGAGGGGTTGTCCTGGGGCCTGCAGTCTCGGCTGTGGCTCTCTGCAGATGGTCTGTGTCCATTCCCTAAAACAAGCAAAGAAAAAGCCACCCAGGTTTACACAACGGCAGAGTGACCAGCAAGGCTGGGACTCGCTGCCCCTGAGGCCGGAGCGCTGCGTGCGGCTCAGCCTGCCCCGCCAGGCCAGGAGGCAGGCGCAGGAGGCCAGAACCCCGCCCACGTCCACACAGGGAGGCGCCTGCCAACCTGAGCTCTGGGAACCCTGGCGGCTCTGCTCCCCTTAGGGACCCTCTGAGGCAGGTCCTTGTCATAATATCTGACACCAAACTAAGGCTATGGGAGCCCAGTTTGCAGTAAACTTTCATTCTTCTGCCTGGATGCGCGGAATCCCGGGCCGGGAAAGACAACCTCTGTCCCCGTGCCCATCTGGTCTGGAGCCTCTGCTGGTGCTGGCCTCTGCAGCCGCCTCCCCTCCGCTTCCTCGGGTCACACGTGACACCGACCCCTGGCCAGCACAGCCTGCAGCTCCTCCAGGACATTTTGCACTGGCATGACCTTGTTGCATTTATCCTGTTACAACAGAGGCTCAGACTCAGGGACACACACAAGCACTCACATGCCTAGGCACACATGAGCGCACACGCACACGCACGTGCACATGCACGCACATGCACGCACATGCACACATGCACACGCAGGCAGCATTCTGCACATGTCCGCTCTGCATCGTCATGGGGCAAGCATAGCTCTCAGCACCGCCAGCCCGGGGGACATCAGGTTGGCTCTCATGTGCCTCCCGCGTGGCCCCACGACTGTGCATGGGTCAGGGCTAAGGGAGCGGAAGCCCTTGCTGAGGCTGAGACCCCGGCCGTGGCAGAGGGACCACGGCACTGAGAGTCCGGCTTGCAGAGCCCCCGGCAGGAGGGACAAAGGCCTGCTGCCGCCTCGGCCTCGGCCGGCTGTCCCCACACACGGCACACGGTGAGTCCACTCCCCTGCCCCGAGGGCGGGCTTCGATCCCGCAGTCACCGCTCCCTTTGGTCTCCTCTCCCAGGGTCACCTCTCCCCTGCTTTCACTTCCCTCCCCTCGGCCACTTCTCCCCGGCAGCGGTCATGCCGCCAGGGCTGGCCCTGTTGGCCAACAGCGTGTCCCTGGCTCCAGGCACCTGCCCTGCAGTCACACCGGCCAGCGCCGACCGGCGAGCTGGACGCCGTCTGAGTCATGACCCTCTCAGACCTCAGCTTCCTCCTCCGCGGCCAGGGGGCAAATATTTGCTCTTCGTGGCGGTGCTGACGGAGTCAGAGCACAGGGGATAATGGGGTTTCTGTCTGCGCACACACATGGGCAAAGGTGTGCAGACACAGCACGGAGCGGCCCACTCCGGGTTGGACCCCGTCCAGCCTCCCGGCCACCGTCCTATCCCCCTGGCCTTCCCAGGAAAGATGCTCGGAAATGTGCATCGCACCCGGGTAACGCAGGAGGAATCGGGGTGCCAGGGCCCGTGGTGAGCCTCGGGGCGCAGGCCCAGTCCGGTGCCCTCTCTTCTGCTTTCTGCAGGCTGAGCCCGGGGCTCCCCTGCCTCGTCTGGGCACTGAGTGGGTGACCATGTGTGGCAGCTGGCGCTTGCTCTACCCACACGGGCTTCTGCACCCTGCTCGCCGGGGTGCTGCCCTGCGGACTAGACTCAGCGTTGGGTCTGTCACCCACACGGCACGTCCCTGTTCTCCCAGCTGCTGGTGGCTCTGGGGCCCCTCCGCCTTCCTCGGGCCTCAGTTTCTTTGCTGGCTCCCCACAGTTCTTTCCTGGGGAATCTCCTCCTGTCCCCGACATGTGACATGGGGCCATGTGCCCTGCCCGCTCCAGAGAGGTGCCTCCAGCCGCTCTGAGCTCAGGGGTGACGATGGCGGTGCCTCTGGCTCCCTCAGAGCCGCTCATCCTGCTCCCGTCCCCGGTCTCGGCCCATCGCTCACATCCACGCCCGTCCCGCCCGTGTGAACCGCCGAAGCAGCTTTCGTGGGAACAGCAGTGGGGTGCCCATACCCTGTCTCCCCCCCCCCCCGGGGCACCGTCACCTGCTTCCAGGCCTTCGCTGGCTGCTCTGGAGTGGGAGCCCCATCCTACAAGGAGGCCTGATGAGGGGTGCTGCCCTGAGACCCCCCCCCCAAAGGCTCCGCCAGGCACCACGTGTGTCCAGGGTCCGGCTGAGTGGGGCGGGCCCAGGGCTCCTCGCGGGGTGAGCCCAGCCCAGCCCCCGCTGCTCGGCTTTCCTCCCGCCCGCCGTGCCCTTGTGACTCTCTGCCCTGCACTCGCTCTGCCCCTTTGGGCCGAACCACTTCCCTCTCGTGCTTTCATTTCCCTTCTCCCACGTAACAGGCCACCTGCCTCGCCCGGAGGGTCAGCCCCTCACAGGGCAGCGGCGGGCCGGCCCAGGAGCCGAGCTCCAGGGACTCGGGGTCCTTCCTAAGACCAGTCAGGAGAGGCACCCCTGCCCGGGGGCGGACCCAGGCCCAACTGTCTGGCTGCGGGGCACCACAGCCTGGGCCGGGGCTGCCGCAGGCCCACACCCGGGAGCCAGGCTGGAGAGACAGTGGGGTGCAGCTCCACCGGCCGGCCCCAGCAGCACCTCGGGGATGGAAACAGCTGTTTGGCCTGGCAGGTGGGCGCCCTGGGTCCCCAGCCTTCGGACCCACAGCCCGGGCACGTCTTGACCCCTGTCCCGCAGGAAGCCGTGCATGTGCCACGTGGGCGGAATCTCACTTCCCTCGGAGATTCGGGGTTACAGAGGCCTGGCCTCGGGCTTTGCAAGGAGGAAGGGGAGTCAGCAGGGAGATGTCCTGTTTCCTGTGTTCCCCCCAACACACACACACACACACACACACACACACACACACACACACACCACTGAGGCTCCTGTCCCTCTAAAGATGGCTCTGCTCACAGCGGAAGTGAGTGCGGGTAGAGAGCCGGGCCTCTGGCCTTGGAGCCGGGAAAGGGCAGGGGTCAAGGCCCACCGTGGAGCAGCCACGGCGGGAGGGGGTGGGGCTCCGGGCCGGTGCACCACGCACTCCCACGGGGCTTGCCTGCCCTGTGGCTGCTGTGTCACATACCATAGGCTGGGGGGGGGGATGTGGTGGAGAGAGATTATGCAACAGAAACACATTGTCTCCCAGCTCTGCCGGCCCAAAGCCCCAGATCAAAGGGCCCGCAGGGCTGCACCCCCTCGGGAGGCTCCAGGGGAGGGTCCTCCGTGCCTCTCCCAGTTCTTGCAGCTCCCGGTGGCCCCAGGCACCCTTTGGCTTGTGGCCGCGCCACCCCAATCTCTGCCCCTGTCTTCACACAACCTGCTGCCCTCCGTGCGCGCCCTGATGCCCCTCTTCTTACGAGGTCACCAGGCCCGTTGGACTTATGGCCCATCCTGGTGACGTCAGCTTCACTTGCTTACATCTAAATACACACCGTGGGCCTCAAACGTCAGCGTTGCCTGCCAGCCCTTCGCCGCACCCGGCTTGGACCACCTGCTACCAGCTGTGTCCAGCCTAAGCCTGTGACCAGCCCCAACACCACTGGGTCCTGAGTGAGGGTCTTTCTCCTGCCACCACTGGGATAAGATACAGCCCCCCACCCCCAGGACCCACTCTGCATTCTATTCACAAAGGCCAGGCTTTACTGCTCCCTCTCCCTCCAGCCACCAGCCTTGCGACCTCTTGGCACCAGCCCTGCAACCGGAACTGCATGCGCCTCTTGGTCCCCGAGGCTTCCGGGCAGGGTGGCCAGGGTGGGCAGCGCCCCTGACCTCTGGCCTGCCCTTGACCTCTCCCTGCACCACCCCAGCGGGGCTGGCAGCTGTGCGTGCCCTGAATTCCCGGCGGCCGGCGGCACACCGTGCCCATGAGAGGCGATAATCACCGCCTGACTCAGACAGCAAAGACTATTGGGCTGGCGTGCCTATTTCAGGAAATTAATTATACCCCACACAGAGAGGGAACTCGCCCATTAAACGTCTTAAATGCACTGGCCCGGATGCCACAGCACAGCCTGCCCACAGCAAGGAGCACGGGGGAGGCGGGGGCGGGGGCGGGGGAGGAATGGACAGAGCCCAGGGCTCCAGGCCCTGCCAGGTGGGCCCCTGTACCTGCCATCCATCTATCAACTCCCACCAACAGCGTCCCACTGGGTAGCAGAGCCTATCGGCTGGCTGTATGCCTGGGAGGGGGTGGGGGAAGTGGGGGGGCGGGGTGGGGGGATTGTGGGGGAGCCTGGGCTGAGCTGACTCGAGAACCTGGGTGGCCCACAAATGGGGAAGGCTATCCCTTGCCCCCCCAGAACCCCATTCTCCCCCCCGCTTGCTCTTTGGGGTCTTCTGTTTGCTCAGCAAGAGAAGAGGGTCAGCAGGTGTGTCCAGGGACCAGGGCTGGGCCAGGCCCCCCTGACCCAGGCTGGAACACCAGCCCCAGACCTCGGGCCCTGCCTTCCCCATCGGGCAGGGGTTGAAACACACACTGGCGTCCGGGTTGCCAATGACAGGGACAACCTTCATAATAAAGACAGCAGCTCCTGTTGCCGAGTCCCCAGGGACTCATTCCGCCCGTGCCTGCTGTCAGCACGTGCCCAGGCCTCAGACAGCCTGGGCACGTGCTGCTGTGGTCCGCGGGGCGGGCAGACGGAAGGGCGGGAGAGCCCACAGCCAGGCCTGGTAGGGAGCGAGGCCAGGGAGCGCTGCCTCCATGCGGACTGCTCAGGCGAAGCCCCTCGTGGGAACGGGCAGGCCTGGGGCCAGGCGTGGCGCTTACGGGGAAGCGAACTCACCGGTCCTTCTTCATCTCCGCATCCGTCAACTCAGGCCGTTGGGTTTAGTTCTTGGTTTTCAAACTTTTGTGGCTATTGGTGTCTTAAAAAGAAATCTTATATGGTCACCGCTCTACAAAGCATGATAAAGGTGGGCGGCTTCACTGAAGTCCACCGCGAGGTGTGGCTGTGTGTCCAGAGTCTGACCAATGGGGAGTGGACACGCCTCCTTCTCCATGAAGACCCAAGGAGTAATTAATGCACAGTCAGTCACGATCCCAGACCTCTGAGAACGTCGATCTTCTCAACATCGGGGTAGACAGAGGTTTTGTAGATAGGACACAGAAAGCACTAACCATGCAAGATAAAATAGCAAAGTGGACTTTATAAAAATGATAGCCTTCAACTCCACTCTTCAAAAGAAAGGCAATGCCCTGGCTGGTTTGGCTCAGTGGCTAGAGCATCGGCCTGCGAACTGAAGGGTCCCAGGTTCGATTCCGGTCAAGGGCACATGCTCAGATTCCGGGCTCGATTCCCAGTAGGGGGTGTGCAGGAGGCAACTGATCAATGACGCCCTCTCATCATTGATATTTCTCTCTCTACCTTTCTATCTGAAATCAATAAAAATATATATTTTTTTAAAAAGGCAAACCACCAATGAAAGAAATATTTTTTTGTGTGTGTGTGTGTACATAGGTATATGTGTATATATATCTATTTATATAGGTTCTAGAGGCCCACCGGTGGACTCTGATGGCCCCTCCCCCAATTGGGGTGGGGGAGCTGATTGGGAGAGCAGCTGGCCAATGGGAGGGGCTGAGGGCGGTTGGTCGGCCCGCCCATGGTCGAACTCCAGTTGAACTCCCCGGTTGAACTCCTGGTTGAGAGGGCAATTGCATATTAGCCTTTTATTATATAGGAAGTCCTGTGTATGCATGTGTTATATATGTATACCTACGTGTGTATACATATATTACGCATGTACACACATAGATGACAAAGAATATATAAAGAACTCCTACAACTCACTAATAAGAATTATAAAAACCCAATCAAAATTTCCAAAGACTTGCATAAACCTGGAAAACAGAAGGGCCAATGCACACATACAAAGCTGTTCAGCCTCACCGGCCACCAGGAGAAGGCGAGCTCCGGGGAACGCAGCGCCCCAGAGCTGCTGGACGCCCGGGACCGGGCCGCCGGGGCAGTGAGGACGGGGGCGCCCGGACGCTGCCACAGCCACCCTGGTGACAGGTGGCAGCTCCGTACAGCCACTGTTCCACCTGTTCCCACAGGAAATGAAACAGGGCCACACAGAGACTCGCGCACAAAGGGCCACAAGCAGCTCATTTGCAAAAGCCCCGAACCGGCAACGACCACAGCAGCCGTGGGCAGGTGGTGGCTCAGCCCGTCCACACGTGGAGCATGACTCAGCAGTCAGACCGACTCGGCCAGCGATGCGAGCCTCCGCCCAGTGACGCCGATGAGAGATGCCAGACCCACATCATGACCATTCGCAGAAAATTCTAGAAAATGTGAACTAACCCACAGTGACAGGGAGCAGGCCAGCAGCTACCCGGTGCCAGGAGAGCGGGAAGAGGCCCAGCTTTCGGGGTGACAAGAAGTCCCGAGTGTTGGCTGTGATGGTGGTCACAGAGGCCTGCAGGTTGTCCAGCCTCACCGAACTACTCCCTTACAACATACAGGGCGCTTTCCTGTGTGCCAGCGACTCCTCTGCAGGCGGGTTTGTTCTGGGGTCTGCGGTTTCTGGGGGGCTCACGTCCCGTCCCTCACAGCCTCCTGCCCTCAGTCCAGCGGGCTCCGGGAACCCGGGTCCTCGCTTAGCCCCTCGCTTGTTGGTAACAGACGTAGTCTGTGAAGAAGAAACACACTTCTCCTCGGATTTAACCACCACGACAGAACCCCAGAGCCAGCCCGCTGGGCAGCCGCTGGGCCTGGGTCTCGTGGCTTCAGCCAACGCAGCTCTCAACGCCAAGGGGAACAGAGCGCTCTGGCCAGCCCGGCTTCCTGAACGCCGAAGTCCTTTCTGTTTCTCACAGAGACCATCTTCAGACGAGTGAAACAGTGATGGTTGGAGAGGACTGAGTCACACTGAGACCCCAGGCTTCCCCTGAGGAGAGGATTGGACAGGCCCACTTCCCCCTCCTGTCCTTCCCTCCCTCCCTTCCCCTTCCCCTCCTCTTCCCCCTCCACTGCCCTCCCAGCTACAACCCTGAGCCCCGATTCCGGGCCCCTCGGCTTCCTGTCTTCTCCTCTCAGCCTGGACAGTGGCCCCCAGCCGGACCTTGGGAACTTCAGGGGGCCCCTCAAGAACTCTCCGCCCTTAGTCCGCGCTTTGAGGCCCTTCGCCAAGATGGAAGGCCAATGCCGCGGGGCAGCCGTGTGCACCCTGCCCCGACCACAGACACGCCCGGTATCATTCTGGAAGGAAACCCAATAGGCCAACACTTTTGCTTCCACCCCAAACAAGCCAGTTCCTCTTAACTCAGATTCGGTTCCTGCCTCTGGGTGAGGTGAGCCTCATCTCCGCCTGGAACTCCCCTCGGGCCCCTCTCTTCACCCCACCCCTCCCCCCCACCCCCGCCCCCAGAAGTGGGTCTCAGCCTCGAGCTACCACATCTCTGGATGTCCAGAAGGCCTGCCTCCTGAAGGCAGGGTGCCCACCAGCACACATGACCCATGACCCCGCAGTGAAAGTGCCACATGGGCCCCCCCGGGTGCTGGGCCCGCCGGGCTGGGCTCCACCTGCACCCGCCAGGACGCAGGCAGCCACCTGGTCTGCAGCGGTCAGTACCCCAGGCCATGCCCCGGCCCTCCACAGAGGCATCAGGAGGGAGAAAAGCTCAGATTCCCCACGTGCCCGCTACGTGTGCTCAGGAGCAGAGGGAGGGGCCAGCGCATGCTCAGCCTCGCCACGCCCCGACAGGAGCGGACACGTCCACAGCGTCAGCAGCTGTGAAACGCCCAGCAGGTGCGGCCATCCATGGCAGAGATGTCAGCGGAGCGAGACGCAGGTGGTGGGGCCCAGAGAGGGAGGGGAGGGCTTAGCACAGGGCCGGCCCGCCGAGTCCCATGGCCACGCTGAATCCCACAGTCACGCTGGTCCCTCTTCGTCTGCGGGAGAGGACTATAAGCCTGGGACGGCATGTCCGCGTCCCACGAGGTCCCTGCAAAGGCTCCCTCCCTGGGCAGGGTATACGTTTCCACCTGAGAATTCTAAGAAGTGGTATTTATTGGCAATGATGATGGTAACACCCACCGTGACACACCGTGAGCACCAGAAGAACCGAGCCCGTGAACAGAGTCCCTCAGCTCCCAGCTATGTGCCCAATGGAGCTCGGTGCTGGGGGTGGGGGATGTGATCCGATGGGCCCCACACGAGCGGGCCATCTACTTCTGGAGTCAAGATACACACCAAGTTCTTCCTAGCTTACAAGACTCTGCGTCCCCAACCATAAATAGATTCCCCTTTATTCTTCACAGCAAGCAGAGCCTGGGCCCCCGTCTGCCGCGGGTCAGTGAGCGTTCCTGGGTGTGCGTGGTCTGCTTGGCCTTCCTGTCAGACGCCCACCCCACAGTCCCTCGCGGTACTGCGGGCCACTGCTCAGATAGATGGCGTGGTAACCGTTGCCAATGAAGCAGCCCTGACTGACGACAACCCTCCTCATTGGCTGGGCCTCCTCCCCCAAACTGTGAGGTCCCACCGGCCTCTCAGACCCATTGGCTGCCTTTGGCACCGCTCGGGCTTGTCATGCCACACATCCGGGCTCCGGAACATATTCCGAGTTTTCACAAATTCCCTGCGCCCCTGCCTCCTGCAGGTGCCTCTCCATGCTTCTGCTCACCCAGCCCTCACCCGGAGCCCGGCCTGCAGGCGGAAGCTGCTGTGCAGCCCCGAGCCCCTCCCCCCAAAGGGCCTTCTTTTCATTCTAGTAGAATGCACATAACACAAAATTCACCATCTCAACCATGTTTAAGTGCACAGGTCCGTGGCAGCAGGTACATGCACGCTGTTGTGCAACCATCACCACCATCCATCTCCAGAACTTCCCATCCTCCCAAAAGGAAACTCTGCCACTCTCCTTTCTGTCCCTCGGGGTGACTGCTCCAGGGCCCCAGGCAAGCGGAATCACACAGCACTTGTCCTTTTGTGCCTGACTGTGTCCTGAGCACCATGCCCTCCTCACACAGCACTCGTCCTTTTGTGCCTGACTTGTGTCCAGAGCACGATGCCCTCCAGGTTTCTCCGTGCAGTACGTCAGAATTTCCCTTTTAAGGCTGAATACCACCCCATTGTGTGCACGGACCACATTTGCTGACCTAGTCATCCTCGGATGGACGTGGGCCATTCCACCCCTTGGCTGTTGTGACTAACGCTGCCGCGAACAAAGGTGTGCAGGACCTATCCGCACGCCCTCTCAGTTCCCGGCTGTCTGTGCCCACAAGAGGGATTGCTGGGCCATATGGTGATTCTCTTCACTTGCTACGTGACAGCCAGACTGTCTCCAACCAGCAGCACACAGACGTCCCAATGATTCCCTCACCAACGCTTATGGTTTTTGTTTTTTTTATAAAGACCATTCGAATGGGTGAGAAAAAGTTGCAAACTTTAACCAGAAAGTATTTTCCAGGGGCAAAGGATCCTTTGTTGTTTGGGTGGCCATGTCTGCCCTACTGCTAGAAGGTGGCAAAGCCAACTGGAACAGACCCGGAAGTCTGGCTGTCAGGTTTCCAAATCCCTGACTTACAGTAGCTTCAGAGAGCATTAAGAGGAAGTAGAATGAATGGTGCCCGGGAAGAACCAGCTGCGAACAGATGTGGGTGTTTATAGAGGTCCGGCGGATTAACAGAGCCTCCCGAGAAGAGGCCTGAGATCCTGCGAGGCTGGCACACACCCTCAATGCCAACCTCGGGCGGCTCCTCTGTACCCTGACCACACCACTGCCAGGCGAGGGGAGTGGCGTCTGCAGCGAGGTGCTGCCAGTTCTCTGCGGCCGGGCTGAATGCAGGAGCTGGCAACAGGCCCTCTTTAGTCTGAGCCGTCAATGAGCCCGGAGGACTTGCCTCTTAGGGACGCGGCCGGAAGGTACGCCACAGAGAGCCACGGGAAAGAGTCAAGGTTTCCCCCCAATATTTTATTTAAATATTAAATTAAAAAACATACATCCACTAATCATTTGGCATACATTTGTCATGTTAACATAACAAAATAATTCAGTTATAGTAAAAAAAAAAACCAAAACAAAAAAAACCCAAACCATATACATCTTAATCAGATCACATAGTGCCTTTGAACAGGCCACTGCATTCATTCGGGAACAGCACTGTGAAGAAACCTATAAAACACACGTCACACACACTGAAACAAGACACACACCTGGACTGACAGGAACGAGAAAGAAAACCGCGGTGACAGTAAAGTGCTTGTCATTGTTCTGAGGCCTTTGATCTCTGGGTTAGAACAGAGCTGATCTTCAAAAGGGAGACTGGTTCTGTGCTGGACCCCACGTGCTGCCGCCTCTGTGAGGAGGCAAAGGCCCGACCCCAGGCCCTCGGTCCCCAACCTCCCTTACAAGCCGGCGGAGGCCACGGGGAGCCCTCAAGGACCGTCCTCTGCCCCAGTCACTGAAGCAGCCTCGGAGCAGCAGCGGCGGTGGCCGGAGGACCGGGAGCAGCAGGCTGGGCTGACGCAGGGCCAGCAGGGGCCGTGTCCTCTGGGCCACCACCTCCCCGCCCCCCAGGAACTCCGGTGATCTTTGGCTTTATAAATGCCGACCTTCCCCTGCCGTCATTCCCTGTTAATACTGAGGGTGTGAGAGCCAAGGAGCTGAAGGCACCGGGGGGAAGGGCCAGGGCTGACCAGGGAGGGAGCACGCGGCGGAGGAGCCCACGCCGCCTCAGCCACCACCGGGTCCACCCGCCAGGTAAGGGCACCCGTCTCCCTCCTCACACGGACCTGGTAGCACTTTGTAACATTGCCAGAGGGGCACTGAGACCAGAACACAAAGGTGTAGTAAAAAATATAAAAAATAAGTAGTGTCTGTCTATTTATACACATATACAGTATCTGCTTAAAAAGGAACAGAGCTTGAACAACAATGACCTGACCTCTCAGTTCGTTTTCTCGAACGAAGGCCTAGCAGGCCGGGGCCTGGGGAAGGCGGGCTGTCCGCCGACGGGACCCGGGAGTGCGGCAGCCACCCCTCCTGGCCCGGCCCCGGCCTCGCTGTATTGCACACCCCCCAGTCGGTTGTTCTTTTTGGACCCTGATAATGAAATGCGTAAAAACGTAATTAGCAGCGGAAATAAGATGTGCGGCAGGAGGTAACTTCCTCGCAGGCACCCGGCCCTGTGCCAAGTGGCCCTTTGAGGTTCCTTCTCGTGGCTCCTCCGGAGACTCCTGGAACCGACCACCACGCAGTTCGTAAGCCCCCATCCGAAACAGGAAAACTCGATCCTCTGCGTTCTGACTTCAGGGGAGAGAATTCCAAGAATTTGCAGATTATCTTCTCCTGGGCTGGCCATTAGAGCTTTTTAAAAACATGTATAAAGCACAAAGTTCACAGCTTTCATTCAAAGCGTTAATGTTTCAGGAAGTGGAGAAGTGTTCATTAAAAACAGATGCTCCTCAACCCTGACGTGCACACACGTGGTGGATGCGCACACACTTGCTCCCACGGCGTACGGCTCCCACGGCGACTTTGTCCAAGGCAATGCCCTCCCTGACCCGATGCGCCTGTGGACGAGGGAGCTGGTGGTCCCCTCCTGCCGCGGGGCCAGCCCTGTCCCGTCTTGTCGCTTTCCTCTTTCTCCCTCCTGTCCACCCACCCCCACAACACACCCTCAATTATTATTTTTCTTCAGAAACTTTCCAGTCCCTACTCACAGCAGCAGCTGTTCAGTGCAAGGAGAAAATAAAACAAAAATTAAAAAGCCAAAACACCAAACGTATTGCTTGTTTTGCTTCTCGGAAGTTATTGGCTTTGAGTCCGGAATCGCCTTCACATACTCTGAGATTATTGCTTCGAGGAGTCGGCAGCCCATGCAGGAGGAGGGTGGCGTGGCGGCCCTCACTGCACCAGGACAAACGTGCCCAGCTGGCCAGAGGTCAGGTCCTCCATCTCACAGTCCCCCTGCGGCAGCCCCATGGGGTCGAAACCCGGGGGCAGCATGGCGAAGTGTGGCTGCAGGGGGGTGGCGGCAGGGAGGGGTGCCGTGGCAGTGCTGATGTGCAGGTGGGTGTCCAAGAGGTGGGCCGCCGAGACCACCGGGGAGACCCCGGCCTGGAGGAGGTGGGCTGGCAGCAGCGGGCCAGGCCCCAGCCCCAGCTCCTTCTGGAGTCCGGACACAAGGAGGGCACTGTCGCAGGGGGCCAGGACCAGCGGGACCGGGGGCAGCTGGGGAGCCTGCTGGCAACTCGGCGGGGCTGCTGGGTGGTGCTGTAACTGCAGCAACCTGGAGGGACCGGGGAACAGGGAGGGGAACAGGTCACTGCCAGCTCTGAGCACTGCTTCTCCTGACAAATCCCCACCTCCACCCCCGGGCAGGCTCAGGCACCACCGGGTTTCCACGCCTGTGGAAGTGCAGGCTGGAGGTGCCCAGAACGCGAAATGCTGTGCGTGACTAATCCCCTGAGCAATTCCTGACATTTCCATTCTGTCGTGCTTTTACAGCAGCTCAGAGATGCCAACCAGAGGTGACATTCTTATTCATGCCCCCTCCACCCCCCACTTACAGGCTTCAAAGTGACAAAACCTGCCTGCTCCCCACCTCTGCCACCACCTGCGGGAACAAGGCCCACAGATCCCACACTCGTCTGATTACATGGAGAAGGGAGAGCTCAAGAAATCCCAGTGGACGTGCGTGCTACCAAGGTCACGGCAACTAGAGCAGAGCAGGCCTACCTTTGCTGGTGCAGCACCTCCTCCAGCAGGCTCCGGCCCTCCCGGCTGGCCCCGCTGCCATGCAGGCCCGGGCTCTGAGCGGGCAGCTGGAAGGCGCTCAGGCCTCCCCGGGTGGCCCGGCTGGACGAGGGCTGGCACACCTGGCGAGCCAGCCCCTTGATCTTGTTCAGGCCCAGAAACCCTTTGGTCCTCGCGTTCTTCCTCAGCTGCTGCCGAAAGGCTTTCAGGCCTGGGGAGAGGCAGATGAAGATGGTCTATGACCCTCCAGCCCAGCCGAGGACCAGCAGCCCAAGGCTGGCTAGGGTTCCCAGATGGAGGGGAGGAGGGGGGAGGGAGGAGGAACGGGCAACGTGGAAGTGATGGGAAAAAGGACTGGTATGCTTTCCTACAGGCTGAGGGTGCTCTCTGGTCATCGAAATACGTTCCATGACCACCCCCCGCCCCCCATGCAAGGTTAGGAAGTCTTCCTTTAAGGTTTGGTTTGGGGCAGCAGTTCCAGTACTGAATAGGCATGAACCTGGCAGACTGAGATCATCTGTGGAAGGGCACGGACAGTGCCACGGAAGTAGGGAGGGAGCTCAGGGCCCCAAGCCCTGGGTGGCATGAAGGAACCAGGCAGCCAGGTGCGGAGGGTCCCTCCCTGACCCAGCCCTCTCTAGGGCAGGAGCTGCTGCATGGCACCCAAGTGTTTCCTCCCCCAGACCCGGCTAGGGAATGGGGAAACTGCCTTCCAGGGCAAAGGGACAGCTGCAGGGCCACAGGCATCCGGAGGGGAAGGCGGAAACAGAGTGAAAGGGGAAGTCACCTTGAGTGAGTGAGGTGTCCGAAGCCCTCCGGCCTTCCTGGAAGCTGATGGGGAGCAGGGCAGCTCCCCCCAGGGCCCCCTGCGCCTGCAGCACCGGGGTGGCAGACTGGGCCCCCAGCAGAGGTGAGGCCAGTTTGAGTGGGGAGCAGGTGCCCCCCAGCCCCTGAGCAGCCAGGCATCCGCTCAGCCCCGCGGGGCTATCCCCCGCCGAGAAGGTCAGACAGCTGTCGGAGCTGGTGCCTTCGGAAGGGCTCGCCGACGAGGAGATGACTATACCTGCAGAAGGAGCAGGGTGCTCTCGGTGAGGAGACATGGGCTCCCCATGGCCAATGCAACCCCCAGCACCCACGTCACACTCCCCATGCCCACAGCAGTGACCCGCAGGCCCTTGAGGCCCACTGATAGAGGCAGACAGCTGTACTGTCCTCCCCACACCGATCCTCAATCTTGGGTGGAGCGGGAGACTGTGACAGCCAGAGGCCAGGAGCCCTGACAGCCAGCCAGTGCGGGGTCCTGGCTGCAGGTGACATGTGGAGCTGACCAAGGACACAGAAGGGCCAGGTTTGAGGACCTGTCCTCCTGGCACCTGGGGGCAGCTAACGCCTACTGTGCCCACCACGGAATGACCTCCTGGAGTGTCTACGAGGGATCCTTGTGGCCTCGGGGGTTAAATCCGAGGACTCTAATCAGAAGAGACCACCCAGCACAAAAGGTGTGCTTTGCATCAGCCCCTTGTAGTCCCAACCGTAAACGCACCCACCAGGCTGTGCTCCTGCCCGCGTGGACACTCACATGGAGGGACGCATGGGGAGAAGGTGGAGACCTCGGCCAGCGTGTGCCTCCGGACCGTGCTGCCGGGCAGGGGTCTCTGCGCCTCTGGCTCCTCCTTCAGGCCCTGGCCCTGCCTGGCCTCCTCACTGATGGTCGTGTCCAGCAGGCTGCTGGGCGAGACCGAGCGATGCCGGAACACGCCGTTGCAGTTGGTGTCCACGGGGAAGAGCAAGGGCTGTGCGGGGAGGAAATAAGCCAGTGACCCTGGGCTCCGGGTGACCGGGCATGGGGTCACCACCGCCGCTGGGAACGGGACAAGCCCCGCCCCCGTCGCCCTCACACACCTGGAGCGAGCTGTGCAGGTCACAGTCCATTTCGGCCTGCAGGATGGACTGCCCCAAGGCCTGAGGCTGGGGGCACAGGAGCGAGGACCGGAACGCTTCTCCGGGGAGGCCTTCCTGAGGCACCTGGAACCAGCGTGGAAGGGCAGAAGCTGTCAGTGGCTCTGGGGTAACCACGGTCATCCCAAGAAAGACCGTGCCGGCCTCACTCTGGCACCAGCAGGTGTGAGCGTCTAGCTGACCAGGCTCAGGACACGCCACAACTCCCTCTGAGGCTGTGCTTACAGAAGTGACCGGGGGAGGCACTAAAACGCCAGCACCAAGGCCAGCTGGCCACAGGCGGGGCCTGACCCCCAACAGAATGACTAGCACCCCCTCTTCTCTATGCATCCTCTGGTCTGGAGTTCACAGGGGAACCCCTGCCCCCACCCAGGGGGACAAAATGAATAGGGGGACAGGGGCTCACTGAGCCAGGGGCTCCTAACTCAGGGGCCACAGGGCGGGGCTTTCGGAGGCCCCCTCACCTCCAAAGTGCTGTGGTCCAGGCTCCTGGGCCGCTGCTGCCGGGCCGGGCCGGGCCGGGCGGCCGGCGGCGTGCCGCGGTACTCCTTCAGCCGTTCCAGCAGGAGGTAATAAATGGCTGCGAAGTGATTGTAGCTGCTGTTCTGCAGTGACTGGGGAGGCAGAGGCAGAGAGGCAGATTAGAGCCAGGCCAGGAGAGAGGACTGGACAGCGGGGTGGCGTGTGCAGGTGGCATCGGGACTTCTCCTCGGGTCACTGAGGCTCCCTGGCAAGGCTGTTCCCAGGGTTATTCTTGGGTGGCCCAGAATATCCTTTAGAAGAGTGGACAAGCTGCCCCTAAATTAGCCGTGTTCCCATTTTAACTCAACGAGCAACTGACTGCTTTTCCCGATAAAGCTGCCCCCAGCCCCACCCCCCCGCCCCAAGAACAGGCAGGTGGGGAGGCGGCCGCGCTCACCTCCACGGTCCTCTGCCGGTCCACCCCGAGCGTCTGCATGAGGCCCAGCACCTGCTCGTCGTAGTCGCCCAGGTTGGAGTTGTAGCTGAGCGTGGCGCCAGCGGGGCGAGTGTGCGGCAGCGAGGGGTCGGCCTGCATCCACCGGTGCTGCCGGATCTGGGCGATGCTGATGCGCTTGGCGGGGTCCACCACCAGCATGCGGCGGATCAGCGTCTCACAGTCTGCGGGGCGAGGGAGGCGCACTGAGCCGTGCGGACCGCCTGTGCCCACGATCCCCACCGCCCCCCGGATGCCAGCTCAGCCCTGCAGGGGACGAGCTCCCTTCATGGAAGCAATCAGACAAGTGGCCGTTCTAAGACCACCAGTGCCAGGAGCACTGACCTGGGCCGGTGGCTCAGACCAGCCACCAAAGAATGCCCCCGCTGGGGAGGGTCTCTGAGTGGGACACAGGCCTCCTAATGTGCCTACAGAGACCCCTCAGCCTCCCCATTCTGCTGTGACCACACAAGTCAGTGGCCATCTTTATGGCATGGACGAGGAAAGCACAAGTGTGAGCAGGGGAGACTCGGGGGGCGCTGGGCGGGGACTCGGAGACCAAGCCCTCAGCCAGCTCCAGGAGGCCCCTCAGAGGAAGGCACCTGTCCGGCCCATAAGTAGGGCACTCAAAACACACCCCATGGGTTGGGTTTCTTTTGCAGGTAAACACCCCACAGGAACACCGGCCTGACTCAGACCCAGAAGACAGTCAAGCAGGCATTTCAGGAAATAAATTCCTCCACCTACTCCTCCTCCTAAGCTCCCATTCCAGGTTCCCCATCAGCCCCTGCCGCCTGCCCGGGAGAAGGCTCGGCGCACACACACCTACCTCGAGACATGAAGAAGGGGATCCGGAACCGGCCCTCAAGCACCCGCTGCCGCAGGGCTGGCAGGCTGGGCCCATCGAAAGGGAGCGACCCGCAGACGAGCACGTACAGCACCACGCCAAGGCTCTGCGAACACCAGACAGACGGTCAGGCCCGCACGCCCTTGCTGGGCACACCTCCCAGGGCTGGCACCTAACGCTGCGCACAGGGCTCCTACCCAGATGTCGAGCTGGGGGCCTTCGTACTCCTTCCCCTCAAAGACTTCCGGGGCCGCGTAGGGGGGGCTCCCACACCACGTAGACAGAGGCTCTCCTGACTTGTAGAAATTTCCAAATCCAAAGTCTGAAAGACAAAGAAACAGATGACGAAGTTGTGGTGGAAACAGTAGTTTCAAAAGTGTACGCGCACAAAGCACAGGACACGGGCCTGCGTGTGCCCCCCTCCCACAAGGCAGCGCTCCCGGGGTGCGGGCGCCCCCACCTGCCAGCTTGATGTCCATGTTGCGGTCCAGCAGCAGATTCTCGGTCTTGAGGTCCCGGTGCACGATGTGGTGGCTGTGGCAGTACTCCACGGCCGACAGAATCTGCCAGAACTTCTTCCGAGCTTCGTCCTCGCTCAGGTGCCCATTGGAAGTCAAGTAATCTGAGGAGACAGAACAAAATTAGAGCTCCACATCCACAGCGCAGCCGCCGCCTGGGCCCGGCGGAGAATGCTGGGGAGGGTTAGGGGGGGCAGCCCCAACATCGGAGGAGCAATTCCTGACAAGAGGGCACCATTTGTTTCCAACAGGCATTAAAAGTAAGCGTGGCTTACCAAACATCTCTCCGTTTTTGGCAAATTCGGTGACAATGTAAAGCATATCCTTTGTTTCCATTACCTGAAAAATAAAGACCTAAACATTAACCCACACGAAGAGAGAACATTCCAAAGGTATCAGTAATCCACCTGAACCCCAGGGAATTAAATGCTCCAGGTGAGTGTATTCATTATTTTTGGAAAGAAAAACAAACAAACAAAAACCTTCTGCAATAAAGAAACAAACAAGGGATTCCTATTCAGGAGAGTTTTTTTCAAAGTCAGAGGTGCATTCCTCACAGGCCTGCCTGTCCGGATAGATCCTGGCTCAGGAAAGGTCTGAGTGTGTTCGAATCCTCCTGCACTGTCGTTTTAACTCCTTTTGCCTCACCCACCAGAGGATTCTGGCGGCTCCAGAAGTTAAAGCAGCGTTTCGGGGGTTCTGCTAGAGCTTTCTTCTAGAAGCCTCGCAGGCGGCAGGTGAGTCACGCCAATAGCCAGCACGGCTGAATAATGGATGGCAAACACCCCTTCCCCAACGCGTTGGTAACATGATTAAGTAGGCCACAAAAAGCCGGCTCCGCCGGGTACGCCACAACAGTCCGCTCTGTGTACAGACAACCGCTCAGCGTGTGTCAGCACTGCCGGGCACACCTCACAGGGCCCCTTCCCGAGTGAGAATTCTCTTTCGCTTTGAAAAATTGTTTTTAAAAGAATTTAAAACGTAGTTAAGAAACAAGGTAAAATTCAAATATTTATACTGAAAGTAAAATGAACTCATATCCAGGCATTTTAAAGGGGAGATAGAGAGATAAGATAATACATTATTACAGAAAAAGATTTCTGCAGGGCTCAAAACAGAGTTATTCCTTTAAAAAGAATACTTTAAACACCACTGCTTTGTGCTGTAAATCTGAAAAGCAAAGCAGACACCAGGCAGGTTAGCTAGAATTTTCATAGCCCTTGCCCTGGATGTGTGTAACAAGTTCATTCCTTCTCTCAGTGGGGAAAGAAAAAGAAAAAAAGAAGAAAAAAAAAAAAAGACGGAGAAAGAATGAAGAGTGAATGTGTTTTAAGTTTTAAAAAAAAACCTCAAGGAAAGAGTTTAGTGTCTCCCCAAGGCTCTGGGCCCGCGCCAGCTGGATGAAACTCAGACACCATGTCAAAGCCAGGGTAAGAACCATCACGGCCGTCCCAACAGTCAGGGCAGTAAGCGAGTTCACGCCAGGCAAGTCCTCGCTGGGATCCGGTGGCTACTCCACACGGGGGCCATCGGGGCAGGAGGACAAGGAAGCCACACTCCGGCTCATCCCTCCGCTCAGCCAAAAGCAGACGGGGGCCGGCCCACTGCTGCGGAAACGGGCCGGGCACATTTCTCAGGCGCTGACATCAGTGACCCGGGAGGACACGGCTTACCCACGCGGCAACTCACAAATGACAACAGAAACAAAACACAAGCCGGGGAGCAGGTGACAGGTGATGTGAGCGCCGCTCTTAGCGATGATGAGTAAACTGGCCTCTGAAACACAACCCCGATGACAACTTCTACCTCCATTTTAACTGAGCAGAGAGCCTGCCGTGGGGTAACTTCCAACTGCAGTCCCGTCTCCTGCCCACTGTACACCTAGCCCTGCCAGCTACAAACACTCCCACCATCCCAATTCCTTTCCGTCTCCTGGGGTTTGTGGGAGTCATGCAAAGGAACTTACAGCCAACACAATAGGACAGAATATTTATTATTTTTTATACTTTTTTTTTCTTGCAAAAAACTTATTTTCTAGCACAAGACCACTTCATTGTCGCTGAAGTGGCCGCTAAGTAAGAGATTGCTTTGCTGCCCTAATTAAACCAGCACTTATTTTCCAGAGATATACTTTATTCGTCTCGACAGGAGAACAAAAATAAAGTCACAAAACAAACCAACCAACGGACAGAGCCAAGCCTGTTCCTAACGTGGGTTGACCAGCAAGCTCCCTGCTCTCTCCGTGCGGATGGGAGTTTACGTGGGGAAGAGACAGGAGCTCAGGCTGCCTTTGCAAAGGTGCGTTTACGGAAACTGGTAAAGGCAGCTGGTCCGAAAGTTTAATAATTATCTGCACAGGCAGAAGTGTCTAGTTTCACTGGAATTTGTCCTTCCACACTAAATCCTTGACTTGTGTCAATACATACATCCGGTTGTTTTAGCCTCGTAGTAAAGGCAACAACATTGCACCTCCGTGCACTTAAAGCTGGAACAAACCAGATACTAAATAACATCTTCACGAAGCAAATCTCAATTATGACCCCAAAGCAAGAAGGTAACTGTAAGTAAATCTTTACCACTTACAGAAATCAACCTATTTACCCCTGACCCCCACATACACCCAAAGAGGGGGGGCAGCCTCCAGAAACTGCAGACTTAGGTCGTTGGGACATAAAGAACGAATGCGCTTGCCAGAAAAGGCACCGAGAAAGGCAAAAACTGGATCCTTACCTGATAAAGCTTGATGATATGGGGGTGATTCAGAAGCTTCATGATCTGAACCTCACGATATATTTTCTCCAAATTGCTTGAGTCTAGGCGTGTTTTATCGATTATTTTTATTGCTACCTATAGATTTTTAAAAAGAAAAAAGGGTATTTTGTTTTTATTTTTTAAAAAAACACACACACAATCTCTCACTTAACCTAATTTAAACATTTCCTTTTTTTGCAGGTCAATCTCTAAAACACCTTGTCCCCAAGAGGTCACAAAAAGTTGGGGTGCGGGGGAGGGGAGCCGGTAAGGGGAATAACCAAAGTAACCCTTAATATTACTTAAAATAGCCCGAGTTGAATAATTGTAGTAAGTCTCTGCGGGCTCACTTGGAAGGGCGTTGTTAGCTCTGGATCGGAGAGCACTGCACCCCTGGGCTCTTCGATCAGTATCCTCTCTGCTGCCCCCTGATATTCGTGCCAATTATGCAATCGTAGTATCAAACGGGCTCCTTCTTTACCAAACTAAATAAAAACTGTCGGCGTCTAGACCTTACACGACGGACCCCACGAGGCAGGGGTCCCCCCCGGCCGGCTGCCCCGCGGCAGGGTCCACGCACCTGGGTTTTGGTGACTCGGTGCCGGGCCAGCTTCACCACCGCGAAATTGCCCTTGCCCAGGGTCCGCTCGATGTCGTAAAAGCCCACCCGCAGGGGCTTCTGCGGGCCCTGGCTCCCGCCCGCTGGGGCCGCGCTGAACTCCGACATGATCACCATGGCTCCGGGCACCTGCGGACCAGGGGGCTCAGCGCCGCCGACCCCACGCCCGCCGCCCGCCGCCCCGCCGCCCGCGGTCCGCTCCACTCCGGCGCCCGGACCCCGGAGCCCCGGGGCGCGCGGACCCGCTCCCGCCGCCCGCCCGCCCCGGGGGCTCCATCCCGGCCCCGGAGCGCTTCCGTCCCGCCGGCGAGTTCCCCGCTCCCCGCGGCCAGTGCCGTCCCAGCCCCGAACCGAACCGCCGGAGCCCCGCGGGGCGTGTGGACCGGCTCCGCGCCGGGCTCCTCCCGAACGAAGCCCTCGCGCCCCGGGCCGCCCGAACCCTGGGGCCCGAACCCGGGAGCCCCCACGCCGGGTGGTCCGCCGCCCCGCTCCCGCCGCCCCACAACAAAGGGGGGACGGCGGCCGCGGGGCGAGCGGCGCCCGGCCCGCACCCGCGGGGCCGCCGGGGACGGAGCCCGGAGCCCGGAGCCCGGAGCCCGGAGCCCGGAGCCCGGAGCCCGGAGCCCGGCCGCCTGCCCCGCGCCCCGCGGCGCCTCCCCGGCCGCCGCCTCACCTCCGCCGCTCCCGGAGCTCCGAGGCCAGGACGCCGCCCGCGCGGGCCCCGCCGACCGCTCGGCCGCTCGCGTGTCTAATTCGCCTGCCGCTCGGACCGCCGCCGCCGCCGCCTGTGCCTCCGGCCGGGCCGCGCCGCATGTCAGCTCTGAGGCCGCGCCGCGCGCCCGGCCGCGCGCCCCGCCCCCGGCCCCGCCCCCGGCCGGCGGCCCCGCCCCGCCCCGGCCCGCCCCCGCCGGCCCCGCCCCTCCGCGCGCGGGACGGATTCTGCCCCATTGACGTCGCTTTGACGCCGGAACGACGCGTGGCTCCGCGCCAGGCGGAGGGAGAGCGGGAGATCGGGCGGTTGCCAAGAGACTGGCGGCTCTGACGCGCGCGCTGATGAGGCCGTCGCCCTGGCGACCGCGGGGCGGTGACGTCAGGGGCGTCGGGCGCCTCAGGCCCGCGGAGGCCCGCCCGCGCTCGCGTTCCCGCCGGCGCGCGCCCCCTACCGGGCTCTGCGGGCGCTGCGAGCTGCTTAACCCTTATGCCCCCGCATCTGCTGGTGCCTCTTCTTCCTTCTCCCACCCGCACCCCAGAAAGGCTTGGAACTAGTTACAAAAACCCCCAAGTGCAGCACAGCTGGGTCCTCTTGGGACTCCTACTCCAGAGTCCTGGTTATCAGAGTACGGGTCCCAGGTGCCCCCCAATTTGCCTCTATTAGAGGAAGTAGCCAGGTGAGGCTAGGGAAACCTCCAAGAATGAGGCCACAAGGCAGTGCCAGGTGACAGCACGCTGGCTTCCACTGAGGGAGCCCACCCAGATCCTGGGGAGGGGCCGCCCACCGCCAGGGACCCTCCGGAGCATGGCAGCGATATATTCGAGAACCTTGGGGCCACCCAACTTCGATTTCTCTTGTTTTGTGCGAATCTTAATCGTTCAGCAAGTTAGGAACAAGTGCAAGAAAGCTGGTCAGCGTCTCTGTCAAGCGACCACCAGGTCCAGAGTCGGGGTCCTAAGCAGTTGCTGGTGCTGCAGCCCCCAGGGCACGGGAGTGGGTCCTGCCCTCCACCCCCACCCCAGGTGAGCCCTGCCCTTTCCCCAGCAAGTACACTGTCAGAAGCCAGCTGATTGCAGAGGAAGGTTCTGGGTCCTTTCTGACGGAGTCGGGGCCGCCGGGGTGAAGGAACTCGGCAGGCTGGAGAGAGGGAGAGAGGCCCAGTGGGCTGGCTTCCAGAGGGCCACGTGGAAGTGGACTCTGCTCACCGAGGTCTTTGGGTTCCCAGGTTCGTGGGACCAGAGTCAGCAACACCCCTCAGAGCAGCACACGATGGCCCACTGGTGTGTACGTTCCCCGGACAAGTGTCCGCGGAAGACCGGCTGCGTGCTCTGTACACAGACAGGGAGAGGACCCTGCCCTTGGTGGAGCGACCCCTCTGGGGAGGGCCAGTGGGTGCAGTCGGCAGTGGGCGAGGACTTCGCCCCTTGGCAGACCGGACGCTTGGCGGGCTCCATGGCATTTTGTCTGCTCTCTGGGCCACCTCACTGCTTCCCCCGAGCTGCAGGGGAGCCGTGGGGCAGGACCTGAGCCCCTTAGGGCGGAGGTGCCGGCGGCCTGATCCCACTAGAAGCGGGCGGATGAGAGTGGCAGCCGAGGACAACGTACACGGATATCGCTGCCCACTTTGTGCTCTTTGTGGCTCATCGCAAAATAAATGTTTCCGAAGGAAAGCTAGGAGGCGTTGTTTAAGTATTAGGAGGGCAGAAGTTTAGGATATCAACTAACCCAGAATTATTTTTCCTGGCGTTCAGCAAGAATGCCGCCTCGCAGGAGGGGGTGGGGCAGGAGTTAAGTGACACGGACACGGAGCCGGGAGCCTGGCAGCGGGAGGCTGTGGCGTGCGTGTGCGGCTGCCTGGGGCGGGGCTCGCCGGCCAGGGCACCGAAGGGACGGGACGTGCCTCCCCGGCGCCCAGCGGCCGGCCTGACCAAACATTTCCCAATCGCGCCCTCCCTGGGCGGGCGGAGGTTTGTGGGTCAGTTCGTTTGCAAAGGCCTTTGAAGGGCACGGCTCGTCCCAAGTCCTTCTCGTCCTTCAAAAGGGCCCCTGCGTTATCGGCCCCAGGTTTGCCCAGTGAGAACGGGGAGGAACGTTTTTCCTTCCTTCCAGCTGAAGAGTTTACCAGCGCTTTCCTCCTCCCCTTCTGGGAGCCCCGCCAGCCTGTCCCGAGGAGAACAGGAAGAAGAACAACGCCGAAACCAAACCGGGGGACCTGGATACTCTCACCTGCTGTCCCTCCTTTTGTGACTTCAGAGCTTCCTTCGAGCTCCTCTATCCCCTCCCGCCCGCCCCGGGCCTGGCCCGACTCCTTTGGAAAGGTCCTAGGTGTTTGCAAACACCTGGCCGGCTCTTTGGAAACATTCCGTCACCGCTGAATGAAAACTGCAGCCAAAGGGCTGGAGCTAACTTCCCAGCAAGAGTCCCTGGACCCAGGTGCACTTGGCACCTGCTGCCGGCCCTTCCGGGTCAGCCCAGCCCCGTGTGGGCTGTGGCCCCAAACCCGGGGTGGGAGCCTGCTCTTGGAGAACGCAGGCAGGGCAGAGGCCAGCGGTGTCATCTCTCCCAGGGCGGCTCGGGGGCTCCTCCTGGCAACACCTGGCAACACCCCTCTGCTTGCGTGGGGAAGACCCCGCGGGGAGAGGTCCCCGAGGCCTCTAGATGGATCCCGGCAGCATCAAGTGGGAACAAGATGAATTGCCCCCCCGGCAGAATATTTCCCTGTACACTGGTATTAGCACTCTGTTTTTCCCAAGTAGAAAAGTCGGTAGGAAATGTTCCGTAGAAAAGACAGAAATATATAACGACGAGAACAAAAAGCACTGGTGATGCGGCCGCTGGTTCAGAGTCTCCCACCCGGCCTTTATCAGCACATGACTTCATTCATCCTGCCTCTTCCGCGGCCGTGTCAGGGACTGGCCGCGTCACCAGATGGTCATCAGAGCCGTGCGTTTCAGCCGTCCGCCTGGAAGTGGCTGTGCCTTCCCCTGCTTAGCCCTTCCTGCTCTCCCCCTCCATGCCGGCGTCTTGGTCACTCTGTGGGGCCTTTCCCCCCTCTTTCTCTGGAAGACTTGCTTGTCTGAGAGCAGCCAGGTCAAGACTGGGTGCCTGGTCCAGCCTGCCCAAGGACCGCCCAGCCCGGGGATTCTGGAGGCCAAGAAGGGGGGATCTCATAAACCGAGGGGCTTCCGGGGACCTGAAGGCTCAGGCCACCGCAGCAAAGCACCTCGTCTCCGTTGCCAAGGCGACTCGGAGGCCTCTGATTGCCCAGGAGGACACATGGCACCGGGCTCAGCACCCAGGTTTTTTGGTGCAGACTGCAAAGGTGTTCTCATTCTTTCTGACCTGGTTCCCGTGGGTTTTGGTATTGTTGCCGTGGTGTTTGTATGAAAAGAACACACACACACACACACACATTTACGTCACGAGGAGGCAGAGACGTCATCCGCGTCCACTAATAAAAATGGCCATAAACTAGTCCCCAGACCAAGCGCCCCATAATGACACCTCACGGGCACGTGGTGACAGCTAATGGGCCATGCGAAGACAGAGGACGTGGGGCGGAAGAGACAAAGTCCACTGGCGCTAGCACAGCCTCGTCACGCTGCAGCACTCCACCGACATCCCTGCTAAACCCGCTGAACTAAAGTTCGCTGGAGGAGGAAGACTGCTTAGAACTAGGTGAGAGGTTTGTTTGGTTTTTTTTTTTTTTAAATGCTTTTATTGATTTCAGAGGAAGGAAGGGAGAGGGAGAGAGATATATAAACATTGATGAAAGAGAAACATTGATCATTTGCCTCCTACTAGGGATCAAGCCTGCAACTGGGGCATGTGCCCTGACCGGAAATCAAACCCTGACCTCCTGGTTCATAGGTCAAAACTCAACCACTCAGCCACACCAGCAGGGCTAGGTGAGAGTTTTAAGGTGGGCAGAGCCTCTCAAGACCAGCTGTACCAGGAAGAAGCTCTCACCAGCCCTGCCTCAAGGCCAGGAAGCTCTGGGTCACCCCAGGACCTGGAAGGAAATCTCTAGAATCTTCTTCTCTCAAATAAGCCATAGACACAAAGTCAGCAGGTCAGGTTCAGGACCTGGACCACCAGGGCTGGACCCACAGAACTCGCAGATCCGCAGACCAGCTGGGTTGCTTCCGCTTTCTCAGAACGGTGCACAGGGGGACAGAGGGTGGGGTGGGCCACCTTTCGTTCCCTCGGCGCTGTCCCACGGCAGCCATGAGCTGTTACGGGATGATGTGATGTGATTTGCTCCATGCAGAATCCAAAAGGAACTTAAGCATTTAAGCCAGTGTCCGGCTAACACATTAGACAACAGAGCCAAATATCAACAGCACAATGATTGAAATTGCTTTTGAGAGCCAAAAACTGACCTCTGCGCACGGGCCACGGAGTTCCAATCGCACTGCACGTGCGCACCTGCACATGGTACTTTGTGGAAGAGCCACATGTGGCTCGTGAGCCGCAGTTTGCCACCCACTGGCCTAAGCAAATAGAGGAAGCACAGAGGTGTGGCGGACCCCGCCCACTTTGGTGCCAGTCCCGCAGGGATGGAGGGAATCAGGCTCTCTCGGGAAGTCCACCCTCCGTCCAGGCCTGCAAATACCACACAGAGTCCTGGCTGACTTAGGAGCACCGGTTGAGAGATCCGTCTCCCCGCCCTGCCCACGGCTGGCAGCCTGGAGCTGGCTCCCGAGGACCTGGGCGGTCAGAGCAGTGGAGGAAGCTGGGCTTTGCGGACTCCGAGAAGCTCACAGCCCGGTTCTCCGTCCCCAGAGTCAGGTCTCTGTTCCGGGGAGCCCCGCCCTCAGGCTCCTCTCCATCACTGTAAGAAGCCAGGTCCCCAACCACAGTGAGACATCACTTCACATCCGTTAAGATGGCTATGACTTTACTTTGTACAAAACCTGGAAAGAACAGGTGTTGACGAGGATGTGGAGAAATTTGAACCCTCGTGCACTGCTGGTGGGAAGGTAAAATGGTGCAGCCATTGTGGAAAATGGGGGGGGGGCGCTCCTCAAAAAATGAAACATAGAATCGCCATATGACCCAGCAATCGCACTTCTGGGCAAAGACACAAAAAAAAAACAGGAACTTGAACCTATATTCCTGTGTTCCTGGAGGCATTATTCACAACAGCCAAAAGGCAGAGACAACCCAAGTGCCGTGCACAGAGGAAGACGAGGCCGAGCAGCCTCGGAGAGACCGGCTGAGGGGAGCCAGCTCAGGGTCAGGTGTGACTCACAGCCTTTTATTTCTATTTTAAATCACACCTGTGACTCATGGTCACGTTCTCCTGCAGAAATCAAACAGCACAGACAGACCCTGTCCCCCTCCCCCAGGTGACACGCTTCTTTCAGAGAGCTGGCACTTGCACACACCTTAGGGTGGACAAAAGCGTGGGTGGTGTGGGTGCCTGTGTGTGCATGTAGCATATGCGTGTGAGGGTGTGTGGCATGTGTGTGGGTGCCTGTGTGTGTGCATGAGACATGTGTGGGGGTGACTGTATGTGTGCATGTGGCATATATGTGTGTGAGTGCCTGTGACCTGTATGTGTGTGTGTGCCTGTGACATATGTGTGGGTGTATGTGTGGGTGCTTGTGGCCTATGTGTGTGCTGTTTACATGTCTCTAGCATACGTATGTGTGGGTGTCTGGGATGCATGTGCACACGTGCCTGGATCTGGCTGTGGTCAAGGCTGAGCTCCCGGAGCTTTGCGGGGGGCTTTCTAGAACCGGGCCTCCTAGGGTGTCTGCCCCCACTGATAAAAATGAAATGAATGTTCTTGGGGTTACTAGGCCTTGAGCACCCCATGGGCTGGGCGCCAGCTGCGGGGACCAAAGACAGAACATTCCTGTGGGAAGGTGTTGGGCTGCCAGATCGGGGGCTGCATGAGGCATGGACAGGCCAGGAGCCAGAGCCCATAGTAGGACAAATGGCTTCTCCCTCAGAGGCCCCAGCCGGGCGGCAGGTGGACCCACTGCCTGACAGTGGGCCTGGCCGGCCACGCGCAGGTCCGTGGGTATGGATGCCGTGGGCGCATCCCGTGAGGTGCTGTGGGTGGAGGGGCTCCAGTCCCACTCCCATCCGTTGATCCTTTGGTCCAGCTGTGGCCCTACCAGTCAGCCACCCACAGAGGGGCGCTCTCCCCAAGGGCACTGGGGGCCCTGCAGCCCAGGAGATGCCCGTGGCTGGGTCCCTAGAGGAGGGGGGCCTGATGGAGACCCACCCTCCAGCCATGGGGTGAAAGCCAGTAAGTAAGCTGGGGCCCTGAGACAGACACCTCAGCTCCACCCAGCCATCTGGTGCTGTCGGCAGAGCTGCCCTCTCTCCTGCTCAGGGTGACCAGGGCGGTCCTGGGACTTAGCTGGCACCACAGGGCCAGCACCACCGCTGGAGCCCAGCCGGGACCTCTCTGGTGTGGGCTAACGCCTGGGGACCATGCCCACTGCCATCAGGGCAAAGGTGGACACTCAGCAGGGCCCAGCGGGTCCCAGGCTCCCCAGGAGGCACCCGCCTTCCCTCTGGAGGCTCAGTGAACCGCCAGGTCTCTCTCTCCCCACACCTGCAGAGCTTCGGGGGGCGGAGGGCGGAGAAAAGGGGTCATCCCAGCCGCCATGGCCTGATCTGACATGCGCAGGGTGCTGGGAACACTTGAGGGGCGTTCCACGGGTTCTGCTAGGGCGGGGAAATGTGGCCAGCCCGTCCCATAACTCTGGAGAGATGTCAGAGGGCCGGGCTGGGTGACACTTCTGTCCCTGAACACTCGGTCCTCATTGGAGTGTTGCCTGGGAGCCTCACAACACGAGCAGGGAGCCAGGGGAGGGGGTCAAATTCCAGCCCTCCTCCAACCGCTGTGGATGCAGGTGCTCTTCTGGGCGAGGGGGGGGGGGGAGCAGTGGTCAGTCCCAAATCAAACAGATAAATGGGAAAGAAGAAGGAAGCAGTGAGGGAGGCAGAGACCAAGGGGCATCCAGGCGAAGGAGCACCACTTCGTGTGAAAACCGGGGCCGCACAGGCTCCGGGTGGACGGAGCCCTGGGAGGTTTGGGAAAGAATCACAAGGTCGCTTCGCTCCTCAGGTTTCACCTGGAAACACCAGCCCCGTGACCAGATTTAAGTTGTTTTATTTCTTCCCGTGCAGTCAGGGTTGTGGTCTCTCTGTGTGTGGAGAACTCTTTATATAAGGTTAATCCTTACCTGAGGTTGTTGCTGTTGTTTTGGTTTTTTGTTTGTTTTTCTCCCCCCTTCCCCCAGAGAGAGTAGAAGAGAGCCCTTGACCGGAATCGAACCCGGGACCTTTCAGTCTGCAGGCCGACGCTCTATCCACTGAGCCAAACCGGTTTCCACGTATCATATTTTATTTAAAGACATTGTTATGAATGTTTAATATCCCATTATGCCTAACATTTATTTAACATTTCTGCTATTTTTAGATATTTGTTGTTTTCATACATTATTATAAACAATGCTATCATAAGCATCTTTCCAAATCTCTTCATTCCTAACTGATAAATGGATGAATTTTCTTTTTGTTTGTTTGTTTTTTGTTAATCCTTATCTGAGGATATCTTTCTATTGTTTTTTTGTTTTGTTGTTTTGTGAGAGAATGGGAGGGAGAGGGAGAGCCAGAGAGAGAGAGAAACATTGATGTGAGAGAGACACATCGATTGGTTGCCTCCCACACATGCCTTGACCAGGCTGTGGTTCCTTAGAACTGTGACCAGATGGAGGAGCCACAGACTCCTTTGGGTGGGTAAAACCAAAAGATGTCTCCTAGTAGGGTAAAGGCTTTTTTTCTTATTTATCCTGAGAACTCTTTATATATTAAGGATATTCATTCTTTTCATCTTCCTTACACATCTTTTTCTCACCTTTGTCTTTGTGGTGTTGTTTTCCTGGAAGCCAGTGGCTGCCTTTCGGGCTGTGTCACTGCCGTGGCCCTTCTATGCAGGATCACCGCCGAGTCACGCTAACGCACAGGGCTTGTCCGGCCACATTTTTGGGGTGTGAACAATGCCATCCAGCAGGAGAGGAAAGAAGCCCTTGTCGTGTGCCTAAGTAAACAAATTGGCATTTAGGAGCTTATCTTTATTACGATAGACGTCACGGCTGAATGCTAAAGCAAAGGAACTGTTACGGGGCCTAATAAAAGCGTGGCTGTGCCCATAAAAGTCGCGGCGGTTGTGCAATGAGAGAGCGCGCCGAGGGCTGCTTCTGCATGAGTAGGTCTCAAGTCCTCCCTCAACCTTAAAAATGCGATAAGGAGTGTCGCTTTGAACTCGCTAACCTGAGCTAAAGGTACATAGGACGGTGGCACTGCCTGCCAGGAGGAGCTCAGGCGGCCCCGTGAGGCCCAAGATCCAACGCCTGGGCCTGGCACTGTCCTTCCCGGCCCTGGTCCGTCCCCTCTTCCCCCTCTTCCCCCGCTTCCCTCCCCCTTCCCCTTTCCAAGCGGTAGATTCTAAAACTCCTCCGAGGGGGCGCGTCCCTGTTAACGCTTTGCTCCCCCCCCCCCACTTCGCTGTCAGGATCCCAAGTCACGTCCTTGCGTTTAAATTCAAGGGCAATGGCACCTCGGGGGGCTCCCAATAATGAGGCTGCACCTCGGTGGGCCGGGAGGACACATTCCTTGTGCACAGCTGCCGGGAGCGAAGGGCACCTGTGTCCCCAGTTACTGTAGGGGTTGTGCTCCCTTCCCCTGCCCTGGAGGAGGGGACTTAGAGAGCACGCAGGGTCCCTGCCACCCCTCAGGGTACAGGCCTGCTCAACCCTGTCCCCCTGAGAGCCCCTACCCAGGAGGAGGCGTCATCAGGGCCACAGAGCAGCACAGGGGAGGGGACTTGGCGGGGCAGAGGTGGGAGCAGGGTGTCACCTAGTGGGATGGGGACCCGCTCAATAGAAGCATCCCTTCCAAAACAGGCATTGCATCAGCCAGGCCTCCAGAGAAACAGCCATGGGACCAGTTGACAGGCCGGTAGGTAAGTAGGTAAGTACCGTATTTGCCGGCGTATAAGACGATTTTTTGGCCCTGAAAAATATGCCTCCAAGTGGGGGGTAGTCTTATACGGCGAGTATATAACAAACTCTGTATTTTTAGTGGAAATGTTAGGGGGTCGTCTTATACGCCCAGTCGTCTTATACGCCGGCAAATACGTATTTTTTTTCAGGGCCAAAAAATCGTCTTATACGCCGGCAAATACGGTAGGTAGAGTTGGATAGATGATACCCTGTTTCCCCGAAAATAAGACAGTGTCTTATATTAATTTTTGCTCCCAAAGATGCGCTAGGTCTTATTTTCAGGGGATGTATTATGTTTCCATTAAGTAGGTCTTATTTTCGGGGAAACGCAGTAGGTAGGTAGGTAGGTAGGTAGGTAAATAAGATAGATAGATAGATAGATAGATAGATAGATAGATAGATCTATTGTGAGGAATTGGCTCACATGATTTGGGAGGCTAACAAGTCCTGCGCTGTCTACCACACGGAGACTCGGGAGCTGGTGGTGAATTCAGTCCCGGTGTGAGGCTGAGAACAAGAAGCGCCCGCGGTCTACGTCCTGGTCTGAGTCCAAGGGAGAGGGGATGTCCCAGCCCAGCGTTCAAAGAGCCACTTCCCCTTCCTCCACCTCCAGGGAGGGCGCCCGACAGAGACTCTGCTGCCTCCACCCCACCGCGGCCTGCTGCTGCTGACGCGGAGCCGGCCAGGGCCTGGGAGAAGGGGCACGCTGGGCTGTGCCCATGTAACCCTCCCTCTGCCCCTCCAGGGCTGCTTTGCAGAGTCACCAATTTCTTGGGGGGCTCGGTGTTAACAGGGGGCCCGACGTCCCCCGGCACACCTGCGGATTGTCCTGGGGTCTGCGTGCCCCAGGGAGGGAGGGGCCGGAGCTATCACAGAGCAGCAGTGCAGGTCCCTGTGTTTGTGATCTGGGGACCACGCCACCTTCTTGTAATTTTACTCGATTCAGCACATGGGATTGAATTTTCTTCCTTCATAGATTTCAAATAACCCCCTTAGGGTCCGGAGGGACCCAAACATGCTCCCAGCACAGATTCCCACTCTCTCCCACACACTCTCACACATGTACTCACACACACACACCTGCACACGCACTCACATGTGAATACAGAGCTCCCCCTCCGCCAGCCCTTCCTCTCCCCCTCCCCCCTGCACAGCCCCCAGCGCCCCCCACCCCCAGTATCCTTCCCCACTTCCCTTCCAAGCCACCTGGCATCGCTGCAGGCCTCCGGGCGGCGTGACAGAAGTCGTGCCAGCGTGCACTTGGCTAGCCCGTGTAAACACGCCTGTTGCAATGTGCGCAGGAGGCTGCCTCTCGGGCCTGCTGGACGTGCTTCCTGTCAGGAAGGCCGTGGTCCCCAAGCCCATTAGGACGAGGTCAGCCGGCCATCAGCGGGAAGCGGCCAGGGCCGGGCCGGGCTGTCTGCAGGGTCGGGCTTGGCCTTGCAGGGCTGGGAGGACCCCAGCAGGCAAAGGCACCCCCACCCCGCCAGTCCGGGGGCGTGAGTGCCAGGAGAGAGACACAAGGGCCCAGGCTGGAGGTGGGAGAGGGACAGGGTCTGAGCCTGAGCAAGAAGCCGGCCAGAGGGCAGCGGGAGCTCGGGGACTGGGCTTCCGGCCCAGGCCTCTCCCCGGTGAGGCTCTGAGGGCGCCGGGACACCCCTCCACCTGACCGACGCCTGCTGGGGTGGCCGGCCGGGTCCTTGTGAGGGCAGCCGTGGAGGCCGAGGCCTCGGAGTCCTTTGTCTGAGCTCCCAGCAGGTGACCACCCGCTCTCAGGACCCCACTTGGGTGCTCCCACCACCCCACGTGCCCCCCCCCCACGGCTCAGGTCCCCGCAGGAGCTGTGGGGCCTCCGGTCACACTCATTCCCGCGGGGACGGCGGTCTCTGACCTGGTCCCAGTTCTGGAGGCACACACCGCGCCCCCCCAAATGCCAGCCCTCAACCTGCGCGGTGAATAGCATGCCCGGGGCCCAGCCCTGGCTCCCAGGTGCCGGCCAGGCTGCGGCTGTCGAGGACAGTGGGCTCCCCGTTGGCTTATGGGGTGCAGGGAGGCTCTTCTCTCTGGGCTGTGCCTCCGCCCCTGCCTGGGGGCCTCTGGAGGCCAAACCCCAAGAGCAGGGTCTGGTGGACAGGGGAGGGGGCGGCACGAGGCACAGGGAGCCCTTTGTCACCCGGTCCCCGGGGCCTCGTGGCCCAGGCTCGGCTGCTCTGTGTCGTCACCGGAATTTATTCCTTCCTCTCCCAGCGCTGAGCCCCAAACCCCCACCTGATGTGGATCAGGTTGGAAGTCACCTCAGCTGCGGTGAAGGGCTGATTTAATCGGAGGAAAGCGCGGGACACGGCAGGACATTGGCTGCTGCAACGATGCTGCTCACCTGCCGTTGGGAAGCTCGGACAGTCCCGGCCTCGTGGGAGCGGAATGAGGGGTCCCCGCAGGAATGCAGGGGGTCCCACCGCAGCCGGCCCCTCCCCCAGCGGGGCTCTCTGGGGGCTTCCGGGGCACCCGCCTTACATTGAAATCCAAACAGAGCCAAAGCTGGTTTGGCTCCGTGGATAGAGCGTCAGCCTGCAGACTAAAAGGTTCTGGGTTCGATTCCGGTCAAGGGCATGTACCTTGGTTGCGGGCACATCCCCAGTAGGGGTGTGCAGGAGGCAGCTGATCGGTGTTTCTCTCTCATCGATGTTTCTAACTCTCTAACCCTCTCCCTTCCCCTCTGTAAAAAAAAAAAATCAATTAAAAATATATTTAAAAAACAACATGCGGTCCTTCTCTTAAAAAAATAAATAAAATAATAAAATAAAATCCAAATGGAGATAAAATGTAAATCGCTGCGGACTTCATTTCTTTGCAGAGTGGGTCCCAAAGGATTCCTTTATGTTTGACCTGACCAACGAATCCTCTCTCAAGTGCACCTTTCCCAGGAGCAAGGTACCATGGGTCGGGGTCCCACCGCACGCTCGCTCGTGCCTGCAGGAGAGGATCAGGCCTGAGGGCAGACCAGCCGTGGGCAAACTATGGCCCGCGGGCTGGATCCGGCCCGTTCAGCTGCTCTATCCGGCCCGCGGAGCCGAAAGAGCGGAGGGCTCTCTTGCTCTCCCCTCCGCTCCTTCACCAGCAGCCCAAGAGGAGAGTGCCAGCATGGTCAGGTTACTTTTGTTCCGGCCTCCGATCCAGTTTAAGAACCCATTGTGGCCCTCGAGTCAAAAAGTTTGCCCACCCCTGGGGCAGACGCTGTCTGCTCCCCGGGTCCCCGTGTCCTTGTCCCTGTGTGTGTGTGTGTGTGTGTGTGTGTGTGTGTGTGAGTCTTCTTCTCCTGTAAGGTCACCAGTCCTGTGGGATCAGGGCCACCCTAATGGCCCATTTTAACGTAACCTCCTTGGTAGAGACCCGCCTCCACATACGGCCACATTCTGAGGGGCTGGGTGGGGTCAGGGCTTCAGCAGGGGAATCGGGGACACGTAACCCGGATAGAGGGGCCTCAGCAGGACAGCCGCTGACACGTCCTCTCCCGCCGGCGTGACCGTGCCGTACCTTGTTGTAAGTGAAGGACCGAGAATCCACATCTCCCAGGGCCAGGCCCGGGGGCAGGAAGAGGGCCGTCGAGGGGCCATCACAGGGGAGGGGGGACTGCTTCTCAGCTCCTCTGCCCCAGTCACCCCTCACCCCTCAGTCCCATCACACGGACGCCCCGTCCTGGCGGGCTGGTGGCAGGTTTTGGCAGGAAGCACACATACCTGGCAGCACTCAGCCATCCCCGTGAGGCCATCAGTGGCTGTCGCCCAGGCGCTGGCAGGGAGAACGGATGCCTTGGGCCCAAGGTTGCAGGGGCTGGACCCCCACCAGGAGCGCAGAGCCTGCACCCCCTCCCCTGCCGCCCCAGGGGATGTGCTTCGTCTTTGGTAGTTGTTGTCAATCCTCACCTCAGGATATCTTTCCATTGATTTTTAGAGAGTGGAAGGGGGGGAGGGAGATAGAGATAGAGATAGAGATAGAGAGAGAGAGAGAGAGAGAGAGAGAGAGAGAGAGAGAAACATCTATGTAAGAGACACATCGAGAGAGACAACAAGATGGCGGCAGAGGTAAAAGCCTAACTGCAGCCGCACTCAACAATTTCAAAAAATACAACTAAAATATAGAGTGGACACTATCCAGAACTACAGGAAAGTTGACTGACTGGGAATTGTACAACTAGAAGGAAAGAGAAAACCAGAAGGAAAACCAGAGGAGCTGTAAAAGCCTAAGGTACGGAGGCACAGTGCTCGCGCGGGGAGAGGACGGAGCCGGAGAGGAGGGGCGGCTGAGTGCCTGGCTGGCGTTCCCCAGCGGAAGGAGATAAAAGCTCCGGACTGTGCTGAACCCCAACTCCGACTGCACTGAACCCCAGTTCTGGGCGAGACCCTGGGGTCCAGGCTCATACAGAGGGAAACTGGGCTGTAAGGCGGAAGCTCAGCGGAGCAGCGGCGAAAGGCAGAGCCCCGGAGTCGCGCACATTGTGCGCAGAGGAGGGACTGTTCGCTGAGCTGCTGAATTGCCCCAGCGGGAAGGACTCAAAAGTTCAGGACTGTGCTAAGCCCCAGTTCTGACTGCACTGAACCCCAGTCCTGGGCAAGACCCTTGGGCTCCAGCCTCATACAGAGGGAATCTGGGCTGTAAGACAGAAGCTTAGGGGAGCGGCGAAAAGCAGAGCCCCTGAGTCGCACACATTGCGCGCACAGAGGACAGACTGTTGTTTGGGCCGTGAGATTGCCCTGGCAGGAAGGAGACTTAAGCTCCGGACTGCTCTTAACCCCACTTCCACTGCTCTGAACCCCAGTTGTGGGCTTGTTGGGGGAGAGACTACACTGTCTGGTAGCGGGCGAAGCTCTAGGGTGCCTTTCTCTCAGAGGTGCTTGCAGTGAGTACCAAAGGACACTGAGGAACACTGAGACTCAGGAACCTCCGAGGGCGGGGCTAACGGGAAGCCAAGGCTGTAGGCTCCACCCAGAAACTGCCCCTTCCAAGCTGAACTCAGAGAGGCTTTTGCAGGTTTCCAAGTCTAGTGGAATAAGGTTGTCTCCTGGCATAGACACAGCTTATCCTCCCAACCTACCAACTCAGGGAAGCAGCGAAAATGCCGAAACGAGGAAACAGATCACAAACGAAAGAAATGGAGGACAAAAAGCGACTGGATATAGAGTTCAAAGCCACGCTTATAAGGTTGTTCAACAATCTCTTAGAAAAGGCCGATAAAATAAATGAGACCTATGAGGATATGAAAAGGGATCAACTAGAAATAAAGAATACATTCTCTGAAATAAAAAATATTATACAGAGTCCTAAAAACAGATTGGAAAATTGCAAGAATCAAGTCCAATATTTGGAACACAAAGAGCCAGAGGACACTCCTCCGCAGAAGCAAGAAGACAAGAGAATCCAGAAAGTTGAAGATGGTGTGAGAAACCTCTGGGACAACTTCAAGCGAACCAACATCAGAATTATGGGCATCCCAGAAGATGACAGAGAGCAAGATACCGAAAACATATTGAAAGAAATAGTGACAGAAAACTTCCCCCACCTGGGGAAAGAAATAGACTTACACATACAGGAAGCACACAGAACCCCAAACAAAAGGAATCCAAAGAGGACCACACCAAGACACATCATAATTAAAATTCCAAGAGCTAAAGACAAAGAGAGAATATTAAAAGCAGCAAGACAAAAGCAGGTAGTTACCTATAAAGGGACACCCATACGACTGTCAGCTGATTTCTCAACAGAAACCATGCAGGCCAGACGGGAATGGCAAGAAATATTCAAGGTGATGAATAACAAGAACCTACAGCCCAAAATACTCTACCCAGCAAAGCTATCATTCAGAATCGAAGGCCAGATAAAGAGCTTCACAAATAAATTTAAGCTAAAGGAATTCATCACTGCCAAGCCAGAATTATATGAATTGCTAAAAGGGGTTCTTTAGGAAGAGGAAGAAAATAAAGATAAAAATTATGAACAAACACGTAACTATCAACAAGTGAGTCTAAAAACCAAGGGAAGTAAAAATCATGATGAACAATATTAACTGGTGAATATAATAGAATCAGAGGTATGGAAGGGGAGTGGACTGATGATTCTTGGGGAAATGGGGAGTGGAGCGGGGCAGGAAGAGACTGAACATAAACTGCACCTATGGATGAGGACAAAGGGGGATGGGGAAAGGGCAGAGAATTTAATGGAAACTTGGAGTAGGGGAGCAATTGGGGGGGGATGAGGAACATTTGTAATAATATGAACAATAAAGATTTAGTTTAAAAAAATAAATAAAATAAAATAAAATAAAAAGAGACACATCGATTGGTTGCCTGCTGCACCCACCTTGACTGGGGTCAGGGACTGAGCCCGCAATGGAGATATATGCCCTTGACCGGAATCGAACTCAAGACCCTGCAGACTGAGGGCCATCGCTGCAACCACTGAGCACACAGGCTAGGCCTCCGTCTTCTCTTTGTGTTTTGTGTTTTTTAAATTTTTTATTTTTTTAATTTATTAAGGTATTATATGTGTACATAGCTTACCATTGCCCCCCCCCCCTCCTATTCATGCCCTCCCTCCCCAGAGTTCTGTGTCCGTTGGTTGTATTTATATTCATGCATACCAGTCCTTCGGTTGTTCTCTTATCTCCCCCCAGGTCTCCTTCCCCTCCCCGCTGTCATTTGACAATCTGCTTGTTTTATGGTGACTATCTCAGGACCACACAAATAGAGTCCGCTCCTCCTCTGGTTCACACCGCCCCTCCCCCTGGGTCCCACTGCTTCCCCTGGGACACACGGCTCTCCCGGGGCACACGGCTCACCTGGGGCACACGGCCCCCTAGGGTCCGTCTTCTCTTGGAAAAGCGCCTTGCCAGGGCCCACGGTGCTCAGGCCCAGCCCTGCCTCGGTCACTCCCAGCTCCAGTGCTGAGTCTGTATCTCAGGCTTTGCAGCCCGGGCTCCTCGCAGGGCTGGCTGGTCCCTGCGGATCCAGAGACTCAGCTTTGCGCTGTCTTCCCTCTGCACACCCAGCGGCAGCACGCCCAGCACGCCCGGCCCCACCCAGGGCCAGGTGCCTGACACCCTGGTGCCTGGCCAACCGGCCAGCCCCGCACCTGCTGGCCCTGCCCCGCTAGCTTCCCCAGAGCCATGGCGGAGGCTCCTGACCGCGCTTCCCTTCCCCGTGAGGCCGGTGTGGGGGCTCCTCCCCCCGAGATCTGTGAGAAGCCAGCTCCTTCGCGGGCATTGCCTCCTCCTCGGTCGGTCTCACCTCACTGGATAATAATAAAACCTACATTTCGTTTTTTATTTTTAAATGTCTTTATTGATTAAGTTATTACATATGTGTCTCCATCCTCCCATTAGCCCCCCACTCTCCCACTCATACCCTCACCCCCTGTCCTCTGTGTCCTTTGGTTAAACCTACATTCCAGAGCACTGCACACGCACCACCAGGAGGCCTGGCAATCCCGTCCCCTCTTGCCAAGGGGCCGCCTTCCCCTCTCTGATGTCAGGAACGCAGACACTCTAACCCGGCCCAAGGACACGGAGGTGTGAGCGACAGCCAGAGGCCCTGAGACCGGCCCGCACCGTCTTCCATGGGCTCTGTGGGACCTGGAGCTCCTGCCAGGCCCCTTGTCCATGTCCCCATCGGCTCTCCGGGAGCGTCAGCCACCGTGCAGCAGCTGTCCCCAGAGAGCAGTCAGCGCGGGGCTGAGACACATCCCTGGTTCTGCAGAGGGAAGGGGTGTCCAGGACCGGCCCCTGCATCAGGGACCTGGGCAGCATCCTCTGTGCCGGCCAGACACCCCTCCCCCTCACTGCCAGCCCCTCAGCCTGACGGCCCTTCCCCCTCACTGCCAGCCCCTCAGCCCGATGGCCCCCTCCCCCTCACTGCCAGCCCCTCAGCCCGATGGCCCCTCCCCCTCACTGCCAGCCCCTCAGCCCCGATGGCCCTTCCCCTCACTGCCAGCCCCTCAGCCCGATGGCCCTTCCCCCTCACTGCCAGCCCCTCAGCCCCGATGGCCCTTCCCCTCACTGCCAGCCCCTCAGCCCGATGGCCCCTCCCCCTCACTGCCAGCCCCTCAGCCCGATGGCCCTTCCCCCTCACTGCCAGCCCCTCAGCCCGATGGCCCCCTCCCCCCTCACTGCCAGCCCCTCAGCCCGATGGCCCCCTTCCCCTCACTGCCAGCCCCTCAGCCCGATGGCCCTTCCCCCTCACTGCCAGCCCCTCAGCCCGATGGCCCCTCCCCCTCACTGCCAGCCCCTCAGCCCGATGGCCCTTCCCCCTCACTGCCAGCCCCTCAGCCCGATGGCCCCTTCCCCCTCACTGCCAGCCCCTCAGCCCGATGGCCCTTCCCCCTCACTGCCAGCCCCTCAGCCCGGATGGCCCCCTTCCCCCTCACTGCCAGCCCCTCAGCCCGATGGCCCTTCCCCCTCACTGCCAGCCCCTCAGCCCGATGGCCCTTCCCCCTCACTGCCAGCCCCTCAGCCCGATGGTCCTCCCCCCTCACTGCCAGCCCCTCAGCCCGGATGGCCCCCTTCCCCCTCACTGCCAGCCCCTCAGCCCGATGGTCCTCCCCCCTCACTGCCAGCCCCTCAGCCCGGATGGCCCCCTTCCCCCTCACTGCCAGCCCCTCAGCCCGATGGCCCTTCCCCCTCACTGCCAGCCCCTCAGCCCGATGGTCCTCCCCCCTCACTGCCAGCCCCTCAGCCCCGATGGCCCCCTTCCCCCTCACTGCCAGCCCCTCAGCCCGATGGCCCTTCCCCCTCACTGCCAGCCCCTCAGTCCGATGGCCCTTCCCCCTCACTGCCAGCCCCTCAGTCCGATGGCCCTTCCCCTCACTGCCAGCCCCTCAGCCCGATGGCCCTTCCCCTCACTGCCAGCCCCTCAGCCCGATGGTCCCCTCCCCCTCACTGCCAGCCCCTCAGCCCGATGGCCCTTCCCCTCACTGCCAGCCCCTCAGCCCGATGGCCCTTCCCCTCACTGCCAGCCCCTCAGCCCGATGGCCCTTCCCCTCACTGCCAGCCCCTCAGCCCGATGGCCCTTCCCCTCACTGCCAGCCCCTCAGCCCGATGGCCCTTCCCCCTCACTGCCAGCCCCTCAGCCCGATGGTCCTCCCCCCTCACTGCCAGCCCCTCAGCCCGATGGCCCTTCCCCCTCACTGCCAGCCCCTCAGCCCGATGGTCCTCCCCCCTCACTGCCAGCCCCTCAGCCCGATGGCCCTTCCCCTCACTGCCAGCCCCTCAGCCCGGATGGCCCCCTTCCCCCTCACTGCCAGCCCCTCAGCCCGATGGTCCCCTCCCCCCTCACTGCCAGCCCCTCAGCCCGGATGGCCCTTCCCCTCACTGCCAGCCCCTCAGCCCGGATGGCCCTTCCCCCTCACTGCCAGCCCCTCAGCCCGATGGCCCTTCCCCCTCACTGCCAGCCCCTCAGCCCGGACGGCCCTTCCCCCTCCCTGTCAGCCCCTCAGCGCGATGGCCCTTCCCCCTCACTGCCAGCCCCTCAGCGCGATGGCCCTTCCCCTCACTGCCAGCCCCTCAGCCCGGATGGCCCTCCCCCCTCACTGCCAGCCCCTCAGCCCGGATGGCCCTTCCCCCTCCTCCCAGTGTGACGTCATGCCTCTGCTCATTTCCCAGCACCTTCTGCTGGAGCGGCTGCCCGAGCCACACAGCCAACGCTTCCGTCCTCAGGACCCTGTGATCCGCCACCTTCCCCTCGCCGCACGCACGCCGCCCCTGGACCCGCGCCCACCTGTCATCCTGCTGCCCCCTCCTGTCTTCCTGCCTGCCTGTCCGCCCCGCGGCACTGACTCAGCCGCCGATCCCTCTCTGCCTGCCGAGGGCACGGTCCCCTGCCTGCCGGAATCCGCCGAGGCTCCTGATGCTCGTCCCCGCAGCCGCGGGCTCCGGGCAGAGGGAGCCCGCTCACGGGCCGGCTGGCTTGGTGTTTGGGTCTGGCTTCAGGCTCCCTGGAGGCCGTGCACCCAGAGACCTGCCCGTCACTGTCAGTTCCCGGGAGAGCAGACCACCCTCCTCACCGGGGCTGGGCGCCCAGGCACCCCTAAACTGGAGCACGTCCTCCCACCCCCTCCCTCCTTCCCGGACCTCCCTCCAGCCTCCCCAGAGGAGACCTCTGTCCGGCAGCCCATGCCCTCACTTGTTCCCACGCGTGCGTGCATCTCTAAACAACCGTGTTCTGCGTTGCTTGATTTTGACGAGTTTGAAGCACGCGGCATGGAGTCGCCTGCGATTAGTTCTTTTTCATCCAATACTGTGTTTCTAAGATGACCCACATGGTAGCCATTCTTTTTCACTGCTGCATACTATCCCGGGTCTGAGTGCACATCCATAGATGAGGTCATTGGTGGTGAGCATTACAACATTGAGGTGGGCAGAGCCCATATCGGGGACCGGGGGGTGGGGTGGGGACAGGGGGCGCGAGATGCCGTGCCTGGCAGAGCACGCCCGAGGATGGCCGGTGGCCGTATCAATGAGTGTTCACTTCCTGAGGCTATTTATCGGTTCTTGATCACTGTGTTTGCCTTCTTAAGACAACGGTCCCCGCCAGGCAGAGCACACCTGTGCTTGGACGGCCCCTCTGAGGCCTGGGCGGGGGGAGGGGTCAGAGGGCCCGGCCGGGGCAGCACGGCCAGCTCGGGCCCGGCTCTCGCCTCCCTCCAGTGAGACACGGGTGTGGGACTCGGGGGAGCGTGGAAAAGGCCTGGTGCGTGGGACTTTTTGAGCCACGCAGGGAAGGACCCTTTGCTTAACAATCCCTTGCAGACTGATACTTTTTTGTTTATTTGTTTATTTTTTTAATATATATTTTATTGATATTTTAGAGAGAGGAAGGGAGAGAGATAGAGAGCTAGAAACGTCAATGAGAGAGACATCGACCAGCTGCCTCTTGCACACCCCCTACCGGGATGTGCCCGCAACCAGTGTACATGCCCTTGACCGGAATCGAACCCCGGACCTTTCAGTCCGCAGACCGACGCTCTACCGCTGAGCCAAACCGGTTTCGGCCAGGCTGATGCTTTTATAAAACAGAAAGGAACAACTAGAGAAATGGAATACATGAGCAAAGGCCTACACGATGCAAGGCCAGCGCGTTCACTGCTGCATTTCTGTGGCGTCAGCCGTCAGATGGGCGTCCAGGTCTGCGATGCCCCGCTGGGGGCGGGGGCAGGCCCCTCTTCCCGTGGGCTGCCTGGTGGCCGCCTTCGAGTAGCTGAGCTGCCCAGGCAGGTGGGAGGACAAGGGCCCGGGGACGGGCACCCCCGGGAGCTCGGGGGCAGAGAAGCGGAGGGAGGTGGGCGCAGGGCACTCAGAGACAGGGAAGTCACGGGGTGCCCCAGGGATTGTGGGGGAGGGCCAGGGCCAGGTGGGGAGGGCGCCCCGCCCCCGTGGAGGTGCCCCCTCCCTCCCTGTGATGGGCCCGGCTCACTCCGAAGCTCTGCTGGGCGACCACCCGCTGAGACCCTGGCGCAGGCCTCACCCCTGAGACTCGGTTTCCCCACACGCATAACTGGGGAGCAAGTTGTAGTGACAAGGAAAAAAGGACGACTCCTTGCCGAGCATCCACGTGGCCTTAGGTCAGCGGCACCCGGTCTTACTAACAGGGAAACCTCCGTCCTCCCTTCCTACCGAGTGACACAAAGCTTGCTCTCGCGTTAGCCCTGGGCCGGCGGGGCCAGAGGCCTTTCTCTGGGTCCTCAGCCCAGGTGGAGCCACGGCCTCCGGTGCTGATACCACGCTCCTGGAGCTGGGCCCCAAGCAGCTTCCTTATCTGCCCACCCCCCCACCAACCGCCCCTCCCCGCCCAGGGCTGGATGCCTTTCTAATTCCGGCCTTTCCGAGCAGCCTGCGGCTCCTTAAATGGTCAAACGCGGCCTGATTACGCCAGCCTGGCCCTCAGCCCTGGTTCCAATTGCCCGCCACCTGCCGCGCGCGGCCCCCCAGAGCCACCCGGGTGGGAAGGGTCCCTGGCTCAGCCCCGCCTCGGCCGGCTGTGTGCATGCCAGCCTAGGAAGGAAGCGCTCTCCCTGAGCACAGAGCCTGGGGGGGGGGGGGCGCTGCCCATGGCCCCGGGCCGCCCCGCCGCCCCCGCCCTCGCCCTGAAGACCCACCGGGCACCGGCCAGCTTCAGCAACTTCCCAGGCGCGCTTCCCTCTCCACCTAAAAATCACCTCCGCTCGCCGGAGAAGAAGCACGTCGGTAATCAAGGCAGATTGGAACGGGAAAGCCAGGTGATTACTCTCAGGGGCGCCCAGCACGGCAGCCGCAGATGGTGCTGCTGGTCTGAGGGTGATGGCCTGGAGCCCCCCACCCCCCAGCCCCCCCTGAGCGGCAGCCCTGATTGCAGAGGAGGGAAGGGACCGGAAGCCAAGGAGCCAGCGCCCCCTCCGTGGGAGCTCAGTTATTTCAGGAGCCTTGTCCCAGGGCGCGGGTTCTGCCACCCCCCAGGCCCGGGCTGGACCTGGCCCCCCACCTCGGCGTGAGGTCTGGGCTGCTGGTGGGCCTTGCCCCGCCCCGTGCATCCTCTCCCTATCAGAGGGGAGCTGTGGGGGCTCCCTGTGGGGCTACCGTGGGGGTTTGGGGGTCCGTGGCTGACTCTGAGCCCCTGTGCTGTGAGGGCCGAAGCCAGGGTCCCTGTGGTGGCAACAGCAGGGCCCTGGCGTCAAAGGAAGTCCCCCCATAAACACCGCCCACACCGGCGGGTGCTCGCAGGGCCCCCGGGGTCTGCACCCCAACCTGGCAAACACCCTGCCGCCCAGCGTGACCCAGCAGCCCTCTGGACAGGCCGCCCCTTTGCCGCCCCCCCGCAAGCCTGAGCTTAGACTAGGACCCCCATGGGGCAGCCCCTCTTGGGGCCCTGGGCCCGGCCTGAAGGAAAGGGGCTCCCGGGGGTGGAGACAGACGGAGGGGAGGCCTAAGCCAGAGGGAACGGACGGGACACGTGTCCCTGCCGCCGTGACACACGCCTTCCTCAGGCGCCTTCGAGGCCAGAGGCGTGCGTGTCCCCGGAGGGGAGGGTCACGGACACCGTCCCAGGGCCCCGAACGGAAATCGGGTGGGGCGGAGCGAAGAACCCCGGCCTCCTTGCTCTCTTTCGAACCCAGGACACTCGTGCCCCCCGGGTCACTGTCGGTCACTAGGAGTCCAGGTCACCCACCCGGCTCTCAGGGCCCGAGACCCCTCCGTGGGACCAGGCCCCGTGGGGAGCACTCTGGGATGGGTGGAGAGAGCAGGGGCAGCGTCAGCCCACTCCTGGGTGGACCTGCCGGGGCTGGGGCCGGCTTCCGGGCCGGGCCTGCACCTGGCCTCGCCCCGGGGTGGGTGGAGCCTGTGGCCTCGCCATCCGGGAGCCCCCCAACCCACCGCCCCCTTCCACATCCCTCCTGTAAGGGGGAACGTGGGGCCGCCCAGGGCAGCCAGCCCATGGTGTTGAGAGTCCCCGGGGTGGGGTGGGCGGCAATGCCCTTTTACCAGGAAGCAGGGGACACAGGCAGGGACCCCCAGGAGCCGGGGGGGCCTGCCTGCCGAGCTCCCTTTGAGGGGCACACAACCGCGGCCAGGGCCAGACCTGAGTGGCGGTGGGGGAGGGTGCCCATGCCCCAGCTCTCTGAGTGCCCAGGGAGGAAGAGCCAGACCTCCCAGGCTCCACGAAGCCACGGCAGCTCTGCCGCCAGACACGGGTGTTAATGCCATTTCCCCGGGACCCTGTCCTCCACGGTCAATTCCCGGGGTCTCTCAGCCAGTGGGAGGAGGCCTCAGACCGTGGCCTGGGGTGGGCGCGGCCCCGGGTGTGGGCACAAGGACGCTTCCGGGCACCTGGGGCTCACCCAGGTCACGGGGACCAGCTCCAGAGCGCATCACCCTGCCCTGGGCGCGGGCCAGCCACGCACCCGCTCCCTGACCGTGGACCAGAAAGGTCTCCCTCACCCCCTCCCAGGCCCTAAATCACTTGTCAAGGTCACACAGCCGCACAAGGTCAAAACAGCAGGACTCCAGGCATCTAAATGGCAGTGACTCCTCCCAGGGTTTTACGTGGGGAACGCCACGTGTGGACACTGGGCCGCGGAGTCCCTCGCAGGTACTGGGGGCGGAGGGGGGAAGACGGAGCTCACTGGAGGGACCCCGACCTGGGGCTCCCTTCAGGGAGACCCGCACACGGGAATGCGTGCAGGGCTGATCTTCAGCCACCTGCTGCCGGCCGAGGCAGGAGCCTGGCGTGTCTCGGGGGCCACCCTCCTCCACAGGGCGCCTGCTGGGGGGGGAGGGGGGTGGCAGGCAGGAGCCCTGGCCCCATGCTGCCCAGTCCCTGGGGCTCAGAAGCCCCCACCGCCCCCAAGGACACCACGGTGTGCTCTGCAGGGGTTTCAGCAGAGCCTGGGCCCCAGCATTGCCCCGTGGTCTCTTGTGATCAGGGAGGGGGGCGGGCATCCCAGACCCCAGGACCTTTTCGATTTCACACCTGAAAAGTCTGCCCAGCTGTGTGACCTCGGGGAGTCACCGCGCCTCTGTGTGCTGGCCGGGGAGATGGGCAGAGAACCAGCCAGCCGTGAGGACCTGTAGCCAGAGGACAGCTGATACGGAACAAGACAGACAACAGATGGACCTCGGCACAGCAGGTGTCCTAGCACGACCCTCCAGTGCTAGAGTGTAAGGTCACAGGCGGTGGAGGTAGGGTTGCGGGGGGCGAGGGGGACCTGACCACAGCCTTGCATGACTAAGGCTTAGGATGTCCACCATCTGGAGAAGCTGCAACCCTGGAGAAGCTGCTGGTCCTGGAGAAGCTACAGGCCCTGGAGAAGCTGCCGGCCCTGGAGAAGCTGCCAACTCTGGAGAAGCTGCTATCTCTAGGGAAGTTGCGGCCCCTCATCCTTTCCTCGTCTGCCTTAGGAGACTGAGGCCTCTCCAGCCTGTCTGTCCTTGAATCCTGAGAAGAAAATCATTCCAGACCCTCGTCCTGCCTGGAAAAAAGATTTGATTTGTACAGACTCACGTGCAAGTGAGAGAAGAGAAGCAGTGGAGGAGCCTGGGCGATGCTGCCTCCCGCTTGGCTCCAGAATGTCATGTACGTGTCATGTACAAGGAACCAGGCCAGCTACATCCGTGTGGCTCCAACTCTGTGACACTCTGCAGAAGGCACGACGGCGGAGGCAGTAAAAGCAAAGCGCTCGGTGGTTGCCGGGGCTGGGGAAGGGACAAGCAGGGGAGCAGGGGGGACGGAGCGCAGCGAAGTGGTCCCGTGTGACTATTAACAGGCCACGCGTCTCGTTATACGTTTGTCAAAACCCAGAGAATATAGACACCCCCCCAAAAAAAAAAAGTAAATTCCGATGTAAACTATGGGCCTCAGTTAATAACAATGCATCAATATCAGCTCAACAACTGTAACCGGTACGACACGCCAGTGCAAGACGTGAGCAACTGGAGGAACTGGGGAGGCAGGAAAGGGGAAAGTGGGATCAGAGCTTTCCCATCAAATTATCCATAAAGGGAAACTGCTCCGAAAGAAATAAATCTATTCATTTAAGGAGGAGAAGGAGGAGGAGGAGGAGGAGGAGGAGGAGGAGGAGGAGGAGGAGGAGGAGAAGGAGAGGCAGGAGGCGGCACTCTGAGCGAACCCCACTGCCTCGCTGACCCCCCGGTGCCCTCGCAGACGTGGCCCTCCCCTGGCCCTCGGGGTCGCACCGCAGGAGGGGAGGCTGGCCGGCGAGCTGCCCGCAGTCTGACGAGCTGTCTGCCCTCCGTGCGCCCGGGCAGGCATCCCGGGACTCTGGGCTGAGCCGGGCGGAGTGCCAGGCTGGGCCCCGTCCGCGCGTGTTTGCTCTGACAAACCGCCACTTTGCTTCGTGGCGTCACCACCGTGATTTATGGGAGCCGGTGACGGGGGCTGCGGGAGCCGGCCCCCGGAGGAGAGTCGGGGGCATTCCTGGTGAACTGCGCGGTCACCGGAGCCGGTAGGACCTGGTGCCGAGGCGGAGGAGGCCCGTGTGCCTGCCGCAAGTTTGGGGCCGTGTCCTGATGGCCAGGCCCACCCCACACCCAGCACCCCACCGCCCTCCAGACAGCCCTCGTGCCTTAAGTGAACGAGGTGATGGCAAAAGGCTCCCCTGGCAATGCGGACTGGCTAGGACCTGCTCCCCATTCCACGCCTAGGGCCATGTTTCTGAGTAAATTCATTTTTCCTAAGCGCACACCCCATATCCCTGCCACCTCCTGCCTCCAGACTGTTCCTTTAGCCAACGCTTTCTCAACCAGGGGTCCAGGAGAGAGAGGTCTTGGCTGAGACACTCCCATGAGGCACCTTGGTCCCCAGGGCTGAGCCTCTGCCCGCCACTGTCACCCTGGTGTTCTTCCACCGTCACTGTCTTCCCGGGGGGCTGGTGGTGTGGCCTCGGAGCTGGGGCCTCGTCCCTAACGGGACAGAAACGCCGGGGGCATGTCCAAAAACTACCTACCAGCGGAGAGTAGGGGACTAATGCCCTCTGACACCCCACCCAAACCACTGCCGAGGGAAACCACAGGTGACGGGGTGTCACCACGGGCACCCCGCCCGCCTCCTGTCTCCCCACGGAGTCCTGGGTTCTCCTCTGATCTCTCTCTCGGAGGTGCATGAACTCCCACCAAGGGCATTCCCGCAGCGGCAGGGACCTCGAGAGAGCACAAAGCGGAGTCTGAGCACGGTGCTCGGTCGGTCTTTGGAAACATCCAAACGCTCTAAGAATGCGGACTGGTGGGTTCCACGGGTCTGCACCCACTCAGCTCCCTGGGACCCTGTGGGTGGCCTGCCCATGCTAAGTGGGCGTTATTTGGAAGCAGCTGGATCTGAGAGAGAGGGCGATGGGGGGGGGGGGACCCTGTGCTCTGGGGAGACCCGGCTCACAGCAGCACTGACCCCCTGGTGCCTATGGCCAAGCTGCGGGCCACCAGACCCTGACCACCCGGTGGCTGCGCTCATGGAGGGCCACGTGGTGTGGCTGGGTTTTCAGGCCCCGACTCACCTCAGTGTCAGCTCGGTCCCCAGACCGTGAGCACCGGCCACCACTCACTCAAGCAGAGCGTCGGGGACGCATGAACGAGTTGTGGAAGAGTCAGTGACTGCGGGCCCTGGCGGGAACACACGCAAACAAGGGTGGACAGCGGTGGGGATGCCGGCGACCTGGAGGGCAGATGTGCCGCTCAGCTGGAGCCGCCTGGGGAGGCGGGCCCCGTGGCCTTCAGGAGTGCTGGGTTTCTAGGTGGCGTTTTTAAATGTGAGCAATTCATTTATAAAGGTATCTTAAGCCCGTCCTAGCCCAGCGGTCGGCAAACCTCAGCTCTCGAACCACATGCAGCTCTTTGGCCCCTTGAGTGTGGCTCTTCCACAAAACACCACGTGCAGGCGCGCACGTACAATGAAATTAAAACTTCGTGGCTCGTGCACAGAAGCCGGTTTTCAGTCCGAGGGAGTCTACTTTGAAGAAGTGGTTCTAACGCCAAGCCACAGGCAAGGGGCCAAAGAGCCTCATGTGGCTCGCCAGCCACGGTTTGCCGACGACTGTCCTAGACAGTGGATAAAGCGTCGGCCTGTGGACCACAGGGTCCTGGGTTCGATTCCAGTCAAGCGCCCTATCTTGGTTGCAGGACCTTCCCCGGCCCATGTGCTGGTCGGGGCGCTCACAGGAGGCAACCAATTGATGTGTTTCTCTCTGTCTTTCCCTCTCTCTCCCACTCTCTCTAAAAAATCAATGGGAAAATATCCTCGGGTGGAGGATTAACCAAAAATTTAAAGTGTTTAAGCCAGCCGTGGGCAAACTACGGCCCGCACGGCCCGTTCGTCTGTTCTATCCGGCCTGCGGAGCCGAAAGAGCGGAGAGTTCTCTTGCTCTCCCCTCCGCTCCTTCGCCAGCAGCCCAGGATGAGAGTGCCAGCATGGTCAGGTTGCTTTGGTTCCAGCCCTCCGGTCCAGTTTAAGAGCCCATTGTGGCCCTCAAGTCAAAAAGTTTGCCCACCCTGGTTTAAGCGCTGCAGGCTCGTAACGTCAGGAGTGAAGCCGCACCAGCTGTGTCAGGTCCCGAACATCCAACTCCTTGGGCTTACAGATGAGGAAACTGAGGCTGGGTGGGCAGGGCAGCTCCCGGTCACGTGGCTGCTTCCTGGCAGAGCCGGGCCTGAAACACAGGGCTATCCACGTCGAGTTCCACGTCCTCCTGAGCACACGGGTCACTGTGGGTTTTAGGAGACAAAATGGAGGCTCTCTTGCCCTGTGCTTGTTCAGAACCTTAGTTTCCCCCTAGGAGAGTGAAGGAGCATGTTTTCCTCCATCGTGCTGGCAGCTGGGGGCTCGGCCTGTGCCCACATCCAGGCCCCCAGCCTCGGAGTTTCCCACAGACACAGCACTCCTGCCACCCTTCTCTGGAACGCACCGGCTGGTCAGGGAGGGACCCAGCCAGCCCCACAGACACCACCCTCCGGGCGGCAGAACAGTCCTCTGGTGACATCCCGCTGGGCCACAGCCACGGCCACGGCCACGGCCACACCCGAGGCCCCTCATCCCAGCTCACTGCAAACGCGCGTCAGATCTGCTACCTAGGCCTTCCTACTGCTCTCAGCCTGTTTTCCATCGCCTCCTCCCGCTGAGGAGTGACACTCACACAGCTCTCGGGTTCTCTGTTACAAGTGATGTCCCAGGAGCCACGTCCTAGCGTGCCTGGAGCTCAGCTTCTGAATCCCCATCAGCGCACCCTCAACATCTGTGGTGTCCAGGACGACACACACATCCCCGATGCTGCCAGGAGACAGCTGGCTGGAGCTTGGTGCCGGGGCCGGGGGCGAGAGGGACAGGCTGGAGCAGGAACAGGGACCAGAGCGCCGAGAGGTGGCCAGTCAGCAGCTTCAACTCTGAACGCTACATTGGGGGCCACGCGTGACCGTGGAGCCTCCGCCCCAGGACGAGGGTCACGGTGGGCTTCCACACCCCGGAAGGCTGGTGGGAGGTGCCGTTCAAGGACCAGTGGGTCTGCTGGCCACCCTGGGCGCCCTGGGGTGCCCACCACTCCCGGAGGATCCTTCTCATTCCCCTGGTCGGGGAGCAACCGGGGGTCCCAGGTCCCTCCACAGTGGGCAGACAGGAACTGGACATCACGGGTGGCCAGTATACTCTGAGGCCCAGGCTCCTGGGAGAACCCCCACTTTTCAATCTGAGTCATGTTCGGGTCCCCAGAGGAGAGTCCTGGATGGCCGCTCACTCAGGATAAAAATACCCAGGCTCCCTTCCTGCCACAGAAGGAAGGTGGGCTGAGAGGCCCCGGGGGCAAGGCCCCTGCCCACGGCCCAGCCTGCTCCTGCAGGACCTCTTGGTCAGCAGGGCTGGGTGACCCTTGGCACCGCCCTGGGTAAAAATACTGCTCTAAAAAAGGGACGGCGCGAGGTCCCCAGAGAGGGGTCAGGAGGGCAGCGGCCGCGGGACACGCAGCGGCGGCAGCTGAGGGAGGGGCGTGGCCAGCGCAGACGGCCGGGCTGTGTCCCCGGAAGCCCGCAAAGGGCCCCCTGCCCAGCCCTCCCCCGCTTCCCAGAAAAGAGGCCTGTGGCTTAGCAAGATGGGGCTATTTTTATGCCTCTGCCTTCCCAGGACAGCCACAGGGGCATGTGGGGGGTGGAGGGGACAGGGTGAGGGGGGAAGGCACCTAGCTCCCAGCCTGCCCCCCCTCCCCCAGGGAGCACCATTCAGGTGAGGCAGGAAGAACAAGGCCGGGCAGCTCCCATTAGAGGAGCAGAGAACTAAGCAAAGCAGCCTCCTCCTCTCCTCAGTAAGGGGGGCTGGCCGGTGTTCACTGGGGTCCCAGTGAGTGGTGAGGGGGAGAGAGGAGCCCAAAGCCTCCAGTGTCGGCGGTCTGCGTGGGCGTGGGCGTGGGGTGCCTGAAGGCCCCTGAGGGTGCTGTGGGCTGATGCTGGGTGGGAACAGGTGGCACCTGGAGTAAACCATAGGGTTTGGGGGGACATCCTGGGCCCACCTCCTCTCTTTTCTCTTCCCTCTCTTCCACCCCTCCCCCACTCCATTGTCACTGCCTCTTAGGTTCACGGCTGGCGTAGGTACCCCCTGCTCTCCCACTCCGGGTACCAGGGCCAGAGAAGGTGGGGGCTGAGATGAGGTTCTGATTGCGAAGGGGGGAACGCCATGGAGACTCTCCCCAGATAAGCTGCAGAGGTGGCCTGGGAGGGAGCCGAGAGGGCGGGAGGTGGGGTGGAGGAAGGAGCTCAAAGTGATGGGGGTGAGGGGTGGGGTGAGGGGTGGGGGTAGGGGTAGGGGATGGGGTTCTGAGAGCTGCACTGTTGCTATGCAAAGGAGGCCACGCCCCAGAGCGGGACTCTGCCTGGCTGTGCTGGCTCCCATGAGCCCCGGCCCCTCCGGCCCTCTGTGCTCACAGCCGAGCTGGATGACGAGGGGACCGCCCCCGGGGCAAGTGGAGTGGGTCGAATGATGGCTCCCAAATATCCTTCCATGTCCTGGTCCCGGAACCTGTGCACGTGACTTTATCGGGAAGCAGGGTCTTTGCCGGTGTGACTGAACGAGGATCTTGTTGAGATCATCCTGGGTTACTGCCCGGCCCCACAGCCCAGGTGTGAAGTGAGGGGCCCCCACAGACCAGGGGCAGGACCAGGCCTGCAGCGAGACACCTGGGCGTGAAGGAGTTGATCACCAATACCGATGGAAACAGCAATGATCCCCATCCTTCATCAAGGGCCCACTACAGAGACCAGGCACTCCACATGCATGATTTTTATTCTGCAGAAGAACCCTCAGCGATAGATATAATTTCTGTAACGTTACAGGTGAGAAAAGGGATGCATAGAGAATGAAATGCCAGACCCAGAACTCAAGTCGCAGTCTGCACACCCTGGTGTGGGCACTGCCCTTGAAGCAGTGATGGCAGTGAGCTGATTCACTTCTGGGCCGCAGCCGGGACAGAGGGGCTGCCGTGGAGTCTCGGGACCACGCGAGCTGGCCGCGTCACGGGCCGCCATGTGTGTGCGACAGGCCGGCATCACCTGCATCTCAATCCATCTGGTCCCTGAGCTCAGGCAGAGGAAGCTCTGGTAGCAAACTCTGACGGCAGGGAGGGAATCCCACACCCGTCCAGTCCTTACGTTGGGGATGACAATGAGCAACAAGCAACGAGCAACGAGCAACGAGCAATGGCGTGACTCCTGCAGGACTCACTCAGCACCGATCAGCATGTTCCCAGCTCCTGGCCAGGCGGCCAGAGGCCAGCGGCCGAGAGAGCCTGTCGGACTGGCTTTCGCTGCGCTTGCGGAGGGCCCTGCGCGAGGTACGGAGGAGGTGAAACTCGACTTCTGATTCCATCACCACCCTCTCCGGGAGGGATCTGCCGAGCCCGGGTGTCTGTGAACACACACGTGAAGTCTGGTGTACGAAGTGAGAGCTAAACCACAGGGTGAGAAGCACATTGAGTGTTCAGAGCAAAGACCTGTAAAGACGAGAACAGGCACAAATGCAGGAGTCGGGGTTCGAGACAAGCGCCCCTGCTGGAGGAGGACAGGACGGGCGGGCAGGACCCGGGCCCCTGAAAGAGGAGATGAGCAGCCCCGGGGGAGAGGCACCCCGTGCCTGTGTGGCCTGGGAGCAGGGTGAGGAGGGACTCCTGGGCCGGCGGGGCTGCTGGGCGAGGGGAGCAGGGCTGGGGTGCTGGGGGGGGGGGTTGGGGTGCGGGGAGGAAGGGGGGGCTGGGGTGCGGGGGGACTTGGAACCCGGTGGCTCGGAACCCTAAGGCAGCGGCGCCGCACGGCTGTGCCCGGCCTGGCCCTGGGAGCCGCGGCGGCCTCTGTGTCTCTGTCCAACCACTTTCTCTTCCAGGCCGCCCCACCCAGCGTCCCTTTCCTGCCCCAGGCCGGGGCTTTCCGACGGTTACTCACCGCTCCCGGGTTTGTCCGCGGAGCCTTCCCGCCCCGCTGCCTTTGTTTTGACTTGCCCGGCTCTTCTTGTGTCTTCACGCGGGTTATGTAAGGAGCGCTTTATGTAACCGGCAGGCTCCATTGTCCCGGGCCTGGGGGGGCGCAGCAGCAATCGAGGGCGCTGGCCAAAGTTTCCAGCCCTCGATGGGTCGGTGCAGTGAGCGCCCAGCCTGCTCACACCTCCTGAGGTACCCCCTTTCCCATCGCCCCTGCCTGCCCCCTGCCTGCGACCCCACAATCAGAGGGAGGCCCACTCCGCCCTCTGCCCTGGAGAGGGATGCTTTGGGGACCCAGAAAGAGAGAAGGGGCGAGGGGGCCGCTGAGAAGCCCTCCAGGGGCTGGGGAGGCGAGAGCAGGAGGCTTCCTTGGGCGGACCTCAGATTCCAGGACAGTTTGCGTGGGAGGGGACCCCTGGCACCCCGGAGGGGGCTGGGGCTGGGGCAGGGCAGGAGCCAAGACAGCACCGGGGGGCCTTGGGGAGACTGCAGCTACGCGCCTCAGGGCCGCGCCACCCCCCACCCGGAGGAGGGGAAGCTGGCCCTTGTCCTCCAGCTGCATGCTGCTCGTCAGTGTTCTGGATCGTTCGCCTCCGGGCACGTCCAGCTCCCGCGGCCAGAGGGAGCTTCAGGCAGCGCCGGGTCCGCCGTACCCGCCAGCAGCCTGGACAGACACTGGGAGCCGGGCTGGAGGGAGAGGAGGAGGAGAGGCTGTAGCCAGCACCCGAGGCCAGGGTCAGGCTGGGGGTCAGGCTGCCCCAGCGACAGAGGGGCAACAGTGCCTGGAGCAGCGAGAGGAGGGATTCCCCACTTCTCCCTGCCTCCGCCCCAGGCTCCCCCCAGCGCGACCCTGGCCAAACATGGAACATGACGACGTTGGCCGGGCAGGGGGCCCGGGGCCCACGGTCTCCAGGGTCAGACCTGCCCCCAGAGCCACGCTGGGCGAGGGGGACTGGGGGCTTACAGGCCCCGCAGCCTGTGTGACTCGAACGAGGCGTCAGACAGGAGGCCACGGCCACGGCCACTGCGGGGTGGCCGGCAGCAGGCTTGCAGAGCACCTGGGCACGGCGGGGGCCTTTGTCGGGGCCAGGCCTCCCCAGTGGCCCGAGGAAGGCACTGGCCTGAGGTCCAGCCTGTTCTCTGAGGCCAGGCCCTCGGCGCCGGGGGCGGGAAGCCCTGGATGACTTGCTTCCCCCCCTGGGGGGGGCGGGGGCCCCCACTTGGACGTGTGTCCTCGGCTGTGTGCCGGAGCCGCGGCGTCCCCTCCTGGGCCGCGCCCGGAAGCCAGGGCTTCCCCTCTCCTGGCGGCTGCAGAGGCCGCCTTCTCTTCTATTCCCCAAAAGGGAAACTTCTGCAACCCTCCGGCCAAGCCGGGGGAACTGACCTCACGTCGGCTGAGACTCACCGGCAGGAAGTGCCATTATCTCGATGGCCCCGGGAGCCCGGGAGAAGGTCGGCCACAGGCCTCGTCCCAGAGAGCCGGCAGGGAAACCGCGAGGAGGGGGGGGGGAGCCGCAGGAAGGACGGACCCCCCTCGGCCCTCCGTGCTGCCAGCAGCTCCAGCCCCTCCAGCCCCCTCGGGGCTCCCGAACACGCAGGCACATACAAGGGCAGGAAAATCCCCCGACATCAAAACAGGCTCCTCCCAAACACACGCCTCCTTCAAAGCGCTCAGGCTGGACCCCCTGTCCCCTCGACGGGAGACTGCTCTGAGAGGAATCTCTGTCACCTGTCAGCACGTGGAGTGGCCTGTTGGCCTGAGAACGCGGGTCCTGGCCTGCGGGGCTGGCTCCTCCAGGAGAGCGCTGACATCACACCAGCCGTGTGAGGGGCACGTGTGCCCGCCCATGGGGGGGGGGGGGGGACCAGGACGAAGGCTGCTGCTGCTCCTCTTCCGACCCAGCAGGCCCCGCACAGGAGAGGCAGGCAGGCTCGGTCACACAGAGCAGGGGTCGGCAAAGTGCGGCTCAAGAGCCACATGAGGCTCTTTGGCCTCTTGAGTGTGGCTCTTCCACAAAGTACCACGTGCAGATGCACACGTACGTATGGTGCGATTGAAACTTTGTGGCCCATGCGCAGAAGTCGGTTTTCGGCTCTCAAAAGAATTGTCAATCCTTATACTGTTGACATTTGGCTCTGTTGACTAATGAGCTTGCCGACCACTGACACAGAGCAGCACAATGTTTTGTGGTCATATCATTATTATTATTACTATTATTATTATTAATCTCAGCAGCCCTCATCTCCTCTGGTCCTGCGTCCTAACCTGGAGCCGGCTTCAGCCACATCGAGCCACACTTCTCTCGGCATCTGAGGCCACCTCGGCCTCGGACCGGCGGCGGCAGACACAAGCTGAGCTCGGGGCCAGAGCACCGCGGAGCTGCACGGCCATCGGGAAAGCACGTGGGCTCCGTGGGAAGTCCGGAGACACGCTGGCCCTCCAGCTGACGTGCTCTGTCCAGGGCAGGAGACGTCCTCCTCCCCCAGCCTCGGCCTGAAAGGCCAGACGGAGCGGGCGCTCGCTCTGTGCCCCCCGGAAGCTCTGTGACCAGATGAACCCCGCCCCCGGCAGCTCCGGGCTCTGCGCTCTCCTGCGCTGTTCCAGGAGGCTGGGCCCACCAGGGGTGTTGGTACTGAGTGTGGGGGAAACGCAGCCAGCAAGCCCGCAGGGAGATGAGGCCCCAGTTCCACTGAGAGAGCAGCGAGGTGTGGATGGGGCCATGGGGTCCGGAGGGCTTGGGGGTGCCCTGTTCCAAGCCAGAGGGGGGCAGAGCCATCGGACAGAGGCTCTTCAATCAAGTGCGTGAGGCCGGGCTGTAGACACGGCGGAGACTCTCCTGGCGTCGGCATATTTCATGGCGGGCAGGGATGGGTCCGCTCCTCCCCCAGCCACGGAAGGCAGAGGGGAAAGGCAGCCAGGCCTGCTGGGACACCCCAGCCACGGAAGGCACAGGGGACAGGTCTTGTTGGCTCTTTCTTAAGAATGGAGGTGAAATTTCTATAACATAAACGTGGCCGATTTAGAATGTCTGACTCAGTGGCGTTTATGCACCTGGGCCGCCGAGGCCTGCAGAACCTTCTCGTGTGGTTAGGGGTGGGTCTGCGGGCTTATTCTGAGGGGTTTGTTGTGTGTTCCTGGGTTTCTGCTTGGCTTTATTTCTGTCTCTCCCTCCTTTTTTGCCTGGAAGTCCTACAGCAGCCTCCACCCAGCCGGCCGGCCGGCCGGCCCCAGGCTGGCAACCCGTGGAGATCTGGCATTGCCAACAGCCGCTCCTGCCCAGCCTCCCCCTGCTGCCTCCACGTGCCCCGGAGGCTGAGCCAGGAGCTGAATCCCCGCCCTTTGTCCTCCGTTGTGGGCCTGGGTCTCAGCAGCGAGGTCCCCTCGGAGGGGCCCAATGCAGACCGCCCGCCCCTCACCCGGAGCCCGCAGGCCTCGGCTCCAGGCCTGCCCACGCCCCTCTGGACGACCCGGTGTCCAGCCTGCGGGCACGTAATCACGGCACCGAGCCCTCCTGCCTCCACCTGCGCCCTGCAGCGGGGAGCGGGCTGTGAGCTCCAGGGCTTGTCTTGCCCGAAGGCAGACCTGTTGCTGGGCACGCGTTTCTCCATTTTATTTTGTGTGCTGTTTCCGGTAGAAGCGCAGCTCTCTCAGGTGGCATTGCCAGCAGGGCGGTCCTGGAGGAGGAAGGGCCTAGGCAGCCCCTTCTGGAGGCTTCCGTGCGTGGTGCGGCCCTGGGCAAACTCTCCCACACTGACCACTGACTCCCCTCACGGGACGGGACACAGGAAGACAGGCCACCTGTGCAGACATCCTGGGGAGGAGAGACTCAGGTCCCCCGGGGGAGGACTGTCATGTATGCTAAAAGCAGGTGTGCCGGGGGGGCGGGGGGCAGACGCGAAGGTGGGCGAGGCCGTGGGGGGCTGGGAGGGGCTCTGGGGGAGAGAGGCTGGGCCCAGGGCTGGGGCGGTGAACCAGCCGGGTCCCTGCCACAGTGTGGGCAGCCCTCCCAGGCCCATCGGCCCCATGCCCATGACCCCTGACCCCTGACCCCTGACCCCCGCGGGTCTCGGTGGGCGCTTGCTGGGACCACGATGGGACCCCCGCAGACCTTGCTTCCCTCTGGCATCGGCTCAGACCCACACAAGCACTCCGGGGCGTCCTGGGAGTCAGTTAGGATCACGCTATGGGAAATCAATCCTCTGGAAGCCATTTCACAGCATGACTTTGATGGATCCGTTCGCTGAACATCGATCCTCTCAAAGGACCCTCTTATCCAAACTGGAAGCACGTATTTCGGAGATGGTCCGGGCAGCTGGCTGCCGCTGTTTGCCAGCAGGGGCTGGACATCCCGGCCAAATGCCTTCGCCAGGGTCAAGGGCACGTGCAGAAGAAAAGACCGTCAGTTAAGCTGGACCGATGCACAGCTGCCAGAAAGCGGCCGGAAAGACAAACCTGTGGGGACATTCTCAGTTATTCGCCGAACATGCGTTGCTGAGTGTGCAACACTCTCTACCGAGGGGGGTGCACGATCAAAAGCTGGGGGTGGAGGTAGGGGCGGGGGCGGGCGGGGGTGGAGGCGGCTCCTGGGCTGGGAGACAAGCCCTCTAAGGCAGGGGTGGGCAAACTTTTCGACTCGAGGGCCACAGTGGGTTCTTAAACTGGACCGGAGGGCCGGAACAAAAGCAACCTGACCATGCTGGCACTCTCCTCTTGGGCTGCTGGTGAAGGAGCGGAGGGGAGAGCAAGAGAACCCTCCGCTCTTTCGGCTCCGCGGGCCGGGTAGAACAGCCGAACGGGCCGGATCCGGCCCGCGGGCCGTAGTTTGCCCACGGCTGGTCTAAGGGGTAGGGAGGGGCCAGGGATGACCCAGTCTTCTCAGCTCCAGCTGGAGGAGCGGGCAGGGCAGGGGCCCCTCCTCAAAAAGGCCCCAAAGAGAGACTTGGGACAAGTGGCCGGCCGCCCACAGGGGCCTGGAGGGCCAGCCGCCAGCCCAGAGGCGGCTGCCACGTAACCACCAGACATTCTTGGTGGCCGTGTGCTCACCCTGTCGGTATGCTGTCCGCAGAGCCCCGAGGGCAGCTCTGGGCACGGCCAGGTCAGGGGCGAGACAGATGCCACCGCCGGGACTGACGCAGGGCCAGCCCGCGGGCACAGGTGGCCCAGCCTCCGCACCAGACAGGGGCCTCCCTCTGCCCACGGAGCCACAGGAATGTGCTGGGCGTGCGATGCCTGCGGCCTTCCTTCCGGAGCCGGAGCCAGGCTGGGCCGGGACCTCCCCAGGCACCGTCTCAGCCTCCGGGTGGGGCCCCGGAGATCCAGGCCTGGGGGGGGGGTGGGGGGGTGGGGGGGGTGATGTCCAGTCTCACCGCACCGAGCTGGCCTCCCGCTTTCCCGAGTTTGTTAGGAATGCGGAACCAAGGCAGAGAGGGGCAATTTCACCCCAGTTCATTGCTTTTCCCCAAACTGGCTCTCCCTGGTGCCTCTCGGGCTGGGCCAGCTGCAGCCGTGTCCCCTGCTTCGTCAGAGGTCAGTCGTGAGGAATCAGCTTCATCACCCCAGCCACCTGCTCACCAGCCACGCCATTCAGAGCCAGCCTCCGCTTCCGCCCTGCTGTGCCTGCGCCCACACTCACACTCACACCACATACCACACACACTGTACACCACACACACACTCACACACCATACCACACACATTATATACCACACTCACACACCATACCACACACATTATATACCACACACACACACACACACCACATACCACACACATTATATACCACACACACACTCACACACCACATACCACACACATTGTACACCACACTCACACTCACACACCACATACCACACACATTGTACACCACACACACACTCACACACCACATACCACACACATTGTACACCACACACACACTCACACACCACATACCACACACATTGTACACCACACACACTCACACACCACATACCACACACATTGTACACCACACACACTCACACACCACATACCACACACATTGTACACCACACACACTCACACACCACATACCACACACATTATACACTACACACACACTCACACACCACATACCATACACATTGTACACCACACACACACACCACATACTACACACACCACACATTGTACACACACACTCACACACACACACACCACATACCACACACATTGTACACCATACACACACATACCACATACCACACACACCACATACCACACACATTGTACACCACACACACTCACACACCACATACCACAGACATTGTACACCATACACACACACACCACATACCACATACACCACACATTGTTCACCACACATATACCACACACGCTCACACATACATCACATACCACACACATTATACACCACACACACTCATACACCACACATTGTACACCACATATATACCACATACGCTCACACATACATCACATACCACACACATTATACACCACACACACTCATACATACACCACATACTACATACACCACACATTTACACCACATATATACCACACAGCGTCAGGAACCACCCACGGGCGCCATGGGTTCTGTCTGTGCACCTGTGCCACCCACGCCAATGGCTCCGCACAGGTGGCCCGGCCAGGGCACCGTGTCCCCATTGCCAGGCTCTGCCCTCTGTGGACCTGGCTCGTTCTGTGGGGGTTCGAGGGCCCAGCAGGCGGCCCTTCCGCTGCCCAGAGGCCACGCGGAACAGGCGCTGGTCGGTGCAGAGCGAAACAGCCTGGAGCTAGACCTCAGCGCTCCCGGGCACACACACCACGTAAACTCTTCAAAATAGAACCGCCCAGGCCGTGGCATTTTATGAAAGAGCCATACTTAAGGGGCCAAAGAGCCACATGTGGCTCGAGAACCGCAGTTTGCCGACCATGGCCTCACCTGGTACAAAGGTGTCTGCCCAGGCAGCTGAGCAGCCGGCCTGGGGTGTCCGTGTCCCAGCATGCACAGCCGGCTACGAACCCCCTGTCGCCGCTGGGGCCCCTCCCCAGACTCCGGTGGGGCCTGGCTAAGGGACACCCTAGGGCAGGGGTGGGCAAACTTTTTGACTCGAGGGCCACAATGGGTTCTTAAACCGGACCAGAGGGCCGGAACAAAAGCAACCTGACCATGCTGGCACTCTCCTCTTGGGCTGCTGGTGAAGGAGCGGAGGAGAGAGCAAGAGAACCCTCCGCTCTTTCGGCTCTGCGGGCCAGATAGAACAGCCGAACAGGCCGGATCCGGCCTGCGGGCCGTAGTTTGCCCACGGCTGCCCTAGGGGATGGGGGGCCGGCACACGGAGAGAATGCTCTTCCCGGCTTCCTGAGTCCTTACTTCATCTCTCCCCACCCGGGCCCTGCCCACACAAACGTGACACAGGCTCTGGGTGGGTCCCCCAAACTCTCCTCCGGCCTTAGGGCCTCCTGCAGGGACAACACTGCTGGCTTTGAGGTAGCCCAAACCCAGGCCAGGCGGGAGCTGGGGGTCCTGAATCTAATGAGGGGCGGCACCCTGCACTGAGGGCCCCACGGTGACCACGCCCTCGGGGCTCCGGACGGCGCCCTCCCTCCCCGCCAGGAGCACCGGTCTCTCCGGGAGCTTCCCCGGCGGCAGCTCGGGGTCACGTCCTCCCGTGTGTCCTCCCCGCAGACCGAGGTGGAGCGGGCCGGGGCGGACGGCAGTGTGGGCGCCGGAGGGAAGGGCTTCCTGCTGGCGAGAGGCGGCTCGGCGATCGCATTTCAGCCTGTGCAGGGCCCGCGGAGGTGCTGGCCCAGAAATGCCCTTAAAAGGCCACGGCCAAGGCCGTCCGGACCTGAGCCCGGGAGGGGGTGGGGACCGGGGGCTGCCTGCCGACCAGCGCTGCCTCAGGGGCACTTGCTCTGGTCCCTGTGGCGACAGTGTCCATTTTTAACTCCGCCAGAGCTCCGGGCCCCTAGGGGGCAGCGGGGGCCACTCTGCCCCACCCGGGGGGCCGGGAAGGAGGGAGGGAGGGGGGCGGGTCTGGGTTTCCAGGACCGTTTCCCAGCCCCGAACAGCCACCTCCACCTGCCACTGACCGCACCCCGGGTCACCGCCGCCAAGCTTCCCCGGGCGAGGTCCCGCCCTGCCCCGCACGGCCCTGCTGACTGAGACGCGGCGGCGAGCTCCGGCCTGGGCGCATGCCAGGCCCCTTCCAGCCCGCTGGCCTCTCCGGTCTGTCCCCGCGCACTGGGCTCCTGCCCGCCTCGGGGCCTTCGCCCTGGCGGTGCCCGTGTCTCAGCTGGCTGGCGCGCTGTCCCGCTCTTGCTGGCTGCCCTGCCCATGGCTTTCACCGGTGGCAGTATCTCATTTGGTGACTCCTCCGCTGTTATCTCTATTCCTTTCCGAATCTGCCATGTCCCACCCCCACCCCCACCCCCAGTGCCCACCAGGGCTCCGCGGGCGCAGGCAGGGACAGGATGGGAGGGGAGAGAGGGAGAGGGCAGAGGCGGGGGGGGGGGGGGAGGGTGCTGCTTCATGGAGAAGCAAAGTCCCCGGTCCCCACACAGCTGTACCACCACCGAGAGGCAGGGGCAGGGCAGGGGCAGGGGCAGGGCTGCCACTTGCATCAGAAAAGCCAGGCGGAAGCAGGTCCTACACTCCTGGGCACCCTCCCCTCCCCCACCCAGCTCCACCTGCCTGCCTTTCAGTGTGGCCTGCAGAGTCCTCCGGCTGCCCCCAACCTTCATCTGCGCCCAGTTCTCTCCTGCCTAAGCCTCAGGCAGGTGGAACCCCACACCTGCCAGGCGCCCCTCACCTTTGCCCCCAGGTCCCACCCACAGTGGCCAAAGGACAGCGTCGGCCAGGGGACAACAGGAGCCACGGCGAGGGCCTCCTCCGCCCAGGCTGGTGAGGCCCTGGGCCATGAGCACCCCACTCCCCGCCGTGCAGGAAGCCCGTGCAGCTCCTTCCACGCCACCGCCCGGCTGCCCCGGGCCCGAGCAGCCACGGATGTGGCTTGGCCCCTCTCACCCCAGGAGACAGGCCTGCTGGGCTGCGGGTCCAGCCTGGGGCCGGGGGGTTGGGAAGGTGAGGGGGACCCGTCTGACCCCTCCCAGCTCTTCCTGAGAGAGGAAACATCCATCTATCGATCTGAGGCCGGCGGGAGCCTGAATGTGATGCTTCCTCTAGAAACCAATGGATCAGCAAACCATCAGGAGCTGGTATTTTCTAAAAGCTCGGCACGGCCCCAGGCCCTCGCCGGGCCAGTTCCGGAAGCCTGGCCCCAGGCGGCTCCGGCTTGTCCGGGCCTGGAGTGTGGTTAGAGGCTGCCCGGGGCTCCCGGCTGCAGAGGCTGCAGGCTCCCTGCCCTGCCCCGGCCTCCGCTCTGCAAGGCCAGGCCCCCAGGCCGGCCTCCAGCATCAGGTCTGGGTCCCCGGGGCTCGGCGAGTTTCCTGAAGAAGCTTCCTCAGGAAGCAGAGCTCCCCCACTTCCTGTGTTCCCAGAACCGGCCGGGAGCGCAGCCGGAGGCACAGGCCTTCCAAGCAGCCTGGGCCCCGGGGAGGGCTCCGCTGCCGGTGACCCTGGGCAGGCCCCAGCCCGCCACACCTGGTTCCCAACCACCACCAGGGACGCATCTCCCCTCCCCGCTTGGGACCCAAGAACCAGCCTCCACCCCCATCCCCACCCCTACACCCCGCCGGCGCCCTTCCCCCCTCCGGTCCAGAGCTTCCGGAGAGGAGTTTGCGGGACCTGTGTGGCCGGGTCTGCACTCCCCTATCACGGAGGCGGAGGCTGGTGCCCAGCGTGGAGCCGGCCGGAGGCAGTGCAGGGAGCGGGAGGGGTGGGTGCTAACACCCCCAGGCTGCCGGCCGGCCCTCTAGCTCCACCGGTAACACAGGCCCGGGCCTGAGCATCACACAGCTGTTATCCAGAGGCTAACTGGCCTGAAGCCGCCTTCCGCCTGGCTCTGTGGAGACGCCCAGGACATAGGCGTGGCCACCTGCCTGAGGCCACATGCAGCGGACAGGCTCCGGCCAGAGCTGGGTGCTTGTCCCCATCAGGAGCCCCAGGGTGGAGGGTGGGAGACAGACGGAGGACTTTCGGGCCCAGCGTGCCCTGTGGCTTGGCCTCATTTCACCACGGGTGACAGGCCTGCTGGACTGCGGGTCCAGCCCAGGGCTGGGGGGTTGGGAAGGTGAGGGGGACCCATCTGATTAAGCAGATTAAGCAGAGAGAGAGTCTCTGAGCCTCAGTCTCCCCACCCAGGAACCCAGGCTCACAAAAGCTGTACCTTTAAGACACAGGGGCCAGATAAAGGGGAAACAGAAACAGAGACACTGGCCAAGTAGTGCCCCGAGGGCCAGGACACGCCTGTCATCTTGTAACCGACAACCTAGGGGTCCGATGCTTGTCACTACCTGAGCCAATTAAGCGGAGGCGGGCTGAAGCCGACATGAGTGTTTATTCCAATGCTGCCGGCAGCATGGAGAGAGCAGCCGGTCACCCACAAAACCTGCTCGGCAGCCCCCAAAAGCCAGCTGGGTGCTAGGGTAGGACCAGGGTTACATGGGGAAGTGGGGATTACCGGAATGGGGAAGTAGGCTAGGCAGGCTGGGGTGAGACTCACTGTTTGGGCCACAAGGTTGTTAATCTTTCCAGAATAACAGGCAGCTCTGGAATGAGAATGGGCCGCATTCTAAGGTTGACTCCCAGGTCCCGAAGGTACACAACTCCCAGCCGGGTCAGAATGTCCTTTCTTTAACCAACACAAGCACTCATGGTTTAACAGAGCATGGTTAATATTTCCCTTAACCATAGCTAGTCCCTGATATTCTATGTTTGCCCCTAACCATCTGGTGTTTGTCATGTCCCCCAAATCCGTAGGTTGGAGCCCCCATACCTTGCAGTGTGACTATCTGTGGAGACGGGGCCTTTACTGAGGTGACTGAGTGAAAATAAGGTCACTGGTGTGGGCCCTCGTCCAATCTGACGCGTGTTCTTTGAGGAGATTAGGACACAGACACACACAGGGACGACCTTGTGAGGACACAGGAGGGAGCCCCGCCACACGCCAAGGAGGGAGGCCTCGGGAGAAGCCAGCCCCACCCACACCCTGACCTCAGGCTTCCGGTCTCCAGGACAAAGAGGCAGCAAGTGTCCGTTCTTAGAGCCGCTCTATCCGTGGAGGAGCGGCCTTTTCTTCAGCAAAGACATCTCGATGGCCGCCCCTCAGGCTCCCGGAGGACCCGCCCTCAGAAGCAGCTGGAGCAGGCAGCAGGCGGCTCCTTGGGGAGGGAGCTCAATGTCCTCAGACAGGGTGGGGGTTGGGGGTCCCCATCCACAGAGGAGACCTGGCCTCTCCCAGGAAACCGCAGGTTGAGAGCAGCATGTGCTCCTGCGCAAGCTCACATGGGCACATACACTCACATGCATGTCACACAGTGTTACACGGGATTCACCAGATGCTTTTGAAAAATAGATCAAGCCAAAGTGGCAGTGACATGGAAAAGGGGGGGGCCCCTCTGGCTGCTCTCAGGGTGCTGTGACGTTGGGAGGTGAGCACAGCCCATCAGAGCCGGAGGGAGGGGCTCCGGGGCTCAAGGTACCCTCCTGGGCCAACTGACGGCTGACCCCAAACAAAAGTGCTTGAGGTGGTAAAGGGGAGAAAACTGCCACCCTAAAAGTGAGTCTTAGGAATCCGTCTCCAGACTGGGCAGCAGCAGCCCTGAGCCACCCGCTGGTGTGTCAAGCCCTGGGGCCGGCAGGACCCGGCCCCCGAGGGTGGCCCCCAGCTCTCCGTGCTCACCAGGCGTCCCCTCCACCCTCAGGCTCTGGGACTCTGCAGAGCCCCTTTCATGGAGGCCACACACCCCCGTGTCACTGCTGAGTTACAAAAACATGAATTCACAGGACCAAAGGGCGGATGGTCCCAGGCCTCTGGGCCTGGCCCGGGGCAGGCAGATGGCGCTGAGAAGCCGGGCTCTGCGCCCCCATCACGCCCCTCCCTGGCTTCACTCACCTGAGACCGGAGGAGCCACCAGGAATGCCACTGCCCCGGGGCTTTGCCTCCAGCTGCCTCTGCACCCTGGGCCCGGCCTACAGCGCTCTCCTGGCAGCACAGATGCAGGACTCCGCTGAGTGGTTGCCGTGGCAACCATTCTTGACTCATTTCCTCCTTCTCAGCCCCTCTCGGAACTCAGTGATTACACACTCCCACCCCCGCTGCGGGGCTGATGCACGTCCAGTGTTTGAATTGGCTGCCCTGTCACGCCTCCCGGGCTTAGGACACGTGTGGCCCTGGTGGAGCATGTGGGTAGCTGGTGGGAAAGCCGAGCGGTGCAGGAGGCCTATTTGCATTGCTCTCTCTTCTTCCCCACTCCACACCCAGGAAGGGCCCGCCCTCCACCCACCTCGGGGCAGCATCCCATCTCATTTCCTAGCAAAGCCCCCTGGTCACCTGACAACCATCCACTATGTGCCTCAGAGGAGACCCCTGAGGAGGGCTCGACCTGGGGTTTGCGCAGAAACCGTGTGCAAGGTTGGGAGGCAGTCCTAGCAGGAGAGGGGAGGGGGCGGAGGCCCCACGTCCCCTTGGTGCACACGTGTTGGCACACACACACACACACAAACAAGTATGGCCAAGCTCAGACACAGCTGGGCACCCTCCTTCTCACTCACCAGGGCATTGGGTCCTGGCTGGCATGAGCTGGGCACAGAGCTCTGGCCCAAGTCAACCAACTGGATTCAAGTTCGTCCTTCGGCACTCACAATTGTGCACGAGCTTCTCCAGGTTCGTGCACCGCCTGGGCCTCGGTTTCCTTCGTATACACTAAGCTCTGGGCTGGCTCAGCATTTCCCAAGTAACACTATGTGGAACAGGAAGTGGGCTGGGGGCCGGGGCTGCGCAGGCCTGGGATGTCGAGGTACCCAGGTGTCTCACTGGGGCTTCTCAGGGCCTTGGCACAAGCTGAGATCCGAGGGAGACGGATTGAGCTCCAGGATCCAGGCCTCTGGTCTGGACATCAGCCAACGCCAAGGTCGCTCATGCTCACAGGCCACACCCGGGAGACGTGGTGGTGGGAGGCACCAACCCCAATGCGCTGCGGGCTGCGGTTCTGAGCTGAGCCCCACGCAGCGCCGGGGAGGCCTTGTGTCTGTTAAATGTGACTGAAGAAATCAAGGCTTCGGGAAGGAGGCAGGAAGGAAAGCTTGTCTTCCACAGGCCTTCTTCTTCTTTTAACCCTCACCCAAATATACGCTCTTATTGGTTGGAGAGAGAGGGAAGTGGGGGAAGAGACGTCCATAGAGAAACGTCCATAGCCTGTCCTCCACCCCTCCCCAACCAGGGATCAAGCCCGTGACGTAGGTGTGTGCCCTGACCGGGAATCGACCCCGTGACCTTTTGGTGTCAGGGCGGCACTCCAACCGACCATGGGCCTGCGGCTTCCAGGACAGGCCTTCTTATCAGCCTCCTGCGCTGGCTGGGAAGGGTGGGGCCAGAGTCGGCCTTCCATGGGGGATGCTCTGCCATTCACGCTCTGCCTTCTAGAAGGCTCACCCATGGGTGCAAAATACAGGGGCAGCAAATGTGAGGTCCCACAGCAGAGAGGAGCCGGGGCAGGTGCGGCTCGGTCTGGGCCACTCGGACCCGTCGGCAGTGGGCCTTCCTCCCTCAGCTCCCAGCCCTGTCCCCGCTACGGCCTGGATAGGCCAGACCAGAGGGGCTGACGGGCAGTGATGTGCCTGTGATTTACCGTGTGGATGTGTGCCAGGCACTGTTCTAGGCCAGGACCACACAAGTCAGGCCCCCAGGCGGCCTCCCTCAGCCTCCTCCGGCCCGGAGGCTCTGCGGAGCCAGGCAGATCTGCCCCAGAAAACCGAGACGGGGTTAGGATGTGAGCCCGAAATGTGGCAAGAGCCCTATACTGCCAACTCAGAATGGCTCTGTAATCCCACATTGCACCCAGATGCCAGGACTAAGAACCTACATGGTTATGCACACACTAGGGCTTCCTAATGGTTTCCCAAGAAGGGATCTAGCCTGCAGGAAGATTCTAGAAACCAGCTTTCTAGGAAGAGCAGGCCTTGGTGACGTTTGTCTCCAGGAAGGGTAGAGCTCAGGGAGAGGCTGGTGAAGGGCAGCATGGTGCCAGAACCTTCCGCTGCCAGGGAGCAGCAGACCTGGTGTCTGGTGAGGGCCCATGTCCTAGTTCACACGGCCACATCCCTCTTGCGTCCCCACACGGGAGAGAAAGACCATCGCTGCCTTGTCTCTTCCTATGAGGCCACTACTGCCCTCAAGACCTCTCACCTCCCACAGGCCCCGCCCCACCTCCGCACACATGGAGTCCAGAGCGGCAGCTAAGGCTCAGAGCCCTGGGGATCCTCTGAGGAGAGTGTACTCTGGCATCTTTTGCCCAGGCCGGAAGTAGGGAGCATGTGCCATGCCAGGCGGGTGCTGGCCAGGCAGGCTGGCATCCACTGCCCTGTCAAGGAGCCTGGCGGAGGGAGAATGGGGACAGCAGCAACTGAAGCGCATGAGCCAGGGCCAGGGTCAGACCCTTGCCTCACAAGAGAGAGCTTCTCGGGTCACATGGAGAAAGGCTCTGGGCTACAAAGCTCCCAGATGCCAACCTAGAGACTGTGAAACCCCAGCCAGCCCTTCACCTAACTGGCACCCTCTGGAAAACAGAGGGGCAGATGGCGGAAATATCAGAGGGAGGGACCTGTGAGACGCTGGGCAGCCACGGAGAGCTGAGTGAATCTCAGATGGGTCCACACCGCCAGGCGCGGGCCGAAGGCCAGCAGTATGGCCGGGGGTAGAGGGACCAGGCCGCCCCATCCAGCCTCCTCCTGTCCAGGGCCCCTGCGCCCGGACAGGCCGGCTCTGGCAGCATCACCTGCCCCGAGTGCACTGTCTGCAGGTCATCTGGGCCCCTGGCTGGGGCCCCCACTCCCTCTTCTCATGTGCTTGGGGCATGCTAAGAAAACGCAGACAGACTGTATTTTACCTTTATTTATTTATTATAAATATATTATTTATTGATCCCCGAGCCCCACAGATAGGACATGTAGATCTGCAAAGAACAGAAACAAAGTTGAGCCTGGATTTGCCTGCTTTTCTTGGTGTGCACATTCTCTAGTGCCGGGGACCCGGAAGCCCGAAGGGGGCCCCTTCACCCCGCCAGGCGCTGGGCCAGGCCCTCCCCGGGCTCAGGAGCAGAGCTTCCTTCTGTGACAAAGGCTGCCTCTCGAGGGCTGCCTCAAAGCGCAGCCCAGCCCAGTGTTCCAGAGGCCTTGGAACAGAGGAAGTGTGTGCTGAGTAGGGCAGGGGTTGCAAATGACAGGGAAGAGAAGCCACCCGCTGCTTGAAGTGCCCATTGTGCAAGCGCCAGCGGCCCGGCGGCCTGGGGATTAATATCGGAGCAGCGGGCTCTTGGCCCAGAATCAGTGTGACTAATTGGGGGACAAACAGGAAGGCTGTTCACCTGCCCAGAGTTCGGTCAGGGTTTCCTACGGAGAGCATCAGCAGCCCCAGAGTACAAGCAGTTTTGTTCCTTGCTGTGAGGCTCTCATGCCAATGACGTCAGCGGGGCCTGGGGCAGTGTCCGATCTGGACGGAGCCGGGAGGAAGCTGGTCAGCAGGCAGCTGAGACTCTAAGGCAGGGAGCTCTCGTCCCACCGCCAGGCCTCCGTCCGGGACCAAAGCTATCCATTTCCCTTGTGACTCCGGCCCCTCTGACCTTAAGATAGGGCTTTCCTCCTGGAAACTTCCAGGAATGAGGCTTTCCTCCCAGCACAGCAGAGAAAACAAGATTAAGGAAAGGGAGTTTCTGGTGCGTCCTGCGGGGCTCAGAGATGGCCTCCGTCACCTGCCACAGCCTCCTGAGGCCTGAGCACAGTACGCTTGGTACAGCCAGAAACAGTTGATCAGATATGCATCCCAGTAATGGCGTAAAGGCTTTCGGTGTCAACTGAAGGGCAGAACACACCACCTGGGCATACTGGGTGTCCCGCAGGCCCTCCCAGGAGCAGACAAACCCCAGGCTGTGCAACATGGGGACACAGAGTGAGGGGACAGGAGAACTATCCACTCTGAACTCTGTCCATCCCCCTCAGCAGAGAGCCCTGTCTGCTCTGAAAAATGTCACTATGGACTTCTGTAGCTCTGCACAGGAAATGCGTGACCAGGATATCAGATAGAAATAACCTTCCCACTTTGGCTCAGTAGATAGAGCATCTGCCTGCAGACTGAAAGGTCCCAGGTTCGATTCCGGTGAAGGGCATGTATCTTGGTTGTGGCCACATCCCCGGTAGGGGATGTGCATGAGGCAGCTGGTTGATGTTTCTCTCTCATTGATGTTTCTAACTCTCTATCCCTCTCCCTTCCTCTCTGTAAAAAAATCAATATTTTTTTTTAAAAAGAAAAGAAAAGAAAAGAACCTTCCCATTGTGACCAGTCCATTCAGGCGGGACCCAGGTAATGAAGGGCCAGCCCCTCGTGAGGTCCCAGTGACCAGCCCTCTCCTCTGCACTGTCTGCCCGAGAAGATGGCAGAGGCCTCTTCCTGGAGAATCTGCCAGGGCGTTGCTGCCTCAAGACTTTTATTCTTCCGTGTGCTTCCTTCTGTTCTTGAAAGAAATCTACATGGGGGGGGGGGGGGGGTTGGGGGAGAGGCTTGGGTTTTCTTATTCATGGCCAAATTCCCATCAAGATTTCATGGCTTGGAGAACAGACATAACAGGGTAACCTGGCTCCTGGACTAAGGGAAGTGTGACAGAGCCCACACGCAGGCACACAGGTGCACGTATGCTCATACAGGCACGTGCATGCTCACATACACACAGAGCAGACAAGGTCTGTGGCTGGATCTACTAACTGATCTGCCAGGGACATCATACAAAGACACTATGTCCACATCTGATTCAAGCAGAAGGTGTTTAGGGGTGGGGGAGAGATGTGGGGTTCCTGTGGTGTGTATATGTGGGGAAGGAGGAAAAGAGGGGGGCAGCTCAGCAGCCAGAGAAGCCACAGGCCAGTGGCAGCTGTGGCGTCAGGGAAGGTGCTCTGGCCATCAGGGACACAGGTCCTGGCCCAGAGGGCAAAACCCAGAGTGTAAGGACAACAAGAGCCCAGGCCTCACCACCAGGCAGGTCAGGCAGCACCTGGGGAAAGCCTTTCTCTTCACTCCCAGGAGTCAGGGCCCATGTGGAGTAAGCATGGGTGAGAAGTGAGATACGTGGAGAGAATCAAGGGAGTGCCGGGCCATCCGAGGGGTGAGGGGGCTCCAGGTACTGGCTGGGTGCTGGTGTTTCTTCCATCCAAGGGAGCCACCAGGGAGGGCCCCCCAGAAGCAGGTGGTGCATGCTCCCCCAGGATCCTCAAGGGCACCCTCCCGAAGACCAGGAGGATCTCAGCAGTGAGCAGTCCCGCATGGCCACGCCCACGGACACAGCACGCCGTCCAGGCTGCAGCGGACAGGATCACAGCTCAGCTGGGCCAGAAAGGCCTCAGCCTCCCCAGAGCCCAGCCAGAACCAAACCCGGAACCATCTCTGACCAACAGATCTGGGCCAACACCTACTCCTGTCCCCATAGCCAGGAGACACAAGGAGGCAAGACACTCATCTCAACATGAGAAACAGCCTCCTCCTCCTCTCATCCCTGAGGAAGTGTGTTCAAATGCCAACGTGTAGCACCAAGACTCTGGAAAACGCACTTCCCTGGCGGGTTGGGGAGAACACTGATTCATCAGGAAGCGATCAATGTGCCAAGTGCGAAGTATAGAGGCAGCAAGTGTGCCCTGTGTTTGTTTCATAGGCTGCCCTCCCCCCCCAGAAGCAGCTGTGATGCTTGAGGCCAGCTTCAGGTGTGTGTAAAGGGGTGGGGGGAGGGGTTCACTGTGAATTTCATGACCACTCAGGGACTTGCTCCACTCTGCCCTTAGGTGACAGCCTCCAAGCTTCAGCTGCCCCACATTTCTCCTCATTTAAGGGACACAAAGAAAAGCAAAAGCTCTGGCCATTCCTGCAGGGGGTCGCCTGGGGCAGCACCTCTCCCTCCGCCCTGCCCAGGAGCCAGGGGCTAAGCCAGCTATCTCCAGTCCGGACAGGCCCAGGCCCAGGCCCGGAGCTTGCTTTCTGCCCTGCAGCGGGAAAGAAAATGTGTCTGCTCTGGACTACACTTATCTTAGGGATCTTAAAGGAATAATTACTCTAGGCAAAGGTAAGACAGGTCGTAGTGACCCTGTCAACAATTAGCTCTCTGAGACAGGAGTAATGTTAATTTTGCAAATTTACCTGCAGATACTGAACATACCTTTTAAATATCAACTTTTAAAAATATATATTTTATTGATTTTTTTTTTTTTTTACAGAGAGGAAGGGAGAAGGATAGTTAGAAACATCGATGAGAAATATTGACCAGCTGCCTCCTGCACACCCCCACTGAGGATGTTCCTGTAACCAAGGTACATGCCCTTGACCAGAATAGAACCTGGGATCCTTTAGTCCGCAGGCTGACGCTCTAACCAATGAGCCAAACCAGCCAGGGCAACATTTTTAATATTAGTGACTAATCTACATCTCTCTTACTTTTCTAAGTGTTATCATGTGATCAGGCAGCCATGGGAGCCTGTCATGACCAACACATGCGGTCTAAATATCACTTGGGGTGGGTAGAGGGCTAAATGGTGGATGTCTGGCCACTGTCCTCTGCCTCCTCTCCCTCCCTCTATGATCCCACAGACATGCTGGTGGCACCCAGGGCATGCTGGCCAAAGAGGGTGCCCGGGGAATTTAAACCACTAGTCACCAGAACTGTGAAGGCCCAAGAGCAGGACCAGACCCTCGTCTGGAGAACAAGTGCCCAAGGTGAGGGTGGACACACACCCAGTGATGTCACGATGTAATTAAGAGATACTAAATAGGGACACAGGTTCAAATTACAGCTCTGCCACTCAGGTGGGCAGCTTAACATCATCCCCTCACCTGCAGAAAGTGGCTGTGAGGACGGAGCTGGTACAAATCAGATACAAGCTCTGACCCCCATCAGGACACTAAACGCTTCCTGTTCAGCTACATGGCTGACATCAGTGTGGGAGACCTTTTAAGGTCACAGGAATCACGACAATACTACATGTTTTTCCTGCCAGAGTGCTTGGCTACGTGCCTGGCACTGCACAAGGCCATACGAATTCAACAAACGCGATGCTCACATCTAGGGCAAGGAATCCTTACCCTAGAAATCACACAGGAAATGGCCCATGTGCATAAGGGCATTTTTGTGTAGAGAAGTTTATCAGGTTGTCCAAGCACTCCATGACTGCACGACAGCTAAGAACCACTGTTCTCAGGGTCTGAATCAAGCAAAAAGCAAGGGGATTTCAAGAGCAGGTGGAAGCTGCACTCACCTGCTCCCAGCACCACACCGAAATCACAGCTAAAGTATAGAGCAATCAGCTTGAATAACAACTGAAGGCCAGCTGTACTGGTGTATTATAACCAAGGATATACTAGGTATACCAGTTAATAATGGCGGATTTTGTAATCAAAGAAAACACAATGATTTCAAGAGAAATATCATAAGTGCTTTATTCAAAGTAATGTCCATTGCTAGCTACACATTTCCCCCATCTTTCTGGTAACTTGTGAATACTGTCCCAATAGAACTTTTCTTGTTTAGAGGCAAACCATTCAGAGACCAAATTTACCACTTCTTCGTACATTTTGAAGTGCTGCTCAGAAAGTGCATGGGCCATCAATCAGAACAAGTGGTCATCTGAAGGAGCAAGGTCTGGTGAATACGGCGGGTGGATTAATACTTCCCAGGCAAGATCTTTTAATGTATCTTTAACTGGTTTTGAAGTCTGTGATGGTACATTATCATGAAGCAAAATTACTTTGCCGTGTCTTCTGGCATGTTCAAAACATTGTTCAAATTGATTATTTGTTGTTGGTAGTGGTCAGTATTAACGGTTTCACCTGGTTTTAGAAGCTCATAATACACCACACCTTCCTGATCCCACCAAATGCAGAGCATTGTCTTCTTTCCAAAGCGATTTGGCCTTGCAGTCGATGTTGATGGTTGACCTGGATCAACCCATGATTTTGTGCATTTGGGATCCTCAAAATAAATCCACTTTCATCACCAGTCAAAATTCGATGGGGAAAAAAAAAGATTTTCATGCAGTTGAAGCAACATTTTACTGATGACTTTTCGGTTTTCCATTTGTCTTTCATTCAGTTGATGTGGCACCCATTTTCCTTCCTTTAAAATCTTTCCCATTGCTTGTAAATGGTTGAAAATTGTTTGCTGAGCAACGTTTAATCTTTCTGCAAGTTGTTTTTTAGTTTGACATGCATGTTCATCCAATAATGCTTGTAATTGTTGGTCTTCAAACTTTTTCAGTTGACCTGGATGTTCTTTGTCTTTCACATCGAAATTGTCACTTTTAAAGTGTTTAAACCAGCATTCACAAGTATCTTGAGAGGGAGCATGTTCACCATAAGCTTCCCGAAGTATACGATAGCGTTTTCTTCAAAATAAAGTAAGGAATTAAAACTTCTTGCAAATGCTCTTTTGGCATGAAATTCAACATTTTTAAGCAAAAAAATATCTATGATGTTAACACCTTCAGCAAATTTGACATATGAAATTTTGAAGCCTGCTGTCAATACAATAAAATAGCATACATATCAAATTGCATATATATCAACATATATGTAACTCCATTTAGTGAAAAGAAATCCACATTATTAACTGGTACACCTAGTACAGAAGAAGCAACATAAAGACTGGTAAGAAGGGCAGTGGCATGGAAAGGGCTGGCCCTGGCTGAAAAGCTGCAGGGATACCTTGGCTGCAAAACTCCCCGCCCTCTGCCCCCTACCCCCCCGAGGAGCATGGGATCTCAGCCCCATGCAGGGATGCCCAGAGCAGGGCAACAGAGACAAGAAGGAAAGCCTGTATAGCATCTAATGCTGAAAATCTGAGGATTCAGTCTGCCTGGGAGAGAAGAGAGTCTGCTAGAGACCCAGACGCCACCTTCCCATGGTGGAGCACTCCTATTGTTACAGCACCAGCCTGGGGAGCGCACTGTCCCATCCTCCAACTCTGGGCAACACCACTCTGCCATGCCTGGCTCCTGCAGGGGGGTCTGCTGGCTGCACCCAGCAGGAACCTCTGAGCTGCTCTTTTTCTGAAGAAGCCCTTGGTGGAGACTCGGGCAGTGAATGAACTGTGTAGCTTTGGAGAGGGGACCATTCTCCCCTGCATTCTGACCATCCCCCCCCAATCCTTCCCCCACCTTTTGAATCACTTGGCCTCCCTTTCCATTCCCTGTGGCCAACCCCCTTTCAATCCCTCAGGGGGATCAGAGTGCCCCACAGAGCTGGGACTTTGGAGTAAGTCAGGAGGCTTTTGTCTGAGAATCAGATGGGTGGGTGCGGGGTTGTGTGGCTACATTGTAGGGAAGAGAGCTACTGTGTCCCCTGTGAGCTCAACCACGACATTACAGGAAGGGGAAGAATTATCACGGCCCCCTCCTAGCAGTTTTCTGGCAACACTCCCAACAGAGACTGGATCTGCCCTGAAGTCTCAGTAGCCCAGCCCTGCTGAGCTCAGTTCTCTCCTTCGTTTGGCTGAGAGATGCTTTTCTGTCATGCTGAGGTACCAGATTGAAAGGGTTGTCAGTTCCAACACTGAAGTTTGGTTCAACAACAGAGGCATTTTTTTTTTCTGTGAACAACTTGAAAAGAACAGAACTGTTTGAGACAGGAAACATTCAAGAAACGAGGTTCGACTGTACGACCCAAAGAAAGAACAGAGAAATCCCCAGAAAAATAATTAAATGAAATGGAAGCAACCAAGGTACCAGATGCAGTGTTTAAAACAATGGTTATAAAAGAATACCCAAGAGCCTTAGGAAGAGAATGAATGACCTCGGTGAGAACTTAAAGAGATATTAAGTTTTAAAAAGACACAGAATGCTGGTGTGCTCAGTTAGAGCATTGGCCTCCACACACAGAAGGGGCATAGGTTTGATTCCCGGTCAAGGGCACATACCTAGGTTGCAGGTCCTATCCCTGGCCTAGTTGAGGCATGTGTGGGAAGCAACCAATCAATGTCCCTCTCACATTGATCTCCCCCTCTCATTCCCCTTTCATTCTCTCTAAAAATCAATGGAAAAAATATCCTTGGTGAGGATTAACAAAAATATTTTAAAAATATAAAGGACACAGAAACCATAACAAAGAACCAATCAGAAATGAAGAATATCTGAAATGAAGAATATACAAGAAAGAATCAATAGCAAGTTAGATAAATCAGAGTATCCCACTAGGACGGTTATAATAATAAAAACAAAAACAAAAACAGAAAACAAGTGTGGTAAGGAGGTGGAGAATTTGGAACCCTCATACGCTACTGCTGGTGAGAATGTATAATGGCACAGCCGTTGTAGACAACAGTTTGTCAGCATCTCTAAAAGTGACACACAGAGCTACTAAATGATATAGCAATTTCACATTTAGGTATACACCCCAAAGCTGCAGCATTATTCACAACAGCCAAAAGATGGAAGCAACCCAAGTGTCCATCAACAGGTGAATAAAAAGATATAAACAAACTGTGGTATACAAGTACAATGCAATATTATTTTGTCATCCTATATAATAAAAGGCCAGCCGCCATAAGCCTAACGACCAGAGACCAGAACCATCACGGCCCCTTGCCGGGCTGGCCCCACCTCCAAGCAAGTGGTTAGGGGTGATCAGGCAGATAGGCAGAGTGGATAGGGGTGATCATGTAGCAGACCAGTGGTTAGAGGTTATCAGGTAGGCAGTTAGGGGCCATCAGGTAGCAGACAGCCTCTTGCAGGGCTGGCCCCACCCCCCAGCAAAGAAAGAGGGGGGCCCAGGCCACTGACAGCAACTCTGTGGCAGATGTGCGTCCAGCCAGTGATCGCCCTGCAGAGGGAGTCCCAGGCCAGCCAAGCCATCACACGCTATGCCTGTCACCTGAAGAGGGAGGTCACTGGTGGCGGGTGTAGGGGGGAGCGTGCTGCACAGATGGCAAGCAGTGGCAGTGGCAGGGGTGGGGCCAGCTGCCTGCAGCCAGAGAAAGAAAAGCCCTGATAGACCCTGATCTCAATGTGTATTTTGAGATCAGGCCTAGGGACCCTTCTGGAGGGATCCCAGATTGTGAGAGGATGCAGGCCGCATTGAGGAACCACGCACCCCTGCTGAATGCACTAATTTGTATGCACCGGGCCTCTAGTAGAAAGAATAATGTTCTGCCCAGCCAGCATGACACAGTTGGTTGAGTGTTGACCTGTGAACCAAGAGTTCTGGTTTGATCCCCAATCAAGACACATGCCCAGGTTGCAGACTTGATTCCCAACAGGGGAGGTGTAGGAGGCATCCTATCAATGATTCTCTCTCATCATTGATATTTCTATTTCCCTTTCCCTCTCTGAAATAAATTAAAAACATATATTTTTTAAGAATAAAGTATGACATATGCTATGACATGAATGAACCTTGATGACATTACATTAAGTGAAATAAACCAGATTGAGATAGACAAATATTTTATGTGCACGTATATAAGGTATGTAGAGTAGTCAAATTCATAGAGACACCAATACAACAGAGGATACCAGAGCTGGGAGGGAGACAGTGGAGGAACAGGAGTTATTGTTTAATGGGTATGGAGTTTTTGTTTGGTATGATAAAAAGTTCTGGAAATAGATAGTGGTGATGGTTACACAATACTGTGAATGTATTTAATACCACTGAATTCTACACTTAAAAATTGTTTAAAAGGTCAATTTTATGTTTACCATTTATGTTTATGTGGTAAATTTTACCACATTTTTTAAAAGTCGGAAAACTACAAATAACAAAAAACTAGTAATAGCCATTTTGTAACACACTAGCACATTCAAAGGCCTCCTTATTCCATGTTTTATTCTACATCTGAAGACACAGTTATATGGGCTCCTTTCAGGGCAAGGAGACAGCCAGTGACTTCCAAAAGGATCCCGTGAAGACGGAGGTATACCAGTTGTCTCTTCCCCTCCCCACCTGAGCTTGGACTTGGAAAGTACCCAGACTTTTTGATGGTTTATTCACTCCACTTTCTAAGCTTGCACACCCCCTACAGGATGACACATACCATACTGTGTCCTACACTGAACCAGGATCCCCACTGAGACCCACACTGGTCAGAGTCCTTCCCAAGTAGTCTAAGTACATACATCATACATACACACAAAAGAAAGGAAATTCATCTGCAGGACTTCTAAGGAAATTGGTTAAGTCTATGAAAGTCTTTATCAACCATTTCCATTCCCACTAATGTCACGGCAATACAACTAATGGGAGGTCTGGCAGAAGCAGTGTGATGGGCACATTTACAACTTGTACTGAACCCTCCCTTAACCATGAACTAACTTCTAGCCTTCGGTGCCAATTTCCTCAAGTCCCAGACTTGTGGTGCTTGGCTGGTACTCCAGTTTCAGAGACCAAATGGAATAAGTGAAAACACAGGGCTATATAAATACCTGGAATGAGAACTCCTTGCATTAGGCTTCTCCCAATTCATGCCATGAGCAGACAGAATCAGAGCAATCCACTGGACCCACAGGTCACAGATTCGATTGGAATAAGAAGGTTGCTCAGACCACCTGTCAGGCATAGAGCGTGGGAGTAGTCTCGCTGTAGGCCTGGCAGGTTTCACCTCTTTATACAAAAACTGACAGCACCACAGAGAGAAGAGTTCCTTACCTTAAATATAAGAGCAATTTTTAAAAAATTAAATTTTAAAAATACATGTACCATCGTACTGCTTTTGTTTCTGGTTTTAAAATTCATCAGAGATCTCAAACACTACCAAGTACCTGCAAATACTTTTTAAACTGCATTTCTTTAGATCTCTAGATGCAAAAAAAATTTTTAAACCCATTACACGAAAACAGAATATTAGAAAGGCTAGTCACTCACTAAAACTGACCTTAAGTACTTTTCCCGTGATATACATTCAAAACATGTATTTGTCATGTTCCTTCATGAAGGAATTTTCAGTAAGAACTCTTGCTATCCTTAGCACTTTTTTCTTAATCTCATCTATCTACTAATTAGCTAAACTACAAATATTCACAGGTTTGGCCCACTGTCATCTCTCTATATACGCGCCACTAATCCCACTTCAGCAGGAAAAAAAAAAAAAAATCCTGCATGTCTAGAGGCAACACAAACTAATTACATTAGTTAGCTCCCATCACCTTATCAAACAACCAAAAAGGAAATGATACCAGGCTAGAAAAAGTACAAAAACACATCCTCAATTTTATTCACCAATAATCAGGCCCATGCAGCACAGATGGACCAATTTCTGCCTCCATGAATTTTAAATTGCTTTTTACAACTTTCCTCTGGCTCTGATGAGCTAATGTTTCACAATATGCTGGCTCGTGAAATTCAAGCAACTGTGCCTTCCCTTAAGCTCCTTCATTCAGCCTCAGTCATAAACCACACAGTGCCTACAAAAGTCTACTTAAAAGAAAAATGAAATTATCCTAAAATGCCACACAATAGAAACTGCTTATAAATGTATCCCAAGCTGCCACAGTAAGGGACACCTGCCTGGGTTTTTGCCCGCACAGGACACGGGAGTCCACAGCCTCGGCGTTATGCTGAAGGAAGCAGCACCAGAAGAGAGGCGTGAACGTGTCCCCTGACGTGACCTTAAGGAGTGATAAAGATGCACTCCCACTCTCACACGTGGTGGTGTCTTTGGGAAGTGAAGTGCATCCTCCTTTGTCCTCGCCAGTGGCCTAGATGCAGACGAGAAGGAAACCTGTGGGGTGGGGCCTCTGGCACACACTAGTGTACATCATTAAACTGCACGCGTTCCAATCCAGGAGGCCCTTTTCACGGTATTTGTTATATGAAAAAGTGGATTTTATTCTGAGTTTATAAAGGACCCAGAACAATGTAAGGAGAGTTTTTCCTACCAACTATTGTCGATACAGCTTCCCAATTCAAGTTTGTAATATTTCAGAAAACAATAGTTAAAGCACATTCATGACTCTTCCGATTTTCTTTATTCAAAAATAAAAGAGGCACAAAAATATAGAACTAAAATGTCCAATGGCATTGAACTAGTAAGTCACTAAAAGGTTTAAAGGTAAACTTGCATTTGGGACATTAGTTATAATTACTAGAGAAATAATGAATTATTTTCAAAGAAATGTATCTCGGGAAATGCTGACCAATGGGACAGGTGGTTACTGCATCTCCCATTTCTGGGGAGACCCACAGGTCTCAGAAAGTCCCCTGAGCTGCAGAGCCCTCTAAGAAGCCAGCATAGCTGACACAGCTGCTGCGACAGGACGGGCTCCCCTTGGCAAGATTAATCCACCACCCACAAGTACCTTCCCTTCCAGGGGCGAGGTGTGTGGATACATATTCATTCACGTCCATCTCTAGTCAAGAACGTTGGCCATCTGTAACACATGGCCCTCGGTGATGGTTTCAGAACAGAGTGGGGGCCTGGGGAAGGAGGAGGGACATGCCTACACATCACACTCCAGAGCTCGAAGGTCTTCCAGGAGCTCCTGGGCCACGGTCTGCAGGCGGGGGTTGCGGCTCTTGGACATGGCCAGGATGCGCTGCAGGGGCAGGGAGCTCCGGAGCTCGGAGGCCGACTTGGAGAAGACTTCTGGTTCCAGAACCACCGACTGGACAAGTCGCAAAACATGAAGACACACCTCTGCGTCTGGATCTAGGGGCAAGAGGTAACACTCTGGTTGAATAAAACTCCTAATCTAGGTAGAATCTAACCCTCAAGGTTTATTGAATTTTCTGAATGACAGATTTGACAGTTTTGAAAACTAAGAGCTGAACTAAAAACTGCATCAATTCTTGATGTAAAAGTTTAGTTCATAAGAGCAGCATGAAAAACCTCAATCATCAGCTATTTAGTAATATCCTGTGTTCAAATATTACAACCACATAACTTTAAAATGCTGAAAAATACGAGGGCTTTTCATGCTGATGACAGTAATTCTGTCCACTTGCAAGACTGTTTTCAAAGGTATTACTACATTTTTCATTCTGCAACAAATCCCTCAGAAACCACATATGGATGTGATGTCTGTACAGAACACTGAGTTCCAGAGTCACAGGCCACAGCATTCACACTGTATTCCACTTTTCCCGCATGAAGTACAGAACCTAGTATCCTTGCATATATTGTAGCAACCAATTAAAAAGCTAGACTGAAACAACAGTCCAACACAAAGCTCTACCCTTTACCAGGTGGACCCAGCTCTCCTTATCATTTCTCCCTACCTGGAGCCTTTGCTTCTTGATACTGTAATTGGAACTGGGCTCAAAATCAGTACCTCTTTCTTAGCACTGTCCATAAAAAGCCCTTTAAATACGTGAATGGAAAGAGTGGACTGAACACAAACCTTTGCTGGGAACTGCCACAACACCAAGGTCCACCCAGAGCAATGGTCTGCTAACCGCGGCTCGCAAGCCACATGAGGCTCTTTGGCCCCTTGAGTGTGGCTCTTCCACAAAATACCACGGCCTGGGCAAGTTTATTTTGAAGAAGTGGCGTTAGAAGAAGTTAAGTTTTAAAAATTTGGCTCTCAAAAGAAATTTCAATCATTGTACTGTTGATATTTGGCTCTGCTGACTAATGAGTTTGCCAACCACTACCCAGAGCTTTCCCTATCGAATCAGAGCCCCCAGGGCATTGTGAGGACTGCTGTGGTAGGGAAGGAGAAAAGGGAGCCCCACTGCACCTGGGCAGGGGCAGGGATGTCCAGTTTCAACTCCAAAAGGTAAAGAGGGCTTGGAAACTGTCACCCACCCATATAACAAGAAAAGAAGAAGAAACTGAGAATCAAAGACTTTTCTTCAAATGAGCTTTCAGGGTAATGACAAGCAAACCTAGAGAGTGACAGCCAAGAGCAGTATTCCTGGAACAGAGACCACTGGAACCTAAATTGATAGGAACATGTAAGTGATCACTTTGACAAATTGCTGGAAGCTGGGTGTGGAATACCACGACAGTAAGAAACTTCTACGGGTGTGGCAATCTTAGGAGGGGCCCCCACATTCTTGTGGGTTTAATCTCCAAGAACCCCAGAAGGTTCTCACATGTCTGGCAGGGGGTAATGAAGAGTAACCATTCTGAAATACATCTAGGTTGCTTCCCATGACAAACTGTCTTTTTTTCAGAACAGACTAAAGTCTCTTCACACAGCAAGAACTATAGGAACTACAAAAACAAAGGATCATAGCTGGGAGACTGAGAGGCACAGACTCTATCTAAGGAGGAGTTCTTAGGGAAACCCAAAGGAAACGGGGAAATGGTGAGAACAACAGGAATATGAAGCCCCTGGAGCCTCCATAGAACACAGCCCAACCCCTAGCCAGGTTAACATAAAACCGCACATGGAAAGTCTATTTACCCAGTAAATAATGTCTATTCTTCAACCAAAAATTACAAGGCACACTAAAAGGAAAAAGCACAGTCTAAAGAGACAAATCAGGCAGCAGAACCACACTCAGATAAGACAGAGATTTTGAAATTATTAGACAGGGAATTTAAAATAACTACTAAAGGCCTGGTGCATGAAATTCGTGCAGTTGCGGGGGTGGGGAGGATCCCTTAACCCAGCCTGCACCCTCTCGCAGACCAGGAGCCCTCGGGGGATGTCTGACTGCCAAGTAGGCTGGAGAGGCTCCCACCACCACTGTTGCACTCGCCAGCCTTGAGCCTGGCTCAGGGTTTCTGGCTGAGCAGCACTCTCCCTGTGGGAGCGCACTGACCACCAGGGGGCAGCTGCTGTGTGGAGCATCTTCTCCCTGGTGGTCAGTGCGCTTCATAATGACCAGTCATTCTGCCGTTCAATCGATTTACTTATTAGCCTTTTATTATATAGGATGATTTGGCCTTGCCAAGCATGGCTCAGTGGTTGAAAGTCAACCTACAAACCAGAGGTCACAGTTCAATTCCTCGTCAGGGCATATGCCCAAGTTGTGGGCTTGATCCCCAGTGTGGGGTGTGTAGGAGGCAGCCGATCAATGATTCATTCTCATCACTGATGTTTGTCTCTCTCTCCCTCTCCCTTCCTCTCTGAAATCAATAAAAATACATTTAAAAATAAAATAACTATAATTAGGATGTTAAGGTCTCTGTATTAATCAGCTGCCAAAACAAAATAGCACAGATGAGGTGGCTTACACAATAGAAATATATTTCCTCACAATTCTGAAGGCTGATAGTTCAAGATCAAGGTGTCAGCAGGATGGGTTTCCCTAAGGCCTTGTCCTACAGATGGCCTTTTCTCTGTCCTCACACAGGCCTTATGTCTCTCCAATGTCCTAATCTCTTCTTGTTAGAACACCTGTCAGATTGGGTTAGGATCCACTGTAAAGGCATCATTTTAACTTAATTACTTCTTTAGAGGACCTAGTTCTAAACACAATTAGAAATACTGGGTAGGTTAGGGCTCTAACATATGAATTTTCAACAATTTGGCCCATAACAGGCTCTAAAGCAAGAACAGAAGAACAATGTAAACAGAGAGGTGGAAACTACAAAAAAAATCAATTTCAGCTTAGATATTCTCTCTTCAGAGTCATTCCCTTACCACCAATGAAATTACCCTGTCACCCATCACCCTGTCTTAATTCTCTGAATGCCAATTATTCTAGGGAGTTATATTCTCTCCTCCCCCACTGAAAAGCGTCAGGAAAGCAAAGATCTTGTCTGTCTTGCCCATTACTCTTGTCTCCTATGCAATAAATATTTGCTGAGTGAATAAGGAGATTGTATTTTATGTGGTCAAGGCTGATGTAATATAACTGAGAAGGAAATTTCTGAACAAATGAAATAATTAGGCAAGCTGCAGAGACAGCAGTGCAGCCCTCTAAGAAGGGCCAAGTACAACAAGCCACTGGACGTCACAAATGAGACACACGCAGTCAAGGGTGCAGCCTTACAGGAACAACTTCACGGTGACATCATCATAAGGAAACAGTTCAGTGACCGCACTGGAAGGGAACACAGACCGAGGGAAAGGCCAATGGCTTGTAATATAAGCACCCAAACTGTACAGGGGGAGAATAACATGGAACTGAGGTTCATTTGGGCCACAGCTTAGCAAATTCTGAGTTATAATAATATAATTTATCTTTTAAAACAACCATGGAAAACCTAATTACTTGAGACTGAAAACATCCCCATAAATGGCACAATTTTGGGTTTAGAAATGGGTAAAGCAACTTAACTAAGAAAAGGCATTCACCAACACAGACATGACACAAATGCCAGGATTACCTGACAGGAATTTTCAAGAGCCTCCACAAAAATTCTTCACATGCTGGAAACAGATGAAAAAATAGAAAGTCTCAGCAAAGAAATAGAAGACAAAAGAATGGATACAGAGTTCAAAACTACAGTTATAAGGTTTTTCAAGAATTTCCTAGAAAAGGCTGATAAATTAAATGAGACCTTTGAGGATATAAAAAGGGATCAAGAAGAAATTAAGCATACACTACTGAAATAAAAAATACTATACAGAGACCTAAAAGCAGACGAGAGGACCACAAAAATCAAGTCAAAAATTTGGAATATCAAGAAGCAAAAAACACTCCTCCAGAAAAGCAAAAAGCAAATAGAATACAAAAAGTTGAAGATAGTGTAAGAAGCCTCTGGGACAACTTCAAGCATACCAACATCAGGATATTATGGGGGTTCCAGAAGAAGAGAAAACCTATTTGAAGAAATAGTGACAGAAAACTTCCCCCACCTGGTGAAAGAAATAGACTTACAAGTCTAAGAAGCACACAGAACCCCAAACAAGAGGAATCCAAAGAGGATCACACCAAGACACATCATAATTAAAATTCCAAGAGCAAAAGACAAAGAGAGAATATTAAAAGCAGTTGGTTACCTATAAGGGAGCACTCATACGATTGTCAGCTGATTTCTCAACAGAAACTATGCAGGCCAGGTGGGAATGGCAAGAAATATTCAAGGTGATGAATAGCAAGAACCTACAAGCAAGATTACTCTACCCAGAAAAGCTATCATTAAGAATTGAAGGCCAGATAAAGAGCTTCACAAATTAAAAAAAAGCTAAAGGAGTTCATCACCGCCAAACCAGAATTATATGAAATGCTGAAAAGTATCCTTAAAGAAGAGGAAGAAGAAGATAAAGATAAAAATTATGAATAACAAATACGTAACTATCAACAAGTGAATCTAAAAACCAAGGGAATAAAAATCTAGTGAACAGTATTAACTGGTGAATATAATAGAATCAGGGGTATACAAAGGGAGTGGAGGGTGCAGGAAGAGACTGAACAAAAATCATACACCTATGGATGAGGACAGTGGGGGAGGGGGCGTAAGGGTAAAGGGTGGGGTAGGAACCTGATGGAAGGGAGCAATGGAGGGAAAAAAGAGGAACAATTATAATAATCTGAACAATAAAGATTTATTAAATTTTAAAAAAGAACAAAATGGAAACATTATAAATGAAAAATACAGTAACTGAAATGAAAAACTTGATGGAAACAGAATGGAGGAGCCGGAGAAAAGTATCAGTGAACTGGAAGATGGTACAATAGAAATTACCCAATCTGAATGACAGGGAAAAACAGAGCCTCTGGGACTATGACAACAACTGAGCACTCATGTCTTAGCAATTTTGGAAAGAGAGGGAAAGTCAACAGGGTCTGGAAAATACTCCAAGAAATAATGGCTGAGATTTTACTCTATTTGGCAACAGACACAAACCTACAGATCCAAGAGGCTGAGCAAATGCCAAACAGGATAGACCTTGAGAAATCTGTGCCAAGACACATTATAGCCAAACTTCTGAAAACTAAAGACAAAGTCTTGAAAGCAGCAAGAGAGAAATGACACCTCATTTATGGGAGAAAAACAATTTAATTATACTGAATTTCTCATCAGAAACCATGGAGGTCAGAAGTAAGTGACTCAATATTTTCCAGGTGTTGAAGCAAAAGAATTGTCAACTCAGAATCCTTTACCCAGGCAAAATGTCCTTCAGAAATTAAAGGGAATTCAAAACATTCTCTGTTGAAGAAAAATTAAGAGAAGTTGCTGTAGACCTACTCTAAAAGAATGGCTTGGTCACACGAAAACTCGTACAGGAATGTTCATAGACACATGCTACTCGGTGGTAATACTGCCTTACCTTCACTTTTGTTTGGCCCAGCGGGGCCCTAAACTAACACTGGCCCTCGAGCAAGACATATCCTAGATAACAGCCCAGAAAATCACAAGCAAACACATGTCCTGATACAATTACTCCGTATCCTAAGACCAACAGTCTCCCCTGCCTCCCAGCAGCTTCCCCTATGTGCCCCTTAGGTAAGACCTTTGTGAGGCTTACCCAAACCTCACTATTTTGGTTGGAATTGATGAATCCAGTCTTAGTCCAGGAACCTCAAAGCACTCTATCCACAAACTCTAATAAAGACACGATTGAGCCCCAGGCCCTGCTCCCTGTGTGTTCTCTGCCCTGACCTCCCAGTGTGGCCCCTCCAGGCGTGTAGGGTACCTCCTCCAGGACCTGTGACTAATAAACTCTATTTCAATTCCCCTTGTGTTGAACCCAGCACACCATCCAGCAACCTGCAGTCACCAAGTTTTAACTTGACAATTTACCCAGTCTAAAAGTGGGAACAACACAAGGGTCTAAGTCAGGGGTGGGCAAACTTTTTCATTCGAGGGCCACGATGGGTTCTTAAACTGGACCGGAGGGCCAGAACAAAAGCAACCTGACCATGCTGGCACTCTCATCTTGGGCTGCTGGTGAAGGAGCAGAGGGGAGAGCAAGAGAATCCTCCGCTCTTTTGGCTCCACGGGCCGGATAGAACAGCCGAACGGGCCGGATCCGGCCCTCGGGCCGTAGTTTGCCCACAGCCGGTCTAAGTGATGAATGGATAAATAAAATGTGGTACATCTATACAATGGAATACTATTTAGTAATGAGAAGGACAGATGATCCTTGAATATATGCTAAATGAAAGCAGTCAAACATAAAAAGCTACACGTTATAAAATTTCAATTTTATGAATTGCCCCAAGTAGATAAATCCATAGAGACAAAAAGCAGATTAATGATTTCCAGAGGCTAGGTGGAAAAAATAATGGGGAGTGATGGCTAATGGGTATGGTGTTTCCACGGTAGTGATGAAAATATTCTTAAATTAGATGGTGGTGATGGTACACAACTCTATGAATACCCTAAAAACTAATGAATCATGCACTGTAAGTGGTTGAATGTTATATAGTATGTGCACAAATCTTATGCACAATTCAAAAAGATCTGACAGATGTACACATCCATGAGAAAACACAATCCCAACAAGATCGAGAACACTTTGGCACCGCAAAGCTCCCTCATGGCCTTCCCTTCCAGCCAGCCCTTACCTACCAGCAACTGAAGTCCTGATTTCTATCACCACAGCTTAATTTGTCTGTTCTTGAAAAACATACATAGAACCACATATTTTTCCAAAAAGCACTATTTCATTATTATTTTTTAAAATAAATCTTTATTACTCATATTATTACAATTGTTTCTCCTTTTTCTCCCCCAAAGCTCCCTACCACCCAGTTCCCTTCCCACCCTCTGCCCTTACTCCCTCTCCCCCCAATTGTCTTCATCCATTGGTTATACGATTTCAATCCAGTCTCTCACTGCTTCCCCACCCCCTTATCCTCCTGATAATTATCAGTCCACTCCCCTTCTTTGCCCCTGATTCTACTATATTCAACACTATTCTGTTCCTCAGATTTTTTTTTCCTTCTCTTTTCCTTTTTTCCGTATATGAATTTCAAGAGGGACACTCTCTCTCATTTGTTTTTGTAGGGAAATACAACAGAGTGTTCTGTAGCTAATGGCTGTAGACTGTCCAAATGTCTCAGGACCATACGAATAGAATCCGCTCCTCCTCTGGTTCACACTGCCCCCTCGCTCGGGTCCCACCACTTCCCCAGGGCACACGGCTCTCCCGGTGTACACGGCTCCCCGGGTCCCATGCACTATTTCATTATTAAAGCTCATGCAAATCAAACCAAATAAAATAATGTTCTGCTTGGGTTTTTTTTTCTATTTTTAAAATAAATTTAGTCCCTTCTTGATATTTGGGGGTATTCTCACAATGTCCTACTAAAAGTGTGGATGGACGTGGAATCACTGCATCATATACACTGAGTAGCCAGATTATTATGATCTCTGAACGCATAAGGTGCATGAATCCATACATGGGTAGGGTCCAGCCAGCCTGGCCAGGGGGAGGGAGATATGAGTGGTTGGCCAGCCTGCCTGCTGGTCGAACTCCAGGTCGAGAGGACAATTTGTATATTAGCCTTTTATTATTTAGGATATACACTAAGTGGCCAGATTATTATGCGTTCAGAGATCATAATAATCTGGTCACTCAATATATATCTCTCCCAAACAGTAAGTAGACAGATTTCTTTGTGAATGTCTTTATTAGGTTTAGTCATTTGGGAGTGGGGAGAAGATGTGGGGGAAGAGAAGCCATGCTAACAGGGCACCAACAATTATAAACCAGTAATGCGATTTTATCAAGCTGATCAAAGAACTTATCTGGGTGACATCCTCCTCAGCTCTGCACTCTCAGTGACTGGTGTCTGTCCCAGACCCCCTTGCCCACCGCCCCTCACGCCCCTTCCTATTCTCCCGACACACACTCATCACCACCGACTTAGCTCTATGGGTCACAAACTAGGCTCTTAGACATGAGTTCCTTAGATGGTGACAGGTGCTTCTGTCTACCCTACACCACCCCCTCTGGGGAGGGGAACATAGGGCAGGAAAAGGGCCCTTGGGAATTAAGCTGTGGCTAACTAAGGACTAGAAGACAAGGAGATGGCACTGTGATAGCTCTTGTCACAGGCATTGACTCCATATGCCACATTTCTCAAATAGGCACTCACACTGACACAAAGAAAACTTGACAAATCTCAGGATTTCCTGACAACTGACCTGGTTCCCTAAGGCACAGTTCAGACACACTCTCACACATGCTCACAGGGCTTTTCTGTTCTCAGTTATACTTAAAATTAAAACAAAGGGTCTAACTTTACTTATCAAGGTAACTATCCTTGTTTTCTAAATTTCTGCATTAAATGCATAAACTAAAATATGAAGTGAGCTGTGAGTTCATCTCCATGACAGAGTCTTACGGGGGGTGAAGTATGGAACCTGAAATCTCCCTACCATCACTCGAGCAAAGCCAGCCTTTGTTTTCTCACATGTAGACTGAATGCTTAATCATCTACATGGTTTCTGTAGAGACTGAATAAGGAGACAAATCAAAGTGTCTATCAAGACACTGTGCACATAGCTGCATTCCATAAATAGCATTTCTAAACTACACAGGACAAACCTTCACCCCCACTCTCCACCAGCAGCCCATTCTCACCACACAGGCCTCTGCTGCTCTTCCAGCAGAACAGTGCTACCCCCACCTTGGAACTCTCCCACTGCCCATCCCCTGGGGGAACATGCTTCCCCAGAAAGCCTGGGGCCAATGCCCCACTGCCTTCAGGTCTTCGTGTGGAAGTCAGCTGCTCAGTAGTCTTCTGTGGACATCTTAAAATAAAAAACAAGAGCAAACACTGTCTTCTATTCCCCTTCCCTGTCTTTTCTCCTTAGTAGCATTAAAGATCATCAAACACGCTGTATGTTTTGCTTATTTATTTCCTCTACTGTCTCTCTTCACTCACCAGCTCCATGAAGGCAAGGGCTTGAAACTGTTTGGCTCGCTGCTGTATCCCCAGTGCCAGGGACTATGCCTGCACATAGTAGGGGCAAATAATAAAGATCTTTTGAGTGAATTAATAGTGTCCAGTGACAGAGAACAAAAGAATTACAGAATTCAAAAGAAGAAAACACTGCTACTAGGAGTCAATCTAGTGAAAGATATTCAAGATTTTTATGCAGAAAACAATCTGCTATTGAAAGATCTAATCAGTGAGGAGATTATCATGCCATGTACTAAAGTCTCAACACTGTAAAGATTTCAGTTTTTGAAATTAATCTACAGATGCAATTTCAATAAAAATCAAAACAGCTTCCTCTGTGGAGTTTTACATATAGATTCTAAAAATTACGTGGAGAGGAGCCAACAATAGCAAAGGCATCCGTGAAGAGAAGTAAGGTAAGAGGAAGTGCCTGCACGTACAAGAGGCGGTGTGGAAATGCAGTGATGGGGCTGGAATGGAGAGCCCAGGCACGTGGGCTATTAAAGGACAAAGGCCACTCACTCTGAGGAGCCGCGGGGAAAGGAGAATCCTGCCAATAAATGTGCTGGCCTTTTTTGTGCTGACAGCTGACCTGGCTTTAAACTGTACAGTTTAAACTGTACAGATTTCCAGATATCCATATGGAAAGAAAATTTAACTTGATCCCTACCACACAGCATGCCACATGTCAGGGAGATATGGCAACGCGATGTGAAAAGCAGAAAGAGAAGGCTCCCAGATGACAGAGAACTCCTTACTTACCAAAAGACACCACTAAGAGAAATAAAGCAAGACACTGAGTGGTAAAATATATGTGCAACTTTAACAAACCAACTGAGATTCTGTTCCAGAATATAAAAATTAATAAGACAGACAACCTAACAGCAAAGTAGCAGGAGGGTAGAATAGGACTTGACAAAAGAGGGTATCCAAAAGGCCAAGTAAACACAGAACTAATCAGAAAAATAACACTAAACCACAATGAGGTAACATCCACCCCAGCCGAATGGCTGAGGACAGAGGCCTACGACAGCAGGCATTCATGCCGCTGGTAAAATTGACGACTGGTACAACCACTCTGGAAACAGCCCAGCATAAGCTACTAGTGTTTGAAGACATGAACTTGCATCGATCCCAAACTTCCATTTCAAATTGGTGCCCCAAACAGGAAAATATGCATGTTTACCACAGGCAGGTTCCAGAATTTAGGAGAAGCATTATTTGTAAAACAGAAGCAATCCAAATGTATGATCAGAATGGCAAGCGGCCAGCTGATGTAAAGGATTCTGCACAGCAGTGAGTCTCAGCTGTGGGTGGGCACTGTACCCTCCAGGGGATATTCTGAATGTCAGTTCTGGTTGTCATACCTGGGGGTGCTATTGGCACTATTGAGTAGAGGCCAGGCTGCTGCTTACCAGCCTGCAATGCACGTGACAGCCCCACCACAGAGAATGATGCTGCCTGAATGTGCACCGTGCTGAGACAGCCTGCAGTGCAGCAATGAATGTGTCCACAGGGACTGGCAGCCCGTGAAGAGCCTTGCAAACAAAATGTGAATGAAAAGCCAACACAAAAGCATGATTCCACTTATATAACATTCAAAAAAGGGAAATAGGAAGAAGAAAGAGTGACTAGGAGGGTGCAAAGGGTTTTCAGGATGCTGGCAGCTCATCATTTCTGTCTGACTGGTGTTAAAAAATTTTCCTTTGTGACAATTCTCTCAGCTTCACTTTTATGTTCTATATATTTTTCTCTAAGAATGTGCACTTATTAATTGTGATAACAGAAGAAAGGGGAAAAGGAAGAAAGGGGAAGGCAGGCAGGGAACAGAAAGAAAAATAACAATTTGTCAAAGTCCTTCCAGAGAAGCCCTTCCCACCTCTCTGGCCCAACAGACCTCCTACCGTCCCCCAAACCTGACAGACTGGCATGGGGGTCAGCCCTCCCAGCCCACCCACTGGGGTCCACGCTGACATCTCTTCTCCTGAATCCCTCCCTCGCTCTATTGGGAGCCTCCTTGCTAGGTTCAGGGTCCAGCTCCACCACTTGATCCCTGGTGGCAAGAGTGGTGGCCTCACAGGGCTAGTGAAGGAATTATGTGAGTTAAATGCATGTAACATGCTCAGGATAAGGCCCAGCACAGAGCAACACTGAGAAATGCTAGTTATCATCATCTCATCAAGCACTCTATATTGTCTCAAACTAGTTCATTTAAGTATTGCCTTCTGTGATGGTTGATTTCATGTGTCAACTGGACTGGGTGAAGTACAGAGCTGGAAAACATCATTTCTGGGTGTGTCCACAGACTGAGTAGTGATCACTCTCACCAGTATGGATGACATCATCCAATCCTTAGAGGCCTGAACAGAAAAAGAAGGCAGAGGAAGTGCAAATTCACTATCTTTGCTTGAGTGTGATGTCAGCTCCTGCCTCCAGACATCAGATCTCCTGGTCCCCAGCATTAGAAGGCTTCCCTGGCCCCCCACTTTACAGAAGGCAGACCTGGGAACTTCTTAGCCTTCATAATAATCACATGAACCCATTCCTGTTATATCTCCTCTTATGGATGGATGGATGGATGGATGGATGGATGGATGGACAAACAGATAGACACACAGATCCTATTGGTTCTATTTCTCTGGAGAATCCTGATTAATATATCTTCTCTGCAAATTTCAAGTTCTTTAACACAGACTACAAGGCAGCAACTCTCAGAGAGCCAGATCCAGAGCCTGCACTCCTCATGCTCAGTCTTTGCAGACTGGCTGACACTGCACCTGCGTCACAGGGAGTCCCACTGTACACAACGTGCATCTGGTTTCCAGGCAGGCAGGAGGGCTGCTGTTCACATCCGGCAGCAGGAACCTCTGCTCGGGCAGGGTGGCGGGGGAAGGGGGGAGTGTGTCGGCCTTGGCTGACTGTCTTTTAGACTAAAGTCTGAGTCTGACCATGGACAATTCTGGAAATAAATGACACCCAACATTCTTTCAAAATAAGCTACACATCACTGCAGCAGCTCACCCAGCCATGAAATGAAATATTTACTTGGTGTTTTCTTTGTTGCCTGGAGGTCTTTTTCTTTAGTTAAATAAACAGGTGCCTTGCCCTAGCCAGTTTGGCTCAGTGGATGAAGCGTCAACCTGTGGATTAAAGGGTCCTGGGTTCGATTCCAGTCAAGGGTACATGCCCAGGTTTTGGGCTCAATCCCCAGTAGGGTGCATGCAGGAGGCAACTGATCAATGATTCTCTCTCATCCTTCTCCCTTCCTCTTTGAAAACAATAAAAATGTATATTAAAAAAATAGATGCCTTGAACATAAAACTATAATGTACAAATATCTCTAAGGCCACAGAATGTCCTCAATTAAAATCTAAGTAATCCAACTCATGTCATGTGCACTACTTCTTCCAAGTGACAATCAAGCATTTAGAAAATCTCTTACTTTGCCAATTCTTTATGAATCTCTTTAGCTATCACTGCCTGTTTCCCAGGTAGCAATTGTTCTTGCCCCTTCAATGACATCTGATTATTTCTCTCAGGTTATTACCATACCAACCTATGCATAAATGCAGATACATGTTCCTCCTGACAGAAACAGCACAAAGGATTTCGCTGCAATTACTTCTCTATGATGGAGGAAAAATTAGTTGGTTAAAAAAAATCCCATTAAAATAAGAACAAAATCCATTTTCACAAATCAACTAAAGTTCTAAGTCTCTAACCAGAAGACAGTTACTGAGCCGTAAGCATGAAGACAAATCAGATTCGTGATGTTATATTGTCACAGGAGCCCCTGTGAGAGCAGCAGTTTGAGTTAATTTGGCATCTAATACAGGAACAGTGAGCAAATACTTCTGAGCGGTCCCTGCAGTGCTCTTGTCACAGGGTGACACTGGCAGATGGGCTCTGCAGAGTCCAACACTGTGCCCTGTCTTCTCTCAGAGCGCATGTTCTCTATGCCTCCCTTTGAATGTGGATCAGGGGTCTCAAACTTTACATTCACCAAAGCAAACTCCATCTCCCTACCGCTCCTCCCCAGTACTCCCAACAGCACCAACCGCAAAACCTAAGTGCCACCCTGGACTCCCCTCTTTCATATGTCTCACCCTTCAAAGTGTACCTTAAATATGGACACCTTGATCATCGTCACTGCTACCATCCTGGTCACACTGCCACCATCTTCTCAGCTAACCTCTTACAACTGCCTTTGACTCCTTTTGGCCTCCCCAACAGCAGACTTAATGAGCTTAGTAAATAGTCCATCAGCCCAGGGCCTGCCCTGCTCAAAGTCTTCTCAGCTGTACACCGGCCCTAAGGGATCAAGCCCCTGCAATGTATTTTGTGGGCGTCAAAATAAATATAGCATCTAGCCTCTAGTCTCTTACCTAGTTAGAGATTTAAAAATAAAAAAGTTCCAGGCCATTAACAAGCAACAGATCAGAAAGTGCAAATATGAGTCTGTTTGGAATGTTCACCATGGGGCTCTGAAAAGGAAATGATCAGGCTTGGGGACAGGATGTCTGGAAAGGCTGCTCCTAGAGAGTGGTTTCAAGTTGGATTCTGAAGGTCTGGGAACAGAATGCACCTAACCTTAGATGATTGGGAGATGGACTGGTGAAACTTTACAGAGTAGTCTATTTTATGTTTCTAATTTTTTCTTTCCAAAATCAAAAGAAGTTATTACTCCAACTATTACAAATTAAAACTCCCTCATCTTGGCTTCTTGCATTAGCTCATCTGTTTCTGAATTACACTCTAGCAACAGATTCCTCACTTGCCTCCTTCCAAAATCACTTCTCAACTTTTCAACACGATACTTTAGACAACAGATCACACTCAGAGGGAAGTAGAAAAGGTGTTACTTAGCCCAATGAAGAATTTGCTCCTTTTCTAAAATACACTCGTATGGCAGATGGGTCAGCTCTGATGTATATGCAGAGCCTGAATCACAACCAAATTGGTCCCACTTCAACACATGTCAAAATACATTAAAATAAGCAGATGTCAGTAACCGTAACAGAAATACCACTGGCAAACACAGAATCCTCAGGAGGGTGTATCATGTATTAAATGGAAGCAACAAAGAACTTTTACATTTCAAATTAAATGTAGTTTAATTTATAAATTCAGCATGGCCTGGGAGAAAACACACAAGCTCAGGTGGAGGGCAAGGATATGAACACCAAATACAGTGCTTCTAATGAACTGGCCAAGTATGGTGTCCATGTTCTTTGAGGCTTAGTTTCCTCATCATAAGCAGGAAGTACACCCATCTCAGAGCCTCCCAGAACCCTAGGTGACACATGTAAACTTGTGTAGGTAGAGTTGACCCTCAATTAGTACAGCTATTAGAACTCTGGCTGTTATGCCTCTTTCAGCCACAAGGATTATCATGTATCTATAACTTGACAATTTAGGCATCTTATCTGAAAGCTCTTTCTAAGAATGACCTTTTGGTTTGGGTTTCTAGAAAATTTAGTCTATGGGTAATAAATTTTAAGTATGAGAGTTTGTGCCAGCAAACATGTTTTTATTTACTGTGATGGGACAATGTGGGGAGAGGCAGGGAAAGGGAGCGAAGAGGGTGAGGAGCACATACAGCCTGCTCCTAAATGCTTTCTGAGGAGGAGGAGGATGGCCAGAACTCCAAGGAACACATGAAACTATCAAATTTACCAATTCCATAATTTTCTTCACTGGGCTTTTGCCCTCACGTGAACAGGAAAGAAAGACTGAAAAAAAAGCAAAAAGCACCAGTAACCTGTAGGATAATATCAAGCATGTCAACGGAGTCTTAGAAGGAGAGGGGAGAAAACATAAATACATTTTGAAGAAGAAATGGGCATAAATGAGTGAATCTATTAGGTGTGCGAACATAAGAGAAAACATGCCCACCAGAAGTCACCTGTCCCCTCCTTGCATGGATGAGCAAAGCAGGGTTTGATCCCTGCTCCCCCATTTTCTAGCACTATGACTCCAAAAAAACCATTTTCTGAGAGTTGCTGCCCAACATAACGAATGGAATAATGCAGCAAACTTCAGCATGTGCTGGAGGTGAGCCCCACATAGGTGCAGTGGCCCAGGACAGTGTACAGTCCAGGGGATGGGTTCCCCCAGGAACTTGTAAATAACACCCCTTCTCTGAGTGAGGTAAGGAAAACCCCATACTTAGAATGATAAATTAGGAGCCTGACTGAAAATGTGAGTAGAGTTGTGGACTTTGCTGCAATCTCCAGAGATCAGATCAAAGTTCTTTTGTTCATCAAATGAATGCCAAAGGAACAGATAAGCCTCAAACTCCAGGTCTCAGCTGAGTATAACAGGACTCGGTGTGTGCCCTTACAGGCACAGACAGTATAACTGTAATGGTGGGTGCCCTGGTGGGCAGATCATGCAATGGAGAAGCTGGTCAGGGTCAAGTATGGTGTAAGGTCGCAGAGAGGCAGAGCTGGGGAGGCTGCTGGGGACTGTCACTGGAGCCAAGCTCCATGCTAAGAGACTGGGGTGACTCCCAGGCTTCCGGGCTCATCTGCCTCCTTGCTCTGCACACCCTTCCCATGCTTTGGGGGCAATCTGTGACAGGTAGTTCGGCTCACTAAGGAGTCAGGAACTAAGAAGAAGGTGCTCTGGACGGGGATGAGAGCAATCACCAACAGTGGCCTTCCCAGGGACAAGTACTCCATTACCCCTTGCTCTATAAGCCTCAGTTTCTCTGAGTGAGTGTGACCAGAGGCAGCTTTTCAATATCCAGATATTCCAGGGTCCTGAACAAGGAAAAAGGCTCAGACCATGAGCCCCTCAGGTCTCTTTGCAGCCTGCCACAATCAAGCCTTCCACTGGAAATCATCAGTCACTTTACCATGCCCTTTCGAACTATTGATAATTCTATTTGGCACTTAAATTTGACAAAAACAATCCACTGACCTCTTATCAGTCAGTTGCCACACACTGGCTGGCTCCTCTGAAGACATCCAGCAAATCTATGAGCTGGGTGTTTACTTTGGGAACAGTGGCTTGCCCACTTTTGGGGGCTAAAAAATGTATATATTAACATTCTTGATAAAAGCTACATCAACCCCCTCAAAGATGCCAGAGTTACATTCTGGCTGGGAGGGTGATGCAGCCTCGAGGAGGAAGCTAGCAACCTGCTGCACTAATCTTGGTCTCCCCATTGGGAGATGCCTTCCTTGCCTCCCTCAGCCTTCTAGGCTCTGCTGGAACATGGCTAAATGGAGCTTCTTTCCTGCCGATGGTGGTTAAGGAGAGCCAGCAAGACCAGCCAGCAGACTCTAGCCCAGACTGACAGAGCCCTGGGCAAGAGCAGCGGGAGGCCTTCCCTCCCCTTCTCACTGCTAATGGACTTCCCACTATGCTTTTAAAATACCCTGTTCATATTTTCTTTCTGATTTAAGAACTGGAACTAAAAATCTTTGGACCTAGGGTTTGGTATTTTTCAGTATTTACATCATAATCTTGGAACAGGTGGTCAGTCAGCTACAGACAAAAGTCAGAACCTCATTCAGCCAAGTGACCCTGTTCCCTCACTGACTCCGGGGGATGGAGCAGACTGTCAGGATCCTGCGTTGGAATAAGAAAATCCCTAAATATACCTCTCCTTATATCCGTAAAGATTACCATAAATATGGCAAATTGGAGACAGTGGTAGGTCCTAAGGATATTTAAATCATAACTCAAAAGACATTTTCACATTCCCATGTCCAGTATGTGTAATGATATCAACATCTGAAGTGGGACAATCCTCTTAGGCATGGACCTCAATGGCCTCAATATCTAGGCAGAAAAGAAGTTGGGGTTGGCCATCTGTTCAAAGCCTTCTTAATAGTTCACAGCATTAAATTGGCCTACAACTGCATATTTAAATCAGGCCTCTAAAGCGCCACACTGCCTAGTCGTGTGGCCTTGAAGAGCTCTAGTATCTTCATGTTTTTATATATACTAGCTGTAAAGACTAAACACGATGCAGTAAGAAAAGGCTTTAGTCCAGTCATCACACACTCAGTGCAGAGTACATGTGCTATATTCTCATTCACTCCTGTGGTTCAGTACAGATATGTGATCTGTACACCAGGGGTTAAAAATAAGCTGGTCATGTCTATTCCACAAAACATTATGTTGAAGGCAACCCTCTACTATCACATCGCATGGATGAAAGCCTTGCCTGAGTGATAAGAAACCTTTTAAAGAATAACACAATTATTATCTGTATTCCTAGGAATTAGGTACTCTGTGCACAGTCTTAAAAATTCAATGTGTACAATATGTTTAGCTGAGGTTTTAAATCATACAAAGTGAAAGAGATGTCTAATTCTGTTTAAAAAACAAGCTTTCACTGAACCTTATATGAAGCCAAAATAATGCTTTTAATTATCCTGTTCACATCCTAGTACCCAATTTTCACTTAATATGAACTGCTACTATTATTAGAGAAATTATACAGCTAAACCATGTGAAACTGTTATTTTGATAGGTCTAAAATGAACAAATAGTGGCAATTTCATGTGTCTCAACCTAGCCCTATGCCCAAGCCCTGCGCTGGGGGCTCTGTGTTGATGGACTAATTAGATTCTGTACCCGCTCTGCAGCATATGTCACTGACACCATTTACAGACGAAGAGTGGGGGCTGGCCAACAAACTTGCTCAAGATCAACAACTAACATGTAGGATTTGCAGTCTTATTGTGCCCCTCACATCTCAACCACCTGCAAAGGGTTCTGTTAGCTTCTCTTTTTGCATTTGTACCTTCATATTTTGTCAAGAAGAACAAATCAGGTAAGTTGATGCTGGCAGGGTGTGTTTTCAGCAAATGCAGATGTTACCTCCAACTACTGTACCTTCTTCATAACCCTTCATTCTGCACATCAAGAAACTTGAAACTGACCCCAAGACCGGTCACTGGCAGAATGACAGGATTGTCATGACTGCCTCAACCCTGTTTTACATGAGAGTCACCTGAAGAGGTGTGACAACCCTGATGCCTGGGCCCCACTCCCAATCAATTAGATTTCAACCTTAGAGATGGGGTCCCACCCTGGACTATCAGGGTGTGTGTGTGTGTGTGTGTGTGTGTGTGTGTGTGTGTGTGTGTTTTCTTTTTACTTTTTTTTCCTTCACAAAAGTCCTCACTTGATTTTAGGGTCTCTTTCCTGAAGGCATATAGTCCATGAAAGGGAGAGTGAAGCCCTGAAGTCAGATGCAAGGAAGAGATATGGAGGCCACCACAGTATCCAATATACACAGACACAACCAAGTAAGGAGGAGGAAAGGCAGTGCGGTTCTTGATTCAAACTTTAACGGCTTTAGGAACTATATTAGCCTTAGCACTGTCTCTAGAGCACAATTTTGTGTCATGCAAAACAGAGATAGTAATTTTAAGAGTGCTGTAACATGACTTTGAAGAATCCTGTACACCGCACATAACTATGCAAAACTCTAATCACACCTTCCCAGATTAAATGGCAGGAAGGAGGCAATCCCTGACCTTCTGCGCTGCTTCTGGATTGAAGTCATTGTGGCTGCCTGGTGCTTTGGCAATGTCTCTGCTCTGGGTAAATCTCTGTGGCCTGGGGGAGATAGGGGCATTCTGGCTGGGAGAGCGGTGCAGGCAGGATAAGAAGGAAACCTTCCAGTTCCAGCCAGAACCTCTTCTAGAAGCATATGACCTTGGAACATGAAAGCTTTCCTTTATAATTTTAACACTTAAAATATTATGTTTGTGTCCAAGAAATATAACAACAAATATTTAATAAATGCTAGCTTCCCAATTTTCACCTTCTAATGAGTTTCTTTTGACTTCTGAATAAAAAATGGTTTCAAAGATGCATAACTATCATCAGTAGAATGTGTTCACAGCTGGAAGGCTTACAAATCACATGAGAAATTTCATTAGCTGAGGTTTAATAACTGTATAAAGAACCACAATCCTAAACCCTGGATCTTCCATCAGTGAGTTAATGAAAAATACTATCCTTTAAAAAAAATAATGCAGAATTTGTAGAATTATTTTAACAATTATTTTAATATTAGTGGCCTATATTTAAACAAACCACCAAAAACAAAGCAAATATCACATTTTATGCCAGAAAAGAAGGCACCTTTTAAAGATGAACTAGAGGAGAAAATAACTCCTAGTCCCCCCAAAAATGTTAAAGGAGATAATGAATCACTCCAAGGTTTTTAAAGACCTGAAAAATTAGAGGGGAAAAAATAGTTACTATCAACTGAGGGTGGGAAAGCCATAGGTAGTTTAGTGTGGGGGATATCAGAAATTTAGTATAAACACATTGAGTTTGAAGGCCTATTAGACCCCATGTGGAGTCAAGTAGATAGCTGAATATTAGTCTGGAGTTCAGGAGAGAAGTCTGAGCTGGAGTCACAAATTTGGCAGAACCAATCAGTGTTTCATATTACTTAGTCAAGCCAAATAAATGCAAGATGGGATGCAAATACTTCTATGCCTAAGTCAACACTGTAGATGTGGGTAGGAAATGCATCACTACTGTTCAAGAGTCATCATAACACTGGTTACATGAACAGTTACACAACATGTGGTAGTCATCCCAATACACTCTGTCTTCATCAGTTATTTGCTAGAGTTCTTTGCCAGATCTGCAGCTTAAAAGGAATGTGAGGAATTTGGAGAAAGTCTGGAAAAGAGCCAGGCACACAGTTGAATCAAGAGAAGGAAAATGATATCCAGTAAAGGTAAAAAGAAATGAGACTATTTAGTAAAAAATTAATAGCAATGAAGTCCGGATGCTTGAAAGCAACTTGCCACCTTTAAATAAAAAAAGGAAATGAGCTTTTATTTTGGCATGAAAGACTCAGATTAGAAATAAAAAGGGAGCCAAGACCAGTTTGGCTCAGTGGATAAAGCGCTGGTCTGGGGACTGAGGGGTCCGGGGTTCGATTCCGGTCAGGGGTATATACATTGGTTGTGGGCACATCCCCGGTAGGGGGTGTGCAAGAGGCAGTTGGTTGATGTTTCTCTCTCATCGATGTTTCTAGCTCTCTATCCCTCTCTCTTCCTCTCTGTAAAAAATCAATTAAAAAAAAACATACATATATATATATATATAAATAAAAAGGGAGCTGAAACCGGTTTGGCTCAGTGGTAGAGCATCAGTCTGCGGACTGAAAGGTCCCAGGTTTGATTCCGGTCAAGGGCATGTACCTTGGTTGCGGGCACATCCCCAGTGGGGGGTGTGCAAGAGGCAGCTGGTCGTTGTTTCTCTCTCATCGACATTTCTAGCTCTCTATCTCTCTCCCTTCCTCTCTGTAAAATATCAATAAAATATATATTTTTTTAAATAAAGAAATAAAAAGGGAAACTAAAACCTATTTAATGCCTACTACATGAATTGTTGGCCAAGGCACTATTGCATTTTAATAAACATGAAGACCCTCAAGGCAGAAATCCCACTGACATACAGATTAGAAAGAGGGACCCTAATTGGTTACGTTCCAAATAGAAGAGCTGCAGTTTCAGTCTGGGTCAAATAAATCCAAAGTCCAAGCTCTTTAAAATACATCAAATTTCCTAACAGGAAAACTGATAAAAGTAGAAGCTGATTACTGAGAGAAGTACGGTATTAGAAGTAAATCTTTTTAAATTAGAAGAGATTCTTATTTGTCTAGAATAAGCCAGTTTTCAAAATCTCTCCTAGAGAAACCAAGATGGCGGCATAGGGTAGACACCCAAATGTAGCCTACCACAACAATTTTGAATTTAAAACTGGAAAACAGGGGAAACGTTTCCTGAAGCACTGGACAGCTTGCTGTGAGGAGGCTCTACCATCTGGGAAGGAGAAAAAAGGCACGTTGAAAGTCAGAAACTGTGAAGGTACAAAGAACTGTGCACGTGGAAAGACGGCCGCAGAGTTTGGTGCTGGCTTGTTCAGGCGTGTGGAGAGGGCGGGCCTAGTTTGTTACTGGCCTACTACCAGTGTGCTGAGAGAGCTGACTTACTCCAGGCGCATAGAGAGGGCGGACAGCTAACGCACAGCTGGCTTTCTTGTTCAGGAGAAAAACAGAATCACCCTATTGCTCTGACAGATGGTCCCAGTCAGGGAGAGGCCAAACTGCCAGGTAGCGGGCAGAGATCTCTTGGAGGTGTGTAAAGCCAGTGGCCATTACTGCGGGACTCAGGGAGGGGCCGACGGGATACCAAAGTTTGTCTGCACCAACCCGAGACTCCGCCCCATCCAAACTGAGCACAGAAGCTCTCCTGGAGGCTGGCTTTCTCTAAGGAGGGACTAACCGGAATCCAAATCTTGTCTGCACCTTTACCAAAGAGGTGCGCGCCCTGCAACCAATCTTGCAGGACTCACCGCGAATAGGACTTTCCTAAGGCAAGACTGACAGGGAACCAAAGCTTGTCTGTGCCACCCGAGACTCTGCCCCATCCAAGCGGAGTACAGAAGCCCTCCTAGCTGAGACACTGCTGATCCTCACAGCCTATTGGCTTGGAGATCAACACTTCCCAGTGATACCAACAATAAGCAAGGCTTAACAACAAGACTGCATACACAGCCCACAAAGGGCTACTCCAAGACTGTCCACCTCAGGTAACTGGGAAGGCTGTGCTACTGGGCTCTACCAGAACACCTAGCACACAAAACTATTCCATCAAATCAGGAAAACAACTAAAATGCAGAGAAGAGGCAGGATACAAAGGAAGGAATGGAGGAAAAGAAAAGAATGGACATTGAGTTCAAAACTACAGTTATAAGGTTTTTCAAGAATTTCCTAAAAAAAAAAAAAAGGCCGATAAAATAAATGAGACCTATAAGGATATGAAAAGGGATCAACTAGAAATAAAAAGGGATCAACTAGAAATAAAGAAAGCATTGTCTGAAATAAAAAATATTACACAGAGTCCTAAAAACAGACTGGAAGATCACAAAAATCAAGACAAAGATTTAGAAGACAAAGAGCCAGAGGACACTCCTCTGCAGAAACAAGAAGACAAGAGAATCCAGAAAGTTGAAGATAGTGTAAGAAACCTCTGGGACAATTTCAAAAGAACCAACATCAGAATTATGGGGGTCCCAGAAGAAGAGAGAGAGCAAGATACTGAAAACATATTGGAAGAAATAGTGACAGAAAACTTCCCCCATCTGGTGAAAGAAATAGACTTACAAGTCCAGGAAGCACACAGAACCCCAAACAAGAGGAATCCAAAGAGGACCACACCAAGATACATCATAATTAAAATTCCAAGAGCAAAAGACAAAGAGAGAATATTAAAAGCAGCAAGACAAAAGCAGGTAGTTACCTATAAAGGAGCACCCATACAATTGCCAGCTGATTTCTCAACAAAAACCATGCAGGCCAGACGGAAACAGCAAGAAGTATTCAAGGTGATGAATAGCAAGAACCTACAGCCAAAAAATACTCTACCCAGCAAAGCTATCGCTCAGAATCGAAAGCCAGATAAAGAGCTTCACAAATAAAAAAAAGCTAAAGGAGTTCATTACCTCTAAACCAGAATTATATGAATTGCTGAAGGGGGTTATTTAGGAAGAGGAAGAAGATAAAGATAAAAAATTATGAACAACAAATACGTAACTATCAACAAGTGAAACTAAAAACCAAGGGAATTAAAAAATCTGATGAACAATATTAACTGATGAATATAATAGAATCAGAGGTATGGAAGGGGAGTGGATTGGCAATTCTCGAGGAAAAGGGGAGTGGGGGGTGCGGGAAGAGACTGAACAAAAACTGTGCATCTATGGATGAGGACAATGGGGGTGGGGAAAGGGCAGAGGGAGGGGTGGGAACTTCGTAGAGGGGAGCAATTGAGGGGGGAGAGAAAAACACATTTGTAATAATCTGAACAATAAAGATTTATTTTTAAAAAATCTCTCCTACTTTTAAACAATCATTATAATCTAGAATCTGAAGAAATCACACCACCAGCATCAAGCAGCACCTATTGTTTTTCAGAAAACTACTCTTGTTCCTATTTTTCTCTTCTATAGTAAAATACATATTTCACCTTCCTAAAGCATACACCAAATTCTATAACATATTTCAATTTTTAAATTAAGGTAATTCCATATACAATTTAGGGGTCAAACTTCCAGGGCTTGATAGACCTTGTTTTGTTTGACTGTGATAATAAATAACTCTAAAGATATCAAGTAGATACATTGAAAAAGATTTATGAGGGTTTGAGCTGTGCCCATTATGTAAAACACACACACACACACACACACACACACACACACACACACACACACACTAATTGTCTTCATGGACAAGAAAGCCTGATGCCCCAGTTGGCAATAGCAGTACCACCCCCTACTGCAAATGAGCAAATTTTAAGCAGAAACAAGCCAGCTGGTCAAAGAGCACCAGTGTGAGCAACAGATACTCTTGTGAGCTTGCTCCTTAGGAAGTTGCACATATTACACTGAAAAGCATAACAATTTTCACTCAGCCTAGGAAAATTTCTAGAGTACAAAAATTTAACTAGAACGAATCCTGGGAAACATTTAGCCTAAAGGCTTTTGTTTTAACTTTATTTTTATTGTTGACCCTATTGCATATGTTTCTATTTTCCCCAGTTTGCACATCTCCACCCAGCTTCAGCCCCAGTCCCAGCCCCCACTTCCCTCTGGCCATTACCGCACTGTTGTCTGTGTCTAGGGTTATGAATATATGTTTTTTGGCTAAGGCACTCCTTTTATGAGAAAGTAAACAATGTGCAAAAGGTGCTGAGCATTACTGGATGCAAGATAGCTGAAACAAAGTGGAGTATATGTGTGTGAGTGTATATATATATGTGAGTATATATATACACTCACACACATACATATTTTTAAAAATACATTTTTATTGATTTCAGAGAGAAAGGGAGAGGAAGAGAGATATAGAAACATCAATGATGAAAGAAAATTATTGATAGGCTACCTCCTGCACACCCCACACTAGGGATTGAGCCCACAACCCAGACATATGCCCTGACTGGGAAACAAACCATTACCTAGTTCATATGTCAATGCTCAACCACTGAACCACATTGGCCAAGCTAAAACTGTATTTTTTAAAATAAGAGAATAAATCTCATTTTTAAATTTTTTTTATCTAATTAGAAGAAAATGAACCGATTAATTTGCACACTTCAGTGAAATATGTACCTACTAAATACATAGGGTTAAAAATTATGATGAACAGATTGGTACAAAAATTAGGTTAATTAGTGGTGAAGGAGTAGAGGAAGAGAGAGGCAGTGGGGATAGCTTATATTTTAAAGAAAATGAAAAGAACACATATACATTACATATGATTATATATATTATAGTATATATTATGTATGTGTATAAACCTTCAGAGTTGTAGTATCTCTCATATTTCCTCTTTCCCACATTCCTTCAACACTAGGACTTCTCCTTTACCACAAACACCTATAGTGCTGGACTGTTCTCAGATGAAGGAACAGGTCAATGACATCTACCAACTACTTCATAATTTTTCTTTGTGTTACAGAATCATAACTAAATTGAAAGCAATACTTCAGAAACAGAACCCAAAATAGCTTGGCACACCACTGAGTTTCCCATCATTTGAAATCTTCTTTTGAAGAAATGGTAACACCTTGGGACAGTGATCCTAATTTCTAATATGTGACAACCTCCCTCAGCCACAGAGGAAAAGTATGTAAGCGGGAAAGATGTGCAGGGAACCCCCTCCTTACCACTCAGAAGCCACCACAGCAAAGAGATGAACCCTGGGCTCTCACTGATGTACTTCAAGCCTTTCAAATTGATGCTCACATTGTACAGGGACATCAGCATTAGCCTGAAATGCAAACAGAAGGTGATGAAGTACTGGCCCCTCCACACAGCACTCGCCATAAATCCAGCTGCTGGTTAAAAGGACCTGAGCATACTTAAGGATTCCTTACACATCAGATGTCCAATTCTAAAGTCTGGATGATAGCAAGAGTAAGCAGAAGGTATGTGAAATAATATTTGTCTCCATGAGGCTATAGGAAAAGGCGAAACTAGCAAAGCGCCATTACATCAGCTCCTACAGGCTCACAGAATCAAGAGACACAAATGCAGAGATGATCTCATTAGCAATCCTGCATTTACATGCAGGTAACCTTCAGATTAACCAAAGATCTTACCTATGGACATAGGCAGTAGGGTGGTGAGGCCTGGGGAGGGGCAGAAACCAGGTGGAAGGAGGCAATGGGGGCAGGAGGGAGGGCCAAGGATCATCTGTAATACTATCAACAATAAAGATTAAAATATGTGTGTGTGTGTGTGTGTGTGTGTGTGTGTGTGTACACACACATACATATGAGTTGAGGGGTATTTATTATATATAATATATATTATACATGTTACATACATTATATATATATATATGTGTGTGTGTGTGTGTGTGTATGTATGTATATATATATATATAAAATACCCCTCAACTCATAAATACACAGTACTCTGAAAGTTCAATTTAGCTGCTTAAAATTTATTCCTATCTTTTTATTCAGTGAACACTATCCATGACGTCTGGGCAGCTAAGTCAGGCCATACAAGCCTGTTTAATCCACAGCCCAAGGGATGAAAAGCGCCAAAACCCCAACCATTCCTACCAACCAACCAACCAGTATGTGGAGTTAAATAGGGTTTTATAAGAGGTCTTGGAAATTGACCTCATCTGGTAACATAGAGTCTAATGGAAATCGGAAAACTATAGGACTGGTTTCTGACACTATTGCAAAATACACACATCTCCAAAACTTCACACTGCAAATCAATAAAAAAGGCTACACAAATGTTTCACAAACCCTTAAAAAGATGGATGAGAGTTCAAGAAATGAAAGGGGAAAATCTCTCTGATAAGAAACTAAGTGAAAACACAAATTCAGGGAGGTAAGTGCTAAAGACACTAGATTTCAGAATCACAGAGCTTAAGTATTAGTGGCTTCATGCAGACAGGCAGCCTCAGACCAACACAAGACAGATTCAGATCACAGACTCCTGCAGAAAGCCAGGAAAAAGTTAACTGTCAAGCTTGGCCTACGTCCATACTTTGTGTATGGTCTGAAAATCTGCAGCCAATAACTTTAACACAAAGAGAGCAGGGACAGGAGCTGCTTCAACTGCCTGGCCAAAGTAAACAAATATCTCTTAAAGGGCCCTCAACCTGTTCTTCAAATAATACCCCCTCAAAACAGACAAACAAACAAACAAACAAACAAACAAACAAAACCCACAATGTGAGTTCACAATAAAAATAAAAATATCCCCTGGCCAGTTTGGCTCAGTTGGTTGAGCATTGTCCCATGCAACAACAACAACAAAATGTTGCTGGTTAGATTCTTGGCCTGTTTTGAGGTCTCCATCCCCAGTAGGGAGCATGAAGGAGGCAGCTGATGGATATTTCTCTCTCACATCAATGTTTCTCTCTCTCCTCTCCCTTCCTCTTTCTCTAAAAATCAATAAAAACATTTTTGAAAAATAAAATGAAAAACAAAACATTATAAGTAACAGCACAAAGAAGCAATGAGAGCTAGAATTTTTTTAAAAGATCATATATTAGAAGTATCAATTGCAGTATAAAAAATCCATTACGTTTACTTGGTATAAATAATTTTTTTAAAAAAGTAAAAACATGATCAAGGATCTACTGAGTATTAGAAATGACCAGGTTGTGAATAAAGTCAGAAGTGGGTGAAAAAAAGTAGAAATGACCAGGCACTAACCCCACCTAATCTGTCAGCTGAACATCCCCCAAGGGCTCCAGGACTGTGAAAGGGCTCAGGCCAGGCTGAGAGACACCCCTCCTGCCCCCAGTGCATGAATATCATACACCGGGCCTCTAGTTTTAGATAAAGATGGGGCAGTCACGGTGCCATGCCAAGACATAACGCTTCCTTCAGCAAAAGGAAAATCAGTAATTGTGATTGAATCCATTAAAATGAGACGAACAATAAGTGACAAGGCATGCATATACACAGCCAGGAACCATGCTTTCCAGTTTTCTGTTAAAACAACTGTTTTCCCCACTAAACTTTGTTTATCAAAAGTCAGCCCCGCCGAAACCAGTTTGGCTCAGTGGTAGAGCATCGGTCTGCGGACTGAAAGGTCCCGGGTTCGATTCCGGTCAAGGGCATGTACATTGGTTGCAGGCACATCCCCGGTAGGGGGTGTGCAGGAGGCAGCTGGTCGATGTTTCTCTCTCATCGACATTTCTAGCTCTCTATCTCTCTCCCTTCCTCTCTGTGAAATATCAATAAAATATTTAAAAAAAAAAAAAAGTCAGCCCCATGGCTTGTTCGTCTTTACAACCACATGGGCTGGCACCACCTCGGACACAGTGAGTACTCAGTGTAAACGTGGAAATGGAGTGACTCCCCAAGGCCTGGAGCTGCAGCAGGGCAAACACACAGCAATAGCTCCCCTTGTGCTCCCAGGGCATTTCCAAAGCGCAGGCAGGCTAGCATCCAGGCAGACACCACCAGCAGCACCTCGAGGGAATAGCGCCCAGTTCTCATTAGGATCCTCAATCTCCTCACATGCCACAACATGAGCCAAAATTACAACCCTTTCAAGTTTTCCCGACAATTTTTACACATAAACAAAATCTATTCACTACTAATCTATTTAATGAGTTATTAAGGGCTTTTCAAATGTCTTATTCATGAGGAAAATTCAGCACCTCCACTAAAAATTTTTGAGGTCTCTAATCCAATATCCCAAGAGAAAAGTTCCTACTTTAGATCACCAACACATGGCTGGAATTCTTTAAAATTAAGCATATTGTCTATGCTGCTTTCATGCCACAAGAGCAGGAATGAGTCATCACAACAGAGATCCTTTGGCCCTCAGAGCCTAAAATATTCTCTATCTGGCTCTCCACAGAAAAAGTTTGCCAACACGTGCTTTAGAACATGAAAATACCACAAGCCAGTTTTCTCTAGATCTTAACCGGCAAAGTTAACATCTGAGTGATAATTGTAATATGGAGCAAACTCCAGAAAATGTGTCCACTTGGAAGTCTCCAATGACTGCATTTAATTTTAAGATGTTAAAAAATGACTCATGCCCTAGCTGGTTTGGCTCAGTGGACAGAGTGTCAACCTGAAGACCAATGGTTCTCAAGGTTTGATTCTGGTCAAGGGCACATAAGTTGGTTGCAGTCTCCTCCCCAGCCCAGGCCCTGGTTGGGGCACATGCAGGAGGCAACCAATTAATGTGTTTCTCTCCATCAATATTTCTCTCCATCTTTCGCTCTTTCTTCCTCTCTAAAAATCAGTGGGAAAATACCCTCAGGTGAGGATTTAAAATAATAATCCTATAGAACAATAGGCAAATACGCAAATAGACCAAATGGTAAAACAACTGAACAACCAGTTGCTATGACATGTGCTAACCGTGGGGGGTGGGGGGCGCGTGAGCACACATGGAACATGGAAGGCATTGGCCATGGTGGGATGGTGGAACAGGTGATGAGGGGCGCCAGACCAAGGCGGGGTGCTGGTCAATATCATCAGGGCAAGCCTCTGGTGGTTACTGAAAATTCTTTATTCCCATGTGCCATGGTCCCACCTGTCTCTCACACCCACTGCCAGCATCTGGCACCGCCCTAATTGCTAGGAACTGTCAGTGGGTACGAGCAGTGGCTACCAGCCCCAATCATCCCTGAGGGCTTCTCCACCTCCCCCTGCTCCTGAGGGGTAATCGGGGCAGCAGTCGCCACTTGCACCCGCTGAGGCGCTGGTCCCACTCGTACCTGCTACTGGCACTGGCCCCAATTGCTCCGTGCCATCAGCAAGTGCGAGTGGGGCCGGCGCTGTCAGTGCATCGGAGTGGCAATGGCAAGAGTGGGGCTGCTGGCAGACAGGGGACCAGGGGCTGTGACAGGAGGGGCTGGAAAGGGTGCGGAGGATGGGTCAAGACCCACCCCTGTGCCCACCACAGCCTCACAGCCCACAGTTCCTATCAAGGTACATGAATTCGTGCACTGGACCTCTAGTAATAAAATAAAAATTACTCACAAATTGAATATCTTTAAAATTTCGTATTTGGTCAAAGTCAGCCCTCCTTAAGAAGTCAAGATGGAGCAAATATAACTGTGATGACCATGGTGCCATGTGAGATCCCATGTCGTCATTGCTAGGCTATACCTCACAGAAGACCAGAGACTTCTCCAAGGTCACATAAGACTTAGTAAACAACAAATCCAGAATGAGTTTTCCTTGCATCTGCTTCTATTCCAGCATTTTTATTCCAACCCAAAGTATTTTGTAAATATTAATTATCAAGTGTCCAATTGTCAAGTCAAAAGAGACTGGCCATTCAATTCACTCTTCTACTACTGAGATACTAAAGGCAAATGTCATTTCCAAAGTACTTGGAGTCAGACTTCCCCTTCCAATGACAGAAAAGGCAGGCAAACCCTGCTTCCTACCACAAGTCTATAAGCAGATCAATGGGTTCCAAATGAACAACTTCCCGGGCTCTGCAGTCTTGAGAATTTAGAGACAACTGACATTGACTATAAAATAACTGAAAACAAGACTAAAATAAAGCCAGGAGCTACAGCAGGGCAAACACACGGAGACAGGCTCGCATCGTGTTCCCAAGGCATTTTCAAAGTGCAGGCAGGGCTAGAACCCAAAATAAAGGAATTGGCAAACCTAAAATGCTACAGAAGCATCACAAGTAACTCTCCTTCAGTAAAAGGACACTCCCTTCCCCTGTATACACTAGGCCTGGGACAGAACAGGTTCTTCCCCGCGAGAAGCCAGAAAGTCCTGCTGACAGTGTGACTACAAGGCTGAGTCACTAAAAGTAAATGTGACTCAACTAAACTACCTAATTCTTCTTAAAAGCAATTAAGACAAAGAATAAACACATCCAGTACTTCAAAACACATCAGCAATAAACAAAAGGGCATGATTGTGCTGCCCCCTCCACCAGAAACAAAACCACACATCAGTGGCCAAATTAGCATCATCAAGCAATTCCAAGGAACAATAAGCAATAAAATCCTTACAGAAAACTGCAGATGTTACATGATAGAGAAGCAACTGGCAGAGTAATCAGTCACTTCAGACCACATGAAATCTGCACAGAAATCTACAGCTGGAGGCCTACTGATTTTGAAAGAGCAGCACAGTTATTAACTACTTACCATGTTGTTTTAGATTCTGTGCCCCTGCACCAATCAAATTAGAACCTAAAAATCTATGTATGTAATTCTAAACAAATATCCATAGACTTTTTTCTACTATGTAACAATGAAGGCACACAGATATAAAACAACAATACATACTTACCTCCCCACTTAAGAAAAACATAACTTATCACCATAGTCAAATCCTCTGTAAAGTCTGAACACCTACTGCGGGGATGTGGGAACCACTATCGCCATTTGATATGGAAAACAGCCATACATTTCCATAAACCTTTATAAAATATGTACTGAACCTGACATGCATCAGCAGCAGATACTGAATGTAATCTCCCAGACCACAGTGAGATATTTTCCACGTTGATGTGTTCATTTCTAACATATTTTCATTGATGTGTCCTAACATATTAACTGCTCACCGTCTATCTATTCTCCAGCTGACAGAGGAATAGATAAGTTCCCAGTGAGAACTGTCACCAACACGGCTGCTCCCACGGTCCTGCACAAGCATCCTGGTGTTTGTGGGTCACACTTCCTCTAAAATACATACACGGATGTGGATCACCTGTCCCAAACATGGGTGTGCTCAGCTGCAACAGATGCTGCTCACCTGCCTCCACCTCCCTCCCACCAGCAAGTGGACAGGGTAAGCTCTACCTAACCTCACACCCTTTCCAAAGTTTGAAACTGTCATATCTGATTTTTTGTCAGTGAGATGGAATAAAAATGTATCTTGTTATGTTTATAATCTGCATTACAACTGAGGTCGAGATTCTTTTCCATATTTATGAAGCTTTCCAGTGTGTTTCTTTTGTGAACTGCCTGATTAACTCTTTTGCCCACGTGTATATTAGGTTATTTGCCATTTTCTTGTTTAAAAAGCTGAATATAGATTTTTGTGGGCTTTTTAAAAATATACATAGAATGATCAAACTAATTAGGTTGAAACTCTAAAAATGCCTTTCAGAAGAATTAAGGTTACAGTCACACCACCAATTACCAATTTATTACTCAGTACTAGACCAATTCAGTGGATGTTAAACATGCTGTGGCTAAAAACTCTACTGCCTGGAAAATAATATGTATTAGTTCCCAGATGCCAAGTGTTACAAACATTTTAGAAGCTTGGTTGACCATTGTTAATATCTGGAAATGCTGACAACTCTAAATTAAGGAATTTCAACATTATCTAAGATTTGTCTTAAAAATGTACTTCCCTCATGTGGCTGGTGTAGCTCAATGGTTGAGTATCGACCTACGAACCAGGAGGTAATGATTCAATTCCCAGTCAGGGCATGTATTGGGGTTGTGTGTTCAATACCTGGTCAGTGTGCCTATGGAAGGCAAACAATTGATGTTTCTCTCTCTTAAAAAAAAATCAATAAAAAAATATTTTTTAAAAACCATATCCTCCAGTAAGGATTAAAAAAAAAATACCACTACACACTTATTAGAATGGCCACAATCCAGAACACGGACACCACCAAATGCTGGTGGGGATGTGGAGCAACAGAAATTCCCATTCACTGCGGGTGGGAACACAAAATAATACAGCCATTTTGAAAGATAGTTTGACAGTTTCTTACAAAACCAAACATACTCTTGCCTTAAGATCAAGCAGTCGTGCTCCTTAGTATTTCCCCAAAGGAATTGAAATCTTACTTCCACATAAAAACTTATATACAATGTTATAGCAGCTTTATTCATAATTGCTCAATCTTGGAAACAACCAAGATGTCCTTCAGTGGGTGAATGAATAAACTATGGTGCTCCCAGACAATGGAATGTTACTCAGTGCTAAAAAGAAAATATCTATATGAAGCCATGAAAAAATATGGAGGAACCTTAAATGCATATTACTAAGTGAAAGAAGCCAATCTGAGAAGGCTATAGACTCTGTGATTCCAACTTTATGATGTTCTGGAAAAGGCAAAATTATGGCATGTGTGATAGAGGGGAAATCTCTATCTTCCTCTCAATTTTGCTGTGAAACTAAAACTGCTCTGAAAAAAAAAATAAAACTACTAAGTCTTTTTTTAAATTTAAATTTTATTTTTAAATATATCTTTATTGCTCTCAGAGAGGAATGGAGAAGAGATAGAAACACCAATGGTGAGAGAAAATCACTGATTGGCTGCCTCCTGCATGCCCCACAATGGAGATCAAACCCACAACCCAGGCATGTGCCCTGACCAGGAATTGAACCAAGACTTACTGGTCGACCCACGTGCAAGCACTGAGCCACACCAGCCAGGCTAAGTGTTTGTTTGTTGTTGTTTATTTAAAGCCCATCTCTGGGTCTGAGGCACCCAAGCTGCTGAAATGAGTAGCCTTTGATTATGGAAGTGGCAAAGAAAGCAAAATCCCCAGGAAAGAGGCAAGTCACAGTCAAGGAATAAAAAGACAAGAGAGAGAAAGAGAGAGAGAGAGAGAGAGAGAGAGAGAGAGAGAGAGAGAGAGAGAGAGAGAGAGAGAGAGAGAAAATGAATGAGAATATTTTTTACTTATAGTACAAGAAAGTTCCTGGTTCCAGGGAACGCAAGGTTAGGAGTTAGCAGTGAAGAAGAAAGCGACAAATGGCATGCCTATTAGAAGGCAGCCAAAGATTGTAAAGTGAGAAGACCCACTTCAGGCTGGTGCATACTGAGATTCCAAGTGGGTTTGAGGCTAACTTCTGTGCATGGGCTCTGCTCAGTGGTCAGGTGGAAGATTGCCAAAAAAGTAAGAAAATCTCTCTGAAGGCAATTCTCCTCATCTCCCGATGTAATGGACAAGGGCTCATTAGGACACAAAGACACAGAGCTCCAGATAGTGGAACAGAGAGGCCAGAAGAAACCCAGCCTTACACAAAGCTTTGCTTGGAAATTAGAGGAGAGGATTAGCTGGACCCACAACACTGACCTGTTCAGACCACAGTAGCAAGAGAGATAATAGTTTAGTATCCAGAAGACATTAGGAACAACAGTATATCACAAAGAAAAATATAACCCATTAGCAAATGATCAACAGACATGAACAGATAAATCACAGGAAAAAACCCTCAAATGTGTGAATATGAGTAGAGTCTCGACATCACTGGTAATCTAAAGACACACAAGCAGATAGATATTGATAGGAGGTATAGGAAGTACAGAACACTGAACATGTATGCTTCAGTGAGCAACTTGCCAGTATCTCATAAAACTGAAACTGTACATGTCCCACTTCTCAAATATTCCTCTTCTGGGAAAACTCCTAGGGAAAATCTTACCCAGGTTAGCAGGAGATGTTTGTCAAAGATATTTACTGCAGCCTTATTTTTGCAGAATCAAATCTGAAAATGACCTGAATGCCCACCAGTCAGGAGTAAAAGATAATGCAGTGTCCCATCTTTGTTAACCTAAGATACTTACAAATAATTAACTACATCTAACTATATCCATAAATAACTTGTAAAGTCTATATAAAACTATATATTCATGTTATACTGTGTTATATGTATTGCTTGTAGACACATATTTGTTAGTATAAACTCCAAAATGGACTAGAAAGTCTGGTTCCAGATAAGATGTAGTACACACCCCGACTCTCTAGCTTCTACTGAACATAGCTTGAAATGCTGAACAGAATACATGGAGCAGCCATGAGAGGCCTCAGAAAGTAAATAGCAATAGGCAGATTGGGAAGAAGGGCAGAAGTGTAAGAACCAGTAGTGAGTCTGCAACTCAGCACCCCCAAAACCAGGAGTAGCACTGATCCGCACAGAGTACCCAGAGACTGTAGTTCAGATTCACGGAATAAAAAAGGGGTCTCCTTGCAATGACCATGCTGTCAGTGGGAGCCCTCAGGCAACTCAAACTCGCTGGGAAGGAAATCATCCTCACCACTGGGAGGACTGTGATCCTCTGAACTTGGCCCTACACGTGACACATCAAGACATACAAACTCCAGCATTGCAGATGTATGAAAAGGGGAGCTCTGGGGAACCAACAAGTACCAGGGATATGTGAAGAGTTAAAGCTCAGGAAAGTGACCTCACAAGGTTGTTATTAATTCCTGGCCTCACTCCAAGCTATGCATGCATTGATCTGATCTTAAACAGCATATCCAACATTCTGAGAAGTAAAATATCAACTATTATCCAGGTCTCACACTGGCCACAGGTGGTACATAAGAGGATCAGACCCAATAGCACTGTAAAGGCTTTTTAAAAATGGAACTGAACCAACCAGATCTGAAATATCATGGCTGACTTGTACACATAAGGAACTATTTGAAATTGGGACTCAAAAGAACTGTTGGCCCAGAAAGGAACTCACTACAGACTGACTCATTTGCCTCTCAGCATAACCATTAAGGCTTGTTGCAGTTTAGGTTCTTACAAGGGCACTTATTGGATCACATGATCTCACACATCTAGAGGAAATAATGAACAGCATGGACTGGTGAACAAAAATAGACCCAAAGAAAGAGAAGCAGCAATCAGACTCTCGAGCTTCAGAGAGAGGGTGGGGGAGGGTGGGGGTGGAGGGAAGAGATCAACTAGAGGACTTGTGTGCATGCACATGGGCCTAGCCAGTGGCCATGGACGGGGGGGGGGGGGGGGGGGTGTCGGGGGGTTTGGAATGGGAATGGAGGGATAAGGACAATTATGTGATACCATAATCAATAAAAAAAATTTAAATTAAAAAAAATGGAACTGACATTAAAACACAACACAGAGAAGGCTAGTCAGAACTTATAACCAGGGTCTACCTGATAAAACAAAACATCAACATTTTCCATATGATTTATTTATTTATAATATGTTTTTAATGATTTCAGAGAGGAAGAGGGAGAAAGAAACAGAAACATCAATGATGAGAGAGAGTCATTGATTAGCTGCCTTCTGCACACCCGATACTGGGGATTGAGCCCACAATCCAGGCATATGCCCTGACCAGGAATTAAACCATGACCTCCTGGTTCATAGATCGACGCTCAACCACTGAGCCACGCTGACTGGGCAACATTTTCCATAGGATTTAAATAAAACCCCAGTTCTTAAAACATAATATTCAAATGTCCCAGAGGCAACCCAAAATTACTCAGCATATGAAGAAAAAGGAAAAATAGCAACTCATGCTATAAAACAACCAAGAGACATCAAGGCCAAAGAAATGGAAGAATATACAATGTTCATGGATTGGTAGAATCATCATCATTAAAATGTCCATACTACCCAAAGCAATCTTTAGATTCAATGCAATCCCCATTAAAATGCCAATGGCATATTTCACAGTCCTACAACAAACTCTCCAAAATTTCATATGAAATAAAAAAAGATCCCAAATAGCCGCAGCAATCCTGAGAAAGACAAAGTTGGAGAGATCACAATACCAGATATCAAGCTATATTACAAAGCCACTGTTCTCAAGACTGCCTAGTACTGGCCCAAGAACAAACATATAGACCAATGGAACAAAGAGAACCCAGAAATCGACCCAAGCCATTATGCTCAAAGGAGGAAAGAGCATACAATGGAGTCAAGGCAGTCTCTTCAGTAAATGGTGTTGGGAAAATTAGACATACATGCAAAAAGAATGAAACTAGACCATCAACTTATACCATACACAAAAATAAACTCAAAATGGATAAAGGACTTAAACATAAGACATCAACCATAAAAGTCTTAGAAGAATCTATAGGCAGCAAGATATCAGATATATGTCATAGCAATATCTTTACTGATACAGCTCCCAGGACAATGGAAACTAAGGGGAAAATAAACAAATGGGACTACATCAAAATAAAAAGCTTCTGCACAGCAAAAGAAACCATCAACAAAACAACAAGAAAGCCAACAGCATGGGAGAACGTATTTGCCAATGTTACCTTCAATAAGGGTTTAATCTCTAAAATTTATAGGGAACTCATAAAACTTAACAAAAGCAATATAAACAATCCAATCAAAAAAGGACCTATGTAGACACTTATCAAAAGAGGACATACAGAAGGCCAAGAGACATATAAAAACATCCTCAGTCACTAATCATCTGAGATATGCAAATTAAAACAACAATTCGGTATCATCCTACACCTGTCAGAATGGCTATCATCAACAAATCAACCAACAACAAGTGCTGGTGAGGATGTGGAGAAAAAGAACCCTCTTGAACTGCTGGTGGGAATGTAGACTGGTGCAGCCACTGTGGAAAACAATATGGAGTTTCCTCAAAAAATTAAAAATGGAACTCCCATTTGACCCAGTGATCCCACCTCCAGGAATATATCTCATGAAAACAGAAACACCAATCAGAAAGGATATATGCACCCCTATGTTCATAGCAGTACAATTTACAACAGCTAAGATTTGGAAACAGCCTAGGTGCCCGTCAGTAGATGAGTGGATTAAAAAACAGTGGTAAGCCAAAACCGGTTTGGCTCAGTGGTGGAGCGTCAGTCTGCGGACTGAAAGGTCCCGGGTTCGATTCCGGTCAAGGGCATGTACATTGGTTGCGGGCACATCCCCGGTGGGGGGTGTGCAAGAGGCAGCTGGTTGATGTTTCTCTCTCATCGACATTTCTAGCTCTCTCTCTCCTTTCCTCTCTGTAAAATATCAATAAAATATATTTTAAAAACAAACAAACAGTGGTACATCTACACAATGGAATACTATGCTGCTGTAAAAAAGAAGGAACTCTTACCATTTGTGACAGCATGGATGGACCTGGAGAACATTATGCTAAGCAAAATAAGCCAGTTGGAGGAAGATAAATATCATATGATCTCACTCATTAGTGGAATATAATGAACAACATAAACTAATGAACAAAAATAGATCCACAAGCATCAAACAGACTGCCAACCTCAGAGGGAAGGCAGGGGAGGGAAGGGGGGTGAGAGATCAACCAAAGGACTTATATGCATGAATATAAGCATAACCCATGGACACAGACAGTAGTGGGGTGAGGGCATATGCTGGGAGGTGGGAATGGCTGAGGAGAGATCAATGAGGGGAAAAGGAGACATATGTAATACTTTAAACAATAAATAATTTAAATTAAAAAATAGAGACATCAAGGCCAAGATGACACCAATGTTAGAAATACTAGTAACTGACAAAGACTTTAAAGAAGCTATTATAAAAAAAGGCTCCAAGAAGAAAAGCAACTCTAGAACTGAATGGTATGCCAGACAGAATCTTACAATAGTCCACAATTTCCTGCCCTAATTGCAGACACTGTGTACAGAATATCACACCCTGGTAAGTTATATGGCAGAGAGACTCTGCAGATATAATTAAGTTACTAACCAGCAGACTCTAAATTATTCAAAGGGTGTCAGTCTATCCAGTTATGCCTAATCTAAATCCATCAAAATCTAAGAGGGATTCAGTGAGCTACTTTGGCTTGAAGGTAAGGCGGGGTCATGTGATAAGGAATTTAGTCATCCCTGGAAGCAGTTCTACAAAGGCAAGGAAGTGGATTCTGCCAGCAATCCGAGTTCACCTGGAAGCATCTTGCCCTGAGCCTCTAGAAAAAAGCCCGGCCCTGGACAATGACTTTACAAGGTCTTTGCTGAAGAACCAGTCAAGCCCACTCAGACTTCTGACTTATAGAACTGTGAAGGAGATACTGTTTTAGCCACTAAGTTGGTGGAATTTTGTTACACAACAGTAGTAGATACTGGTTTTGGTAGTTGGAAGTGAGATGCTGCCATAACAAACACTTATTTAACTTCATTTTGAGATCATTACTATACCCCTCAAGTATCACATGATTGCATTTGGGACTCACTGATTGCTCTAAAGTGAGAACATTCCTTTCATTTATATCATTTTTCTAAAATAGCATTGAATACACTGCATCCCTGAATTCTGCAAATTAATTGTGTTCATATGAAAAAGAGGCCCAACCAGCAAATTCTGACTAATTTGTAAACAAACATTAACTCTTTAATATTGTCCACCGTACACTTTGAGTTTGGTGCACTGTCCTGGCTTCAAGTCTCCCAGAAGCTGCAGTATGGTGTCCAAGAGCACCCGGCTGGAGTTAACCAGGAATTCACGACCACTCGCTATGGCAGCAACATCTGCAACAGAAAGACAAAACCAACTTCAAAATCTCTGTAATTTCAGACTCTAGAAGAGTTTCTCCATGTAAGAGTATTCCTTGCTGTCTTCCCCTAACAAAATAGTCAGTGAGACATAAAAATAAAAAAATGGTGTTGTCCACAGAGTGACAACCCAGAAAGAACTGACAACCACAACAGTTACTCAGACAGTGAGTAATGCACTTTGTGAATAACAAACACCTTGATAGTGAAACAGAGCACTGGAATCTAAATATGACTGCAGCCAACCACAGGACAGCAAGTGGATGCCATGCTCCAGAACCCTAATTGACAGCTATGGGCAGTCAGAGTCCAAACAGAAGATGGGACAATGGAGAACCAAGTTGGCAGTATAGATAAATGCTGGTACTCGCTGCCTCCAACAATCACATCAAAATTCCAACTAAAATACAGAACAACAATCATTCAGAACCACCTGAAATCTGCTGAATAGAAATCCTACAACTAGAGAAGTAAAGAAGGAAGTACACTGAGACTAATAGGAGGAGCAAAAGCACGGAACGGGCTGGTGTGGTGTGTTTTTCATTCTGGAGGGATATCTGGCTGTAGAGGCCTCCTGTGGAGAGCAAGGGATCCCAGCCCCACACCGGACCTCTCCAGCCCAGAACTGGGAAGAGAATTCCACGTAACTTCAGCTGTAAAAACCAGCGGGGATTGTGATGAGTGAAACGGAGACTGCTACTGTCCCAGGCAGTTCCCCTTAAAGGTCCAGCACAAGAATTTACACAGTCCTGCTTCCTCTGAGCTCCAGCACTGGGCGGCAGCTTTGAGGGATTCTGGGACATACCTGGAGGAAATGGATTGTCTGGCATTGGGGCAGGAACGTGGGCTTTCTCCAAGATAGGGATGCTCACACAGATCACTGCTCCTGTGCTGGGACCTTCCCCATTGCAAAACTGAGATTTCATCAACTTGGCCCACACTGTTGGCTCCACCCTGGTGACTCCATGCCCCATCAATTTGTAGCCACACCCAAGCTGTTCACAGGGGCTTTTTCATATGAATGGCCTGTTCCAGCTTAAGCTTCAGACCTTTATAAAATCTCTCAAACAAGCAATAACTGGCATCAGTGTGCCCCAAACCTATCAATAAGAAGCCCAAGACCCAGCACCTGCACCAGCCCACCTTGCTTCACAACTTGGCCTTGCCTGGGCACTTCCAAGCCTAATACAAGTAGCTGCAATCTGCAGATCACTCTGTAGCTCCTATTGGTGGCCCCAGGCAGTGGCTGACTTTGCACCTTTCAGGAGGCCCCAGAGCCAATGCACCCAATGGATAGCATCAGATCATACCAGATTACAACACTATACATCCATAAGAAATACACTCAAGGGGCAGACTCAGTGAGCACCAAAGCCCCATTGAAGCAAGTCTTGCTTCACAGGGGTGTCTCTTGCACAGCAGCTCTCCCACTGTAGTTGCAAATGTTCCTCACAGGAATGATGATCATTGACAAGAGGGTACTCTATTGACTTTGTGGAACAATTACGTCCATGAAAGATAAGCTGGATCTTAGTCATGCCCATAAATTATTAATGGTCAAAAAATAATTTGTATTCTGAAATCACTATCTAATATTGTTTGAATAAATAAACCCAGAATAAAAAAGGGAAAGAGTGTAATTATAACTTTCAAGTAAACAAAAAGCAGAAGAAACAATTAGAAAAATGCCAGCTGGTTTGACTCAGTGGTTGAGTATCAATCCATGAATAAGGAGGTCACGGTTCAATTCCTGGTCAGGGAAGATGCCTTCGTTGCAAGTTCAATCCCTAGTAGGGGGCTTGCATCAGGCAGCCGATCGAAAATTCTCTCTCATCCTTTATGTTTCTCTCTCTCTCTCTCCCTCTGTCTCTTCCTTCCTCTCTCTGAAATAAATTTTTTTTAAAAAATTTAAATGTAACTTTTGCACTTGCATGGTAAGCAAGTTAATCTTTGCAGGACTCTGACAATTTACCATCTTCTTTTACATCCTTCATTTGTCCCCTTACACAAATTATTGAAAAGAATCACATGCTTATGTTGAAGAACAGTTTGGTTTACAATGTGCCATCACCTCCATAGTTCAGTAAATATTTACAATAGCATATAAGGTCATTAGAGCAGGTACTACTATTCCACTCCAGATGAGGAACAACCTGAGAAGTGGACTAACTGCCTGAAAATCTAGGCACACTATACTAACCTATTACTAAGGACAGTGACTGTGGATGAATAAGAAATCTAACAACTTCAATAAATCCTACAGTGGTCAAGGACAATAGGGGGCATAAGTGGGAGGAGGTGGGGGATTGGAATGGGGGGTTGAGGACAAATATGTGATACCTTAATCAATAAAGAAATTAATAAAAATAAAAAATAAAAATAAATCCTTAACTTCCAGTTTTTGCTTTAGAATACATCAAATTGGAAAGAGCTACACCTCGATTATATATATATATATATATATATATATATATATATATATATATATATTTTAAGAGAGGAAGAGAGAGGGATAGGGAGTTAGAAACATCAATGAGAGAGAATAATCGATCAGCTGCCTCTTGCACACCCCCTACTGGGAATGTGCCCGCAACCAAGGTACATGCTCTTGACTGGAATCGAACCCAGGACCTTTCAGTCCGCAAGCCGACGCTCTATCCACTGAGCCAAATCGGTTAGGGCTACACCTCGATTCTTTAAAAGGCAGGGGCAGAGTCATTTGCAAAATCACAACTTTTCTTGAACACATCAGAGAGCTAAGGTCAGAGATCAACCAGCTAAAATGAGAAATAGGAAAAGGCAGGGGCTCATGAAGAGATATGAAGCAGACACTTGCTTACCTGGGGCAGATGCTGGACACAGACAAATGAGCAAGAAAAATCCAGCTAAAAGTTTTAACAAAGTGCCAGATCAGCAGTTGCCTGGGGCTGATGGTAGACAGAGTGGTTGACTACAAAAGGAAAAGGTGGGAACATATTGAGGAGATATGTTGAAAGTTATAGAACTGTTCCACATCTCAACTGTGGCGGTTACATGACTATATGCATTTGTCAAAACTTAGGAACTGCAAAAGGGTGAGGGGAAAAAGTGTAAAGGTAAGTTTATTGTATGTAAATCTTTTTTAAAAAAGAATCCTTGTTTTAGAAGGCAGAGGATCTATGTGACAGCTAACCAAGGTCTCTGATGTACCGCCCACTCCCCAAGAATAGTGTTCTCAGTGTTGGAGATGCATAAGCCACCAAAATAGCACTTTAATAAAAACATCATAGTATGTAATACTCTAGTAAAATTCATCAGTGTGGAAGCAAAAACACATATGTATCCACTTTCCAACTCTTTTTTAAAAAAATATGTTTTTTATTTATTTCAGAGAGGAAGAAAGAGGAAGAGAGAGATAGAAACATCAATGATGAGAGGGAATCATTGATTGGATGCCCCCCAATGGGGATCAAGCACACAACCCTAGCATGTGCCCTTGACCAGAATCGAACCCAGAACCCTTCAGTCCACAGGCCAACGCTCTATCCATTGAACCAAACTGGCTAGGGCACACTTTCCAACTCTTTATGACAGCTCCTGTGAGTCACTCCAAGCAGGGAGAAACAAAGCCAAATTGAACTCATATGCTGGGCAACAGGCTGGCTCTGCCTACTTGCCAACTGCCTCACCACTACACACCAGCTGCAGTTCAAGCAGCTCAAACCCACAACTCAGCAAAATGACAAATCACATAAGTCATAGACTTTTGGCGTCATTTGCAAATAACAAAAAAATCTAGTCATCAAATTTACAAATGCCTTCTGTTATAATTAAAAAAAAAACTTTAAAAACTTTAAAAAGTTACAGCAATGCAAGCCTCCTCCAGCAGAAGGTGCGAGGATGAGAGTGAACGATGCCTGCCGCCCGCAGAGTAGAGTGCTGGATAAAGCAGGATTGGCCTGGAGACCACAAGTCTCCACATCTCCCCAGAAGAAGGATCGTAAGGAATTATGAAGGGACAATGACTACACAGGACTGTCTCATTAGTATTTTAGTAGGTGAAGGATATAGCCGTGAGGAAAAATAAAATGTCCTCTCTCTTTAACAGCAAAGAATTACCCTAAGATACACAGCAGGGATGGATGAAAGAGCAACATAAAAAATAAATCGTAGCACCTATTTAACTATTTCACTGACTTTAGAGCAAAAAGCCTTGGTCCTCACTAGTAGGTACTACTCCTATTGTATACTAAGAGATCAGTGATTGTTTGGCTTTATCTGTACAGCAGATTTGCCACAGAATTCTATCATAACTGTATTATTTTGGGGAGAAATTTACTAAAGAGACAGCTGAGGTTTTGCGGAATTCCTTAATTATTGTACCACAACAACATCAATAGTTTAGGCTTTTACTTGACTAGACATTAATAAAGTGGCAATGACTCCAAATATTAAGCAACTCAATATAGTTTTGTTCTGACTTCAGTAAAGGCACAGACTGAACATGAAAACTCATCTCACACTTCCTAAGACCAGTCATGCTTACTCAACAACATCTTACTTACCAGAATGACCTGCATGATGTGCCACCACCACACCCCTGGTACCTATCCCAGATCCACAGAACCAGAGTGAGAACCACATGGCATTTGAAAAAGTTCCTGAGAGGTGTTTATGCTCAGACACCTGACTGTAAACACTGCTCTAGGACACACTTAAAACTGTCACTATGCTTAAAAGAATTACTTACTTGTCACAATCCCAGCCAAAGCAAAAACAAACTGATTTTCATCAGAATCGAGCTCCTTGACATCCCCATCCAGTGACTTCACAAAACTCTCCATTGTCTGACCAGTGATGTTGAAAAACTTCAAAGCTTTATCCTGCAAGTTTGGAAATGAGAGCATCACGCCCCTTCACAAATACCAGTATGAAAACATTTTAAAAGTGCAGGATACATAAGAAAAGATCCTGGTGCTACTTACAGAGGCAATATTTTAAAACCTTTTCCTCATTAAAAGTTTCTATTGAAAAGATGAAGGGAAAAGGTTTTACTTTACTAGATATAAACAAAAGTATTAGAAAAACTGTCTAAAGACTAACGGCAGTAGTAAAATAAAAGTACATATGGGGAACAGCTCAAAATTTACACAATGATGGAAGCACTGGGATGAATTCACCCAAAAATATACTAGAAAAGCATGTCTTGGGTCTTCAAACCTTTGACAAACTGCTTTTCAAATAAAGTCTTAACTGAAATCTCAACATGTGAAAGAGATAAAGAAGCAGGCGGAAGAGGTTAATTGGGAGGGGGAAACTATGTAATACTTTCAACAATAAAGGTTTAAAAAGAAAAGCAACAGTATTTCCAGTTTACAGAGCCTTTGCAGCACTTCTCTGAGGACTTGTTTGAAAACCAGGCATAAGGGGGCTTCAAGAGTGACACAAATGCTCTAAGACCGGGTTGGGGTGATATTGTGCAACTCTGGAAGTCAGCTAAACACCACTGAGTTGTACAGACGGGTGAACTTTACGGTATATAAATTACATCTCAATAAAGCTCAATAAACTTTAAAAAATAAAGTCTTCCCCAGAAAGGCAAATGATGAGTTCATTACTGGCCTTCCACCAAACATCCCCTTGTGACTTTTATTTCCATTCATGACATTCCATTTTCCCAGAGTCACCTCAGTCTTCGTGGTTCCTTTCACTCTGTCAGCTGTGGAGTCCATGCTGTCACCACACCGGCCTTAGTCACAGGCTCTCCTTCCCTTCCATCTCCCCCACAGAGAGCCAGCTCACTCCAGCCTGAGCCACTGGAACTCTAATCCGTCTTCCTGTCCAGTCTGTAGACCCCAACCTGCCCCCCTAGATTTATACTCACTTCCTGTCAGGTTAGCCTTCCCCAAACTCTCCCCTACCCCATCCTCTTTTATCAACGCTTAGGAATCCAGGCCTGCCACCTGCACTGCATCATCCACCTGCATTGATGGGCCTCCAAAATTACTCTCCACCCAACCTTATAAGCCTTCTCTCCCCACGACTTTACCACACAGCCCTCCACTCCGTGTCAACTAACCTCCTCACTGTCTCTACACAAACTTCAGGCTTCGCCCTACGCCTTTGATACACCGCTTCTCTCCTCGTGAGCCACCCTCCCCATTCTCTGCCAATACTGCCTGTTCAAGTTAATCAAGGCCGAGGCTGATCCCAAATCTCTCTTCCCCTGTGGAGTTCCTTGATGTGTGTTTGCTATAAACATGTAAATGTTAAATCACATATAACATTCAAAATATTAAAAATTACATTACCCAATGGATAACATATGTGAAAGCACTTTAAACGTTGTCAAACGTATACAAAAGCCAAGTAATAATACTGAAGTGCTCTATTGCCACAAATGCCACACAGCTTCTGGAATCTTACTGCATTACCTTCACATACCCCCAGAGCACCAGGTTACAGAGGACCCCACACCGCTGGAATTCCAAAATGATTTGGTAAAAGAAATAGATGTAAGCCATGCTGTACCCTCCCAGCCCATAAGCATTAATTAACAAGGTCCAGTTGGTCATGCTTACTCCTCCCAGAATGGCTTTGACGACCTCCTCACTGCTGGACACGCCCCAGAGCAGAGTGCAGGCTGCTGCCCCCATCTCTGTGCAATACTCTGCCTGCTGCAGGAGTTGCTGCTTCGCTTCATTCAGCTGCTGGCGAAGAGCCAGTTTCTCCTGAAATCAAAACAAAATCAGAAAAATGAATAGCACTGAACTTTAAAATATCCCATGTTTTCTCTTTCAAATATATTTTAAAGAAAAGAAATGCACACAGATTATAGAAAACAGTTGGCAAATGAAAACTAGTCCTTTGAGAGCCATAACCCATATTTTTAAAATAAAATTTAGAAGCAAAATTAACTATCTTAGAAAAGAACATCCTATTGCATTGGAGTTTATAAATACCATCAAAGTCGAAAAGCTTTTCATCTAGGGGAGAAAAGGGAGCCGTGGGGCCACAAATTCATCTTCTTTAAATCAAATGAAATCATTAGGCAACTCAGGTCCAAAGTGTCTATACCCAGGATCAGCACCAACTGGGACATCTGAACAAAGTGACAACCTCACACAGCAGTCCACATATAGAGCAACATTTTTTAAATATATTTTTATTGATTTCAGAGAGGTTAAGATGTCACCTCACACCTGTTATTAGCAAGGCAAGTCATAGGTGCTGGAGAGGTTGTGGAGAAAAGGGGATCCACATTCACTGCTGGTGGGAATGTACACACTATGGAAAAGAGTCTGGACATTCCTCAAAAAAAGATTAAGAATAGAGCTACCATATGACCCTGCAATCCCTCTCCTGGATATATACCTAAAAAAAACTTGAAAACATGTATTCGAAAAAATATATGCACCCCATGTTCACCGCAGCATTACTCACAGTGACCAAGACATGGAAACAACCAAAGTGTCCTGCAATAGAGGACTGCATAAAGAAGATATAGTACATCCTATCTAATAAAAACACAATATGCAAATTGACTGTCACTCATGACAAAGATGGTAGCGCCCACAGCCAATAAGGAGGGAATATGCAAAATGATGCGACAAAGTGGCAGTGGCTGAGCCAGGATGCTTACAATGGACACAGGTGTTCAGCTCCGTCCTGGCCCCTCCAGGCTTCTGGGCAGCGTGCACACAAAGGCGCAGAGCGGCCGGGATGGGGCGGGACACCTGCTATGACAGGGAATAAAGGGGAGTGAAAGGATCTACAGAAGAGCAGCAGAACCAGAGCAAAGGCCCAGATCCCGGATGCCAGAGGGAAGCTGGTGCCAGCATCCAGGGGAAGGAAGGCCTAGTCTTACAAGAATCTTCCTACATTGGGCCTCTAGTATATACAGTGAAATACTATTCAGCCATAAGAAAGGATGAAATACTGCCATTTGCAACAACATGGATGAAACGAGAGAATATTATGCTAAGTAAAATAAGTCAATCAGAAAAAGCTGCCCTAACCAGTTTGGCTCAGTGGATAGAGCTTCAGCTTGTGGAATGAAAGGTCCCAGGTTCAATTCCGGTCAAGGGCATGTACCTTGGTTGTAGGCACATCCCCAGGAGGGGGTGTGCGGGAGGCAGCTGACTGATGTTTCTCTCTCATCAATGTTTCTAATTCTCTAACCCCCTCCCTTCCTCTCTGTAAAAAATCAATAAAATATATTTTTTTAAAAAGAAAAAGCTAAGAACCATATGATTTCAATCATATGTGGGATATGAAACTCAAACTCATGGACACAGACAGCAGTGTGGTGGTTGCCAGAGGAAAGGGAGCCCTAATATATGGTGACAGGGGAAGATTTGACTTTGAGGGATGGGCACACAGTGCAATATACAGATCTTGTAACATAAGAACCCATACCTGAAACCTGTATGATCATACTAACCAATGTCACCCAAATAAATTTAATTAAAATAACAATAATTTTAAGAAATCCTAGGACCCTTAAGAATATGCTAAATTGCCTCTGCCAGTGCTTTATAAATGGAACAAAGGATGGATAACAGCACGTCTATTTGCAGTATAGTTTACTGAATATTTTAAGCTCACTGTTGAGACCTACTGCTTAGAAAAAAAATTGCTTCTGGTCACCCATGAGCTCTAATGGGGATGTACAATGAGATTAATGTTTTCATGCCTGCTAACACAACATCCATTCTATAGCCATGGGTCAAAGAGTAATTTAGACTTTCAAGCCTTATGATTTAATAAACATGTTCCATAAGGCTCTAGCTACTATCGATAGAGATTCCTATCGATAGAGATGGATCTGGGCAAAGTAAATTGAAAACCTTCTGGAAAGGATTCACAATTTTAGGTACCATTAAGGACATGCATGATTCATTGGAAGAGATTAAAATATCAACATGAATGGGAATTTGGAAGTTGATTCCAACCCTCATTGATGACTTTGGGGGGTTCAAGGCTTCTGTGAAGGAAGTAATTGCAGATAGGGTGGAAACAGCAAGAGAACTAGAATTAGATCTTGAAGATATGACTGAATTGCTACAATCTGATGATAATCCTTTAACAAATGAGGATTTGCTTCCTATAGGAGAGAAAAGAAAATGGTTTATTGAGATGAAATCTACTTCTGGTGAAGATGTTGTGAATGACTGTAGAAATATCAACAAAGGATTTTAATAGTTAATAAGGCAGTAGCAGGGTTTGAGAGGATTGACTTCAATTTTGAGAGAAGTTCTACTGTGGGTAAATGCTATCAAACACCACCATATACTATAGAGAAATCATTTGTGAAAGAAAGAGTGAATCAATGCAGCAAACTTCATTGTTGTCTCATTTTGAGAAATAGTCACAAACACCCTGATCAATCAGAAGCTAAGTTAAAAAGCCCCTCTACCAGCAAAAAGATTGAAATTTAGCCCAAGGCTTAGATGGATGGAGGTTACATTTTTTAGCAATGAAGTATTTTTAGTTAAGGTACAAAGATATTTTAGATGCAATGCTACTTATTGCACACTTAACAGATTACAGTATGGTGTCAACTTTTATATGCACTGGGAAACCAAAATATTTGTGTAACTGGCTTTATTGCAGTGGTCTTGAATGAAACCCAAAATATCTCCAAGATAACCTGTAAATGTAAAGATATACCATATTCATAGATTGGAAGACTTGAGATTGGTAAATTGGTAATTCTCCCCAAAATTAATTTACAGATTCAACACAATCCCTATCAAAATTTCAGGGTTTTGCCGAAACCGGTTTGGCTCAGTGGTAGAGTGTCGGTCTGCGGACTGAAGGGTCCCGGGTTCGATTCCGGTCAGGGGCATGTACATTGGTTGCGGGCACATCGGTGGGGGATGTGCAAGAGGCAGCTGGTCGATGTTTCTCTCTCATTGACGTTTCTGGCTCTCTGTCTCTCTCCCTTCCTCTCTGTAAAATATCAATAAAATATTTTTTTTAATTTTTTCAGGGTTTTTTTTTTTTTACAAGTTGATAATCTGAGTCCAAAATTAATATGGAAATGCAAAAAAAAAAGTTTGAAAAAGAAAAACCATTAGAGGATGAGCATCAATTTAAAAAACAAAAACTTATCATAAAGCTATAAAAATCAAACTAGTGTGGTATTGCCATATGAATAAACACATAGATCAGTGAAACACTGACATTTATGGCAATCAACTTTAACAAACATGCCAAGGCAATTCAATGGAAAAATTATTGTCTTTTCAAAAAATGGTGCTAAAACAACTAGATATTCGTATGTAAAATAAAAATTATTTGTGATAAAACTACCTAGAACTATGGGAGTACACACAAATGAGTGCATACAAAATTGGTGAAATACAAACAAGTCCAGGTAATGCTGATGAAACCTACATAAACTCTGGGGATTATATCACTGTCAATTTCCTGGCTTTCACTTTGTCTTGTAGTTATACAAGATGTTACCACTGGAGGAAACTGTGTGAAGGTATAGAGGACTTTCCTGGACTTTTTGCAACATCCTATGAATCTGTAATTATTTCAAAATAATTCTTTACCAAAAAAAAACTGGATTGGAGTGATAGTTTTACAACTGCAGAAACTTACTAAAAATCAGCAAACTATATTTGTATAACAGATGAATTTTGTGGTATATAAAATATATCAATAAAGTTGTTTTTAAAATAAACAATAACCAAACCCTGATATAGTATGCCTACTTAAAGTATTGATATATAACAGGATATAAATACAATACTTTCCAGACTCCTTTGAAATCTGTAGTTATTTCTGATTTTTAACTGAACTATACTATCAGATTTTCTTTTAAAAGTTTTCTGAAATAATGTATAAAGTTTGCAACAAGTTCTCTTTTAATACCATAAAAGTAGTAACTCTTTCCTACCAAATTAAAAATGTAAAGAAGAAAAAATTGGCAGTACATACTTAAATTAGTGTACTGACTGTGAAAGGTGCATGCCAGAAGCAAGCCACACACAGAGAAGACGAAACCATAGGTAAACCACTGAAAGGCCGGCTCCTCAAGAACACAGGGAACTGTACATTGTCTGTGATCACTTCACACAGAAGAGCCAGCCAGGCACTCAAAAAGGGCCACCAGCAGGTGGAAAGCTTCCTCTAACCTTACAGTGACAGCACAGTCCTTCAAAAAGTCATCCAGCTACCCTCTGACAGTTTCACAGACACCATAAACGCTGGGCTCTTTCTTTTCTAGAGTTCAAAGGCTGCTTTGCCAGGACTCTCTGGGCCAGTCTCCTGGATCACATCAAGGCCCAGCTGGCCTCCTCCACTGATCTGACTCAGTCACCACTAAGGAAACATCTCAGCTGAGGTCAGGAACCAAGTTTTCCTTGTTCCAGTCAGCAGTCTAGGGCAGTTGGGTGTTGCTGCTTTATGAATTTGAGTCCATTCTTTATCTGATCTCTTCTTTCATACTGGAATCAGTAACTTCCACCTTTCCCTAACGACTTTAACCCACACTGGAGTACTTACAAGCAACAATCTAACTTAGGATCTAACCTCTTGATTTTTTCCTGGTTCCTCAACTCTAAGGTAAGCTTTCAGAGTCTGGCACATGATCTGTGTAGACCTGGACAGAGACCACAGAAAAGATAGCTGACAGTTCTCTATAGCAAGAAGACATGGAATGGACAACAAGATGGCGGCAGAGGTAAAAGCCTAACTGCAGCCGCACTCAACAATTTCAAAAAATACAACTAAAATATAGAGTGGACACTATCCAGAACTACAGGAAAGTTGACTGACTGGAAATTCTACAACTAGAAGGAAAGAGAAAACCAGAAGGAAAACCAGAGGAGCCATAAAAGCCTGAGGTACGGAGGCGTGGTGCGCGCGGGGAGAGGACTAAGCCGGAGAGGAGGGGCGGCTGAGTGCCTGGCTGGCGTTCCCTAGCGGGAAGGAGATAAAAGCTCCGGACCGTGCTGAACCCCAACTCCGACTGCACTGAACCCCAGTTCTGGGCGAGACCCCGGGGGTCCCAGGCTCATACAGAGGGAATCTGGGCTGTAAGGCTCAGCGGAACAGCGGCGAAAGGCTGAGCCCCGGAGTCACGCACATTGCGCGCAGAGGAGGGACTGTTCCCTGAGCTGCTGAATTGCCCCAGCGGGAAGGACTCAAAAGCTCAGGAATGTGCTGAGCCCCAGTTCTGACTGCACTGAACCCCAGTCCTGGGCAAGACCCTCGGGCACCAGCCTCATACAGGGGGAATCTGGGCTGTAAGGCAGAAGCTCAGGGGAGCGAAAAGCAGATCCCCTGAGTCGCGCACTTTACGCGCACAGAGGACAGACTGTTGTTTGGGCCGCGAGACCGCCCTAGCGGGAAGGAGACATAAGCTCCGGACTGTTCTTAACCCCACTTCCAACTGCTCTGAACCCCAGTTGTGGGCTTGTTGGGGGAGAGACTACACTGTCTGGAAGCGGGCGAAGCTCCAGGGCGCCTTTCTCTCAGAGGTGCTTGCAGCGAGTACCAAAGGACACTGAGGAACACTGAGACTCAGGAACCTCAGAGGCGGGGCTAACCGGAAGCCAAGGCTGTAGGTTCCACCCTGAAACTCTGCCCCTTCCAAGCTGAACTCAGAGAGGCTTTTGCAGGTTTCCAAGTCTAGTGGAATAAGGTTATCTCCTGGCATAGACACAGCTGATCCTCCCAACCTACCAACTCAGGGAAGCAGCGAAAATGTCGAAACGAGGAAACAGATCACAAACGAAAGAAATGGAGGACAAAAAGCGACGGGATATAGAGTTCAAAACCACGCTTATAAGGTTGTTCAACAATCTCCTAGAAAAGGCCGATAAAATAAATGAAACCTATGAGGATATGAAAAAAGATCAACAAGAAATAATAAAGGGTCAACAAGAAATAATAAAAGGTCAACTAGAAATAAAGAATACAATCTCTGAAATAAATAATATTATACAGAGTCCTAAAAACAGAATGGAAGATTGTAAGAATCAAGTCCAAGATTTGCAACACAAAGAGCCAGAGGACACTCCTCCACAGAAGCAAGAAGACAAGAGAATCCAGAAAGTTGAAGATAATGTAAGAAACCTCTGGGACAACTTCAAGCGAACCAACATCAGAATTATGGGCATCCCAGAAGATGACAGAGAGCAAAATACCGAAAACATATTGAAAGAAATAGTGACAGAAAACTTCCCCCACCTGGTGAAAGAAATAGATTTACATGTCCAGGAAGCACACAGAACCCCAAACAAAAGGAATCCAAAAAGAACCACACCAAGACACATCATAATTAAAATTCCAAGAGCTAAAGACAAAGAGAGAATATTAAAAGCAGCAAGACAAAAGCAGGTAGTTACCTATAAAGGGACACCCATACGACTGTCAGCTGATTTCTCAACAGAAACCATGCAGGCCAGACGGGAATGGCAAGAAATATTCAAGGTGATGAATAACAAGAACCTACAGCCAAAAATACTCTACCCAGCAAAGCTATCACTCAGAATCGAAGGCCAGATAAAGAGCTTCACAAATAAATTTAAGCTAAAGGAATTCATCACTGCCAAGCCAGAATTATATGAATTGTTAAAAGGGGTTCTTTAGGAAGAGGAAGAAAATAAAGATAAAAATTATGAACAACAAATACGTAACTATCAACAAGTGAATCTAAAAACCAAGGGAAGTAAAAATCATGATGAACTATATTAACTGGTGATTATAATAGAATCAGAGGTATGGGAGGGGAGTGGACTGATGATTCTTGGGGAAATGGGGAGTGGAGCGGAGCGGGAAGAGACTGAACATAAACTGCACCTATGGATGAGGACAATGGGGGATGGGGAAAGGGCAGAGAATTGAATGGAAACTTGGTGTAGGGGAGCAATGGGGGGGGGGGGAATGAGGAACATTTGTAATAATATGAACAATAAAGATTTATTTAAAAAAAAAAAAAAAAGAAGACATGGCCATCTTACACAAACTTTATTACACTGGGGGGACTACTAAACAACAAACTTCACTGGAAACAGTTTAACCCAGTGGTTGGCAAACTGCAGCTCTGTTGACTAATTAGTTTGCCGACCACTGCACAAGGCTTTACCCTTATCCAGAAGTTTTGACTTCAGGTTAAAGATATTAGTACATTATTAAAATGGTTTTTAAGTGTTTTTCCCTAAGCAGTGGTCGGCAAACTCATGAGTCAACAGAGCAGCAAACCGTGGCTCTCAAGCCGCAGTTTGCCGACCACTGGTTTAACCTAAAATAGTCCCACTTCTGCCCTGGCCAATGTTTTTCAGTGGTTAGAGCATCAGCCTGAATGAACACCGTAGAGTAATGGGTTTGAATCCAGGTCAAGGGCACATACTTGGGTTGCAGATTCCATCCCCGGTCCTGGTTGGGGCATGCGCAAGGTGCATATGGGAGGCAACCAATCGATGTGTGCCTCATATTAATGTTTCTCTCTCTTTCTTCTCTCCTTTCCTTCCTCCCTTCCAACCCATTCAAAATACATACACTTAAAAATACAATCTCCTGAGGCTTAAAGGCTAGAAAGACAAGTCACCAACACCACTGAGTGGACACAGCCACAATGCTGGTGTTTTCAGCAGCAGTCTGTGAGCATCATACCTTCTTCTCTTTCATGCTGTCGGCTTGCACAGTCTCCAGGCGTGCTTTAAAGTGCTCACAATCCATTCTCAGTTGCTCTAATTCTTGCTCCTTCCTTTCTAGGTCTACAAGAAATAGACATAAATACCCAGTATTTCAAATCACTAATCTCTCTTAAGTATCCATTTTACTTGATCTCTTAAGAAAATCTATACTGATTTCTTAGGGAGTATATGCATAACCAGTCCTTGAATAATCAATATTCTAAAAATCCTGCTTTTTATTTTTTTAATATATTTTATTGATTTTTCTTTACAGAGAGGAAGGGAGAGAGAGTTAGAAACATCAATCAGCTACCTCCTGCACACCCCCCACTGGGGATATGCCCACAACCAAAGCACATGCCCTTGACCGGAATCAAACCTGGGACCCCTCAATCCGCAGGCCGACGCTCCATCCACTGAGCCAAACCGGTTTCAGCCCTGCTTTTTATGTTTGCCAGTTTTTAGCCCATAGTAAAAGGCACTTTTTTTTTTCCTGTTTATAAGACCTCACTTTACCGCCAAACTTGTACTCAGGATCTAAGAAAGTGTATATTTAAAGGACTGGAGGCAAGGCTGAGAAGCCCGACTGTCTCATGGCACAAACTTGTATCTGTTCCAGAAAAAGCAGACGGCAGCTCAGTGGTAGACAGTGCCAGCCGGGGCTGATTCACAAAACTGGTCTCACCAGCGGGCAGAGTGACTCAGGAAGACAGCTGCAGTGGTAGTCAATAGAGGAGTGAGAATATGGTAATAGGGATGAGAAAAGGCCATAGTGAAAGGTGGCGACTATGGAATACTTCATCTACAACATATTCATTTTAATGATTCAAATGGCCAACAAAAGTCCCAAAAGACATCCACGTTAATAAATTTGAAGTCAAAAGGATTATCACTTTAAATAGAAAGTATTATGGGGCAGAAATACTGGCATTCAAAAAAAAAAAACGTAATTTAATTTTTTTTAAGATATTTTTATTGATTTCAGAGAGGGAAAGGGAGAGAAATATAGAAACATCAATGATGAGAGAGAATCATTGATCAGCTGCTTACTGCACACCCACTATTGGGGATCAAGCCCACAATTCAGGCATGAGCTCTTGGCAGGAACCGAACCCGGGACATTTCAGTCCACAGGGCGATGCTCTATCTACTGAGCCAAACAGACCAGGGCCATAACTTAAATTTTTTTTAAATATATTTTATTGATATTTTACAGAGAGGAAGGGAGAGAGATAGAGAGCTAGAAATGTCAATGAGAGAGAAACATCGACCAGCTGCCTCTTGCGCACCCCCTAATGGGGATGTGCCCGCAACCAATGTACATGCCCTTGACCGGAATCGAACCCAGGACCTTTCAGTCCGCAGACCGACGCTCTACCGCTGAGCTAAACCGACTTCGGCCATAACTTAAATTTTTAACTGCCTAGATTTCAAGGGCTGAGAAGTCATCAATTTTTATGCTGACATGTACCAAAATTGGGAAGGCACCTGTGCTCAGAGCTAATGGTGTCATCTCTCTGATTAAAGTAGTGATAGCTAAGGGCAGTGATTCTCAGACTTGAGAGGACTTCTTCACACAGGCTGCTGATTCAGTAGGATTGAATTGGGTCTAATACACTGCATTTCTTATAAGCTACCAGATGAGGTTGGTGCTGCTGGTCTGGGAACAGACTTTGAGAACAAATGCTTTAGGACAAGAGCCTGGTCTCTCATCACTAACTAAATGAAATCAACACAACCAATGACAACCGAGGGAAGCCAACTGCAGGAATGCTAAGGGTGGAAAAACAGAGGGTGGTGAAAGAGTCTCAGGAGCAGACCCCTGAAAAATGGAACATTATTCCACCAGAGAAGAGAAATGTGGCCTCCAGACACTTCCTCCAATGATGAGCAGATGAAAGAGAAGGGGCGTGGCTTCTCAGGGAGAAGGCTAGGGGAAGCCCAAACAAGAAGCTCAGGGTCCTGCCAAGAATAACACGGGCATCCCAAAAGCTCTGGAGAGTCTACATTTCCCAGACCCTGGAAGGAAGATTAAAACCTAAAGTTAAATATTCTGACAGAGATTATTAAATTGGCTGGCAAAACTTCTTTTAAAACATGTTTCTTATAAACTAAGATGAAGTAACATGACACTATTTCTTCTCACTTAAATCAGTTTCTTTTCTGCCCCTTTAGGATGTATGGTAGTATGCCCCGATATGACTTTCACTGGGATTCTTTCTTTTGTCCCATAATCTGACCACACAAGAAAACAACTATTAATCAAATGCTATGCTTGAAAAACTGCATGGTTGACTTTTGTAACAATGCTAAATGAAAACATATATGTGTATATATTACTTATAATTATGTATAAACTGTCACAGGCAAAAAAAAATAAAAGTAAGATAAAATTGATAGCATTAATTTTTTACATTAATCTTTAAATGTTTCTTCTATTATTAAACTGTATATTACTCAAACGTGGTAATGAAAATAGGAAACTGCAACTCTACGAGCCTTATGCGTAAAAATCTGTAGAAATTAATTTAACCACCCAAAAGACTTTCATTATGGCAATTTCATAATCTCTCGCACTGTATAGATGTACACCATCTCACTGAACGGTAACATGACCACGGAACAGGGTTAAATACATCCCATTCTACCATAGGCCACCCCAAGAAGTTAATCAGTATCAGGGATGCCGCACCCCCACTGCAGGCTCTCAGGAGGAAGCAGCGCCTTTCCGCAGTATGAGGCCACCGCCTTGTGGCCAGATGGGAGCACTGCCACTGCCACGCCTCCTAACAAAACTCCCACCATGCCCTTTCTTTTTTTATTTTATTTATTTGTTTGACTTAAACAAGAAATTTTTTCTCTCGCAGTTCTAGAGGTTACAATTCTGAGATCAAGATGCAATAGAGTTGGTTCCTACTGAGAGCTGCAAAGACCTCTATACTTGGTTCATCTTCTTTTGGCCTATTCACATCCCTCTATTCATATTCCTGTACCAAAATCCTTCTTTTTATGAAAACATACATCTTATGTTGAATTAGAGTTGATCCTAATTGCCTCACTTCAACTCTATTATCTCTGTAAAGACCTTGTCTCCAAATAAGGTCACAATTCTGAGATATTGGAGGTTAGAACTCAACATAAGAATTTGGACTGCCTTGCATTTTCAACTTGGCCCATAGCATGCCTGCCATCTAAAACACCTCAAGGGCACAGATGTTCGTGTTTTGTTTTCTAATACATCCCAAATGGCTACAACAGTACATGGCACATAGTAGGCACTTTACAAATATTTGTCGCAAAAATAAAGTTCATTTCTTTATATATTCCTTCTGCTAATCCTTAAATACAAAACACGATGATTTTAATTATATTTCTCATTATTCTGTTATAAGAATATTTTTTAATCACAGACAGAAATAATATGAACAGTAAATGATATACTAATGGAGACATTATCTTAGCCTCAATATTAGAACAGGGAAGGGGCTGCCACTAATCCTATAATGTATTTCAACAGTTACCCTTTAGCATTCAAAATGAAGGCAAAACTCCATTTAACTGTTAATTGAATGAAAGATGGCCTAGACAGACTACAACAGTATTTACATAGAAACAATCTAAATCACAGGCCATTTCAACACCTATATATCTTCTGAACTTTATAATCCTTTTTGTAGTTTTAATAACATGAGAATGACTATATCTCTTAATGCTCAACTGATTCACAGGAAAGGAATAGATAACTATAAATGAAAATATTAATCAAAGAAATTTAAACTATACAAAAAGGAACAATTTCTCCTATCCCCTTTTTTTTTTTTATCACCTGGCATAAGTTATAAATTTACCAGTTGTTCATATTATGAAAATTTGTTTCCATCAAAGTAACTGTGGGGTCTCAAATAAAAAAATAAAGACTTTTAACAGCCATTAACTTTTATCTTCTTATCACGTTCTAATAGGTTTAGAAAAGAATTTAGAATTAGCTACTGATGGATTCCATCTTTAACTGAGCTGAAATTTAGAGGGTGTTGTTTGTTTCCAGCACAAAATATAGGATCCCCCTGTTATCCAAAAGTAGAGCTATTTCTACGAAACCATCCAAAGCCAAAATGGCATAAAGTGAACAATTACCTAAGGACACATCTTGTAAATAGATGCACAAAATAAATTGGTATAAAGTCTAGATGCTAACAGATACAGTTGAAAGTTCTGGCAGCTTGATGCTGAGATGCTAAGTGTGGTTCCCAGCAATAAAATAAAATTAAAAAATGAGGGACATCAGTAATACTCTCAACAATATTTTACAATTTTTTAATTAAAACAAAACAGGATTCTCCCGTTTAAAATAAATTCTCAACACCCACTGAGACAGTACTAATTCCCTCACTGCTGAACGAATATGCCCAAGAAGGGTGAGAGAAAATGGGGGGTGAGCTAACTTTCATGCCTCAGAACGCAATTCACACCCAGGTCAGTCCTGTTCCCAACCTCCCCACACCTTTTCCAAATTCATGGGGCATCAGTGTTGGAGCCAGAATGGAAGTGCTGGGCTAGGAACAGAGTGCCTTCTTCAGGACACCAAGTGTTTAGCGATCTTTCCACCTGAGGAGGTCCCCTTTAGCTCCGGCACCCCCGAGCTGTGCATTGTGCCAAGCACTTCCCATAGAGGGTCCCACTTTAAGACTTACCACTTCCTGTGAGGTAAGCTCCCTGTCCTCGTTTCACAGACAGGGAGATACCAGGCACATGAGTTAGACGCAGCACATGGATTACTCCCACATCTCCCATTGCTGTATTCCCATTGCTGAGCTCTGCCCTTACTTCCTTACCAAGACCAATCACTTCTTCATATCTCCCTCCACCTCTGTCCATGTAGCTGAGTCCCAAACCTTCCTCCATGAGCACACTCATTAATTCCCCATCCTCCATCCAATCCCTCAAGCCTATCCTACACTCAGATACAAAAAATCGTTCCCCTGAAAACACAATTTTAATGGCTATTCTGATGCCATTTTCATGTGATTATTTCCAGTTCCTTCTCGTCTCAAATTAAAAATAATAACTCAGGATTATTTTCTCTTCTCTAAGCTTCTCACACTTACTGACCTCATCTATACTATCCTCAATCCTTGCTCCTTATGTCAAGCAGAAAAAATAGCTCATTAACCCACAATCAATCCTGCTTATTCCTTTTTGTGACTTTCACATATGCCATCATTCTAGTCCAAAAGCGTTTCCGCTTTCCTAATAAACCATGCCTCTCATTCCATATAGATTCTCTGGCCACACCCTCATCAGTGTCATTCCAAACTCCACTACTTACCTGCCCACTTTCCTAAAGGGAGGGACTATGCTGGAGTCACAATTAAGTCCAGTATCTACTGGGTACTTATCAATGGAAGTCCTCTGGCTGACTTTTATAGCTGGAACCTGTCCCGGTCATCCAAGATCCAAACCTACCCTCCAAAAGAAACGCCCCCTCAAGTCAAGTGTACAGTTTCCCTCTCCTCTCTCCCTGCCTGCATTCATTCCCACCTTCACGTGCCCTTTGTCACTGTTTACAGTAGGAGGCACACAACTCTAGAAACAACAGGACCTCTGATACTAGTCAAAGCCAAGGGCCCAGGGCAGGGCCGAAGAATCTATGTACCAAGCAGCTCTTGTTGCCACCAAGTGATTTGTTTTCACTCCGTGGGATCCATTCTCTGTACCATGGTTCACATGATTAGTCTAGGAAAACAGGCCCCTGGGAAGGCCCAAAATCCTTATTTTAAAGGAGGGGAGGAATATTTTTGTTTTCTTTCATATTATCTAAATGGTAAGAATTTAAGAGCCCAAATTAAGTAAAAAACAAAAAACAAAAAATGAAAACCCTTAGATCAGGCTTAGGCGAGACGTAGATGTCGCCAAGGGTCAGCTGAAGTTCAATTTCACAGTAAAGCCTCCTACAACCACTCCAATCTATTCTTATTTCCTCCCCTCTCCCCCCTCCCCGCCCATCTCTGTTAATTCTCACCAAGGATATTTTTTGCCATTGATTTTCAGAGAGTGGAAGGGAGACATATTGGCTGCCTCATGCACAAACTCCACCCATGGCCGGGATCAAACCTGCAACCCAGGTACATGCCCTCCACTGGGAATTGAACCCTTTCCTGGGCCAATACTCTATCCACTGAGCCACACCAGCCAGGGCAATCTTTTCTTTCTTTTAACACCCTGCTTCCTGTAGTGCATATAGTAGCTTCATGAGTTACTGCTATAAATTAGGAGGGTAGACGGGACGGTTTCTCAGGCCCAAGCAGTCAGCCAAGCACAGAAAATATAAACAGGGGCTCTGTACTCCCACCAATTTGTACCTTAAGATGGGAATAAAACCATTTTGTCTGAAGTACAGAATATTCCGACAATGTCTACAAAGCGTTGCATCCTAAGTAGGCAGTCAGATAAGGAAGTGAGACTGTGCCTGAGGCTGAGTAAAGCAACATCCAGCCTTTCCAGCTATGGCACAGTTCGGTTCAAGTTTTTGGCTGGGAGTGGATTTGCTTCCTGCATAATCCCCGACTAGGCTGCAGATCAAACCAAGCACATACCTTAGACTGGGAATCAAACCCAAGACCCTTTGGTGCACAGGCTGATACTCTAACCAATGAGCACACCGCCCAGGGCTGGAGTGAGGATTTTTTTTTTTAATTACTTAGGCTACAGGGCATAGAACAGACTGGAGAGTGGCAATGAGTGAATGCTGCCAGGAGGCAGAAATTCGGGCAAAATGATAGGGGCCTGGACTCAGGTGGTGGCGGTGACAATGAAGTAAGCTGACAAAATCAGGCTGCGCCCGTGAGGGAAAATGTGTAGGACTGACTGGCAGGCCGCTGAGGGTTGAATAGTGAGCAGGAGAAGTGGGCAACAAGGAGGATCCTCGATTGATTGGTCTCTGTGTGGATGGTCTGGGGAGACTCAGACAGCACAGTTTTAGGTGAGGTAGGATGGCTATCATGAGGGAGGTTAATATGAGTCAGATGTAGAAAGTAAAAATGAGCTTGCTCTGAGAAAGTGAAACTGTCCTGCAATTGTCAGGCTGGGATAACACACACACATTAAGCTAGCTGCCACGTTAACAGGAAACAATACTTCTCTCAGGGACACACTGCAACTGTAAGAGTCATAATGACCCCTTCTTTCAGTGACTGCTGGTTTCTCATTCACGGGAAGCTTATTCTGTAAAATCCCACACTACCGGGAATTTGGGACAGAGCAGCAGCCTTGATTTCCAGCTAGCTGCCGAGATTCAAATAAGGATTTCTAGACACTAAGTCCACATCTATGTAAATTTTGTAGTTTTCAAGGAAACGGGTCCTGGGTCCACTGCCATGAGACCTGATGCTGACCCCTTGGCACACAGCCCTACTTTGCTTAGAGCTCATCAAAACATGATTTCATTTGCACTTCACCTAAACTCCACCCTGACCCAAATCCTACAGCAGCTCTGTCTTCTTTCCTTTTTCATCAGGATGCCCCAGCTCCTCTGGTATGTGGTCTCCCTCACTACAATTAGTCCATAAACCTGACTGTGAGACTATCAGGTCCTTTCTGATGGACATACACTGATTAGGCTAGAATAAACATTTAAAATTTTAAGTGATTGCCAAAATACGTGAGAAAAAATACCATATAGCAGTTAGGTCCTGAGCCTGGAGAAGTCTGAGCTAGAGATAAATACAGGGGCCACTGGCACCAAGATGGAACTGAAGCTGTGTGTGCATAGACTGCCCACAAAGAGGCCATGGAGTGAGAAGCGAGTGGGCCTAGGCCTGAGTCTCAGGAAACTCCATTGGCTGACAAAGGATGAGTCAGCAGAGGAAAGTGAGAAGAAATGGCTTGAGAGATCAGTGAGGAAAGAGGTGACTAACATGGCATGGGAAAAGGCAGGATCTCCTAAAGTCTAACTTTGATCATGTCACCAGACTTATGGGTGGCCCTTGCTTTTGTAAGCACAATTTGATTTTGGAAGAGGACTGATCTCCAAAGACTGACCCATGCTAATCTGTTCATGAGACCCTGGTACCTTTTTCAGAATGCCAGTTTTACTCATTTGCAGATTGACACGCTCTGATACTGATTAGCACTTTCCTTCCTTGAAGATAAATACACTTGGGATGACTCACTGTTCTTAGAAGGTTGCTGGATGAGCAGGGCATCAGAACTGGGAAATTTAAGAAACCAATGACTGGAAGCTATGGTGACCAGTGACATGGACATATCCAGCAGGATCCTGATGGGAAACAAATCAACCCAGATGTTGAGATTTTATGGGCTAGCAAAGATAAGAGACCGAACAGGGAGGGTGAAGCACCCAGGGACTAGCAATGCCCTCAGCTGAAGGAACGAGAGGAGGAAACAGTGTTACCGGAGCCCAGTGGGAGCTGAGACTGTGGAGGAGGCCTCAGTGGGAGTCGCAGCTGTGGAGAGCAGGAAGAACACTCCCAGCCCTCCCCTCTGATGCCTTCATTGGTGAGCCCTGCTGGCAGCCAGCAAGGGAGCCAGAGACAAGCATCCTGCAGGAACCTCCAGCACATGGCAGAGGAGAGTGGATCTGAGGATTCCAGAGAGACAATAATGGGGCGGGGAGTTATGGCAACCATGAGCATTCTCCTAGCTAACTGAATACGGCCGCCCCTTAACCAAACACATCTGCACAAACCAGAAACTTGTGCTGTTAAGATAACTTCTTGTCTGAACTAGTCTAGTGCCAGAAACACAACCTAGATCCCCTCAATGCACCTTTTCTACAGGTGATGGCAAATAGATGCATTGTGGTGAGTTAACCTTAACCACTGAAAGTTATTTTAATTATAATCCAGCTTCAATTAGGCAAGTGCTGAATCAATCCTAGAATGTCTCCAGGAACTTTCATAGGCTCCTAGATTGACATCTTATGGAACAGCTGAGCTCAACTCGCATAATCTAAATGGACAAGTCCTACCTAGCAAGCTGGAACTTAAACCAGTGCTAGAAACTGACCAATCCATTAACCTAGAGACAAGTAAGCCCACATTCTGCCATCTCTACAGATGCATTTAACTGCATGGCAAGATCCTTAATTTCCACCGGTAAGGACTTAAATTTTTGGAGCAGAGCTTTTAAATTATAAAAATATAAAATTCTTCTGCCAAGGAAGAGGTGGAGAGAAAGAGAAGCTGGTAAGAGATACTTCAGAAAGCTAGCAACCCTTCCTCCAACACAAACAACACATCCCTGTTACTCATCCCAGCCCCTCCCTTTCTAATGTCTTTATCTGACTCTCCCGAGTGTAATTAAGGACTAGAATGGTACCTTGAGGTGCATTTACAATTACTTTACCGTTATCTATGTAAGGTAAACATGCTGGACCAGACTGCTGTCACCAGCAATGACTGCTAGAGATGAAGCAAGACTCACTTTTTTCTACAATCTTTAATTTCTGGAAGCTTTCCAGTACTTCCCCATTTAGTATTCTGGGTAAGAAGTCCCGTATTTGCATCACTTCCGTTGTCAGCCGTTCTAGATCCTTCTTTCGGACTTTAACAAATTCTTCTTTAGTTCCCATAAGCTAAAAGAACAAACAGGCCTTCAGATTATTACATTTCTCTTCAGATGACTAAAACCAGCAGTCTGTCTCCTTGCTTCCTTTATAATGCCTTTCATGTTCATCCTTTCAAATGCATGCATGTCTTTACCCAAAGTGCCCTCTGCTGTGTAGATTACATCTTAGAGCCCGACCCGCGGCCTTCAAAATGGGAGCTATTTCTTCAAGTGCATAACGAGGCCCTATTCCTGAATGTCAAAGAAAACACTAGCAACTTTTCTTTAACATTTCAGCGCCAAGCGAATCAGGAGAAAAGGAAATTTGCTAGATTCGGGTGCCCAAGCCCTTGGCTGGCCACCTCATTCAGTGTTCACCTTTCCAAGTTGCCCAGGTCAGAAACAGGAAGTTGGGTGACTCAAAGTACTACCATTAACAGGGGACAAAACCAAGATCCTTCTCCCCCATCACGTGTAGTAGAGGAAGCATGAGGGCGGCTCTGAATCTACACTACATACGCCCTGACACAAGCCTCCCGGCCTCGCGGGGAGGGTCGGCTCCGGGGGTCAGAGGGGCGCCGCCACCATCTCCTGTTCGCGCGCCCACCGCCCACCAAGCAGCCTCTGGACCCGCCTCCAGTTTCAGAGGCAGGAGCGCTGGCCTGCACCCCAAGCTCAGGCCCGGCTATAGGCTCTGAGGCCCAAGGCCATTTCCCAGGGCACGGGACGAGGCCGACAGAGGTTGCAGTACAGCGAGGGTAAGCAAATGGCGGCAGCTCAAGACACGCGGGCAGAGGCCCTTGCCTCCTCACTGACCCCGGAGGCCTCCTCACTGACCCCCGGGCCTCCTCACTGACCCCGCGGGCCTCCTCACTGACCCCGCGGGCCTCCTCACTGACCCCGCGGGCCTCCTCACTGGGCCTCCTCACTGACCCCGGAGGCCTCCTCACTGACCCCCGGGCCTCCTCACTGACCCCGCGGGCCTCCTCACTGACCCCGCGGGCCTCCTCACTGACCCCCGGGCCTCCTCACTGACCCCCGCGGGCCTCCTCACTGACCCCGCGGGCCTCCTCACTGACCCCGCGGGCCTCCTCACTGACCCCGCGGGCCTCCTCACTGACCCCGGAGGCCTCCTCACTGACCCCCGGGCCTCCTCACTGACCCCGCGGGCCTCCTCACTGGCCCCGTGGGCCTCCTCACTGACCCCGGAGGCCTCCTCACTGACCCCCGGGCCTCCTCACTGACCCCGCGGGCCTCCTCACTGACCCCGCGGGCCTCCTCACTGACCCCCGGGCCTCCTCACTGACCCCCGCGGGCCTCCTCACTGACCCCGCGGGCCTCCTCACTGACCCCGCGGGCCTCCTCACTGACCCCCGGGCCTCCTCACTGACCCCGCGGGCCTCCTCACTGACCCCCGGGCCTCCTCACTGACCCCCGCGGGCCTCCTCACTGACCCCGCGGGCCTCCTCACTGACCCCGCGGGCCTCCTCACTAACCCCCGGGCCTCCTCACTGACCCCGCGGGCCTCCTCACTGACCCCGCGGGCCTTCTCACTGACCCCGCGGGCCTCCTCACTAACCCCCGGGCCTCCTCACTGACCCCGCGGGCCTCCTCACTGACCCCGCGGGCCTCCTCACTGACCCCCGGGCCTCCTCACTGACCCCGGAGGCCTCCTCACTGACCCCCGGGCCTCCTCACTGGCCCCGCGGGCCTCCTCACTGACCCCCGGGCCTCCTCACTGACCCCGCGGGCCTCCTCACTGACCCCCGGGCCTCCTCACTGACCCCGCGGGCCTCCTCACTGACCCCGCGGGCCACCTCACTGACCCCGCGGGCCTCCTCACTGACCCCCGGGCCTCCTCACTGACCCCCGGGCCTCCTCACTGACCCCCAGGCCTCCTCACTGACCCCCGGGCCTCCTCACTGACCCCGCGGGCCTCCTCAGCGCCACCCGCCTCGCCCATGGCCACCACTGAGGCCCTGGCTCCCTGCGCCTGCGCTGCGCCCTCTGACCCCTGACACCAGAATGCGTGGGAACTAGCGCGAGAACGTGCGCACCCGAGGGATTAGGTATGGAGAGCAGCAAGGCTCAAACCTCAGAGTTTGTGCTGATTCTCTGCCCCTGGCTTTGCTGGGGTTTTAAACTTGTTAGCTGCAAAGTGGAAGAATAGTAAGACCCAGGTGCAAGTGTTGAGTGAAATACTGTTTGCAGAGTGGCGGTAAACGAAGGGGCCATGCGTCCAAGGGAACTGCCCACCCGCGGTGGGCCTTAGCTCCTCTAAGCGAGGGTGGAAGGCATCTAACCACAGGTTCTTCTGGAAGTCTGTCCCTGTTAGGGAGTGTCAGTACAGCTAGCTGGTCCTTACTGAGATGACCACAAAATACATTGGGATTGAAACTTTGTGGCGCATGCGCAAAAGTCTGTGCTCTCAAAAGAATTGTCAATCGTTGTACTGTTGCTATTTGGCTCCATTGACTAATGAGTTTGCTGAACACTGACCTAGTCCATTCGCTTGTTGCAGATAGGCCAACTGGGTTCTTAAAATAGGGTGCAGCTTATGGGTTGGAATACACCTGCTTACTTTACGGCTAAGACTTCGTTTGTCTCTGAAACTCTCAGGAAGTTCCAGAGTGCTGCTCTCCAATCCTGAGAGCGGTCTCACAAGGACACTCCAGATCCATCTCCGCCTGGAACCTGCCTACACTTGCCCTTTCCCTGCCCCAGGACCAACCTCTGCACAGGGACCTGCCCTCCACCCCAGCACCTGCCATCATCTGCACTGGGCCCTGCCCTGCTGACATTCAGGCACCTGCGCCCGCACTGGGACCTGCCCCCACACCAGGACCAAGACAGGGATAGACGCTGGAAGGGCGCTGCCTATGCCTGGCCACAGAGGCCTCTCAATGGGGCTGCCCCCAACATCCCACCAAGAAAGCGAAGAACGGCTCTTCTTCCCAGTCTCTACCTGCCCAGGCGGTACAAGAATAATACAATTAACAACTCGGTTCCGTGTATTTTGTAGGACAGCTGCCAACCAAATGAGTTTTTAAAAATATATAGTTTATTGATTTTTTTTTTTTTTTTTTTTTTTTACAGAGAGGGATAGAGAGCTAGAAACATCGATAAGAGAGAGACATCGATTAGCTGCCTCCTGCACAGCCCCCGCTGGGGATATGCCTGCAACCAATGTCCATGCCTGATAGATTAATCAAAGAAGGTAGCTGAGACTGGGAAGCCAGGACACAGGGTTTTATTGGAGTTGGGCACCCCCCGCCGGCTGCTTCCAGAGGTAAAGAGTAGAAGAGACTGGAGAGGCCGTAAAACACTCGGGGGTCTACTTTTAAGGGGAAGAGAGGGGATGGGGCTTAGGTACTCAGCACACGCTGATTGGTGGTTAGGGACTTGTGGGTACCCAACTCCAATAAAAGCCTGTGTCCTGGCCTCCCAGTCTCAGCTACCTTCTTTAATTAATCTATCAATGCCCTTGACCAGAATGGAACCTGGTACTCTTTGAGTACGCAGGCCAACGCCCTATCCACTGAGCCAAACCGGTTTCAGCCAAATGAGGTTTTTTTTAAATATATATTTTATTGATTTTTTTACAGAGAGGAAAGGAGCGAGACAGAAACATCCATCAGCTGCCTCCCGCAGACAACCAAGGTACGTGCCCCTGACAGGGAATCGAACCCTGGACCCCCTCAGTCCGGCAGGCCTTCACTCCAAATGATTTTTTTGGTGATTGGACTTAAAGATTCTAGACCTTTTACACCTGGCCATCCGACTCTTCCCGGCCAAGATCCAGCCCTGGCTAACCTCTCCGCCAACGGCCTGGGGCTCTATGACTACCGAAAACCAGCGAAGGCGCGAAGCCAACCGTCGCTGGTGTGTTTCGCCGCCGGACGCCCCGGCGCCGGCTCCCAGAACGCGCTGCGAAGCCCGGCGGCGCCTTTGTGACGTCATCGCCCCGCGCCGCGGCGCCGCCGCCGCGTTCTGCGCAGTTGCGGCCGGAGCGGCGCGGCGGCGGCAGTCGCTTGGCAGCGGCGGAAGGCTGAGGGGCGGCGGGTTGTGGCCGGGGATGCTCCGGCGGGTTGGAGGGCCCCCGCCATGCAGCCGGCCGAGATCCAGTTCGCCCAGCGGCTGGCGTCCCACGAGAAGGGCATCCGGGACCGCGCGGTGAAGAAGCTGCGCCAGTACATCAGCGTGAAGACGCAGAGGGAGACAGGTGGGCGCCCGGCGGTCAGCCGCGCCACATGGCGGCGGGACGGCGCTCAGCTCCGCCCCGACCCTGGCCGGCCGCGTGCTTCTGTGGGCGCGCACCGTGGGTCTAGCCTCGTTTCACATTCGAGGGCGAGAGGCCGGCGGGGCTTAGGGAGTCTGCTGGAAGTCCTTAGTGAGCGAGGAAACTGAGAATATAGCCCCAGTCTGCCCCTCACCGAGCACTCTACCTGCTAGGCTCATCAGCCCGATTCATTCTGCTGGGCGCTTCACTGAATCATGCCATCTTCAGACCAGTGCTTTTAGGAGCTGGGGTGACGGGAGAGGAGACAGTCCCACCCTGGAGGAACTTGTGCTCGTAAAGCTGGGGCCGGGAGATCACGAGAGCAGAGCTTGTTAGAGTGGAGTAACGGAAATGGAGGTCCTGGGCTGGTCCACTCCGGGGCGATGTCGAACAGAGCTGACCAGAGGCGGGAGGAAGAGCGGAGCATGCCCCAGAAATGCTGGGAGAGACCAGGAAAGTCAGGGAGGGTGAGGCCTGGCTGGGTCACATTGGGGGGTTGTAGTTGGATTTTCAATGCAGTGGGTGCCATTGAAGGGTTTCGTTTACCTGATGCAAAATAGGTTCTGTGTAGTTCCTTATGCTCCCTGAGGTGTGAACTGACATAGGAAATGGAGGTTTTCGATTGCGCTAAGATCAAGCTTGCTTTATTTATTAGTCCGTTGAGAGTCTACTTGAAACAGTAGGTATTGCCTCCCCCTATACTGGCATTGTCAGTTTATTTGCTTAGAAATGGACACCTAGAAAAAAGGAACTGCGGTATAATATGATGGGAAGTCTGCTAGAAAGAGGAATGAAGACCCAAATTCTCGATTTCAATTGTGTTAGGATCTCCCCGACAGGCTTCATTTACTCTCCTGGTTTTAGGTATCCCGGTTATATTGAAGGCTCTTGAATCTAAACGTCTAGCCACGACCTTTTATACTTTCAGCTCAGCTGTGCCCCACTAACGACATCTCCACCAGGATGTCCCACAGAAACCTCAGATTCAGAATGCCTAAAAAGTGACTCATTTTCTTCCCCCAAAAAACCTGTCTTCTGCTGCCCATCTGCCACCTGTTCTAATTTTGTTCCCACCGTCCATTCAGACTCAGCTGGGTTCATGGTATTGTCCTGGCCTTTTCTCTTCCCCACCCTCTCCAGCCCCCACCCCCACATCCAGAATCCTTCACTCATACCTGTTTCACCTCCCACATTACTCTCTTCTGGCCCACATCTTCTTTATCTCATCCGGGCTTCCGTACTGGCTTATGTCCTAACTGATTTCCTTGACTCCTCTTGTGCCCCCTTGAACCCATCTTCCATAAACCAGCTCAGTCATCTTCCTAAAACAGGTCTAATCTCCTCACCACCGTTCTGGAATTCCAGGTCTGCAAAGCATCTCTCTCCTCCCCTTTTCTTTCCACCTAATTCCCTACATGACTGCTTCCTGCTCTAACGGCAAACCATTCCTGGGTCCTGGTGTTCGCTGTCCTATTTCTCCCCTCTGCCTTTGCTTTTCTTGTGCACGCTGAAAAGATTCCGACTCTTGATCCACTCCCGATATTCGTTATCACTTTTCTTATCATCTCACCCCCTCTCTAGGATTCTGAAATACCCAGTTTGTCTCTATTGTAGTACTTGGCTACATTGCTAGTTAATTATCTGTTAATGTGTCACTCTTACTTCAAACACTGTAAGCTTCCATCTGTTTTCTTAGCTGGAGTGGGAGCACATCCAGGCGTACAGGGGCCTGGTTGTATACAAGAACAGAAGGCCAGATGCAGTGCATACGGGGCTGAATCAGCCAGAAAAAACCTGTTCCTCAAACCCCTTTGGTGAGCAGGTTCGGGATCTGAGATGCTGAGGCAGGGGCATGAGGCCAGTGGTTTTACACCAACCAGTGCCCAGGGTGTTGTCTGGTTAGCACCCATCAGACCCAGAGTTACTTGTCTGGTGCCTCTTGGTCGATGCTCTATCCACATTGCAAGAGAATAGTGGCCCTTCAGAAAACTAACCGCAGAGTGAATGTCATAGGGGTGGTGATGGGACAAAATAAACATGGTCTCTGCCACAGCTGTGCTCCATCAGAATAGAAACACAAGTTTGGAAATAACTGGGCCTGACATTTGAATCTCATTGACAGGCTGAAATTTTTTTGTTTCTTGTCTGGGTCATAGTAAAAAAACAAACAAACAGATTTTACTTTTTTTTCCTAATAAAAATGTTTTTTGATTTCTCAAATATATTTAATATATTTTTATTTATTTCAGAGAGGAAGGGAGAGGTAGAGAGAGATAGAAACATCAATAATGAGAAAGAATCATTGATTGGCTGCCTCCTGTGCATCCCACACTGGGTATTGAGCCCAAAACCTGGGTATATGCCCCCACCCAGAATTGAATTAAGACCTCCTGGTTTATAGGTTGGTGCTCAACCACTGAGCCATGCCAACCAGGCACATGGCTTTGTGATTTTAAAAACAAATTAGAAGTATGTTCCGCTTAGCTTTTTTTCTTTTTCTTTTTGTAGCACATAAGGTAACAGTACATGTTACAGTTGATGGGTGTTAGAGTTGAGGCAGTACTGGGTGAAATAAGTGTGTTTTCATACTTACAGTGTTGGGGGGTGGGTGTCTCAACCCCATGTAATGATTAGGAGCAGTGCCTGTTCTGACACAGGTGTGGGTTCGAGTATAACACTCACCCCACCTGAAACGGCTCCTGTGCGCATTTGTGGTAAGAGGCTGTTGGATTTTCTTACTTCAGAGCTTACTATTTCCTACATCCACGTCTCATTTTCACTTCCCTTCAGTCGATTGGAATAAGCTAAGCCTATATTGTCAGAAACTTAGTTGTATTAAGTTTAAGAGACTCAACCTGCGGAAGAAAACGCAGGTCAAGAAGCAGTTGTGAAAGGAAACTGCTTTCACTTTCAGAGTTTTGAAAGAAATTAAATAATGAATATTTCTCTGTTTTGCTTTAAATGCTTCAAACATTGGTACCTTGTTTTTATCAGCTAAATTCTTGGGTGAAAACAAGTTGTCTTGATACTTATATTGAAAATATACATTTTAAACAGAAGAGCTTAAACAGCCTATGGGTAGAGAATGTGAGACAATCATAATTCTCACAAATTGAACAGTGCTTTGCTCTTACAAAGTGCTTCTGATACTTGCTCTAAATTTTGGGCTGAACCATAACAGGCAAGGAAACAGGCATTAGCAGCAGTTCTGTGACTGCTGGTAGTAAATAGCAAGCTGAGACCTGGCCAGGGTTTGTTCTGCGGTACTCTGTTTCTTCGCATGGGATGAAACGGTCAGAATTCGCTTTCCTGTCCAGCTCCCTGTCCTGCCCACTCTCTAGGATCTGCTAATCACAGTTACTTTGTCGAAATCTGTTTGCAATTACAGAAGCATCTGGCAGATCATCTTTTAACCTTCACCCATTAGAGGTATGGGTTGTCCACTGAGACAAATTATCACTTAAAGACCCATCTGGAGATATACACTGTGCTGTTTTTAAGTGAAAAGGGCCAGAATACAGACTGTGTAGACCACATGATGCTATTTAGGTCACACACAACTGCATTTCTGTATCACATGTAAGTGAATACATAGGAAAGATACATGTCAGCAGATAACAATCCCCTGGGAGGAGACTGGGGTCGCAGTGATCAAAGCAGTTTTGATTGTGTAACTTGATATAGATATGAAATTTTTCCCATGAAAATGTGTTCTTATTGGTTAGGGCTCTCTATTGCAATTGGACAAAACATCCAAGCCACCCTAGTTTTAAGGGGAAACAAACTAACAGTTTCATGTGGAGCTCAGCTAAAGGCACCAGAACCTAGTTTTTCTCTTGCAAATTCTGCTACCCCCAGATTGGTTTCATTCTCAGACAGGCTCCCCTTCATGTGGCAAGCTGGCTGAGCGCAGGTCCAAACTGTGTCTTCTCTTCAAGTCTACTAGGAGAGAACTGGAGATTTTCTAAAGCCTGAGCGAGGGGATCTTTGGGGGTGGGAGGGGGGATTCATTCTTGAACAGAATTCATGCTGATTTGGCTGGCATAAGCTCAACTCACTGTTTTGCCTCCATTTGGTTAAGTCCAACGCAGACCACTGCCTCCTTCCACAGGTCCTGCCTAAATAATAAACAGCCCTGGAGGGGGAAAGGGTGCAAGTGCTCAGCAAAAATCCCCTGTACCAAGCCCCATGCAGAAATCGGTGTCATTTAAGTCCTGTTCACCGGTGTCTATGCGTTTCTGATTGCATTATGAAGAGTTTTCTAAACAAGAAAGAACAAGAGCCCACATTAACACTTTGGTAATATCCTGTAGTTCGTTTCTTTTTATTAAGGAATAGTTCAGACATTTATCAGTACCTGGCCAGTTTGTCTGATCTGTTCACGAATCTTGTTTTTCCTTGCAATTTATTTTTTTGGAGGAACTGGGTCACGTGTCCTGAGGAGTTTCCCACATTTAGGGTTTTTCTGTCTCTGTCCCATGGTCTCACTTGGCATGTTTCTCCTGTGCATTTCTTGCAAACTGGCATTAATTGTTAGACCTGATGAGATGGAGGTTAGTGTGCAGGAGGAAACTCCTTTCAGTGTTCTTCCCGCTGGTCTGATAGTTAAGTCTGCATAAGACAAGTAAGAAAATAACCAGCCGAAACCGGTTTGGCTCAGCGGTAGAGCGTCGGTCTGCGGACTGAAAGGTCCCGGGTTCGATTCCGGTCAAGGGCATGTACCTTGGTTGCGGGCACATCCCCAGTAGGGGTGTGCAAGAGGCAGCTCGACGTTTCTAGCTCTGTATCTCTCTCCCTTCCTCTCTGTAAAATATCAATAAAATATATTTAAAAAAAAAAAAAAAAGAAAATAACCAAATGTTATTACATATGTACATATGGGAACCCCATGTGTCAGCGAGACCACACATACAGGAGAGGGACAGAGACAAAGTTACAATGGGGGATATGTGACATTCTGAGCTAAGGATGAGGTAAGGCACTGGGGCTGCAGAGGGGAAGAGAGTGTCATTGCAGGGTGACAAGAAGAGCAGATGGCCAGTAATCAGTAGTGTGCCCTGCCCTAGAGATAGGTTAAAAAAAAAAAGTGACTTCTGGTGATGTCTTATGAGCAGGGCCCCTCATTTAAATTCCCCAAGCAGGAGAGGAGAGTTGCCCTTGAGCCTGCAGGGTCTGGGCTGCCTGCAGCTCATGACCATCCACATTCCACAGAGGCGGGTCTTTGGTGACTCGTTCTGCACTGCCATGGCAGCTGTTTTTGTCTTTCGTGAGATTATTTAGCAGGTGGTGCTATGTTCTTATTGCATCACATCTGGCACCGAATGAATAGTGGCTGATGTCCGCAATTTGCAAGTTGAGATGGACCAGTGGGTTTGGGTTTGTGTGTTGTTGTTCTGATTTATCCATTTTAAAGTTGTTCAGTATTTTTTAATGTTTTAGCAGCCATTGGTGATCTTGGCCCAGAACCACTCATTCATTATTTTTAACATGAATGAATGCACAGGTCCCTGTCACAAAGTTCGTACAATCAGGACTGTGTTTGGCTCAGTGTGTGGGAGTGGGCAGTCACACAAGCATGTTGTGTTCGCTAAGGCAGATCCCCAGATGTGGCTTGTTTGCGACAAGAGGAGAGGAAAACCAATTGGCTTGTCATTGCCCAACCTCTAAAGGAAATGCACTTCAGTAAACTAATTTTACCCTGGTTTCTGGTATATTTTAAGTGAGAATATAACCAAAAATCAAAATAGACCACAATAAAATAGTTTATATAAGAAAAGTCTTTAGTAACTTGGAAATCAGTACCCATAAAGGTATCAAGCTCACTTTGTATGAACTAATTAAACTTCAGTCCATCAAAAGGATGTTTGTCACTTTGTAATTATCTTTTGAAATATTAAGATCACATTGATTCCAAAGATATACTTATTTACATTTACCTAGTTGATCATAGTCTGCTCCTCCAAAAAGACCTTTCCTAGTACCTCCTAGTAGAACATTAGTAAAGACCATTTGTAAGATGCGTTAAGACTTGAGGATTTGGCTTATTTTCCACAGGCTTGGAAACTCCAAGAGTATCCATTATCCTAATTTTATAATTCCTTATGTCACTCAGCAATTCTTCCACGGCCCAGCAGACAAGACTGCGCGTGTCTTGTGGTTTGGTCATAGGTGGTACAGGTGGAGGTAGAGGACTTAACGTAATGAGAACAAGGCAAACCAAGGTGCCACTTAAAACAAGACTAAAATTGCCCAGTAAATGAAAACCATAACTGGGAGGGGATTATATCAGGGTACAGCAGGTATGATCTTAAAAGGATCTCCTGCCAAAACCGGTTTGGCTCAGTGGTAGAGCGTCGGTCTGCGGACTGAAAGGTCCCAGGTTCGATTCCGGTCAAGGGCATGTACATTGGTTGCGGGCACATCCTCTGTAGGGGGTGTGCAAGAGGCAGCTGGTCAATGTTTCTCTCTCATGGCGTTTCTAGCTCTCTATCCCTCTCCCTTCCTCTCTGTGGAAAATCAATTATATATATATATATATATATATATATATATATATATATATATTGTGTTTTGTTTTTTTAAAGGATCTTCTTAGTAAAAATATCCCTGAGCTTTACCAATTTCCCTGGGGCCGATTGTGTGGGATTTAAGCAAATCCTTGCATCTTTTGTACGATTTGCATTTTCACTTTGCAAGACAAATGAAAATGATGTAGTTCAGGGGAGATGCTAGTTTCAGCAGAGGGACATTTAGGGGAGCTCATTTTATAAATAAGCACCTCATTAGTTAATTTTTTGTTGTGATTCCATTCGTTTCCTCACATTACTCAGGCAATGAGGATACACCATCACTACCACCTGCCCCATAGCTGACAAAACTGCCAGCTGTATATGTGCTTGTTTTATAACAATGAGGAAATTTGTGCATGCCCTTTGCAGAGGAAAATGTATGTGGTGTTATTCTCACTGCTTATGTGGCAGTCCTGAACTTGGGGAAAAGCAGTGTGCGAATTCTGAAATAAGATTTTGTGTTTTGCCCTCTAGGAGGTTTCAGTCAAGAAGAACTTCTAAAGATATGGAAAGGGCTCTTCTATTGCATGTGGGTGCAGGACGAACCCCTTCTGCAGGTAACATGCTCTTCCCTTTGTCCCATTGCTGGGTCTTTGGCATGGAGGTTAAGAGAGACCTGGTTTTATCAGTCCCCTAATGTGCAGACGAACTGAGAAGCATTGCTTCAAGGATTCCCTGTCGCCTCTTGTCATATACAAAAGGAGGCAGTGTCCCAGCATTGAGGTTAATTACCTTTTCGGATAATAAAGAATACACGTAAATTAAAGGTTTGCCATTTCCCTGCCAGTTTCCTAGTCCCGTGGTAGGGTTTACATTAAAGTTTTTGTTTGTTTTCTCTTGTTTGTGATAAAAAAAAAAAAAATGCCATGGCACTAGTCTAAGAGCCTGTGAGCACCCCTGGCTCCATGCCAACCTTTGCCATGCAAAGGGGCGTCTGTGTTTCCATTACTGGGGATTAGGATAGAAATCTCAATTTAAGTTTTAAGTTACATGGTGCAAAGGCCTGGGCAGCCACCTCTCTGGGGTCAGGGCCACTCACGGCCCCTTCGGATGCCCCACTAAAGTCGGCTGGGACTTGTCACAGCGTGTGTGCGGAACCCATCTGCCAAGCACAGTGGGCACCCCCACCACACTGTTTAGAAAAACAGCTTCACTGTTTAAAGGGTTTCGTTCTGATGTGTAAAAGCAGAGTGAAGATATAAACCTTGAAATGCCATTCAAAACCCTCTAACCATCATGGGCGGATTTTACTTGTCTAGGTTTTTAAGGCACAACTCTGCCTTTTCCTCCAAGCCATGTAGTAGCTCACTCTGATTATTGCTTTTACTACCCTGAACATATTTTGAGTAGGATAGCAAGGCAAAATATTTTTAAATTATATTCAAAAGTAACAGCTAGCAGCTTTAGTGGAGGAAGGAAATGGAATAAGAACATCACTTTCGGGGAATTCATTAGAACTGGGTGAGGGAGACCTGAGGCCGGAGGAAGTGCAGATAATAAGAATCTATCTTTTAGTAACTCAAAAAGAGTTCTCTTGTTGACGCTCCCCTTAGACCCAAACCACCAAATTCCCTACAAACAGGCTTGCTGCCTCTGAGAACTGGTGTTCCCAAAGGCACCTTTGCCCAGGACAGAGCCTAATGTCTATTCCCTGTGCTTCCCGCCGCCCGCTGCCCGCCGCTGCCGCCTGTCTGAGCCAGCCAGGGAGAGGGCTGTCCAGTTCCACTTTTCTTTTCCAGAGAGAGACCTGGGGCGTCTGTGTCTCCATTGCTGGGATTAGGATAGAAATCTCTATTTAAGTTTTAATGTATCTTTTAAGCCAGGAATTGACAGCTAATTTATTTCCTCTGTAGGTCATTTGAACAGATAACTAGAGATACTTTTTTAAGCAGACAGCTTAAACCAATCTCAGAGGCATATGAAATTGGCACAGTAGTCCATTGAAATTGAAGATTTTGCATAGATACCCACATGCACACTTCTTAGTGGAAGGGACATGGAAAACAGAGGTACAGGTTCTCACCCACCCACCCAAGCAGGTACAGAAGGAGGTGCCGGCCTTGGTGCTGTCGTCTCACAGTGTTGCCATATAGTAACCCCAGTGTTTCTCCCCAACCGCCTTTGCAGGAGGAGCTAGCAAACACGATTTCCCAGCTCATCCATGCTGTTAACAACTCTGAGGCCCGTAAGTCCTGATGTTTTCATGACTTTCAAAACGTCCTTGCTTTTCAGATTTGGTAACTTGCCTATGGTATCTAATCCATATTGTTCCTTCTCCTTCCTTCCAAGCTTCCATTTTCCAGTGGCCTAATTTAATGTGAACCTGGGGTGTCAGTGTGTAGATGTCAGGCGACAAACTCTTCCCATGGGAAGAAACTATGATAACCTTAGATATTGACTCTGAAAGAGGGTGAAGGAGTACCTTGTAGAATATCATATTGGATATCTCAGATTTCAAAAAATATATACCTTAAATAAGCCTCCAAAATCTCCAAATTCTGAGTTACTGTAACACTCCTAGAAGCTATCCGTGCATATGTCAGTGTGTACAGTACTCTCTGGATGCCAGGTTTATCCCCAGAACTCGAGCCATTAGGGTTGTCACTGGTAATAAACTGTAAAGCAACCCCTTTACCAAAAAGGATAAACGGGAGACACATTCTTCTGGGACACTCGGGCTCTGATTACTTCCAGAGGAAAAAGCAGACCGCAGAATGATTGTTTTCTGCTCACCCTCCCCGAGAACAAACCACCCAATGGCCTTCGTAGTCCTCAGAGGTTGTCTGAACTTGAGCAGAGCCCCAACTGGCATGTAATGAACGCAATTCTACACATGGAATATGATGTAGGTCTTCATGTATCAAGAAAGATTTGTGCAAAAAAGTGAATTAAAAATTTTTTTGACAAAATGCTAGTTTTGTGGTTCAGAAGAGAAAAATTGAATGTTTTGTTATAGCTTACCCAGCTAACATTGAGCATGAAACAGAAAGCTGAGTTTCTGCATGAGTCCATCAGAATTACTGGCTTTGGATTCTTAAGTGTAAGTGGGTTGAAAAGACCAATAGACGTGGCTCAGAAAATCTTTAGATTTAGAACTTGGCTTTCAGGAGATTAAGAAAAATGCTTCAGGGAGCATTCTAGTTAGGCATTAAGATATTACCAGGTTTCCTGTTATTATAATGTGCTTTGCTTAAATGTAAAAGGAATTATTGAGCATATTTAATGATTGACCAAATTTTCTAGCAGCCCAAGGATTCTTGAGAGAAGTAAATAATGAATAGTCCCACTTGTTTCTTTTCATCACGTCTGTGCTTTATGGTGATGTGCTAACCTGGGGCCAAGCATTCAGAGCCTGTGTTCCCTGCAGAGCACCTGTTCATCCAGACCTTCTGGCAGACCGTGAACCGAGAGTGGAAGGGGATCGACAGGCTGCGCCTGGACAAGTACTACATGGTGAGACCAGCCCGCCTTCGCTCCAGCTCCTGCCAAGGCTCCTGAGAGGGAGGGAACAGTCCGCTTCTTAAACACGGTGGGAAGGTTTGATTGTGAAGCAAAGTGAGTGCTAGGCTTGCTGAGATGACAGGCATTGTGAACATTAGGCAGCCTTTGAACCTGATCTCGGAGACCTCTCTCTTTGTCCCTTTCGGTTGTTAGGGACCAGTTTGCATTTTATGATCTAAAGTTGAACGTGGTTATTGTGGATATTTTCTCATTTGGGGATCCGGGCGACAGCCGTGTCATTAGCCTCATTCTACAAAGCTGATCAGTCCTTCTTACTTCCTTTTGTAATACAAGTTGTCTGTCTTTAGCTGATCCGTCTGGTCCTGAGGGAGTCCTTTGAAGTTCTGAAGCAGAATGGCTGGGAAGAAAGGTTGGTAAACTATTTGGGTTAGCATTTGGTGGCCTGAAAACCTTTAAGGTAAAAGTTTGTTTTTCAAGCCTTTCAGTTAATCACCAAGTATGAATTGCTACATCTGTGCTATGAGAGGCAAAACTCCCTTTCACATAAAGAACTTAAAACCCAGCGGAGGTATATGAAAGAGTTGAGTACATAAGACAGTCAGCTTTTTATACTGATTTCAGTAGTTACTCTTTTCCTTGTGAAACTTGCTCAGTCTCGCATGGCTTGTGCAGTTGTAGCATGAGACTAAATGTTACATATTCCCAGAGTTGGGGCGTGGGGTTGGGTTGACACACTATAGTTAATAGACCCGTATGTGTTGTTTTCTTCAGCCGAATCAAGCTTTTCCTCGATGTCTTGATGAAGGAAGTCTTGCACCCTGAGAGTCAGTCTCCAAATGGGGTGAAATTCCACTTCATTGATATTTATCTGGATGAACTCTCCAAAGTGGGAGGGAAAGAGGTAAGAAACAATCCGACGTCTGCCAGCCATGTGATGAGACCACAGCTACCTGATCAGGGCTTCCTATGAGCTGGATGCAGTGCTGTTGGTGGCCCTCTGCGTTGCCAGTGACAGAGCGTGAATCAGTTCAACCTGGCTTCTGACACATTTCTTCCCCATCTAACAATGTGTCCTAAGCAGCTATTGAGACGTGGGCGGGATTCCTGCACTAAAGTTGTGCATGGAATCTAACTTAGGCAGCATTTGAAAGCGCCTACTTGGTCCAATAAAGAATTGGGTAACATGAGTAAATGCTCAGAATGCTGAGTTTTTAAAAGGGGGGAAAGAAAGGCAGTCGACCGAGCTGTGCAAAGCGTCTGACTCGTGTGAGTGCATTCATATAGGGATAGGCAAAGGACTGGAGGGAAGACACTCAACATTCTTTAATGTGTGGGTGACTATCTGAATGTGGGATTGTGAGCAATTTTTACTTTTTTTTTTCACAAGTGTTCTGCAGTGGACAGGTGGTGTTTTGGTTTTTTTCTTTTAATTAAAGAAAGTATAAATGTTGTATTAAAAAAGTAACCCCTCATCTCATTCTCTGGCTGAGATGCAGAGCTGCTCCCCAGAGGAGGAGGTGTGGAGCGGCGCAGTGGGTCACTGTGCTAGATGCCCGAGCGGCTGGAGGACAGCTGCAGCCTTTCGCCTGGCTCTGGGCCTGGGTGATGCATGCGCAGTGCGTTTGGCGTTGTGAGATGAGTGTCGCTCAGTCTGTGTGAAAAAAACAAGTGATACCTTTTTCAAGGACTTGTCAGGAAGGAGAAAGGGTTCTTTTTCCCTCTTTTTTTTTATTTCTTTTTTTCTATTTTGTTTCTAAATTACAGCTTGTAGCAGATCAGAATCTCAAGTTTATTGATCCATTCTGCAAAATTGCTGCCAAGACAAAGGAGTAAGTGATTCACATGTTTGTCTCTATTGCTTCAATTAGTGCTTAATTGGGGGAAGTGAGTTGTTTAGCATGATACAAGGTGCCTGGGATGGTTGTCCAAAGCTAATAACAGCCAAATGCTTAATTCCCGTTGGCAAGACATTTGAAGCTGTGAGTCATTATTCGGCTCTTCTGGCATTGCTCTTTGACCCCAATCATTCCAGGAATCACACACTCCCCCACCCAGAGTTCAGTCTGCTGCTGGTCCCACTGCTCTGGCACAGAGCCTTGTACTGGCTCCTTACAGCCCCCACCGGTTAGCACAGAAGTGTAGTTAGGAATACATGTGCCTGCTGAGCAGCTGGGTGGTCACACCGGGTCCTGGGTAGGCTGAAATTGGGGTTGCAGTGACCCTTGCTTCTCATCCCTCTGTCCTCTTCAGATAACGAGTTCCAGACCGTTGGTTTTAATCACATCCTCTTTGCTGTGCTTCCCCCTCAGCCATACACTGGTGCAGACTATAGCTAGGGGTGTTTTTGAAGTCATTGTAGATCAGTCTCCTTTTGTACCTGAAGAGGCGATGGAAGAACAGAAAACTACAGTGGGTGACAGCGACCTGCCTAAAGAAGAGACAGCTGACAGTGAGGTGACGTGGAGAAAAGCACTCAGTAAAAGGAAGACGGGTAAGAGAGTGTCCGTGAGCACTCTTTCGTGCATTTGTTGGGATCACCGACTACAGCCTAGAATTTATCAAAAATGGCTTTGTCTTGAACAGCCACCTGAGAACGGAAGCAGATGGATATTCCAAGTCCCTGTTTTGTTCAGGGGTCCTCTGGGGAAGACCCTGTGCCTCCCACCCAAATCTTACCTCCCAGGATGGCGTTTGTCATTGTTGGTGTTGCGTTGGGTTTTGTTTGTTTTGTTGTTTTGGCTTTTCAGTTGTATTTCAACACCCTAATGTGGTCTGGGATCTGTAGAGGTCCTGGACAGGAGGCCTGATGTGCATGTTTGCTGTGAGTGCACACACTTGTTGGTATAGCCTTCTGATCTTGGATCCCTTCCAAGTTCTTTTTCTTGGGATGGCTAAATGCCCACTGTGGGTTGATACTGTTCTTAACCACGGTTGTATATCAGTGCAGTCATGTAGAGAACGTGCATTAAAGTTGTGGCCCATCAGAACTCCTGGGTGCACAGCTGTGGTGCGTGGAGGGCATCCCTCCAGCTTTGAAATGTTATGAAGCCATTTTGAAATGCAAGAGTTTTCTAAAACCAATGGCCAGAGGAAATTGAATCATGTTTTTAAAAGCAGGACATAAAACTCTATGTGGCCGGAACCTGCTTTGTTTTACATTTACATGTGCCTTAAATAATCAGGGAGGATATATATCAATCAGGGGACGAGAAATGTTAGTATTAATAGCCCCACATGGCGGAGTTGTGACTTCTGTTTGTTTTATACTTTTGTCTGGTTGTTTTACATTGGTCGTGTATTATTTTTTAACAAAAGAAAAGAAAAAGAAGAAACGTTTTAATTTTAAATTCCACATAGGGGATGGGTTAATTAAAAAGCCTGAATAAATTCTATGTGGTCATGGCAGTTGCCCCTGGGTCCCCCTGCTCCCCACGTTTCTGTCTAAACTAGAGACGGCTCTCCAGGAGCACCAGCACCTGCTCTGTCTTCCTGCCTGTGCCCTGAGGGCGCACCACCAATGAGCTCCTGGGAATCCAGAAACAGTACAAGTTTGAAAAGTGGAGTTTTCATTAGTAATTTTTATCTGCTTTCTCATGGGCTTTAGTGCTTTTTTAATTATTTAATGTTAAAATTTGCATTTATATATTAATTTGTGCTTCCTGTAGCAGCCCCATGAAGTTAGTATACTACTATACAGATTTTTTTTTTCCTGCAGCCCAAACCTACCTGAAATTAGGGATAGGCCTCTGAATCCACACTCCTTCCATAGCCAGAGTCACATGGTGCCTGGGCCCCTGACCCAGCAGCTTCCTGTCCCCTGCGCTGTCTGGAGGGGGAGATCCTGTGTGCTGACAGCATTGAAGGCCAGGGAAGTTGGTCTGTAATCGATTTAACAGACAGAATTTGTGATTGCTCCCTAGTATTTTTTCATGTCCAGCGGCTGAAACAGCTTTGGGAAATTATAACCAAAACGGCTTTGGGAAATTATAAATGTATTTGCAGGGTTTTTCTCTTTAAGGAAGTTGTTTTGTTTTGTTTTTTCATTAAGAAACATCCAATTAGACAGTGGCTCCTTCAGGAGTAGTCATTGCTGTGTAATTGAAGAATTTTGTCTTTGGCTGTGTTTTGATAGCACTGGGCAAATGTCACTCCAGAAAGGAAGGAATCAGTGATGAAGGTGAGACAGATGGTGGCGGAAGCATGGAGGACACTGGGCCACCTCTCCAGGTTGGTGGCAGTTGTTGCTTTTTTTAGAAGATAGATTTACTGTGGGGTGGCCTGGCTAATTGGGAATTAGGGTCAGGGTAATTAAACTCTAAGGCCCAATGTGTCAAGTCCTTTCTATCCCTTCAGTCAGTAATGTCACCTTCCTTATAATGAGTTTATTGCAGACAAATCCAAATTTGATGGAATTTTGCTAAGATCTATTCCATACAGCAAAGTCAGCTCAGCTATACTTTTTTGTTTTGTTTTGTTTTGTTTTGTTAATCCTCACCTAAGAATATTTTTCCATTAATTTTTAGAGAGAGTGAAATGGAGGGGGGAGACACAGAGAGGTACATAGTACATGCCCGTATCAGAATCGAACCTGGGACCCTTCAGTCTGCAGGGCAACACTCTATCCACTGAGCAAACTAGCTAGGGCTTAGTAATACTTTTTAAATAAAGTTTACTATGTTACCAAGGGCAAATTGGATATCTTTGTAAATTACATTACAAAGAAGCACACCCAAGTAATTGTATGTGGTATATTTTACCACAGAGATCTTGCTTAAGTCTTTGGTTGCCCAGTCTTAGCATGTGCTTGTTCTGACGGCCTCTGAGTGCTGCCAGAGTCCCAGCTGGGTGCTCTGTCACTAGGAGGTGCATTTCCAGGTTACTGCAAGTTCATGTTTGTTTTTCTTCTCACGTAGTTTGATTATAAGGCTGTTGCGGACAGACTCCTGGAAATAACCAACAGGAAAAACATCCCTCCCTTCAACAGGAAACGCCTCTGCAAGCTAATCAAGAAGTAAGTGATTAGATGAGAAGGTATCCGTTCATTCTCGTTCATGTTCAAGTTCAGCCCTTCCGTTTATCTCATGGAATAGGACATGCTGTCACCATGCTTACATTTTTATTTTTAGCATATATTTATGCACTTACAAACTGCAATGTTTAATGACAGTCCCTCCCCTATCACTCCACACACACACACACACACCCCTCATGTCCCATTCTGCAAATGCAGCCTCACTCAGCTGTTTCATAACAATATAAAAAGAATGCCCTGACTGGTTAGAGCAGTGGTCGGCAAACTCATGAGTCAACAGAGCAACAAAGCTCAGTTTCGGCTCTTTTTTTTTTTTTTTTTTTTTTTTTAATCTTGCCACCCACTCTTTCATCCCAGGAACCACGCTGAGCCGAGAGCTGCATGTAGCTCGAGAGCCACAGTTTGCCGACCACTGGGTTAGAACATCAGCCCACGTACCAAAGGTTTCAGTTCCCTGTCAAGGGCACGTTCCTGTGTTGTAGGTTTGATCCCGGCCTGACTGGAGCTGTGTGCTGGAGACAACCAATCCGTGTGTGTCTGTCTCATATCTGTCTTTCTCAAGGTCACTCTCCCTCTCCCCCTCCCTTCCACTCTCTCTCAAAAAACATCAATGGGGAAAAATATCCTCGTTGTGTATTAAAAATTTTTAATAACTCTATTGATAATATCTAAAATTAGGTTGAGAAATTGCAATGTGAATGTTCTGCTGACGTGTTACCTGTTGGTGCGATACTGAGCTGGGTAGGGGTGTAGCTTTTTACCCCTTCCCCCACCCCTGGTGCGGTTATGCTGTAGTCGTCGTTGATGTCGTTATGACTGTACCAGTATTCACTGCAGAGCTCTGTGGCCTGTTATGACTGATGACATACAACAGCTGGGTTTGCTCACACGCCATGTGAGCAGGCACTGTTCTGAGCACTTAGATCACTTCACGTTTTGTGAAAAGCCTCATAAGCTGCCTTCTGTAATTCCCTCCTCCGAGGCATGGTTGACTCTGGCACAGGGAAGCCACTGCGTGGCCCAGGATTGTAGCTGCCGGACACAGGTCTGGATTTAGGCCTCCTATCACTTCCCCCCTCCCCCTTGCTTTGCCCACTTCCTTTGTATTCTGTTGCACCAAAATCTTACAGACTGAGCACTACTTTCATTTCTCCGCATGGTAAACGGGAGCTGGGTAGAGGCAGCGAATCTAAGCTGTGTCAGCCTTTAGAGACTAAGAAACAAAGCTAACCGAGGGTGATCTTTTCCTTCATTTTTGGCCTTTGTGTCACAATGCCTTTCCCCCTCCCCTTCTAGAGGAAAAAGAATGTGAATTCTAAGTATCACATGTTTCTTAAAGTGTGTACATATGTTTATAGAAAACAGAAAGAAGGGGTTTCTTTATAAACTTTTGTTGTTTTCCTTTTCAGATTCCAAGATCTCTCTGAAGGTGAGGAAGGCAGAGCATTAGAACTGATGTTCTTACCTAACTGTGGACCTCGCTGAGCACATTTAGGCCAAATAGTAAAAGAAACAAGATTGAAAACATAAGAAAGAGGAGTAGCCTTTATCTTTGAAAGATCGTCAGTTGCACCACTTGCTGCTCAGCTGAGAGAAGCCCTTAGAAGAACCACCCGCTGTGTGGGGCTTTGCTTTTCTTTTTTCTTTTTTATCTTGCCACCCACTTTCCCATCCCAGGAACCACGCTGAGCCAGACACAAAGCTGTGTCTGTGGGGAGGGGGACATTTGAACAAGAAGGGTTTTTATTGGTCCATGTAGTTTTCAGTTGGACCTTTTTTTAATAACAGTCGATTTCTCAGGGTCCCTTTGGTGACTATAAGATAGCTGTCCCCTGGGGGAAGCTGCTGTCTGTACTTGGTGACATTTGAGCAAATTGATGGCCAGCTGCCCCCATCCCTTGGGCCCCTGAGGTGCTTAGAACTAGGGTGTCCAGACCTGGTTGGCATATCGAGATGATGTGGCCCAAGATTTACAGTCCCTTGCCCTGAGTGGGAAAACCATGAAGTTGAGAGCTTTGGACGGAGAAGTAGTGGGGAGCAGTGATGAGGAGGCATGGCTCTTGGGCCCCTGGGACAGCTGTGAGGGCCTCAGAAAACTGACTACATGTGACTTTGGTGTCCAGCAGGTACTATGTCTCAACTCGGTTTTGCTGAGGACATTTCTGCTGATGAAGATGACCAAACGCTCAGTCAAGGAGGGCATAAGAAAAAAGGGAATAAGCTTTTAGAGAAAACTAACATGGAAAAGGGTGAAGGTGAGGCATAAGGCTTGGGACCAGCAAGACCTGAGAAGGGAGGGGTGGGCTGCCCTCGGGGCCCGTGGGGCCAGTGGAGAGCCTCTGAGCCACCGTCTTGATAAATAGTTACAGAGCAAACGCTTTTGCTCTTACAGCTGAAAAGTAAATATTGCTTCTGGGTATTTGATTTGTCTGGGACACCGCATTCCCGCTTCTGGTAGCATCTGAGGAGGAGGAGTACACACTGCCCTGTGGCTCGTTTGTCTTATTACCAGCCTGGATTTGCGGCTTTTACCTTTGGCCTGAAAATTAGTAGGAATCTGAATATATTTCTGCTCCATTTGTATGGAAACGGCATTAGCAAGGTTTCTAATCACAGCTGGGAAAGGGAGGAGATGGGACCAAAGCAGAGAGCTCGTGGAACTCACATGCGCTGAGGATCCGAGGCTCTGGCGGTAAGACAGCCCCCCAGGAGTTCTGTCAGCCACTCCCTCCACCCAGAACCCCCTGCGAGAACTGCTGTCTGCTTGACGTTGGGGCACCTGTTGATTGGTTTTTGTGTCTTTGTAGGAAACGGGCTTGCTCTTTCTGAGGAAGAGGAGAGTAAAGCTGCTGTTCACAAGAGGAAAAGGAAAAAGAAGAAGAACCACCTTCCATCTGAACACTTAGGGTCAGGGGTCAAAGCCGGTCCCCCAGAACAGAACGGGGACAGTGAGCCAGAGGCAGGTCCAGGAAGAGCCCAGCTGGGTGGGGATGAGCTAGGGGCGGGGGTTCCGCCCAACCCCCAGGGGCAGAGCAGCTCGGAGCCCCCCCTCGCGCATCCTCCCATGCACAGCAGGAGGAAACGACCGAGGAAGAGGAGCCCACGGTTCCAGGGACTGGTCTCCGAGACCGCGGCGTCGCCCTTAGAGGACTTGTGTCAGGGTGGCCCTGACAGTGCCTATGCTCTGGTGCCCGTCCCCCACGCTTCCCCAGCCAGCGGAGCCCCGGCCCTGAAGAGGAAGCGGAAACTCAGGGCTCCCCTGGCCAACGGCAGCCCGCCCGCGGCCACGCTGAGCTGGCCCCCGCCCCCGGGGGAAGGCCCCGCGGACGCAGACGGAGGGGATTGCCCAGTCGCCCTGCCCCCAGGTGGGAGGCTGAAGAAAAAGAAGGGGGAGCCCAGCCGTCTTGACCTCTACGGCCCGTCCACTCAAAAAGCTGCCATCCTCAAAAAGCGGAAGAAAATGAGGGAGATGCTGAACTTGGTTGAACACAGCAGAGGGCTGGAATCCGAACTCAAGCTCGTCCAGGCTCTGGTAAGGCAGCTGGGTTCCAGGCAGTTTGCGGGGTGTGTGTGTGTGGGGGGGGGGGGGGGGGGGTGTTGGGGGGAGGACAGGTCAGGCCTCTGGACTAAGCAGCTGTCATGGTTCATAATTCCCTGTACCAACAGTAAAGCAATGTGACGGTTTCCATGTCTGAGACAGTCACCACCCCGCTCCCACCCATACCCCCACCCGGCTGCTCACTCTGGGGGCTACGGAAGGGCCACGTCAAGCAGGGAGGATGGTCCAGGGCCCAGGCAGACAGGCCGCCCTTCCGGGTAAACAGGCAGACCAGTGCCTCCATCAAATGCTGGTCTTAATTTTTTCTTCAACGCGGGACCAGTCCCAGGCCCATGCTTTCTTTTTAATCAAAAGATTTCCTTTCTGCTTGGATCTCGAGACCCATATATGAATGAAAACCAGGCTCTGGTTCCACTACCCACACCCTCACTGCAGACATGGCGTGCATTCAGTGGTCGGCAAACAACCTCATTGGCGCACACCACGCCTGACCGTGCACACTCCCCGCCGCTTTCCCTCCGCTGCAGATGAGCAGTAGTGGCAGACAGCTTGTGGCCCTCAAAGCCAAACACATTCCCCTGGCCCTTCACCAACAGGCTGCTGGTCCCTGTCCAGTACTGTGTTTGCTCCCTGCTGTGCCCCAGGGTGGCATGGCGGCCTCTCTGACAGTGTGCGTGCTAGGGGGGTTTATGGCCAGTAAGAAGCCCTAGCTGGGGAAAGCAGAGGTTCCCCTGGACCTCAGGGAGTCGCTCTAATCCTAGGCCTTCCCCCATGAGCGGGGTCACCCTCCCTTGGCTCTGCAGCCGCCTCCTGTCACTCACTGCTCATTTGATGCTCTTTCTTCACTAAGAATATCAGGAGATTCCTTCTTCACATCATTTTTCACGGCCCCGCACCCTCTCTCCGAGAGGATTAGAACTGTTGCTAAATAAGGCACTGGGTTATCGGGGGGTCCTCCTCCCAAGAGGGGCCATGTGTCCACATCTCTGCCAGCAGGAGCGGGACGGTGCATGGGAGAGGACTCCGGGGTCTGCCCCTCGGGGGTGCTCAGGAAAGGCAGACGGTTTCCAAGCCAGGACCGAGGACTTGCCAAAATCACCAGTGACATTGGCCACACTGGGTTTCCCAGACCCCTGCAGTCCCAGAACCAGTGCCGAGTCTTTGCTGTGGGCGGTGGTCAGTTATAAAGCACCCAGTGAATGTTCTTTATCTGCCTTAAATGGACCTACTCTGAGGTTACTTTATGGAAGAAAGAGAAATATTTTTATAAATCTAGTGTTGCCCGGATGTGCTGTGTTATAGAGTCTCCAGTGGTGTGCAGTCATGTCCTAGGCCTCCACATCACCGCCACTCCCTCACGGACTCACCCCTGGCACTTCCGTTCATGGCTGGGGCCTCCCTGGCCAGGGCTGTGTCCTTCACACTGTGCCTTTCCTGTGTTCAGATTCCCAGGTGCCTGTGGTATTGGTGTAGTAACGTGCCGCACAGGCTGGTAGCCCAGGAGCAAAGGCTGTGCTGCAGAAAGACAGAAATCTCCAAAACATGGGCCCTGAGTTTGAAGGAAAATATAAATGATTCTTGTGGCTAAAAAGAGGAAATTTCTGAGCCCCGCCAGTGTGGCTTAGTTGGTTGAGCATCAGCCCAGGTACCAAAAGGCCACTGGTTCGATTGCTCGCCAGGGAGCATGCCCAGGTTGCAGGCCTGATCGCCAGAATTGGGTGTGTGGGAGGCAGCGGATTTATGTTTCTCTTTGGTGTTTCCATCTATCCTTTCCCTTCCTCCTGTCTAAAAAATCATTTTAAAAAACATTTTTTAAAAAGGTAGGAAACCTCTGGCCCTGCCACGGTGAAGTGGCAGCTCTGTTCATGAAGTCTGTTCTGCTGAGCCAAAAAAGGTGTTTGCAAACCTGGTTCTGGAAATGGTGGGGGATGGGGCGTCGGAGCTGGTAAGTGGGTGTCACTGAGACACCCTTCAGCCGGTGGCCTCACTCCCCATGGTGTCTGCTCCCGTCCTGCTTTCACTTCCCGTGTGTGGGTGGCGCAGGTAGCCCTGGGCGTGACCTCCCTCTCTCCTGGCCCCTCACACAGGGGAGCGGTGGAGCCTTCAGCCCTTTGAAGAAGAAGAAGCTGAGGACTGAGAATGACTTTGTGAAGTTTGACACCCCCTTCTTACCAAAGCCCCTGTTCTTCAGGAAAGCTAAAAGCAGCGCCGCCACCCCTGTGACCCCTGCTATGCAGGTAAGTGCCCTGCGACCGCACCAGAGGGCTGTGCTCAGCAGACACTTGGCCTCCACTGGCCACGGCACCCAGGCTCCGCTCCAGGAGCCCAGCTCTGCTGTGCAGGCCGTGCTGGGGCCGACCCTCTGGATTGAGCAGAGGTGCCTCGCCTTAGAACTCGGGAATAGGGGAGATCTAGAGAGACCAGTAGTGAAGGGGGCCCCGAGAGCCCTGGATTTACAGATCAGATGGAGGAAGACCAGAGGGGCTGCCAAGGACTCTGGCAGGTGCTCAGAGTAGAAGAAGGAACAAGTACTGTCCCCAGTCGGGTGACGTGGGCACTGTTCTGGGAAACCAGGTGGGAGGCCATGAGGACGGTCACCTCTGCCAAGTGCCATTAGAAGGGGGACAGGGTGCAGCCAGTGTATGCGGAGGCTCTCCTGGGTTTGCCTCCAGGAGGTAGAGGTCTCTAAATATATATATATATTCAAGTCACAGCTGGCATTAATTTTTTTTCTTTTCTGGTTTTTTTTCCCCCATACATTTTAATTGACTTTTTTACAGAGATGAAGGGAGATGAATAGAGAGCTAGAAACATCAATGAGAGAAAAACATCAACCAGCTGCCTCCTACTGGGGATGTGCCCGCAACCAAAGTACATGCCCTTGACTGGAATCGAACCCAGGAGGTAGAGGTCTTGGTGGAGCTGTGGAGCCGACCTGGGCTGTGAAGTTTGAAGGAAAATATAGTTGGTTGGAAGGAAAATATAGTCTCCTGCTAGGGAGACAGACCCACAGTAGGTGGACTTTTTGAGAAAGCAGTAGGTGCTGTTTTAATAGCCTCGAACCAGCAGAGTGGCCACTGCCGTGTGAATGTGTATGCCTAAGATACTTGCAGGATATTTGTAAGTGACTCTGGGCTTATAGAGGCCAGGTTCCTCTGATGAAATGATAATGTTAAAACAGTCTGAGGCAGAACTGGGGATTCACACAAAAATATGAGGTTTTAGGAATGTGGCCTCTACTTGAGAGGCTAGGGATGTGGGTATTCTGCCCACCAAAGTCCAGTCCCATTGTAGATGCAATGTAATCATTTTTGCTTCCAAGTTGAGGTTAAATTCTAGGATGCAGTGAGTGGGAGCTCCTAATAATTTTTCCATGTTTAACTTTTTCTGTAACTTAGTCTCAAACATGGTGATTTTGCTCTGCTTTCTTCCCCGGAAGGCAGAGGCCGAGTCGGCATGGAGGCAGTTTACTGCAGAGGGGTGCTGGCACTGCTCACCTCCCGGGTCTGCCACCGCGCTTCATGCAGCCCAGACCTGGGCATGCGCAGCGCAGTCCTGATGAGGCCACAGAGGCGGACCCGGGCCCTGGGCGTCCAGGCCGAGCACTCCTGTGGGCTGACGGGCACTTGTGAGTGCTCAGGGACTCGGACACACAAGGAGCCTCAGCTCTTTGCGCTCCTCTCACTCCCATTATGCTTTTCTTCAGCTCAACAAGACACCGTCCAGCTCCAAGAAGGTCACCTTCGGGTTGAACAGAAACATGACTGCAGGTGAGTGTGGGGTTTGCTTGCAGTCACCGTCTGCAGCGTTGGTCCCTGCCCCTCCCCCCAAAGCGGGGCGGCCAGGGGAGGTGGGGGCTGGGGGTCAGGTTTTCGGGGGTCTCTGGTAGGAGGTGATGTGGATGGGCGGATGGCCTACCTGCCTAGAATATGATAGTGGTCTGGCCTGAGATGAACGGTCTGTGAGCTGCAGTCGCCTCAATCTAAATTCAGAGCTACCCCGTCCAAGAGGCAGGGAAAAGAGGGACGTCTTGTCTTTCAGCTTTTAACACGGGTGGGATTCATTTGTGTGGGTTTTTCCCCAAAGGAAACCAATGTTTTTTAAAGTATATGAGTGTAAGACCTGACTCTCTTTACGCACAAGTAAGTGCATGTGCGCCTGCGTGTCTGTATGTACATACGTATGTACACATGTACGGACACGAGCACAGAGGAGCAGCTCTCGGGAGAGACCTGGGCAGCCCATCTCCCTCCATCTCTCCAGTGGAGTCTGTGGATCGGGAGGCAGTGGGGGAGGAGTAAATGCTAGAACAAAGGGCTTCTCCGGGGCTCTTATTGAACCCGAGTATCACAGGGGCCCTCGGGCATTTCCTTTGGAGAGTAAATTCATTCTTGCTAGTGGCTTCCATTTCCTCAGAACGCCCTGGGGCCAGTGCCCTGCGGGCGGCCTGGAGTGAGGGCCCTGGCCCCGCGGGCCTCCTGGCGGCACGGAGCAGGACACCGGTGGGTTGTCAGGACAGAGAAATCATAGCATTAACTTGGCTCGCTTTCATCGGGCAGAATTCAAGAAGACAGACAAGAGCATCTTAGTCAGTCCCACAGGCCCCTCCCGGGTGGCCTTCAACCCTGAGCAGAGGCCCCTCCACGGAGTGCTGAAGACCCCCACCAGCTCCCCTGCCAGCACCCCCCCGGGGACCAAGAAGCCGCTGACTGCCACCCCAAAGAGAAGGCCCACGGCTATGGACTTCTTCTGATGGTAGCAGGGTCCCTTTGTAAAGACTGCTTTTGTACAGAATACTCTATAAATTATAACTTTAAAAAGGTGGGATGTTTTTTATTGCTTTATAAAGTGTATATACGAGGGTCAGAGTGTGAGCCATGGCACTGCTGTGGGCATGTTGGTTGAAGTTTTACTACAAATACCGTTTGTGCTAGCGCTCACCGGGATTCCACACTCATGGGAACCTGGGTGATTCCCCTAACGTGGGAGCTGAGAGCATGTGACCCTCACCACTGATAGACGCTGCTGGCACGTGGCAGCCTGGAGTTCGACTCCATCCGCCGTCCGCCTGCGCGCAGCGTGGTGCTCTGCCCGCTTGGCGGATTTCCTGGTGGTTTCTGGTGTAAGTCTCCACCTAAAAAGCACCTAGGCCTTGTTCCCACGTTCTGCGGGTAACGGGCAGTTTCTGATCGCGTGACTTACGACTAGATCCGAAATACAGCCGGGAATAGCCTTCTAGTGGGGGCAGGAGGGCAGAGCCCTGGCCTGTGGCCTTCCCTGTGTTGCTACCTCTCAGCCAGCCCAAAGTGTCCTCACCGAGAGCAGTGACCCTCATCCGGTCATGTGCTCTGGCTGCTCCTTATGCGTAAGTGTCTGTGCCCGCGGCAATGGGCATCCACGTGAGCAGCTCTCCCATCTTAAGTGAAAACTGCTCCAGACGCCTGGCCACGACGTCCGAGACCGAGCTCCTGCTGGGAGGTAGGCGAGCAGCTGCCAGGACCGTTTGTGTGTTATTTATTTGTTCATAGTCACCTTATGTCTGAAATGCTGAATCATGCACTTAGAGATTTTTACAAAGTCCTCATTTTATTTAGAAAAAATCAAGGTGGAAGGCACACAGACTTTAGTTGGAGAAACAAATGCAACTTGGAGCAGCGCTGCCTGATCCTTGACGTGATCCCAGAGCCTGAATGGGGGGTGGGATGCAGACTCAGGAGTCGGGGTCGCCTCAGGAAAGCCCCTGGCCCGGCTCATTCTCCAGTTTGCACAACAACCAATTGCAGCCGTGACTTGGGGACACACAGTTTTGCCTCAGGTGCCCAGTGCTTCCCCAGCCTGCTCTCCACTCAGGGATCTCAGGCCTCTTAGCGTGAAAGCCTCCCTCTCCCTCAAGCAGGAGCCCCAGTTTCTCACCAGAAGCAGGGCCAGCCCCCGTTGCTACTTCCCAGCTGAGGGCCCCGCGTGTCACCCCTCCCTGCTTAGGGCTGTGGCTTCGGAAGAAAGGCCCTCTGGGGTGACATGGTCCGGCTGACTGGTTTCCTCAATCACATGACCAGGGGGGCAGGCTTACCCAGGAAGGCCCTGCTGCCAAGGAAGGGGAACTGCTCTGTGCCTGCTCTGTAACAGCGTTGTCACTGCTAGGTCAGGAACACAAACAACGGACGTTGTGCTGTTAGCTCTTCCTTGTAGCAAGAAGTCTTCATACAAGATGACCTTGTAGTTGCATGGTTTTAGTGTGCTACATTCGACATCATACCTAAAATCATCCAAAACCAGAACTGAGGTTTGAAAAGATTAGATTTGAGTTGTCAAATATTTTTAACTTCTTTTTATTTTTATTTTTTTTTAAATATATTTTATTGATATTTCACAGAGAGAAAGGGAGAGAGATAGAGAGCCAGAAACATGGATGAGAGAGAAACACCGACCAGCTGCCTCTTGCACACCCCCTACTGGGGATGTGCCCGCAACCAATGTACATGCCCTTGACCGGAATCGAACCCAGGACCCTTCAGTCCGCAGACCGACGCTCTACCACTGAGCCAAACCGGTTTCGGCTTAACTTCTTTTTAAAGTATCATTATTGGTCAAATTATTTTTCTAACAACTTTTATTTCAGCTTTAAAGATAGGTCATATAGTCAAATGGGCCATGTAATCCAGCCATGTAAAATGGCACATTTATTGTCGTGATGAGTGCAGGACCTTCTCTTCATAGCGCTGTGTGTCACCTGTCTCTCCTGGGCTGCCAGCGAGTGCCCTGTGCGCGCTCCCGCACGTGCCTGCCTGTGACGCGGGTCCTAAAGGAACAGTGTGTCTTGGATTCCATCTGTCCACTAACTCTGTCCTAACTTACTCCATTTTGTGGGTAAGTCCAGTAGGTTTACTGTGGCTTATTTTTAATGCCTAGATTTTGGCTACAAAAGAAAAACACAATTTTTTAAAACTCTCATTACCTAGACATACAAGAATGTCAGATAAACTATTTAGAATACTGGTTTTCTACTTGATGCATGCTATTTTCCTAGGTAAAATAGCCAAGGGGGCTTGGCAGTCCAAAATAGGAAATAATTTAATGCTGTTGATCTTACAGTATTTTGTAAAACATTCGTCTGTACGATTTGGTTTCACACTTTACAGTGTATTGTCCTTTCTAACTTTTAATGAACTGAAAGCACAAAGGGGAGTTTAAAGCGGTTGTTAGTGTTGGGGAAAAAAAAATGAAATTGAGTCCATATTTTGATTTTTGTGTGTCGTCTCTGAATTTACCTGACTGCTGGCAAGGACTTTCGTTTACGACCACTTTGTGTTAGTGTCTGCAGGATTTGTCAGTACTCGTCAAAGCCAAGTTCAATAAAAAAAAATTGTCTTTGCCTCAGACTTGTGTTGGCTCTGGCTGTCAGTGTGCATGAAAACAGGCCTCTCGGGGAACTGCTCAGTGCAGCAGGGGTGGGAGGTGTTGGCGCCGTTGTGAGAGTTTGAAAACAGACGGCTCAGGTGCCTGTCCTTCTCTTGTGTTCACCACACGGGGCCAGTGGGAGCTGCTGGGACAATCTCCTCAGCATGGGGGAGCAGACACTCGCTGCCAGACCCAAAGCAGGGCCTCGGCCTATGAGGACGATGCAGAGGTGCCACTGTCCTGGGTGCCTCCCAGATCGCTGCCAGGTGTTGAGGGCACAGTGGAACAGGAAACCCCCCTACCCCCATTCGTATGTCCTGACCCCCGTGTCCCCACTGGGACCACGCAGCACTGCGTCACCTGGCAGCACCTGTATTCGTCCGTCCCTCTAACAAGGGGCATTGAGTTTTCTATCTCAGATGTAGTTCCAACATTGCTCTGGAGAGAGAAGCATCCACCTGTTGTCCAATTTATTTATGTGTTCATTGGTTGCTTCGTGTATGTGCCCTGACAGTCTCGGACCTGCAACCTTGGTACATCGAGACTAACCAACTGAGCTACCCAGCCAGGGCTCCTCTGTCTAGTTCTCTGTCTTCACCCCTCTTCACCCCTCACCAGGCCCCTTCCTAAGGCACTGTAGGGATCAGGGAGCAGCCTGTCCTGAAGGTTTGGGGGCTAGGGCAGAGGTTACTTCACCTTTCCCCCCTCCGCAAGCCTAACACACCACTGGAAAGGACATTTTTCAGAGTGACCATCACTGGCTTTCTCCCATCTCTGCACCTGCAGCTCAGCCTCCCGCCGCCAGCTGGCTCCCGGCCCCACTTCTCACCCCACGTGCACTGCCTTTGGCTCCTTTGAGTCCCTTGGCTGTCCCCCTCTCCACATGCACTCGCATGGTGATCTCAGAGAACAGCCTTACCCAGGACAGGAGCCACCCTCCTAGGAAGACTGCTTCTCCCTGCGTACACAGACTGTGTCCTCTACCCCAGTGGCCGCCAGCCTTTCGGACCTCGTGGGCCGCCAGTGCTCCGTGAGACCGTTTGGAGGCCGCTGCTCTGCACCGCTCAGTTAATGCCACACCCCTCTGTGCCAGGCTTCAACCTGGAGGGGGCACTGCAAATGCAGGCGTCGGCAGGCGAGAGCCGCGCCCTGACGTAGTGGGGACGATAAGTAGGTGACCGTGTGCTTGTCCGCAGGGGACAGAGCTCCCGGTGGGAAAGCAGCCCGGGAAGAAGACAGGGATGCAAGCGGCTCTGGCGCTGTCAGACGTGACGCCGCCCACCCCTGGAGAGCCAGACAACGTGGTGCAGATAGCGATCAGACTTTGCAAACACGGTCTCCTTTTAAGCTTCTACTGAACTTCAAGTACATGGAAGAAAAGAGACGATCGGGAAACGGTTGCTAGTTTTATTCAGTGTTGGAAAGGATATTAAGTTGAAGCCGTATTTTAATGTTTATGTTTTTTCTTAACTTACCTGGCTGCTGGCAAGGGCCGCTTGTTTACGGAAGGCGGCGTCTGAGCAGACACCAGAAGAGGTTGCAAAGCGAGTCAGGTGTGTGTGGAGAACGCATTGCCAGCAGCAGGAGCATGTGGAGAGGCAGGGGCATGTGAAGAGGCAGGGCGTGTGAAGAGGCAGGGGCGTGTGAAGAACAGCGAGGAGGAGTGGGGCCTCCGGGTGGCGGCGTAGGCAGCTCAGGGAGCCCAACTGTCCCCACAGAGGACATCTGACATGGGGTCAGGATTACAGAGACAACCACTCAGCGTCTAGGGATTGGTCAAAGGGCTACAACAACCTGAGAAGCAGGGGTGTTTTTTTTTATTCAACAAAATCTACAGAAGCTGAGTAAGACTAGCAGGAGGCTGACACGAACCTGAGCTGCAGCCCTGCGCCCATGGTTCTGCCTCCCACAACCACTTCACAGGCTCCGCCACCATGGCAGTTCCCCCCCCACCCCCATCTCCATGGCCTGGGGGAGCTGGGAGGGGGGGGTGAGATGTTCCACCTAGATCAGCAACCAAAGTAACATTGACCTTCAAGCTTCCACAGATGTGGAGGGAGAGCCGGGAGGGTCCAGAGGCTGGTGCGGGCTGGTGTAGGCATTATGGAGGATGCACCTACTAAAACTCAGACGGGGGGAGGGGAGGGAGGGCTAAAGGGGGTGCTGTGGGACTTGGAACAAAAGCCCATGTCTCTCCAGGCCCTGGGAGCTCCTCCCAGGAGAGCCTTCTCTGCCAGGTTCCGCAGTTGACAGGTGTCCCCACGGCTTCCCGGGAGGGAAATGCAATGAGCTCCTATCCACAGAGGAGGCAACAAGGCTTGGAGAAGCCAGGCCCTTGCCCAGGCCTCACGACTTATACATGGCTGAGCAGGGGTCAGATTCCAGTTCCCCGGATCTGCAGAGCCCAGACTCTGACCTACCTCCCCCACCAAGCCCTGGCCCCACTGAGCTGTGCATGTGCTTCTCGAGGTTTGGGCACTGGCCAGCAGCAGGGCACCTCAGAGTAGGTTAGGGATGCAGGATCTTAGCCACTCAGAGCCACGGATCAGCACCTGCATTTTGCCTGCCCACGCAAGCTGGTCGCAGACCCGCAGCCTTTCACAGGGGCCTCCACACAGATCGATCCTCAGTATTTGCTGCGTCACATTTACTCCAGTTGAAGAAACAAAACCAAGGGGTTTTCCTTTGATGGACATCCTTGAGATCCAAGCTGGAGAAACCCCCACCCGGCCCCTGGGCCTCAGCCTTTAACTTGCTTTTTTAATTATTTTTTAATGGCATTTATTGGGGTGACATTGGTTAATAAAAATATATGGGCTTCATGTGTACAATTTTATAATATACTAGGAGGCCTAGTGCACGCAATTCGTGCACTTGGGGGGCTCCCTCAGCCCACCCTGTGCCCTTCGCACTCCGGGAGCCCTCAGGGATGTTCTACTGCCGAGGGCCTAAACCGGCAGTCGGAGGAGGCAGAGAGAGGCTCCCAACACCGCCACTGTGCTCACCAGCCATGAGCCTGGCTTCTGGCTGAGCGGCACTCTCCCTGTGGGAGCGCACTGACCACCAGGGGGCAGCTCTGGTATTGAGCATCTGCCCCCTGGTGGTCATCAGTGTGCATCATAGCAACTGGTCGTTCAGCAGTATGGTCGATTTGCATGTTAGCCTTTTACTATATAGGATTATCTATACATTGTACTGTGCGTTCACCACCCCGAATCAAGTCTCCTTCTGTCACCATTTATCCCCCCTTTAGCCTGTCCTCCCTCCCCCATCCCCTTTCCCTCTGGTAATCATACTGTGTCTATGAGCCTTTAACTTTCAGAACCTCCGTGAGAGCAGAACACACTGCACCGGAACACCCACAGGCCGTCAACTCGAGTGAACTGGTGCCCTGCGTCTGGTTTATATATTCTTTTGACTGAACCACCTCAGAGTCAGTCATGGACAACATGGCATTTTATTCCCACACACTCCAGCCAACATTGCCAGAGAGTGACCTCTGTAAGCACATCATCGTGGTCACATAATCTCCCCCTCCCCACCGCTGCCCCCTCATTCCCAAATAGTTTTCTTAACCAGAAAGTAACCGAGGATCCCACGTTGCACTTGTTTGTAGTGACTACAGTTTCTCTTATTCTAGAGCCTCCCTTATTTTTTCTGATGACATTGCATTTTTGAAGAGTGACTCTAACCTTGACCCTGCAGCTCACAGGTTGGCTGTGGTCACTCTGGGGATGGTCCAGCAGGGGTAGTGACCTTTCCACTGACCACAGAGAAGTGCTGGCCACCTGACCTCAGCCGTGCTGAGCTGGGCCGGGCCTCGGAGCAGCGGGCTGGTTGCCACGATAGCTCCAACCTCGGCTTTCTCAGCAAGCTGGGGTGGGGAAGGACTTTCCCCAGCTCCAGGCAGGGCGGTTCCTCCCTCGGGGTCAGGACTGGGCCTCCTGAAGCGCAGGCTTGTTTTCCTTGAGACCTGGGCCCTGGACAGCCCAGGGCCAGCCCAGTGTGTCTCCACCAGGGAAACAACAAGGTGGCCAGTTCTTACTTGGCCGGGAGCTGAACCCGGCACTGTGGGGAGAGGGGACCCCACAGGCATCATCTCCCCGGAGGTCCTGACTCTTCTCACACACAGTTATCATCGAACTTTTGTCTCAAAACTCTGGATCTACCGAGGACCTCGGAGGTCAATACATTCTGGGGTTAGCAGTCAGGCAGCCAACGTGCAGTGGGCTTGCGCAGTGAACGGCAGAGCCCTGGGGTGAACGTCGTTACTTTGCCAATGCCCCAGCTGAAGATCGCTTTTCTGTAAATGAAGCAGGAGCCAAGCCAAAGTTTTGTTTCACAGCATGGACGCAGAACAGTGACCCGGCTTACATCGGCTCTCTGAGCCTGCAAACCTGTGGGAGCCGGGTCTGAAGTGTCCCATGCTGACCCGCCGGGGTTCAGAGGGTGGAGGACACCCAGCTGCCCCCCGAGGCGCCTGGCCACGTGCACCTGGCAGCCGGAATCAGAGAACCCCACGCTCCTGCCACCTCCACTCTCACTCTCTGGAGAAAGGCACCTAGGGTGCCCGGTAAGTGCCCGGCACTGGGGCAGGCACAGGTCCTGGACAAGAGGCCCTGAGAGATGGAAGCAACCAGCGCTGCTTCAGCAGAAAATCAACCCCAACCACAAGTGCAAGTGAAGGGAAACACGGGTGAAATCAATGTTAACAATAGATTCCATTTACCCCACACATGACCATGTCAACATGTAATCAACCTAAAAAAAATGATTAGACGTTTCGCAGCCTTTTTTCGTAGTGAGTCTGGGAAGCCCGGTGTGTGTCTCGTGCTAAAGGCTCAGGTCCTTTGGGACCAGCCCTGTCCCAGCACTGGGATGCCACGCGTGTCCCCAGGCCGTGGCGGCTCCGTATCCAAGGATGGGAGGAAGTTTGCCCAGAGGACAAGTGGGAGCGCCTACGGCCAAAGGCGCTGTGAGGACCTTTGGAGGGTTTGACTCTCCTGGGGACACTTCAAGGGTCTCTGAGGAAGAGCTTCAGGCAGGCCGAGCCGAGGCTGGTGGCCAGCAGCAGACAAAGGACAGGCCGGATGCAGGGGAGGCTGGGGGCCTGGCCAGATGTCTGAGGTCGGCCTGGCAGAGCGGGGAGGGGCAGGGCGGGGCGTGGGGAGGTAGAGGCAGGTTTCTGGTTGGCTGAGGAGGTCCCGGATAACAGAAAAGCAAGGCAGGTGACTCCCAAGGAGGGACCCCTGCTCTCTGCCAAGTTCTCTGGTGTGTGTTCTCTCCCAGACAACCTTTTCCCTCCTTCCAAGAAGAGCCGGGAGCGGGGCAGCATGCAGGCCTTGTCCTCACTCCACTTGGGAATCCCACTGGCCTTCCACTTGGCCTTCAGCTGCCCCTCCTGGCTGAGGAACAGGAGGACAGCTTCCGGTGAGGGGGCTTCCGGTGGGGGCCCACTTAAAGGGCCAGCTTCTAGAGTTTATCACACTGCGGGGCCCTCTGACCTTCCCTTTTTGAACATCTGCCAGAAGAGGGGTGTCTCCAGGGGCCATAAGGACTGGCCTGGCAGGGGACTGGGGCTTTGAGGAGGGGCCAAGACAGGCCCTGTTCTCAGAGGGCCTAGGCCAGGGGTGGGCAAACTTTTTGACTTGAGGACCACAGTGGCTTCTTAAACTGGACCAGAGGGCCAGAACAAAAGCAGCCTGACCATGCTGGCACTCTCCTCTGGGGCTGCTGGTGAAGGAGGGGAGGGGAGAGCAAGAGAACCCTCCGCTCTTTTGGCTCCGCGCTGGCCGTAGTTTGCCCACGGCTGGCCTAGGCTCTCCTTTATTCCCGGAAAGGCTGTGTAGGGAGCAGGTCACACTGAGTGCGTGAATGCAGCCAGCAGGAGCCAAGGGACTGAGTTCCAGGCACCTGCCTTTTCACCGTTTCCACCGTGATCCCGCCCCCGTGGTTACCAAGGGCTCTGACAGGCCTTTTGTTCGGGCCTCGCTGCCTCGCTGAACCCGCTCTAAAAGTGGCTGCGATTCTGCCTGCCGTTAGTCACCGCCTGGTGACTCAGGCTCTGGCTCGTCAATCTTTAAATCCTACCATTATTTCTCAGCCTAGGGTTTTAAGAGTAAATGCTGAAAATATCCCCCACTGGCAGCTCCTGGATTTGAGTCGCATTTTGTAGGCACTTTCTTTCTTCCGGGCGCCTTTGATGGCTGTCACAGCCCACAGATGTCACGCTGGCTCTAGCGGCTGGGGAGGCAGTGGGCTGACACGCCTGTGTCTCCCTAATAACTGACTTTCTGTTAAAGAGACATCGCCTTTTTTTTCTTTCTCCTCCATAAGCAATTCTGGCGATGCTATTTGTTTAACACCGTTGAGCCAGCAAGTTTATCTTCCATGACAGATACAGTGCTGGAATCTGCTGATAAAAATGCTGAAAGAAGGGGGGCTGAGATGGGAATTCGGGTGCGTTTATGTGATTGAGGAGGGAAAGGGCGTCTAAGCTGCTCCAATTGGATCGGTAACCTTGCTCCTAACCAAGGCTGTCCTGCAGGGCTGGCCGAGTGCATTTCCAACAGTTCCAATCAAGTGGAAGGCAGTGCCTGTTCTACATCCTGGTAAATATGTAGAAATAATCACTTTCTTTGATTCCTGGCTCCAGTGCTTGAGGCCCCTACCTTAACTGGACATTCTCCCCACCTGGTCCTGGAATGTACAAGATGTCCCAAACACTGTGTACTCACTTGGCCCTGCCCTCGCTGTGGTTAGAGTGTCGGCCTGTGGACTGAAGGGTCCGGAGTTCAATTCCAGTCAAGGGCACATGCCTGAGTGTGGGCTCCATCCCCAGTAGGGGGCGTGCAGGAGGCAGCCAATAGATGATTATCTCTCATCATTGAAGTTTCTATCTCTTTCTCCCTCTCCCTTCCTCTCTGAAATCAATAATAAACTATTGTGGGAAGAGACTGAACATTGTGGGAGGAGACTGAACATAAACTGCACCGATGGATGAGGACAATGGGGGATGGGGAAAGGGCAGAGGGCGGGATGGAAACTTGGTGGAGGGGAGCAATGGAGAGGGGGAAAAATGAGGAACATTTGTAATAATATGAACAATAAAGATTTTTATTTTTAAAAAATCATAAAATTATATGACATGCTCCCTTATAAAAAATAAAATAAAATAATAAACTATTTTTTAAAGTCAATATAGTGCTCTGACTGTATATAGTATAAGGAGAAATCCATGTATAATAAAACATCAACTGGGTTTTGGCGTGTACGTGCCCGGGCCCGGGCTGTGCTTGGGCTGACTAGCAGAGTCCCCGCAGCCGTGAGAAAAACCAGGGACACACCCAAAGGACCGCACAGACCCCGTCAGGCGTTGCCAGTGGAAATGAGATTTTATGAAGGCTGAACAGCGCCAGGTAAAGGTCAGAGAAAATCAAAGTATAATCTCCTGTCAATTTGCATGGTTTGAACTCCTGGAACATTATATTAAAGCCATGCAAAAATGTCCTTGAGCTTGTATTAGTCAGCTCGGCGGCCATGACAAATCCCACAGACGCCCTTCAACCACGACATTCACTGCTCACAGTTCCAGAGGCTGGACGTCCCAGATGGGTGCCAGCATGGCTGACGGGCTCTGATGAGAGCTCACTTCCTGGTCTCTGTGTCCTCACTCTGGATGAAGGAGATGAAGGTCATTTAATTAATCCCATCGGTCATTTAAGGAAGGCCCCACCCTTAACCCCATTTAACTGTAATTACTTCCTAGGTCCTAATGCTGCCCCAAGGGGAGGTGTGTGTGTGGGAAGGGGGGGGGGGCATGTACCCGGGGTTAGGGGAGGCTGGGGAAGGTCATTGGGGAATAAAAGGAGACATATTTGTAATACTTTAAACAAAAGAATAAAAAATTTTTAAATGTTGCCACACTGGGGGTTAGGGCCTCAGCATGTGGATTCAGGGAGGGGCGGGGGAGGGGCTCACAATTCAGTCCACAGCAGTGGTTCGGTGAAAAACACCCTAAGTTCTAGGTTGGGGTCATGAACAGGCTTTTATCCCCTTGAATGAACGCCAGTTCTTTTTTGTGCGAATCATCCCCGTACTTTGCGGGGTGGGAGGCCTGGCTCCCCCAGAGCACATGCCACCAGAGCACCCTCGCCCTGGGACAATCAAAAGTGGGCAGAGACCGGAGTCACCTGAGCTGTGGTCAACCAACTGAGGGCCACTGTCCGTGGGAGGTCGCGGGAGACCCTTGGTGGGGATGGCATGTGCTGGAGAGGATGCAGCGACCAATAGTTTCCTTTATATTTGTCCTTGGGAATCACTGCGTCTCCTCGGTTGGTGGGGTCTTTGGGGAGAGTCTCAGCTACGACATCTTCAAATACCATTTCAGCCCCATTCTCTCTCTCCCCTCCACCCGGGCCTCTAATGCACATGCATTACAACTTCCATTGTGCTCCAAGTGCTGTTTATGCTCTTTCTATGATATTCTATTTTTATTTATTATTATTATTATTTTTAAAAATATATTTTATTGATGTTTTACAGAGAGGAAGGGAGAGCGATAGAGAGCTAGAAACATCGATGAGAGAGAAACATCGACCAACTGCCTCCTGCACACTCCCCACTGGGGATGTGCCCACAACCAATGTACATGCCCTTGACCGGAATCGAACCCGGGACCCTTCAGTCTGCAGGCCGACGCTCTATCCACTGAGTCAAACCAGTTCCGGCATCTTTCTATGATTTTTTAAAATTCACTTTCTCTGTGGTTGGGTTTGCTCTTTCCTACTAACCACTCTTCCCGTTCACTCATTCTGTCTGTGTTCCCTCTCCCATCGCACCCACCCTGGCTGATTCCTTTCAGGTGCGCTTTTCTCCATGGTCTCCTCCAGGGCTGGCAGGCAGTGCCCTGGCACACCGTAATGCAAGTGCCATTTGACAATGCGCATCCAAATTCTTGGAAACGTGCCCACCCGTTAATCCCCAAATCCTGAGCTTCGGAGATAATTATGTAAGTGTGTGGGCCGTGGGCCAGAATGCACCCCCAGAGCTGCTCGGAGCGCAGGAGTGGGTGAATCTCCCGCAGAGCCGATCGCCAGCAGAGCTCCTCGAGGTGCTCCGTCCTGTCCAACGACACAGCTCTTGGTCCCAGTGTTGGAACAGAGCCCTGGATACTGACTGAGGTTTGGAGGCCAGATTGTTTTGTTTTGTTTGTTTTTTAATGTATTTTATAGATTTTTTACAGAGAGAAAGAGGGAGGGATAGAGAGTTAGAAACATCAATGAGAGAGAATCATCCATCAGCTGCCTCTTGCACACCCCCTACTGGGGATGTGCCCGAAACCAATACATGCCCTTGACCAGTATCAAACCTGGGACCTTTCAGTCTGCAGGCTGACACTCTATCCACTGAGCCAAACCAGTTTCGGCTGGAGGCCAGATTGTTTTTTAAAAATGTCTGTGAAGAGTGGAGACGGATTCGATTTGCTTGACAGCACTCCAGCTACAAGCATGGAGAGTGAGGCGAGCTGAGCGGAGGAGCCACTTTGCTCTCTTTTCATGGGAACCCCAACCCCCAACCCCACCCAACCAGCCCCGCCTCAGCCAGTGGCGGTTAAAGGAGACTTTACTGTAGTGAAACATCCATTGACTAAAGAATCCACTCTTTAAATTAAGTCTTTATTTATTTTAGAGAGAGAGAAAGGGAGAGATAGAAACATCAGTGATGAAAATCATTGATCTGCTGCCTCCTGCACGCCCCCTATTGGGGATGGAGCCCACTACCAGGGTATGTGCCCTGACCGGGAATTGAACCATGACCTCCTGGTTCATAGAACAACGCTCAACCACTGAGCCATTCGGGTGGGGCTTTAGAAATAATCTTTTTTTTGTGTGTGTGTTTTTGTTTGTTTGTTTTTAAAATATATTTTATTGATTTCTTACAGAGAGGAAGAGAGAGGAATAGAGAGATAGAAACATCAATGAGAGAGAATTATCCATCAGCTGCCTCTTGCACACCCCCTACCGGGGATGTGCCTGTAACCAATGTACATGCCCTTGACTGGAATCGAACCCGGGACCCTTCAGTCCGCAGGCCGATGCTCTATCCACTGAGCCAAACCGGTTTCGGCTAGAAATAATCTTAATGAAAAAATGAACTTAAAAAAAAAATAAGTTCTGCCAGAACCGGTTGTCAGGGAGTGGATGTGCGAGGGAGGAGGCAGGTGAGCCAGGGTGCTGGATGGGGCCAGGGTGAATCAAAAGAAAAGGAGAAAAGATCACATTAAAGAAATGACGTTTCTATGTGGTTACAACAGGATTCAGTGTGTTAACGTGAGAAGTGTGTCTAGCACACGGTAAGTGCTCAATAAACGTTGGCTGTTATAATCAACAATTATTAACTCCCTCTTCCAAACCTGAGCAGCTGTGGGACTGCCCTCCTTCCTCATCACCCCGGCACTTGCCAGTCCCTGCCTCCTCCAGCTTGCCAGGCTGGAGAGGTCTAAACATGCTGCCTTGAGTCCCCATGAAGGACCCAAACCACCACGTCTGACGGTCTGAAGGGGCTGGGTGTGTGTGTGTGTGTGTGTGTGTGTGTGTGTGAAGTGGGCAGGGGAAGTCTCCACTGTGACCAGGATGACAGTGGGAAGGTGAAGGGCAGAAAGGGGAAGACGGGGCTGAGTCCCCACCCCATGGAAGACTGCTTTTGATAGAGGAGATTTAAAAAAAAGCAAAGAAATAATTTTAAAAAATAATAATAATAATAAAGAGGAGACAGGGCATGGGTGGTGGGGTGGGCACTGGCCATATGGTCCAGCCAGGACACCCTGAGGCAGAGGGCCTGAGACATGGCCAGGACTGAGGTCTGGGCGCCTTGATGTCCCCAAGTGTCTCCTGGCGTAGCGGATGTCTGCCCCCGTCAGCTCCTAGTCCCAGGGGCAAGTGCGCCCCGACGGGGTAGGGACCTGGGCCTGAGCCCTTGGTTCCAGGGCGCGTGTGGAGCTCGTGGGTCCTCCCGCGGGTCTGCGAGGTGATACCGGGCGTGGATCGGACGCCGGTTCGGGGCCCTCCAGGGGGCTCGGCGGAGCTGAGCGGGAACCTGGCCCTGCAAGTGCCGCGGGGCCGTCGGTCCCTCCAGCCCCGCCCGCCTCCGCGGCCGCCCTGCCCGCGCCCTCTCCCGTGGAGCTGCGCCCGCGCGTGGCCGGCGTGGCTGTTCCCGGCGGGCGGGCTCGCGGTCCCCGGGCGCCCGGAGCGCGGGGCCGGAGGTTGGAGGCGGGGCGCGAGCTGGCGGTCCGGATGAATGAATGGATGGCTCGAATGAATGGGCGCCGCCACAGTGCCCTTCCTGGTGAAAGGAAAAGGGCAAACCCAGCCTCTTTTTTGGGGAGAGGGGGGTAGTCGCCCCCCTCTACCAGGCAGGAGCGCAGAGGGACGTCGGTCGCCAAGACCCGGAGCGCGGAGTTGGAAACGGGAATGGCTGGGGCCGCGGTGGGCGCGCGCGGTCTCGTGGTGTGTTTTTTTCCGGTCCCGGGGGCGGGGCTTGAGGGCGGGAGGGGCGGGGCGTGCTCTAGGCCCCGCCCCCGCCCCGCCCCGGCGCAGCGCCGGACCCGCGGGTTCCCAGCCGCGGCGCTGAGGTCACAGGCAGGCGGCCTGGCGTCCGAGCCGAAAGCCTGCGCCGAGCGGGGCCGGAGCCGCGGCGGAGCCCGAGCCCCGCCAGCCGGGAGAGGCCGTCGCGCGCGGCCCCGCGCCCGCCCTGCAGGCCGGCATGGAGGAGGAATGCCGGGTGCTCTCCATCCAGAGCCACGTCGTCCGCGGCTACGTGGGGAACCGGGCGGCCACGTTCCCGCTGCAGGTACGCTTACGTAACCCGCGGCGTCCCGCGAGCCGCCGCGCCGGCCGCCCGGGGCGGGTGGCCGCCGCCGCCGCCGCCGGCCCGCGCGACCTTGGCCGGCCCCCGCCCGGCTGGGGGCGCCTGGCGGGTTCCTGCGGGGAGACGGGCGCCGGGGCGCCGGGTTCGGCGGAAGCCTCCCTCCGTGCCAGCCTGGCGCCGCCGGCGGTGCCCACCCCTTCCCGCTGCCTGGCCCCAGCGGACGGGCTCCCTGGGGGCGAGGACCGTGCCCCGGAGCGGGCGAGGCGGGATGGGCAGGTGCTTGCAGCGCTCACCTGCCGGGCGCTGTGCTCTGCCCTGGCCCGCTGTGGGTCAGGCTGCCGGGACCGAGGAGGAGGAGGAGGAGGAGGAGGAGGAGGAGGAGGAGGAGGAGGAGGAGGAGGAAGCTCACGGTGAGGCCCCGCCTGCTAGGGTGCCCCTCCTCCCCCCCATGTGGGCCCCCACCCTGCCGCTGACCATTCCGGGAGGTGGTCGCTGGAGGGAGGGAGATGGGGCAGAGAGGGTCTGCCTGCTGGTGCTGGCTCTGAGGAAGAAGAAGAGCCCACAGGCCAGTCCAGGCCCCTTGCAGGGTTTGGCAAAGAAGCTGCTCTTTCAACGGGTCAGCCTTTCCGTCTGGCCTTCCCCCTGGGCTGCCCTGCTGCCTGCCCAGCCTCTTCTTGCTGAGGGGCTCACCATTTCCTGTGGCTCGCCCGCCGGGGGCAGTGAGGTGGGCCGCTGGACAGCAGGCAACACCACAGACCCCAGGGCTGGGCACCTGGGCAAGGTGGTTACTCTCCCGGGCTGCCCGCCTTAGGTTTGATATTTAGGCAAGGAACAGGTATGGCAGGTCCCAGGGCTGGCCCCATAGGGCATAAAGGAACGGCAGCGGTGCAGGCTGCCATACCCAAAGCCTGAAGAGGAAACAGTGGAGCAAAAACTTGCAGGTGGAGAGGTGCAAAGGTTCAGGTTCCGCGTGATCAGCCGGCCCTGGTGTGTGAGCAGCTCCACAGGTCTGGTCCTCGTCCCTCCTGTGCTGGCCAGCAGAGGGCAGACTCGTGGGGCAGTCACCCTGCAAACGTGGGGTGTCCCACAGTCCCCACTCCTGGTCACTGCTCTGGAATGCCTCCTCACTCCTAGCTTGGAGGGGTAGGGGGGAGAGGGTGGAGACTTGGCAGGTAGGTGGAAGTCTGAGTAGGGCCATTGGAGTGGGACTGTGTGTGTGGGAGGGGGGAAGGTGAAGCAGCAGCTCCAGCCTGGACTTGGCCCCGGAGCCATGGGAACCGCCCGGCAAAAAGTGTGCTATTAGTTCCCCGCCGGCTTCTTTGTGACCTCTGCCCAGTCCCCCTCCCTTTCTCTTTCCACAGGGCAGACTGTGCCCTTCCTCTGCTCACCAGGGTCCTGCAGTGACGTCCCTGGTCTTGAGCTCCCAGGCACACGCCTGCAGCTTCCACACCAAAACCCTCCTTTTCCAGTCATCCGAGGGAGGCTGCCCTCCAGGCCCCCAACCTGGAGAGGTGCCTCTTAAAGACAGAGCTGCAGTGTTTTTTTTTCTTCTTATTTTTTAAAATGTATTTTATTGACTTTTTACAGAGAGGAAGAGAGAGGGATAGAGAGTTAGAAACATCGATGAGAGAGAATCATCGACCAGCTGCCTCTTGCACACCCCCTACTGGGGATGTACCCGCAACCAAGGCACATGCCCTTGACCGGAATCGAACCCGGGACCTTTCAGTCCGCAGGCCGATGCTCTACCACTGAGCCAAACCAGTTTAGGCAGAGCTGCGGTTTTTAACCTGGGGTTTCCCCAGGGCCCAGCAGCTTTGCTTAGGGGCACGTGTGCTGGGGCTTATGGGACATAGGCTGGGCGGCAAGGGTCAAGTCATTTCCTTCCTCCTGTCATGAGGCGGGGGGGGGGGGGGGGGGGGGGGTTGCTGACACATATTCCCAGCCCGGCATTTCCTCCCCTTAGGTTTCTGGGACTTCGGGGGAGCGTGGCAGGACCATTAGGCTAGTGACCTTGAAGAGGCCACCTTCTCCACTGAGCCCTCTGGTGTTCAGTTGCCTTGTGTACGAATGGGCCGGATGCTGCTTCCCAGGTTGCTTTAGGCTCACGGGGATGGGGAGTGTGCACATTTCCCTGAGGTCCCCTGTGGAATGAGGTGAGACAACCATGTGAGGTCACAGGAAGAAGGCCCCCTCCACACGCCAAGGAGAGAGGCCCGGGGTGTCTGTATGGGGAGAGGCCTCTTTCCTTGGCGTGACAGACAGGCCTGCCCGAGGCACCCTCAGGAGGCCCGGACCACTGTTGGGGCCCTGCTTCCTGGTGTCCTTTGCCCTAATTACTTCCTCTTTCTGATTACTGAAATAAGATCTAGTTTGGAGGGAGAGGAGGAGGAGGGGGATAAGGAGAGGGAGAAAGCCAGGGTTGGTCTCAAAATATGCTTCCTTGTTTCCCAGTGGGTTAGAGTACCAGCCCTCGCACCCAAGGGCCCGTCGCAGGCGTGATTCCCAGTCAAAGGCACGTACCTGGATCTCAGGTTCCATCCCGGCCCTGTGCGGGAGGCAACCAAAGACGTGTCTCTCTCACATCGGTGTTTCTTCATCTCTTTCTCTTCCTCCCTCCCTCCCTTCCACTCTCTCTAAAAAAATTAATGGAAAAAAGTGCCTTCGATTGAGGATTAACAACAACAAAAAGTAAAGAACACGCTCCCTGCAAAGCTGGAGCTCAAACAGAACTGCCTTAGTCAGTTCAAGCGGCCATAACAGATACCGCAGACTGGGGCTCAGACACAGATGTCTGCTCTTTCCAGTCCTGGAGGCTGGAAGTCTGAGATCAAAGTGTGGGAAGGGCTGGTTTCTCCCAAAGCCTCTCTCCTTGGCGTGTGGGGGGGATCTTCTTCTGTGTCCTCCCATGGTTGTCCCTCTGTGTCTGTGTCCTAATCTATTCCTCTTATGAGCATACCAATCATGCTGGATCAGGGCCCATCCTAGTGGCTTTGTTTAACCTCAGTCACCTCTGTAAAGGCTCCATCTACACTAAGAAAAGAGTAAGATGCAAATTGACTATACCTTCGTGACACCCACCAGCCAATCAGGAGTGGGTATGCAAATTAACCCAACAAAGATGTGCCTCTGGGCAGCTTGGAAAAGCAGAAAGGCAGTTCTGGCTAGACCAGGGGTGGGCAAACTTTTTGACTCGAGGGCCACAATGGGTTCTTAAATTGGACCGGAGAGCCAGAACAAAAGCAACCTGACCATGCTGGTACTCTCATCTTGGGCTGCTGGTGAAGGAGCGGAGGGGAGAGCAAGAGAATCCTCTGCTCTTTTGGCTCCACGGGCTGGATAGAACAGCCGAACGAGCCAGATCCGGCCTGCAGGCCATAGTTTGCCCACGGCTGGGCTGCAGTGCCAGCAGCCAGGGAAAGGAAGGCCCATTCTTGCACAAATCTTCGTGCATCGGGCCTCTAGTCTCTAAATTCCATTCTGAGATGCTAGGGTCAGGGCTTCCATATATGGATTTTGGGGGGAGACAGTTCAGACCATGACAAGAACAGTGTCTAGAAATATCGTAGTTCATTGGACTCCTTCTGCACTTGCCCACTTAGTGCTTCTTTGAGCAGAGCCTGTGCAGGCTTGTTTTAGCCTGACTTAGCTCCTGTGACGTGATCTGTTAGTACTACGGGGTGCTCCCACCCCCACGCCTGAGCACCGCCGGAGCAGGGAGAAACAGGGAGGTGGGTGGGGATGGCCTACTGATGGGGCTTGAACCAGCCTTTGCCACCACAGGACAGAGGATTCCCCTAATACTGACCCGGGCAGCTAGAGGCTGCAGAGACAGGCCCCTTCACAGCTGAGGGTGGAAAGAGAACGTGGAAATGACTGGAGAAGGTCGGCTCCGGCTGGGCCACCCAGATTTGCCCTCATGCCACCAGGAGACGGGAACATGGGTGTGAGGGGGCTGGGAGGCTGCCTGCGGGGACTGATTTGGTGTCCCCGCTCTCGGAGTTCAGGCCCTCTGAGCCTCCTTGAGCCTCATCTGCAAAGTGATGCCAACAGAACCTTTGTGGGCTTGAGCAAAGAGTTTTTTCACTTGGGCCCAACCGAGGACGGGGAAGTAGAGCTGTGCGCAGCAGTGTCAGGGAGTGGCATACACCACGGACTCAGTTTTTCATCCGGTGGGGAGAATGTTCGGACACGGCAGGGGCGTCCAGCTCCTGGAGCCGGAAGTCCTGGGAAGGGTCTGGAAGCAGTTATTTCTACAGATTTACCGGGATGTAGAGAGAACAGGTATGGCCTTCTCCAACCGCTGTCTTTTTCGTTGGAACTGCTGGAAATATACGTGGCCAGCCCCGGGGAAGACCGCGGTTAGGAGCTGACCTTGCTCCCTTGGTTACTGGTCAGGTTGAGCAGCTCAGACACCCTTTCCTGTTTCCGTGAGAACAGTCCTCGTGGTGATCAGAGGGTGCCTGGCGCCCAGGGGGCCGCCTGGCGGAGCTCAGCCCGGTGCTCCTCGGCCGGCGCTGAGTTGTGCCCACTGGCTGCCTGAGTCTTCAGGGTGGAGGCTCCCAGCGCCTTGGCCCGGTCCTGAGGCACACCCTCAGTCTCGGGCCAGCGGCGCCATGGGCTCCACCCTCCCAGGCAGAGAAAAACATCATCCGAGAAAGAGAAGGGGCCTGGCTGGTGTGGCTCAGTGGTTAGTTGGCTCTTGGACCAAGGGTCTTGGGTTTGATCCCCAGTCAAGGGCACATACATGGCTTGCAGGTTTGCTCCTCACCCCCCATAGGGGTGTGGTAGAGGTCTGTATAGGAGGCAACCAGTCGATGTATCTTTCTCTCTCCTTCTCCCTCTCCCTCTCCCCTTCCCTTCCTCCCACTCTTTCTGAAAAAGCAGTGGAAAAAATGTTCTCTGGTGAGGATTAACAAAAACGTGGCGGGGGAGGGAGAGAGATCCTGCTTTTGGACTCATTTCTGCGCTCTGGGGCAGCAGATCCATAGTACATTTTAATATTGAGGGGACCATATTAATGGGACCAGTGACAGAGGAGTTAGCCTTAGCTGGAAATCCATTTAAACATGGTATCACCAAAACAGGAAAGACCACCAGAGACCCCAAAGACACTTTCTTCTTTTATATATATATATATATATATATATATATATATATATATATATATATATATTGATTTCAGAGAGGAAGGGAGAGGGATAGATAGGAACATCAATGATGAGAGAATCATTGATTGGCTGCCTCCTGTATGCCCCCTACTGGGGGGGGGTATTGAGCCCGCCCCCAGGCATATGTCCTTGGCTGGAATCGAACTTGGGACCCTTTAGTCCACAGGTCAACGCTCTATCCACTGAGCCACACCAGCTAGGGCCCCAAAGACACGTCGGGGGTGGGGGGTGACTCAGTTCGGGGCCTGCAGAAAGCAGCCTCATCCTCTGGCTCTTGGGGCGATCTGTGCAGGAGAGGTCCGCAGCCGGTGGGTTGAGAGGCCCCGGCGGGGAAACCTGGACTCCGACTCCTTTGGCCACAGTAGCTGGAGCAGAGGCTGGCGGCCCCGCGGCTGCTGGAGCCCGAGGGAAGCTACAGGGACCGGGCGTGTGGGCCTGCATGTTCCTGTGGGCGGCTCCCTCCAGGCTCTCCGGAGGCACCCCTGGATCCCCAGGGACCCCCGCGGGGCCACGAGGAGCCATTTCCCCTCTCACCTTGGGGAGCCCCCGAGCCCCAGGTGAACTTCAGAGGCTCTCTGATCAGTCCCTTGGAAGATCTTTACATTTTTGCCTTAGAGTGCCCAGGATAGAAGGGCCCTTCTCCAGCAGAGTTGCATTTGGAAGATGCTGGAGGAATGGCATCCTACCCTTAAAAAAAAAAAAAAAAAAAAAAAGATGGTTTTAGAGAGAGGAAGGGAGAAAGAGGGAGAGAAACATCAATAGTCTGCTTCCTATACCCACCCGACCAGGGATCGAATCGGCGACCTAGGTAGGTGCCCTGACCGGGAACTGAGCCTGCGACCTTTTTGATAGTCGAGAGGACTTTCCAACTGAGTGGGGTACCCTGCCCTTTCATACTCATAGTTTCTATCTTAACTGTTTTCATGGTGACTCATCCTTGGCCAACAGTACACGAGCTGCCACCAGAAAGCACGCCCCCCTCCCCGCGCAGCAGCCATCCAGTCCCTGGGAGTGACCCGCCGGGTTTGAGGCCTGAGCGTCCTCCAGACGTCCCCGCACGCTGTCCGGGCCACTCAGACCTGCTCCTTTCCTCTGTGCTGCGCGACTCCCCCATTTCCTTCTGGAATCCCCCATCTGATCCAGACGTGCTCCAGTCCTGGAACATGGATGTTGGTTTTGCTGTTTTTCCAGGAAAGTCCAGAATTGCTTAATATCTTGATTTCTAACTTTCTTTCATAGTTTGGGGTTGAAGTTTCTGTTTTTCTTGGCCTGCCATTAGAGAAAAGCGAGAATTTAATTGATTCCATTTTCTGATCTTTTCCCCACCGTGTGTGTGTGTGTGTGTGTGTGTGTGTGCATGTGCAGTATGAGTATGCATGTGCTGTGGACATAGATGTGCATCTGTGTACATATGGGTGCATACATGCTTGGACACGTGCATGTGCCGTTTTGTGGAGTGGTGTTGCTGTTGTCTGTGTGGCATCCTGTCTTCTGTTTAAGTGACCGCCTCACGGGGAAGGAGAGGGAGCCTCTGCCAGCAGGCGGCTTCCATGTTGTGGGGCTGATTGGCTCTCAGCTCATGGGCTTGGCAGTCACACCCTCGGAGCTTTTGATCTGGAATCATTAGTTCATTCACAGAGTGATCTGGAAGAGGGACGCCGTGGGACGGAGTCAGGGGACTTTCTCAAGGAGAAAGGAGAGCGGCATGGGGACACGGCCGCCCAGAGCAGACGCCCTGTTACCCATCTGTACCCAGATGCCTCCGGGTGCTTGGGGTGAGGCCCCCTCCCCTCTCTTAGGGCTTTGCAGTGCCACCCAGCAGACCCTGACCCTGTGCAGGGCCTGGCGGGAGCGTGGAAGCCAGGGGCCGGGGGGCACCACGCTGGTGTACATGGGCCGAGGTGATGGGGTCCAGGGCTGTGACAGCTGAGGCAAGGGCGCACACAGGGGACAGCAGTGGCTGAGGCGGACCCAGGAGGCCCCCAGCAGGCGTAGCTATCCCTGAGGAGGGGTGCTGTGCCCGGAAAGGCGGGCTGAGGTCTGTGTTGGGGCAGAGGCTGGGTGCCTGCGTGGATCGAAGACCCTGCTTACGTCCCTGTGCTCTCTCTGTGGCTTGGTGACTGCGGAACGTTGCAAAGCTCTCCCGGGCACACACGTGCTCTCATCGTTGCACATGCTTCCCCCCCCACGGTGGCGGGGGCAGGAATCAGGAGCCACGTCCCGGCCATCCCACTGGCCTGGGCTCGCTGTGACCCCTGCAGCAGGCAGTCTGAGCGGCCTTCCCTCTGGGCAGGACCAGTGCCTCCCACATGCCATGCCCACGCCTGCCCTTCGCTGCCACTCCACTTCTCTTCCTGCAGCAAGTCCAGGTCACCTGCCGCGTGCCCAGGGTGGATCAGCGCTGGCAGGCAGCGTGTCCTGCCCAGGGACCTCGCCAGCAGCGCCTGCTTTGCCTGGCTGTGCCTCTCCGTGGCTCCTCTTGGACCTGAGCCCTGGCCGGCTCCTCAGCTGAGCTGTGCGGACGTGGTCCATGAAGCCGCCTCTCCGCCCAGCGTGGGATGGCGGCCTGCTCAGTGTGGCGCCTCGTCTTTCTGAAGTGGGGGTGCGTCTGCCGGTGGAGCCCGGGGCTGCGGCTTTTGTTACCACTGGCTTCGTCCAGAGGCACCGGGGTGGCGGACTCCTCCTGGGGGCTCCCGGCTGGAGGGCGTCCCTAAGCCATCAGAAGCCCACCAAGTGCAGGCGCAGAGCCCAGGAGACAAGGCTGTAAACGGGCCCGGGGCTGCGGAGTGATGGTCTGGGCTGCGGAGAGGCGCGCACGGGTTTCAGGCGTCTCAGGGTCAGGAAGTGGCCACCGTGTGGAATGCGTGGCATTGGGTGTGGTGGTGGCACACGCAGCCCTGGGACCTGGCTTCCCGCCACGGGCAGCAGCAGCAAGCCGGAGGTGAGGGCTCACTGGATACCGCTAGGGGCCAGGAGAGGGGACGAGGAGAGGAGCCCTTGAACAGCCACAGCGGGGATGGGGCACTGGGGCGGGGGATTCCAGGAGCACCGCGCCCCCAGCTGGAGGGACAGGGAAGTCACCAGCCTGAGGGAGGGCCGAACTGGGGGGCGAGGTGGCAGAGGTGGTCTGTGTTCTCTCGGAGGGCCTTCCTTCCCCTGACCCCACCCTGGGCTGAACTGGTCAGTTTTTTTAATTTTCACTTTATTTTTATTTTTAGAGAGAAAGAGAAAGAGAAACGTCCGCTTGTTCCAGCTATGTATGCCCTCGTTGGTTGATTGGGTGTCCTGACCCAGGATCAAGCCCACAGCTCGGTATCGGGATAGCACTTGCACCTGAGCTGCCCGGCTTTCTCTTTTTCCTTTTCCTTTTTGTAAAATTCAAACAAAGTATCTTTTTTTAAAAAAAATGTTATTGTTTAAAGTGTTACATAAGTCTCCATTTTCCCCCCATTGATCTTTCCCAGCCGCCCCCAGTCCCTTCCTCTTTTTCTTAAAATGATGGTGTATATCTTTTTACTGTGTGCTGGCAACTGTTAGTAACCTGGCGGGGGCCCTAGCTGGTTTGGCTCAGTGGATAGAGCGTGAGCCGTGGACTGAAGGGTGGCCGGTTTGATTCTGGTCGAGGGCACGTACCTCGGTTGCAGGCTCGATCCCCAGCCCCAGTTGGGGGCCCTGCGGGAAGCAACCAATTGACGTGTTTCTCCCTTGGATCTCCCTCCCCCTTCCTCTCTCTAAAAACCATGGAAGAAATACCCTTGGGTGAGGAATGACAGCAGCAGGAAGTGGGCTTGAGGAGGGAGGGTGTGCCAGGGTCTGTGGGGTAGGCACTGCCCCGCTGAGCCCCGCTGCGCAGGGACCCGGGAGCGGCGAGGAGAGGGAGTCACCGCGTTTGCGTGTGACCTGGGTCCCTGTGCGGGTGCTGACGACTGTCAGTGCTGTCAGAGGCGCTGACCACAGCTGCATGGCTCATCGCGCGGCCTCCGTCCTCGAAGCCAGGACGTGCGTGGAGTCCTCCCCAGCTCGCTCTCCTCTCCTGCCATCAGCCGGAACCCCCTGCTCTGAAGGGCGTGTAATTACACAGACGCGCGTGACACGCTGCCTTTCGCCCCGGAACAAAGTCCCATCGGCCGGTTCAGCCGCACGCAGACGGAGTTGTGCACGGTGCTTCCCACAGGAGCCCGGCCGTGAGCTCGGCTCTGCTGCAGAGCAGCCTGCTCTGCCCCGGGGACGGCGGTCTGTCCTGCCGGCTGCTCTCCTGTGGGTGGCCTTGTCAGCCAGCAGGGCCCACCGGCATCTCGGTCTGTTCCCATGTCCCGGGACTTAGTGCGGCTGTCAGGGGTGGGAACCGGGAGCGCCCAGCTGCTCACCGTGTATGTGTGAGTGTGTGTATGTGTGTGTGTGTGTGTGTGTGTGTGTGTGTGTGTGTGTGTGAGTGTGTGTGTGTGTGTGTGACTGTGTGTGTGTGAGACCTGCTCTGACCGCAGGGCCAGGAATCAGCCTGTCTCTGGCTCCGCCGGGGCTGGAGGAGATGAGGTGAGCAGGCCGGGGCCAGTCCAAAGACAGAAACCACAGCACTTATTTTCAGAGTTTAATAGAGAACAGAAAAGGGAAAAGGGCAACACAGGTACCGTGCGGGAGGCCTGCGGGAGGCCCTGCCACAGCCCCACACCCGCCCTAAGTAGCTGAGTGGGATCAAAGAGAGGAGGTTGGGAGCTGGAACTCCACGCTGGGAGGAGGGGGTGTGCCGGGGAGGAGGGGGATGAGGCTGGCTGTGCTGAGAGTGGTGGGAAGCCACCGTGTGGATGTCACCGCCAGGCTCGGAGGACAGAGAGCGGCTGCGTACAGCCCTTCCCTCCCCCAGGCTCTCTCCCTGTTGGCCATGCCCAGGGAGGTGGGGGGGGGGGCCTCTGAGCTAAAGCCTGGGTTTGGACAAATGGAGTCCTTTAGGGCCCAAGCCCTGAATCCCGCAGGACGGCCCCCTGTGCTGACTCCCCTGGGGCTGGCTCTCCCCTGCACCGGGCTTTGGCAGGTGCCCTCGGGAGCTTGGGATCCTGGCGAACACGCCCATGTCACTGGTGGCATCCGAGATGGAGCTGGAAGCCAGCAGCTTCGTGCTCACTGTCATTGCAAAGCAGGACACAGCTGCGACTGCCCGCTCCGAGGAGTCGTTATCCGCCGCCAGGAGCGCTGGGGAGCGGCTTTGGGCAGGATTGTCAGGGTTGGTGTCATGGCTTCCAATCTCTCTTCAGGATTTGGAACGCTGCAGACTATGTGTGTCCAGGAGGCCATAAAGCCTGCAAGGACATTTGCAAAGCTCCCATTTTAACTTTAGTAACAGTTGACTTTTGGTTACTTTAAGTTCTGATAATACTGGCTTAAAATGTTTAAATAATACATCCTAAGCGTGTCACTCAATGAATTCACCTGTGTAACCGCCGCTCCCGTGGGGACATGGACGGTGAGCAGCACACAGCCCTCCGCCCGCTCCCGTCACTGCCGCCACCATCCCCGGGGCGGCCGCTCCCCATGGCGGCCGCAGAGGTCCTTCCGTCTGTTGTGGAGGTTGTCCGGGCGAAGAGGGAGGGAGGGGTGGAGGCTGTGGGTGCACAGAAGGGGGCGTGCTGGAGCGGAATGGCAGATGGAGGGTGGGAGGCCCCAGGGCCAGCTCGTCCCTGCATTTCTGTCCTCTCCATCGTTTCTTCCTTACACACTTTCTGCTGCTTCTTGTCTGTCTCACACTGTCTATCATTCTCTGTTTTTTAAAAATATTTTATTTATTTTTTTATTAAATTATTATCTGTGTAAAAATATTTTTTGAGTTCAGAGAGAGAGAGAGAGAAACATCAATGATGAGAGAGAATCATTGATTGGCTGCCTCCTGCACGCCCCCTCCTGGGGCTCGAGCCCCCAACCCTAGCATGTGCCCTGACTAGGAATCGAACCGTGACCTCCTGGTTCGTAGGTCGATGCTCACACCCTGAGCCACACCGGCCGGGCTCTCGGTCTCTGTGTTTTTGCGTGGTCTCTCTCACTCGCTCTCTCTTGCCCTGTCTCTCTGGGAGGCTGTAAGCGGATGGACCCACTTCTTCCCTGTGCCCCCAGGAGGCCCTGAGATCTTAATTTAAAGGCTTCAGCTTCAGCTCCTCCACAGTTTGTTGAAGTCTCTCGTCTGCCCCCTTCCGTTGGCTTGTGGATCAGTGTTACAGACCCTTGTTCTCCCGTTGAGCTCGGGGGCGGGGAGGTGTGAAGGCCGTGGACCGGGTCGACCAGAAGCCCCGGCGCTGACCCAGCGGCTCTCCTGCTCCTGGGCCGCTTGTCCTTACTCACTGCCCTGGCCAGGCACGTCTCCTGCGCCACGTCCCCTCCTCCGCACCCCGGGCAGGGCCATTGGCCCACACTTCCCTGGGGGCTTCCGGCTTGCCCCTGCTTGTACGTGGCTCCCTGGTGGGTGGTCTTGGTTGGTGGCCTCCCAGGTTTCTTTGTGCGCTCCGTTAGTGGGATTTCCAGGAGTGACCCGAAGGCACTGTGTCCCAGCTGGTGGCGAGTGGCCTCTGTGTCTCAGCCCACCACCTGAGACAGACACCACCAGAGTGCGGACACGGAGCCCGGCTCGGGGAGACCCTCCTGGGCCCTGCGCCTGGGGGCCGGCATGCGTTGACTCCCCTCCTCCAGGCCGGGGGGCCGGGGTGGCACTGCCAGCCACAGCTCTCTCACACCGGGTCCTTTTCTGTCTGTCTTGCAGGTTTTGGGGTTTGAGATCGACGCCGTGAACTCTGTCCAGTTTTCAAACCACACAGGTAAAGCACAGGCTCAGCTGAGTGTGGGTGAGAGAAGCGTCCCCTTAGAAATGTGGGGTCTTGTGCCCCCATCTGACAGAGCTGGAGGGGCTGCCCGGTGTGAGGGTGGAGGGCTGGGGTCTCCCCTCTGCAGGGGGCACTGCCCACCTGAGGCTTAGCCCCGCGGCCTTGCGCTGGCTGGCCAGGGCAGGTGCGGTAACCAGCGGAGGCGGGGCCTCAGTTTCCCCCCGTAAAACAAGGACGTGATCCTAGCGCCTACCCTGTACACGGGTTGCTCATGGCCCCCCCGTGAGGCCATGGCTGCGTGGAGGCCCATGCTGTGGGTGGACATGTGGGTGGACCCTGACTGTCTGTTAGAGACCGGTGCCGGGAGAGCACACGCATGGAGACCTGGGGGGTTTCTGGGCAAGCCTTGCAGTGGAGCTGCTGGCTGGAGGGTGTGTGAGGGGCGGTGCCTTAGAAGGCCCTTGTTGTCGGGGGGGAGCCCCCTGCTCCCCGCACCCGCACCCGTGCTCCCCACGGCCGCAGAGGCAAGGGGACAAACCTCCTTGGCTCTTGGAAGTGTCCCCACATGGAGATTGCTCCGAGTCCAGGAAGAACCTCCGGGCACAGAGGTCTCCGTCCGCCTGGAGAGCCCGGGGGCTCCGGGGGAGGTGCCTTGGCCTCAGCCCTCGGGGGGATTTCTTGTGATTCTCCTGGGTGCGGGAGAGGGGATGATAGGCCACAAACACGGAGGGAAGATTGTGTGCGTTTGGATGAAAAGGCCACAGTTCGCCCTGGAAGTCCTTTTCTGCTTTCACTTGGCGGCGTGTGCTGGCCGCTCTGAAATTTGAAGAAGTCCCAAAAAGTTTGAGTCAATCCAGCAAATTTCCCTGAATCCCACATGTTTTTACTGGCCGTTTCCACCACCCTCCCTTTTTTCTCTCTCTTTCTTTCTTTTTAAAAAATATTTTTTATTGATTTTTTTTACAGAGAGGAAGGGAGAGAGATAGAGAGCTAGAAACATCGATGAGAGAGAAACATCAACCACCTGCCTCCTGCACACCCCCCACCGGGGATGTGCCCGCGACCAATGTACATGCCCTTGGCCGGAATTGAACCTGGGACCCCTCTATCTACTGAGCCAAACCCGTTTCGGTGGGTTTTTTTTGCCTGCCTTTCTTTCTTTTTTTCTTTCTTTCTTTCTTTCTTTCTTTCTTTCTTCCTTCCTTCCTTCCTTCCTTCCTTCCTTCCTTTCTCTCTTCCTTCCTTCCTTTCTTTTTTTAAGAATATATTTGTATTGATTTCAGAGAGGACGGGACAGGGAGAGGGAGATAGAAATATCCATGATGAGAGAGAATCATCGATCAGCTGCCCCCTCCACGCCCCTCTCTGGGGATGGAGCCCGAAGCCAGCACATGTTCCCTCACCGGGATTGAACTGTGGCCTCCTGCTTCATAGGTGGATGCTCAACCACTGAGCCTCGGGCTCTTCCTTTTATTTTTAAAAAATATATTTGTATTGATTTCAGAGAGAAAGGGGGAGGGAGAGAGACAGAAACATCAATGATGAGAGAGAACCATTGATAGGCTGCCTCCTGCTCGCCCCCTGCTGGGGATTGAGCCTATAACCCGGGCATGTGCCCTTGGCTGGAATTGAACCTGGGACCCTTCAGTCTGCAGGCCGATGCTCTATCCACTGAACCAAACCGGGTAGGGCTTTTTTTTTTTTTTAGTAAAAGAACCAAATTGGCTTGGACACTAAACGATGGAATTAAACTTATTGGTGAATATTATATTGTGCCATAATGACATTAGCTCAACCTAAGCAAGGATTTGGTTCAGAAACTCCTGCTGCCCTTCGCAGGGTGAAGGGAGGGGTCTCCGGGCCTCAGTGTGGCGGCTCCGGCCTCCTGAGGACCCGCTCAGGCCCCGGCGCTGGCTGTCCTGCAGGGTCTGAAGCTGGGAGGCCTCTGCCCGCCCCGGGCGGGGTGGGTGCGGCACTGACCGCGGTTTGCCTTAGGGCCTCCGCAGGTGCGGGCACGGGCAGGGCCGGGATGGGCTTCTCTCCCAGGGAGGACCCCTCTGGCCCCCGGATGGGCCTCCTCGCCCACGGAAAAGAGCCTCCTGCCTCCCTCCAGCCTTCGATACCCTGTGGGGCCTGCCTGGCCAGAGATCCCCCCGACGGCTCCCCCTGCGGGCGACTCTGAGCACCCCGTCTCTGCAGCCTAATCAGAGGGCCTACGGGGGAGGAGGGGGGGTCTCCCCAAGGCCGCCTCCGTGGCTCAGGTGCCAACCCCTCGACCTGGAGCAGCCAGGTGATGCCTCGCCGTGCCCCGAGCCCATCTCTCTTCCCCTCGCCCCTGCCCACGCTCTGCAGCCCAGAAGCGAGGCTGGTGTGGTTCTCAGACCCGCTCCCTGCGGTAGAGTGGCACGTGGCACCTGGCACCTGAGGCCCAGGAGCTAGTGCTCAGGCCACAGTCTGGTTAGGAAGCTGGTCTCACAGAGGCCGTGCTCTGCCGTGGGGGGCTGTGTGTCTCACCCTCATCCCTGCTCTGATGGGCTGAATTGTGTCCCCTCCAATTCATGGGCTGAGGCCCTGACCTCCAGCACCTCAGAGAATGACTGTGTTTGGAGACGGATGTGTAGAGGTGATAAGGTTAAATGAGGTCATTGGGATGGGTCCTACTCCAACATGATGGTCGTCCCCGTACAGAGAGATCAGGACAGGCATAGAGGGACAACCATGGTTTTTTGTTTTGTTTTGTTCCTTTATATTTTATTAATTTTTTACAGAGAGGAAGAGAGAGGGATAGATAGTTAGAAACATTGATGAGAGAGAATCATCGATCAGCTGCCTCTTGCACACCCTCTACTGAGGATGTGCCCGCAACCAAGGTACATGCCCTTGACCGGAATCGAACCTGAGACCCTTGTGTCCGCAGGCCAACGCTCTATCCACTGAGCCAAACCGGTTTCAGCAACAACAATTTGATAGGCCCTTGTTGTCAGGGGTGAGCCCCCTGCTCCCCGCACCCGCACCCATGCTCCCCACGGGTGAAAACTGGACAGAGTTCACGGCATCGATCTCAAACCCCAGAGTCACCTGGTGAACTGGGAGCCCTTGGACTGTCCCACTTTTGGACACGGGGAAAGGGGTCATCTAATCCCAGGAGAGAGGCCTTGGAGGGACCAGCCCCGCCCACACCCGGACCTGGGTCTCCGGCCTCCAGGACTGTGTTGGAGCCGCCCAGGATGTGGGGCTTTGTCTCAGCAGGACTCGAATACGCTACACATGCAATGGCAATAAACCACCCTGGTCGGAGGAGGTTAGGATGACGGAGGGGCAGGAAGGATGTTCTTCCCACTCTGGGCCGGCAGCACGTTTGTGGCAGCCCCGCCTTCTGTGGGCAAACACTGCCCGGGACGCAGCCAGAGGCTGCCAGCATTCAGTGAACGTGAGCGCCGGTGGGGGCGGGCCTGCACTGGGAGCTCTTGGGCTCTGCCTGCCTGGCCCTGCTGACCCCGCTGACCCCGAGGGTCTCTGATGAATGGGGCCAATCAGGTTCTTCTACTAACAGACTCGCCCTCCCGTGTCAGGTCACGCTGGTGTCTCTCAAGGGACATACAGATGCGCTTTTGCCACGCTGCCTGCAGAATATGTTTTATTTTTTTACAGAGAGGAAGAGAGAGGGATAGAGAGTTAGAAACATCAATGAGAGAGAATCATCAATCAGCTGCCTCCTGCACTCCTCCCACGGGGGATGTGCCCGCAACCAAGGTACATGCCCTTGACCGGAATTGAACCTGGGACCTTTCAGTCCACAGGCCGACGCTCTATCCACTGAGCCAAACCAGTTTCAGCTGCAGAATCGCTTTGACAGTTGGAGTTGTTCCGGAATCTGGTTGACTCCTGCTCATGCACACAGGCTGCCAGCAGAGGGCGCCGTCGCCCTTCTCCTCCTCCAGGCTGAGCAGCCTGGCTAGGCGCCGTCTGAGTTCCTCCAGATCACCACCCGGTGCTCCATGCGGGGGTCTAGGGATAGCTCTCCCGCGGTTTTTACTCACGGGCTTGGGAACACATACTTTAGGCCTCCCACTGCCATAAAGGACACCAGGAGGAGTCCTCACGGGTGAAGGTGGGGTGTCCATGGCGTGGCTCTGCCCCGGTGAACTGGGAGCCCTTGCCTGTCCCGTCTGAGCCTCCGTGGGCAGGGGCTCCACATGGCGGCGGGTCCCCTCAGGGTGCTCACGTGTCTGTCTGCACCTGCGTCCCTGTCGGGGACGGAGCAGGTTGAGCATCGGGGCCCATTTCTAACTCACGTTCGGCTCTTGGTCACGGTTTGATCCAAGGCTTGCTTTGGCGGCATTCCAACCTTACGTGGCGGTGGTGGAGGGAGGGGCTGGGATGTGACAAGCCCTTACCTGCCAGGGTGCCCAGGTAACAGCGATCAAACAGCTCAGCCTGGATGGGGAAACGTGCACAGCAGAAGCTGGCAAAGCAGGTGACTGTGACAAGTGGGGACACATCCCAGGGCCCCCCTCGAAAGGCAGGGAGAGCCGAAACCGGCTTGGCTCAGTGGATAGAGCGTCGACCTGGGACTGAAAGGTCTCAGGTTCGATTTGGGTCAAGGGCATGTACCTTGGTTGTGGCAAGAGGCAGCTGATCGATGATTCCCTCTCATCGATGTTTCTAACTCTCTATCCCTCTCTCTTCCTCTCTGTAAAAAAATCAATAAAACATATTAAAAATAAAATAAATTAATCTCTGTCTTGTTTAAAAAAAAAAAGGCAGGGAGAAGTGACCCGTTGTGTGAGTCTGGCGTGTCCTTTTCGGCGTGTCCCTCTCCCCATCCTGTCATATGACACGGTTCCACAGGTGTCGGTGGCTGGCCCGGGGAGCTGATGCCCTCCCTGCCTTGGATTCATTCCAGAGGGAACTGGCGGTGGGAGGTGTGACCCCTGATGCCGGAATTACAACCAGACAGTGTCAGGCAGGGTGCTGTCAGGCGCTTTGAGGCTGCTGGGCACCCACAGGGACCAGCCCACTGAGACACCGGGCCTGGAGGTCTCAGGCACCCGCCGCGTCAGCCCCTGGGGAGGGGAGCATTCACCCCACCAGCGTCATCGAGGTTGTCTGGGCTGTGCTGGGCCATCAGGTGGAGCCGTCTCACCCGTGTGCCATGTGCCTGGGCCGTGTGCCATGTGCTGTGTGCCGTGTGCCGTGTGCCGTGGGCCCGGGCCCTGACCGCTCTTCTCTCCCCAGGCTACGCGCACTGGAAGGGTCAGGTGCTGAACGCAGACGAGCTCCTCGAGGTGTACGAGGGGCTGAAGCTGAACAACGTGAATAAGTATGACTACGTGCTCACGGGTAAGGGCCTGGGGGGGCGGGTGCCGTACCTGCAGCCTGGCTCCCGCTGGGACGGACCCGGGAAGTCCCAGAGCACCCTACGTTCAGGCTGGTGCCTGGTCCCTGCCTCTTTCGAGGAGGGGAGGCGCATGCCACCTGGTCCTGTCCATGCCAAGTCACACTGCTGGGCCCACAGTGGGGGTGCAGTGCACGTGGGGTGGGGCCAAGTGGGGTGTTGGGAAGAGGTTGAGTTGAATGGCCCAAGTAGGCTGCTTCCTGGTACATTGGCCTTATTTATACCCACCCTGGATTTTTGAAAAAATACCCTTTTATGTTTATATACCTGGTTAAAAGTGAATGCGTTCATTATTGAAACAGACAGGACAGAAGAACATCCCCTAGACACCCATCACCGAGGCCGCCTCCTCTGGGGGGGGTGCCCGTGACCCTCTCGGCGGCATCTGTGTGTGTGTGTGGGGGGGGGGGGGGGCGCTTGGCCTTCCCCCGGCACAGGATGGTCTGTTTCCCTTTGCCGCGGCCGGTTGCCGGGAGCCTTCTGTTTCGTGAGGGTGGCCTGCTCTCCCTCCCACAGGGTACACGAGGGACAAGTCCTTCCTGGCCATGGTGGTGGACATCGTGCGGGAGCTGAAGCAGCAGAACTCCCGGCTGGTGTACGGTAGGCGCTGGGCTGTCACCTGCTGGGGGCGGGGGGAGGGGGTGGCCCTGGGGCCTTTGCAGGGGTGTAAGGCTCCCTCTTGCATCCCAACATCATGGTCCACCTCCCAGCCTGTAGGCAAGGAACTCTGGAGGTGGAACTCTGGAGGAACCCAGCATTTTCATGGGGAGGCAGGCAGGCAGGCTGTAAACTGGCTCTGTCAGGGCCAGTATGCCACGGTCACTGCATTTGAGGTCTGTGGTGCCCCGAGCCTGAGAGGGGTGCGGGTGGGTGGACACCCCAGGTGGCCCGGATGACAAAGTGGGAAATTCTAGGTAATGAGCGAAGGAGAACGGGAGGCCAAGCTTCCCCAAGCTTTTAGTTACTTACTTTATTATTATTATTTTTAAAATATATTTTTATTGATTTCAGAGAGGAAGGGTGAGGGAGAGAGAGATAGAAACATCAATGATGAGAGATAATCATTGATCGGCTGCCTCCTGCCCACCCCCTACTGAGGATCGAGTCTGCAACCCAGGCATGTGCCCTTGACCAGAATCGAACCCGGGACCTTTCAGTCTGCAGGCAGATGCCCTATCCATTGAGCCAAACCAGCTAGGGCAGCTTCCCCAAGCTTTTAGGTGCTGGTGAAGTTTAACAACAAATATCACATGAAAGGCCTTGGCGAGTGGATAGAGCATTGACCCGAGGACTGAAGGGTCCCGGGTTCGATCCTGGCCATGTACCTGGGTTGCAGGCTTGATCCCTGGCCCCAGGCAGGGGGTGTGTGGGAGGCCATCAAACTATGTGTCTCCCATCAATGTTTCTCTCTCTCTGTCTCTCCCCCTCCCTGACACTCTCTCTAAAAATCCATGGAAAAATATCCTCGAGTGAGGACTAAAAAAGTAAAAACAAAATAAAACGTGAAAGGCTCTTTGTTCCCCGGCTGCAGCCCTGGCTGACCGATGCCCTTTGTGTCCCCGCAGTGTGCGACCCGGTGATGGGCGACAATTGGGAGGGCGAAGGCTCCATGGTGAGTGTCCGGCGGCGGGTGCGGGGAGCGCAGCTGCTGCTCATGCCACAGCCGGTCACCGGCCGCTGGTGGACAGGGTGCTCTCTGGGGGAGGCGGGGCCCCGGTCGGAGCGGGCAGGGCCGGCAGAGAGGTTCCCATAAAAGGGCCAGAGAGTCGGTATCTTAGGGCTCAGGCCCTAAGTCGATATCAAAGCAGCCAGTTTGCAGACCAAGGGACATGGCTGTTTTCTGGTAAAGTTTCATGTACGGACACAGATCTGAATTTCCTGTCATTTCCATGTGTCACGGCGTGTGACTCTTCTTTTGACGTTTCCCCAACTATTAAAAAAGTGTTAAAGTTGCTCTCGGCCCAGGAGCCGTACACCGCAGGCAGGGGGACAGCCCTTTGCGTCCCCACGCGCTGTGCTCTCCACGGTGGGAGCCCGGCCTCACGTGGGTCCCCGAGCTGGACTCCACGCCCCGGGCTCGGCTCCTCTCTGTGTGCGTCAGCCTGTCCCTCTCTCCTCTGCCTCCAGTACGTTCCAGAGGATCTCCTTCCTGTTTACAAGGAAAAGGTGGTGCCGGTCGCAGACATTATCACTCCCAACCAGTTCGAGGCGGAGTAAGTGACTAGAAATAGCCAAAGCGTTCAGACCTCCCCCCGGTGACAGACCCGGTGCAGGAGGCGCCCCCCACCCCTCCTGTGGGTTCGGCTCCCCGGGCGGTCCTGCCTCGGGAGTGGGGTCTGGCACCGGGGCCCCGCGTGCGCCGGGGTGACCAGGGCCGGTCTGGCTGCTTTCTAGCTGGCAGCAGGAGCGTGTGGTTGTTTTGCTCCCGAACAGCACGAGTCTTGGGGGCAGAGAAAGGGACATTGGCTCTGGCAGGTGGCTACCACGGGGAGGGAGGCCACGCAGCTGACACGGGCTGTCCCCTGAGCTCTGGAACCCACTCCCCAGGCCCGAACGTGAGGTGGGAAGGCGTGTGCAGCCCTCTGCCCGGTATCAAAGGGCCCACCTCATGCCCTGAGGAACCGGGCACCGAGGGTGTGCGGGGCGTTCCCCGGCGCCATGGTGTGCAGCCGAGTGCCCAGCGGGCGGCGTTCGGCTCTGGTGGACCATCGGCTTGGTCCCCGCTGTCTTCGAGGCCACCCCTTAAAGGCGGAGTGGGGGGACTCCCGGACTCTCGGGCTCCCCTGAGCCAGGGCTGCCATCGCCCTGAGGGCCTTGGCCTTTGGGGGGCTCCGTGAGTGTGCCCACGAGCCACTGGCAGTGTAACTGGATGCAGGTCACCTTGCTGGCCCCGTGTGCCGTGGCTTGGGTCCCTAAGGGGCCGTGTGCTGCTGTCCTTTATGGTGTTACGGGTGCACATTCACCACAGTCTGGAGCTTCAGCACACCCCTGATGTGCGAGTTCCCGTTTAAAACTAAAGTTAACTTTAAAAATATATTTTCTAAATTGATTTCAGGGAGGAAGGCAAAAGGATAAAAAGATAGAAGCATCAATAATTGAGAGAGAATCATTGATCGGCTGCCTCCTGCACGCCTCCTCATGGGGATTGAGCCCGCAACATGGGCATGTGCCCTGACCCTGACCTCCCGGTTCATAGGTGGATGCCCAACTACTGAACCACCCCGGCCGGGCCTAAAGTTTACTCTTGACCGGTCCCCAAACACATCATGGTGGCCACTTGGTCCGTGATGGCCAGCAGGCTCTGAGTTAGTTCCCTGTGAGGATTTGGGATGGGGGGGAGGAGGAGGGGTTCCGGTGCCGCTGTCGCTTTGAGAACGTTCCAGGCAGGAGCCAGCAAGCAGCGTCTCACCTGTGCCTGCTCACCTTGCAGGTTGCTGACCGGCAGGAAGATCCACAGCCAGGAGGAAGCCTTAGCGGTAAGGACACCTCCCCGGTCCTAGGAGGGACAGGCGGACTGCCCCCTGGGGAGGGGACACCGCTCCTGTGGGGATGGGAGACAGACACCCCCAGGGGCCAGCATCCGGCTGCCTGTCACCTAGCCCGTGGTCGGCAAACTGCAGCTCGAGAGCCACATGCGGCTCTTTGGCCCCTTGAGTGTGGCTCTTCCACAAAATACCACGGCCTGGGAGAGTCTATTTTTAAAATATATATATTTTATTGATTTTTTACAGAGAGGAAGAGAGAGGGATAGAGAGTTAGAAACATCGATGAGAGAGAATCATCGATCAGCTGCCTCCTGCACACCCACCACTGGGGATGTGAACGTACCCAAGGCACATGCCCTTGACTGGAATCGAACCCAGGACCCCTCAGTCTGCAGGCCGACACTCTATCCACTGAGCCAAACCGGTTTTGGCTGGGTGAGTCTATTTTGAAGAAGTGACATTAGAAGAAGTTTAAGTTTAAGAAATTTGGCTCTCAAGAGAAATTTCAATCGGCCTGCAGACTGAGGGGTCCTGGGTTCGATTCCGGTCAAGGGCATATGCCTTGGTTACTGTTGATATTTGGCTCTGTTGACTAATGAGTTTGCCAACCACTGGCCTAGCCTGAGGGTTAGGGGGATGCATTGTGTTTCCTTTCTCACCCCGTTGGCCACGTGCAGCTCCAGGCCGGCCAGGTTTGGGTTAACCCGCTGTGCGCTCTGCTCCGGCAGGCGCCCTGTCTGAGCGCACCGGGGCAGCCGAGACAAAGTCCACAGCGGGAGCAGAGTGGGGTGCCTCCTCCCGCTCCGAGGCTCCCAGCCAGACGATCTGGGTGCGAACGGGACGGGCATGGGTGCAGGCACCCCTCACTATGACTAGAGGAAACCCACAGTGCCCGGGACAGGGAGGAGGGATAGCTGGCCTGTCCCCTGTGTGCGCGTGTGTGCGTGTGTGCGTGTGTGTGTGTGTGTGTGTGTGTGTGTGTGTGTGTGGTGGGGGACACGTCTCCCACGGCCCACACTCAGCTCTGGAGCAGGGAGTGCCCGCTCGCATGATCACAGGCACTGCTCTGAGGCAGCTGCACGAGGCAGACAGGGCCTCCTCAACTCTTAGAGAAAAGCCCAGGCAAAGAGTGGCTGCTCCTCTGGCTCTGACCCCCAGCCCGAGGCTCCGGGCTGAGAGAGGAGGGACCGGCTGCTGGGCTGTGACGGGGAGAGCTGAATCCTAGCCCCAAAGGTCTGTGTCTTGGAGTCCATACTGGTCCCGGCTCGAGAAGTTCCGAATGTGCGTGCACGATGCATGGTCAGCACGGGGACCTCCCCAGGCTCTCCGCGTGACCCAGAAGGTGGAGCGGCCCCGCTGGCTGGCGCTGCCCACGGGAGGCGGCTGATGCGCCTCCTGCTGCCACGAGGCCCTCCTGCCTCCGCCCAGGTCTCTCCAGGCCTGGCCCCTGGCGGTTCAGCTGGTTCACTTTCCTGAGGCCAGAGTGGACCGCAGTGGGCATTCTGTCACAAGGCCCCGTGCCCCGAGGGCAGGGAGCATCCAGCCTCCAGCCTGCTGCCGGACACACAGCGGTCGGTGTTTGTTGGCTACATAGGCGAGGGAATGGGTGGCTTCCCAGAGCGGACAGGGGGTTTGCTGTGTGTGGAGCCCCGGTGAGGAAGGCCTGGGCGGCTTTTCTCTAAGAGTCATGCTGGCCCACCTAGTTGTCACCTTCCTGCAGAAGGTGGGCACCTGTAGGGTGCAGATGGGGGCTGGCAGGGGCGTGCCCTCACCTCCCAGCCGAGCGAAAGGGGACGGTAGCTCTAACCTGGCAAGGCCGTCACCGGACGGGCAGGGGCCCGTGGTGGGTTCCGGTTCTCTTCCCGCCCGTAAGCCAAACCCTGCCGGGGCGCGTGGGTGTGAGGACCACTGCGCGTGGGTGTGTGGGTTCAGGGTGAAGGGCAGGGGTGAGGGGCAGGGGTGAGGGGCAGGGGTGAGGGGCAGGGGTGACGGCTTCCGGGCGCTCCCTGGCTGACGGGCTCCTGTGCCGGCAGGTGATGGACGTGCTGCACTCGATGGGCCCCGACACCGTGGTCATCACCAGCTCCAACCTCTCTTCCCCGCGGGGCAGCGACTACCTGATTGTGCTGGGAAGCCAGAGGATCCGTGAGTCCCACCCTCACCCCACCCTCCCACCCCACTCCCGCCCTGCCCCGCCCCAGCTCCGAGCCCCTTTCCCCTTGGGGTAGTGACTACCTGATTGTGCTGGGAAGCCAGAGGATCCGTGAGTCCCACCCTCACCCCACTCCCCCACCCCCTCACCCTGCCCCGCCCCAGCACTGAGCCCCCTTCCCCTTGGGGCAGTGACTACCTGATTGTGCATCCCAGACTCCCATGCCCGTCCAGCCCCGCCCCGCTCCACCCCACTGTGCCCAGCACTGAGCTCCCTTCCACTCTTTTACTCCACACGCTCCTTGAGGCTTCGAGAAGGTTTGGAATTTCCTGAAGTTCGCTCACCCCCACCCCCAATCCTGAGAAAGATGAGACTAAAAATGAGGAAGGAAGGAATCCAGGAGCCAGGTGCAGGGGAGCATGGGGAGCTGCCACCGCCCCCATGGCGCCCAGCAGCCCCCGGCATGCGTGACGGGCCGGCAGCATGAGGATAACGTGCCCACTTACCTCTGGGTCACAGGGCACAGCCCTGCCGGAGCCAGGCTCTCGGGGAACCAGGGGTCCACACGCCCGACCTCCCAGAGCTGGGCTGGGCCGACCTCACTCTGAGCTCTGCTTGTCATTGATTCCTCCTGCAAGTGGTGTGCCCACACAGCCTCAACCCACACGGGACTGGGTCACCCCCACGGCCCCTGAGAGCAGCGGCTCACGGCTCCCTCTGCACTGTGTGCACGAGCACACGCACTCACACACTTGCACATGCTCGTTCACAAGCTCACACTCCCGCTTGCACACATGCTCACTCACATCACATGGTCCCGACAGCTCCAGGCGCCGTGGTTACGCAGGCTCCCTCCACAGAGCACACGATCCGGCCCCTCATCAGCTGCGCAGTCCCCCCAATCCCGACCTGACTGTGGTCAGCTGGGCTCCCATCTTTCCCTTTCTCCGCTGCGGGGTATTGGGGGCACCGAGGGGGGGAGCCCTGAGCCCAGGGGTCGGTCGGAGTGAGCCTCTGTGGGTGACAGGACCCTTCCGCGGGGGGGCCTGAGCAGTGCAGGGGCTGAGCGGGCAGGAGGGCAGCCTGGGGCCCTGGGCCGGCCCTCTGCTGGTGAGGGTCCAGGGTCCCAGGGGGCCATGCTGTCCCCCAGGGCACCCCGATGGCTCCGTGGCCACAGAGCGCATCCGCATGGACATCCACAAGGTGGACGCCGTCTTCGTGGGCACCGGGGACCTGTTTGCCGCCATGCTCCTGGCGTGGACGCACAAGCACCCCAATAATCTCAAGGTCAGCAGGGCATGCCTCTCCTGCCCCATTGACCCCTTCACCTCTGTGGGGAGCGGTCATGTCCCTCCAGAGCGCTGGGGGGTGTGGGGGTTCCGTGGCTTTGGCTTCCACGTCCTGCCCCACAGCTGGATGAGTCACAGCCCCACCCCTGCTCGGCGTCTCTCTCTCTCTGGTTCCCAAGCAGGGCGCCAGGCCCAGCGCAGGGAGGCCTGTGTCAGCAGAAATCTGAGGGCTCTGGCCCAGGACTGAGGGGTGCAGCCTCGGTATCGGGGAGCCTCTGTCAGCAGAGCATGGCTGCTGACTGCGAGTGTGTCCTCCAGTGCGGTCGCTGGGCTGGTTTGGTAAATCGGGGTGCTGGGTTTCCTGTGCGCCCCGTGTCCAGCTCGGGGCTCCCAGGCGTGCTCTCTGACCCCCTGCTGCCACATTGTTCTGTCCGATGCTCTCTGACCCCCTGCTGCCACATTGTTCTGCCCGATGCCCCGTCGCCTGGCAGCCAGGCCTGTGCTCCACCAGGAACCTGAGCGTGGGGAGGGCAGGCTTCTGTCTCGTGGGGTCCCCTCGAGGAAAGGACAATTCGGAGCTCAGGATCTGGAAACCGCCGGCAGAGCCCCTGGAGGGACCCCATCTGGGCGCTGTGTTTGTCCAGCGCAAGGCTTGCCCTGGGGTCCCTCCCCTCGCACCCATCGAAGCCAAAATGTGCCATCCCCTGCCTGGTTTCCCACCCTCCTGCCCCCCCCCCCCCCCCCGAAGGCCAGCCTGCGGAGAGCGCAGACCTGCCAGTCTAACTGGCAGCAGCGGGAGCGCCACCTGCCCGGGCAGTGGCATCGTGGAGCCCGAGGAGGGCTCACTGCTGGGCCTCTGACGGCCGCGTTGGTTAGGAGGGGCCCCGGGCCCCGGAGTCGGGGGAGGCAGTTCCTGTTTGCTTCCCTGGCACCTGCGGAGCCCGAGTCTGACGGTGAGACTCAGACTGTGCGCCGTGACTTTGGGTCACAAGTGCTTTCCCGTGTAGAGTCGTCTTTATACTCAACTCATCCCAGAAGCACTTGCTAAGCATCTGCTGCGCGCCAGGCAGAATGGGTGGTCCTGCGTCACAGCCCCTCCCCGGGCCGTCTGGTCCAGAGGGGGTCGGGTCGGAGATGCAGGCACCTGCCTAGCTCTGTTATTCTCCGGGGGGGAGGCCCAGCTAGTTGGGGGAGCCTGTGCTGGCCAAGCCAGCGCCCTGGCGACTCGGGGTGGAGACAGTGCCCTCGCGGGCAGCTGTGGGCAGCACGGTGAGCAGATGGCCTCAGGTGGCCGACACCCTGAACAGTGGTCCCTCCTCCCCGCAGGTGGCCTGTGAGAAGACCGTGTCAGCCATGCACCACGTTCTGCAGCGGACCATCAAGTGTGCGAAAGGTACCCCCGCGGGCCCGTGGGCGCCTTTGCGATCCCGAGAGCCTCCCGCTCTGGGGCCTCAGGCAGAGCGGCGGGAGGGGGAGAGGTGGCACCTCGCAACTGTGAGCGGGGTCCCCGGGGCTCCCGCTGTCCCCCTGGCCTGGCCTTCGGGGAGCTCCGAGGCGGTCTCCCTGCTCCGCCCCGATGCTCACGCACTGTCTGTCTGCAGCCCAGGCTGGGGAAGGACAGAAGCCCAGCCCGGCCATGCTGGAGCTGAGGATGGTCCAGAGCAAAAGGGACATCGAGGACCCGGAGATCGTCGTCCAGGCCACCGTGCTGTGAGGGCTCCGGCGCCCCCTGCTGGCGCAGCGCCGGCGTCTCCGTCGTCGTCATCCCTGTGAACATGTAACGTCTGCCTTAGAGCTGTGACCGGAACTTGATATTTTTTCCCCTTTTGTGAGTGTCCAGCATCCACCGGTCTTAATTGTGAAAACGTGCCAGTCGTGCTTTTTAACAATAACACAGTGATCGCAGAAATCTGTAATTTGGAGACCCAGCCCCCCCCTGTCCCCACGAAGGCTCCTGGGCCTCCCTGAAAACCAGCTCTGTGGTCACCGCCTTGGGGGCGTCCTCCCCAGCCGGGGGGCGGGGAACGTAGTGTGAGGGGCTGCTGCCCGCAGGGGTCAGGTGGGCTCCCACCGCCGAGTTGCCCCCTGGGCCCCGTGGCCGGTGTCTGTGTCTCTGAGAACGAGTGTGGTGTCCCCATCCGCATCGGATGGTTTATGCCAAGTACCTTCCTTGTTATCCTGACCTCTCCCTCCTGGCTCCTGGAGTCTGCTTCCTATGTCGCCGCTCGGTGGGTGTCCTGCTGTTTCCCCATTTGGACAGGTCCATGCCGGTGGCCCAGACACAGTCCCTTTGGCGGGGACCTTCCAGGACCAGGAAAATTCAAGTCCACAGAGCTCACGAGTTATCAGCGGGACCGCCCTGTAACCCACGGGTGTCTTTAGGGACCCGCTGCACGAGGCGCAGAGATGCCAGGGGAGGTGCGGGGCCGAGTGGTCGGGGAGATGCCACACGGGCTCCTTTCGGAAAGCTCGCCGAGCTGGTGACACGACAGCGTAAGCGCTGTGCGTGTGCCGCCGGCTGCTGGTGTCGAGCCCGCCTCGCCGGGGAGTTCCCGTGCGGACAAGTGCGGGCGCAGAGCTGGCCCAGGCCCTGACACCAGTCCCGTTGTCCACTGCCAGCATGACCCCCTTGGCTCCACTTGTTTAGAGTTTTGGGGTACCCTAGGCTTGGCTGAGTCTTGAAGACTCGGCCTGCCTGGATCTCCACCCCCCACCCCCTAGTCTGGGAGCCCACAGCCTGGAGGGGAGACACAAGACGCGGGGCCCCGTGAGCTCCTGGGAGAGCAAAGCCTCCGAGGCCAGCCCCTGTGCCCGCGGTTCCGTGCCCGCAGTGGGGCCCGCACGGCTCCTCCGTAGAGCATCCTCAGTTTGTAGGAAATGCCCGAGGGCGAAGGGAGACCCCTCTCCCTCGAGCTCCCGCCCCGCGGCGCGGTCTTCCTTCCCCGCTGTGACTTCTGAATGTCTGACCCGCACGCTGCCGTGCTCGCGATGGCCCGTGCACAGGTCAGGGCGCCGTGTCCCTGGCTCCTGGTTCCCAGCACCAGGCTTCTCTGAGCCCCGGGGCGGAGCCGGGCCTCCTGGTCCCTGCAGGGCCCGAGGACCCAGAGGAGGAGGAGGGAGGGGCCCACACCCTCCCCGACAGGGCGCTCGCAGGGACCAGCCCAAGCCGCCCAGGGCCCTGGGCGTGTGCAGCACATTTAACGGGAAATACTGCCACTGCCAAGCAGAGCTGGGGAATGGCCAACCAGAAGTTTTTTTTATTTCAGTAGTGAGGGCCGGGCCGGGAGCCAGGTACGCTTGTCCTCCGGGAGGCAGGCAGGCAGGTGTGGTCTGAGCTTGTTCCTCGTGTGCCGGGAACTGGAAGGGAAGCTCGCACCGCCGGCAAACGCTATTCCAGCCTCTTCGGCTTTATTTCAGAGGCCTGGCCCCTCGTTAGGGCTCGTTCTCTTACTTCCCCACATGCTTCAGAGAATGATGGGACCTGTTCCTCCTAAAGCCTCTGCAGGGCCACAGACTCAGGTGCCACCGGGGGCTTGCCCTTCGGCGGTAAAGCCCCGACCACGAGCAGGCAGGGAGCCCCGACCACGCGGAGATGGAGACGGGCTGCGCTGTCTGTACCGCGAGGAGGGACTTGGGGGCCTCTGCAGCGTGTGGGGCTCCCGTGGAAACGTGAGCGTCATGGGAGGCCGGGCCCCACACGCCCAGGCCCGTGTTGCTGTCCGGACTCGTCTCCACACGCACACGCTCCCTGCCGCGCCGGCGGCCCCGGGCGGCCCACGTGTGGAATTTCCCAACCTTGGTTCCTGGCAGTGCTTTTTTGATACAAATTGGGTCCAAATTAGAATTGATCTTTGTTTTTACTTTGCATAGCTTAGCAACATGCACAATGATGGTAATTTATGTTCAGGTGGGAGATTGTTATCAAGAGTGCGGATTTCAAGACTTTCCCGTGTTTCAAACCTCCCCCTGTAGACCTTCACGATGAATTCCAAACTGATTCCCTCTCCGAATCGGTCGTAAATCATTGCCACGTCCTGCTGAGGTGACTGTGTTCGTCTGCGTTACTTTTGCAATATACGTCAGTGATTGTAAAACGATGCTTCGCGTGTCGTCCTGTTCTTACGCTTGTTGGGACCGACTTTTAAAATGTCCAGTTTTCCAACGGCCCGAGCCTGGCCCGGCGCAGCTGCTCTGAGTGGGAGGAGGGTGTTTCAGGGTTGGGATTACGGGATGTCCCGGGAACCCCGTGCTCACTCCTCCGGTGACACGGACACCAAAGGAGGGAGGCCTCTTCTGACCGCTGGACCGCGCCTGCGCACATGCCCTCTCCTCATCCTTCCGGTCCTTGGATGGGATCAGCCACCTGAACGGGGTGTCGGGTCCACACCTGTGCGAGTCAGAGACGCCATGTGACTGTATGTACTCGGCGGGAGAATAGCCAGGCATCTGTGTCCTCCCTCTCTGCCACCCACCTAGGCCCATGGACCTCCTTCACCCACCTCTCCCCCTGGGGACCCCACCAGTCCCTCCCCGGGCCGGAAGGAGGGGAGGGGAGGGGAGTATGTGCAGATGGGGACGCTGTGAGTGAGGTCTGGCTCTCTGAGTCTGGGTGCGAGCCAGGTGGCCCTGGACTCCATTGCGCCCACCAGCAGAGCAGTGGGGTGGAGCCCGCCTGTTTTTATGCCACATGGGGGTTCCCTTCCCATCATCCTCTGAGCTCTTTGTTAGGGCTCCCTGGAGAGCCAGCTCCTGTGCCCCTGGAGGGAGCAGTCAGGTGTACAAGCTGAGTGGCCCCTCAGAAGGACCCCAAGCCCCGGAGAAGATGGCTCTGGGAGGCCTGGCCCATCGCCCGAAGCCAGGGAAGCCTTAACCTGTGGCCCCGTTGGTCTGGGTGGACGTCATTCCCTCAGGGGACCTCCTGCTGCCGGCAGTTCTCCGGTGAGCACAGCGACCACATGTGCGGCCTGGGCCTGTGGCAGCGTTGGGGTGTGTGCTGCACTCGGTCGCTTTGTGACAGGTGCAGCGTCGGGTAGCTGGCAGGCATCGTGGTGAGAACATCATGAGATCCTGTGTTTTTACAGAAACCCTTGTCCTAGTGACGGAAGGTGTAGATTCTGGTTTCAGAATCCAGCCACACACTCCCAGTCTCTGCCAGCAGGGGGACACAGCGAGCGCAGTGGGAGAGGGGGGTGGGCTGGGAGGGGTCTGGGCCCCACCTTGGTGGATGGCACACATCAGCTCTGCTTCTGGGGAGTGTTTCTTCAGTGTGTGAGTCTCTGTCCAGTGATGGGAACCGGCTGTGCATTCTGTGGTGACGCACAGGAGGGGCCCTGCACGTGTGTGTGTGTGTGTGTGTGTGTGTGTGTGTGTGTGCCCCGCTGTGCTCCCCTCACCACTCGCTGTTCTTGTAGCGCATGTGTCTTCCTGTGGGTATCCGCACTTTATTCTCAGTACAAAGTGTTTTCGTTAACGGATTAAAAAACAACGTCTTACAAACCACATTCCTGCCTTTCATTCGGGATCTGAGCTCACCACACAGTGTGTCCATTCTGTTTGTAAGACAGAGCTCGGTGAATACTGTTAGGTCTGACTTAGGGGATATTTTAAAGCTATATTAGCGGGAGGCTCTGCCTAGAGTTGTCTTTTTAAATGCTGGCAGAGGAGACGCGTCTTTTAAAAGCGTTTCCACTGTCCAAGCCACGTGCAGCCTGTGCTGCAGCGAGGCTTCTGCCAGCATCACTGGTCACGGAGAATGAGCCCCAGCCTGCGCCCCAGCCCCAGCCCACCGCCAGGCGGGAAGGCTCTGATCTCCGTGCGGCCGGAAGCCCGTTCTGCAGGAGGCTCCTTTCCGGGGCTGTGGGGCGCTCGCCGCGGCGGGACATCGTGGCCCGCAGGTCAGCCGCTGGAGAGCGAGGCCGCCCTTCCCAGTGGCGCCACCCGAGCCCGCACTGCAGCCCCTGCCGGGGATGGAGGTGTAGGTGTTACCGTTTAGGGAACTGGAAAGGAATCCCAATCTCCGTGTGGACCCAGTGGTGGTTTGAATGTCCTAACCTTCTGGCTGTGTACCTGCTAACCTGGAGTTGTGGTTGGCATGTCAATCAATGATTGTAAAACCGGCCCAGCAGGACGGAGCTACCGTCCGGGGGCCCAGCCCATGCTGCCCTGGGCCTTCCCGGCAAGGAGCTCGGATCCGGAGGCTGCTCGGGGGGTGTGGCCAGCCTGGGAGCGAAGCACAGGCCCCGGGCCCAGCTGTGTGGGGCGATCTCTGTGAGATTCGGTCAGTGGCTGCATTGGCCCCGCGGTGACCAGCCCTGACCGCTGGGAGAGTGGGCACGTGTCTGTAAATGTGAGACGCAGCTCACCATTGTAGAGGCCTGTCTGTGTGCTGCTCCTGTTGACTTATGATCCTCCACAAATAAATATTTTCATGCAACTGCGGTGAAGCCTGAGGAATTCTTCTCCACGGGATTCCCTTTTGTTAATCATCCGAGCAGTGCCTACACTGCGGTAACAAGCCGAGGTCGCTGTTCTCCCCTCCACATCTCCCTCTTTAAAAAAATATATCCTGTCTAATAAAAGAGTAACATGCAGATTGACCATCACTCCAACACACAAGATGGCTGCTCCCATGTGGTCAAAGATCCTGCCCCCATGTGGACACCAGATGGACAACTCAAGATGGCCAGCAGGGGAGGGCAGTTGGGAGGGACCAGGCCTGCAAGGGAGGGCAATTGGGAGTGATCAAGCTGCAGGGGAGGGCAGTTAGGGGTGATCAGGCTGGCAGGGGAGTGGTTAGGGGATGATTAGGCTGGCATGCAAAGCAGTTAGGGGCAATCAGGAAGGCAGGCAAGCAGTTGGGAGCCAGCAGTCCTGGATTGCGATAGGGATGTCCCAGATTGGAGAGGGTGTAGGCTGGGCTGAGGGACACACCCTGTGCACAAATTTTGTACACCAGGCTTCTAGTGTGTATGTGTGTATGTGTGTGTACATGTGTGTAAATATATAAACACACACACAAAAGAGAGGGAGAAAGGAAGAAGAGGGAGGGAGAGAGAGAGATAGAAACATCAATAATGAGAATCATAGGTTGGCTCCCACCACTGGGGATGGAGCCTGCAACCTGGGCATGTGCCCTGACCGGATATCAAACTGACCTCCTGGTTCCTAGGTCGATGTTCAAACGCTGAGCCATGCTGGCTGGGCAAACCACTCCCTCTTAAAGAAAGGGCCTGCCCTGCCCTGCCCTGCCCTGCTCTGCCCTGCTCACTGTGGCCCACGTCCCCTCCCTGCCAACCACTCTGTGCCCTACCCTCTCAGGGTTTCTGAAAGCCCCCCCCCCTCCGGGATCAGAAGGGTGGCGCTCCCTTTCCTGGCCCATCCCTGCTAGGCTCAGAGGACAAGCCCTGGTCATTGATCAGGTGGCACAGCCCCTTCTGGGTGCTAATTCCTTCACACCCGGGTGGGGACAGCTCTGGTCCTACTAGCCCAGCAGGTACTATACACCCTCCCACGTCTTTGAGGATGAATCCTCAGGTCATCCCCAAGTAACAGGCTTTATGAGAAAGGCACCCGACTCTGCCTCTCAGACCCACTGTGACCGCCCTGTGACTGTCCCTGCATGGACAATTGGAGAATCAGGGCCTGTGACTCAAGGGTGGGCGGGTCCCTTTATCGCTGTCTTCTTGGTGCCGGGGAATTAGAAGGCGCTGACCAGTGACTCGAGTGCTTAGTAAAAGGGATGGGGTGTCAGCACCCCGGGGAGACAGGGAGGGAAGCTACGCCGGAAGGGCTAACTGGTAGGCCACGTACCAGAATCTAAAGAGCATCCTGTAGGCCGAAACCGGTTTGGCTCAGTGGTAGAGCGTCGGTCTGCGGACTGAAAGATCCTGGGTTTGATTCCGGTCAAGGGCATGTACATTGATTGCGGGCACATTCCCGGTGGGGGTGTACAAGAGGCAGCTGGTCGATGTTTCTCTTTCATCGACATTTCTAGCTCTCTATCTCTCTCCCTTCCTCTCTGTAAAAAAAAATATATATATATATATATATATATATATATATATATATATATAGCATCCTGTAGAAGGGAGGTCGCTGCCAGGAGACTCCAGGTGGTCTCTGGGGAACCAATGGCGAAGGCATCCCCACAGGTCAGCACCCAGAGCCCAGGGTGGGCCTGGTGGGCAGATGGAAGAGCTCAAGCCCAGCATTTGTTCCCCAAATCCTCTGCCAAAGGGTCCCCCCAGACTGGCCCTGGTTTACTGTCTTGTGCTGGTTTTAGTGAGGTGACAGTCACAGGAAGTACACCCAAGTATCTTCAACTGCACAGCCCAGGGCATTCGCACCTCCCAACGTGTGTAACTGTCACCTCTTTCCTGTCACAGATGCCTCATCACCTGGCACAACCCACAGCCATTAAGCAATCCCCCGTTAACCAGGCAGAGCAGGCACGGCTGTCAGCTCTGCTCAGCACCCTAAATGCCATCTCCCCCGCCGGTCCCGGAAAGTCCCCAGGTGGGAACTGTGTTCGGTCTTCTGTTCCGTGCAAAATTGCTTGACTCTAAGAGGGTGTCATGAATGCTTTGTTCTTCCAGTTCATGGAGGGACGGGGACACATGTTGGGGTTCTTTTTCCCCCGTCTTACAAAGGGTTCGGCATTCTGGAGGAAGGGCTGCGCATAGATGATTAAGAAGGAGTCCGTGGACGAAAGATAGTTTTGATAGGCATTGGGGGTCAGAGGAGCTTCCAGCTGAAGGAGCTAGAAGACTCTCCTTGACCGAGGACCCTGCTTTTATTAAACACAATTACACTTCAAAGGGTATGGTATCAAAGGGTTTACAGAGATTGTCAGTCTGGGGAAGAGCCTACAGCTTGTTCAGGTGTTTGGCCAACAGGAGGCAATAAAATGCCCTGAGCTGCCGAAACAGGTTTGGCTCAGTGGATAGAGCAATGGCCTGCGGACTGAAAGGTCCCGGGTTCAATTCCGGTCAAGGGCATGTACCTTGGTTGCGGGCACATCCCCAGTAGGAGGTGTGCAAGAGGCGGCTGGTCGATGTTTCTCTCTCATTGACGTTTCTAGCTCTCTATCTCTCTCCCTTCCTCTCTGTAAAAAATCAATAAAATATATTTTTTTAAAAAGAACAATATAACTATAAACACACATAAAAAATAAATTAATTTAAAAAAATAAAATGCCCGAGCTGTCTGGCAGTTAACAACCATCCTGTTCAGGTTTGGGGGAGATGCTTTGTAGCCGTTTCCAACAGGTAAAACTACATGTGACTCAACCCTGTTGAGCTCCCAAAGCTTCACCAACCTTTTGGCAAAACTCTTGTAATTATTACACGCTGGAATTGGTTCTCGGCAGACACACAGCTCACTATGCAGAGATCGCTCACTGCCGCTCTCCAGGCTCCGCATGCTCACCGTCCCGCCCTTCCACGCTCCTCCTGACCTCAGGACACACACAGACAGCCTGACCGTGGCACAGAACTCCCCACGCCCCAGGGAGCCAAGTGGGGCTCAGTGATGTCAGACTGACACTAACCCTCAGGAACACACACTGAGTGACCACCTGATGTTTGTAGGCAAATTAGCCATACACCGCATCGTACGGGATATGGAAGCCAAAGGCCTGTTCGAACGAACACCTTTGCTGTCTGCGGTTACCAAGATAAAACGTTTCCAATTCGCACAGGAACACAAGGATTGGACAGTCGAGCACTGGAAAAACAGTCATGTGGTCTGATGAATCATACAGTTTCCAGTTGCATCATACAGATGGCAGAGTGAGAATTTCACGGAAACAGCATGAAAGCATGAACCCCACGTGCATGGGTACAACCCTTCAAGCTGGTGGGGGCAGTGTTATGGTTTGGAGCATGTTTTCCTGGCATGATTTGGACCCTTTAATTCGTGTGGAACAACGTCTGAATAGCACAACATACCTAAGTATCATTGTTAATCAAGTTCATCCTGTCATATTGATGGCATATCCCAATGGAGATGGCTTCCTCCAACAAGACAATGTGCCATATCACGGTGCTCGTATTGTGCAGGAGTGGTTTCAAGAACATGAGGGAGACTTTACCTTGCTCAGGTGGCCCCACAATCACCAGATCTCAACCCATTTGAGCCTTTGTGGGACCATCAGGCAGCTGGTTCCACAGCCATAAAACCTCACAGAACTGGACAGTGCTATTCATCAGGCATGGTGTCAGATTCCTCGCATCACCTTACAACATCTTGTGGAGTCAATGCCAAGAAGAATCGCCATAGTATTGAAGGCAAAAGGTGGACCAACGAGGTACTGATGGGGTGGTCATAATAATCTGGACATTCAGTGTGTGTTCAGTGCATGAATTTGTGCACAGGTAGGGGCCGGCCAGCCTGGCCAGGGGGAGGGGACATGAGCGGTTGGCCGGCCTGCCTGCTGGTCAAACTCCTGTTCAAGGGGACAATTTGCATATTAGCCTTTAATTATATAGGATATGCACAGAGTGGCCAGATTATTATGCATTCAGAGATCATCATCATCTGGCCACTCAGTGTATTCTACCTCGACCCTGAGCCACACAGAAATCTCACCAAACCCATAACCATTATCGCTGGTCTCATTTTCGGTTCTTATAAGTGTATTTCCAGTATCACATGATCTCACTCATCTAGGGGAAATGGTGAACAACATAGACTGATGAACAAGAACAGATCCAGAGACAAGGAGGCATGGATCAGACTGTCGGACCTCGGAGGGAGCGTAGGGGAGGGTGGGGACGAAGGGGAGAGATCAACCAAAGGACTTGAGTGCACACATATGAGCCTAACCAGTGGTCGAGGACAACAGGGGGATGGGGGCATGTGTGGGGATGGATGGGGGATGGGAATGGAGGGATGAGGACAAATATGTAATACCTTAATCAATAAAGAAATTAAAAAGAAAGAAAGCTCACCCAACTGTCATTAATCCTGTGATGTCAGGGGCACTCTTTAACTCTATTTCACACAAGCACAGGGCAAACCAGCCAGGTACTGACCGCACGGGTGGGCAGGACCCTGTTGAAACAGGCAGGCCCTCCCAGATGCTCCCAGGCCGCCAGTGCTCAGGGCAGCCGGTGTGTGCAGCCCTTTGTCCCTGCCGCGTTACCGCTGCTACGGAAACAGTGTGGCTGTCTGAGCACATGTCAAACTCATGGTCAAAAAATGGGTTTACTCGAATCCTTTTACTTATGGGGGGGCAACCGAGGCCTGGAGACAGGGTGCAGAGTCCAGGCAGTGGGGTGCAGAGCTGTAGTTGGAACCGACACCTGGGGCCCTGGGTCTGCCACCCACTTGCTGGGCCCTGGGGCGACCCCGCTGGGCTGCCCTCAGGGGGAGGGGTCTCAGCCGGCTCAGGCTGGCACATGGCCGTGAAAGACCTTTGTAAACACGTCTGGGGCACGTCTATATGGTGGTTATGGTTTCAGACGAAGCAAAAAAAAAAATCCACAACAAAGGAAATTTGCAAAAACTTAAAAATGTATTTTAGTAACAAATCACCTAAGCCCTCTTGGAAAGCAATTCCGTTAAGATCATTGATTGGGAGGAAAATCGCGCTGTTAAAGTCAGAAGCAGAGACACCAGGTTGGCGCAGAGCAGCACGGAGACGACGCTCACTGAGGACCCCGGCGCGCGAGCACGTGGCAGAGAGCCACGTGGCGAAGGTCCAGTTCAACATCCAGAACTAGAAATAGGCCAGCTCGTCGTGCTTGCGCTTGTTGGTCTGGTAGCCGTGCAAGGCCAAGGCCTTGTTCTCATGAGGGAGGCTTTGGAACACTCGGATGTGCACGAAGTCATCATCTTCAACCTGGACCTGCGAGGAGAGAGTGGAGTGAGGGGGGCAGGTGCTGCCTCTGACCCCAAGGCCCCACGCCTGGCGGGTGCGTGAAAAAGGCCCCGAGAGCCTGGAGGCCGAGTCCCTCCAGGGCATCGGCAGCTGGGGCGGTGGCATTCCCGTCTTCCTCCTTCGGGCGGGCGCGGCGGGCGCCAGCACCCCGGCCAGCACCCTGGGCACGCTACATTCACGCCTCCGAGCCCTTATTGCCTGGAAGGCTCAGTCCTCTCCTCCATGGAGTGCACGCACACTCATTTATTCTATTAGTTTAAAAACATTTTTGTTGATTTTTAGAGAGAAAAAGAGAGGGAGAGAGACATCGATGTGAGACAGACACATCCTGCATGCATCCCAACTGAGGCCGGGGATCGAACCGGCAACCCAGGTACCAGTCCTCGACCGGGAATCAAACCCAAGGCCCTGAGGTGTGCAGGCTGACGCTCTATCCGTTGAGCCACACCAGCCAGGGCTACAGGAACCCCCTTAAGCACCCCTGTCCTGGCCCCTATAGGTCCGCATGAGCTCCCCAGTAGCTGACACTCCACCTTGATGAAGTAGTTGGTCCCCGCGACCAGCTGGCTCTTGTACTCCGTGGCCTTGAAAGTGGGGTACTTCTTGTTCTCCTTCTCCTCCAGCTGGGACTTCACCTGGGGGGCGGGAGAGAGGGAAACCGCGTCTTTCTTCCTGTAAGGGTGACTGACACGGGAGCTGCGGCCTCACGCCAGATGTTACCAACTGACGGCGAAGGCCCGCCCTTTGCAGATGACTCCTCTCAGTGCAGGACCGAGCATGCCAAACGCGTGGTATTTTATACCCCCGATGCCAGGCAGCTATCACCAACTTATTTGCATTCTGAGGTAGGCCCTAGCATGCCTGGATTTACATATCTAGTCTGTGCTGATATGAAGGCCAAGCTGAAATGTGTATCCAAGTTTCGGCTCTGCCAATTGTCTCTGTCTCAGCTGGCAACAATTAAAAGAAATGCCCGCTAAAACCGGTTTGGTTCAGTGGATAGAGCATCTGCCTGCGGACTCAAGAGTCCAAGGTTCGATTCCGGTCAAGGGCATGTACCTTGGTTTCTGGCACATCCCCAGTGGGGGTTGTGCAAGAGGCAGCTGATCAATGATTCTCTCTCATCGATGTTTCTAACTCTCTATCCCTCTCTCTTTTTCTCTCTGTAAAAAAAAAAAATAAAAGAAATGCCCATGTGCCTTCCCAGGAGGCCCTCTACAGGCTGGTGGGTGTGTTTTTCTTACAGTAAAATCAAACCTGGTTGCAAGGTCTCTGGCTGCTCTCTAGACTACCCGGGAGGCACTGGAGCACACTGACTTTGGCTGGAGTGACTAGGCCAGGGGTGGGCAAACTTTTTGACTCGAGGGCCACAACGGGTTCTTAAACTGGACCGGAGGGCAGGAACAAAAGCAACCTGACCATGCTGGCACTCTCATCTTGGGCTGCTGGTGAAGGAGCGGAGGGGAGAGCAAGAGAACCCTCCGCTCTTTCGGCTCCGCGGGCCGGAGAGAACAGCCGAACGGGCCGGATCCGGCCCGCGGGCCGTAGTTTGCCCACGGCTGGCCTAGACGCGGTGTAGAAAGTTAGAGGACTCTCGTTAACTCAGCTTGATGAGCTGTGGGAGCCCACGGGGATGACTCTCACGATGACATGCCAGTGAGTCACTGGCCAAAGGCCCAAAGGCTTCGTGGCCACCCTGTGTCTTCAGGGAGGGGCCCTGACTGGGGATAAGAAAGGAGGGGCAGTGGAGTCAGCAGCTAGGGACAGGAGGGAGGGTCCTCTGCATGCCCTCTGCATGCCCTCTGGGTTCTCACGGCAGGCCCACCTGTCTCAGTGCTCACCTGTCCTGCAAGGTGCCATGTTTGGTCTGCAGGGATCTGACCTCGGGGGATGAGTGACACACCCAGACCCGCAGGGGAGTCTGGGAAGGAGTCGCCTGCCTCCTGGCCTGTCTCAGGAGTGGAGGCGGGAAGGCAAGGGATGGTGAGAAAACCCAAATGCAGGCGATGGCACGGGGCATGTGGCAGCCTCCTGGCCCTGCCTGTGGTGGCGGCTCACTGGTTTACCGGTGGCCAGGAGGGAGACGGGAGGTGCTGAGCGAAGGGGAGCACGGAAGGCCTGGGGATGGTTGGGAAGTGGCCAGTCACTAGCCCTCCAGGGGCCGGGAGAGGCCAAGGTCGGGACTGGTGGGTGATCCTGGAGGAGGCTGGGCCGGAATCGGGGACTCTGACATCCTTCTGGCTGGGGCTCCCTCTCTGACCTCTGTTCTCCTCTCCTGCAGCCCAGAGAGCGCGGGGAGGAGTCAGTGCACACACATAAACAAACACACACACACACACACACACACACACACACACACACACACACACGGCAGCAAGACAGTCCCTGCCCTGTCCTCTGGGAGCCACAGGCAAAGCCCCGCCCTCAAGAGCGGCCTCTTACTTGTCACTCTCAGGGGACCAACACCACATGAAGGAGCCCCAGACTGCCACCCCTCTCTCCCGGTGAGGTGAGCTAACGCACATTCAAAGTTCCCACAAGTGCAGAATCCCTTAGGCTTTGGAAACCGAACCGCAGGAGAGGCTGGGCTGAGCCTCGCCCACGCTGGCTCGCCTGGCAGTCTCCTCAAATTCCTCATTTCCAGAGTCCCATGGGGCTGACTCACCCCGTCGCTGTGGTCAGATGGTCTGCACCACCTGAGCAAAGGGGACGGGTGGGGGGTGCTACGGGGTCAGGGAAGAAGCAGGCTTGTTTGACTTTGTGTCCTCTCCGCGCCTGAGCCTTCCGGTGGCCCCACCACCTGCCCCTCCTTCCCCAGCACCCTCGGCGAAGGCACCCGAGGGACGCCCCCTTCGAGGAGGAGAACACGGAGGCGCGGACGGGAGTCCAGGGTCTGAGCCAGCTCTGCCTCTGCCTGCCGGCCTGGTTTCTGGTTATTTTTTCTTTTCCTTTCTTTTTTTAAACATTTATTTGGAGATGACTTCAAGTTACACAGAAGGAGCCCTAGAGTAAGGGAGGGCAGAAGCGTAGGAGCCCCGCACACCCTTCCCCGGGCTCACGGACCGCTACCTCCCACCCACCTGCCCTGGCTCCCTCTCTCGGACCCCCGCCTCCCGGAACCGCCCAAGGACCCACACCAGGCCCTCCCCTCTGCAGAGCCCGGAGCCGGGGGCCAGGGTCCCCGTCCGTCCCAGCGGCCCGGCGGGCGGGACCCGCCCCCGACCCCGGCCCGAGCTCGGGGGGCCCGGCCGCCTACCTTGTCGGCGATCGCCTGGATCTCGGCCGTGGCGGGCTTGGTGGCGGAGGTCCCGCCGCACAGCGTCGCGGTAGCGCTCATGGCGGAGCAGCGGGCAGCACGGAGCCGGAGCAGCGGGCACGGAGCAGCGGGCAGCACGGAGCCGGAGCAGCGGGCAGCGGGCAGCGGGCACGGAGCAGCGGGCAGCACGGAGCCGGGAGCAGGGCCTGCGAGCGAGATCGGCAGCGGAGAGGCGGCTGGCGAGCTGCGAGCGCGGCCTCCGTCTTAAAGCCGCCGACAGCTGACGCGGGGCGGGGCCGCGGGGAGCGGGCGGCCCGGTGGGCGGGGCGGCGCCCAGGCCGGTAGGGGTGGGGTTGGGTGGGGTGGGGTGTGGGTTGGGTGGGGGGTGTGGGTGGGGTCCGGGTGGGGTAGGGTGGGGGGAGCTGGGTGAGGGACGGGCGCCTGGCACCACCTGGTACCCCGGGGGGCGCCGCCTGGGGACCGCGGCGTGTGTGCAGTGCGTGCACCCTGGGTGGGGCCGGTCTGATCGGCCTCGGAGACACGCTGGGCGCCTCCAAAACACGCCGCTCTCGCATGTTGATCCTGCTGCGCAGAGGGCAGTCGAGACCCAGCCTTTGGGGTGGGGAGAACTTTCACCCCTCCCGTCGTAGCATTTAGGCACTGGCCGGTGTGGCTCCGTCGCTGGTGGCTTTCCCCTGTGCACCAAAGGGTCGTGGGTTCAGCTCCGGGTTCCATATCCCGTGGGGCCCTACACTGGGGACAACTGATCAATGTTTCTCTCCCACATTGGTGTTTCTCTCTTGCTCTCCCTCTCCCTTCCTCTCTCTAAAATAAAGTGTGTGTGGGGGGGGGGGGAGGAGACAAAAAATAAAATGATTACATTAAAGTCATGTAGGTAGGGAGCCTGGTCCAGAAAGAGAGCAAAGATCAGAGGTGATTTCTTTTTAAATCTGAGGGTCACCTGCACGGCAGGGCAGACAGGTGGCTACCGAACATCTGCTCTTCCCAGCTTCCTGTGATCTGTCCTCCTCCCCTTGGAAGCTGCAGACCCACATCCTGGGCCTTGGCTCTGGAAGCTACAAGCTCCGAGCTCCGCTGCCACAACTGCCTGCAGGGCAGGCTCCAGGTGGGAGAGACCCAGAGATGAGAGGGGGCTGGACCTGAGAGTCCCCAAGAGCAGCAGGAAGAGAAGTCTGTGCTCGGGAGCAGCCGGGGGACAGAGACTGCCAGGGCACCCCGGAGTCCAGGCCCAGACCCCGCCTGGCCCCACTCCCCAGTGCACTGCACTGCTCTGCACTTCTCACCGGCAAGACCTGGCCCAGCACCCAGCTTGCACCAGCCACTCTGGGTGTCACCAGCGTGTGACCCGGGGACACAGTGAAGGGCTGGTGTGTGCGAGCAGAGGAGGCACAAAGGAGTCCAGTGAGGAGATGCCTCCCAGGGCCTCAGGTTGGAGTGGGAGTAGCATTCCGGTTGCGTCCCTCCCCCACCCCAGGGCTGCACCTCAGGGGGTGCTGGGCCTCTCCCACCGCTGGGTGCTGACTGCAGGAGCAGGCCCAGCCTTGCCTCCCGTCGGGCTCAGTGCGGAACCCCAATGGGAGTGGCCCGTGAGCAGGAAAGTGGGAGAGGCCAGCTCTTCTGGTACCTGCCAGGGGAGAGCCTGGTTTGTAATTCAAGGAAGGGTGGGGGGGGGGCCAGGTGTGGAGGGGAAGGAGGGACCCCTACAATTCAGTCATGACTGACTGAATGAATGAATGAATGAATGTGTGAATGAAAAAGGGGCTACACAGCAGACCGGACGAGCTCTGGTCTTGGTGAGCCTGAAAGTAACCACAAAGGTGACTCGATAATAAATTCCTAGCTGGGCAGGTCATGCGGGTAATCACCTCCCACGCCCATAGCTTCCTGGGAAAGATCAATCTGTACCTTCAGTAAGCCCTGCCCATTGTTCCTAGGCACCTAGGAAAGATGCCTCTGATAAGTCAGGGTGAGTTTCTTCCCCAGACCCCTCGGAGGCATAACCACGCTGGCACCAGTGACGTTGTTGCCCACAAATCATCTCTGCTTACTGTAAATGTTAACTATCCTATACTCACTAATGTAGAAGAAGTGGGTGTGTCTCTCTTTTGCGTCCTGGTAGTCCACACCTTATATGTGTGGTCACGGCTCCTTGCGGGGGAGGTAAGTGTGGCCTGTGTGACTTTCCCCCGGAGAGGATTCTGGAAGCCTCCTCCCGGTGTCCCCTGGACTCACTCGACATGGCCTTTTCCTGTGCTGTTTTGCTGTGTGTCCGTTTGCCATAATAAACCATAGATAGCCCTCCATCCTCGTAGCCTAGTAGGTCAACAGGTTTGGGGTTCCCTGATACGTGGCCCTTTACAGAAAAAAAACCTGCTGAGTCCATTCTGCACGAACATAGACACTACATTGTCACACCTAAGAAAACAAACAATTATTCTGCACTATAACCCAACATCTAGTCTGTATGAAAGCTTTCCCAGTTGGCCCCCAAAAAAGACTTATAGAGCCTTTTCTTTGAACCAGGATCCAATCAAGATTTGTATATGCAACTATGTAAAAGAGTATATCCCCTCCTTTATATAGGCGTTCAATTCCTTCCTTCATCCATGACTTTAACTCTGAAGATAGTAGGACGGTTGTCTTGCCAACTGCCCCAGGCTAGGGTCGTGATTGTCTTCTTGTGCAGCCTATGTCCTGAAAGCCGGGGTGCAGTCCTGAAGGCTGGGTGAGGGTCAGCCTTGACTTAAGCTGCTGCTGCGTGGGAGGGGCCACCCGCCCACAGGGGCAGGCCATTTGGGGCGGGGACTGATAGCTGAGACCAGCTTTCTTTAGCCCTTGCACCATTTTCTGACTATACTTTCGTCCTGAATCAAAGATTTACTGGGGGCTGCACAGATTTTTCTCCAATTCTACCATTCCTTCTATCTGTGCTCGCTGGCATTCTTTGCTAAAGAACCTTCTATCATCAACCAGGTTAAACTACCGCCCTCCCCCCCCTTAAAAGGCGGGCACACGCTTAGTGACCTTTTAAGTACAACTGTCTAGTGCTGTCATTGCGGTGTCCGGCCACTACGGGGCGGTGGCGTGCGGCCGGGGAGAGGCCCTTCTAGGCGCCCGTAGCCAGAGAGCGCGCCCGGGCCGGGCCGGCGCGGTCGTGTGACGTCACACCGCGCGACCGGGCGAAGCGCGGCGGCGCGGTCGCTGGTGCCTGGGGTTCTCAGTCCGATCGCCATGGTTCCGCAGCTCCCCCCTGAGATCCAGCTGGCGCAGCGCCTGGCAGGGAACGAGCAGGTGACCCGGGACCGGGCGGTGAGGAAGCTCCGGAAATACATCGTCGCCAGGACTCAGCGGGCTGCAGGTTGGCGCGGGGCCGGCGGGGCCGCGCGGGGATGGGCCTGCCGGGCGGGGGCGGGGCGGGGGCGGCGGCGGTCCCGGCTGCGCGGCCTCCGAACCACGAGGTCCGCCCGGCGCGCCTGCGGGGGTATTTTCCACGGCCCCTCCCCGCGCGGCGTTTGTCACTTGTCACTGTAATGCTCCTGGTGTAACTAGTGGGTTGTCATTTGAGTTTCACGGGAGCGTACGCTCCGCCAGAGCAGAGAACATGCTTGTTAACTGGCCTCTGCTGTGACAGTGGTTCTCAAAGGGTGGTGCCCCTTCGGCAACATCAGCGTCACCGGGACATTTGTTGGAAATGCAATTTCTTGGTCGCATCCCAGCCTTGCTGAATCAGAAACTGGCCGCAGGGTCAGCGACCCGTGTGTTACGAAGCCCCCGGGTGCTTCTAGCACCAGTGCTCAGGTCTGAGAACCACGGCTCAGTAAACACGGTGCCAGACGCAGGAACTCAGTCAATATTTTGAGTGATTTTATGTGTCTTCGTCCCGTACTAGCTGGGTGATGTAACCTTTTCTTTTGAAATTTGAAATACGCAGAAAAGTGCACAAACCCCAAGTGTAACGCTGGATGAATTATCCCCCTAAAATTCACCTTTGTAGCCAGCCACCATCCAACTCAGGACATAGTGACTCACGCAGCTTTGAATCTCCAAAAATGGACAGTTGCCTGAAACTTGGAGGTTCTCAGTTGTTGTTGTTTTTTTTATTATTAAATATATTTTATTGATATTTTACAGAGAGGAAGGGAGAGAGATAGAGAGCTAGAAACGTCAATGAGAGAGAAACATCGACCAGCTGCCTCTTGCACACCCCCTTCCGGGGATGTGCCTACAACCAAGGTACATGCCCTTGACCGGAATCGAACCTGGGACCTTTCAGTCCGCAGGTTTCGGCGGTTCTCAGTTTTTATTGAAAGAACGAAGTGGCAGTTGCCTGGGGGAGTCCCTGCGGGCCCAGGCGCAGTAGATTCCGAGTTAGGGGGATGTCTTGAGAGGAGAGGGGAGGTCCCTTCGTTCCTGGAACTAAAAGGCTGGGGTCCACATAGTCTGAGTATTGTCGTTTGGTGCAGGTGGTTTCACTCATGACGAGCTGCTGAAGGTGTGGAAAGGACTGTTTTACTGCATGTGGATGCAGGACAAGCCGCTCCTCCAGGTGAGTGTGGGAGGGAGGGCAGGAGAAGCTGGAGCAGCAGTGTCGGAAGGAGGCCAGAGGGGCCTGTGGTTGGCTCTGGGCGAAGATTACAGCTTTTTTATGTTCTCTTGGGGCTTTATTCATTTATTTATTTATGGCAGGAAGGGGAGCCTTCGCTTAGAGAGGGTCTTGTACGGGTTAGGTTGGGCACCATAGCCACTCAGGTGGTTACGAGGGCGAGTCAGCGCCCGGGTGAAGCCTGGGTCATCTGTCTGTGTTTGTGAGAGGTCACAAACTGAGCCCTAAATGATGGAAGCCAAGGGAGAGCATCTAAGTTCTCTGAGACACAGATTTCTCCTGGAGCCTTTTTAACTTGTCTTTTTAAAAAGAAAACTATTTTTTAGAGCAGTTTTAATTTACAGACAAATTGAGAGGAAGGTACAGAAATTTCCCATTATCTCCTGCCTCCCCCTCCCCCACCCCCTCACCCCGCCACACGCACAGCTGCCTTTGTTGTCAACATCGCCCACCAGATGGTCCATTTGTTATAATCCGTGAACTAGCACTTGACACATCATTATCCACAGTCCATAGCTTACCTGAGGGTTCTCCCTGGTGTTTGGTCTGTGGGTTTGGACAAATGTATAATGACATGTATTCCTCACTCTGGTATCTTACAGAGTGGTTTCATTGCCCTAAAATGCTAGCCTTTGTAAAACAGTATTTATGAGAATGTGAATTGTTTACTCTTCTTCAAGATCCCTTGGGTGGTGGGGCAGTGTTCAAAGGGCAGAATCCTGCCCTGTATTCCATGCCCACTAAACTGGAGTCTCGGGGAAGGCTCTGGAATTACCCGTTGGGAAGTGCACTGAGTGCTTGGCCAGTGGCACAGGCAGGCGGTGAGAAAGTTACAGGGGACTGGTTGGCTCCCTCTTTCTGTGGTCAGGTGGTTGCATGTCCCGCGGCTCCTGCTCTGGCCTGCCTTCTCTCATTCTCTCCTTTGATGGCCAGCCTCTTGCTCAGGGCTCAGCCTGATCATGCGGGCAGTTACTGCCCAGTTGCCAGGTTCTGCTGGCCCCAGCGGTAGCAGGAAGCCCTTCACAGCAGGGATGTAGCTTGCAGACTCACGCACACTGGGCTGAGGCCCCAGGGAAGCCTGTCGCATGATGGGTGGCAGTTGAGTGTTTTGCTTGTTGTGAGACTATTTCCTCAGGGGCTGAAGGAGATTATTTTTACTGTTTCCTGCACAGGAGGAACTAGGAAGGACCATTTCCCAGCTTGTCCACGCTTTTCAAACCACAGAGGCACGTGAGTATCCTTACCCGGAGGGAAGGCCAGAACCACTGAGTCAGTAGCTCCCACACACAGAAGCCTGGGTTCTAAGATCTAGAGCAAGAGGGAAGTCCCCATTGTAGCTGGTGTCTGCTGGTGCTTATGTGTATAAACCCATTTACCTAAAATACACTCAGCTCAAAAGTCTAAAGGGCTAAAACCCCACATTTTAACGTTAAAATGGCAAGCTAGTGTGGTGTTGGACCAAGCTGCTGGACTGAATCTCATCCTATCGTTGTGAAGTTCCTCCGTGAGCTTTTGTTTCTCTTCTGACCACAATCAGTAGTTGTCAACACTGCCGCTTGCCCATGGGGTCACTTGGGAGCCCTTAGAGTCTTGATGTCCAGACCCTGCTGTCCTTACATGGCATTCTGAGGGCGGGGCCTAGGCACCGGCATTTACCTCCCTCTGCTGCCCTAAGGTGGCCGGAGCCGGGGAGCATCACTGGCATAGGCACTAGGACCATTGCTATGGGTTTAGTTCAGACTTAAATAGACACAGGATCAAAATTTGCTGCGGGGGGGAGTGGGGGGATAAGAGGGAAGTGGGGCCTACACAGAAATCACAGAAACTGCTTTCTCAACTTGGCAGAGTCTAACCGCATTGGTCATTAGTGGAGGAGAATATCTACCTTCTAAACTTTTTACCTCCTAAGAACCTGCAGAAGTCTGCTCAGAAAGAGGCAAAGTAGAGAGTGCTCACCTAGTGACACTGGAATGAGTCATTGCCGAGCCACCTGATCAGTCCTTTGCTGTTGGAGAAGCCTGTCAGGGGGCAGAGAGGTGCCCCTTTGTGTCCCGATGGCAGGTGTGGGCAGGGCTGGTTTCTCCTGGGGCCTCCTTCTTTGGCATGTAGGTGCTGTCTTCTCCCTGTGTCCCCACGTGGTTGTCCCTCCGTGTCTGTGTTCTGATCGCATCTCTTAAGGACAGCAGTCCGATTGGATGAGGGCCCACACCAGTGACCTTATTTTATCTTAACTACCCCTTTAAAGACCATACCTATAATAATAAAAGCGTAATATGCTAATTAGACCGGACATCCAGCCGGGGCTGCAAGGGAAGACCGGGTCCCAGGTGCCTGCCGGCGGGCCGGAGGGAAGCCGGTGCTGGCAGCCAGGGGAAGGAAGGCCTACTCTTGCACGAATTTTGTGCATCGGACCTCTAGTATTCAAATAAAGTCCTACTTCTAGGTATGGGGGTTCGAGCTTCACCACAGGCGTCTGTAGGGCATAGCTCAGCCGCTAGTACTCTGGCACAGCCGTTATCAGCAGGGTTTTGTGTTTGGTTAGTGGGGCTAGTGGGGCAAGTGGCGAGGTCCAGAGCGGGCGTCAGGCCGGGCCTCAGCCCAGCCACGGGGAGGCCGAGGCCGGGAGGAAGTGGCCTGAGCAGCCTCCTTTCCTGCTGGTGGTTTTGCAGGCTCTTTGCACCTGCTCTCCAGAGAATGTGGCTGCAGCGCAGAGTTGTAGGTGAGCTCTGCTTTTCTTTCTGAGGTTCCTCATAGCTCCATTTCTAAGCCAGGCTCTCAGCTCAGCAGACTCAGACTGAGAACGGCAGAGGCTGGTTGCACACAATGCCCTGACCAGGTTTCTTCATGATTCTGTCCCTTTACTTTCCAAAGTGGCTTCTGTATCCCTCCACGATTCTCTTGTGGCCCGTTTTCCTCCCCAGAGCACCTGTTCCTTCAAACCTTCTGGCAGACCATGAATCGCGAGTGGCCGGGCATAGACAGACTGCGCCTGGACAAGTTCTACATGGTGAGAGGCCGCCTGCGCCCTCGGCCAGGTCCCCTGCGGTGCCAGAGTGTTGGGCGGGGGAGCAGGTCTGAGCACCCAGAGAGCTGGGGAGGGAGGGCTGGGGGTGCAGTATAGAGTGGTCTGGCCTTTGAGCCTCCCACCCCGACAGGGCGGAGCTAAAGGCTTCTGGTCAGTGCGGCCACCCTGACCACTGAGCCATAAGCCTGGTGGTCCAACGGGGAGCCTAGGTCTTGTTCGGGTGCACATGCCTAGGATTGTGCAGTACTTGACCCGTCTCTCAAGGTTGGCAAGTAGGCACAGAGTTCAGTCCTTGGAACACCGTACAGACAGACTTTCGGTTCAGAGGAGGAGGTTACAGTTGCCCCCCTGAGAGTGGGAAGCTGTGAGTGCAGCGGCGCTGTGGAGCCGGGCCTCGGTGCGGGCCCCTGAGATGCCTGGGTGCCCGCACTGAAGCTGGCTTCTTCCCAGCGGCGGCAGAGATACAGTTGTGTGCAGGATCCCTTCCCCCTCCTGTGAATTTACGTTACTGATTTGCCTTTAAACGGCTCCCCACCCCCATTGTGGAACTATGGTATTACTACAGTGGTGTTTGCTGGGACTTCGACAGTCCCTAGATGAAGGGACAGGACTGCTGTCAGAGCGGGTGGCCCAGTGGGCACCTGAACAGGCAGTGGCCGAGCCTCACCGAGGACGTGTCCCCTCAGGGCAGCGGCTCATGTGGATTCTGTGACTCAGCTCAGCTCAGCCTTGGCCCAGGGTTACGTGGACACCGCCTGGCCGATATTAAAGTGGACCAGCTGGTGGGCAGGCAGAGAGGGAAAGGGATGGACACGAGGGCATCGGTTAGAGGAGCAGAGCAGGGCTGGGCCAGGCTTTGCACTTTTATAAAACCAGGTTTGTCGGGCGGAGGAGCTCTGAGTCAGCACACCTGGCTGAGGCACTCAGGTAGGATGGATTCGGTTGCTTTTTGAGGCCCATCTCCCAGGTCCCCCCGTGACCACGTCTGGCAGCACAGGCCCCTTTTGATGGCGCTGCAGGCAGGGAATGCTGTAGGACAGGTCCCCACTGGCCTGGGGACAGGCGTCCTGGCTGCTGGTGTGCTCGGTGCTGTCCTCTCACTGACCACGACTGGACCCTCCATGGGATTTTGGGTCAATATGTGGAAGGCAGGGAAACTGGGCCACAGATGCTGTGAGCAATGTCCTGGGGAACTGGGGGTCTCGGGGGCAGGGATTGGGCTTGATTTAAATGATGAGGTTTAAGGGGAGTGTTTACTGCATGGAGATCAGAAAGAAAATGTTCTCCGTTGCGGACCCAGTTTTTACAGGGCCTCTGCCCCTCTGGGGGCCTGTGCTCCATTCCCGTTCTTACTCGTGAAGCGGCCCAGTCCACCTCGGCTGTGGCGCATGGCACCTCAGTTACTACCCAGGTGTCCTCTGTGAGCCTGACTTCCTGGTGCGCTTGGAACGCTGGGGCAGCCCAGCCCTGGGTTCTGAGGGCTTGGTGTCCTGTCCACCTACAACCCTGGGGCCTGCTGTGTGTGGGGGGCTCGCAGACGACCCCGGGCAGAGGGCTGTCTGGGCAGGCCTGGGTTGCTCGGCCACTAACGGGGCATCCTTTGTGCCACAGCTCATGCGGACGGTCCTGAAGGAGTCCTTCCAGGCCCTGAAGATGCGGGCGTGGGAGGAAAGGTCAGTATCAGCGCGTCCCGAGGCTGCTGCTCGCAGCCAGTCCGGATTCCGTCGGGGGATTGGGTTCACGGTTCTCTCTCAGTTATTTGTTGTAAAGGAGGCGTCACCGTAACATTAAAGAGTGACCAATGGCACTGACAAGGAAGGTGTTTTTTTTTTTTTTTTTTTAAATATATTTTATTGATATTTTACAGAGAGGAAGGGAGAGAGATAGAGAGCTAGAAACATCGATGAGAGAGAAACACAGACCAGCTGCCTCCTGCACACCCCCCACCGGGGATGTGCCTGCAACCAAGGTCTATGCCCTTGACCAGAATGGAACCCGGACCTTCCAGTCCGCAGACCGACGCTCTACCACTGAGCCAAACCGGTTTCGGCAGGAAGGTGTTTTAAAAATTAAAGTTTGCGTGTGTTGATGTAAATGTTTGTTTTCAACCTTGATGGTAAGTTGTGAATTAGAATTGAGTTCTCACATAAAAAATACTGTGTATTCGTGTTAGCTCTTTTATCAATGATCATTGCTCCCGGTTCTAGAAATATTTCATTTGTCCGGACTCCTCACTTTGCCAGTCGTGCTTGTGGTGGGGTAGTCTGTCCTCCAACCTGCCAGGGGCCCCCGGTCCTGCTGGCACAGGCAGGGCTGCTCTGCTGCATGGGCGGCCTGGGCTCTGCTGGTGACGGGGCCCTGCTCTTCCCTGCCCCTCCTGGCACCAGGCAGGGCTGTGCGTCCAGCTGATGGGGAGCAGGCTTCTAACCTCAGGGACCCACCACACAAAGCGGGTTTCTGAATGTTCACTTTAAAATTTTAAAAAATTAATTTAAAATTTGGTTTCTTTACAATTGTTTTCTAATTTCGAGAGTGATACACATTTAGATAAAGAACTCAGAATTTGTAAGACATTAAAAAGCGATTTTAACTCCACCAGACACTTTTTAAGATGTTGCATTGCTTTGTGCACATGGGACGAACGTGGTGCCATTCAAACATGACATTTGCGGGTTGCTTTTTATTTCACTGAGGATGCACCAGCAACATCTTGCACGATTGATTTTAGGGCAGGGGTGGGGAAGACAGGAGGAAAGGGGCTTAGAAACAGAGTATTTTGAATTGGTTTATAAGTTAAAAGTGTACATTATTAAAGGAGTTAATTTCAAGTACGTGGATACTAAAGCCAGTCCCCAGGTGTTAGAATAGCTACTGACCCAGAGACTTCATTCAGCTTACCACCCAGGTGTGCGAGGACTGTTTACCTTTGGGAAACGGCGCTAGCAAAACCTTGGCCCTGCCCGTTTTTTCCCATGTGAGAAAAGATCCGTAGGAGTTGGACTGTAGTTAGCTGATTTTTTGTTTGTTCAGAAGCCTTTGGGTGACTTCACGTTGGGGTAGCGGTCCTCTGGTGGGATCTTCACGGCATGCACTCAGTGAGGCAGCACCTGGGAGCGAGCTCATCCGTGTGTGGCCTCCATCTCCTCCCTTGGCATTTGCTGTATCCTGGTGCCTTCCCGAGCAGTTCCCAGCGAGGACAGCAGGGAGGGGTGCGGGCAGCAGGTGGTGCTAGCCGCCTGTCGCCCGAGCCTCTCCCTGCGCTCGGGGCAGGGAGGGCCTGTGAGTGCTCACACATCTCGCACTTTGCAGCTGAGCTTGAGTCAGGCCGTATGTTCTGTGCTGGGAAGGTCACGTGAGTCGGTGATGGCCAGGGTCCTTCGTCCTGGAGGACCGCGTGCGGCCGCAGGTTGGCGTGCTGGAGGGCGGGGGTCTGCGTGGCCCGGTGCCTGTCACGGCTGCTGTGTTATGTGCTCCTTTCGTTCTCCAGACAGATTGAGCAACTGTTGGAGCTGCTGACGACCGAGATCCTGCACCCCGATAGCCAGGCCCCCAACGGGGTGAAGAGTCACTTCATCGAGATCTTCCTGGAGGAGCTGGCCAGAGTGGGCGCCAGCGAGGTGAGGGGTGGGCCGGTGGGCCGGTGGGCCTGCAGGTTTGGAGCTGAGCTCCTCCCTGGCTGTCGGTGAACGAGGGCCTGAGGCAGCTCCCCCTTAACTTCCCCCGCAGCTGACGGCAGACCAGAACCTCAAGTTCATTGATCCCTTCTGCAGAATTGCTGCCCAGACTAAGGAGTAAGTGGCAGGGGCTCTTCCTTTGCACCGGGTTCTTCAGAGCACTGTCTTTGGGAAGAGGGCAGAGTTGTGTCCACAGGACAGGTTCCGGAGGGGCCGTTGGCCGGCGGTCTGGGAGAGATGGTACAGGAGGCAGCGGGTCTTCCTGCGGGTCCCGCCTAACACCTGCCTTCGTGCCTGCCTCCCGTTCAGCTCCCTGGTTTTACATAACATCAACCGAGGCATCTTTGAAACGATTGTGGAACAGGCCCCGCTCGCCATTGAAGACCTAATGAATGAAATGGAGGAGGAGGAGGAAGAGGAGGAGGGGGAGGAGGGGGAGGAGGAGGAAGAGGAGGAGATGTCAGAGGATGATGGGCAGGAACAGGACATGCCACCCAAGAAGCTGTTTGAGAAGCCACCTAAAGGTGAGGCCTGCTCCTTGGCTTGCTTGTTGGTCAGCACTCCTCTCGCCCACAGCATGTTCTCCGGCCATCCTGGGTCTCACCTATCCCTCCCTTTCTCTCACTCTAAGCACCTGAGTGGCCCTGGCCCGGGAAGACCCGGGAGTCTTCTGACAGGCCTGCCCGTGCCCACCCGTGCCTCGCTGCCCTCATCTGCCACACGGCCACCTGTGTCCAGAGCTTCTCTCTGTAGGCAGTGACGTGAGAGCCTACAGAGTTCTCTCTCCATAGCCCGCCCTGTGGCTGGACTAGCTGCCCTTCTCTCTGGCGTCCGGAACTCTGGCACCCCGTGTGCCTAAGACGCCACTCGTAATTCCCTCTGGATTTCCCTCCTCAAGGACCTGTCAGGCCTTCACGTGCTCTGGGGCGTCTCCCTTGTTTCCAAGCCTATGGCCCCACTTCCCTCAGCGTGAGGCTGTCGGCTCCCCCGCTGTCTCGTGCTGTGGGCTCTGGCTCTTGTTTGAGTTGATGCAGCTCTTTCATTCCAGGCTCCCGTGGGGCTGGCCCGGGCCTGGCTGAGGAGCGGGGCGAGGACGATGAGGACAGCACTGGCGCCATCCTTCAGGTGGGTGCCGTGGGCCGTGGGCTGTGGGCTGACTCAGCCGACTCGGAGCTGACGGAGCTGGAGGGGAGGAGGCGCCAGGAACGGGGAGGCAGCCGTTGGCTGAGACTTGGGGGACCCTGCGTCTGCCAGGCAGGAGTCCTTGAGAACGGGTGGGGGCCGGGCACCTGGAGACGGGGTTCAGAGGCTTCACCGTTGTCAGCCGCCCCGTCCCGGACTGCCACCGCCTCCTGGGCTGGGGCCAGCGAGGACCTGCGATTTCAGGCGAATTGGGAATGTGGGATACTTACAACTTTTCAATATTGATTGCTTCGGAAATTAGTCAGATTTTAGATATCTTGATTTAAATAAAATTTATCAAAATTAATTTTACTTGTTTTCCTGTGGCTACCAGAGGATTTAAATTTACATGTTGTGTGTCTCCGCGTGCGCCCTCCCCCCCCCCCCCCCAATTTCTTTTGGGAGAGGCACTGTCCTGGAGTGAGCTGTACAATCAATTTTTTAAAATATATATATATTTATATTTTATTGAATTTTTACAGAGAGGAGGAGAGAGGGATAGAAAGTTAGAAACATCCATGAGGGAATCATGGATCAGCTGCCTCTTGCACACCCCCTACTGGAGATGTGTCCGCAACCAAGGTACATGCCCTTGACCGGAATCGAGCCCGGGACCCTTCAGTCCACAGGCCGACGGACGCTCTATCCACTGAGCCAAACCGGTTTCGGCTGCACAGTCACCTTTGCTGAGGGGAGAGCAGGCGCTTCTCTCTGCTTGCTCACGTTCTGGCAGCACCTGGCACTGACCGGCTCTTTGTCTCCCTGTGTCTCCTTGTGAAACAGTTTGACTACGAGGCTGTTGCTAACAGGCTGTTTGAAATGGCCAGTCAGCAGAGCACCCCTTCTCAGAACAGGAAGCGTCTCTACAAAGTGATCCGAAAGTGAGTGTTTCTCTGAAGGTGGCCGGCCTGCTCTCCCCACTGCCCTGGTGCCCTTCCCTCTCCGGCGGCCTCAGCGGGGGGCACAGGGGGCAAGGTTCCACTTCAGAGTTCACCGAGGGTCACCGTGCTGCCCGCACGGGAGGCAGGAGGTTGTGGGGCTGTGGGGCTGCCTTCTCCGTACCGCCTCCTTCCTCCTCGGGATCCGCAGCCATGGGGCGTGACTGTCTCTTGTTCTTGCAGGTTGCAGGACCTCGCTGAAGGTGAGCACCGGGCCGAGCACGGAGACCCGCCCCAGGGAGAAGGCTTCTGTCCCTTCTCTCGGGAGAGCGTTGGACCTTGCGGGTTCACCCTCTCAGCATGAGCAGCCTGCAGAGAGGGGGGCTGGGTTTCTGCAGCTCGTCTTAGTTCAGTGCTGGGCCCGGGGCAGCACGGGGCCCAGGAACCTGCATTTCTAGTAAGTTCCCAGCATGCTAAGGCTGCTGTCCAGACCTCTCCACGTCCTGGTGTGTGGCTCATGGAACTGGTACGGTCTCTTCTGCAGCCAGTTTTCTGGAAGGCTTATAATTGGAGATGTAGCATTTCCCCTGCCAGCATTTCATCACAAAAATATTTACACATATAGCAGAGTTTAAAGGATTTTATCGTGAAGGCCTGCATATCCACCACCTTGACTGTCATCGTCATTTCACTGTCCTTGATTGATCACGAATCTGCCCATTGAGCCCTCCTTCCCTCACCCTCAGATACTTCATGCCCACTGTGAATTAAAGTCCAGTGTTCTTAGGTGAAATTTACACGCAGTGAAAGGCATGAGCACTGTGCGCCTGTGGGCTTTGGTGCAGAACCCTCCATCCAGCTGTGGAGCACCACCATTGCCCAGGAAGCCCTCCCGAGCCCCTCCCAGCATAAGCGCTTTAAAGAAGTAGGCCTGGCATCCTACAGGCTCCAAGAACGGGCTCTTGCCCATTGTGCCCACGAGGGTTTCGGGCTGGCTGAGCTGTGGTGGGCGTGGAGCCGGGCCTGGCACAAGCTTGGGGGGGGAGGGGCTGCTGCTGGGTCACGGGGAGCAGAGACCTCACAAAGGAACAGGCCTGCCCTCACCCTGACCTCTGTCTGCCTTGGTCCTCAGGCCTCTTCCCCGAGGAGGACCTCCCACAGGAAGCCCACAGGAAGCTGCAGGAGGGGAGGAGGGGGAGGAAGGCGAAGAAGCGCTCGCCCAAATCCCGGCTGCAGAACAAGTCAGGTAGGACCAGTGCCCGCCGACGTGGAGGCGCTCACCCACTTGTAATGCGAACACACCTGTCACCGTCCGGGGGCTGGCCTCCAGGTGTGACCCCTCCTGCCTGCCCAGCACCATGGGTGCCCTGGACCGATGCCCTGCAGCAGCAGACTGCCCTGTGCAGCCGGGGCTCAGCAGGTCTGGCTGCCGGGCCACTTGCCATCTTTCCCGCTCTCCTTGTGTGCAGTTTCAGTCTGTGCTGCTGCTTCCCGATCCTTTTCATCTTGGATCTGTGTGCATCTGTGGGTTCTGAGCCATCCACTCCTCATCCTCAGTGTCTTCCCCAGACCAATTCACCTCACCGCTGTCTTTGATTCTAGAGTCTTTCCTTCTCTTCCCTCCTCCCTCCCCCTACTTAGCTGTCCGCACAGATATGGTGAGAATGTGACAGCCTCACTAAGAACGACTCTGCTGCTTTCACCGCAGGCCCTGGGCCACTGCAGACCCAGGCGTGGGGCTGCCTGCTGCCGTGAAGGGCCGGCCCTTTGAAGGGTCTCGATTCACCGCTCTGGCCAAGGCCCGCCGTCCATACCGCTTCACATCTGGGCCTGCGGCAGGCTCAGGGCCCCGCGACCTCCTCCTCCAGCAGCCCCAGTGCTGTCTCATGGCTCCGGTGCTCCAGGCTGAGTCCCTGCCCCGGCCCTGCTCCGAGCCTGTCCCTCTGACCAGCACCACCTCCAGCCCCTGTGCGCCCGCCCCGCCATGTCTTTGCCTTGGTCCTGTGCTCGCCGTTCTCTCTGAGGCTGCTTCCTGTTGGCAAGAGCCAGCTGTCCACACTGGTGTGGCCCGGCTGCTGGTGCATGCCTGCCTCTGGGGCTGTCGGCGCTTCTGTGCCAGGTGCCCTCGTGTCCTTGCTGCCCTGGGGCCGGCGCCTTCGGTCAGCATCGCAGTGAAGTAGCCAGGCCTTCACGCCCTCCTTATGTGGCCTTGCTGTTTTAGGGGAAGGTGAGCAGGAGGACCCGTGTGCAGACCTGAGTTCCAGAAGAAAGAGAAAGAGGCGGCATCCGGGCCCAGGGCCTGACCCCGCTGCGCCCCAGGAACAGCCGGGGGGCCGTGGCAGGAGAGGAGAGCGCAAGAGGCGGCGGCAGCCTCAGGCAGGGCCCAGAGCGAAGGTGCCCGGGTGCGGGGAGCCAGGCGTGAAAAAGAAGCGGACCCGGGAGAGCAAGAAATGACATGGCCAGGCCCAGCCCGGAGGACAGCGCTGGCTCCGCCACTCCTACTGTGTCGAATGAGCCAACAGGACAGTGGGCCGTGCTCCCAAGACTCAGACAAGCACGGTCAGCACTAAGTGAGGTTGGCTCTCCGTCAGCCATGCCCCAGAGAGCGCTGCTGCTGTGCTGACCCTGTCAGGCAGGACTCCGCAAATCACCCTCCCTGGCAGGGCCGGGGACTAGCCACGCAGTGGGCGGCTGTAAGTAAAATGCTACGAGTTCTTAGAAATGGGAGTCCTGTGTGCTTAAGCTGGAAGGTTTCCCGTGGGGTGAAATGACAGGTGCCGGCTCCTGAACGTGCACTGGTGAAGTTCCTCGGCGTATCCTGTGGGAGATCGGGCTGAAACCAGCAGTCCAGCACCGCCTGCCACTCCTGTCTGCTGCTCCTGCTCATCTCGGCCCCGATATGCCGGCCACCACCATTGCTGCCGCTCCACTGTGGTCTCCGGGCTGCGGCAGGCTGCCGTGAGCCCTGTGTCTGGCACCCATTGCTCAGCTGAGCAGCGCTTCCACTGGGAGCGCACTGACCACCAGGGGGCAGCTCCTGCACTGAGCGTCTGTCCCCTGGTGGTCAGTGCATATGTCATAGCGATCAGTCATTAGGTTGTTTGGCTGCTTAGGCTTTTATATATAGATACCCATTTTTGTGGGTAAAATGGTTTATATACATTTTAAAAATATATATATTTTATTGATATTTTACAGAGAGGAAGGGAGAGAGATAGAAACATGGACCAGCTGCCTCTTGCACACCCCCTACCAGGGATGTGCCCACAACCAATGTACATGCCCTTGACCGGAATCGAACCCAGGACCTTTCAGTCTGCAGACCGACGCTCTACCACTGAGCCAAACCGATTTCGGCTGTTTGTACATTTTTCAAAATCAGGGAGAGGATGCCAAGTGCTGGTAGTGGGTTTCTGGACAGGCTGTTACTCTCTACCTTATAGACTTGTGTGTAGTGCTTGGGGTTGATGTGCCTGAGGCAGGCAGAGCGGCTCCTCTGCCCACCTTGGTCTCTGTGACTTGGAGGTAGAACCTAATCTGGCAGCCCTGCCCGTTCCCTGTACTTCTTTTTTTCACTTTTATTGATTTGAGAGGAGGGAAGGTAGAGAGAGAAAGAGAAATTGATGAGAAAGAACCATCAATCACCTGTCTTCTGCATGCTCCCTACTGGGAATTGAGTCTACAACCCAGACATGTGCCCTGACCGGAAATCTAGCTGGTAACCTCTGGGTGCATGGGACAACTGAGCCACACTGGCCAGAGCTATTCCCCATAATTCAGCGTCTTCAGATTGTCCCAGAGGGGTCCAGGAGGGTCTGGGCGGCTGTATGTTTGCTGGACCCTGACCAGAACCTACCAGGATGGTTTGCGCGTTGACAAGCCCTGGCTCCTGAACACCAAGGAGAGGGGAAATAGGGATGTGTGGCTCCCTGTGGCCTTCAGGCAGTGCTACAGCCATCACCACAGACGTATCACGGGCACTATCTTAGGCTTAGTGCACATCCTGTGTCCCGCCGGCATCCGGGCCAATTGGGCCACTGCTGGGCCAAGGCGTGGGGGTGACCCAGCAAGAGGACCGCCCTGGGCAAGACCCACTGAGGCTTGAACTGAACCCCAATTTCCAAAGCCTGAGCACATCACCCACCCAGGGGAAGCCAGGGCCATGAGGGTCAGGGTCCTCTTCCATCCTGGCTGCTAGGCAGGTGAGGCTGGCGAGGGGAGCAGGATCGGGACAGGAAGAGGCAGCACGCAGCAAAGTCATCAGTTCCCAGTTCCCTGTCCCCAAAGAGACTCACAATTTTGTTGTTTCTGTTGAAATTCCTTTAGTCAAAGTAAGGCATCAGCGTGGCTGAAGTTGCTCAGCGGTTTAGTGTCCACCCATGCACCAAGATTTCCGGGCCGGGCAGGATTTCTCCCTCTCTCTTCCTCCCTCTAAAAATCAATAAAAACATTTTTTTTTAAAAGAAAAAAGTAAGGGAACCAGCCATTCCATAGATATATCTGATGGCAGGTCCTATACCTTGCTGCATCACCACCGTGGTTTGTTACTGTCCCCCCGAGAATTTACAACACTTACGACATTGTGCTCCTGGCATAATGGCATCACTGTTAGAGTGCCAGCGGCTGCTGGCTGACATGGGCACTTCTCCCCGTCAGGAAACGTTCTCGTTGGGCGAAGTGGCGAAACCCTGAGAGGAAGTTGAATGTGACCACCAACCACTGTCCCAGGAAAGCTTGTGTTCAGAAGGTGGCATTGATTTCCTTTCCTGTTCTTTTAAAAATGCTTTAATGAGAAACCGTTTACATACCATGCAGTTCTCCCACCCAAAGTGGACATGCTGGTGCTTTTAGTGCGCTCAGGCACCACCGTCAATTTTAGGACATTTTCACCCCAAAGGACATCGTTAGCTGTCACCCTCCCAGTCCCTGATACACTGATCTGTGTACAGATTCCCTGGTTTGGACTTTGAAATAATTGGGGCCGCACAGCGTGGTATTCTGTGTCTGGCTTCCTTCACTCGGCACGTTTTCAGCGTCCATCCACGTTGTCTGTGTCAGAATCTCATTTCCAGTGGCCGGATGACATTCCCTCGTGGAGATGGGCCACGCGTTAGTTTATTCATTTGTCCTCAGGGCTTGCCCCTCCTCCTTTCCCTGCCCCTGCTTACTGGGACTAACGCTGCTGCGAGCGCTCACCGCAGGTTTCTGCGTGGCCTTGATGTCTCGCTGTGTATGTAGGCATGGAGTTGCTGGGCCCGGAGGCAGGAGGTGACCATGTTTAGTGTGAAGAAATGCCAGACTGTCACACGGCCACACCAATGTAGGTTCCCACTCGGGTTGGGGGTCCCTCTCCAGGTGTGACCTGCTCACGGGCGCAGCCTCAGGTGAGCACTTGCTGGTGCTCCTTAACCTGTAAGCCTCCGTGATGGTCCAGCGGAGCCCTCTGCTCACCCGCAGGGCTCACCCCTGCGGAGGGGTGCACACTGAGGAGACCCACTCTGGCTCCTCCCGTCTCTGCCCCAACCTGGGCCCTTTTAGGACCCCATGAGGTGACTCTTCTCAGGAGACTTGGCTCAACCAAGTGTGTGACCTTGGGCCTGCAACCACTGACTCCTCACTGACTGACCAGTAAAATGGGAAGAATGGGCTGTGATGAGGGTTGTGTTGCTTTTCTTTTTGAAACAAAAAGGGGAAAGCTGCAAGTAGAGAGGTTCCCACCCCTCCCCCAACTGTCACTATGTGCTGCCTTGCTGTGCGCCACCCCAAAGACTTAGGGTGAGTTTCCTACAACAGTGACACACTGTTAACCACAAAAGAGCCGTCCAGTCAGAATAGCCAGGCCCCTCACTGACCCTAACCCACAGGCTGGTCAGGGGCCCTTTCCAGCCAGTCCTTCCCCCGCCGGGAATGGGTCTATGTCTTTAGTCCCTGCCATCTGGACCAGTCCCTCTGTCTTTGACGTTTGAGACCAGATAGTGGTTACATCTCAGGCCCATGACGCAGCACCCCCTGCTGTGGTCTCTGAAGCTACCCCTTGTCCGGACTCGAGGACTCCTCTTGGCCAGGAGCGCCCACAGAAAGGGATGAGGGCCCCGGGTCCGGCCTGGGCTGCGTCCTGCAGAAGGTCTTGGGGAAGTGGCTGAGTGGTGGTGTGGGGTAGTTTCTCAACTTTTCTTTCTTTTTTCTTTTTTTAATATATTTTATTGAGTTTTTACAGAGAGGAAGAGAGGAGAGATAGAAACATTGATCAGCTGCCTCCTGCACACCCTCTACTGGGGATGTGCCAGCAACCAAGGTACATGTCCTCGACCAGAATCGAACCTGGGACCCTTCAGTCTGCAGGCCGACGCTCTATCCACTGAGCCAAACCGGTTTCAGCTTCTCAACTTTTCATTTAGTCGATCTACACCATGGCTGTGGTTTCTTGTTGATTCAGTGAGTTACCATCCATTATTGTCATTTACTTTATCATGAGCGCCTTCAGGCTGGCTCTGTTCTCTTCAAGGAGTCCCACCGTGCCCTGAGCATTCGTTGCTTTTATTAGGATAAGAAGCCCAGGCCCATCTAGACTCTAGTCTGGAGTCAGGCTGACCACTTTGATTCCACAGTGAGGCCGGGGGTGGGGGTGGCAAAGCAGGAAGCAGCTGGGCCCAGGCTGCATGGGAGGGGGCCTCATTAAGAGAGAGGGGGGAGGAGGTGGGGAAGGTCCTGTGTGCTGGGCAGGGAGTGAACCAGGTGGTTTTGGACCCAACCCTCCAGTAGCTGGTTAGAGGGTGGAACTGGGGGCAGTCCTGCCAGCAGCCCCAGTGGGGATTCTCAGACCACTGTTTTGGGGAGCGCCAGCTTTTTCACAAACTGCCTCACAAAAACAGCCTCTTAATTACTCAGGGCCAGGCAGCAGGAGACTGTCCCCTACTAATCCTTGTCCGGAAGTTAAATGAGCAGCAAGACTCAAGACCCAGCCTCCAGGTGGTCCGTGTTGAGGCCTGGACTGTGGAAGCAGCAGGGGAGGGGCAGGTAAAGGGGAGACACCACTCCCCATCCAGTGCCCTGCACCAGCTGAGGAAGAGAGGTGCCCAGTGGGAACCCATGTCAGGTGGCCAGCTTCAGCCCGAACGCAAGGGCCGAGGTCCGGAAGGAGCAGTTAAATCTCGGATGGGAACATTCCCCAGTGGACTTTCATACTGCGAGGAGAACAGGCCAGTCAGCTGACCTGCTGGGTCAGGCTTGGAGACTAGATGGAAATGGGCCACAGCCTGTAAGCCGGGCCAAGTGTATCTCCCACACTGGCTTTGGCTGGAAGGAGCTGTCTCCGGAGGTGCGGGTCTCCTTCCCGCAGCGGCCGTCGGGGAGTTGGGAGGCTTCCCTCAGAGATCCGGCCTCCTGGCGTAGGATTTCTTTTGGCACCGCCTCCTGAGCTGTTTCTTTGCTTTGAGCTGGTTGGTGGCTAGCCAGACTGTCCACTCAGGTTGTGTTGCAGATTCTGTCCCCACAGAACTGCCTGCGGGCGTGTCTGCTAATGAACACCCAGTGACATCACTGCCTATCCGTTCGTCCACCTCTAGCTGCCCATCTACTCACCTCTCCTCTCTTCCTACCTGTCGTTCCTCAGTCATCTCTGCCTACCTGCTTATCACCGCCCCCCGCCCCGCACTGCCTCCTCCTCCTCCTCACCTTAGAGAAGAGGTACTGAATGAGAACCGTGATAACTACCTTCAAAGTAGCCCATCCCCCTCAACAGTGTCATTCCCCTTAGGTGCCATTTCCGGGTTACCCCCCCAATGGCGTCCTCTGTGGAGATGCCTTATTTGTGGGGAGCCCTCCACTCTTGTTGTGGATGGGGGCAGGGTGGAGGTCCAGGGGGCCGCCCAGCCCTCTCTGGCCCTGATCTTGGGGATGTTGTTGCCTCTCCCCACCTATTCCCTTGTCACCTCCCTCATCCACTCCCATCTGGGTCTGGCCCCAGGGAGCAGGTGCAGTCCCACTATTGGCCTCTGGGGGGCGGCCGTGGCATCTCCATTCCCTCTTCAGGGCCAGAATGCCAACTCCACACTCCACCACACTCTGCCTTATTCTTTTCCTCAAGCGCAGCCTCTGAAGGCACCTCCCAGGGTCTGAACCCCGCAGCCATGGCCCTCCCAGAGCTGTCCATCCCTATGCCCCGTGCAGGTGACCAGGCTCTGAGTGTGTGGTGGGCACGGGCTGCTCGGTCACTCATCAGCCTGGCACAGGCCTGGGGGTCCTTGGAGCCGGGTTCAGCTGTTGGGCAGACCATGTCACGTGGCTGGCTCGGAGGACTTGGCTTCTCACCACCAGCCTGGCTGGCTCACAGGTGAGGCTGGAGGGGCTTTCTTCCTGAGGGGTCTCGGTCTCCAGGCCCCTCCCTCCAGGGGCCACCAGGGGCGTCTGGGCAAGTTCCAGGCACCTGTGTTCCACCCTCCAAGTCCCTCCCTTCCTGCTGCTAGGAAGATGGGACCCAGGAAGACACTGCCAGCCCCAGCTGCCCGAGGCTCTCAGCCACTGCCTCCACCTGGGGCTCCTCTATGCAGTTCAGGGGACCCCCAGAGGTTGCTGTACTAGGGTCTCATGCAGACCAGCCTCTGCCCCCACCAGGGCCTGGCACATAGGGAGCGACACGGGTCCCATTCAGCACACCCTCATGTATCTCACCCAGGAGCCTGGACCGAGGATTTTGAGTTTGCTGTGCCCCATGCCTCTGGTAGCTCAGCTCACACCCCTCCTTGCAGTCAACCCTTCTCCCTCCTGTTCCCTTCCCTTCCCTCTTCTCCTTTCCTTCCTAAGTGATTATTCAGTCCCGTGTTAGATGTTGGCTGCCTAACCAGTGACTGAACTGGGCTGTCACCCAGGGTCACTCAGCTCCTCTGGCCGCCCACAGTTCCCTGCCTCGTGCCGAGGCCAGCAGGAGACATCCTCTACTGCCCTCTCGTCTCTGAGCTCCAGCTCCCTGCAGCTCATCTGGTTAGGTCTGGCCCACCTGGGGGGTGGGGATCACATGGACCCCCCCCAGAGAGTCCGGCCTCCACGGTCCTGCTCTCTCTCTTTTCTGAGTCTTACACCTCCGAGCTTGACCCAGAGCGAAGATCGGGGGCCCCTTCCCTCTTCTGCCCCTGGCAGTTTCCTGCTCTAAAAGGCTTGCCAGAGAGTTAAAGGAGGAGAAAACACTGGGGTGTTAGGGGGTGGTGTTGGGATCAACTAAGCCAGAAAGTGGCCCCAAACTCCTTGGATGCCCAGGCTGGTCTGCCTTGCTGATTTCCTTGGCCAGGGGCCAGGGCAGTGAGGCAGGGGTGGGGAGGGATATTCAAGGTCACCCCACTTTACCCACAGCCTCAAAGCCACCATCTCAGAGCCAGTGCTTCCCTGTTCACCCTCAACCTGCAATACCCCCAGTCCGCCCTGCCCGCCTGGCCCGCCTGCCATCCCCAGAGCCCGGGGCCGGGGGATGGGCTGGCAAAGCCGCTGGGCATCAGCCCTGGCTGGGCCAGCGGGGAGCATTGGAGCTCATGGAGTGTAGGACAAATGGTGCTGGGGCCGGTTTGGCACCTGACTTGGCCGTGGCCCTGCAGCCCTGTCTCCGTGCGGCTCACGTCACCAGGAGGACAGCGTGTGACCACACTGTGCGTGGCCGGCCCTGTCCTTTCTCAGGAGGGTGCAAGGTGGGCTCCTGTGCCAGCGCTTCCATCACTGCCTCCTGCCACCTGACCTCCCCAACACGGGTCCTCAGCAGCTCCTTCCTCCAGGCCGGAGGGCCAGACCACCCTCAGGGCTGTGCCCAGCACCCTCAGTCTTCCCTGCTCCACCCGGTGGCCCCAGGACCTTGCACCCCATTTGCTTTGAGGCACTTGAGCTGCCTGAGCCTTATTCTGGGGTGTTTTTCCCCCTAGTGGGAAGGCGGTGTGGACTGTCTGGTCAGTGCCCATCTTGGCACCCTCGCACTCTGAGAACAGAGTGTTCCCCTGTCCCCTGAGGCCTGATGCCCCACAGCTCCATCCCAGGGCACCCATGGGAGCGGGTTTCCCACCCTCTGGCCAGGGCCAGGCCCCTTCCCTCCCACTTATCTCAGCTTCCTGATTTCCAAGCCAACAACTTTCTCACACTCCTTCACTTTGTGCCAATCAAAATGCTGCTTCATGCAGATTTACCTGAAACCACCAACCCCCTCCCCACACCACCCCATTCCCAGCCCTGTGGTTCCGCTCCCCCGTTCTCCCTTCCTGGGACCAAGGAGCCGGCTGCTGTTCTCAGTGGTGATGGGAGTGGGCTTCTGGTGTCACGACTTTGTGTCCTTTTTCCTGGGGTGGGTGGGCGGCCTGGGAGAGAAGGAGCAGCTGTACCCTCTGCTTAGCAGCAAGCCTTCTACAGCCTCTTGTTGGACAATTGTTGGTTTGTTTTTATGAAAATCTATTTATATAAAAGCCTAAGCGACCGTTCAACCAGTAGCTATGACATGCACTGAACACTAGGTGGCAGATGCTCAATGCACAGGCATGGAAATGTGGAACAGACTGATGAATCTCAGAAGGAAGGGGGGGAGAGGGATGGAGGGAAAGAGATTAACCAAAGATATTATATGGCCCCATTTTTGAAATTCAAGCACGTTTTTGATTTGTGTCAGGGCAGAACTTATTATTATAATTACTACTAGAGGCTTGGTGCACAGATTTGTGCACTGGTGGGGTCCCTTGGTCTAGCCTGTGGGGATCGGGCCGAAACCAGCAGTTCAACATCCTCTGAGGGGTCCTGGATTGTGAGGGTGCAAGCCAGGCCAAGGGACCCCACCAGTGCATGAATCTGTGCACCGGGCCTCTAGTAGTTATTATAATAATAAGTTCTGCCCTGATACACATCAAAGACGTGCTTGAATTTCAAAAATGGGGCCAGTGTGAATCTGAATGCTCAGTGAGTAGCCTAAACTGGCCTAAACAGGACAGAATTCACTGGCTCTCGGCTCCGAAGACTTCTGGAAGCGCCGGCCTCAGGTGAGGTCACCAATGGTCCCTTTTCCACCTACAGAGCAGCAGCTCTGGGGCTGCCATGCCCTCGGTCACCCCCTCTGAGAAGCTCCCCTGGACGGGGCCACCCTGCCCTGACCGAGCAGGAACCCAGTCTTCGGGTAAAACTCCTGGCAGGTGGAGACATGTGTTAACACCAAGAAGCACCATGGTCGCAGCCTCAATGGCCACCTTTCACCCCAACCCCTTCCCTGGACGCCCTCACACTGCGTGACATCCCACTTGGGTAGCCAGGGGACCTGGGTGCTGAGGGGCTCATCAGACTCGGCACAAAGATCAGCGTTTCTGCCCACCCCTCTCCTGCCTGGTAACCCCGTGTCCCTCAGCGTTGTGCCTACTGGGCATCCTGCCCAGTCCCCTCACTGGCTGCTCCCTGCTGGTACAGCTCACGGGTCAGCCTCCCTGGCTCTCAGAGGCTCCACCCCGACTCTAAAGACTCCAGTTTCCACCTCCTAAGCCTGAAGCTGCCTCCTCCCTCCTGACCTCCCATCACAGTCCTCAGCAGCCCCTCCTGAGCCGGGCCTTGACCTTGAGAGGAAAACCGCCCAGCTTATATACTTACCTGTTAGGTGACCAGACACCCTGTTACTTCATGTGATTGACTTACGGAAGAGCCAGAGTTCAGGCCTCAGCACATTTCTCTCCAGGCCCGAGCTGAGGGCTGTCTGTAGGGCGCCAGGCTGCGGGAGGGAGCCAGACAGCGGTGCCTCAGCTTCCCCCTCTGTCACACAGGGGTCGGCAGTAGTTCCCGCCTCAGAGGCTGACGATCCAATAAATCAATGTGTGTCGAGGATTTGGGAGCGAGCCAGGACAGAGCAGCTGCGGGCAAGTGCTAGCCATCTGGTTTTTTATCCTGTTTTCCACTCTGCCTGTGCTGGACAAAGGCCGCCCCAGGCGTTAGGAGGGCCTCGGGAAGTGGACAGGGACTGGGAGACCCTGGGCAAGTGGGCAAGGCCGGGACACTGTGAGCCTGTGTGTGACCGGGACAGAGCCACACGCCCGCCCACCCGCGGGGAAACGCGATTGGCGGTTTACTGCAAGGAGGTGGTATTTTTGGAGAAGCCTCTTGCAACATAAAAGTATACACATTGCTTAAGAGAAAAGAGGCCTTTTTACTGCTTAACCTGCCAGAAGCAGAGGCCCACGAGCCCACGTTCCAGGCCTGTCGGCAGCGCTCTCTCGTAATGTCAAGGTCACGTTACGGGAGTAATTGGTGTCTTAAATAGTCACCTATTAATAGGACAGAAGGAGTCGGAAGCAGCAAGGAACGAGGAAAGGCGCTGGGAACAGCAATTACCCCAGAGTGAATCGCGTTCGAGGTGAGGGACACTGCCGGAGGGAGGAGAAGGGGGTCCCCGCCACCAGCCCTGCAAGAACCCGGCGCCCCCGCCAGGCGGCTGCCGGGGCTGACCCCGCGGGGCGGGTCCATGGAGCCCCCTTTGCGCTCTGGATGGTCCCTGCCCGCGGGCTGGTGGGGGCAGTTCTGGCCCCAGAGCCCACCTGCCCTCCCCGTGGCCCTGAAGAGCCAGGTGACCGAGCTCGGTACAGACCTCCGTCCACCCAGCGAGGCGGGCTTCTCGGGGACGATGCACAGGAGAGGGTCACCCCTGCTGGAGCAAAGGGGTGAGCCCTGACCCACCCGGGGAATCTGACTCCTTCTCCCCTCTTGAGAGGTCAAGCTGCCCCCGGGCTGGGCGGGGTTAGCGGGAGGTGAGTGAGACGAGTAGGCAAGCTCGGGACCAGATTTTGAATTGATTTAAAATTTTGACATTCTTTTTCTGCTGTCGATTTTTTGGCATCAGTTTTGACTTGTTAAATATTGTGTTAAATCCCTAGCCGGTTTTGCTGGGTAGAGCGTTGGCCCGCAGACGGAGCGGTCCCGGGTTTGATTCCAGTTAAGGGCACATGCCTCGGCTGCAGGCTCAATCCCTGGCCCCAGTCAGGGCACATGTGGGAGGCACCAGTCAATGTGTCTTTCTCAGGTTGATGTTTCCCTCCCCATCCTTTCACTTTCTCTAAAAATCAGTGACGCCCCGCTGGCGTGGCTCTCTGAGTTCTGGTCCGGGCACACGTCCGAGTTGCAGGCTCAATCCCCAGCGCAGGAGGCAGCTGATGGATGCTTCTCTCTTATCGATATTTCTATCTCTCTATCCCTCTCCCTTCCTCTCTCAGAAATCAATAACAATATAAATAAATATTTACTTATAAAAAATAAAATAAGTATTAAAGTACTATTGAATTGACCTCAATTGCTGAGTTTTTGGTGCCTCTGAAATTTTCCGCCCAAATGGCAAGGCTCTCCCACCCAGCCCTGCCTCCCCCACACCTGGCGCCGGGGGACACCAGCCCGGTCCACCCTCCCGCACTCCCTCCCTAGCACCAGCGTTCCGGTTCTTTATGCACAGTTTGATGGTGACACAGTCACACCCTTGAGCTTAGTGAGATGGGAGGGATAAGAAGAAAGGACCCTGCCCTGGCTGGTTTGGCTCAGTGGCTAGAGCATAGGCCTGGGTATGAAGGGTTCCTGGTTCAATTCCAGTCAAGGGCACATGCTTGGGTCGTGGCTCGGTCCCCAATAGGGGGTGTGCAAGAGGCCGCCGATCAATGATTCTCATCATTGATACTTCTATCTCTTGCTCCCTTTCCCTTCCTCTCTGAAATCAATAAAATATTGATATATATATGAGAGGCCCCTGCAGTGGGGGTGGGGCTGGACCCTGCAGTCACCCCCCACCCCGCCGGCGAAGGGTGATGACCTCCTGCTGTCCTCACATGCCTTCGCCCCTCCCCCTGCTTCAGGGGCGGGCCAATCAGTTCTACTTCCTGCGAAGTGACGTAAAACTCAAACCGCATGAATGTCTTGTCAGGGTGGCAAGCAGAAGCAGCAAAGATTGAGCAGTTAGACAGCAGGTGGAGAACAGACTTTATTTTCTTCTTCTGCCTCAAGTTCATCTTTGAGTGTCAAAGCCAAGGAGCATTAAGGGCCAGAGGGTGAGCTCAGACCCTGAGTGTGCATGTGTGTGAGTGTGCCAATGTGAGCATGTGTGTGTGTGCACCTGAGTGTGAGTGAGCATGGGAGCATAAGTGTGTGAGCATGCCAGTGAGTGTTTGTATTGTGTGAGTATGTGTGTGAGCATGCCAGTGAGTGTTTGTATTGTGTGAGTATGTGTGTGAGCATGCCAGAGAGTGTTTGTATTGTGTGAGTATGTGTGTGAGCATGCCAGTGTGTGTTTGTATTGTGTATGTGTATGAGCATGTGTGTGAGAATTGTGTATGTGTGTGTGTGAGCATGTGAGTGTGTGTGAGCATTGTGTGAGTGAGCATGTGAGTGCATGAGTGTGTGTGTGAGTGTGAGAAAGACCGCTGAGAGGAGCGCAGAGGAGAACCCGCAGTGAATGCCGTCTCCATGGGGAATGGGGGGTTTCTCAATTCTAGTAACAGCCCTGCAGCCAAGCCCCAGGTTCCCCTGAACAGAGGAGACGCCACAATGGGCATGGGTGGTGGTGTGCCACGTGCTGTGTCACAGCCACGGAGATGTGAGAGGTGTGTGTGTGTGGGTGTCTCTTCCACAGCTGGGTGGACTCCTGCCTCAGTGCTCTCTCCTTGGCACCTCACCCCCACCCTGGGGGCTTGTGTGGGTGCCTTCCGTGTGGCAGGGCCTGACACGCCATCTGATCCCTGGAGGAGTGGACACACCAGTTGGGGTCCTTCCTCGACAGCAGTAGAAGCTGGCTCATTCAGTTTGAAGGGATGTCAGAGAGAATATGGCCAGAGATGCTTCTAGAAGCAGCCAGCACCCCAACCTTGCTGAGCCCTGGCCCACTAGAATCAGCCTGAGCCTGCTGGCACCCACAAACACACAGGTTTTGTGCTGAGCCTGCCCCTCCAGACCCCCACCCCAATGGGGGCTGGAGCCTGGTCCTGTGCCTGGTGGCAGGGGGTGGGGACCGGTGCTGTGGCTCCAACCCAGGCGACGCTGATGACCTGGACACTTCCCCAAATAAAGACAGGCCTTCCCAGACATGTGCCACCTAAAGGGACAGAGTTGGCACACACAGCCAGCTGGATGGGTCTATGGGACATTTTGCATGAAAAGGCCAATCCTCGAGGTTGTGTGTGTGTGTGTGTGTGTGTGTGTGTGTGATTCCATTTAGAGCACTTCCTGAAAATGCAGAGTGTGGAGCCAGAGGGCAGATTGGTGGCTGCTGGGGGTTGGAGGGGCAAGGCTGTGGGAGGGCAGCTGGGGACCATGTGGGGATGGGAAGCCCCGCGTCTCATCTGTATCAGTGTCAGCACCTGGCTTATGACACTGCTGAGCTGCTGTTTGTTTGTTTGTTAATCCTCACCCAAGGACATTTTCCCATTGATTTCTAGAGTGACTGGAAGGGAGGGGGAGAGACACACAGAGAGAAACATCGATTTGAGAGAGACCCTCGGTTGGTGTATCTCCTCTAGCACACGCCCCGACCTGGGCCAGGGATGGAGCCTGCAACCCAGGTGTGTGCTCTTGACTAGAATTGAACCCGAGAGACTTCAGTCCGAGAGCCGACACTCTATACCCTGAGCCAAACCAGCAAGGGCTCTTAAAAAAAAAAAAAAATATATATATATATATATATATATATATATATATATATATATATATATATATCAGAGAGGAAGGGAGAGGGAGAGAGAGATAGAAACATCAATGATGAGAAAGAATCATCAATGGCTGCCTCCCCTATACCTCCCTCTGGGGCTGGAGCCCTCAACCAGGCATGTGCCTTGACTGGGAATCGAACCATGACTTTCTGATTCATGGGTTGATGCTCAACCAGCGAGCCACACCGGCCAGGCTGTACTGCTGCTGTTTTGTAAGATTATGCCATTAGGGAAATGGAGTAAAGCATCTCTCTGGGTTATTTCTTTTATTTCTATTATGTTTCCCAGAGATGCAAATCAAAACAACAATGCGGTACCTTCTCACATCTGTCAGAATGGCCAACATCAACAAATCAACAAAGACAAGTGTTGGCGAGGTTGCGGAGAAAAGGGAACCTTTGTGCACTGCTGGTGGGAATGTAGGTTGGTGCAACCACCGTGGAGAACAGTATGGAGCTTCCTCAAAAAACTGAAAATGGAACTCCCATTTGACCCAGTAATCCCACTCCTAGGAATATATCCCAAGAAACTAGAAAGGATCCATCAGATCCTAAACCAATCAGAAAGGATATATGCACCCCTATGTTCATAGCACAATTTACAATAGCTAAGATTTGGAAACAACCTAGGTGCCCGTCAGCAGATGATTGGATAAAAAAAACTATGGTTCATCTACACAATGGAATACTATGCTGCCATAAAAAGAAGGAATTCTTATAATTTGCAGTGACTTGGATGGAATTGGAGAACATTATGCTGAGTGAAATAAGCCAGTCAATGAAAGAGAAACACCACATGACCTCACTCATTTATGGATAATAAAGAACATTATAAACTGATGAACCAAAAGATAGATATAGAGACAGTAAAGCAACAAGCAGACTGTCAAATGACAGCGGGGAGGGCAGGGAGATCTGGGGGAGATAAGAGATCAACCGAAGGACTGGAATGCATGCATATAAGTACAACCAATGGACACAAAACTCTGGGGAGGGAGGGCATGTGTGTATGGGGGGCAATGGTAATATATGTACACAGATAATTTAATAAAAAATATTTTTTAAAAAAATCTTTGTTGTTGAAAGTATTACAAATGTCCTCTTTTTTCCCCCCATTGACCTCCTCTAGCCCGCCCGCCCCGCCCCATCTCTGTGTTATTTCTTACAACTGCACGGGAAGTGACTCTTATCTCAAGATAAGAAGGTTAACAATGAAACAAAACAGCGGGCGCCCGGCCTGGACAGATGCCCGCGTGCCAGTGCTGGCGGCCACACTGGCTGTGGGTTGCTGGCACTGAGTGATGTTATCTGCCCAGGAACGTGCAGACCCGGCACACGGGCCTGACAGCTGGAGACTGGCTCCCGCCAGATGTCTCCTGGCCAGATCGAGGGGCGGTCCCAGGAAGAGGAGCCCATGGGGTGACACTGCCTTGTCTTTGCTCAGCGTGTCATCTGCTGTCCCTCTGACCAGCTTCACAGTCGCCGTCTCCAGGGCCGCAGAGCAACGCCATCCACAGCGATCACAGCGGTGCTTCTCGCACATTCGAGAAGTCCGGCAGCTCCAGGGACAGTGCACTGGCTCTTTTATTTATTATTTATTTTTATTTTAAATATATTTTATTGATATTTTACAGAGAGGAAAGGAGAGAGATAGAGAGCTAGAAACGTCGATGAGAGAGAAACATCGACCAGCCGCCTCTTGCACACCCCCTACTGGGGATGTGCCCGCAACCAGTGTACATGCCCTTGACCGGAATCGAACCCAGGACGTTTCAGTCCGCAGACCTACGTTCTACCACTGAGCCAAACCGGTTTCGGCTTTTATTTATTTTTTAAAATTTAAATTTTTTTCCTATTTATTTATTTGATTGATTAAGATATTACGTATGTTCCCTTATCCCCTCATTGCCCTCCCCACTTGTGCCCTCTAGTGTCTGTGTCCATTGGTTATGCTTATATGCATGCATACAAGTCCTTTGGTTGATCTTAACCCACCCTCCCCTACCTCCCCTCTGAGGTTTGATGGTCTGATCGATGCTTCTCTGTCTCTGGATCTGTTTTTGTTCATCAGTTTATAAGTGAGAGCATGTGATATTTATCTTTCTCCGACTGGCTTATTTCACTTAGCACAATGCTCCCCAGGTCCATCCGTGCTGTTGCAAATGGCAGGAGTTCCTTCCTTTGTACAGCAGCAACGCAGTATTCCATTGTGTACATGTGCCACAGTTTTCTAATCCACTCCTCTGCTGATGGGCACATAGGCTGCTTCCAAATCTTAGGTAATTTTTTATTACTTTAAAAATATTTTTATTGATTTCAGAGAGGAAGGGAGAGGGAGAGGGAGAGGGAGAGAGAGATAGAAACATCAATGATGAGAGTCACTGATTGGCTGCCTCTTGCATGCCCCCTACTAGGGGTGGAACCCACAACCCCGCATGTGGCCTGCCTGGGAATGGAACCGTGACCTCCTGGTTCATAGGTCAATGCTCAGCCACTGAGCCACACCGGTTGGCCGGCTCTTATTTTCACTCTTTTCTTTTCTTCAGTTTGCCAGTGTTTCACGTCGACTGTGTTTGCAAAGGAGCATGAGCACTGGAAGCTCCGATGCTCCGTGCTCGGTCGGAGTAAGACAGAGGCCGTGTGGGGGCAGGGCACACCCCTTTGCTGACGTTGGCGTGGATCTGGGGTTCCACGGCCTCTCGCTCAGGGAGGAGCTTCCTGGGGCCTCTCTCTGTGGGGTCCCCCTGCTCCTCGGCAGGAATGTGGAGTCTGCCAGACGTAGACCATCTAGGTGGCCAGATGTCTCCTGTGAGGTTCCAGCGCATGAGGCTCTGCGTGTTCGCCTGGGGTTTAGCTGACACGAGAGAGGGATGGAGCCAGAGACTTACCGGGACGGCACAGCAGATGCCGGTCACGGCGAATTCCAGCCACCGGGCTGGCGAACGGAAAACAAAACAAAGGAAAAGCCAACGAAGCAAATTCCACCCTCCGGTGTCTCCTGGTGGCTGACAGCTCCACCTGCTCTTCTCCTCACTTATTTTCCTCCTTTGTGTGTGTGTGTGTGTGTGTGTGTGTGTGTGTGTGTGTATGTGTGGCAGCGGTGGGATATGAACTATTTTCCTTCTGTTTCTGAGTTGCTGACCCACTGCCCCCTGAGGCCTCCTGGCTCTGTCTGCCCCCAGGTGACCTTGACCTCTGCTTTGTCTTGGACATCACACTGGGATCTGCTGAGCGGGAGACCCCTGAGCTGAGGGCAGAGCTTCAGAAACGTGGTCCTTCCCCGCAGGTTCTGTCTCTCCGGGACCTCTCCCCGCCCACCACGAGACACAGAGCACCCGGCCTGCGGTGGCTGAGCAAGGAGCACCGAGTGAGGGTCCACCCGTGGGAACAGCCCAAATCCTCACGGGCACCCCCTGCTCCGGTGGGCACTGGCCCTGCGGATGACCCACCCCCACCTCTCCTGAGCGCCGGGCTCTCGGCGTCTGTCCTCTCCCTCCGAGCCTGTAACCGCCCCGCCAAACTCCTCTTTGGAAACCACTTTCCAGCCAAAACTGGTTTGGCTCAGTGGATAGAGCGTCAGCCTGCGGACTGAAAGGTCCCGGGTTCCATTCCGGTCAAGGGCATGTGCATTGGTTGCGGGCACATCCCCAGTGGGGGGTGTGCAAGAGGCAGCTAGCTGATCGATGTCTCTCTCTCATCGATGTTTCTAATTCTATCCCTCTCTCTTCCTCTCTGTAAAAAATCAATAAAATATATTTAAAAAAAAAAAGAAAAAAAGAAAGAAACCTCTTCCCAGAGGAACGCACAGGACCCGCGTCTGTAAGTGTTGGCATTCGGAGCTGAGACTGGCTCACCTCCCAGCCGGCGCCTCCATCCCCGGTGTCCACACCGCAGGGCTGGTCACAACAAGCTGCAGGCACACGGTAACACAGTGAAACTCACGGTGGCCTCTCGAGTTCCCGAGGAACGACGGTGCCCATCCAGCCTCCTGCTGTGTCCCCCGGGGCACAGAGACCAGGGTCACAGGGCGAGGCCTCTGGCAGCCTCTGCTTTAACCTGTGTCTCAGGACGACCCAGACACCCAAACTCGGGGGCTGGAACCCCCTGGGAGTGTGGGGAGGAGTACACAGGCGGCGCCCAGAGAGTCGACCCTCGGCAGGATCGGGGGTGGGAGGGAGGGGCGGGTGGGGAGGCTGCGTCAGCGACTCCAGTGGGACAGATGGCGCCTCAGAGTGTGGGACACGGGTCACAAGGCCAGGGGAGGGGGACGGGAGGCCTCTCGCCCCATTGGGGCTTGTGCCAGGGCTGGTGCTGAGAGCAGGGGAGGTCAGCTGGGAAGGAGGGGGGTGGGGGAGTCAGATGTGGAGTCCTCCATTTTCAGAGAAACTCCAAAAACAAAGGCTCTGCCCGGAGAGTCTGCTGGCCCGTGCGGTGCTCCTCGGTGCCTGCCGGGGGAGCGGTGGGTGGGTCTGGTGAGCTGGGCCCCTGCCAGCCCCTCCCCTGCCGGGCGCGGCTTCAGCCACTCGGCAGGGAATCTAGAACAGAGGAGCCGTGGGTAACCCTGCCCCTCCGGCCCGAAGCCCCGGGGGCTGTGCCTGGGTAACAAAGCCAGGCCTGGGGCGGGGCCCCGATCAGCCCTCCCCTAGACGGGTCCGGTGCTGAATTGTGTCCCCAAAAAGATGCGAGGGCCTGGCCTCCCCAGTCCTGGGGCCTGGTCTGGAAATGGGGCTGCTGCAGACGGAGCTGGTGAAGGCGAGGCCACGCTGGGGCAGGGCGGATCCTGGTCCGGGGACCGGTGTCCTCGTGTGCTGGCCCAGGGATGGCACAGACCGTGGGGACGGAGCCAGGGATGGGGTGAGGCATGGCCAGGAACATCGGGAGGCACCAAAAACCAAGAGGCAGGAAGGAGGGCTCCCCCCCCCCCCCCCAGGAGCAGGTCCCTCCACTCCTGGGTCCCTCTCAGGAAGCTGCTCCAGGCGCCAGGCCTCCAGGGTGAGGGTCAGCTCGCTGGCTCTCAGCCGCCCCATGTCCCTGGGACCTCAGTAACTTGTCACGACCGCCCCAGGACCCTCGGACCTCAGGGAACTTACCTCATGCAAGTGACTTCCCTGCATGTCCTGACCTCGCCCCCAGCCCCAGACATCCCTGGAAACAGAGAAGCACAGAATAAGTAGATCCATAACCCTGTCCCTTTAGCTCAAGGCCACAAGAATCAAAACAGGAAACTGCCCAGCTGGCCGGTGTGGCCCAGTGGTTGAGCGTCAACCTATGAACCAGGAGGATGCAATTGGATTCCTGGTCAGGGCGCATGCCCCGGTTTTGGGCTTGATCCCCAGCAGGGGGGCGTGCAGGAGGCAGCCAATCAATGATTCTCTCTCATTATTGCTGTTGCTACCTCTCTCTCCCTCTCCCTTTCTCTCTCTGAAATCAGTGAAAACATATTTAAAACAAAAATAAAAACAACAGAGTAAATTTGAAGCAGCTAAGGAACAGGAAGCTGGTGCTGTAGACACAAAGAAGTTTCTAAAACAGCCGAGGGCAACTCAACCCCCAAGGGGCTTAGTTAGGTGGGACCAACGTGGCCCATCACGTCAGAGCAGCTCAGACCTCAGGCTGGTGTCAGGAGGACCCCGAGTGAGTTAGCGAACCCTGTGGCAGGTCAGGGGAGACCGAGGCCAGCTCACCCCTGGGCTGGTGTCTGCGGCTCTCTTGTTTCAGACACCGACACAAGCTCAGACCAGTGTAATAGTGCTGATTACCTTAGTATATAGATCATGATTATTTATAACTGGCATTTCAATTTCTGTGAGGGGGTCGCTTCTAAAATGCCTGCAAATGGTCCTTGAGTAGTTGAAGCATCCCCTCAGCAATGTTGCTTACTCAGTCGTTTGCAGCAAGCGGCAGCACAGGACCAGAAAATGTGCGTGGCGTGGACCCCCGTTGAAGCACTGTGCTCCAGCCCCCCTCAGCCGCTGGGCCCCGGGACCTCCAGCCCGGAGAGCCGGGACTGCAGGGCGAGGCTTTACCTGCCCCTGGCCCCGCGTCACCGGAGGCTCCTGACACGAGGGATCAGGACGGTGACTCCAGCCACAGCGGAGGGGGCAGGGGCACCCGATCGGCCATCACAGAAACTGAGGTTGGGCTGCTGGCAGCAGTGGGGGACAGAGGGGCAGGGGAGGGAGGTGCCAGAGGAAGGTGCCCTGTAATTTATCTGACGCAGAACCAAGGACTGTGATGGACTCGGATCTGCTCCCAGCTGGGCTGCTCAGGCCATCCTGGTGTCTGACGCTTCGTGTGTGGATTCGTGGACTCGTGCCCCCAGCGCCACCTTGAGTTGACCTCCTTTGTCACAGCTCCCGGCTGGGTGGCACGCGGACAGCCATGGCCACTGAGTGTCTCACTAAAGATCAGCGTGAGCCGAAACCGGTGTGGCTCAGTGGTAGAGCGTCGGTCTGCGGACTGAAAGGTCCCGGGTTCGATTCCGGTCAAGGGCATGTACATTGGTTGCGGGCACATCCCCGGTAGGGGGTGTGCAAGAGGTGGCTGGTCGATGTTTCCCTCTCATCGACGTTTCTAGCTCTCTATCTCTCTCCCTTCCTCTCCGTAAAATATCAATAAAATATATATATTTTTAAAAAAGATCAGCGTGGGCGGCTGGACTCTGTCTACGACTAATGGGGGGAAGAGGGGGGCAGCAGTGTGGGCTGGAACAGAGTCTGGGGCCACTGTATTCCATAGCGAATAGAAACCCTGCCCCATTCCTGGTTTTTTCCTTTCTAATGCGAAACTGTGACAGAGGGCGGTGAGTTCGTTCAGCTGGTCCCGAAAGCAGCGCAGCGGGAAGCTCCTGTGTCTAGTTTCCACAAGATTACAATTCTCGGCGCCATGCCTCCCGCTGGAATCGGGACAAAGGAACGCCACTGGCTCCATTTGCTCTCAGGTTAACACGCAGGTAGCACAAAAGCTTGTAGCCATAGGAAGCACATCAGCTCCTCACAGCTAGGAAACAGCCAGGATGCTTCTCTATTCACAGGAACGGAAGGTGCTACTTGTAACTTCCCCACGGATTTCGGATTTCGGAAGGAGGGCGTGCGGAGGCCTGTCTGGGTGAGAGCGGCGGAGAGGGTAGTTAGTGGGCGTCAGTCATCTGTGGCTGTGGGACCATGAGCCTCAGTGGCTTCAGATCACCATTTATTTAGCTCTTGTTGCTGGGGGCTGGCAGTTGGTGAGGGCTCAGCTGAGTGGTTCTTCTGCCGGGTGTGCCAGCACCTGAAGTCAGCTGGTGCCCGGCCTCACTCTGGCGAATGGCGGTTGGCTGGGTGATGGGTGACTGGCTGTGTTACTCTTAGCACCCACCAGCTTGCCGTTCATATGGTGGGATCCCAGTCTTGCCAAGAACACCAAGGCAATGAGCCCCATAGCAAGACCTTTTATAAAGCCACTCATTTGTTTTAATCGTTTATAACATAGATGTATCATTTTGACCACTATATATATATATATATATATATATATATATATATATATATATACCGTATTTGCCGGCGTATAAGACGATTTTTTGGCCCTGAAAAATACGTATTTGCCGGCATCTAAGACGACTGGGCGTATAAGACGACCCCCTAAAATTTCCACTAAAAATACAGAGTTTGTTATATACTCGCCGTATAAGACTACCCCTACTTGGAGGCATATTTTTCAGGGCCAAAAAATCGTCTTATACGCCGGCAAATACGGTATATTGATTTCAGAGAGGAAGAGAGAGAAACATCAATCCTGAGAGTGAATTATTGATTGGCTGCCTTTTGCAGGCCCCACACTGGGGATTGAGCCCACAACCTGGGCATGTGCCCTTGACCACTTTTTGTTGTTGCTTTTGTTTTGTTAATCTTCACCCAGGGATATTTTTTTCCACTGATTTTTAGAGAGAGTGGAAGGGAAGGTGTGTGTGTGTGTGTGTGTGTGTGTGTGTATGTATGTGTGTGGAGAGAGAAAGAGAGAGAGAGAGAAACAACCACTATCAGCATGTGCCCCTGGGCATGTGCCCTGACCAGGAATCAAACCAGTAACCTTTTCGGTGCAGAGGACAATGCTCAAACAACTGAGCCATACTGACCATGGCAGGATGAGGATTTTGGGGTGTTTTTTTATTGTTGTTTTTTAGTGTAAAGATGTGAACAATGACATTTGGAAACTGGCCGGAGGAGAACTGAAACTGAAAGGAAAGGCCCAGGTGTTTCCAGGAAATGACACTGAGCTTGAAACAGCTCTTCTGCTGTCGTTCTGAGTATTTGGATTTTATATATTTTACCAGTGGCCCGGTGCACAAAATTTGTGCACATTAAAGGGGCATGAACACATTAAGCGCCCTGTCCGTCACCGGTGACTGACACTATACTTTTTGTCAGAAGACAAAACAGTCTGGGCGCTTAAAGTGTTAATTAGAGGAAATATTTTAATATTGCTATTTGCCCTTTCTTTATAATAGAAGTGTCAGAGACGAAAGGAAATTAGTAAAATGTATATGAAGATCTCCCTCCTTCTTGAGTCTGGGTTGCGCCGTTGGACCCAGAGTAAGTGCCTGCCCACCTGTGTGTACCTCGAAATGGCACGAGACCCAGACCTGGCTGGCCCCACCCCCGTCAAGCCCGGCAGGGTTGGGGGCAGTCCCCCAGCCCGGCCTCAGGTCCCCCAGCCCTGGCATGAGGGAAAGGAGGGTGCGATGGCGTGACAACCATTTGCATATTAGCTCTTTATTATATAGGATTCTCAGTCAAATCAAATCAGGATCTGAGCCTATGCCTACATCCTCTGCCTGGGGCATTTAATAGCCTCTCCAAAAGCTCCTGAGCTACTCCGCCCCCCCCCCCCCCCCCCCCCGCTTCATACTAACCCACTGGGTTGTGTGTGTTTTTTTCTGGAAGCATTTCCTTGATCCCACTAGAAATAGTCCCGAGTAACTCCTTTTTCCATGTCTCAGGATTCAAATAGCGTAGTGGGCCTTTGGGATGGGCTAGCCCAGTGGTCAGCAAACCTCAGCTCGTAAGCCACATGCGGCTCTTTAGTCCCTTGAGTGTGGCTCTTCCACAAAATACCACGTGTGGGCTCGCAGGTACAGTGCAATTGAAACTTCATGGCCTGCCGAAACCGGTCTGGCTCAGTGGATAGAGCGTTGGCCTGTGGACTGAAGGGTTCCGGGTTTGATTCCGGCATGTACCTGGGTTGCGGGCACATCCCCAGTAGGGAGTGTGCAGGAGGCAGCTGGTCGATGTTTCTCTCTCATCGATGTTTCTAACTCTCTATCCCTCTCCCTTCCTCTTTGAAAAATCAATAAAATATATATATTTTTTTAAAAGGAAAGAAACTTCATGGCCCCTGCCCAGAAGTCAGTTTTCAGCCTGGGCGAGTCCATTTTGAAGAAGTGGTGTTAGAACACTCCAGGGGCCAAAGAGCCGCATGTGGCTCGTGAGCCACGGTTTGCCAACCACTAAGCTAGCCTTTTCCCGCATGCATTAGCAATACCACGTCTGAACAGGTGAATTTTTAGAAATAGCGTGATTTTTTCTTTTAATCCTAGAGAACATTTGAAAAAGAATTTGTAAGAAGAAAAAAATTAAAAAATTGTGCTTGCCTGCGTGGGTGTGTGCATGTGTGTGAGGTGGGATGGGAGGGAGACTATCCAAGAGGTTACGCTGAGGTCACACTTACTGTGAGTCTCCCTCCCACGGACGCTGTGGACAAGAGCCTGCCCAGGGAGCCGCTCCCGCCTTTCCCAGGGGCTGGAGCACCGCAGAGACGTAGAGACAGACCCACAGCCCTCAGGTCAGAGGGTCGTCTGCGGAGTCGGCGTGCAGTCCTGGGAGGACCTGAGTACGCAGCATTTCTTTAAAAATATATATATATTTTATTGATTTTTTACGGAGAGGAAGGGAGAGAGATAGAGAGAGCTAGAAACGTCGATGAGAGAGAAACATCGACCAGCTGCTTCTTGCACACCCCCTACTGGGGATGTGCCCGTAGCCAATGTACATGCCCTTGGCCAGAATTGAACCTGGAACCTTTCAGTCTGCAGACCGACGCTTTACCACTGAGCCAAACCGGTTTCGGCAATAGTACGCAGCATTTCTAAGAGGGGTGGGGTTGGGGGAGGGTAAGATCTCTTTGTCAGGTACCTGTGTCTGCTGGAGGCCTCCAGGGAGTACCCACTGAGCAGGGTCAGGGTGCAAGGGGCTCTGAGGGGGCGGGCGCGGTATCACCTATGGAAGACAAAGGGGGCAGGGTGGGGTAGGTGGACCCTCGGACCTCCGCACAGCTGGCCGGCTCAGAGCAAAGACCACCTGTTAGGGACACCAGCTTCCAGTGCCCCCCGGCTCCTATGGGCTGGGGCTGCCCGGAGAGGGAGGCCTCAGGCTGCACCCCGCAGCCCTGTTCTGCCTCCCTCCCCGTCTCTGCCGTCAGCCTGTCCGCCGGCCCCGCTGCCCTGCTCTCTGCCATGCTCCGTTCTGTGGGACTCACTCACTGGTAAAAGGCTGCTGGTGGTCCAGGCTGCTGCTGACAGCTCGGGAGCTCTGGCTGAGGCAGGCCCTGTGCTTATAGTTGTCCCTGTACAGGGACAACTGCACACAGCGGCCACCACCTGCAGAGGGGGCTCTGCCCCTGAATAGTGCACCTGCCCTCACAGCCATGCAAGGGGGGTCCAGGCTCAGGCCAGGCTTTCCCCTGCTTCCCAGGTGCTGGGTTCCTGCCACCTGCCCCCACCCCCGCCCCCAATCTGTTCTCTGAGCAGCACTGGCTTCTCCTGCCTTGGGACTTTGACTTTGACCTCCAGGCTGATCAGGCCAGGCTTCTCTCTAGTGCCCCTTCTGCATGGCATCTTTGTAGTTTCAGCTGATGTGGCTGAGATTTCTCAACAACCACCTGGGGTCCTCCAGTCTCCACCGCAAAAATCCCTTTCCTTCTTTTTGCCCTTGTAGAAGCCCATGTGTAAACTAATCTGCCTCCCGAAAATTGCATTTGTCACTGTTTTAGTCAAAAGCGCCTAACGCCTCTCTACCAGTATTTGAGATTAGTGACACCTTAGAAATCTCCAGCAAAGTTATTTTCTTTAGCTATGGGATATTTTTACATCTTGGGAGAAATGTAAAGTTCGCCTTAGATTGTTAAAAATGTCGGAAGTTCGCCGAAACCGGTTTGGCTCAGTGGTAGAGCGTCGGCCTTCGGACTGAAGGGTCCGGGGGTCGATTCTGGTCAAGGGCATGTACCTTGGTTGCGGGCACATCCCCGGTGGGGGGTGTGCAGGAGGCAGCTGGTCGATGTTTCTCTCTCATCGATGTTTCTAACTCTCTGTCCCTCTCCCTTCCTCTCTGTGAAAAATCAATAAAATATATATATTTTAAAAATGTCGGAAGTAGCCCCAGAGCTGTGACTTCCTTGGCCTATTCTTGGAGATGAGGGAAGTCCCCAGTGGGAACTTCCTTGTTTCATAGAAAAGGAAAACAAGACCCAAAGGGGGAATGACCTTGTCCAAGGTCACAGGCCAGCTGGCCCCAGGTCCCCTGGGCGGTGGTATTGGCTGAGGGCTGTGTCCACCAGCCCTGGGAACCTCCCCGGGGCTGTCCAGCGGCCAGCGGTCCTCTCCCGGGACCCGCCCACAGCCCACGCCATTGGCCATGCCCACCTAAATGTGCCGTGACGGGCCAGTTCTCCAGTGAGCGTCTCAGATCTAGAAAGCCCACCGCGGGCTCAGAGGTGGGCACCTGCCTGCCGTTTGACCTTGGGGTCACCTCTGGGGCTCTGGCTTACTCATCGGTAAAATCGGATCCAGCAAGTCTGTCCTAAGAATTAGAAGTCACGAACCAGGGATGGCCCCTCTCCCCAAAGGCCCAGTCACACTCACGGGGGGCCCCTTAAATGTCGTTTCCTTCTCATTCACGGCAGAGATGCCCTCTCTCTATAAATCTGTGCCCCATACACTCTAGGCAAGAATTGTCCTTCCCCTATTTTAACTCGGGCACTGGGGTCTGAGGTTCTCTCCTGACAAGGAAGCATCAATCACTAACGGGGTCAGGAGGGCCCAGCCCTGTGGCCGAGACAGGGGGCTCTGCGGCTGCCTGTGTTCTGGTGAGAGAGCTGTGCAACCTTGCTGTGCCTCAGTTTCCACACATGTGAATCGGATGCCTCGTTTCCCTAAGTAGGTGAACAGCTCAGTACAATAGGCTCTCAACAAGCCTGCACACTGACCACATTTCCCGTCAGCCGCACTCCACAGGGCCCAGCGGCGGCCGAGGGCTTGGCGGACTTCCAAGTTCCATTTAACTGTTTACTCTGCTCGTAGCTTTTCCTGCTCCGCTCAGGTACGAGTGACCATAGAGCCTAATTGAATGTAGATTAGCTCATCCTAATGACACTTTGTGCTATTGAGAACAATGCAGTGTGTTTTTTTTTTCTGATATAAAAGCTCAAAGTAATTTTGTTGTTGTTGTTAATTCTCATTGGAGGCTATTTTTTCCAATGATTTTTAGAGAGTGGAAGGGAGGAGGAGAAGAGAGAGAGAGAGAGAGAGAGAGAGAGAGAGAGAGAGAGAGAGAAATGTGGAGACGCATCAATTGGTTGCCTTCCCCACCTGCCCTGACTGCGGCCTGGGGATTGAACCTGCAACCCAGGTACATGCCCTTGACCAGGAGCCGAACCTGAAACTTTTTGGTATGCACGTAGATGTTCTAACCACTGAACAAAAGTTGTCCAGGGGCGAAACCGGTTTGGCTCAGTGGATAGAGCGTCGGTCTGCGGACTGAAAGGTCCTGGGTTCGATTCCGGTCAAGGGCATGTACCTTGGTTTCGGGCACATCCCTGGTAGGGGGTGTGCAGGAGGCAGCTGGTCGATGTTTCTCATTGACGTTTCTAGCTCTCTATCTCTTTCCCTTCCTCTCTGTAAAATATCAATAAAATATATTTTAAAAAATGTTGTCCATGGCGTTTTTAGTGTTTTACATTTAAAATAGTATTAAATGAATGTTCTGGAGTGCATTTAACCGGGTCTGTGTCGGTACGTTCAGGTTTTCTGTAATTCTGTGCTGAAGTCGGAATGTTCTCGCACACACACCTGCGGTGCTGGTGGGCTTCATCTGTGGGATGAATGCCTGGAGGTGGCTGTGCAGGGCCCAAGATTTTACGTGTAATGTCTACAACATTGCAAACCGTAACTCTTCCCCCCCCCCCCCCCGCAATTATAAGGGAATCGTGAATAGAGCAGGTGCATGTATGTTTATTTCAATCTAGGTGTTTGAGGAGGCTTAAGAACAGGCACAGCCAGCAGCTGACATTTTAAATAGCTTTCCCCGAAACCGGTTCAAGCTCCGAGGGGGACAGGTGGACCCGAGGACCCAGCAGAGACAGCAGAGTGGAGGTGACCCTCTCTAATGGCCATCAACAGACGGGGCTGCCCCAGGACAGGCCTGCCTGCCACCCCCTCTGGAGGTCCAGCCGCAGGGCAGGAGATGCAGGAGATGCAGGAGATGATGCAGGAGATGATGCAGGAGAGGTGGGCTCGGCTGGCCAGAGCAGACAGGGGTCGGGACCACCGGCGAGGGGCGGGGCTGTGAGGCCAGGCCAGGGGGCTGCTGCCTCCACCCCAGTGGGGAAACCTGTTCCAGGGTCAGACAGCAGTACAAGTGGAGCCAACGACAGGAGCACGTGGGTCTGAAACACGATCCGCCCCTGGAGCCAAGGCTCCCAGGACACTCCCCACGGTGACCCCCTCCCGCGGTGAGCCTCCGACCACAGCCCGGAGCTCACGCCTGGAAACACCCCCAGTGCCCTCTCGGGTTCCCCGGGGAGGCGGGGGTGGGCTGGGGGAGTCCGGCGGGGTCCCAGGGCCCCCCACGGCACTGTCCCCGGGACCCCGTCTGCCCGGACCCCTCCCACCACGCTGTGCCCTGGCCCCAATCCCGTTCCCCACCGGTGCCTGGGCCAGCTGGCCCCCCTTCACCCCTAACCCGGCCCCTCCGTGGGAAGGGGGGGGCACCTCCACAGTCCCAACCCCAGGTGCCCTCCTCCCCATCCCGCAGTGCCTCCCGCCCACGCGTGTCCTATAGGCCCCGCCCAGTCCCGCCCCCCATCCGTGCCCCCTGTCACCCCAAGTCTCCCCTGCCCCTCCCAAGGGCTCCCCAGCACCCCACGGACCCCGGTGTCCCCCACGCGTGTCCTCCCCGCCCCCCACGTGTCCCCCGCCCCGCGTGCCCCCTGCCCCCCACGTGTTCTCCCCGCGTGTCCCCCGCCCCGCGTGCCCCCTGTCCCCCGCGTGTCCCCCACGCGTGTCCTCCCCGCCCCGCGTGTCCCCCCGCGTGTCCGCCGTCCCCCCGCGGCGGGCCCCATGCGGCCCTCGGCGGGCCCGCGCCCCCCGCCCGCGTGTCCCCCCCGCGCCGGCGGAACTGTGGGCGCGGCGCGCACAGGAAGTGGCGGGGCGGCGGCGGCGGCGGCGGCGGCGGCGGGGGGATGGGGGCCGGGGGCGGCGGGCGCCGCACTCGCTGAGGCCCGACGCAGGGCCGGGCGCCCGGGGCCGAGCGCAGGCCGGAGCGGCCCGCAGGCGGCGGAGGGACCGGGCCGCGCGCGGACCAGCAGGTGAGGTCGCCGAGCCCCATCCCCGTCCCCCGCCGAGCCGCCCCATCGCCCCGGGTCGGCCCCCGCCCGCCGCCCCGCCCGGCCCGGCCCCGCCGCAGTGGCGGCCGCGCTCGGGCTGCGGCCTGCGGAGGGGCGCCCGCCGCCGGCTCCCCGCCCGCGCTCCGGCCTGGTCCCGCCGAGGTCCGGCCCTGCAGCCGGGCTCTGGTCCTGGGAGGGGGCGCCCGGGGGGGCCCGGCTGCTCGGAGGGGGCGCCACCCACCCCCTCACCCCTCACCCGGACTTGGGGGGGGGTCCCCTGTGCTCCACGGAGGACGCGGCGCGCCCCTCCCCGGTGACCGGACCCTGGGCGCCCTCCCCTCCCGCACGCGGGCCGGTTCACGCCGGGGAGGGAGGGAGGGAGGGCGGGAGGGAGGACGGCTGCAGGGCTGCAGGTGGACTGCGGGGAGGGGCGCCGAGGGGGTCCGGCCTTGACTTTGGCGTTCGGACCCGAGGCTGACGGCGGATTTCCGTGGATCCCAGAGCCCCGGAGGGGGAAGCAGCCTCCGCCTGGGCCGCCCGGAGGGCGTGCGGGCCTTGGGCCCCGGACCCCCGGGCAGGAGGGTTAGGAGCGGCGGAGCTACCGTGAAAAATGGTGCTGTTCTCCCCCCTTTAACTTTGAGAGAAGTTCAGTGGAATAGGAGAAAAAGGCTTTTTACAAATGGCTCCCCAGCCCTCTTTCCCTTTAAAGCATCGTGCCAGCCCTGCCTGAGAGAATACTTGAGCAGTTGGATTCCTTTCAGAGGAAACATGATCTCCCGAGAAGGGAAAATGAGGGCTGCGGGCCCGGAGGCGCCCGGAGTGAGACTCCTCCCGGCCCGGGCCCTGAGCCGGGGCTGGTGGACCTGGTGGATCTGGTGGATCTGGTGGGCCTGGTGGGCCTGGTGGGCCTGGTGGGCCGAGGGCTGCACCCAGCCCAGAGGTTCCCTATGCGTTAAATAACAGCGCTGCGGGCTGGTTGTACTCATTTGGGGATTGCTGACCAACGCCTTTCTCCCTTCAAAAGCCTCATAAGCGGTGGGTCAGATGCTGAACATCCTCTAATTGGATCACTTCCTCCCTGTCCCCGCCCCCCTTAAAGTTTCATCGTGAGTCTGTTACAGTTCACTTCTGTATCCATTTCTCAGCGACTCTCAGAGAGTGTCTTGGTTACGTGTTTGACCAAGAAGCTACATGTGATGGACATTGAGCATGCGCAGGGCCTCGCCTTGGCCTCGGAAACTGTAAGGCGCCTAATGGTTGGAACCAAACTTGGTGGAGCCTCTATTCACCCCTCCTGCAGGGCAAGGGGTGGGGGGCTACCTGGGCATCTCTGCCAGGAAGCCCGTGTCTTAGCAGAAGCCTGCGGAGTTGGTGAGAGCAGGGCTAAAGCCAGTGGTACTGGTGGTGAAGGCAGACACAGCAGGGGTCCTTGGACTGGTGGTGAGTCCTGATTCTGGAAGCTGCGCCCAGCGGGGGGATGCCCCTGTCCCCGGGCTGGCCCACTCGCTTGCAGAGACGCTCCCTGTGTCTGTACACACGTTGGTGTGTCAGGGCTGCGGACGTAATCTGGAAGCTGCTTTTTTTTTTTGGAAGTTAGAACAAGAGCATCCATCAAAGTGACCCTTTTCACTCCACTCCCCCGTTAGCCAGCCGTGGGGCCCTGACAGGCTGGGTTACCCTTGACCTGTGTTATCCCCGATCAGACTTTGACCTTGCAGAGAGTGGTCGTGGAAAAAACAGTGAGGCTCAGTTACCCGCTGGAGGTCAGATCACTGATCAGCGTGGCCAGCATTTAAATTAAGCTCCATGGGGCTCTCATCTTTTCAGATCCATCCGTCCGCTGAACTGAAAGTCTGTAAACTTTTTATCTCTGGTGAAATCAGAGGTAGGAGGGGATGTTGAAACCCTTACACACACACAGAGGGAAAATGAAAAACAGATGTTGTGTTGAGCGGAGCAGGATGGACTGGGGTTTGGCTTGGGAGGGTGTGGCTAACTTGTCCAGTCGCATTTGACCCTGAAACACACACGTTCCGTTGACTTTCCGTCTGACTTAGAGGGTGCTGGCCCCGAGCTGCTAGCTGCTCCCCGCTTTGTCACGGTCAGCATGCACCTGTGGCGGGAGCGACGGCTTGCACTCCCATCCTAGCCTTCCCCCTCTCGCCTTGCCAAAAACTCGAACGTTTTACTGTCACAGGTTTCGGCTGATTGATGTGGAGAGAGCAAAGCACTGGGCGGGCGGGTTACATCCGTCTGTTTCTTTTTGAACGATTTGTACAACCGAGATCTTCGTTACTCGTCTCCTCATTGAGAAGACTTACCCCAGGTGGACTGGATGTTGTAGAAACAGTTGCTAAGGAATTGCATGGGTGTTACTGGGGTGAGCCATGCTTCGGTCGGTCAGACGACGCTTGAAGTTTTAAATGAGTCGCTTCACGTGGTAAAGGGAAGTGACTGTGATTTCATCTTTTGTTCCCGAAACCACTTACTGGTCTTTTAACAACAAATCCTAAATTACTGATTTTAAAATGCTGCATCTCGGGCAAGCACGTTAGGGGCTCATCCTCTGACAGTCTTTCGTGTCTAGTTATTTATTTCATGCTGTTTGATGACCTTGATCAGGCAGGGGTGAGAGAGGCTGTGACAATGGTCACGGGGGTGGGGGGCATCTGTGTGTGTATGTTTGTGGAGGGGAAACTGGGGCCGTGGTCACACTGGCCCCATCTTTCCCCAGGAGCCGAGGGTTGCAGACACGTGTGAGATGCTGGTGTCACCACACTCAAAGGAACACGTGTTCTTGAACACGTGACAGGCAGAATTCTTCCTGGCCAAGTGCTTTGCATGGAGAGGGCCTAAAGCTGAAGCGGGGAGCGCCGGTGGGAGCGGCGAGAGGCCTGTCCCAAGGCGACTTGGGAGGCCACGTGTCTTTCACGTGGAGCGTCTGGATCCCTCTGGAAAGCGGTGGGGAGTGAAACCAGCCAAAGAGCAGAGTGATGGATGGATTCTACCACAGCGGCAGGAAACGCTGCTGCCAGGGAAGACCTCGCCAGCCCCGCGGCTCCCAGGGACCTGCTCCCTAAAGGTTGCCCCCCAGGCAAGGGGCTGGGTCTGGAGCGCCAGGAGGGCGGCTTTCTCTCTCCACCACCTCATTTGCTGACTGAAAACTGGGTGCGCATGTGCCCACATCAAATGTGCGCCCTCCCACGTCATTTAGGCCCTGTGTATTGTTTTCGTAGCAACAGCTACAAGTCTTGCACCTGTCCGTCATTTTACCTGCTTCTTTGGTTGTTGGGTTCTCAGAGAAGCCCTGTAAGGACGGTAGTGTTGCCCCATTACACAGATGGAGAAACTGAGGAGGGCAGGCTTGGCCAGGGCCGCCCAGTGAGTAAGTGGCGGATCTAGATTGCAGACAAAGGTCTGATTAAATCCACATCGCCGGGATGCTCAGAAAACTGGGTAAACGAAAGCCTGCACTTTAGAAACAGAGACTGAGTGAGTGGCTTGCCAGAAGCCCTCACTCACAGACTTCTCACCTGGGGATGGAGTCAGAGGCCTGTCTCTGGGATGACAGACACAGACACGAGGCAGGTAAGATGCTGCATCGGAAAGAAGAGAAATTCAGTTTATGCAGCTTCCCTGTGCCCAGCGTCTCTCTAGACTCGAGGTAGGGCTGAGCCGAAGAGCTGTCCACTGACCCGACGCGTAAGAACGTGCTGATGATTGCGTGAAACTGCCCATAGATCGATTTCTAACCTAGACGGCTGTCCTGGTCCCATTGGAGTGATTGATTGACTGGGCGCAGGGATGTAACTTTTATTAGAAAGATACACGTAATTCAGAGAGAAGTCACTCAGTGGACAGACCTTACAAAATACGGTTCCGTACCAGCAGCTTTTGCCACACGAGACAGCAGTCACGTGGTTAGGGGAAGACGGCCTCGGTCTGGGCTGTTCGGGAGGCGGACGTCAGGGTGAGCAGTGCCAGGAGGGCTCCGAGAAGGCCCTGGTTTCGGCAAGTCTCCTGCAGCTGTCACTCAGGCCCCGCCTCCGGGGTGGAGTGTCCCGGCAGGTGCACTGATAGGGGACAGGGATTAGCACACACAGGTCAGCTGTGAAGGTCACTCTCAGTTTTCTAAACCCAGGCCCGTTATTCGTTCGCACACACACCGGGTGGCCGACAGGTCAGCTCCAGCTCCAGGCGAACACCTGTCTTCCCGGAGCCCCCCCTGCTCCGTGCCTCTCACTGCTTTCCTTCACACTTTAGAGGTATTGGGTATAGACATATGTTTTTTTGGTGGACAAAGCTACATGTGAAAGTTGTAGACACAGATCCCAACAGGGGCCACGCAGGAAGGTGAGCCAGCGACGGAGCAATGGTGGCCGTGAGAACGTGAGTGATGACCGAGCGCCTGGGGCCCCCTCACCTGACCCAGCACGGACGCCCCGCCAGCAGGACCAGGTGGGAGCAGGCCCGGAGTTCCTGACCTTCGGTCTGCTGGGACGAGCCAGGAATCTGGATTTTTATATGCAGTTATTTTTAACAGGCCATGCAGGCAAATGGAAAGTGTTCCTGCTTTAATTCGGCCGGTAGACCCTATTTTTGCAACCTCTGGCCTAAAATATATGTTTAATTTTTGAAATAAAGTTATTGAGCTAATTAAATGAAGACACAATGGGCACTTCCCAAATGCACGCGAGGGAAGCAGGGCATGAATAGCAGAAGCCTAAGCCTTTATCTGCAGATGAAAACCATATACAGTGAGTGGCCAGATTATTATGTGTGCAGAGATCATAATATTCTGGTCACTCAGTATATATCCTATATAATGAAAGGCTAATATGCAAATTGTGCCCTCGACCAGGAGTTAGACTAGCAGGCAGGCCGGTCGGCCAACTGACTATGTTCCCTCCCCCTGGCCAGGCTAGCTGGTACCCACGCGCCCATGTAGGAATTCATGCAACGGGTTACACACACACACACTGAGTGGCCAGATTATTATGCATTCAGAGATCAAATAATCTGGCCACTCAGAGTATATATATTTTAAAAAATCAGTAAACGATTTTTTATCGTTTCATAAAAACTTTGTCAGGATTTTGATTGAAATTGTATTAATCCTGTAGATCCATTTTGTTTTTGTTTTTTAAAAATATATATATTTTATTGATTTTTTTACAGAGAGGAAGAGAGAGGGATAGAGAGTTAGAAACATCAATGAGAAAGAATCATCGATCAACTATCTCTTGCACATCCCCCACTGGGGATGTGCCCGCAACCAAGGTACATGCCCTTGACCAGAATCGAACCTGGGACCTTTCAGTCCGCAGGCCCACGCTCTATCCACTGAGCCAAACCGGTTTCGGCCGTTTGGGGTATTTTTAATCTTTATGATAGATATTCAGTCTTCCTGCTGTAGACATAGTATGTGCCTCCATTAATTAAAATCTTTTTAAATGACTTGAAATTAGGCTCTATAATATTCCACATACTGTCTTAGGCTCTGCAGTTAAATTTATTCTCGGACACTTGTAATTTTTGTTGCTTTTGTAAGTGGTGTTTTAAAAATTTATTTTTAATTAAATTGGTTCCTAAGTTCTTGTGGGTGTTGTACATAAAGGCAGTTGATTCTGGTTATGAATTTTATAGCCAGTCCCCTTACCCGTCCCTATTCCCAGATTTGTGAATTTGGGGGTTTTCTGCACAGACATCCCTATTGTCTGGGAATGGTGGCGGCTTTGTCTCCTCCCTGTGCCGTTACTGTCTTTCCTTCCCATTTTACTGCCGGGGCCTTCGGGCGGTGTTGGATGGCAGCGTGATAGGGTGTTCTCGACTGGTTCCCGGTTTCAAGTGAAGGATGCTATTGTTTCCCCTTGTTGTGCTGGTACAGACACAGGCTGATTGGTTCTGGATGGTCCCATTTCGCCTCCTGGGATTAGAGGCCAATAAAGAGATTAAAGACTTACCTCCATTGGTCGTCAGGGACACGCAAAAATACGGCCCCAGGGAGGTGCCGGCCCGCCCACCGGAGGTGGCTAAAATGTACGGCGGCCTCGGCCCAGCGTTGCAAATAGGTTAGCGCTTCAGAGATCCCATGGCCAGATCTGCAGGTGAGGCCATTGCATGTGACCCAGTGTGCATGTCAGGACCCTGAACAGGACAGGATGGCCACACCACTTAGTGTGCAGACCCTGGAGAAGAAAAATGTGGTGTGTATGTACAACGGAATATTGCTTCAAATAAAATCCACACGATGGGAAGGAGATGAAGTAGCTGCAACCACCGGCAGATATGTGTGGCTCTTACTGGGTGGGAGGAGAGGGTGTGAGGCACAGAGGTGCGTGCTGCCTGATCCACGGGTTGGAAGCACAAAAGCAGGCAAGACAAGGCCGTGCTGCCTGGAGTCAGGGTGTGGCCACTGAGGGGCCCCTGGGGACAGGAAGGGACATGCAGGGCCTCCTAGGGGCACTGAGAATGCTTTCTGTCTTGGTCCAGGAGTTGGTTACTTGGGTGTGTTTAATAGTTGTACATCGGCTCAGGTTTTCCAATCCTGTTTGAATATAACTTGGTAAGTTACTTTTCTAGGGAGGCATCTGCATTAGTTACCTGTGCTGTGTGACAAATGACACCAATGTTTGTTGGCTTTAAAAACAGTACTGTCATCTCACAGTTGCTGTGATTCAAGAATCTGAGCTCAGCTTAGTTTTCATGAGCTGCCATCGAGTTGTCTCTGGGCTGTGGTCTTATCTGAAGGTTCTATGGGGAAGGGTCCTTTTTCAAGTTCACTCATGGGTTGTTGTCAGGATTCTGAGGGCCTCCCCAACATGGCAATTTGCTCATTGGAGCACGCAAGCATGAAAGGAGAGAGAGAGAAAGAGAGGGAGGGAGATAGAGAAAGAGAAAGTTGCAGTCTCTCAAAACCTCATCTCAGAGGTGACCTTCCATTACTTGTGCTGTACTCTTTTTTTAAAACCCACACATGTTTTTATTGATTTCAGAGAGGAAGGAAGAGGGAGAGAGATAGAAACATCAACGATGAAAGAGAATCATTGATTGGTTGCCTCCTACATGCCCATTTGTTTCGATAACCCCGGGCATGTGCCCTAACTGGTAATCAAACGTTGACCTCCTGGTTCATAGGTCAATGCTCAACCATTGAGCCACACCAGCCGGTGATGCTGTATGCTTTTTGTTAGAAGCCAATCACTAGGTTTAACAAACCCTTAAGAGGAGGGGATTGCACAAGGGATTGAACCCTGGGGTCATTTCAGGGCTGCCTACCGTACTATCCACTTCCTTAAACTGGCTATTTCCTTGGTACAGAGGTCATTATATTTTCTTAATTTTAAAATCTCTACTGTGTCTGACATTAAGTTCCCCTTTGCATTCCTAAAATTGCTCTCGCCTTTCTTTTTTCTCGAGTCATCTCAGCAGAGGTTTATCTACTTTATCACTGGCTGCAGTGCCGGCTCTAGCTTTGTAGATCATCTCCATGGTCTCTGTTTTCTGTGCCATTAATTTCTGCTTTCATTGTCAACATTGCTTTCCACACTCCTCCAGTTTATTCTGGTGTTCTGCTAGGTTACTGAATTGAAAGCGTTATTTTCTTTAATATTCTTTATCCTTTATTTTTTCTTTATTATTATTCTTTATTGTTTCTAACCATCGTTTCTTAATTTTCAGACTTTTTTTTCCTATCGTAAGCATTTAAGGCTGTACCTATACGTGGCTCTGCTTTAGGGCAGCCTGTATATTTTGGCACATAGCATTTTCACTGTTCAGTTATCAGCATTTAACCATTGCTGGTGTTATTCTTCTGTGACTCATGAGTGACATAAAAGACTCAAATCTTTATTTCCTAAATGTGTGGGGATTGTAGGTTAATTAATTTTTTATCCTCACCTGAGGGTGTTTATTGATTTTAGAAAGAGAAGGGAGAGAGAGAAACATCAAAGTGAGAGAATTGCCTCCTCTGTGTACCTGACCGGGAATGGAACCCACAACCTTGCCCTCTGAAAGGGTCACGCGGTTTCCACTCACCCCAGTCGCATTGGAAAGAATGACACCCTTCCAGCGCCTACTAGTTTTCTCATTTTCCGTTATTTCCTCATTTTGAAATCCAACACGCTAGGATCTCACTGTGAACTGTGACAGGGCCATGGTCAGTGCTGCTGAGGGCCGCGGTGAGCATGGAGGGCAGGTGACTGACCCCTCCTCCGTGGAGGTGTTGGGGCTCACCGTCGGCTCCAGGCCGAGAGCACGGGTGACAGCGGCTCTGGCAGGTGACTCCTTGTCTCGGTCATGGTGTCTGGTCCTCTTCTCTTCCCCGGTAGCCTGTGAGGATCGGAAAGGCCACATGTGAGAGCGCTTTGTAAAGAGGTGTGCACGCACCCCGCACCTCGTGCGAGGTGGAGAAGGGACGTCCCACGCGGCGGTGTGTGTGAGTCCCGGCCTCCCGCCAGCACTTGGGAAAAGGGGCTCCGATGGGAGAAGGGAGCAGGAACAGAAACAAGGGCTGAGCTTTGCATGGATTCGTCCCCAAACTGGCCACGAGCCCTTAGACACCCGGCAAGGGTCCCTCCCGTGCACCCCCCCTGCTGGCGTGGGCTCCCCTGCTCTCCCCGTGGGCGCCGACGAGGAGACGTGGGCTTTGTCCATGCCAGTTCGCTTTGTCTGGGCGAGGCATGGCGGCATCGCAGCCCAGTGATTGCAGCCCAGTGTCTCTGAACATGGTAGAGGCAGGGGCATTGGCATGAGCTGTGCCACCCACCACACCCAGACTGGGTGTCTGCCTGTCCGTACAACGCCGTGTTCTGTGCCAGCGCTGGTTCTCCTTGTTGCTGAATCATTTCATGGCTCAGCAAATCTGGGAGTAGCATCTCTCCTTCCCCTGAGAGCCACTAGCCCGAGAGGAGCCGGGCTGCTGGCTGTTGCGTTCGCGTTGTGGCACTCGGGCGGCTGACGGGCAGGAGCAGGCGGGGCCACCTGTCCTGGTCTCGCGTCCTTAGGCTACTCTGGGGGCGAGGGCTGCGTCTGGGAGCCCCCGGAAGAAAGCTGCTTTAGGGACTTTGTGGGGCGACTTCAGGTCCAGGGGGGCTAGTGGGCTCAGCTGGGCTAATCTCCCCTTCCCAGCGATGTTGTTTATTGCCATTTGTGTGTGTGTGTGTGTGGGGGGGGAGGGCGTGAAAAGAAGTTTTAACATTTGCCACCATGTTGAGGGTCGGACAGGTTTACGAAACAACAATTAGGCTTTTTATCCCCCTCTCGGATATCTGCCAATGACATAAGCACCTGAGGGCGCCGGGCCCGGCATGGGGTCAGCAGCAGAGGCCCGGAGCATTTCGGATGCGCTTTACTTGACTTGGCGTGTAACTCGACACATGTGACACGTAGTATGTCAAGTGTACAGAACAAGAAAGATTTGTGCCAGGCGGGTGGTTTGATGACTGAGATGGTCCTTCCTGTTGTTGGATTGGGGCTAGGAGGCGCTGCATGTTGAGAGACAGTCTGTAGAGAGACAGAGAGAATATAGGTAAGAGAGGGGCTTCTAATAAATAAGAACTTTTTTTTCTAGAAAAAAAGAGAAAGTTTAAAAGGAAGTGATGACAATTACAAATTGTTGATGCTTGGTCATTTGTCCTTATTTCCAGAAAGGGTTCAGTTTCTTCTTCCCCTTCCAGAGTTTACAGAAGAAGTAGAAAATTGGGAGTATTTGATACTTTTGTCATTTTTATTTCATAACTTGTGATGATATTATATTTTCAGGAATGGGTTAGCTTGTGTTTTTTTTAATTAAAAAATATGAAAACAGAATATTGAATCCCCACACCTACCATCCAGTGGAAGAATTAACCACCGTAAAATCATTTGAAGTCAAAGAGTTCATGAAAGTAACATTCGTAACTTGTAAATGGAAAAGGGGATGGGAGGACAAGGACCCTCAGGGGTGGGTGGGTGGGGCGTGTCTGCCTGCGATGCGCTGCCCCACACGGAGCCAGAGCCGGAGCCTTGGCGGCTGGCCAGGGTTAGGAGGAGCTGTCAGAGCGACATGCACACGCTTTCCAAGAGCATGAGAGAGAGTGAAGACAGCTCCCTAAGATGCTTGTACATGGACTGGAAGTTGGACATATTGGGTTAAATAAGACATATTATTAAATTATTAGAGGGAATTGCCAGAGGAGGTGCCCCGCCTCCTGCCATGCGGGGAGGTACTCCGTGGGCCGCCGTGGGAGCCAGGCCTGACTTCTGCCCCAGGCGCCGCCCCCATGCGTGTCCCCCTGGCTGACCCCTCCTCCCACCCCCCGCCTATGTCTGCTCTGGGCCGCCTCCCTGTCTCTGTCTCCACTCCGAGCCTCACCTGCACAAGCAACCTCCTCTAGTCCGGTTGTGACCCGCTATGGTGTCCTGGCCTAATTTGCATATGACCTCTTTATATATTATAGACGTTTGCACAAGCAACCTCCTCTTGTCCTGTTGTGACCCGTTATGGTGTCCTGGCCTAATTTGCATATGACCTTTATATATATATATATATATATATATATATATATATATATATATATATTATAGACGTTTGTGTGTTTCTTCTCACTTGTTCATGTGGCCGCTAGAATACGTACAGTTGGAGGAGCACTTCCCATTGTGGCTCCCGTCAAGCTCCCGCTGGACAGGCTGTGAGGCTCTGAGTGGCCTCGTGAGGGCGGGCCCTGTGACCTTGGCACGTCCCCCACCTCCTCACCACTTTTATCCAACCTCATGCTAGGGAAGTAAGAGGAGAAAAGAAAAGAATACATGATGGAAAAGAGAAGTGAAGTCTTTATTCACAGGTGTGGAAAGCCCTACGGAGTCCACAATAAGCTACTAGAACTATAGGTGGGTTCAGTGACTTTACAAGATACAGGTCAGTATAACACTGGACAGTATAGTAGCTCTGGACAATTAAAATTTGTAATAAAACACCATGTACAACAGCAGGAAAAATATGAAGTTCTTAGGGATAAATGTAACAAAAAAATGCACCAAGAGAAATTAAAGAAGACCTGTATAAATGGGGAGATATATTATGTCAATGAACCAGGACACTCAGTGTTACCAATCTGTCAGTTCTACCAAAACTGACATGGAGATTCGGTGCAATCAACATAATAATTCTGGCAAGGTTTTTGTTTGTTTATCTTTTTAGACATTTACAAGCTTATTTTAAAATTTAACGGAAATCCAAAGACCTAGATTGGCCAGAGATAAACAAAAGATGATCTGGTTTTTAAGACTCTCTGTTGCTTCACTAATTGTGGAAAAGGTATGCATGAAGATCAGTGGGATGGAATGATTCCAGAAACAAACCACATCTAGAGTCAATCAGTTTCCAACAAAAGTACCAGCGTCATTCAATGAGGAAGTGATAGTATTTTCAACAAACGATGCCAGGATTATTGGACGCCCATATGCAAAAACAATGAACCTTTGTCCTACTTCTCCCCATTGTCAAAAGTCCACTCCAAATGGGTCATACGCCTAAGTGCGGAAGCTAAAATGACACGACTGATAGAAGAAAAATGTGGTGTATACATAAATGGAATATTATTCAACCTTAAAAACAAACATGCTTATAACATGGGTGAAGCTGGAGGACATCACGCTGAGTGAAATAAGCCAGTCGCAAAAGGTCAAGAACTATGATTCCACGTATATGAGACACTTAGAGCATTCAAATCCATAGAGACAAAGTAGGATGGTGGGTGCCAGGGGCTGGGGGACAGGTGTGTGTGTGTGTGTGTGTGTGTGTGTGTGTGTGTGTAGTTAGTGTTTAATGAGGAGAGGGCTGCAGCTGGGGAAAGTGAAAAGTTCTGGAGATGGATGATGTTGATGGTTGTACCAAAGTGTGAATGTGCTTAATGCCACTGAGCTGTGCACTTAAAAATGATTAAAATGGCCCGGCCAGCATGGCTCAGTGGTTGAGCGTTGACCTATGAACCAGGAGGTCAGGGTTCGATTCCCAGTCAGGCCACATGCCCGGGTTGTAGGCTCCATCCCCAGTAGGGGGCATGCAAGAGGCAGCCAATCAATGACTCTCATCATTAATGTTTCTATCTCCCTCTGAAATCAATAAAAATACATATTAAAAAGGACTAAAATGTGGAATTTTATGTATATTTAACCACAATTTAAAGCAAACAAAAACAAGGAGTAAGATTGGCCAGTGGCCCTGGGGTTTGGCTTCATTGGTCACAGCCTAAGGTCGTGCTGGAGGGAGGGGCCGGCTGTCCGGAGAGGAGCCTGCTGTGCAGGGTTTTTCTGGGTTTGGGAGGGAGCAGGAGTGCACGTGAGGTCGGGCAGCACTGTGCTGGGAAGGACAGGTCCTGGCGCCCAGAGGGCAGAGGCCTGGGGCTGTGGGGTCGGTGTGGTGATGGCGGGAGGAGCCCATTCTCAGCTGCTCCTGAGCCTGCAGGGCGGGTGAAGTTGCTTTGTGGTCCTTCCTGGGTGTGCTCATTTGTGAGCCATCTGTGGGGCCTCCCGAGCAGGCTGCGGGAGGGAGCGGCTCGGACAGGCCCCGAATGGGCCACGGCCTTGGCCTTTGCTGACGGTAGCGGAGTGTTCAGTTCGTTCGCGGTGGTCAGCTTCCCTGGCGTGCAGGAGTCCGGTCACCCTGTGTCTTTCCCGCGGAAGGACGTGTGTTTGTCCCTTTCACTTTTAGGCCCACGAGGCGAAAACCTCTCAGGATGATTGCTTCCCCTGGCCGTGCCGACCCTGAGCCTCTGTGAGTTAGGAGAGGGGGCACCCGGCGTGTGTGTGTGTGTGTGTGTGTGTGTGTGTGTGTGTGTGTGTTCCCCAGAACGGCCCTGCAGTGGGTCATGCCCTCGTGATCTGGGCACAGCTCTTGCTGGCAGACCCAGAAGCCCATCTGCCTTGAGAGCCGGTGACATTGAAGGGACCTTGTGGAGACAGTTGGGCCTCAGTGCATGTTGATTGATTTTCTTAAAGGGGTATATGCTTTTTTCTTAGATATTTGTTAACCAGTTCCCATTTATCCAAAACCCAAATGAGAAAGTTCAGATGTGGGGTCTCCCCTTCTGTTCTTTGCTGGGGGGCCAGACTACAGATGCCGCCGGGTCCCAGTGTGTCCGTGGGGGAGCAGCAGCGGGCATCACCCGCAGAGCTGGGCCTGGCTTTTGTTAGCAGACCCCGAAGACTGAGAGACTCTTTGAGGCAGACGTGGCTGTCCAATTTAGATGTCCAGGGGTGACGTGACCCCGAGGTCTGTGTGGGTGTTTGCCAGGAGGAGGCCCCAGTTCGCCGTGGGGCAGCCAGCTCTTAGGGTGCTTCCCTGGGAGCCCAGAGGTAATCGGCGGCTCCAGCGGAGAGCACTGAGTCGGGGGTACCCAGTTCATCAGAGTCCTCAGGTCCATCCCACAGAGGGGCCTCCGGACACCTGCACCCCCTCTTCTGTCCCCTGTGTCCTGGCTCCAGGCAGCCCGGGACCCCTCTTTTAGGCTCCATGCTGACCACCGCCCCCTGCACCCACATGCAGTCTTGAGATCTACTAGTGATCGGGGAGCGAGCGACAGGTTCCTTTCTATTAATCACGCCTCCACCAGGTGGCCTCCTGCCACTTCTCCTCTGGCCCGGAGTCACCTGTCTTTTAAAGTGTCTAGAAGTTTGCACATTTAATCAATAGTTTCCAGTTCTCAGGCAGGATGTTTAAGCCCCTGGGTAATGGTTACAACAAACAGCGTGCTGATGGCTACTATTTGGTAAGAAAAAAACCACACACACAGTTTTGGGGATAGAGTAAGTTGAGAGGACCCCGTGCCAATCTCATGCTTTTTGTATTTGTAGTCTTGACTTGTCTCAAATAATGTTGCTTAACTATATGAACTGAGCACTGCAGTGCTGCCTTCCTTTTCAAGTTAAACTTACTTTGTGTCGTGTCGCTTTAGAATTAAGTCTTTCCTTGCGAGTCCCTATTTTAGTAACCGTTACCATAAACGTGACACAAGCGGCGGCAGCCCCAGGCGCTCTGAGGAGCTGGTCTCCGGCACTCTGCCCGCGTCGTGGGTGTGGTACGGCTGTAGAAGCTGACATTCTGAACCAAAAGTGTATTTGCTTTCTTTGCTCATCATTGATTTAATACTCAGCTTAGGGCTTCTCTTGTTAAGATGTTGAGAGCTGCTATTGTGTACAAAAGAAAATCACAGTTACATTGTATCCTAGGGCTGAGCTCTCAATGCATCACTTTCTTTTCCTGTCGATGATCACCTGCAGCGACTGAGGATGCTTGGGGCTGAGAGGATTCTCTCCCTCACAATGGCGGGGGGCTTGCTGAGCTGCAGGGGCTCTGGGTGACCCGGGAGCCTTGCAACCCGGGAGGCGCATTGCACCGGGCACAGCAGGTGTGTGTCCTCCGCCTCCGTTTGCTCCTGGGCTGCAGGTAGCCGGCCCTCTCCCAGAAAGATGGCATTTGGGGAGATTGGAGACGGAAATCAGGTTCCTGGACCAGGCTCCCTTCCCAGAAAGGCGTGTCTGTTTTCTGGTACATCCCACCCTGTGCCCTCCTGCTGGAACACGTGAAGGGCAGTGTGCACACGGGTTCACGTGCCTTTGTTGTCCGGGTCGCCAGTGCTCCTCGGCAGGGCTGCCTGCCCCCAGGCACCTAACCCAGCCCAGGCGCGGCAGAGGCCACCGTGCGGGCGCCGTCTTGTCTCCCGGACACCGCCTGCCTGGCAGCTCCTTATCTCTTGGGGCCTGGAACTCAAAACTGAAGCTCTCCTCACCAGACCTCGTGTGCCCTCGGTTTGGCTCCGTATCGGGGGGTTCTGGCTGGAACAGAGGACGGTGGGGAAGGGCATTGGGGGCCACGTCACGTGCAACCTGAGCTGGCTTGGCCGCCTCCTTGACTCGGCGCCTGGTGGTCTGCACTGGCTTCCAGTGAACTGAAGTGAAGAGGTGAGTCCATAGGAACTCCGGGCTGAGCCGGGAGGCATGGCCCAGCCCCAGACGTTGAAGGGAGGCCCCCAGCAGGCCTGGCACCGGAGTGAATGCCACGCGGTGCGGCCCCTGCTCAGTTTCAGCGCCACTTTGCTCTCTTCACCGTCCGTCCAGAGTGGTCCTCTGTCGAGGGGGCGTGTGGGCAGCTGGCGGCCCGGGGGAAGGGCGGGCGGCTGCCGCGGGCGGAGCGGCGTCCGTGTTCTGCCACAGTCTCCTGCGGCTCTCCGTTTTCCGTAATGGGCCTCCAGAGCGTCTTGGACTTCCTTGTAGACGATCACCTCGTCTACCAGTGGCAAACGCTGTGTAATCTCTCGCTTATTCCTGACTTGTCTGTCCCTGTGGCCACAGTGAGTTCTCGGTGGTGGGATGGCGTCTCGATGGTCATTCCGTAAGTATGAGTGGCATTGCACTTCCTACCTGCCTTTCCCGAATTCAGTGAAATAGGCTTGTTTTCTTCCTTTTTCTCTTATTGCCAATAATTAGCTTGAATTTTTTTTTAATAGTAAACAGTTTCTCTGTCCTGGTATAAATAAAACTAGGTCATGATTTTATTTTATTTTTTAAATTTTGGAGTATTTTTTTAAAAAAATATATACTTTTATTGATTTCAGAGAGGAAGGGAGTGGAGGGGGGGGGAGAGAGAAACATCAATGATGAGAAAAATCATTGATCGGCTGCCTCCTACACGCCCCCTACTGGGGATCAAGCCTGCAACCCTGGCATGTGCTCTTGACCTGAATCCAACCTGGGACACTTTGGTCCGCAGGCTGATGCTCTACCCACGGAGCCAAACCAACTAGAGCAGTCATGGTTTGTTTTGTTTCTTAAACTGCATGGCTAGAATCAGCCTGCTAATACATATTTATTGTGAGCATTCCATCTACACTCTTGTCTGCGAGGGGCCCAGTAATGGGCATTTTGTGTGGCTCCTGCTGTTTCCTGGAATGCCTTGACCGTTTCTCGTTCAGAAAATGCTGACTCTGGGGCTGAGAGGTTTTACCTTCCGGGGAGTCATGGTGAGTGTGTCACCTTCAGGGGAAGCATAAGATGAGTGTCTGTAATCTTTTAAACTGTATCCACTTTATGGAGTGTTGTTATCAGGAAGTAAGGTTGGATTTTGCTTAATAACCTGACCAGCATTCTTCTTAAAGAAATAGAATGAATTTTATTAATAGATTTCCTGCCACAAAACTGTGGTTGTATTCATGGAACAAACCCTTCTTGGTCTCCATGTGTTGTTATTTTTTTTAATATGCCATTGGATTCTCTTTGCTAATTTTTAAAGGAATTTTTATATTTATATTCATAAGTGAAGAGCCACGGTTCTCAAACCTTTGATCTCTTTACACTTGGCAGTGTCAGGACATGCTTTCGGTTGATAAACTGGGGGTGGTGGTGGTGGTGGTGGTGGTGTGTCTGCCTCTGGTGGGTAGAAGCCAGGCATGCTGCCAGTCTCCCACAGGGCAGCCCCCCCAACCTCCGGTCCAAATGCCGGGAGTGCCACGGTGCAGAACCCCCTGATGTTGGTGTATATACCGTTTTAGAAGCTAACACCGAGAACATTTAAAAATCATGAATAATTTATTTAAAATAGCAGCAATATCTCTTTGCTGGTTTTGGCCGCGCGGGGAACCACGGGCAGCAGAGTCCCCGGGGACACCCTGCACCAGGCGGTGCGGGAAGTCCGCGCAGGAGGCGGCACAGGAGGTTTTCACAGGCGGTCGGGCTGCAGATCGGCTTGAAGAACTGTGATCCTCGGAGGACAGACACCCCGGGCACCGCCAGGCAGAAGTCCACTCCTGCCCCCACTTTCTCCACATGTGAGCTGGGGGACCAGCAGCCCTGTGCTGAGGCCACAGCCGTGCACACACACTCTCACATACACACACACACACACACACACACACACACACACCACAGGGGCATGAGGCGCTGAAGAAAAAACTCAAAAAGAATACAAAGCTGGCCAAGACGTACGCTGTCTTTTGGCCTCAGAGTGTCTGGTCAGGTTATTAAGCAAAATCCCACGAGTCCCGGGCCCAGGCCTGGATCAGCTCCTGTCCTTGCCAACCCACAACGAGAACGTGGTGGCCGGAACGCTGAGGTGACAGCAGATAAAGAGGATGCGTGTCTGGCAGTGGCTGTTGGCCACGTGGAGATGACGGGGAGGAGCTGTGTGCCACATCCCCTGAGCTGTCAACGTCCCGGTGGGCTGCTCAGAGAGCTGGGAGGACGTGCGGGCTTCGCACACCGGGAGCCCCTCGGGCCAGCCGGCACCTGAATGCGGCACAGCTCATAAGCCACGCTGCTACTGTAAAGAAAGCAGGAAGCCCACTGCCCGTCACACCAGGAACATTTTTAAATAAAGAAAACTATATTTTTTCAAAACTGAAAAACAATGTAGTGAGGAGAGTGGCATTTGTTTATATTTTTGCAACATACTCGGTCTCTTTCACGTCTGACTAATGGGGGACGGCGAAGGGATCTGTGTTGGCAGCGGCTGAGGTTCCCGAAGAAACTCGGCCTCACCCAGCACAGCCTTGCGGGGCGCGGGATGGGGAGGGACTCCCAGACGCCCTGGCGGCCCTCCCATCCCACCGAGAAATGGATTTAGACGAGCCTCCGCTGCATGCGTTCTCACACTGCGAATGCAGTGCCACACGTGCTTTGTGCAAGGCCCCTGGAGCTTGCCTCCCTTGTCCGGGGCCGGGGAAGGCAGACTGTTAGGATGCTGTTGGTGGGGGCTGGGTGGAGTCCTCCCGAGAAGTCCCCTGGGTTTGGCCTCTTGCGTCAGCTATGACAGATAGCGCTGCTGATTCCACAAAAACAGGTCTGCTCAGGCTGCCCATCCTGTGTGCCTTTTTGTGTAATTTTCCTTTCTCTGGAAAAGTATACACTTGATCGAGGTTTTCAAACTTATTTGCATAGAGATGTGCAATTGCTTCCAGGATTTAAAATGATATTTTCTTTTGATGCTTATTCCCTCTTTTCTTAATTTTAGTCATTTTATTATCCTTTTTTCTTGATTAGTTTTTTTATTACTATAGGTGACTGATCTGTTTTGTTGATTTAAAAAAAACCCATATTTTTAAAACTGATAACTAATTAAAATGCTTTTCTCTAACTCATTATGTTTTACCTTTACCTTTATCAAGTCCTTCAGTTACTTTGTAATTTTCTTCCAACTCTTTATTTCCATGCATTCTCTTATTTCCATGCTTTCATTTCTAGACATTTAAAGTATTTAATGCTTTTCCTCAGAGCCCTGCTGTCGCTTTCACTATGTTTTCTAGACATTTTCTACTGCCCTGGAGCGGAACCTCTGAGAGGAGAATGCTTGCATTTCAGGGAGGAAGGCCTTTTCTGTTTTCTGATTTTGTTATGAATTTCTAGAACATATTGTTTGTATTATAGGTACTGTTTGGAATGTGTCAAAAACTTCTTTGTTGCTTCATATCTGGACACGGTCTGTGGCTGTTTCTATGAGCCCCGGGAGAAGGGTGTTCCCTCTTAGCAAGTGCAGGTTGGCTGTGTCTCAGGCCATGGCACCGGCCTTGCTCCGCGTCTTCTGAACAGCCCTTCCTCCTCCCTGACCCCTCGTCCTTCTTGACAGGTGTGGCAGCGTCTCTCATGGCCAGCTGCGGGGACTTGTGTCTGCTTCATGACACGGCTGGCCGCTGTGCTGTTTGGTACACAGGTATTAAGCCATCAGATCGTTAAGGATTTTAGTTCTGGCCTTATAAATATTCCTGCTTTGTCATTTACTGTCACTTGCCTGGATATTTTATTCTCTGATCTCAAGCATTTGAACCCTCTTTTTACTTGCATTTCCCCGGTACACCTCTATTCATCCTTTCAACCTTGCTGGCTAGCTTTGGTCAAGCTACTTCTCTGTGAAGTAGCTCCCTTGCTGGCTGGTGAGCTCCGCTGGACTGAAGTGATGGACGTGGTCCATGTTTTGGTCTGTGCTATTGGTGTTTGTGTGTTGGGGGTTACAGATAAAACGTGTCCCCATTCACAGACACGCTCACGGAGCGCGTGGCCTCCGTTCTCCGCCCTCCTGGTTGTTGTGTGTTGTGTTGGGTTGTGTTTTGGAGTGGCTGACCCGAGAGCTGGGGAGGTGTGTGGTTTGTCTTCATGGTTGCCAGGTCCTCCCTTTCCTCCTTTCAGGTGGTGCCTAGTGTTTCTGCACCAAGAGCGACAGGAAAGCACCCTGTACCTCCCCCCGGCCCCAGGCCCTGCCTCCCCGGCACCTGCTCTGGCACCTCCACGCGCCTGAGCCTTTCGGGCCCACCTGTCAGTTCCTCCGCTCTCAGTTCCCACTGCGGCCTCTGCAGCCACAGGCTCCTTCCCTCCCGCCTGCCCCTTATGCCAGTTGGTTGTCAAAGCATCGGACACTGGGCCCTCTCTGCTCAGGCGTCTCCCTCCGGGTAGACACGTCACAGCTCGACCGTGGGCCTTCTTGGTGCTTCAGGTGGGCCCTTGCTCCGCCGTGGGCGGAGGTGTGGACTGTTGGCAGATGGAGCCGCTTGCTGCTGTCCTAGCCGCTCCCTCCCCAAGCCTCTTGCCTTCAGGTCAGCGTTTCTTGGTGAGTGTTTGTGTGTATTTCCCTTTGATTTAGTTTCCTTCTTCCTGAGAAACACTGTTTGAGCCTTGTCCTTGTAAACCCAGCAGATGGCTGGATTTCGCTGCTGCCGTATCCTCACTGTGGTGATGACTATATTTGGACTTCCATCGTCATCCTTATTTACTATCTCTTTCCTTTGTGTCCCCGATTCTCTTGAATTTAACCTGTTACATCTGTTCGCCTGTGTCCACCCTTGGAGCGGTACCTTTACACACCGGGATGCATGGTCCACTGAGCTAAAGCTCACCACTGTCCCTACTTCCTTCCCAAACGATATCAAGGCCCGAGAACCCGGACTGGTCCCACCGTTTTTCAAACCACATTTCCTGGGCGCACACAGCACCCTGTGGGTATTTGCACCTCTGTCCTCAGATGGAGTCCCGGCCGTGGCCCTCAAGGGGGCCCTGGGCCCTGAAGAAGTGACCATGGAGCCAACCACGGGACACGTGGGGCCGGGCTGTGCTGCTCTGCATGGGCGCTCAGCTCTCTTCGCCTCCGCCCTCCCAGGGCGCCTGGCCACGCCTCCTCACACAGTCACTTCTCCTTCCCAGGGGCTCACAGCTCTGATGTGGCAGGCCCATGGCACTTGTCGAGTCCATGCTGATAACCATCATCACCCCACCCACATCCTTGAGCGCGGGGACCCTTCCTGACGCAGCTTCCTGGACCGGCTGGCAGGTGTGCGGTGGACACTCGCCTGTGTGTGTGCGCGTGCGCCTCCCTGCGTGAGGGTGGACTGGGGCCCAGAGCGCAGTGAGCTGCTGGTTTTGTCCCAGCTCAGGCGACGCGAAGAACTTGAAGAGACCTTGGACTTCATCAAAGTCAGGGAGAGCTTTGCAACAGTCAGTGATCGGTGCCTTTGACAAGTTTCAGTGAGTAATAAACCAGGGGTTGATGGCTGTCCTTCGTTAATGAGTAATGAGCTCCACGCTGCCGATTCTCTGAGCTGGCTTGTCCAGGGTGAGGGCTCATTTTAAAAAAATATGTATTTTTATATATTGGAAGGGAGAGGGAGAAAGAGATAGAAACATCAGTGATGAGAGAGAATCATTGATCGGCTGCCTCCTGCACGCCCCCCCACTGGGGATCGAGCCCACAATCCGGGCATGTGCCCTTGGCTGGAATTGAACTCAGAATCCTTCAGTCCGTAGGCCGACGCTCCATCCACTGAGCCAAACCAGCCTGGGTGAGGGCTCATTTCTTGAGGAGACCCTGTAGCGTCTGGGGTTCTGGTTGGGGCTGGCGTGGTGGGCGTGCCCTCCCAGCCTCATTGTGGACAAGCCATAGAGGACACCCCATGAGACCAGCGGCAGGTACGGTGTCAGGACATCTTTTTACCAATTCCTCTGTATTTTGATGCTGTTTTTGTGAAGCTTTAACAAATACTGGATAGATTATTGTGAGGATCTAGGCTTCTTCATTTGGAGTAAATGCTGTCTAACGAAGATTTCCTGTTGGAAGTTAACATTCTTAATCCCATGGTCTAGGTGAGGAGCAGGAACCGGTGGGGAAGGGGAGGGGGAGGGGAAGGTTGTCGGGACCAGGAGGATGTGTAGGGAGGCAAGGCGCTTATGAATGGGCTTGGGCGCTCGCTCTCTGGTGTAGGTACTTAGGTCGTACACGCCTTCAGATGTCAAGTTGCTTATAAAGAGCCATGACATCCCCTGCTTTGGAACCCGCATAGCTGTGACTAAACAGAAGTGAACACATGTTCGTGGTTGGTGGGAAGCTGGATCTGGGGGTTGGGAGCCTTGGGGTCCCATGTGGTTTGTTGGGGAGGAGAGGACCTGGATCGCCACGATGTGGGCTCCCCATGTCCCTCCGCGGGGCCCCCAGGAGGTCAGCCCTGCTGTCAGGTAGCGTAGACCTTATTCAATAACTACTCACTTAGCGGAGGGCCCCACGTGCCAGGGCCCCACCTGGTGTTGGGGACAGAGGGGACCCCCATTAGGCCCACACAGACTAGCAGGAAGCACGTGTGAAGTCCCACTTCCAGTCCTTTGTGCTTCATGGGTTTACAGAGCCCCGAGGGCTACGTTGTAGTGGGCAGCCGGGAGGCGCGGCGACAGTAGTGAACAGATAAACATCGAGATGCCAGGTGAACTGTGCTGAGAGCGGTCTGCGTGGGGCTGTGCAGTGTGGTGGGCAGTGTGGGTGCCGACGGGCGACCCTCATAGGGTGTGGCAGGGAGCAGACACCCCAGCACCAGCAAGCTTGCGGATGGGCGGGCGGGGGGGCAGGTGGGCAGGCAGGCGCAATGAGGCTGGTGAGGGCCGGGAAGTGCAGGGGGCAGGCCCAGGAGGCCAGGGCGCCCGGCTTAGTAGACATGGGGGTGGCTTCCGATCTTGGCTCTGTTCAGCGGGAGGCACCTGGGGGTCACGGGGGCGTGGGCCAGCTTGGCATGACCCCCAGTGGGTGGAGAGCTCTGGCTGCCCCATGGATTGCAGGGGACAGAATGGAATCGGGAGAGGTGATGGGGCTGGTGACCTGGTGGAGAACAGACAGGCGTGCTGGCAGGTTGAGTGTGTGTGTGGGAGTATGTGGGATATGTGTGTTCACGTGCACCTGCGTATGTGCCTGTGTGTGACTGACAGAGGCAGCACTGGAGGAGCGCACTCATCCCAGGCAGCATGAGTCGTCCTTGGAGTTTGTGTCTGTCTGAGACCTTGTGCTGCTGCTTGGCAATACGGCGGTCACCTCGGGGACAGGTGGCTAGACGGCGCCCAGGCACTGGCCAGGGGTGGGCTCGAGATGTCTCTCTGCCTGGCCTTTGGCCAAGGCCCCTGGCTGGCCGCACCGCCCTCAGGAGGCTGGTGGAGGGTCTGCACCTCCTCGGGGCTTGCAGACCTGCCCCCACGCCCACAGGAGCCGGGGAGGCAGAGCCGGGTCTGACTAGGAAGAGGGAGGGCCGTGTGCCTTGTCCTACTTCCCACCAGGATGGCGGGACGGCCTCACAGCAGAAGGCACTTGGCAAGAGGTTCCGAGCCTGCAGGATCCCGGTCACGTGACCCGTGGCCAAAGGCTGGAGCTGGGCAGGAGGCTCCTCCTCTAGGGACAGATGGCTGTGAAGGGTGGCCCCGGCTTCAGGGGACCAGTGGAGCTGAGGAAATGTTCCAGCTCCGGGGCAGTCCAGGAGACAGCTAGAGCAGGGTTCCCACACCCAGTTCCTGTGTCCAAGACGCGATTTATACCCACAGCACAGGTGCACACTTCACATGCACACCATATACACACCATATACACACCACACACCACACACACAGGGTTTCGTTTCTTTAAAGACACAGAGCTGAAGCACTTATGGCACATGCCCCATCTCAGTGGTGGGCGTCTGAGACATTACTCTTTGTGTTTGCCTCTTTAAAATTAAAAACATACGTAAGTGCTAAGAGAGGGACATAGGAAAGGGCTCCTCCCTGGACAGAGCTCTCCTGCGGGGAGGCTGCCTGAGTTGGATGAGAGGACAGGTGTCAGCCATGCATCAGGCGAGGACAGGTGTCAGCTGGACCTTGGGTGAGGGGATCTCATGGGCCCGCGGGCAAGGTGTTGGGTCTGGTCAGCATGACCTGGGCCCCGGGGTGCTCTGCACAGCGAGGCCCGGCCCTGGTTGGTGAGTCTGCTTTCTTCCCAGTGTTACAGGCGAGTGTGCTCCTGGGAAAAAACCGGTGTAAGAAGAGGCCGGGGAGCAGGATACATGGTAGAGGCCGGGTGGGGACCCCTGGGACTGGGCCCTGCTGGGTGCAGCCTCCACGGCTCTGTGTAGGAAGCTCAGACGGGAGGTTTGGGGTGGAAGGGGGTGCAGCGGAAGTCGGGAACAGCTCAGGTAGTTTCCATCGACTCCAGGATCTACTATGAGACACTCCTTTGCTGTAGAGGTCTACCTGTGTTAGGAGCAGGTTCAGCCCATGTGGGCAACACATCAGTGCAGGCTAGTCTCCCCCGCCCCCTCTCCCGCCAACACGAGACGGCCCAGGGCCGGGCCGCAGCCCCACAAGCCACAGGGACCCGGGCTCCCCTGATGTCCCTCTCAGCCTGCAGCCCTGGCCTCTTGATTGTGTCTGTGGCTTCAGAAAGGCTGCTCCAGCCTTGCCATTTCATCTGCATTCCAGGCTGGAGGGGAGAGGGCACAGCTGGGCTCTTTCCTCTGGAAGAGCTCCATCTCCCTGGCCGACGCGGCTGTCCCAGCTGCAGGGCGCTGGGCCCTTACCCTGTGGCTGAGCCTGCGTCTGCCTGACAGCGTCCTGTCGGTATGAAGTGAGGGGCACTGAGGTTTGGACTGGCAGTGTGTGGGAGGAGCGCTTTCCTCTCCCCTCAAGGTCCCGGCTGGTCTAATAATCAAATCCACATGAGACAGATTCGCCCTAGAAAATGGCCAGATTTAATACAAATGTCCACATGGAACCCCACATACATGAGAGGTTCTGAGACAGGCAGGGACAATGAGGGATATAAGCATTCTGAGCTGGGGCTGAGGTAAGTTCCCAGCAGCCTCAGCGGGCCACTGCAGGATGATGAGAAGAGCAGATGTTCAGTAATTAGTCTGTCCTGCCCCATAGAGAGGCCCAGAAAGGCTATCTCTGACCATCTCTCACTAATTGCAAGGCCCCTATTGTTCTGGGTTGGTGGGGGTAGGGACAGAAGTTTGTCTTGAGCCCAGGGTTGTCTTTGGCTCAAAACAATCTACAAACCACAGAAGCATATCTTGGGGTGCTCATTCTGAACCCCTATAGCAGCCATCTCCTTCCTACCACTTCACAGGGTAGTCAGTATTCCAGCAATCAGGTGTATCCCCGACCTTTGACCTGGATGTGATAAGAAGGCACCTTCTCCCTCCCTCTGTGCTTCCCTCTTCACTGCACTTGGCACACGTGGGCTGTTCGGCAACTGTTGCCCTGCATTTCTGGTTTTCAGAGTGGGGGCTGGGCGGGCCTGCTTTCAGTCTGAGAAAATAAAAAAAGCTGACAGCCACTGCCTCGAGCAGGACCTCTCCCTAAGCGCTCCCCGCCGTGAGTGGTGCCCACCCCCTGGACGTGGGCAGCTGGGTACTCTGCCCTGGACCCTGCAGCGGTTGCCCCAGGCCACCCACGCTCCTGGCTGCTCTCACCGTCCTATGAGCAGAGATTTTTAATTCGGGGTGAAAAGGAAAACTGGTGAGCCCCTGCCCCCCTCCAGATCCTGCCTCCCCGGGGGGGAGGGGCTGAGGGCAGGATAAGAGCTGGGCCACCTCCCGCGAGGGAGCCGCCCTGCAGCTCTGGCCCGGGACGCTCACAGGTAAGCGCAGGGCTGCTCTTTCTCCAGCGGAACCCCGACCTCCCCTGCTGGAGCGATGGAGTGAGGCACCCAGTGGTGGGGGGAGAGAGAGTGGGAGCAGATTGAGGGCCGCACATCTCAGGCCCCACAGTCTGTCCGAGTCTGCACTCCCTGTGGGTCCGGCTCTCCCTAAGCTCTGGCCACAGAAGAGTGGGCGGTGAGTTACTTTTCCCGGACCCTCACCTTTGCTTGCCCGGAACAGCATCTGTCCCTCTAACATGTGGGAGGTCCCCGTGGCTGGCGTCTGTCCTTCTCCACCCTGAGCTAAGCTGTCAACGTAAGAAGTGTCCAAACTTGTAGGGAAATTTTTGTAAGAAGTTTCTTTGAGCCAAACTGATGATATATGTCAGGGAACAAGATCTCAAAAGCTCTGAGATTTTGCAGCTTCTTATATACAGTTGAAATCAACAGAGATTACATGAAGGTGGGGAGAGCAGGGCAGGGATTGGATTACAGTGCAGTTAATAAGATTGTTCTCTCTCTCTCTCTCTCTCTCATTGTTAATAATTCTCACCTGAGGGTTTCTTTTCCATTGGTTTTTAGAGAGAGTGAAAGGGAGGGGGAGAGACAGGGAGAGAAACATCGACATAAGAGAGACACATCAATTGATTGTTTCTCGCACCCACCCAACCAGGGCCAGGGAACGAGCCTGCAACTGAGGTACATGCCCTTGACCGTCATCAAACCTGCAACCCTCTAGTCCACGCTCTAATCACTGAGCAAAGCCGGCTAGGGCAAGCTTATACTGTCTTGAGGGTTAACTCCCTTCCGGGGGTATTACTTTTGGTGTTTCAGAGTGTGCTAACCTAGATGCACGAGAACAATGGACAGGCTGGCTTAAGTCCTTCCACTAAAGAACTCATAGGCCTGGGCCAGGCTGCCCAGCTAGGAATTTATGATGGGATCATCCGGTGAGAATACCTCACACAGAACCCCGTCTTCGCCCACAAAACAGGCAGGGCTAGGTGAGTAAGACGCCTCGTTTGTGTCTGCCTTACAGTCATCTTCAGGGCCTCCGCCTCAACATTGCTGTCGGTCAGGATTTCGACAGAATGATTTCTGAGTCCGTATTATCTCCCAGTCAGGGCGAGCCAAAGCTTTTGTCTGCCACAGATGTCACGTACTAATTGAAATGACAGAGCCAACCGTCCCGTGCCAATGCCACTGCCCAGAGTGGCTGGTGAGCGCTTGAGAGCAGAGAGTTAAAGACATGGGAGCTGATGCCGCAAGGCCCAGATGACAGGGTGACAGCACGTGGCATTGACTCCGTCTCACTGTTGGCTGCACGTTGACCCGATGGCATTTGGGCTGACTTGGGTTGAACCAACAGCTGTTTCTTTTGGGGTTACCATCAGTTAACACGCAGGGGCGGGAGGAAGCGGTTCTGCAGGTGAGCACATGCTCAGGACCGTGTGGCTGGGTCGGTGCCCGAGGTGGGCTTGGGCGTCAAGCTCTGAGAACAGGCCATCCTCAGGGACCACATCCGCACGACAATGAACTTAAACCAGCAGCTTCCTTCATGTGGTGGGTTTTATGCTACAAAACCTGCACCCAGGCATTTGAGAGCGAGGAGTTCTCGGTGGTTTGGTAGTGGTTTAGTTTCTGTCCATTAGGTGCTGGGGGTGTTGCGCAGGGTGAGACCTGGGCCCTGCCCAGCAGCCCTGTGTGACGCCGGAGTGGCCAGGCAGGTGGCCAGGCCAGGGGTCCAGAGGGCTTGGCACAGGCCTTACTACCTCAGCACAGGTGGCAGGAAGCGGGAAGATTTCCTGGTGAATTAAGTTGTACACCCGCTCCCACCAGACAGATCTGCCCGAGAGAGAACGCTCCCCTGGGGCGGAGCTGGCGGTGTTGCTGCGCTCGGTGTCAGGACGGCGAGAATTGGGTTCTGGGAAAGACTCGCCCCAGGAATGACTCAACATTTGACGAGACACCCATCCATCTGTTCATTTCGCAGATGGACGTTTGGTTACTGTTACTGCCAGGACCTGTGGTGGGGATGGGGTACAGAAAACCAAACGCGGTGCGTCTGCCCTGGTCTGTCCGGGAGCAGGTGTGGTGATGCCTGGCCCCGGTCAGTGGCCACGAGAGCACACCGATGGGCACTGACCAGCCAGGCCCCGGAGAAGCTGGTGCAGGGAGGGGTCTTAGAACCTGTGGCCGGGGGTCTTGAGCCTGGCACGGGGGTGAGGGCCTGGAGCCACCTCTGCTGTGGTCAGCATGCGTCTGCCCAGGCGCTGGCTTGTCCTGGGTCTGGACTGCAGGCCTCAGCTGGCCAGGTGGAGCCAGCTGCCCGTGACGGGAGAGGGGAGTCAGCAAAACCGCACCAAGCTCTCAGCCAGGGTCAGGGTCGCACCTGAAGTCCCACATAAAGACCACGAAGTCTGTGTCAGAAAGGGCTCTCTCCAGGTGAAACTCGTTTTGTCTGGGAAACATTGTTTAAGGCGCTCAGAGGGCCAGGGGGACTGAGCCCCTGCGATGAGACGGGTCACTGCGGGGCAGTGACTGTGAGTCGGGGCTACTAAACCAGCCAGTGTCCTGTCTGGTTTGGAACGAGAGGAGGTAAAAATGTCAGCTTTTCACTGATCTGTTCAAGAACACGTCTTACATGTGCATCCACGGGCTTCCTGATCCAAGCCCCAGGGTTACAGGGTGTCCCCACCAGGCACAGTGACTACGCCCACCCTGCAGGGTGGGGTTGGCCTGGGGTCCTCTGGCGGGAGGGTCACAGGCCAGGGGGGGGGAGGGCCGGGGGACGGAGGGGCTGACAGCAGACCACCCAGGCTCAGTGGGCAGTGGGTGAGCAGCAGCTACCCAGAGATGGCTGGAGGGTCAGGTGCGACCCCCCAGTGATCAGAGAATGCAAGTTCAACCCCAGGCAGTCATGACTCATCCCGCAGACCGGCAGACGCCAAGGTCAAGGGGCCTGAGCTGGAGCCGGAGGGCTGGATTCCAGCCCGGATTAGCCAAATGTGGGCCGCTTACGGTGGGTGTACACTCGGTGAGGACACCTTCTGAGCACAGATGGGTGGGAGGGTCCCAGAGCGAAGGTTCCCTGCCGCCTGGTGTCCTGGGAAGGTGGACAAGCCAGTCAGTTCCACGGGGTGTTCCTACCCACAGAGCCCATGGGGGCACAGGAGGAGGTGGCCGTGGTCGAGTGCTGGGGGGGTGAGACTGCCAGGGTCGCTGATGTGCGTCTCTCAAGCCCCCCCCCCCTCGTTCACAGCTGGTTTGTGCAGGTGGACAGGATTTGTGAGGACATTTTTGTTGATGCAGGCACATGGCAGGTGTAAGGACTAGGCCGTGGGTGCTGCCGGGTGTGGCAGGCTCCAGGGCTGCTGAACCCCTGCAGGCAAGACTGTGAGGTGGGCCGTGGGAGCAGTGCCAGCCGCCCGCCCCCAGAATGCCTGGCAGCCCGCAGCTGGCACTTGCTGTGCCTTGAGAATGGCCCAGTGTCTTCTTCCCAAAGCAGCCCTGGTCTCACACCCTCGTCCCTAAAGGCCAGGTGCAGCTCGTGCAGGTGCGCCGCTGGGAGCCGTGGGGGAGGCTGGACAGATCTGGGCCCTGCCCAGCCCGGCAGCCGGTCTGACGACTGGCTCAGCTTTCAGGTGTTTGGGGTTGGAGGAGCCGGCTGGGCAGCAGGAACCCGCCCTGAGGTGGAGGTGGTGGTGGCGGTGGAGGTGGCAGTGTGGAGAGAAGAGTGGAGGAAGGGCCCGGAGCCGGACAGGACCCAGGAGTGCAGGGCGGCAGCTGGCCCTCCGGCCCTCCAGGTAATGCCACTGTGGCGCCTGCAAAGTGTGGTTTTGGTAGATGTTTCTCTTTACTTTTTCTGTCTCTGCCTTTTCTGTAAGGTTAAAACAACAGCTTGCCTCCTCTCAGGAAAAGGTCGAAGTGTCATTTAGCAAGGTCCAGGTCAGTACCATAACAGCGGCCACCCCAGCACCCCTCCCCCCGCGCCATGCCCAGCGGCAAAGGCCGGCGTGGGCGGTCCAGGCATCACAGGCCGAGCCCTCGGGACCTCGCACACCTCGAATCCTTGAGGCTTAAAAGCGGAGCAGGTGACCGGGAGACGGTCCACCTGTGGAGACCAGCCAGCAGCTTCTCCCGAGGACAAGGAGCTGGCCCAGCCTGGCCAGTAACCCCCGTGGTGCCGTGCACGTGCTCATGTCCCGGGCGAAGGGTGGTGACTGTATCCCACAGAGCAGGCAGGCAGGCAGGCAGGGTGGCGTGGGGGAGCCCGGAGGCTTCTCCACGGTTACAGTCACCTTGCAGGACTCCCGACGTGGGAAGGGGGGGATGGGCAGGGGACTCATTCTACCTGAGCGAGAGGCTACTGAGGCTGGAACCAAGTGGATTCCAGCCGGACACAGGCAGCGGCAGATGACTCGGTCCTCACCGAGGAGCCCGAGGCGATGGCCCAGAGTCACATTGTCACCTCACAGGCTGGGCACGCGATGATCTCAGTGTCCTGGGCAGGAGCAGGGTTACCTGGCGTTTAAAGGTTCCTACATGGGAGAGCTCTGCAGCCAGTTTTACAGGAATGCAAGAGGGCAGGGACGCTGACGATAACAGCCCCCGGTCTGGTGCCTGTCTCAGCTCGCTCGTTTAGCTCTCGTAACCTGGTGGTGTAGGAAGTGCCCCACTCTCAGAGGGGGCAGTGGAGGCTCAGAGAGGCCCAGTCCTGCCTCCAGGTCACACAGCCTGGTGTTGGGGAGGCCAGGATTTGAACCTGGTCGTGTGCTCCTATTTGCTACTAGAAAGGCGAGGCTTTGCACTGACCAGCAGGCTTTCCTGGCGGAGTGTCTGAGTCTGTTCAGGCTGTCATAACAGAATGCCAGAGATCAGGCGACTTTAAAGAAACAGATTTCTCATCGTTCCTGAGGCTGAAGTCCCAGATCAAGGCACAGGGGTCTGGAGAGGCCTGCTCCTGGTTCATAGCGCCTTCCTGCTGTGTCCTCAGGGGTGGAAGGGTGCAGGCGCTCTCTGGGGCTTCTCTTTAAGGACACTAATCCGTTCATGGGGGCTCCGCCCTCGTGACCTAAGCCACCTGCCAGAGCCCCCACCCCCAGTACCTCCACTCGGGGCATTTGGTTCCAACATATGAATTTGGTGGTGGGGTGGAGGGCACAAACATTCGGTCCGCAGCATAGAGCAAGCGTTGTGGGAGGAAATCAAGTTGTAGTCACACATCATGGCCACCTGTACCAGGAACAGACAGACCCCAGACCCCTGGTCAGTCTGCGGGGGGCTGGGACGAAGGTTCCTCTTTTGACCATGTACTTCTGCGAGCGAGGTTTGAAAGTTTTGCAACAAGAATCCATTACTTTCTGCTAACGCACAGAATCTCATTATTTACAAAATCTTTTTTAAAAATTGATCTCAGAAAGAGGAAGGGACAGGGGGAGAGAGAGAGGAACATCAATCTGTTGCCTTCTGCATGCGCCCCAACTGCGGATCGAACCCACAGCCTGGGTGGGAATGTGCTGACGGGGAATGGAACCCGCCACCTTTTGGTGTATGGGACGACGCTCTAACCAGCTGAGCTACACTGGCCAGGGCTTTACAAAACCTCTGTGAAAACACAGAGTTCAAAAGTTGGGGTGTTTTTGCTAGAAATGTCTCATTTGGTCACAGAACGGGCAGCCAGCAGGCTCCTCTCCGGCTGCGAGGCTCGGAGCTTCTCTGCCTTTGAGCGTGTGTGTGTGTGTGTGTGTGTGTGTGTGTGTGTGTGTGAATGGCTGTTTGCCGGGCATTTGGTTGGATTTTGCTCTGAGGCTGTTGAGGACCCGGTTCCTGTTTGTGGAAGCCCAAGTCCTGATCCCACCACTTGCTTGCTCTGTGACTCTGGGCTGGTGCTTAACCTCTCTGAGCCTCGGAGTCAGGTCTGTAAAATGAAGCTCGTAGGTGTGCCCCCTCCTCTGGGTGGCGGTGAGCGTGGCTGAGCTGACACAAAGGGCCATCTGGGTGCGCAGGGACGGTGACTGGCGTGCATGCAGGGACATGCTACAGACGTGTCTACAGACGTGCCACCCTGCGCAGCACCGTTAGCATGTCCTGCCTGAAATTCTAGGCCCTGGTCTTCCCATCCAGAGAGCGGGGGGCCGGCGGGCCCATGCCAGGGCTGGTTGTGTGTTCGGCGGTTCAGGTGCTCCCTGGGCACCGGGCAGCCGAGCCGCTGGGCACTGCCTGCACTCAGGCAGCAGGAGCACTGAGCAGCCACGCGCCGGCCGGGGAGAACAGCTCCTCTGCAGGCGGGAGCGGATGCTGGGGTGCAGGGGGTGCAGGCCCCGCCCGGCACCGAGAGCTGGTGATGGCTCCTCGCTGGCTTCTAGCGTGTCCCTGTCCCAGTGCCTGCTCCATGGAAGGAAACGCGGCTGCACAAACATACTGTTCTGAAAATGCAAATGGAAGCAAATGGAAACAGTATCCGGCAGCACGTGGGGCGGGCGAGCTGGGGGCCCCACACACGTCCCCACGGGGATGGAACCTGCAACCTAGGTATGAGCCCTGACCGGGGATCGAGTCCGCGCCTTGTTGGCGTGCCAGGGCCCACCAGTGGTTCTCACAGGTGCTTCAGGGCTGTGTGCACCTGCTTTCCTCACCCTCACCCACCCCTGGGCTGTGACCGCCTTCCGCAGGCTCCCCACCAGTCCTGACACGCAGCCGTGAAGAAAACCAGTGTGTCCACATTGTCTGAACGTGCCGAGGGCCCAGAACCCGTCACGTGTCCTAAGGAAGCTTTGCAGGCTGACCTTTCTGTCTTAGAGCAGAGCAGGTATCTCAGCCCGCCCTGGGCAGGTGAGGCCCGCCCCCACGTGGCAGCGTCACCCCGGGACACCCGTGTGTGCTCATCCGCGGCCTGTGTAAAAGCCACGGAGGGGCTGGGAGCCACGCAGATAGCGTCTGGCATGGCGCTCCCGACTGCACTTCAAAGCACTTGAGAGCTGGCCGCTGGCCTTCCTGGGCTCACACCTCGGTTGTTTACTTGTGTTTGGTTTGCATAGTAACCCACGTTCTGGTGCGCGTCCCGTGTGGATTGGAAGGACGTGGTATCAGCTGGTCCCTGCGAGCGCCCGCCCGGCTCCCGGAGTTTCCTAGCGTCTCACTTACCCAGAGGGAGTCACAGCTCGCAGCCCTCCGCGGGGAGCGCTACTCTGTTACTTACTTGTTTGTACACTAAAGCTGTGGAAGGGCCGGCTGGGTGAGGTGTGGAACCCAAACCAGCAGCCTCAGGTGCAGGAAGCGGCCTCCTGCAGGTGCCACCGGGTGTCAGGAGAGGTCAGGAGAGGCCCCGCCGATGGGACACGCCCTCCGCCGTGCCCCCAGCGCAGTGCGGCCGGAGCGGGCCCGGAGACTGCTTGTCTAGGCCACGCTCGGGCTGCAGGCTCTGTCTCGCCTGCTCCTTCCTGGGCCGGAGGAGAAAGCTCCGGGGACTCTTAGCCGTTCCAGGGGCCGCTGGGAAGCAGCAGGAGCCCAGGTCAGTGGGAAGGACGCTCTGGGCATAAGAATGAGGGGGGAGGGGGACCCTGTCAGCAGCCAGGAGCCCAGTGAGGTTCAGGGTGGGGGGTGGGGGTGGGGAAGGGGAATGGTTAAGTTGAGTGCATTTGGCCATTTTTCTTCTTACCGATGGTCCTGCAACATGTTGCTGGCACCCCGGGGGCTCTCTCTGTCCGAGGTCTAACGCTGAGCTCAATCAGGACAAACAGGCTGGCACCGTGGTGTGTCCCCGGCGGGCGGGCGGGCCGGCAGCATCTCATTAACCTAATAAAGCAGCAGGCTGAGCCGGAAGGCAGGGCGAAGAGCAGCGAAGTAACTTGCTCAGCGTCTCTCCTGCTGGAAACTCAGCGCCTTGCCGCTGCCGTTCCGGGGTTCAGGTGGGACCCGCTTTCTTGAGGCCCGGTGCCAGGAATTGACACAGCGCCCTTGGGACCGCTGTGGGAAAGAGGGTGATTAACTGTGAGTTAACAAGAGTCTGAGGCGTGGAGACACCCGGGCCCCCGGGGACTGCTGGAGACCGAATCAGCCACGAGTCACTGGGGGGTTGTGTGTGGGGGTGTCTGGGTTGAACCGGCTGCACCAGGGCTGAGAAATACTCCGAGGCCAAACCCGGTTCTCCCCCGGGGCCGAGCAGTGATTGGTGAGCCGTGCAGTTGGTCGTGGTGCCGAGGGAGCAGGGCTGCTGTGGTCACTAAGTGAATAAGTCGTGTTTAGTGGCTGTCTCTCTTGGCGTGGTCTCCCCGATCGTCACCAGTGCGTCTCGGCGTGGCCGTGGTCCTTCCTGAGTGTCCCTGTGGATTCTGCCTTTCCAGACCTCAGCGTTAATAAGCCTCCGAGGTTAACTCAGGGGCCGTCCACCCCTGGTCTGGGTCGTTTCCAGATGGGGCCCACACTGGAGGGCTGGGACCTGGAGGTGGGGCTGGCAGAGGGCAGGGTCACCGTTTCTGGGGGGCCGGGGAAGGTGGGGAACGGCGAGAGCTCTGACCTGGTCACACCTGGCCTGAGGTGAGTGAGGAGAGCAGGTCGGGGCAGGGAGGCGGCCCCAGAGGGAGCAGGCAGCCAGCGTGGACAGCGCTGTCCGTGTCCGTGCCTGCCCCTGCCCTGGAGGCAGGTAGATGGGATCAGATGTTTGCTCTGGAAGCTGGAGACAGTTCATGCAGGCGCCACCGTGGAGCCTGTGACCAGTGGCCCCGAGGGCCCCTGGGTGGGGCCCTGCCCCGGACGAGGCCGTCAGCGGGGTCATGCAGGCTCCTCTGAGGAACCGCGTGCACTGCACCTGCCTGTGCCCTCCCCGTCCTCATGCCCGAGGGCGCAGTATCGCCTCCTGGAGCGGGAATGATTCTCAGTTGTGTGCGAAGGGGCATGTGGGCACTCCATGAGAAACTTGCCCAGTCTAAAGCAAGTTTTTAGAACCTTCCTTTAGTGTGGCCGCTCTGAGGACGCCGCCAGGAGGTTCTGTCAGCACGCTTCTGCTGCTCTCTTTCCTGTTTCACATAAATCCGTCATTTAGGGTCAGGGAAGTACCTAGACACGCAGTGTTCCTGTGACATGTTCCTGTGTAATACTTTCCAGTTAGCTTCATTCTCTAACCTTCTACCACAGACTCAGAAGAAGTTGAATAGTAATCCAAGTCTCACTCACACACGTGGTCTCAGGACGGGGAGGCAGGATTGCCTCACTCGCACTCATGGGCTTGAGGACCAAGAGGGCCACGGCCATGGGCCCTGAGCACGGCCAGCGGACAGGCGCACTCAGGACCCCACGGGGAGTTTCCCGTCCACAGAAATACTATTGGAGGAGGATTTTGTCAAAATTCCTATGCCAACCTTTATTTAAAAATTAATAAAACCAAGATTCTAAGCATTCTAGGTTTGCTGTGTTTCACACAAGTAATGGAAAGGTCATAGGAAAAAATGAGAACTATCTGAACATTCTTGCCCTGGCTGGTTTGGCTCAGTGGATTCAGCGTTGGCCAGCAGACTGAAAGGTCCCGGGTTCGATTCCGTACTGTTCAGGAATTGAAGACTTAGTTTCCATTCTGCTCCAGCCTGGAGAGAAGTCCTTGACATTTCTCCCCACCTCTGCCGGCTGGTCCCCTGTGTGGGCCTGGTTCAGGAGCATGATGACATCATCATGAGCGGTAACCATCCTTGGCATTTACTATGCCAGGAGTTTTCCCAGGTGCTTTCCCTGTACCAACCCCCTAAACATCACACCACCCGTTGACGTGGGTGGAGGGATTACTCCCACTTGACAGTAAACTGCGGCTTAGCTTGAGGGAGGGGGTGCAGGATTGGGGTCCAGCCCGTGCCCAGGCCTGTGCTGTGCAGCCTCGCTCTGGGTGGTCACAGAGGCCTCCTGCGAGGCAGCTGGGAGAAGAGACTCCGTGACACACAGAGGCCAAAGGGCAAAGCAAGAGCGAGGGCCGGGGCCCCCTTCGCCAGAGAACCCCTTTCCGGGGCCGCTGTGTGCTCAGCGTGGAAAACCGGGAAGGACGGGGCACGGAGCGACAGCCTGGCTGTCCTCTGTCCTCATCCGGGCTCCCGGGAGCTCTGTGCACAGGGCCTCCTCCCTGCTCCCCGGGGCCCAGAGTCCAGGGGAGAACAGGAGAGAGAGAAGCAGGAGCAGGTGCCACAGGCTGGTGCTGACCACAGGCCCGCAGAGCCCTCAGAGGGGTCTGTGCGGTGTGGGGTGTGCAGGAATCCCTCCGCCTGTCCACTGTCTCGCCCGCCGAGGCGCCAGCCTGGCTCCTGCCCTGTGAACTTGGCAGGAGTCCGCGGACGAGGATGTGGCAAGTATCTGGAAAGCCTGCAGTTGGGAAGGTGGCTGCTGGGCCCTGGCAGCGGCAGCTGGGGGCGGCCAGGACCGGGTTCTATTCCGGACAAGTCTCTCTGGCTGCACCGTGGAGGAGGGGTCGTGTGAAGCACTGGGGGGACGGGCAAATAAAGTCCTCACAGATACCTTTCTAAACAAGCACTGACAGCAGGGCAAAGGCTGGGCCCAGGCACTGCCACTCAAGGGCACCTGCCACCTTCGTGGAGGAGACCCGAGCTCAGCGATGGGCCTCCAGCCGCAGGGCCAGCATCCTCGAGGCGCAGGTGCAAGAGGCCCGGGCCTTTAGCTGCATCCGCAGACGTGGGGTGGTGGCCGGGCAGACGTGAGTCACCACACAGCTGTCTGCGAGGGGGGTTTCTTTTCTGGTGATTAGAACGGCCGGGGTGCGGGCACGTGTAGGGAGGACTGCCCTCACCCCCGGGAGCACACACCGCCCGGCAGGAGCAGGCCCTCCCCGGTCAGCAGTCCCTCTGGCTGCTTTGGGGATTACGGAGTTGGAAAGCCTTAGGCAGCAACACAGTGCTCAGGGCAAAGCCCCTTCCCTCAGGTTAAGAGGAGTGGCGATCTGCCTTCCCTGCCGATGGCCTAAGTGTGAGTCACAGACGGACGCCTCCAAAGGGCCTTGCAATCGGTCTGAAGGCCCTGGAGCCAGTGGCCCAGGTCTGAGGGCAGGGGCAGGGCAGGGCAGGGGCAGGTCAAGGGCAGGCTTTGTCAGCTGTGTACTCTCCCCCCCTCCCCCCCCACCCCCGGGCAGGACACAGGAGCACAGGTGCCCGGGGGGCCTCGGCTGGCAGGCAGGGCAGTGGGCCGTCCTGGGGAAAGTGGGTCTTCTGTGTCATGTGCAGGGAAGGTGCACAAAGCAGTAACTTTCCGGTCACCCGGTGATGACCCTGAAGCAGGGTGGGAGCCTTTTCTCTGCCAGGGGCCATTGGGGTATTTATAACATCATTCCCGGGCCATACCCAGTGATCCTCTTAAAACCGGCCGCGGTATTCGGTCAGACGTGTAATTAACTCACCCTAATGCCTGGGCAGGGCCAGACCACGTGATTCCATGGGCCTCGTGCGGCCTGCGGGCTTGGCGTTCCCCACCCGGCCCTGAAGGGGGGTGCACTGGCCAGAGGCCCCCCGAGGGGCTCGCTCAGTGAAATCTCTCTCCCTCTTCTGTGTGTCTGCCGGGGCCTCTGCACGCGAGCAGCGTTCGAGGGCGACACTTCGCCGGCATCTCTGTCCCGTCTCGGCTCCGTGCAGATTCAGAGTCCAGGCGGGTCACATGGGGACAGCAGTCCTTCGCATGTCGGGTGGACTTCCCGCTGTTTCCCAGGGAATCAGAGGCTTCCCCGGGGCATTCCGCAGGGTGTGGAGTTAGAACTGGGCCTCTGGGCGGGGGACCGATGGCCTGGGTGTTGCCCCGAAGAGGGGGTGTCTGTCCAGCACCGGGAGGCCTTCCAGGGGTCTCCCCGGCCCGAGGCCGAGCTGGGGCCCACCTCACTAGCTCACCCCACGTGTTGTGCTCTTGGGGTTTCCGTCGGCTTCTGGGTCTGAGGTCCCGGGTCAGCTGCTGGGCGGGGCCCGCTGACCTGGTCCTGTCCAGGCCGTGACGGGCCTGTTCACAGCGGCTCCTGCCCAAAGCCGCTTATTGGATTAGGGGAGCCGGCAGCCCCGCAGGGGGCCGAGGGGAGGCCGAGCCCCTGGGCTGCTTCGGGGCCGTTTCCATTCCAGTTGGCCTTCCGGACCCGCAGAGTGCCTCTGGGTTGGGAGGCAGCACCCAGAGTGCGTGTCCCCCTCGTTCTGCCGAGCAGACGTGCTTTGCGGCCCAGGCCCGTCCCGTGTGGGGAGTGTGGGCCTGGTCATAATCCCTCCCCTCATCCTCCGGCCCAAGGTGACACTCGCTGCCACCGCCGTCTCCGCACCAGCTCTCGGAGGACGGGGACCGGCTGTGAAGATGCTGGCCCGCTACTCGACCTGCCTCTTCTCGGGGGTTTGTGCCGCGCTGGTGGCCGTGGCTCTGGCCTATTACTTGTACTGGTGAGCGTGGCTGGGGCCGGGGGCCGGGCTGTCTGGGGGGGTGGGTGGGGCCTCCCATGCTGGGGTTCGCCTCGCTCTGCCTGTAGGTCCACACTCTCCACTGCCGTGGGGACTTTGTGGCGGTGGGGAAGGAAGCAGTTGCTTCCGGAGCACAGTGCGTGGGGATTATCCTGCCCTTCCATGAGTGCTCTTTTGGTAGAACCTTCCCGAGGAAGGTCCAGGGCTCGGCGCCCTGACGCACAGTGGGTGCTGGGTGATTGGGAGGAAGCCCCTGCCCGAGCCCTCGCCATCGCTTCTGCCTCTCAGCCCAGAGCGGGGACAGCGGGGGGACACGGGGTCTGTCAGTTGAACAGGAAACGGTAGCTTCCATCAAAGGGACGTTGTGCCCATAGGTGACAGGTGGCTTATGGGGAGTCACCAGTAACCCTGCACAGCAGCGGTGGCCGGAGTGCACTGCAGTGCTTGCTGTGACCATGTGGGGGCAGCTGTGGGGTGCCAGGGGCCACCCTGGCCTGGGGGTCCGGAGGCTTAGCTCCTCCAGCTCCTCACGAAGCTGAGACCTGTGCTCTGGCCCAGGTTCTGTCTGTAAGATGGGATTGGACCGTATCTCTGCAGGTTCCGCTGGCACACGGGGCCCGCTCCCTCCTGACAGGCTGTGTGCCGTCGGGGCTGCTGTGGGGAAACCCCAGTGCTGGCGAAGGAGCAGCTTCCTGCAGAGAGCAGGCCTCCAGAGGTTCTGCCGGCGTGTTCTTGCTCCTCCCACGCACCTGATGGGTGGGAGCTCTCCCCTCTGACCTGGAGACTTTCTCTTCTGCAGATCCGATTAATGCTGCTTTGTGTCTGGTGGTGGAGGGGTGCCCAGGTGGGCGGGGCTCCCTGCTGGCTTGGGCCTCTGCGGTCCCCCGGTGTACCCCAGGCCTCGGCAGCCCTTTCCTGCCTCAGAGCCCCCTTCCGCCTGGACACTCTGGTCATTTATCTGCCTCTTAGGGGCCTGGTGGCACTGGTCAGTCACTGGACCCCAAAAGGGGCGGGTCTGCCTCACCTCCCAGGGAGGGGCACGCCGCTTTCCTCGTCTGTCCTTGGACGTTTCCTCTCCCAGCGCTTGTCCTGGCCACTGAACAGTCCGAGTTCCGCACATGGGAGGAGACCCGTTGGAAGCTAGTTGTGATCTGACGGAGGACTCCGCAGCCCCCGCCACACCCTGCTGAGCCCCGTCCTCGCTCCCAGTGCTGGGAACGGGGGGAGAATGCCAGGTCTGGTTCCTGAGGTTGCAGAGCTGTGCCCTCCCCAGTTAGGCCTGACTCACGAGGTGCATATTCAGCTGCCACGCTGATGGGATGAGTGTCAGAGCTGGTGTGGCCAACCAGAGGGCTCACCCCTGCCCCCCCCCCCCCCCCGGCCTCCCCGGCTGTGACCAGCAACCTGCCCGGCTCAGTTCCGCGTTTGAGGCACAGGAAGAGCTCTGCTGTTGGAGGGGCTGCAGCACCCGGTCAACTCGAAACACTTCACGGAAAAGCAGGGAGTTGGTTCCCGCCAATGGGGTCAATGGGAGAGTCCTCGGGAGGCAGCTTCCGGGGTCCCCGATGACGCAGCGGCGCCTCTGCCACTGCTGACAGCACCGCGCCCCGTGGCCGTCCTGCCTGCGTCTCTCCTGGTGCCCCGAATGAACCTGCGGCGCACGGGGCTGGGTGGAGAGGCTCTCCGAGGGGAAGCCCGACCCAGCGGCGAGGGGCCACACGGGCCAGGGGCAGAGCCATGCTTTTCTCAGTGGGCCTGCTTCAGACCTGGCATAAGACGTGTAAGGAAATGTGGGTCCAAACACCAGCCACACACCCAGCATCGCCTGCAGGTCACTTTCCCTTTTATCCAGCAGCAGCGCCAGCCACTGCCTCCCGATGTGGCGCTCTCATAAAACGCGTTATGAAATGCACCCCGGGCTGTAATGGCAAAGGGCGGTTCTGTACATGGTGGAGAAACAGCGAGGTTAGCAAAGCCTGCTCGCCACATCTGCCTGGCATGACCCAGAGCCCGGTCACACCGCTGTGGCTGCCCCGTCCAGAGGACGTGGGAATGCGTTACTCTACCTTGGCCGTCATAGGCTTGGTGTTGGTGTGCACGCCACAATGTAGAAAACCCAGGCAGAGGGAGCGAGGAGTTATGTGGGAGGGAGGAAGGCCCAGCTAGAGAGACCTGTCATTTCGGGTGCGTTTCCCACGGGGCGGAGAGCAGGGCGCTTCATGCGAGGTGGCCCCAAGCGGTCCTCCTGGGTGACAACTTTCCCACAGCAGTGCCAGATGGAAGACGGGGAACTGGGGGTTTCTATGCCAATTAGAAGGAATTAACAATTAAAAGGGATTAAAACATTTTAATGTTGGGAAAGTATTCCTGAATCGGTGGCATTTTTCAGAGACAAGCTGCCTGTGTCTTTGAAAGATTGACTTGGTGCAGAGCTTGTGTGCCCGCCTCCCAAGCACTGATGGCTCTGGAGGTGCCTTTGACCATTTAACTGAAGACACTTCCTGTGCCGGCGAGTTCTACGTTTTTAGTTTCATTTAATCTTGGAAATCCCTAAACTTAGCGCAACAGGTGATCTACCTCTTGGTAGTGTTCCGAACCTTTAAACATCCCTGCTCCTGCCTCCCGCCTCCTCCCACGCCCCCTCCTCACCCCAACCCCTGCAGGCCGGCCTTGAACCCTCTCCCAAGAGGAGTCCCACTTCCACGAACTTGTCCCATTGCTCCGTGGCAGAGTGCTTGCCTAATAGAAAGAGCCATTTTATCAGAAGAGAAACCTATGGAGTGACAGCTGTTGGCATCCGCTGCCGTCCCACATGACGCACACGCCAGGGCCGCTGGCACAGGCCGGGCACCGCTGCCAGCCCTGGGCCTGTGGGCAGCCCTCAGCCCGGGCTCAGACAGAGAGCGCACGGGCCTTCTCATCTCTGTCTGCCACACACGACTCTTCAGAGCTTTTCACTTCAAGGATACTGTTTGTTTTTAGTAGCATTTTTATGATTATAAAAGTAATTGTTATTCCATGCCAAAAACTTGAATGAAAACCAGAAAAGCATTTTTTTAAAAAAAAGACCATATTATTTCATTACCAGAGACTTCCCTAGGGCGGTTCGGTTCACTCTCTCCCGGGTGTGTGTGTGTCACAACGTGTGTACCTCTGCCCGCCAGCCGTGCAAGCAGTGTTCAGTCACCGAGGCCTCGGTGCAGCCAGGTCCTGAGGGACAAATGCACCGGGAGGCGGTGCGCCAGGTTCACCGAGGTCGCCCCTGCTCTCCGGGTGTTCGGTGTCATCCATCACTAGCCGCCTGCCCGGCGTTCACCTTCCCCCTGGCTCCTGGTCTCCGCAGGATCGGTTCCTCGCTGCTGAACCCTGGCCGGGAGGGCGTGGCCTTTGGGGTTGGCTGGAGCGCGTTGTGCCCAATGGCCACGCAGAAGAGCCACCTCCAAGGGCTGTCATTCCCCTTGCTCTTTGTCACCCGATGGCAAAAGTGAATTCGCCCTCTTTCTGTGGATCTAGATCTTAGGGGAGGAAGTTACTTACGGAATTTGAGGGCTCGTGGGATGTCTTCGGTTACAGAGGCACATGCCAGGTGCCACTCCGCCGAGCCCCCAGCACAACCCAGACACTTCCGGAACCCGCGGGCTCCGCGGTCTCTGCACCCGTGTGACCTGGGGGGCCCTGTGGCGGGTGGTCTTGGGGACAGAGATGTGGAGGCGCAGGCTGCTGCGTGGCCCTCGGTGAGCGCCGTCTGCTGGGCAGCACCAGGGCTGTTGAGAAGCGGTCTGGGCACGTGCCTCCAGGTGCCCTTGGCCAGTTTCTTCACGGAAACAGGAAGGGACGCTGTGGTGAGGGGGTGCCAGGTGCCGCCCGTGGTCACCGTGGAGGCCACGGGGGTCTCACCTTGTGAGTTTGCTGGTGCTCCATGGGTATCGATGGACTGAATTGTGCACTGTGCGTTCACCCCAGTTTCTCAAAGTGCCGGTCGCGTCCCGGGTGGCAGGACAGGGAGGCTGTGGAAGTTGTCTCTGAAGGGCTGGCCACACTTTGCAGTTCTTCCTGGAGACACCCCTCCTCCTTCCCCGGGGTGGCTGTGGGTTCCAGTGGGACACTCTCCAATACTGGGTTCTAGACCAGAGTTCCCTGTGCTCACTTTCCAGGGAGGAGACAATCCTGGGGAACTGCTCTCCATGGCTCAGAACGAGGAGAAAGGCCGGGCCAGGCGGGTGGATGCCCAGCTGATGGCTAGGGACCTCCCCTCTCCTGGGGCCAGGCCTGCAGCGGTCAGCCCTCGTGTCCTCCTGGAGTTCAGAGTCCTCTGGGGCAGCCTCCTGTCCCTGAGCCAGGCCAGCCCAGCCCCCCCAAGCTTGGGCTTTCCATCCTTCTGTGGGAGCCCCCACCAGCAGGAGTGGGCGGAGAATAAAAGGGGCCGAGCTGAGGTCCTGTGGGGAGGGTGCGGTGGGGGGTGGCAGCAGCAGCAGCTCATTCCGCTCCATCAGGAAAGGCACGGCTGGGACAGTTCTGTTTAAGACCAAGAGAGGAGGGCAGCAGGCGGGGTTTCTGTGCTGCTGTCGCGTTGTGTGACCACTTTCTCACCGAGATGGAGCCCCGGGAACGGCGGCGTTAACAGCTGGGCCCAGGCCGGAGGGGCTGGCCAGGCTGGGCAGAGGAGGGGCCCCCTCGGAGTTTCCTGCCCCCCCCCCCCAGCTCTGCCTGCCTTCCCCTCTCACCCCATTCTCCTGTTGACCTCAGCGCCAAGTCTGAAAGTAAGCTTGCAACACAGCGGTGCCCCAGGCCCTAACATTTCACCTACTTGGCAGCACGCTGTGCCCCGTTGGCTCCTGTGGCCGATGCCCAGAGCCCTGCTCAGAAATGCAGGCACGGGGGCCCCTCTCAGCTCCGCGGCCCACGGACGGTTTTCCGCTCTGGAGGTCCACGCTGAGTGGGCCGGGGCTGTCCCTGCGTCCTGCTGGCCGAGCCCCGGGAGGGACAGAGGTAAGGGGCCGTGGTCTGGGCTGGCCCCGTGGCCGCCCTGCAGGGTCACGGGGTGGGGGAGGGGCGCGGGCAGGGCAGCGGCCAGCCTGGCTGCTGTGGGCTCTCTCTGGCTTTGGGAAGGAAGCCGTGGGCACAGATGCCTGCAGGAAGGCAGCTGTCTCCCTAAGCAGGTTCCCCGGAGGGGTCACAGGGAGAAGGTTTTCTCGGGGGCCAGGGCACCTCCTATTCCTTCTCTTACGGCTTCCCGAGGTCACCATGGAGACAGCCGGGCATGGGCGCCTGTGCCCTGGGCCGGAGCAGTCTGTTTAGGGATAAACTGAGCAGCGACCTCCCAAGATGGAGGCGGGGCTGCCCCCTCTCCCCGGACTCCACCATTTCCTGGCTCTCCTGGGGAAACGGACCCAGCCAGAGGGGACAGAGGTCACGTCTGGCCTCGGGGGCTGCTCCCCACAGGCCAGTGCGTCCTCACAGTCCAGACCCCTCCGGGTGCCCCAGGGAGGATGGGGGGCTCCTAGTTGCCTCTGTCTCATCCTCACGACCATAGTTCAGAGTCTGTAGGTGGTTGTGTGTCCTTGAAGTCACAACCCCAGTGACAGGGGGTCGGAGCAGCCCCTGTACAGGACAGAGCAGGGCCGGCCCTGGGGTGGGTCGGGCGAGGTGTACGCCGTGACCTTGAACTGCCCACGTCCAGCAGCTGGCCCAGACCGCTCCGTGCTCCAGTCTGAGGAGGGTATCGACCGGCAGCAAGTGAGGAAGAGGGCAGGGCTTTGCTCCTGGGTCCCGGGGTCACGCCATGTGCCAGTTGCTGGGCAGATGGCATCACACACGTTTGCTAACTGCCGGCAAACCTGTGGGTACACCGCGTTCACTGATGGCAATCTTTATTTCGCCCTCGATTGGCTGTTACGTTTCCTGGGTCTGAGTCAGGCTTTTGGAGACCATCCTGCACGTTAAAGCGTGTGTGTCTGACATGTGCCGAGTTTACGTTCAGATGGAAGCTCAGATAAGAGGCAGGTGCTGAGTGACAGGTGACCCTCCTTCCATGACTCGGGGTCCGTGGACCTTTTCCAGCCGCGCCTGGGTCAGGGCTGCGGGGGGACCGCCAGGGACGTGTGGGGCGCTCCCACCGCTGTGAGCAGGGGCCAAGGGTGGGCATTTCTAACCCAGTTCGTTCGTTCCACTTTGAATCCCCAACTTTAAAAAAAAAATCTACTTATTAAGTGTGTGACTCATAATGCCTCTTTAATGACAAATGTGACATTTTTAATCTTTGTCAGCGCCTTGGTTAAGGCTTGTATCTCATGATAAAAACCACCCTGTTTACCGGCAAGTTCTAGAGTGTGAGCAGGTGACGCTTTCCCAGGACTCTCACTGTGTGTGTGTGTGTGTGTGTGTGTGTGTGTGTGTGTGTGTGTTGGGGGGGGTCATAGAGAAAAGCCAGCAGGAGGTTGAGGGAACCAATCACCCCTCCCCCCCCCACACAGCTCTGCAACTTCACACTCACTCTCCCAGCTGAGCAGACTCGCCTGATCTCTGCCATTCCAGCCGAAATGCTCTCAGCAGCCTCCTGGATCTGCCCCGGGACCTCGGGGCTCAGTCCTGCTCTCCGCAGGTCCCGTCTTGCCCCCAGTGTCTTGTTAGCTGGCTGTCCTGTGGCCCCAGGTCTCCGATGGGGCTAAGGGAAGTCATGAACGTGCAGTTCGCTTGGCTGTGTTCTTGTTGTAAGGGCGGGAGTGACAGGCTCTCTGCATTCCCAAGAGGAGGCCAGGACTCCCATGTAATTTGGGAATTTGGGAAATGCATTGTACACGGAGAGAAGCATGTCAGCCACCAGCTGGTTGATAATCACAGAGCAAACCTCCATCCATTGCTTGGCGAGTAAAACGTTGTTATTATAGCAGGCGGTTCATTGTCACAAAATTAGGTCTAAGTCAACTTAGCTGTCACTGGTGTGTGTGTGTGTGTGTGTGTGTGTGTGCGCATATGTATGTGTGTGAGGGCATGTATGTGTGCATCTGTATGTGCATGGTGTGTGTTCTGGAACTCGGCCCCCACAACCTGCCCCGTAGGAGAGCACTCCTGTGCTGCGGCCCCACAGCCCCTCGGGGGGAGCAGTGCCCGCAGTGTCCTGCAGGCCAGAGACCTGCCACGTGTCTGTTGTGCAGTTGTCAGGTCCCGGAGCTTTCCACATCTCTCCCCTGCCTCCTCCCCTCCCACCGCAAACACCCCACTGCAGCCACCAGAACAGCCTTGAAAAGGCAAACGATTCTGGAACTCGGAGAGTTGGGGTGGGGAGGGTGTGAGGGCTCCTGGAGGTGCTTCACCAGCTGCCTCCTCACCTGTGGCACCGTGGCTTCTGTGTCCACAGGGTCCCCACACCCCGCTGTCCACACATGGGAGCAGGCGTGCACCCTCCTACCAGGGGTCTGCAGTTTTGGGGTGTTTTTTTTTTTAGTTTTTTTTTTAAAGTATTTTAAAATATATATTTTTTGTTGATTTCAGTGAGGAAGGGAGAGGGAGATGAGAATCATTGGTTGGCTGCCTCCTGCACGACCTCTACTGGGGATTGGTTCTGTAACCCAGGCATATGTCCTTGACCAGAATCGAACCTGGGACCCAGTCTGCATGTCGGCACTCTAGCCATTGAACCAAACTGGCCAGTGCTTAAAAAGATTTAAGCACCGTTTTTAGAGAAAGGAAGAGAGAGGGGGAGAGAGAAACATAGATGGGCTGCCTCCTGCACGTCCCCTACTGGGGATTGGGCCCACAGCACAGGCAGGCGCCCTGACTGGGAATCAAACCGATGACCTCTTGGTTCCTGGGTCAAAGCTCAAGCACTGGGCCACACCAGCCAGGCTGGTGTGTCATTTAGTTGTACCTTCATTACTCACTGGTGGAGCAAATGTCTAATGCTAAAAGATTCACTTAGTCCAGTAATGGTTTTAAGCTAATTTTGTATTCTATTTATTGTAATAGTATCTGAATACAATAGAAATACCAATTTGCCCAAGTTGAAATAAATAAACGTGAATACGTGTGTGTGTGTGTGTGTGTGTGTGTGTGTGGTTCCTTAGCCTGTAGCACTGTGCAGCCCACGCACAGCCTCCCACCACACAGAGGGCCGTCCTGTGCAGGGCCTCCCATGACGTCTCCTCTCACTGGTTCACACGTCTGTGCAGAGGTCACACTCTAGATTTTCGAGGCTTCGTGGTACGTTGTGACCTTACGTAGGCCTCTTCCTTGGCTCCTTGTCATGGTTTCCTTGGCTGGCCTTGCCTGTTTGTTTTTCCATATCAACTGTAGGATCTATATGTCTAGTTCTGGGGTAGGACTATTGGGTTTTTAATTATGGTTCAATTACATTTATAAACTAACTTAGAAAGTATCATTTATGTATTTCTGTCCAACAAACCGCCTCAATATGTAGCAATTTAAAGCAGCCATTGTTTTGTTGGCTCGCCACCGTGCTTGGCGGGCTGCTTCCGCTCCTGGTCTCACTTGCAATCTCTTCACGTGGTTGTAGCCCACGGGTAGCCAGCCAGCTGTGGGTCCATCCCTGTTCCACATGGTCCCGTGGTGGCAGGCTAGCCCCACTTCCTCCCTCCGTGGCCCAGGGGTGCCGGGGAAGCCCAAGGCCTCCGAAGGGCCAAGCTCTGGAGCCCAGGACGTTACTCCCACCACCTCCCATTCATGCGCCCTGAAGCCAGCCAGGGCCCAGGGGCCGCGGTGACCCATGCCTGCCAGAGGCACTGGTGAGAGCAGGGAGGGCAGTTAGTTGTTGCCACTTGTTGCCCAGTATTTTTTGATTCGCTTAGTTCTACTTTTGTGTCTCGCAAGCCATTGTAAGGTTTCATTGCATAAGCTTTGTTTCATTCTTCTGAAGTTTGGGAGTGGGTGTTTGGTCATTTTATTGCAAATGTATACACTGCCTCCTCCACTGTGCCTTCTGCTTTTGTGTGTGTGTGTGTGTGTGTGTGTGTGTGTGTGTGTGTGGATCCGTGGCTGCGTGGACACATGACAGGGCCACGTGTCCTCTTCCTCCTGGCCACTGAGTCTCAGACTCTGAGCTTGCATTCCGCTTGCAGGAGAGGAAATCCCTAGTCCTGACTTCCCGTGCTTCCCCTTTCTGCCTCCTGAAGGGGACAACAGGGCTTCCGGGAAGCCATCACTGAGGGCGGAGGAGTCCTGGCAGCCCGGGCCCCTCGTGACCCTGGTGGCCGAGCTCCCAGTATGGCAGTGCTCCCGGCTGCCCGGAGCTCCGGTCTTCATTGCATGGCTTCCTGGGCCGCTCCGTTGTCCCAAATGACCATCGAGGTCCAGTGACCTGAAACTGTCAAGTCACTGGAACTGTCAGGAAGTAAGCTCTATTGTCATCGTCCCTTCTAAGTTACTTCAGTTAGAACTACCGTGTTTCCCCGAAAATAAAACATCCTCAGAAAATAAGACCTATTTACAGGTTTCCTTCTGAGTGAAATTTAAGGCATCCCCCCAAAATAAGGCCCCCAGACTCTGTCTCAGAATAACATTAATTTACTGTGAACTGGTCGCTAGGGCCGCCCCGACTGGCGTCTAGCAACCAGTGACGTTACACGGAGTCCTGAATGGAGAGAAATCGGCGTGGAACCTAAGCTGCAACAAGTTGTGACTTGGGTGAAGAATTCATGGAGAAAATCACTGACAGTTGCATGGCAAATGCACTGCGAGCAGGCTACCTTGACAAGAAGTACTCATTTAAAGACAGTGCTATTGCTAAACATGAGAGATTTGGTCCACTGATTCTGAAAGAAATGGAGTCACAAGAAATTCACCAGGAAATTCAGGAATTGGATTGTTATGATGATGTTCCAGAAAATGATGACATGATTATCATTAAATAAATGAATAAATTCTTGATACTGTAAGATTCACAGCTTGTCTGGCTTGTGTTGACAACTAGCGTACTACTGTACCATATACAGGTAATAAATTTCCTTTATTTTCATTTAACAATAAATGTGTACCATATTCTTCTTCATGGAAAAATAAGACATCCCCTGAAAATAAGACCTAGCGCATCTTTGGGAGCAAAAATTAATATAAGACACTGTCTTATTTTCGGGGAAACAGGATAGTTATTGAACATCATGAGAATGTTGATTTCTACATGTTTTTACTGACATTGATTTTAGAGAGAGATGAAGAGGGGGGAGAGAGAGAGAGAATGACAGAGAGAGACATCGATTTGTTGTTCTACGTACTTATGCATGTGTTCCTTGGTTGATTCCTGCCTGTGCCCTGGCTGGGGGTCGAACCCACAACTGGTGTGTCAGGATGACGCTCTAACCGGCCGCGCTGCCCGGCCGGGCTTCTGCATGTTGTATTTCATTCCTTTCAGTACTGCTGCCGTTACTTACTGTTCACAGTAGCATTTTGGTTGCAGTGGATTCTCTTGGGTCTAAGGATCCAAACCTGCTCTCTGTACATAATGATGTTGTTACTTCTCCGTCCTGACGTGTAGACTTCTTGGTGGTTCCAAAGGCTGATGGGGTGCACTGGCAACAGATTATTATCAGCAGAGAAGTAGAAGTATGTCATCTTTTTCAGCCTTATTGAAAGATAAGATGGTCCCCGTGAGTGAGTTCACCCACGAACTAAAGCTAGAACCTTTAAACTTCAAAAATAGGATTCATCTATTCTAAAACTTCCGTTGGAGTTGTAAGTAATACCTTCCCTGCTTTCTGGCCTTCTTAAATAACCCGGTGAGTGTGGCACAGCCCTTTCTCAGCATTTCAGTGAGGTCAGGGTGGACCACAATTGTTGTATTATGTTCTCATTCGTGATGTCATTGAGGTGCTGCTGGGTCTGCAAACCTGCTCCCCAACACTGGACACCCTCGGAGGTGGTGCTGATGCAGTCGCCAGCTTGTCTCTGCCCCTTTGTGCTGCTGTCAGCAGGCTGTCTGCCTCCAGCACCCCCCTTCCCCATTGTGTAATCTGGCGCTTCCCTTTGGCCGTGGGCCAGGAGACCACCCAGCCACGCTCGTCCAAGCTGTGTTTAAAGCGAGAGTAATGGAGAGTAATATTTCAGTGTCCTCTCCCTTCACCAACCACTGTCTCCTCAAGGTCAGACTGACTGCTGGGAAGACCACACAGACAGGACAAGGTGAGGGGCGCTGTGCGCCCGGCTCGGAAGGGGAATTGGTCCCTAAGAGGTTGACCTCCCCGGAGTTCAGGACCCAGGGCCTCAGGTCACCTGACGTGGCGGCCCTGGCACTGGCCAGCGCCTGCTCCAGCACAGAGCGAGCCACGTGGCTGTGGGCAGCGTTGTAGGGGATGGAGCAGCGTCAGGTCCTCTCCGCTCTCCTGCTGTCTGGTTGACGCGCCGTTGGCAGAGGCATGAACGGCACCCAGATGGAAGGTCTGACATTGACCTCGCGTGTAAATGAAAGAGCCGCCCTCCACATGCAGAGAAAGCCATTACCTTCTCTGCATTGAGCGCAGCCATGGAGACGCCTGGCCACACGCTGGCTAGTGCGGAGGTGGTGGGCACGTGACTTCCTTTTCCATTTCTGTGGAAAAGATGAGACCCTCAGGAGGCTCTCTGAAGGTCAGACCGTCTGACCAGCTAATTCTTCTTCTTTTTCTTTAAAAAAAAATATATTTTATTGATTTTTCATAGAGAAGAAGAGAGAGGGATAGAGGGTTAGAAACATCGATGAGAGAGAATCATCTATCAGCTGCCTCCTGCACACCCCTTACTGGGGATGTGCCCACAACCAAGGTACATGCCCTTGACCGGAATCGAACCTGGGACCTTTCAGTCCGCAGGCGGACGCTCTATCCTCTGAGCCAAACCGGTTTCGGCTGACTAGCTAGTTCTTGAGGGATTGTTTTCTGATGCTGCGTAACAAGTGTCCCCGGCTCGGTGGTGTAAGACAACAAAGGCCTTCATCGCCCTCGGCTCCTCAGGTCACCCCTGCAGGGTGGACCGGGTGCTCACGGGCTGCGGGCATCTGAATGCTGTCTGGGCCTGGAGGGTCAGCGTCCACGCTGGCCTCTCTCTGTGTCCAGCACCCCCTGCTCCAGCGCCCTCCCTGGCAGCTGCTTCCCCTGAGCCAGCCAGGCAAGGACCCCTCTATGACTCGGCCTGGGGACCCCCCCACCCCCACCCCCGCCAGCACCGTTTCTGGCAGTCACTTATTCTCCAGGCACAGGGACACCGGGGGCTGGGCGGCTGGTCCCCGGTGCGCTCAGCTCGCCATGTGCGGCGGGGCAGGCCTGCAGGGCGCTCAGCAGGGGGCACACGGCACCATCACGTGCCAGCCCGGGACTCGCCAGGGCCTGAGTCACAGCTTCCCCGTGTCTTTCCTCACAAGGGGAATTGTCGGGCAGCACCCAGAGCAGGCACAACCCCAAAGTGTGAGCTCTGGCTCACCTTCGGAAGAGAAAGGGAAAAACACCAGTTAAGTTCTTGGAGGAGTTGCCGCTTTTGTGTTAGAAACCAAAACAAAAGCCTTTTAGCTTAAAAAGGTGCACAACCGCCTGGGAATTAAAAGGCAGTAATTATTTCATGTGCAACTTGATTTTTAAAAATAAGATGCTAAAAAAAAGTTGTAATTACCCATAATGCCTTTCCCTAGAGATCATCGCTATTCATATGTGGGTGCATTTCTTCTAGTCGTCTTCCTTACCTACGTGCCTAGGTATGTGTGGTTCATGTATGTATGTGTGGTGTGGTGTGTATATGTGTGTGATGTGTGGTGTGAGTATGTGTGGTGCATGGATAGATGCTGTGTGCCGGGTCCCTGTGTGCCCTGGGTGCTGACCTACAGAAGCTCCTGAGCCTGCCACTGGAGAGCCCTCCCCCTCGGGCTGCAGGTCTGGGCTCTGAGGGAGGGACGGTGGGTTTCCCTTCTGGGCCCTGGCACACGTCCTGACTGCTGTCCCTGTCCCCAGGACGGCTGTTCTCAGTGAAGGCCCTTGCTCTCGCTACTGAGGAGTGACCATGGGCCTGCTCGCCTACCTGAAGACCCAGTTCGTCCTGCACCTCCTCATCGGGTTCGTCTTCGTGGTGAGCGGGCTGGTCATCAACTTCATCCAGCTCTGCACCCTCGTCCTCTGGCCCCTGAACAAGCAGCTGTACCGCCGGCTGAACTGCCGCCTGGCCTACTCGCTCTGGAGCCGTGAGTACCGCGCGCCGCCGGGCGCTGCTGGGATGGGCCCTCGGGGCGGAGGGTCACTCACGGGCTGTGCCGAGACGCTCTGCCCACACTCGCCAGGAGGGTGAGGGATGGCATTCCGACCCCTGGCCTTGAGGCTTAGCTTTGGGACTTGGGAACAGAAACTCAGCCCACCAGTAGCAGCCCTCGCAGCTGCCGGTCCGTCTCACTGCTCCCCGGGCACCCTCCCGGGGTCGGGAGCACCCCTCTCTCGGGGCCTGTCATCCCACCTGCCTGCGTCACCTCTGAGTCAAGTACCTGTGTGCGGACGTGCGTGTCTGTTACCCGTGCCCTTGTGTCTGTGTGTTCTACATACGAAACCAATCAATCTTGGGCTGTCGGACAGACGAAAGCTGTGAAATGGAGTTCATGTCACGTGCTGTTCTCCCAGTGGCCCTGTGAGGAAGCCACTCTTATCTCCTTTCTGTAAATGGGGAAACTGAGGCTCAGAGCCCCGGCTCCAACCACTGGGCTGTATTGGGAGCATTCCCTGGCCTCCATCCCGAAGGGTCAGTGCCCTCGGAAAGCGGAGGGGCTGGGGCTCAGCGCAGAAGGAGCGGGCTGTGCTGAGTGACCCGCCTCAGCCCTCTGCCGCCCACTCAGCCATGCTGCTGACCATACCTCCCCTCCCCCCACTCTGCGGACGAAATGGGCACTATTCCATAAACCCACTGCACATGTGGAAATCTTAACCGGACACAAGATAACCATCTAAAATGCGAGTGTTTTCCTAATTCTTTTCCTGCTACTTTCTGGCAGTTTCATTTGTCTTCTCCCTAACTTTTGCTTAGAGGAGGTAATTACAAGTTAGGAAAACGTATTGTATTGAATATAAACCACCCGAACCCATTTGTAGCCCCAAAGCCCAGCCGGGATGGAATGTTGGAAACGCCCGCCCGGGGCAGAGCTGGGCCGGGCCTGAGCGCCCGCCCCCGGGGGCCGCCTGAGCGCGGCCGCGTGCCCACGCCCGCCCGCCCTCCGTGTGCCCGCAGAGCTGGTCATGCTGCTGGAGTGGTGGTCCTGCACGCAGTGCACGCTCTTCACCGACCAGGCCACCATGGACTGCTTAGGGAAGGAGCACGCCATCATCATCCTCAACCACAACTTCGAGATCGACTTTCTGTGCGGATGGACCATGTGTGAGCGGTTCGGGGTCCTGGGGGTGAGTGATGTGGGGGGCCCAGGGCGGTGCTGGCCTGGCTCTCTGGGGCCCAGGCTTCCTCTCCTGCAGTTTTAGCTCCTGGCCCCTGAGCGGGGGGGTCGGGCACACGGCTGGCCTCAGGCGCCTCGATGGCAGGCCGCCCGGGCTCTCCTGAGGTCGGCTGTCCCGCCTTCCCTCCCCTACGCCTCACTGGTTACCCCGCGAGTCCCCAGAGCCCCGGTGAGCCGGTACCCGGTGCTGGGTGAACACCCCGAGCCAGGCCCGGGCTCCCTCCGCAGTGAGCGCCGTGGTGGCGCCCCTGCCCTCCTCAGGAAGGCCTGGTCTTGCCGCCAGTTCCCATGGCTGCGTCCTGGGCACCCTCCCTCTGCCAGGCCTGCGCCCTGGTTTCCTCGTCTGTAGGAAGGCACGCCTGTGCTCTCGGGTCGAGCAGGTCCCAGTGGCCCACACTCAGGGTCAGGATGCCCCCGTGGTCAGTGTAGTCACGACCAGTCCTGGGCACCCGGGGCACTTCCGGCTGAGAGCGCACTACCTGCCGCCTCCTCCCTGCAGAGCTCCAAGGTCCTGGCCAAGAGGGAGCTGCTGTGCGTGCCCCTCATCGGCTGGACGTGGTACTTCCTGGAGATCGTGTTCTGCAAGAGGAAATGGGAGGAGGACCGGGACACCGTCATCGCAGGCCTGAGGCGCCTGGCCGACTACCCTGAGTACATGTGGGTGAGTCCGTGCACACACGCGGGCCCTGGCACGGGAGGCTGCACTGGCTGGTGCCACCTTACACGGATGACCATGACCTGCATCACGAGTGGGAAGGCCAGGCCGATTCACAGCAGGGCCTGGGGCACCTGCTCCCACTGCCCCCCTGAGAGCCAGAGCCGGAGGGCGGCTCCTCCCTGCACAGCAGAGTGGGGTCCCCCGGGAGGAGTGGGTGTCCAGGCAGCACGCAGGCTGAGAAGCCCCCTCTCAGGGAGGGCCTTCTTTAGAGGCGGCTCCAGAGCGACCCCTAGTGGCCTGCAGTCTGGGTGAGTTCATCCTTCCCTGCGGATAAGAGTCACGGGGCACGGGGCACCACCTGTGGCAGCTGCCAGGGTCTGGGGCTCAGGGGGTTCCAAGCCCCTCGGATACATTTGATGACACCCGCCCGGAGTCCCGGTGTCAGGCCCCTCAGATCTGTGTCTGTCTCACCTTCTCTCTGGCCTCAGAGCTGCCTCCTCCTGAGTGTTTCTACCTCGTGTGTTTCCGCTCCAGCCGACGGCTGCCGCCCGGGGGCCTCCACGTGTCCTCCTCTCTGTCGCTCTGGGAATAAGCGCAGTGCTGTTGGCTGCTGGGGAGGGGCTTCGTGTGGGGGGAGTATTTTAGGGCAGGCTGTAGCCCTAAAATGAAAGGACATTTCAAATGTCTGTCCCTGGAGTAGTGCTGTCATTCCTGCCAATCAGACAGCAAGCGTTGGCTGCCCGTCCGGCTCCCCGTGCTCAGGCGCCCCTCGAGCCCCTGTCCCTGTGTCCCCCTAGTTCCTGCTGTACTGTGAGGGCACGCGCTTCACCGAGAAGAAACACCGCGTCAGCATGGAGGTGGCCGCCTCCAAGGGGCTGCCCCCCCTCAAGCACCACCTGCTGCCTCGCACCAAGGGCTTCACCACCGCGGTCCAGTGCCTGCGCGGGACAGGTGAGAGCCGCGCCCGGAGCCGGCGCTGGTCCCGGCTCCCCGCAAAGCACATGAGTGAACCACATGTAAGCTACAGGACAGGAAAGGAAGGACCGTGTAAGCGGAGTTAACACGTTGTAAGATCCTGGGATCGTTTTTGAGGAGATAAAATGCTAGTGAGTGGAAAATCACTAAAATAATTAAAAAGCATAAAACTGAAAACCTTACAAAGAAGAAAAAAATTAGCCCCAGAAGAGACAAGATGAAAGAGAGGGCAGGGAGCAGTTAGAAGAGGGCAGACAGTGGATTTAGTGCACACACGCCAGTAAGTAGCCAGTGAGCACAGGAGGTGTGGTCAGTTAGTGCCCAGCTAAGCGTGGGGAGTCGGCAGAGAGAAGATGACCCGCGTGACGTGGGCCCTGCGCGGGGTGAGGATGAGCGGCGGCCCGGCTCACCCCACACCCCGACCCCGCAGTCGCAGCCATCTACGATGTCACCCTGAACTTCCGGGGGAACAAGAACCCGTCCTTGCTGGGGATCCTCTACGGGAAGAAGTACGAGGCGGATATGTGTTTGAGGTGAGCTCCGTGCCCGGTGGGCACCCCATCCGCCCGGTGCCCCCTCCCGGGCCGTCCCAGCCCCAGCTCACGGCCCCCTCACCCCGGGCTTGCTGTGTGCTTCTGTGGCTTTTGTCGGCACCGTGATTTCAGCCCCCGAACCTAAGGGGCCGGAGTCTGTAGGAGTCCAGGGGAGGAGGGTCCGTCTTGGGTTTCACGCCGAGTGGCTCCCGGAGCCGGTGAGACGCGACAGAGGGAGGCACCCGGTGCCCAGCCAGCCGGCTTTGTTCGGAGAGGCAGGGGGGCCTCTCACGGGAGCGACCTTCACTCCTGCCGCACAAGGTCAAGGTCAGCGACCAGGAGAGTGGTCCCCGGATGGCGACTGCGTGTCCCATGGTCACACTTTGACTCTCCAAGTGCCTCTGGCTCAATGAAGAGAAGACAATTGATCCCCGAACTGTCTTTAAAACTTAAAACAGTCTGGGGATCACTCTGTTAGTGAAATGGTACATGACTTCGATTCCAGCTCAGGACAGAGCCCATGCCGGGCTTCCATGGCTGTCTCCTGCCTGGGTCTCCCCGGTTGAACGGCCAGTCCCCCCTCCCGTGTCACTCAGACTCGCTGGAGGCAGGCCCTTCCCTAGTGTGGAGACCACACATGGGCTCTGTGTTAGCGCCCTGGCCTGCCATCCGACCACCGCGACGCCGCCACCATCCTGGCCAGTGTGACACCATCCTGGCTCAGACAGGCCTCTGCATTGCCGTCCGGAGAGCTTGACCAGCACAGCTTTTAAAGAGAACACCACCCGGTCGTGGCCGGTGATCAGTGGTCAGAGCACTGGCCTGTGCACCAGAGGGGTGCAGGTTTGCTTCCTAGTCAAACCCACATACCTGGGTTGCAGGCATAACCCACAAACATCCAAGTTCTCAATATTTAGAGCAAAAAGTCCGAGAGATCTTAAAACAGGACATTCACGTCTGGCCATGGACCCTTCGCCTGGCTCTCCTTTCACTGGGGGCCCCTCTGAAGTGGGCAGCCGGTTCCCTGGGATGAGCTGCATCTCACCTGTGTCCCGGGTGAGTTGTTCTAGCTCAGGTGTGTGTGGTGATCTTGAAGTATAACAGTTGCTGTGAATGTGGTCCTTCACGCCGGCCGGTTTGGCTCAGTGGATAGAACGTCAGCCTGCGGATGGGTGGGTCCCAGGTTCGATTCCGGTCAAGGGCATGTACCTCGGTTGCAGGCTGGTCAGGGTCTCTGGTTGGAGGGTGTGCAGGAGGCAACTAATGGATGTGTTCCTCTCACATTGATGTTTCTCTCTGCCTTTCCCTCTCTCTTCCACTCTTCCTAAAAACCAATGGAAAAATGTCCTCCGGTGAGGATTAACCACCACAACAAAGAAAGTGGTTCTCGTCCTGCTAAGCTTCCAGGTGGACACCTCCTCTCGGGGCTGGCGGTCTAGCTGGTGATGAGGTTCATAAATAAGTTAGTGTCCTAACCGAAGTCAGCTGTTCGCTTGTTGAGATTAAAGTTCGAAACCTCTGTTGTTTTTCATATTTAAAGCAAGTAGATTTCATTTGTGAAAGACACAGTCTTCTTTGCCTAATGAAAGACTCCAAGTCCTAATTATTTCCAAAGAGAGAACTGATAAGAGAGACTGAAACTCCTGCTGAAGTTTATAAAGGGTCACCCTTCGCAGAGGAGCTGGGGGCACGGCCTGCTCACTGCGCAGCTCCTGGGGACCCTTGTGACACCCTCCCACTGGCCCACGGACCTAGAGGCAGCTTGGCCCCTCCGCAGCGCCCCGCCGGCCCGCAGAGCCCGGGCCACCTCGGGGGGACGCCCAAGGAGAAGTGACTTGGGTGCTTGTGTGTTTTGGGAAAGTGAGAGTGAGGTTGATGGGCAAAAGCAGGCCAGCAGGTCACCCCGATGCACAGGTGTTCCCCCATTTTCAGTTTGCTGGCACCTACGTATTCATTTTGCTCTTGATCTTCTTCATGAAACAGGAGGTTCCCCCTGGAAGAGATCCCGCAGGATGAGAAGGAGGCGGCCCAGTGGCTCCACAAGCTGTACCAGGAGAAGGTAAAGGCGAGCCACCGTGCTCTCGGGGAGGCAGCTGGCAGCCGGCCCCCTGTGGGTCAGGAGTTCCCAAATGCTTCTTTCTAATTCTTTTCTTTCATTTTTCTCAACTTTTGAGAAATTAACAAGGTAGAGGGCAACAGTGCTTATGTAACTATGGCGGGTACTAATTGATCACATTTGTTCCATTTTTTCATGTAAAAGGAATTATAGATATATAACATGTATATATGTGTATGTATATGGTTTGCAAGAAGAAACACACTATAGATGACATGACAAGATTCATATGATCACACTCAGCCCCACCTCCATTCCCGCATGGCGTGCCTCATTCCTGACTCTTGATTCTGTTTTATTTTATATATACAAACATACAGGACACTAGATTTTTGTTTTCTGAGGGAGACTTAGATAAACAGAAAATCCTTTCAGTATATAACAAATATTTTTTTGTTATATACTATTACAAAATAATAAATGCATTGATGAGCTTGCAAGAAAATAAGGGAAATCTCCAGGAATAAAGAGAGAGAGAGAGAGAGAGAGAGAGAGAGAGAGAGAGAGAGAGGTGGATGCCCTAGCCAGTTTGGTTCAGTGGTTAGAGCATCAGCCCTTGGACTGAAGGGTCCCGGGTCCGATTCCCTTCAAGGGCACGTACCTCAGTTGCAGGCTCAACCCCAGCCCTGGTTGGGGCACCTGCTGGAGGCAACCAATTGATATGTCTCTCTGTGTCTTTCCCGCTCCCTTCCACTCTAAAAACCAGTGGAAAAATATCCTCGGGTGAGGATTAACAAAAAAAGATGGAACTGAGACCTTTAGTAGTAAGCCTGGGACTGACACAGACATTCTCCTGGAGGAGTTCGCTGGTCTCCTTAACCCAAAGTCTGCCTGCCTAGAAACAGAAGGCAAGGATTTGACATTATTCAAGGCAGAAGTTGGAACTGGAAATGCTAACTGAAGCTGGAGCCTTCTGAGAGCTTTACCCTCAGAAAAGTTAAACAAAAAACATTGACCTTCCAGCACAGAGAAATGACTAAGCTTTCCTTTCTTGGTCTCAAAAAGTCCCCCCGTAAATCACAATCACAAGCCTGCCTGCAAACAGGTTTGGGTTTGAATTTACATCCATAACATAGTTCAAGAACAAAGAAAATATCAACATAAAAAGTTGTTCCAGGCAAATCTCTCTGGAGTTCCTGGAAGAATCATGGGCAAAACTGGAAGAACATGACTCCAAACCTCAGCTGTCCGTGATTTGCTCAGGTAAAACCGTGCTGGAGCCAAAATCCATCACGGGCAAGACAGAAAAACGAAACCCTCCAAAAACCTCAGCTAAGGGAACTATCAGACAGAGACTAAAATCAGTATTTTGAAATGATTAAGCACAAAAGAAGGAACTGAAAAGAAAAAAGCAAGACCTATAGAAAAAAATAAGTCAGATTTGGGAAAAACCAAGTAGAATTTACAGGCATGAGAAATCTCGCCACTGATAGTAAAATCTTAACAGATTAAATACCAGATGAGATACAGCTAAAGATAAACGAGTAGGAAAGATTTAGGAGAAATTACTCAGAATGTAGCCCGGAGGAAGTGTAACTATGAAAAGAAGGCTACGATGTATAGAGAATAGACTGAGAGGTCCAGTAGGTAATTATTAGAAGGTCCAGAGAGAGAAAGTAGAAGGAATGGTGAAGAGCAGTGGTCACAGCTAATAAAACTCCTAGAATTAATGGACATAGATTTCATCAGGTTCATGAAATACAGTCTAGGATAAGATAAAAAGAAAAAGAAATTCGCCGAAACTGGTTTGGCTCAGTGGATAGAGTGTCAGTCTGCAGACTGGAAGGTCCCAGGTTCGATTCCAGTCAAGGGCATGTACCTTGGTTTCGGGCACATCCCCGGTTGGGGGTGTTCAGGAGGCAGCTGATCGATGTCTCTCTCTCATCGATGTTTCTGGCTCTCTATCCCTCTCCCTTCCTCTCTGTAAAAAAATCAATAAAAAAATATATTTTAAAAAAAAGAAAGAAAAAAAAATTCATCCCTGCTTGGCAATGAAATTCCAAAACACCAAAGACGAAAGGAGATCTTGGGATTACCAGAGAGAAAAGACATACTGCCCACAAAGAAATTACCTGGAGGTTAGCAGGGACATATCTCTTACTATGTATCAGACTCTTTTAAAGTATTTCACATTTTATCCTCTTAATAACCACACACACATTATACATGCACACACATGTACACACAAAACATAGTAAACCCAGAGGAGAACAAATAAGAATAGCATAAATTATTTAAACAGGAAGAAAAGCTACAAAAGAATGAATCAACAGCACCAAAAACTTTTTGTTTAAAATTATTATAAAATAGAAAGCCTTGGGCAAGACTGACCAATTAAAAAAGAGTGATGACATTAATAGGAATAAAAAAGATGACCTAACCAAAGAGCAGAGAGTGAAAATAATATGAGAGCTCTGTGACTGGCTTTATGCTCACACATTTGAAAACTTAGATAAAACATATAATCTACACTAATAAAAGAGAAACATGTAAATTAACCATTACAAGCCACACCCACCAGCCAATCAGGAGCAAGCATGCAAATTAACCCAACCAAGATGGTGGTCGGCCATGGAGCTGGAGAAAGCAGGAGGCTTGGGTTGCCCTGGCAATGGAGGAAGCCAAGCTTCCCTCCTGCCCTGGCCTGCCCTGGCCTCTGCTCAAAGGCTACAAAGTTTCAATTATAGAAGATAAATAAATCTTAGAGACTTGCTTCCAGCTGGCCCTGGCATCACTCAAGGAGGTACTGAAAAAGAAAAAAAGGAGGGGCTGTGACCTTGGGTTGCCATGGGGAGGGGGATGATCAGGCCAGGATGGGACTGCAGGGGCCATTGGGGGTAAGCAGACCAGCAGGGGGGCCAGTTGGGGGCGAGCAGGACATCAGTGGGGGTCAGTTGGAAGTGATTAAAAAAAAAGGAAGGGATTAGGCCAGCAGGGGGTGGGCAGTTTGAAGTGAGCAGGCCAGCAGGGGGGAGCACCTGGGGGTGATTAGGCTAGCATGGGGAGCAGTTGGGGATAATCAGGCTGGTGAGGGGGACATTTAGGGACGAGCAGGCTGACAGGCAGAGTGGTTAGGGGCAATCAGGCAGGCAGGCAGGCAGGTGAGTGGCTGGAGCCAGCAGTTCCAGATTGTGAGAGGGATGTCCGACTGCTGGTTTAGACCCAATCCCTGTAAACTGGCAGTAGGACATTCTTTGAGGGGTCCCAGATTGGAAAGGGTGCAAGCCGGACTGAGGAATACCACCCTGCCCCCGCGCACAAAATCCGTGCACCGGGCCACTGGTTTTAAAGAACAATGTAACTCTCCAGAAGAAAAAGAAAGCCCAAATGAAACAGAAACAGAGAGTGTGGACAGGCAGATAGGCAGGTAGACCTGGGATGCACCAGGTGGCAAAGGAGAATGTGTCTCTGAATCTCCCAGGTTTTAAAATCTTGAAACTGTGTGTAAACAAAGTGACAGGTGCAAGCAACAGTATTTTTTCAGCAGGAAATGAGAAGTGACCTGAGAAAATGAATACACAAATGCAATGTATCTATTTCCTAGTAATATGCTTTTATATACGGTGGTGTTCATATATATATATATATATATATATATATATATAGTCATCATTGTTTTCTTATATCTGTTGACAGTGACATAAATGGGTCAGATGTATCCCTTTTAGATCAGCACAGTGTTCCACCATCTGCTGATACCCTGCCCCTGCCTGTGAACATTGCTTTGTTCCCACTTCGCTGTCCCCAGTGGGGCAGGTGCACGGGAAACAGCCTGGAGTGCAAACATGTACGCATGTCCCTGTGGCCTGGGTGAGCTCTGTTTCCTCCCCAAATGGGTTGTGTACGTGGACACTGGATTGTAGTATGAAATGTGGTCTTAATTCAGAAAGGTGTGACCTGCCGCTGGGAGGCGTGGACAGGTCCCACCTTCCGATTTTGCAGTGTGGCCTCGGCCTTGGCTCACCTTCACCAGCGCCTGGTCTCGGTGGGACCCCGGCAGCGCTGGGTGAGAGAGGGAGACAGGTCCCGTCTGCTTAGGGTTGGGCGGCAGAGTGGGGGCAGTCAAATGAGCTTGAAAATGGCAGTGCCGGGGGCTGTGAAGGGCCGGGCCTTCCGGTCACCCCGAGGTGTATGTGGGGCTCCGGACCACGCGCGGCCTTGAGCAGCGGGGGACTGTCGCCTGTCCACAGGTTGGACGAGGCTGTGAGACTCTGTGTTTGTTAAGCCCCTCCCCCCATTTTTATATAACACAAACATAACTGTAGAAAATACTTTTCTTTCCTTTTTTTCTTAATAACTGTAGAAAATTAAATGTGGAAAATAAAATGGAAAAAATAAAAACAGAGGACATGGTACTCCTCCGCGATCATAGCGGGGTGGGGGTGGGGGCAGTTTGGAGTGAGCAGGCCGGGGGGGGGGGCAGTTGGGGGTGAACAGGTCAGTAGGTGCAGCCTTCTAAGCATGGTCCTACCCACATAGCCAGTCCTGCACATGGTTGGTTTCAGTGGAATAACCTGGCACTTTAAATGTCACAGTGCGCCCGCTGTTAACACGCCTGGGTGGGGGCTGCGGAGAGTCTGCTCCGTTGGTGCCCCCTGTCCAAGCCAGCCCTGCTCAGTGTTCACAACACGTGTGTCCCCCCCCCCCCACCACCACCGTGCCACTGGTGACGATGCCCGACGAGTGTGCTCTCCCGTGTCTCCACCGGCTGCTCTCTCCGTGTTATTAGCCTGTAGGGATCGGAGGGGGAGAGGTGAAGTAACTGTCTAGGAGTGAGAACTGGCAGGGGTGACTGTCGCCTCTCCGCAGGTGGTGCCCTGGCCACTGCCGCCCGTGCCCCCGAGCACAGCGGGCGATGACGAGGGGCCTGGCTCACACCCACAGGCCTGCGGTCACAGTGTCCGCCCTGAGCCCGGCACAGACTCATTCTTTCCCTAGGAAATGTGGCAGGTCACAGCGTTCGTGGTTTTGTTTGTTTTGTGTGTTGTGTTTTTAAAAAATATATTTTTTATTGATTTTTTACAGAGAGGAAAAGAGAGGGATAGAGAACTAGAAACATCAATGAGAGAGAATCATCGATTAGCTGCCTCTTGCACACCCCCTATTGGGGATGTGCCCGCAACCAAGGTACATGCCCTTGACCGGAATCGAACCCGGGACCTTTCAGTCCGCAGGCTGACGCTCTATCCATTGAGCTAAACCGGTTTCGGCTTTGTGTGTTGTTGTTTTTTTATATATATATAATTTTATTGATTTTAGAGAGGAAGGGAGAGGGAGAGAGAGAGAGAAACATCAATGATGAGAAAGAATCACTGATTATGTCTCCTGCATGCCTCCTACCGGGGACTGAGCCGCAACCTGGGCATGTGCCCTGCCCGGGAATTGAACCGTGACCTCCTGGTTTATAAATTGATGCTCAACCACTGGGCCACGCCGGCCGGCACAGGGTTTGTGATTTTACAAGCTTTTGGTGCACGCAGCCAGGATCTGTGGGAAGGCCGTGCCCCTTCGTCTCCCGCCCGCAGCGCACGATTGATTCTCCAGTCTGTGGGGGTGCTTGCCAGGAGGAGCCACGGTTCAGTCAGCGCGTTCTCTCGGGGTGCGAGCTTGACCTGTAATGACACCGCTTTCCCGTGGCCTCTCGCAGGACGCTCTGCAGGAGACGTATAACCAGGAGGGCGAGTTTCCGGGGGAGCCCTTCAGACCCGCCCGCCGGCCGTGGACGCTCCTCAACTTCCTCTTCTGGGCCACGGTTCTCCTGTCTCCTCTGTTCAGCTTCGTCTTCGGCGTCTTTGCAAGCGGCTCTCCCCTCCTGATCCTCATGTTCCTGGGCTTTGTCGGGGCAGGTAAGGAACAGGAAGGCTGCCACGGCTCCCGCCCCCGGCCTGCCGTGCCCCCGCGGAGGCGCCCCGGCCTGCAGACCGTCGGGGACGGGGCGTGCGGGGGCAGAGGGCGGCCGGGAGGGGCCTGCCTGCCACCCCACCAGCCTCCCCATAATGATTTCCCCGTCGTCGATCCATCTAACCCACCTTTCTCCTGTTTTAAAGCTTCCTTTGGAGTCCGCCGACTAATAGGAGTAACTGAAATAGAGAAAGGCTCCAGCTACGGGAACCAAGAATTTAAGAAAAATGAATAATTAATGGCTGTGATTGAACACACTTAACTTGATGGTGGTGTCCGATTAACTCAATTAAAACCAGAACCACACACACAGAGGAAAACAAAAAAAAGACACTTAGAAACTATTTTCTTATTAACTGGTGACTAATATTAACCAATAAACTTGAGCCAAGAGTAAAGAAATGAGAACGCCTGCCGGATGGAGACTTCGCAGCGCCCCACTGCAGGCCGCCTGTCGCTGTGGGAGACGGCGGGGCGCGGAGGGCGGCGGCCCCGGGTCCGGGATCCCCCAGCGCCGTTGCTCCAGGACTCTGCTGGCCAGGGAGAGCCTCTGACGCTTTCTCTTCTTAAACTCGGGTCCCTCTTCCGTTTGTACCTGTGATTTCGGGAACTCGCCCCGCCCCTCGCCGCTCCCCCGCACCCCAACAAACTCTCTTCACGACTCTTCCCCAGGCCTCCTGGGTGCAGATGTCACAGCGCCCCTGGTCCCCAAGGCAACCAGCATCTTGGCTTCCAGACAGTGGGGTTGGGTGGCTGGTGGGCCGGGCACCGTGGAGACAGTGGTCTGGCGATAAGCACACACGGGGGTGTCGGGTGGATGGTGGATGGGGCTGGCCCCGGCTGGCAGCGGGCAGATGCTGTGCCGTCTCCTCCCTCAGCCTGGGGGTGAGTCCCGAGGGTGCGGCGAATGTAGCTCCGCTGCCCTGTCTCCCTGTGGCCCTGACGGAGGGCGGTCCCTCTGCTGGTCCCCCCGCGCCGGGCCAGTGCCCTCTCCCCACAGCCCCAGGACCCGTGATACTTCTTACGAAGCAGTGTCACCGCCCAGTCTGTCTTCTAAGGTGGTTGGAGGCTGTTGGCACAGGGCCTGTTAGCCTCTGGAGATGCTATTTTCACAGTTGATCTGTTGGTGGCTCTCAACTCCCTGATGAAAATGAGCTGTGGCCAGCCCTCCCCCGTCCTGCCGCCCTCCCTGCCCTGAGCAGGCACACTTGTCAGGCGAGGGCCTGCTTCTGACTTGGGGGGGGGGTGGCCACTTGGCCTGGGGGTGCCCACACCCACAGGTGCCCGGTGGAGTGTCTCCCCAGGGCCCCACAGCCTGCGCTTGACCTACGTCCTCTCGGCAGCCTTCGCAGGCCTGGCCCTGGAGGGAGGTTGGTCCTGCAGGTGGAGCCTGGCCGGCTGGAGGCCGCTGGGCGGACGGAGTGGGAGCCAGGGCTCCTCCCGCCCCCGGGGCTCCTCCCAACCATCCCACCGCACTCGGCTGCTTTGGACTTTCTTCTTAACCCGTCAAGTTGGGTTTTTTAAAGTCACATTTTCCGCCTCATTTTTTTTTTTTTTTTAGCAAGGGAAAGAAAACGAATGGGTATTATCTCTGACACACTGTAACCAGCATTCCGAACAGAGGTTGGATTTTCTAAAAAAGCGGGGGAAAGAGAAATAAGAGAAATTAGAAACTGAATTGAAAGAAGAATAATGTACTGGCCCTAAATACGTATTGCGGAAGATTTGTCAGGCCGGCATCGATGCTCTGTAGCAACGATGCTCTCCTGAGGTGTGGGTTTGGTGGCCGTGACGGACAGGTGCAGAGACGGGTGCCCCAGGTCCACGTGGCTCGTGTCCCAGGGCGAGTGGGTGCAACTCCTGTGGGCTGAAGGGTCAAAACCGTTCAAAACGCTTTTGTTTCAGGACTGCACGTGCTCGCCTCTGTCCTGAAGCTCAGTCCCCGCCCCTCAGGCCTAGCGGCCACCTGAGATTGATTTGTCTTCATTCCACGCTGCTCACCTGTCTTCACGCGTGTTCATCCGTGTCATTTGCTGAGTCACAAATGCCTAAATCAGCTGAAAGGGAGCCAGAGGGAGGGTCCTACTGGCCGGAGCCCCGCCGGGAAGATGCAGATTTAGATCCTTTACCACTTAATTAATAGTCTCGGTTTCCCAGAGAAGTCCCCTTCCCCTGAAATTAATTTGTAATACGCAAATTCTACAACCTAGGCAATGAATGAGCCATGCCGACTCCTGTAAACGGAGCCTGAGACCAGGGTGTAGGTTTCCAATCTCAGTGATTCCTCCCGATTTAACATGGATCAGCTCGTGCATTGAACACCGAGCCCTTTGGGAGCGATAAAAACTACACCAGGAACGTGCAGCCTCTTTTTTTTTTTTTTTTTTTTTTTTTTTTGTAGAGAGACAGAGGATGGATTTTGCTTTCACTTCAGAAGGAAAGGGGGAGGGGAGCTCTTTTAATTTTTTACCTTAAATTAATAAATTGCAGAATTGTGCTTTTCTTGATTCTTTTCCTTTACACCCACTGCTGAGTGCCACCTGCTGCCGATGGTGCCATGTCACAGTCAGGCTGAGGGTGGGACAGGCCCTGCTGGTTGCAGTTGTGGTGTGCTCTCTAGGCGTAAAGGGCGGGCTCCAGGTCAGTCAAGGCCGGGAGGTGTCTGCTGCCCCTCCCTGCTTGTGGGGGTGTCTGCTGCCCCTCGCTGCTGGGGGAAGTGTTGGTTGACTCTCTCTGGGGTAGGCTCTGCCACTTGCTCTATGCCTGGGAACCAGCCCCCTGCTCCTGGCTGCATGTTTCTCAGCTCAGGCCGAGGCCCCCCTCTCAGGTGCACGTTCCCAAGTCCCATGTCCTCTTCCACCTCTGTATCCGGCCCCTGCCCGGTACGTGGAGTTTGGCCTGTGGGCCTTCCCCATGTGTCCAGCTGGGGGCGGTCGCAGTTTCTTGGGCCCCCTCTGGGGAGCTCCAGAGCTTCTAGGGTGACTGTGATATCTCCAGGGTGACTTTGTAGCAGCTACCGGGGACTCTCCGGCTTCCCTCTCTGGGGTCCTTGCGACAGCACCGTAAGCAGTGACCGGGGAACCGCGTGGCCGGGCAGAGGGCGAGCATGGATTTGTGAATGCTCGTTTTCCGTATGCCCTTCTTTCCTCCAAACCTTAGGGAGGGTTTGAGGTAGCTGCCCACTGACAGGCATCTTCACCAGAGAAAGCAGAGGGCAGGCCCCGTGCTTGTGACGGCCCCGGATGCTCGGCCCCGTTGGAGGGGCCCTGGAGCCCGACCTCCAGAAGCACAGGATCCCGATGAAGCGATGAGCTCTGAATGTACAAACCACAACACATCACAAAGCAACAATGGACACCGCACTTCTTTGTACAGAAACAGTGCAGGCGCGGCCACCGATGGCGTCTGACCTGCCTGTGTGTCCCTGTCACCACCCGGTGTGCCGAGGCAGGAGTCCCTCCTTCCACGGTGTGGTCTGAAGGGAAGCGGCGGGCGCGGTCACGTGCAGCTGAGGGGCTGCGTGGAGGCCGCCCCACACCCACGTGACTGCGGGTTGTGTCAGGCTTTGGGGTGAAGGAGGAGTCGCTCTCTGCATGTTGCTTTGTCTCTGCCCGAGACACCTATAGGATAAGCCAAATAGAATCTTTCAGCCCGGCTGATTTTCAGCCGAATTGTTCAACCAACCCCGAGCGTGACTCATGCTGCGAACTTCTCACCAGTAGTGCATGCTTCCCCCAGCATGCAGCCCTTAGCGTCCAATGGTGTGACGTGGCTCCCAGCCCTCCTGCCGTCCACCGAGGCTGAGGGTTGAAACAGCGGGCCTGCCATGCCCACCTGCCTTCTCTCTGGAGACAGCACGTCCCTGGCCCACGTGCCTGCCCCTCTGTGGAGTGAGTTAGCTCCTAAAGCAAGGGCCAGCCTCTCCGGACGCCCAGGCCTGGGTGCCCCCCCCCACCCCCCACACACACTCCTGGCCATATCACCCACTCGCACTGGGCCAGGCTTTGTCCCAGACCCTGCTTGGGGCTGCCAGGTGCATGCAGACATCTGGGTTTCACATTCTTGCATATCAGGGCCAGGACGCAAAAACACAGGGACAGCTTCTGGGCAGATGTCTGTGTGACTGAGGAGTGGACACGCATGTGAATGACGTTTCAGCACAAGCATCTGCCCACTAGCTGATCCCAGTGACAATGGTGGCCTTCTCACACACCACTCGGGGAACCTAAGGACACGACCACTTTCAGGGAGTCCGGGAAATTCCCAGAGACGCTGACCCCCGTCAGCCCCGGTGGCAGCCAGGCATTCTTTTCAAAGACAATTGGACTGCTTTAAGTTTCTAAGCTTTGTAATGGCAAAGTCCACCTGGAATTTTCTTTCCCCCTAAACTTTCGTTTCTTAAACCTTTTGTTGCATAAAGCACTTGGACAGAAGTCAAAACTGTGAATGAGATACTGAAATGCACTAAATTGTATTAAATTAAACTGGAGTTACTTGATAACAATGAAGAAACGCATCTGATCTGCTTGTATTTATTGTCTCGGAGCTGTATGTTGTGACAATCGGATGTTACTTGTTTCCTAAAATGCCGGGAAATTCAAAACTGGCTTCTTGATCATGAAGACCATCGGCGAGTAACGTACCGCAGACGCAAAGACCATCGGCGCGAAGACCATCGGCCAGCGCCGTCCCTGGCGAGGAGGACCTCTCTGGAACACCTCACGAACCGTCGACGCGAGCGCACGTGACAGGTGTTGGGGTCTTTTTTCTATCGTTGACAATCTGCCATAGCTGACCACCGGGCCAGTTTCAAGGGTGATACACTGTACACAGGGTGCAAATATGTTCTATGGACGTTCCTTTTGTACTCTTCCTTTTTACAAGTTTGCTACTCACAACGTTTCTGTAGTTGAGGACAGGGGTACGTTTGGTCTATAGGAGCTGGGGGAGGGGGAGCAGCTAACTCAGACTTCAGAAGCCTGTGTCCCAGAAACGGACTGTGTTGGCCCTGCTCCGTGAAGACCACTCTGTAACGGGCGCGTGTGAGCCTGCCTGTGTGGCGGTCTCGTCTAGATGGGATGCTGCAGGCGTCATACTTGTTTATTAAAGTTGCTGCTGTGAAAGAGAGGGATAAATATCCACAATCTAAGAGAAAGTGACTGTCTGCCTCCTTCTGTTCCTTTGTTTCTAGTCCGCATAGATTATCGTCTCCTCTACCCCACCCTCTTCCCTACCCCCCTTCCCTCCTCCCCCTGCTGCCCCGGGAATCATGGGCTGCGGGGTTGCCACCTGCACAGGCCGCTCACCTGTCCTCCATCCTCCACTTCCTGCTCCATGCACTTAGCAAGCCGGTCCTTTGCCTGTGGGTTGCCTTTGGGGGAGAACTGGAGAAAGAGCGCCACCATCTGGCCGAGGTCGGGAGGAAGCTAGTTGGTGCATCAAGTCTCCGAGATGATTCTGCCTGAAAATGGGTCTTGGAGCCATCAAGGACAAAAGAGAGTTTCTGAAGTGGGCCTGTATACATCCAAAGCTATTTTTCATAAAAATTTATTCTCTAGAGAAAACCAAGGGACCCTTTTCCTCCTTGACAAAGAACTCTTGTTAGAACCAAGAGCCATATGTGTTTGAGGAAAATAAATTGAGCTAACAGAGCCGTGGTGTCACGGGAACCGCCGTGATGACGCGTCTCTGCTCTGTGTGGGTCCAGGAGGTGGTGGTGGGAGCTGGGCTGGGCCCCGTCCCCACTCAGCTCAGCCCCCTGAGAGCTGGAGAGGCCGGAGCAGACGGGCCATCACTCTAGCCATGGCTTATTTTTAAAACACATTCTAAATTCAGAGCATATGTATACCAGCAAGGCACACCTGTGCACATGCAGGCATGTATACACACATGCACATGGACATGCATAGGAGTGGAGTTTGTGGAGGTGAGATGCAGGAGATGAGACCAAAGGGCCCTGCTGCCACTTGGCATTAAGTGGGGTGTGTGTGTGTGAGGGGGGAGGGGGGCGGGGCTTGGTCAGTTCGGCCTCCCTGTGTGCTCGATCCTGTTTGAATACAAATGTCCAGGGAGGAGATGACTGGCTGTGGATATCACCCCTGAACCCCCACAGCCCTGAGTTTCGCAGATCTCCGGGACTCCCAGGCGATGGGCCAAGCCCGCCTGCTTCTCTGGCCCAGATCCCACCTCTGCTCTGGCTGCCGGGTGGGCGTGGTGTGTAGGAATCAGCCCTGGCCACCTGACGTGATGAGAAGTGTGTGCCAGAATGCACACACACAGGTGCCCGTGAATATACATACCTGAACACACGTACCTACACAAAGGCATATGCATACACATGCACACAAACCCATGTAGGCACACAGTGCACACACACGCGCGCGAGAGCGCACCTATATATACACATGCACTATGTGTATGTATACACACATACACCAAGCCTTTCGCACAAACACACATAGGTGTACACACATATGTACAGGCACACCCCAAAGAGTAGGGGCAAAGCTTAGTGGTCATTTAAGCACAAGCCTATCAGGAAATGGGGTGAAATCACAAGGCTGAGTTCTTGAATCCTCTCACGTCCCTCCGGGTACAACGCCTGAGACCACCAGGGTCCAGGTGCCTGTGAGCAGTGGGATTTGTGGAAAGAAAAGCTCCTCTTAAAGGAAGTGCTCCCCAAATGCTAACCACATCAGCTTGTCCTGTGACATCTCGGAGGAGTTAGGGGTGTCACTTGATCTGGGCTCTGGCTCCATCGGGGAGCGGGAGAACCTCACCCACAGGCGCTTTATTCCAGGGAACGTGGTGTGGACAGTGTCAGAGAGTGTGACCTGTGGGGGCACTGGGGGGTGTTTTCAGCCCTTCCTCCCAGGAGGGCCCTGCCTATAGCCAGTGGGTACCCCAACGGTGGGGAGTGGAGCCCGACCCCCTAAAATCAGAATTCGGAGTCCAGTGAAGCCCTCAAACTGCCCGCTGGAAGGGTGTGTCCGGGAGAACGGGGGTAAGCCTGGCCAGAGCTGATGGCTCCGTCCTGGAGACGGGAGACCAGTGCTGTCCCAGGTCTGTCTCCATCTCCTCGGCAGGCCCAGAGGGCCAGGTCAACTTTGGGAGTCAGAGGCAGGGATTCCGGGGACCCCAGAGCACTCTGAACCAGGGTGTGTGTGCAGGAGCCCAGGGGTGTCCGCAGAGGCCTTAAACAGGAGCTGGTATGGGGGAGGGGCCAGCCGGCTCTAGCTAGGTGTGTCCAGCCTGTTTGCAAAACCACTGTGCGCTTTAAGCCCCCGCCACGGAGGGCCAGGAGCCCGGGAGCCAGACTTCAAAGGGCTCGGTGCCGTCTGTCCCGGCAGATGCAGATCTGGGTGCACCTTTGCCCCGCTGTCTGTGCCGGTTCCACACACCGGCCCGGGCTTCACGCAGCTTCTCCCAGGTCCTCGGGCACCGTTCCTGGCCAGAGAGCCTCCAGGACACCCCACCGGCTCTTCCACCGGCTCACTTTCTGGCAAAGCATCTGACACTGTCTCTACGCGGTCAGTTCCCTGCCCGGGCCTTTGCAAGGAGCCTGACCCCCCCAGGGCCAGCCAGGGCCGCCGGATGACGCTCCGCACTTATACAAAGTGGGGAGGTGGCCGCTGCCGCCGGGGACCCTGCCGCCCGGACGTGACTCAGCAGCTGGATCTCAGAATTACTGTCCGTTCCTCCTGCTCACACCCTCTTCTGCTGCCTCCAGCCATGCACAGCGGCGGAGGCCCAGCAGCAGCGCCCCCTGGAGCAGGGGCAGGTTCGGCGTGGAAGGAGCCATGCCCACCTCTCGGGCCGCACGTGACTCTGGGGTTGGAGGGCGCCCTGCCGTAAGGCGTGCGAGGTTCGTGGTCCAGAAGGTGCCTCCTCAGCCCCTCCTGGCCTGTCTCCCCAGGACTCAGAGCTCCTGAAACCCTCAGAAATCCCGAAGCCACAGAGCACTAGGCGCCTGTCTCGTTCTAACGAGGTGAGTGTGGGCGGCTCCTGGTGGCTCCTGGAGGAGGGCTGGTCACCAGAGACCAGACGGAGACCAGGTACAAGCTCGGACCTGTCAGCCCCTCCCCCACGCCTCAGAGGGAAAGGGGCCGGACGGAGATGGAGGTAACGCTCCCCCACGCCTACGGGAGGAAGCCTCCAGGGAACCCCAACAGCGCGGGGTTCGGGAAGCTCCCGTGTATCGGGAGGGTGAGGCTCGCTGGGCTGAGGGTTGCCGTAGTCCCACCAGAACCATGCCAGCCCAGCCCTACGGCTGTCGGCCGCCTTTGGTCTGAGCTCCTGGCCCGTCCTGCCAGGCCCCCTGGGGCTGGCTGAGCCTGCGAGGGAGCCGTTAGGTCCCCCCAGAACTGGGCTGGGGCCTGGGCAGCCTGGCCAGGGCAGCCCCCCGGCTCCCTCAGAGCCGCACATGGCTCCCACATCCCCTGAAAGGGCTTTCTATTAATAGCCATTAAGTCCTCTCAACGCTCGGAAGGAAGTATTTATTACGTGGGTCCTGAGCCAGCCAAGTCCCGAGGCGGCGTATTAAACAGTGAGCATCGAAGTAATAAATGAATCGTTGATTTTCAGTAGCCAGGCCATGGATGCATCTGCTCTAGGCTGCCGGGCAGCCATGGGTGCCCCTCCTGGGTGGGGGCTGGGCGGCGGGCGAGGGCGGCAGGACCACGGCGGTCTCTGAGCAAGGGCTCGGTGCAGGGGGGCTGTTTGCAGGCGGGCCCAGAGCGGGGAGTGAGGAGGGGAGGGGGAGGAGGGATGGGCAAAGAGCCATGGTGGCGCCTGTCATTGCTGGTTACCTCTGGGGGCTTAACCCCTCTCAGAAGCCGCCCTGATGCGCTCTGAGCAAGGGGAGGTTGGCACATGGATCTACCCACTCGGTGCGGGAGGACCTGGTGGTGCCGGTGCCCAGGACTCACTGCTCAGCCTGCTCTGGGCCTGAGGCAGGAAAGGTGAGCCCGGAAGGCCCTGGGTGGGCACCTCACAGTGCCCGGGCCGCCCACTGCAGTTAAAGCAGAGCGGAGGGTCTGTGGCCTGGGCACCCAGCGTGTCTGAGGGTCTGTGTGCTCCACGCAGGCCACTGGGACGGGACAATGGACGCTGCGCTGCTTCGGTAAAAAGGGGCGCATGGAATTCTGGGTTAGCTGACTGCATCCTTCCCGCCTACTCCAGGGAGGTTGTGGTGCCCTCGGAGGTTGGCATTTTGGGCAGCCTGCCCTGACGTTGGCCTCTCCCTCACCCCTCCTTCCTCTTCTGTTCCCGTTACCCCAATATTAGACGTGCCAGAGGCTGGCACCAGAGGCGCTGGCCCTGCTCCCAAAGGCTAAGCCGGGCCACAGCCGGCTTCCCCCACCGGGGCAGGGTGGCTCCGAGGGCATGAGGGTCTGAAAAGGCGGGCGGAGGACAGAGGAGGATCTCTAGCAGGTGGTCAGTCCTGCTCCCTGCCTCCCACCCCACTAAGCAGGGATACCAGTGAGGGACGGGGGGGGGGGGTTTGGGGATGGACAGGCTTCTCGGGGGACAGCCTCCGTTTGGGAGGGGAGAGTAAGAGCCCAGACAGCCAGAAAGCCAGGGGAAAGGCGCCTGAGCCAGAAGTAGGAGCATTGAACAGGATGTCCAGAAATGCCATCTCCAGCGCCAGGTTTGACTTCGTCCTCGCTGACTATTCAAGTCACACGATGCGGGATGGAACCTGGGAGGGAGACGCTGCCAAGACCCGGATTTCACCCTGTTTGATTCTGCACAAGTAAGTGTGGAGAGCAGGTTGTGTCTGAGAACGAGACACGAAGACACCAGCAGGTAGCCATGTGCGAGGAGGACAGGGCCAGCGCCCGGCCGCTCTGCCCGCCAACGCCGGGGCCTCAGGCCGCTCGGTGTGAAACGGGGCGGTGGTGGCAGCCCCGCTGTCGCGTGCCCTGGCTTCCAGCCGGAATGGGCAAGGAGCACAGTGTTCCCGCTGGTCCGAGCCCCGGGGTCAGGGCCTCCACTGCCCCGTCTGTGAAAGGGAGATGGGAAGACCTCGCCTGGGGGTTTGTGGGACCAATTGCATAGGCTGCATGTCTTGGAGGGAAAGACTCTGTCACGAGCCCTGCTCCCGGATGAGAACGTTGAGACTTAGGAGAGGCGAGGAGTCATTTAGGATCCATGCTCCCTGCTCAGATCCGCTGCCTGTGCACACCTGAGCCCTTTTGACAGACAACCGCCTCCTCCAGATCAGGGACGGGTGTGGCCTGGTGGCGGAGTGCCGAGGGACAAGGTCGCCTCCAGCCCAGGACCCTCACTGCCAGCATTTCCATGCATCCCTTCCAAACTCTTTACAAGTTTTCTCTGTCATGTGGTTTGATCATGTCTATCACACCTTCACTCTAAGGCTTTCATTTTAGCTTTTTTAAAAATATATTTTTTAATTGATTTCAGAGAGGAAGGAAGAGGAAACATCAATGATGAGAGAATCATTGATCGGCTGCCTCCTGCACGCCCCCTACTGGGGATCGAGCCCACAACCCAGGCAGGTGCCCTTGACGGGAACCAAGCCCAGGACCCTTCAGTCCGCAGGCCCACACTCTAATCAGCTAGGGCAGAGGTCGGCAAACTGCAGCTCGTGAGCCACATGCGGCTCTTTGGCCCCTTGAGTGTGGCTCTTCCACAAAACACAATGGCCTGGGCGAGTCTATTTTGAAGAAGTGGCGTTAGAAGAAGTTTAAGTTTAAGAAATTCGGCTCTCAGAAGAAATTTCAATCATTGTACTGTTGATATTTGGCTCTGTTCACTAATGAACAGAGTTTGCCGACTGGGCTAGGGCATAATTTAGCTTTTTAAAGTCTACATTTATTCCTATTAAAACGCTCAACAGACCTTTTTTTTTTCTTCTCCTTTTCTTTTTCCCCAAGTACAAAGGCCTAAAGAGATGCAGGATTCAGATAAGATTTCAGGCAGGTGTGGGCTGTTGCTTTCTCCATTGCTAAAGCCTAAATTTCAGCCTGTTCAGTTCCAGGCTGCCGAGATTCCTCTGGCGGGGAGCGGGGTTCCTCTGACGCCGGTGAGCCTCCACAGAGGCCACTGCGACGACAGAGAGGCCGTGGCGGGGGCAGTCAGTGAGGTGGCCAGGCAGAAAGCTTTATAACCCAGGGATGGACTTTGCTCAGCGAACATGACAGGCTATCTGGAACCTTTTTCAAACACCGTTTTTGCTGAAGACATCACAGTTTATCAATGCCAATGGCACGCTTTGTGTAACACGGTTATTGATGTTTCTTTTAGGTTGTTTCCCATTTTTAGCTGATGCTGCAGACGACACTGCCACGTTTTTACCCAAGGTTTTGGGAGAGACTTTCCTTAAAGAGCTCTAGAAGGCCAGCGCGGGGGTCAAAGGACGAGAGGGGGGTCACTGCCTAATTAAAAGGTGGCTTGCGCTTAGGCAAGTAGCTCAGTTTGTTAGAGCATCGACTTAATACGCCAAGGTTTCATGCTCGCTCTCCAGTCGGAGCACATAAGAATCAAACTCTGAATGCCTAAATAAGTGGGACAGCAAATCATATCGATGTTTCACTCTCTCCTCCTCCTCCTCCTCTAAAGATCAATTTTAAAAAAAGGAAAAAGAGCCGAAACGGGTTTGGCTCATTGGTAGAGCGTCGGTCCCGGGTTTGATTCCGGTCAAGGGCATGTACATTGGTTGCGGGCACATCCCCAGTAGGGGGTGTGCAAGAGGCAGCTGGTTGATGTTTCTCTTTCATCGACGTTTCTAGCTCTCTATCTCTCTCCCTTCCTCTCTGTAAAATATCAATAAAATATATTTAAAATAAATAAATAAAATAAAAAAAAGGAAAAAGAAAACAAAAAGGTGGCACTTCAGAGCAGAGTGCCCTCCGCCTGCTGGCCTGCCTGGGTTACCAACCCACCCCTCCCTCAGCTCATTTCTGGTCTCTCTAATTCCCCCACATTTTTTGTTAATTGTTGGAAAAATATTTATATGGCATTTCATTAATTACTCATGAGTCAGATTGTTTACTAGTAATGACATAATTGTTACTAATCACATTTCCCCTTTTGAGGACTATTCGCCCAACTGAAGAAGACACTGTGTTTGGAAGGCTTGGTTACATGTACACATTACCTGCATGGAGACCCTGCACTGTGCTGGCCTGCCCCTCACCACCGGGGGGCAGCGAGGTGCTGCGGCAGAGGCGAGCGCCACACAGGTCACCTTGTGGGTCCTTTGGAGCCTCACTTTAAAGTCGGTTGGGTTTTTTATTAAGCTTTTATTTTGAGATGACGTAGGTTCCCATACAGCTGTAACCCCCAAGCGTCTTGCACAGCTCGGGTCAGCACCACATCCGGGACGTGGACACTGACACGGCCCAGTACAGAGCATCCCGTCCCCCAGGGTTGCTTTTCTCTCACCACCCCAAGTCAAGTCTCCGTCCATCCCCACAGAGCCCCCTTTCCCTCTGGTGGTCCCCATGCTCTTGTCCTGTGGTCTGTGTCTCTAAGTTGTGTTTTGTTTTGTTTTATTGCTTAATTCCTTCACTGTTTTCACCTAACCTTTCCCACCTCCCCTCCCCTCTGACAGCTGTTGGTCTGTTCTCTGTATCTATGAGTCTGCTTCTATTTTGTTTGTTAGCTTATCTTATTCAGTTGAATCCACGTGTAAGTGAAGCCATACGGTGCTTGTCTTCCTCTGACTGGCTTCTTCCACTTAGCACAGTGGTCGGCAAACTCTTTAGTCATAAACAGCCAAATATCAACAGTACAACGACTGACATTTCTTTGGAGAGCCAAATTTTTAAAACTTAAACTTCTTCTAACGCCACTTCTTCAAAATAGACTCGCCCAGGCCGTGGTATTTTGTGGAAGAGCCACACTCAAGGGGCCAAAGAGCCGCATGTGGCTCACGAGCTGTGGTTTGCTGGCCACTGACTTAGCACAATGCTCTCCAGACCCATCCGTGCTGTTGCAAAGCCACAAAGATGCTTCACGTTGCCCTGTTATAGCCACATCCATGACCCACCTTACCCTGCACTCCCTCGTAACCCTTGGCCACCACGAGTCTGTCCTCCATTTCTATAAGCTGTCACTTCGAGAATGTTCCATAAATGAAACCACAGGCTATGTGACTGGGGTTGGGCGTTTTGCATGCAGCATCCTTCTAGCAAGATCCACCCCGGCTGCTGTGGGCCTGCACAGGTCAGTCCTTTTTACCGCTGCGTAGTGAGTGTTCCATGGTGCGGGCGGACCCGTTTGTAACCAGTCACCGTCAAAGACCACCTGGGCTGCTTCTAGGCGTTGGCCGCTATGAACACACCTGCGGGGAATGTGTGCTGGCTCGGCGGGGAGGGCCCGAGCAGCCGGACAGAGACAGCCCTGGGGCGCCTCCGTTTAGGCCAAGCACACGCAGCATTCCAATACATAATTGAACAGGCTTTTTGCGTCTGGACACAGTGTAATGGGCTACCAGGAAGGGCCATTTGGGCTCAAGTTCCAGCAACCTTAAAAAAAAAAAACCAACAACAACAGCGCTATCTCAGAACAAAAGGATCTGGAAAAGGAATAGACATCGATTAACAGTAATACCACCATTTCCACCGTGATTAAAAGGAATTGCTAAGCCAGTGCTTGTGCTGAATTCAAGCATTTCCTAAAGTCCCAGGTGAACCAAGACTCTCTGATGGTTCTGCCGGAGAGAAAACTGCCTCAGTGTTATAGCCCAGAACCGAGTTGGAGAGCCTGCCCCCCCCCCCCCATCCTTCCGGAAAGAAGCTTCCACCCAGAGCGGGCCAGGGGGCCAGGTCAGGGTCCGTGTCCTCACGAAGGGAGAATTGTGACTCTCTTCTCAGTCTCCAGACGACGTCTGGGTGAGACCAGACGCATGACATGGAGACCTGGGCTTGGACTTCACATTTGGTGCTGTCAGGTTTAAAAACAAACAAAAAAAATATTTTAGCTATTTGAGTAGTTGTGAAGTGGAATGTCAGTCATTGTCACTTTAATTTGCATCTCCTTGGTATCTCCTGGCCGCTGGACCTCTTTTGATGTGATGATTGGCCATTGTAGGGTCCGCTCTGATTTTTATTCACCCGTTGTTCCTTTCCTGACTGCTTTTGGACTGACTAATCAAATGTTCTTGCTTTTTTTTTCTCTTCCATTTTCATCTATATTTTTTTTATTGTGATAGTATTGCAGATATCTCCCATAATCAAATGTTTCATATTTTTCCGTTTTGCTGCTTCTACTGGCTTCTTAGCCAAACCCTTATGTTAAAAAATTTTGTTTTTGTGGTTTTTGCTCTAGGGCTGGATATCCTTGTATCAAATTCTATTTTGAGTCATTGTTGTATTACATCAGCCTTCTCTCTGTATACGGGAGCCTTCTCGCCGCTCACTTCTCGCTACACACCCTGAAGTTCCCATCCCACAAATATACCAGCTCCCAAATGCAAGAGCCCTCTGTCCACCCCGTCCTTTGTGCTATGGTTATGCCTTTTACATATATATATATTTAAAACCATCACACAAAATAATTAGGTATGTTTCTTCCTTGAGGAAATGGTAGGGAGAAAAAGCATTGCCACTGCTACCCCCTTGCTGACCTGCTGACTGCTCCCCGGCTGTCCTTTTCCTCCTGTTTGTCCAAGTTTCACCCGGTCCCCTGTCCTTTCACCGCGATGGACATCTTCAGCATTTACTGTAGGACCTGCGTGCTGGACACACATTCTCTCGACTTCTTCTGGAAACATCTTTATCTGCCCTCACCTTTGATTTTTGTTGGATATAGGGTTTGGAGATAAGTTTTTTAAATTCAGCACTTTACTGGTTTATACCATTGTTTTCCATTTTAGATTGTGTCTGATGAGAAGGCAATGAAAATTCTTTTAAAAATATATATTTTATTCATTTTTTCAGAGAGGAAGAGAGAGGGATAGAAAATTAGAAACATCAATGAGAATCATCGATCAGCTGCCTCTTGCACACCCCCTAATGGGGATGTGCCTGCAACCAAGGTACAAGCCCCTTAATCGGAATTGAACCCAGGACCTTTCAATCCACAGGCTGACGCACTGTCCACTGAGCCAAACCGGTTTCAGCACAATGAAAATTCTTGTCATTGTTCCCCTGAAGGTAACGTGTCTTTATTTGCTGGCTGCTTTCAAGACTTTCTCTTTATGGTCTTCAACAGTCTGACTGTGATGTGCCTGTACGTGTTTTTTCTTAATATGTGTTCTGAGGTTTTGCAGAGTTTTTTATCTATAAATCAATCTTTCTCATCAAATTTGTGGACTCTGGCCATAATTTTATCAAATAAAGTGTCTGCCTATTCTCTAAGGCTTTGTTGATTTTTTCTTCAATCTTTTTTCTCTTCTTCAGATTGAAAAATTTGTATTGATCTGTCTGTAAGATCACTGACTCTTCTTGCTATTTCCAATCTGCTGCTAAGCCAGTGCAGTAAAATTTTCATTTCAATTGTACTTTTCAGTTCTAGAACTTCATTCTTTTTTGTTGTTGTTGTTAATCCTCATCCGAGGATGTTTTTCTATTAATTTTTAGAGAGTGGAAAGGAGGTAGGGAGGGGGAGAAAGAGAAACATCACTGTGAGACACATTAATTGTTTGCCTCCCATATGTGGAGGATGGAATCGACAACCCAGGCCCTTGACCAGGAATTGAACCCTTAAACCTTCGGTGTGCAGGCTGGTGCTCTAACCACTGAGCACACCAGCCAGGGCTGGACTGCCCGTTCTTTTTTGTACTTGCTAATACTCTGCAGTCTTTAATGATTAAGACCATATTTTCATTTAATTCTTTGAACACACCTATTAGAGTTGCTGTGTAGTCTTTATCTGTAAATATGACATGTGGGTTATACAGGGGTTGCTTTCTGTTGACTACTTTTTTCCCCTATGGTTTACACTTGGTGGTTTGCATGTCTAGTATATTTTGTGTGTGTATACTAGACATCGGTCAGTTATAAGTTGTAGAGACTCTGGACCATCTTCCACAGAAGAGTTCTGACATCTGTGGTAGCTGGCAGGCCAATTACTGTCTTTATCGCCTTGACTTTTTACAGGCTTGGTTTTATTCTTTGTTAGGCTGGATCTGAGAAATGTCCGTGGTGTCCCCTACTTGGCAGGAGTCAATGTTCGAATCTCTCTTGCAGGTCTTGTCAAGTTTTGCTTTACACATTGCTATGGCAGGTCTAGTGCAGGCCTTTAGAGGAGGGTTAGAGGTGGCTCACAGGCCACATCTTGGCCGTTGAGCTAAGAATAGTTTATATATACATAATCTTTTTTTTTTTTTTTGTTTTTTTTTTGTTTTTGTTTTTTTGGCTTTTTTTTTTTTAAATAAATCTTTATTGCTCATATTATTACAATTGTTTCTCCTTTTTCTCCCCCATAGCTCCCTTCCACCTGATTCCCACCCCACCCTCTGCCCTCTCCCCCTCCCCCCACTATTGTCCTCATCCATAGGTTATACAATTTTAATCCAGTCTCTGCACCCCACACCCCTTTCACCCTGATAATTATCTATCCACTCCCTTTCTTTGCCCCTAATTCTATTATATTCACCAGTTTATTCTATTCCTGAGATTTTTAATTCACTTGACCTTCTTCCTCTTCTTAAGTAATACCTTTCAGCATTTCATATAATGCTGGTTTGGTGGTGATGAACTCCTTTAGCTTTTTCTTATCTGTGAAGCTCTTTATCTGCCCTTCAATTCTGAATGATAACTTTGCTGGATACAGTAATCTTGGTTGTAGGTTCTCCCTATTCATCACTTTGAATATTTCTTGCCACTCCCTTCTGGCCTGCATGGTTTCTGTTGAGAAATCAGCTGATAGTCGTATGGGTGCTCCCTTGTAGGTAACCAACTGCTTTTCTCTTGCTGCTTGTAAGATCCTCTTTTTGTCTTTTACCCTTGGCATATTGATGATGATGTGTCGAGAAGAATTTTTCTTTGGATTCCTCTTGTTTGGGGTTCTGTAGGCTTCCTGTACTTGTAACTCTATTTCTTTCACCAGGTGAGGGAAGTTTTCTGATATTATTTCTTCAAATATGTTTTCAGTATTTTGCACTCCCTCTTCTTCTGGCACCCCCATAATTCTGATGTTGGTGCGCTTGCAGTTGTCCCAGAGGCTCCTTACACTATCTTCAACTTTCTGGATCCTCTTTTCTTCATCCTTCTCCAAAGGAGTGTCTTTTGGCTCTTTGACCTGATTCTTGTGTTCTTCCATTCTGCTGTTGGATCTCTGCATAATATTTTCCAATTTAGTCAGTTTATCTATACTTTTTAGTTGGGTCTCATGAATTTTATCGAGCTTTTCTAGGATATTGTTGCATAACCTTAGAACCGTAGTTCTGAACTCTATATCCTCCATCTCTTTTGTTTGAGATCTATTTCCTTGTCTCGGCATTATCACTATTTTTCAGAGTTGGTAGGATGGCTTTGTGTGTTTGGTGTCCTATATAGCACAGTGGGTCAGCCTCCTCAGTTACCTGAGGTAGACACTCTTGGTGATCCCCTTTGTGGACTGCGTGCACAGCCTTGTTGTAGCTAAGTCTCTATTGTTGTGAATTGACCTTCAGGCCAATTGGATGTGGGTATCAGCTGTGTCTACTCTGGGATAACTTCTGTATTGGACACAGTCTTATAGGATCAGACTTGAAAAACTGCAGAAGCCTCTGCTCAGCTTGGATGGGGTGGAGTCTCAGAGCAAGAGCGTGGGTGCCCCAGGGGCTCGCCCGGACTTGGGCTGGTCTCTGTAGTCTGGAGCTTCTGACTCCTTCCGCTACAGAGAGGCCGCCACCTTGTACAGAGAGGCAGCGGCAGCCTCCGCGGTCAGACCTGGAGCTTCTGACTCCTTCCGCTCCAGAGGGGCGGCGGTCAGACCTCAGCGCGTACTTGCTCGCACGTGCGTCTGTAGACCCTGCCGGCTGCGGCTCCCGGTCCCTGGTCTCCCAGTCTCCGAGTCTCTGAGTCTCTGGGTGCCTTTCTCTGCAGTCCAGACTCCACCCGTATGAGCCTGGGACCACGGAATTTCAGCCGGGGTTGGGTTCAGTACAGTCCGAAAGGGTTCCGTGCAATCGGGGATTCCTCCCCTCCCACCGCCAGGCAGGTATTCGGCGGCCGCGTGCGCGAGCGTCTCCTACCTCAGTGATTTTCGGCTCCCAGTCCGATCCGTGAGCCTCTCTCTTTCTTTCTAGTTGTAGCTATTCCACTCCGCCCGCTTTCCTGACGTTTTGGTGAAGTCCTTTTTTATTTTAGTTGTTTTTTTAATTAAATTGTTGATGAGGCGGCAGCTTAGGAGACTGCCTAGGCCGCCATCTTGGATGTTCTCTACATAATCTTTTTTTAATGTTTTTATTTATTTTAGAGAGGGAGAGGGAGAGAAACATCGATCCACTGCCTCCTGCACATTTTGAACTAGAAACCGGGGCATGTTCCCTAACTGGGAATTGAACCAGCAACCTCTCAGTACACGGGACAATACGCAATCAACTGAGCCATACGGATTAGGGCTAATTTTTATATTTTTATATAATAGTTTTTTAAAATCCCAAGGAAACATTTGAGACAGAAACTAAATATGGCCCTAAAGCCTGAAATAGTTATCTGGGCTTTCACAGATAAAGTCGGCTGACCCCTGGGGCGGTGGTCCTCAAGCTACTGCCCCAGCTGAACTGAATGTCAATGAGGTATCAGTGAGGCCTTTCTGTAGCTGCGCTTGGCCTCCAGTCTGTGCCATTCTCAATTCTGTAACACATCTTCCTGGTAAGCTGCATGGAACCTCATCCTACACATGCCGAACACAGCAGAAGCCAAGGACTTACAGCCGCCACCCCCCCCCCCCCTGCACCCCCTCTAGACTCTGACTCTCCACAGGCCTAGCTCCTTCCTGTGCTCTGCCTGCCTCGGGGTGCCAGCCACCACAGCACTGATTTTCGCCTCCTCACTACAATGCACCATGCTACACTACCAACAAGTAGCAGCTGTGTTCACATGTACAGTTACTTTATTTCCTTTGCGAAAGTTACTCTAGCCCTGGCTGGTTTGGCTCAGTGGATAGAGTGCAGGCTTGCAAACTGAAGGGTCCCAGGTTCCATTCCAGTCAAGGGCACACGCCCGGGGTTATGGGCTCAATCCCCAGTACGGGGTGTGCAGGAGGCAACCGATCAGTGACTCTTTCTCATCATTGATGTTTCTATCTCTTTCTCCCTCTCCCTTCCCCTCTGAAATCAATAAAAATATTTATAAAAATCAGATTAACAAGATTCTGTTTTTTTTTTTTTGTGTGTGTGTGTGTTTTCATTTTTTAAAAAATTTATTAAGGTATTATATGTGTACATAGCTTACCATTGGGCCCCCCCCCCAACCTCCCATACATGCCCTCCCTCCCCAGAGTTCTGTGTTCGTTAGTTGTACATATATGCATGCACACCAGTCCTTCGGTTGTTCTCTTATCTCCCCCCAGGTCTCCTTCCCCTCCCTGCTGTCATTTGACAGTCTGCTTGTTTTATGGTGACTATCTCAGAACCACACGAATAGAATCCACTCATTTGGCAGTCTGCTTGTTTTATGGTGACTATCTCAGGACCACACGAATAGAATCCACTCCTCCTCTGGTTCACCCCGCCCCCCCAGGTCCCACCACTTCCCAGGGTCACATGGCTCTCCCGGGGCACATGGCTCTCCCGGGACTATTTTGTGTGTGTGTGTGTGTGTGTTTAAGTTACTTTAAATGTACTTTCCTTACACAAGAAACTTATATGCAGTTAAAAGTAAGGATTCATTTTGCGGTGTTCCCAAAATGTGTACCCCTGCCTATTCCATGGGACGTGCACCTGGGTGGGGAGTGGGGAGTGGGGGCAGTTAGACTACAAAGTAAAAGGCAAAGTCCCTAAACTCAAAAGTGTTCCGTCAGGGACACAGGAAAGGAGTGCTAACAGGAGAGGGGTCCACACGCTGTGGACCTTCAGAGAGAGGGGCTGTTCATTCCAACCCTCTGGAAGGACCCGTGGCAAGGTGGGCTCGGAGGTGCGTCTGGGGGCAGCACTGGGGAGCTGGGCTGTGGGGTCTTTGGTCATAGCGGGAAGGTAGTAACCTTGCTCCACTTCAGGGCACTATTACTTCCTAACACCCGAGTCACAAGAAGGCACAAGACAGGGGGTTTTGCAAGGGCTAACTGCCTGCAGCCCAGCGGCGGGATGGAGCTAATCCGGTGTCCTAACTGGTTCCGCCTGAGGCCTCCAGCTTGGGGAAAGGTAACCAGGCCAGGTGATGGCAGCAGGCCCGCACAGAGGTCACCTGTGTCCACATGCCGCTGTCACCCAGGTCACCCCTGACCACATGCTGTCAGTGACCCCAGGGCCATGCCTGTGTCCACAAGCCATTTTCAGTGACCGCCCCCCCAACTCCTCCCAGGGTCATCCCGAGTTCACAGTGGCTCCCGGGTCGCGTCTGTGTCCAGAAGTTGTCAGTGACCCCCCCACCCCCACCCGTGGCTGCCACCCCACCTGGGGGATCTGCGTGGTGGGGCGGGGCCGCCCGGTCCCCAGGTGCGATGGAGGGGCCCCCTCAGCCGTGTGCACCCGCCCTGGAGGTCGTGCACTCCGCGAGGGGTTAACCCTGTCCAGGGAGCCCCGCAGCGTCCCCTCCGCTCCGGGCGGCTAGGTCCCTGGTCCGCCCAAAGGGAGGCGCCGGTCTCCGGGGCGGCGGCTCCCAGCCCCGCAGCCGCTGAAGCTCGGCTCTCGGCCGCCGCCCGCTCCACCGCACCCCGCGCCGCCGGGCTGCCTTTCGGTCGGAGGGCAGCGCCAGCGCAGGCAGGGAGCCCTCCCCTTTAAGACGCGCGTCCCGGAAGTGGTCCCGCGGCAGCGCCGGTACCGGAAGTGGAGGCGCCGGCAGCTGCGGGCGGCCGGCCGGGGATCTTCCTCCCGCTGCCGGGCAGGCGTCGCTGTCGCGGCCGGCGGCGCCGCTCGGGCTCGGGCTGGCCGGGGACGGCCTCGGGGCTGCCCATGGGGCGCGGGGGGCCGGGTCGGTGACGCCGGACGCCCATGGACGCCCCTGAGGAGCCGCTGCCGCCGGTGATCTACACCATGGAGAACAAGCCCATCGTCACCTGTGAGTGCCCGTCGGCGCGGGAGGGGGCGGCGGCCGTCGCAGGCTGCCCGGCTCCGGCTCGCTCGCCCCTCGGTCCCCTCGGTCCCCTCGCACCCCGCCGGGCCGCTCCCGGGACGGAGGTGTGGCCGGGGCGGCGGCGGCGGCGGGCCTCGGTCCCGCGAGCGACCTCTGACCCCGTGGAAGACGCCGTCCCGGGCCGTTTCGTGCCGTTTGACAGCGCCCGGCGCCGGCGCGCGTCCCGGGCTCGGCCGTTCGGCCTGCGGCCGCGGGGTCCGGCCTCCCGGCCGGGGGTCGTGCTGTCCTCTGGGTCACGCCGCTCCCCGACCTCGGGGTGGGGTGGGGGCCCTCGTGGCCCGCAGACGGGAGCGTGGGAGAAGTTTGCGTGCGTCTCCCGTGTTTGTACCTGGGTCCGGTGTTAAATGGAGGGCGCAGCGCAGGTAGTCTGGCTTGCACGGGCGCGACCCGTTCCGGACCGAACCGGGACCGGGACGGCGGGCCAGGGCTGCGCCGGGCGCACCTGCTCCTTGAGTTTATGCCCCGAGCCCGCAGGCTCTCTCGCCTGCCCGGATGCTGTTGCCGGGGAGAAACCCATTTCACAGATGAGGTCGTGGAGGTTAGCAAGGCCCCACTTGAGAATCCACACTCTGGACAACTAGACCTGCGGGCCCCCCCCCCCCCCTTTTTGCCACATTTATGCATACCCAGAGGGATTGTTTTCCTGTTACAGAAATCCCTCCTAATATTTACAGCCATAGCTTTAGAATTAAATACTTAAAAAATAACTAATGAGAAGGGTTGAAATGTTGGCTGGCATTTCGAGACTTGCAGAGAGGTATTCCGAGCTGTGTCAGTTTTGACTCTTGACAGGATCTTGCGTCTTCAGTTAATTTTTCAGATGGTCTTCCGTGCTCTGAAAGGAAGCACTTCTACAGCAACATCTGGGTGGCCAGGCCGTACAAGACTGTGTGTGCATATCTCTTTCTCTTTCCTCCTGTTTTTATTCCCCCCCCTTTTTTTTCTGATTAATGGACACACTCGTATGCTCCCTCTTGTCAGATCCCCGAGAAATTGTACATTTAAAACTTGCTACTTCATCTTGAATTGGTAAACTTGCTTAAGGAAATGAACAGTTTCATCTCAATTTGGAGACTTGAATGGTTCAGCAGTAGCTATTAAACCCCCCTTCACCGACCCCTCCCCCCAATACTTGTAACTGAAAGTCTTACTCGGGACTTAGGGTGTGTGGGGTTGACCTGGAGACCCTCAGTTCCCAGGTGCTTTCTGATCCTCAAGGCACAGGAGCCAGTGCCACCCTCAGCACAGTCTTTTTTTTTTTATTTTAATTTTTAATTAATTTTTTTTTTCATTTTTTATTTTTCAGTGCAGTCTTAACGGGAGGTTTCCCGAAGCTTCTCCCCAGGTGGTGTGCACATTGTGCGTGCTGTTGGTAGGGGCACCCACATATCACGTCTCGTGCCCCTTAGCTTACTTTTTAATAGCAGTGTTTCTGTAGCTGTGTGTCTATACATTTCTGAGAAGTTCCTAAAGCTCTCTTGGATTCCACGTGACAGTAGTCTGTGTTTGAGAACCTGTTACTGTGTAGTTTCTTATGCACATGCAGGACAGCTGAGGTTTGTTACATTGGGGAAAGTTTTCCCCTGAGTAATGCTATGTGCACTGACGGTATCTGACTTAAAAGGCACCTCAGAAAAGAAAGCAGCGTCAGTAAACTTTCTGAGAAAGTTTGAAAGGTGAGAAAGATCCCTTTGGAAGTTAAAGACTTTTTTTTTTTTTTAACTTTTTGAAAGGCTGCCTTCATAGTTCAGCCTTGAAATGACATTTCGGTGTCTCTGGGCTGGGCTTTGGTGGCACTTGTCCTGGTTTAACTTCATACTTAGCCTTGTTCCATTCTTTCAGCTGCACATGCTTGGAGGGAGGAGCTAGTCTAAGCAGTGCGAAGAGAGGGGGAAAATCGCTTTAAAAAACCCATCCAGAGGCTTCACAGTTTTTGCTGTTATGTACATAGTTGTCTTTGTTTTCAAGAGTCCATTTACATCTTCTTGAATACCTACCTAGCCATTGTGCCCTTAGGAGGCCTGTGTTTGTTCGTTTTAAAGTGAAAGTAGAGTTTATGCTTGTTTTCAGTTTTTTTCTTCTTAATAGAATTTAGAACATCTTAGTGAAAATGAATTGTGCGTCGATCTTTGTGAGAAGAATGTAGAATATAACTGGTTCAGGTAAATTTAGGAACTGTTTATATGTGGCCATGAGAAGAATGGAAAGTCCCCAGAGATTAGAGGGAATTCATTGTTACTTGAAAACCTTGCTGAATTAGTATTCTGAAGCTACCTAAAAGTTTTAATGGCCTGCATCCATAGTTAAAAGTGTTTGCACCTGCCGCCTACCTCTGGCGCAGTGACTGCCTCAGCAGGGGATCTGGCAGGGATGCTTGGTGAACAGTAGTGGTACTAATAACGTGAGGACATTGGGTGATGAATTACCTAATTATAGCATTTTGAATACCTGTAGTGTAATTTATTAATCATGAAAAATCCACAGTGAAACTGAAATCCAGCAGATCCATTTGATCCAAATTTGTTTTAGCTTAATTTTTTTTTTTTTTTACCCCCAATCACTGGGTCAATTCTTTGGTTTAGAATAAAGACTTAATTAGGTTTCTGATCCAAGGGTATGTTAGGAAAGGTAAGTTCCTTTTCCAACTATCTTGTTCATGGACAGTTATTGGGATTCCACTGAGATGTAACCTTTCTTTGCTGAATGTCGACATGATACCTAGAATGGCACATACTATCCAAATGGGATTGTGTAGAATCTGAAAAATACCACTCTGTTCAAAGGCTCTGTTCTCACCAGTCACATCTTATATTGCCTATTTCTTTTGTCTGAATCTCTGTATTGGGGGTTCCAGATTTGATATTACAAGTTTTGAAAGAGAGAAAAAGGCAATCAAAAATGAGCAAATCTGTAACATTTTGTATCTGGTTGGAATCTGTGTTTTTTCCGCTTTAAGTTAAAGTATTAAAATTTGCACATCACAGTTTTCTGCCAAGCCTGAAAATACAGTGCTTGTGATTTTACTAACACCTCAGTTTCATTACCAGAAAAATACCTTTTAATGTCTTTTTTTAAAAATCAATACACATAAATGCAAGTCTTGGTCCATATTGGATTCTTAAGCCAATAGCAAATCGGCAGTTGAGAAGTGGGAGGAGCAGTAAAAACCTCAGCTGTTCCCTGGAGTGTATTTGGAGGGCAGGAGCTGCGGGCACTACCAAATGTGCTCACCTTGCTTTATTTGCCAGTCCTACCTGTGACTGGTTAAAATCAGGTCTTACACGTGTGACTTAGCGTTCCATAATCTCATCCTCATCTGTGAACTAGGGATGGTGATAGTACCAACCTGATAGGCGGAAATGGGGTTAGAAGAATGAATACTGTGAAGCGCTCAGAAGAGTGATCCGGGTGCAAAAGGTTAGCTACTGAGGAGAGATTCCTAAACTTTCTCTGTTCACAATTAGTGAACTTTAATTTAGTGTCTCAGAAATTTTTCCTGGCACTTAGGTAAAAAAGGATACTTAATAATTCCATTTATTAAGTAGTTAGGTACAAATAATTTTATTAAGTATTATATCCTAACAGCTATTTGAAAAAAATACATACTAGTTGGGGAAAAGTATATTTCATTCTTAGATAACCACAGCCATGTACTAGTGGGATGGTCGAACCTCTTGGGCACTGCAGGACTTCTCTAATCCGGGGGTCAGATTGCACACGCTGCCCTCTTTGATTTTTTTGGTGGTACTTTTATCACAACACCACCTGTTTTGTGATGACATCATTGAAAGCAATGTGCTATGATCTAATATTGAAACAATACCTGAAGTAGGGTGTAGCTGCATCCCTAGCATTGCTGCTTCCTCATAATTTCAACTGTCCCCTGGGGCCTCTGAGGGCTTGGTACCATGAGGCACCTCACCTGGGTACACAGTTTGGGAACCCATGTTAATAGTACGCTAGAGGCCCGGTGCATGACATTTGTGCACTGGGGGGGGGGGGGAGTTCCTCAGCCTGGCCTGTTTCCTCTCGAAGTCCGGGAGCTCTTGGGGGATGTCTGACTGCCTGCCTGACTGCCTGCTATGAGGACCAGGCCTAAGCCGGCAGTCGGACATCCTTTGCAGCCACTGCTGCTGCACTCGCCAGCCATGAGCCTGTCGCTCTCCTGTGGGAGCGCACTGACCACCAGGGGCAGCTCCTATGTTGAGCTTCTGCCCCTGGTGGTCAGTGCGTGTCATAATGACCAGCCATTACACTGTTTGGTCTATTTGCATATTAGCCTTTTATTATATAGGATATGATTATCTTGACTCTAGGGTGGATTAGGATGGATAATTTAGAAGTGAAAAGCTTCTATTTCAACTTGAACTTCAGTTCACATATCTGATTTACAAGATATATATGTTTCTAGTAAAGTAACATTTGGTTTATGCAAATGAAACTCAAAGGGTCTGATTTTTTTTTTTTTAAGTCCTAATGAATCTGAAGTAATCAAGTATGGAAGACATAACACATAAGCTAGTCTTTCCTAGAAGGGAACTGCTATGATGATGTGGACTACTCAGGAGATAGGAAAGGCTGAGTTGGTAATTTTTTTATTGGAAATACAAGTGACTCACTGAATAAATTTTTTTTTTGTCTAAAAGTGTTTGTTGGTGTGTTTTTTTTGCCAGTTGACAGTGTCTTTTCATATGAATTGCACAATTTAGTGTGTGTGGTCTCACAAGGGATCACTTGCAAATGTCCTGTTCCCTCTGCTTTCACCTGGTAACTTCAGGTCTGGATGACAGACCAGGGGTGTCGGAAAATACTTCATGGCTTTATTTTTGGTGGTACTTTTATCACAACAGTTCTTGGGGTGGAAGAACTTTTCCTCTACTATTCTAGGTTTTTCCGGCTGGTCTAATGATCAATGGAATTGAGACAGATTAACAAGAGAAAGTAACCAAATGTAATTGCATACTTAAGTATGGGAATCCCATGTACATGAGAGAATCAGCTACTCCACATACAGGAGAGGTTCAGCAACAGACAGGGGAAATGAGGAACATGTGACGTTCTGAGCTAAGGATGAGGTAAGGCATGTGGGGCTACAGAGGGGAGGAGGGATATTGCAGGATGATAAGAACAGATGTCCAGTAATTAGTAGTTTCCCCGCTCTATAGATAGGTAAAAAAAACTTATTTCTGGCAAAACTCTTGTTATGGGCAAGGCCCCTAATATATATATTAGCTAAATGGTAGCTCTAATGAGCACTGACCACCACGGGGCAGACACTCAATGCAGGAGTAGAAACCACAGACATGGAAACATGGAACAGACTGATGAATCTCAGAGGGAAGGGAGAGAGGGGAAGGTGGGAAGAGATTAACCAAAGATCTTATATGCACACCAGAGGCCGGGTGCACAGATTCATGCACTGGTGGGGTCCCTCAGCCTGGCCTTCAGGGATCGGCCGAAACCAGCTCTCTGACATCCCCTGAGGGATCCTGGGTTTCGAGAGGGTGCAGGCCAGGCTGAGGGACCCCTTGGTGCACGAATCCATGCACTGGGTCTCTGGTTTAAAATGAGGGAGAGGTACAAGTCTCAGTTGCCTTCACCTCAAAATAATCCACGTGTTCTGAATCCCTTACACTACAGACACCTCTTTCTGAATAGCTTCCGACTATATTAACCTCAGAGCCTCTGAGGCCTCTTCTAAACTAATCAAATCTTTCTTCAGTAACTGCTCTTAATGTGAATTTTCAGTGTATTCACAGTATTTTGGTTTTAGAGAATATTTGAATTTTAAATTAAAAATTAATGACTTTGGAGTCATTCCTACCTCCTCTTTTTCTCTCACAGCTAACATTCAGTCTATCAGCAAATATCATTTTCTCTTTAACATTTATTTAGAACTTAGCCACTTTTCTCCATTTTTACTGCTGCTCCTCCAAACCTATACCCCCTTCATCTTTCCCAGGGTTATTCCAGTGGCCTCCCAGCTAACCTCCCTATTTCTGTTTTAGCCCCTTGAAGCTAATTCTCTATGGGGTTAAGGGTGATCCCTCTAAAGGAGAAGTCACAGCATGTAATTCCTCAGGTCAAACCCCTCCAGTGACATCCATAGGCTCTGATCGATCCCCCTTGGGGGCCCCAGTACTAGCTTCCTGGCTGCAGCCCATACCTCTGTAGCCTTCGGGGCTGTGTTCCAGTGCCAGCACGACTCCCCTGATCCTCAGGGGTCCCTTCCTTCCTCCCGTGGTTGCTTGGTGCCACCCTTCACTCCACCTGTCGTTTAGCATCCCTTTGACTTCATTCACTTTTCTTGGCTCAGCACCCCTTGACATAAATATTTGTTTTTTCTTTGTTTATTGTTTCTCTACCCCTAACCCAGGCGGCCTACAAACTGGAATATGAGACCCAGAATTGCAGGGACTTTATCTGTTTCGTTCATTGCTGTCTGCACCACCTAGAACAGTGCTGGCACATAGTAACTGCTCAGTAAATAAAATTGGTGCTATAAGTAACGTAATGCATCTAACTTGGAAGCTTTTGATGGCATACATTTATTTTCTGTAAATACATGTTTTTATCAAGATGAGACAGCTTTGTAGAAAATACTTGGAGAATTTAAATTCTCATCACCTAGTCTTGTTTTTAGGTAAACTGCTATATGCTTAGTTTATTTGATAATGGAAAATTCTCTAGTTTTGACTGAGGAAATATTTGTTAATCCAGTAAAAGAAATAAAGTTATCTTGGATGCAAGGGCTTTATTCTTTGAAATGGGCCCTGAGTTGTGTTCACATACACGGTCTTTAGTACAAGTCAGCAGCTTCTGCGGTGGAGATTTAGGTTGGGAGCCATCAGCCCTGGCATTTGGATGAAGTCTTGAAAGAGATACATCTGTAACTTTAAAAACTGAACTTGAAATCTTAAAAGAGTGCATCAGTAAAACAGTTTTGTTTGGTTTTTATGGTAAAGAATGGAACCCAGGAGTGGAATTGCTGGGTCAGAAGGTGAGAGCATTTTAAAATTTGAAAACTGCTTCCTAAGCACCCTGTGAAAAAGCAGTGCTCCAAGTTACATTTACTACACTGGGTCGGAGTTATTTTAAAAAAATGTTTTGCCAGTCTGATGGATGGGAAAACTACCAGAGTTTTGTGTGTGTTAAAAAACAGGTTTATTGAACTTTAATCCTTATACCATAACATTTATCCATTATGAGTGGGCAGTTCTTTGACTGTTTATTTTTTTAGAGTTGTGCAACCATCACCGTAATTCAGTTTTAGAACATTTCTGTCACCCCAAGAAACTCAAGAAACTGTCGCCCCAAGTACTTTTCAGCAGTTAATCCCTGCGCCCACCCCTGGGCATCAATATCCACCACCCTGTTTTCTGTCTCTATAAACGCGTGTTTTCTAGATGTTTCACAGAAATGGAACCAGTGTTGGTGTCTGGCTTCTTTCACTCTGGGCTTTGAGGCTCATCCATGTTGTTTATCATTTATCATTTGTTCCCTTTTTATTGCTGAGTAGTATTCCACTATGTGGATGAATCACATTTTGGACTTGTTTTTTTATTTTTTATGGAAAGGTTCTTGGGAACAGAATTGCTGTTTTGTATGATAAGCTTATATCTAACTTTTAAAGAAACTGTCAAATTGTTTTCCAAAGTGGCTGTACTGCTTAACACTCCCACCAGCAATATGGGAGGGTCCACTTGTCTGTTTTTTTCATTATAGTCATCCTTGTGGGCATGAAGTGGTATCTGATTTTGGTTTTAATATGCATTTTCCTAATGATTAGGGATATTGAGCATCTTTGCTTGTTCTTATTAGCCATTTATATATCTTCTTTAGTGGATTATTTATTCAAATTTTTTGCCCATTTAAAAATTAGATTGTCATTTAATTGTAAGAGTTCATTATATTTTCTGGAAATATGGAGATGATTTCTGGATATTTTCTCAATGGTGTCTTTAAAGCATTAATGTTTTTCATTTTGATGAAGTCTAGTTAATATTTTTGTCTTATGAATTTTACTTTTAAAAAAATATGTATCTTATTTTTTTTACAGAGAGAAAGAGAGAGGGATAGAGAGTTAGAAACATCGATGAGAGAGAAACATTGATCAGCTGCCTCCTGCACACCTCCTGCTGGTGATGTGCCTGCAACCAAGGTACATGCCCTTGACCGGAATTGAACCTGGGACTTTCCGGTACACCGGCCAACCCTCTATCCACTGAGCCAAACCAGTTAGGGCTGGATTGTACTTTTAAAAAATATATATGTTTTATTGATTTTCACAGAGAGGAAGGGGGAGAGAGAGAGAGTCAGAAACATCGATGAGAGAGATACATTGACCAGCTGCCTCCTGCACACCCCCCACTGGGGATGTGTCCGCAACCAATGTACATGCCCTTGACCGGAATCGAACCTTGGACCTTTCGGTCCGCAGACCGACACTCTATCCACTGAGCCAAACCGGTTTCGGCTGGATTGTACTTTTGATAGCGTATCTAAGAATTCTTTGTCCAGCCCAAGGTCATACTTGTTTTGGTGTGCCCATACCTGATGATTAGCGAGTTTCTTTTTACGTGTTTATTGGTGATTGGACCTCTTCAGAATTACCTGTGTTTACTTTGACACTTAAGAGATATAGCAAAAAATATGTCTAGAAGATGAAATAGCACCAGGAAAAAATGTGCATTCCATTTTTATATTTTATATTGTATGTATTAGTTTTTGCTGTAACAAATGATCAGAAACTGGGTGGCTTAAAAGAACAGAAATTCATTTTCTCACAGTTCTGGGGACCAGAAGTTGAAAATCAAGGGGTCAGCAGGGCTGCACTCCTTCCCAGGCTGTTAGGTGAGAATCCTTCCTGACTTCCAGCTTCCAGAAATCTTTGGCGGTCCTGGGCTTGTAGCTGCGTTCCTCTGATCTCTGTCTCGTTTTCACAAGGCCTCCTCTCTCCCTGCGTTTTCTCCTCTGTCTTTTATCGGACATTTAGAGCCCGTCCAGGTGATCTGGAATGATTTCATTTGAGATCCTGAACTAAGAACATTTACAAAGGCCCTTTTTCCAAAGTCCCACTCACAGGTTCTGGGTGTCAGCATGGGCACAGATTTGGGGGACCCTGTTTATCCCTGTGCCACAGGATCTGCACTGGCAGCCAGGTGCGTGTTGGCCAGCACCCAGGGAGTGTCTTGGGTTTTCATGTCACTTCTGTCTTTGGAGGCGTGTCCTCACTCTCCTCCTGACTGTGGTAATCTATTCCTTGGCATCTGGAAATTGGGCTCCAGAGTTTGACACAAGGTGGGATGATTTCTTAGAAAAAGATGAGCCCTTTTTGCAGTCTCTCTGCCCCTGTCTCCCCACCCCCCACCCCCAAGGGAAATAAATGTCCTTATTTGGCTTCTTGGCCATTGTTACATGTTGATTCCTTCCTCAGTATTGTTTTAGGTCCTTGTTAGTTACATTTTTCACAAAGTGAGGAGAGAATATAAAGAAACAGGTATGTGTATCAGTACATTTTTCTTATTTTTGACAGATCTGTTTAGCATTTGAAATCATTGCATTGATTTCAGAGCTGAAATTTTAGGTAGTTACCTTGGAATTTTTACAAAATCTGTAACTCACCATTTATGGGCACTTTTAATTCATCTGGATCCATTAGGAAGTTTCTAAGTTTCAAGCTGAACAATGGGAAGGTCTTTTGAAGGTGTGAAGACCAGATGTCACTGTGCTTGACCAGATCCCTCCGTGTTTGGCAATGTAACAAGGACCTGCGTCACGGTGGCTGATTCCCCTCTACCATAACTTTACTAAGGGATTGGGGAGTCAGGCACCCTCTGTCCACATGGAAGGGGTGTTCTCCCTAAAATTAGTGCTGTGAGAAAGCATTTCCTATGGAGTTAAATAAAGTAAAATTATCACTTCCTTTAGTTTAGCAATCTAAAAACTAAGTCAGCCACACTAGAAATTTTTAGTATAATCTAAAATAAAGTTTGTATTCTGAGAACATATTTTGATGCCCAACCTTGTCATCACTTCTGCTGTAGTATATTCTGTCCTTTGGTAGCCCTGGGTTGTCCGGTTTAAAACATGAAGGAGTCAGACTAGACTCATCAGTCAACAAATATCCACTCAACATCGGTTACATGCCAGGCACTGTTGGAGTCCTCCGGGGATGTCTGACTGACTGCTCGGAGGTGGGAGAGGCTCCCGGCACCACTGCTGCGGGGATGTCAGACTGACTGCCTCGGAGGTGGGAGAGGCTCCTGTCACCACTGCTGCGCTCACTGGTCATGAGCCCAGCTCAGGGCTTCTGGCTGAGTGGCACTCTCCCTGTGGGAGCACACTGACCACCAGGGGGCAGCTCCTGCATTGAGTGTCTGCCCCCTGGTGGTCAGTGCGCATCATTGCTACCTATCGTTCCGCCATTCGGTTGATTTCCATATAGGTAACCCTTTTGTTATATAGGATAGGATAATAGCTGTGTATTTGGAGAAAGTCATGGGGGCTTTTCTCCATTCTTGTTCAAGTAGCGCATCAGTGGTTTAGAAGAATTTGACTTTCAAATGTAAATTAGGGCTGTCTTAGTTTGTCAGGGCTGTCATAACAAAATGCCACACACTGGGTGGCTTAAACAACAGACTGATTTTCTTAGAGTTTTGGTGGCTGGAAGTCCATGCTCAATGTGTCCACAGAGTAGTTTTCTTCAACTTCTTTCCTTTGCCTGTAGATGGCCACCTTCGTGCTGTGTCCTTACATGGTCTTTTCATTGCCTTTTCCAAGACCGTAGTACAGTTTCAATATAAGAATGGGGGGGGGGGGGCGCCACACAGTTCACAACAGTACTGAGGTCAAATGGACATACTTTAAGTTCCCAGTTGTTGTCAGATGACATCTTTGCCCTTGACAGATATGCTAATTTAAGTAGAGTATTTTAAAATGAAAATTTGGACATAAATTCAATGTTTATTCACATGATAGAACGAAAGATAAATTGTTATTTTAGAGCCTCCATTTAGAAGGTTTTCTTGTAGAACGGATTTCCTGGGGGAAGTAGCTTATGGGAGGGGTGCAGGAAGCATTTCACTTTTTTACTCTCTGTGCATGTGTTAATTGGGCATTTATGCGAGATTTTATAGAAAACCGAGTGAAAGAGGAGAAAGCTTTCATGTAGCTGCCCTAAGTTCTGTGTAGCAGAGTGATGATTTTTGTATGTTAACCTTGGAACCTCTTAAAGAGGCAACAGAAGTTGGCAATCAAAGATAGGAAATCTAACTGAAGATTATCTTACTTTAATGATTTTTAGGATGACTACCAAAGAAATGAATATGATGAAAGTGATAAGTTAAGACATAAAGTTTTTTTATTTTACCAAAAATGTACTAATAATACCCTTATAGGTATTTGCTCCAGGCCTTGTTCAGGGTTATGTATTGGTGTTGACTCATTTACTGCTCACCATAGCCCTGTGGAGAGTAGTCTTACTTTCCCATTTCACAGATGGTCCCCTGAGGCACAGGAGGGGCAAAGGGTCTCCCCAGGCTGTTCAGCTAGCAGGTGTGAAGCTGAGACAGGGATTCAGGTGTTCAGTGTCTGTGCCCTCACATGCCTCCCCGCCTGCGGATAGTCACCACTCGGCTGCCCACAGCGTCATTACTCTCAGCGTGACTCGACATTGCTGCATGGTTCGGGGAGGTTTCTTTTTGTTTTTGTTTTTTTGTAGGTTCATGATAGCAAAACAAGCAAATGTTTTAATGGCCCCCATCAATTCCTTTTCTTTAAGATCAATATTAAAGCAGTTTGGGAAATGGTTTCACTTAAAGCCAGAGGATCCTCTGAGTGTACGAATTTGAGTAGTCTATATTAAAAAGGTTCTTTTCTTTTCTAGCTTATGTATAAACAGTGAGGTTATACTATCCTTTTATGAGAGCTAAGTGGGCTTTTTCCATTCTGTTAGAACTACTGTGAAAGAGATGAGTGGAAAGCTGAGTGTGTGTGCTATTAAAGTCAGGCGTGTGTGTGTGTGTGTGTGTGTGTGTGTGTTTCATGACCAGTGCCTGCCAGTCTAGCGGTGTGCTCTGAACACCTCTCACACCTCCTCTTCCTTCTCTGTGGAGAGGGCTCCAGGTTTGGCCTTGCCTCCTAGGAGTTACTGTGGGGTCTGAGTGAGAGTGCGTGGTGGGTGTTTTGTATGGTTTTGCTCCCGATGCTATTTTGATGCAGACTGACTTAATTTTGATGATGAAGTTCATGTGCACATCTTCGGGTTTACTTTGTTGCCTGGAATGTTCTGGCTGTTCTTTTGAAGTTAAAGAAAGCAATGGCTATAGGGCAGGCTCGGGAGTGAAACTGGGTGGAGTTGAAGGGCTCTATCTTTCCTGAGCTCTGTGGCTTTGGGCAAGTTACTCAACTTACTCTCCTCGAGGGAAAAATCATACCTACTCTTGGAGGTTAAGTTAGATCATATATGTCAGTTCCAGGTTTTCTAGAGACCAGTTATGTAAAGATGTGAGACATCTCACTTTGTGACATCATTTTACTAAATATGAAATAGTCTAAAATTACTAATTTAACACGTTTTAGAACCTGTTTTGCTTATACTTAACTAAAAATGCCCTAACTGGATTTCTCTTTATTCTTGTTGTAGGTGCTGGAGATCAGAATCTATTTACCTCTATTTACCCAACACTTTCACAGCAGCTGCCGAGAGAACCAATGGAATGGAGAAGGTATGATGTGTTTGTTTTTGGCTTTATCGCCCTCTTTCACCTTTTAGACTGCTGTGTGAACAAATGAGGTAGTAAAAGTTAAAGCCTGCGTCCTGCAGTGCACTGTGGAGAAACTGAGTGGCATCACAACTGTGGGCCTTCCTCCTTAAGAAATAGATTGATCTTCTCAACAAGTCATAGGATGGAAGAAATAAGACCATTCTTTTGAGTTAGAAGCCTGCCTTTACAGGAATGATTTCTGATTCTTCAGGGTTCATGAGAATGTCTTAGAAGCATAGGTGCTTTGGAAAGGAGATGAGCATTCACCAGATTCCACATTAAGGCAGAAGATTGGCCTTTATCTGTGCTCTCATAAACACCTCTGTCCACCCTGAGCTCCTTCCCATGCTCTTCCTTCAGGATGAGAAAGTATGCAGAAAGATGTTTTTTAAAATTAGGACAGAAACCACATCAGCCACCCCAGCTGCCCTGTTGTAATTGTTTATTTAATGACTTGTTCAAAGGAAATACTTGCTTTTGGATTATTTCTGGTAAGGTATTATTTTTAGAAAGTGTTTGGATTTTAATTTGTTGACATAGGTAATCTGATATTAACAATGTGGATAAAAACTTCCTGTTGTTATTCATGCTCATGTAATTCTGATTATTGCGACGTTATTCACCTCTGACTACCAATTTTTACCATAAAGAATTAGTGTGGCTTCCTGAGGATGACTCACCCAAGTTTGCTATTGAATCTAGTCTAATTTTTGTGCCCAATTATTGTGTTACAGGAATGTGCTTAATCACTAACATTTGATATAAATAGTGTACAGAATGTGGCAGAATTCTCTTATGAAAAAACTAGAGGCCCAGTGCACAAATTTTGTGTACAGGTAGGGTCCCTAGGCCTGGCCAGCAATAAGGGCCAATCAGATTCCCCACATCCCCACCTTCCTGACTTCTCCTTCCCTTGCCGCCCCACCTCCTCCTTCTCTCACCACCCCACGCCACCCCTTGGTGGTCAGTGCACGTCATAGCAGGCAATCGAACTACTGGTCGAATTCCCAAGGGGACACTTTGCATATTAGTCTTTTATATAGAGAGATTGCTCAGCTTCTGAGGAGGCCTAGTGCTGTGAGTGAGAGAAAACATTTCATTCAGCAAATGGAGGAATTTAATGGCTAAAGAAATGGAGTAATTTAAAAAGGGTTTCAAATAAGTATACATTATTTAAACACTCAGAAAGATAAAAGAAAAAAAGTGTGCCCATGAAACAATAGGGTTATGAGAGGAAAAACGAAGTAGAGAAACTATATAGGTTTAATATATGTATTAATCGCTTTACCCTCCTGAAACATTAAATGGAAAAAAGGATTAAAAAGGCATAAATGCACAAGGACTGAGAAAGGTGGTGAAGATGATGGCATTAAAGAGATGTGGACACCTTTTTGGGCACCTTTTAGAAGGAAGAGAGATGGAGGAATTGGGAGAGACAGCTGGGCCCTATGTGTCTGCAGAGGAGACTCCCCCAGGAGCAGGCAAGTCCCTGACAGGTGTTAGGGCCTTGATAGGCGAAGGCAAGACAAGGCGGGAAAGGATAGTGCAGAGGGCATGGGCAGGGAGCAGTTAGATACAGGGCCCCCACAATCCTATGTCTGTATGCATGCCTGAGTGAGTGTGTGTGTGTGAGTGTGTGTGTGTGTGTATTAATATATGTATTAATCGCTTTACCTTCCTGAAACACCTTCCTGTGTGTGTGTGTATGTGTGTGTGTGGAGTCTTTCTATGGACATGAAGCTACAGACCCTTGGATATGAGGCACTGCAAAAAGTTGGGAGAAGTTCCATTCTAAAATCAGCATGTCTAAATCTGAACGGGGTACAGCTGAGAACCAAGAACTCTCTGCCACATCCATGCTCTCCAGGCAAGAGAGTAGAGAATTCATCCAGGAGAAACTGGGTGGCCCAAGGGATAAGGCTACCACACTCCCTGTTTTAGAAAACCTTGGGAGGAGGTGCTTCATCAAACTTAGGACCTGATTGGTGCAGCAAGATTGTGCTCCTGGGAGATGTCACCAGGGAAAAGGAACCCATAGAATCCCTGACTGTGGGTAGCACTCAGAAGGTTTACAGTTCTGTTGGAGAGCTTCGGAAGATGTACAAATGGTGACACTGGGAGCTTAAGAAAATAAAATTTCAAGAAGAAGAAAAGTTACATCCTGAAGCTACTGCAAACACAGGGTATTACTTGGCTCATTAGTGAACCATGTTCCTACATTTAGTAATAAGGGCACATGACATATGGCAACCAACACTTGTGATAGAGCCATTATGAGGGGGAGGGAGAGCAGGAGGATGGACAGCCAGCTAATAAGTGTTTCAGAGGAGAGAACAGAGAATGGAAAACAGGTAATATTTGAAGAACTAACATCAAGATTTTCCCAGAAATGATCAGAGTCTTCTGAAAGTCAAGCATCATAAAAGTAAAAGCAAACAGAAAGCTATGCCAAGGAAACAGAGAAAAGGGAAACCAAATTTATAGTCTCTCTCAACATTTGAAATGCAGCATAAAATAGGACATTTAAGAACAGTCTTCTCAAAGTACTGAAGGAAAATACCTTTGAACCTAGCACTTGTGCAAGAGGGAAAACTGCATCAGAGCAGCTGTAGGAGACTAATATGTAGGTGAGGCAGAGAGGATGGAGTAGGCACCTGTACTCGTGTGTGTGTGTGTGTGTGTGTGTGTGTGTGTGTGTAGGGGGGGAAAAGGGGGGAGAGGGGGGCTGGATGAGACAGGCTGCTAAGAGATTTTGTTCCTTTTGGCCTTGGGGACCAGCTGGGGTCCAGGATGGCTAGGGACCCTGATCTGTCACATCTTATGCACAGCCATATGTGTTACTCCAGAGTGCCATTCAAATATTCTACTCACTGCTTACCAGAATATGGAAATAGTTGGAAAACAGTGCAATAAATAATAACATTTTTAGACATAGGTGATCAGAAACTTGACCACTCTGTCTGACATATGTGATCAGAAACTTGACCACTCTGTCTGAAATAATTAAAGGATGTCTCTCAAGAAGAAAAATGAACTCAAAATTTACAAGATGAAAGAAGCAGATGCCAGCAAACAAGTCATAAAATATTTTCCTAAAGTTAAGGTATCAATTCTTTTAAAAATGAAAAAAATCTAAAGTTGCACAAGTGTGGAAAAAAGAGAGGTGTGCTGTCTTTCTTGTCTCATTCAAGGAAGATACATAATGACTTTAGTCTTTGAAAGAAAATGTAAGTTTATGCATATCTATCTCTCTATATACATACCGTATTTGCCAGCGTATAAGACGATTTTTTTGCCCTGAAAAATATGCCTCCAAGTTGGGGGGTAGTCTTATACGGCGAGTATATAACAAACTGTATTTTTAGTGGAAATGTTAGGAGGTCTTCTTATACGCCCAGTTGTCTTATACGCCGGCAAATACGTATTTTTCAGGGCCAAAAAATTGTCTTATACGCTGGCAAATACAGTATATCTACCTTTTATATATAAAAGGCTAATATGCTAAGTATCCAACCATCTGACTGGTCACTATGATGTACACTGACCACCAGGGGGCAGATGAGGCCCCGCCACCACCCAGAGCAACAGCCCACCAAATATGCAGCCAAAGCTGCCAAGACCCCGTGGTGCAAAATGTGGCCCACAGCCCAGCCCAGCCTAGAAACGGTGGCAGTGGGCTCTGGATAATGATGTCATGTAGCAATGCCCTGCTTCCTCTCTCTAGCTATTAGCCTCCTTGGAGTTTCTTCAGCCCAGGAACACGACTTGCTTTATAGCCAGGTGGAAACAGTTTACACTTTAATTAAATGTCTGTGAAGCGTTTTCCCGTGCCTCATTTCATTTGATTCTCACAGGAAGTCCTGGAGTAGGTAGGTAGGAGACTTGGTGGAATTCCATTTTCTTTTTATTAGCCACAAAACAGAGATTTAGATAGCTTAGAAACTTGACCTGACTGAAAAGAAGTAAGAAATGGTGGACCTTGAAAATGACGTCAGGTTTTCTCCCTGTGCAGAATATAGTCAAACACTGCTGCAGTTAAATATTTTACCCTTTCTTTCCCTGTGTGATCTACAATAATAATCTGCTTCGTGTTGACATTTACTGTTGTGTTTCTGACAATTACCTGAAAGAGAAGTTGGGGTACTTCACTGGGCTGGAAAAAGTTTAGCTAAATCAGATAGCAGGTGTAATTAAGCAAGTTTACTTATACATATAAAGCTCTCGCTGGTGCCAATTGCACGTGTATGTTTCGATCTGTCATTATTGATTATGAATTTGGTTGACACTTCCATTATAGAGAAAGGGCGAATAGCAATATTAAAATATTTCTTCTAATTAATTTCCTTTCAATGTGGACCAATTTGTGCACCGGGCCACTAGTTAAAAATAAAAATGTAAGCAGCAGCAGAATAGGAATAGATGGTTAAGATGAAAAAAGAGAACTTGATGCGTCTTACAAAGGACAGGGGGAAAAAAAAAAAAAGCCTGCAAATAGGATGTAGACAAGTTCAGGTGTGAGCATAGTCACATTCAACATGGTTGTTGTCAGCTTGAAGCAGGGATGCTCTTCAGATTGGAGACACAGCCTCAAGATGTGGAAAATATGGTTTGGAATAAAGACACATACAACATAATTTATTTTTAGAAGTATAACAAAATAGCACCCATATCTTCTGATAACCTTAGGTTAGATATTTGTACATGATGGGGTTTCCGTGTTCTTTCCTTTTGGGCTGAGTAAAGGGAGGAGAGTGGTTACCATGGTTTTATTTGTGCTCTGCAAACAAATCCTGTTCTCTTTCACCAACAGTTCTCTTTTCTGGATAACACAGGTGACAGCAGTATTAGCTTTTCATAGTTTCAAACTTCACTTTGGACATTTGAGAAACTTCTTTTATACAGATGAAGTAGTCAGGTCCATTTTTCTCAGATGTTGCAAATAGCCCTGTTTAGATAGCATATTTTTAAGCTTGCAAGTGTCATTGAGTAAAAATGGCTTTATGGACAGAGAGCTTTGATGTGTAGCTGTGAACTGTGTTTAAAATAATTTCTAGAATTATTTTGGAAGACTCCTATTGGTTAATAGTCTATATGTACTTCCAAACTCATAGAAAGGGTTAAATTCTTGCCCTGGCCAGGTAGCTCAGTTGGTTAGAGCATTGTCCTGATACGCCAAGATTGCATGTTCGATCCCCGGTCAGGCACATAAAAGAGTCATTAATGAGTGCATGGATAAGTTGAGCAGCACTGTTTCTCCCCTCCTTTGTCTCTCTCTAAAAAAATCAATTAAAAAAAAAAAAGAAGAAGAAATAATGAAATTCTTGTTACATTTTTCTCTTTCTTCTGACCATACTTCAGTGGTTTTTCTCAGTGGCTTCTCAAATTGTTTATAGGTCCTATGGCCGGGCTCCCAAGATGATTCACCTAGAATCCAACTTTGTGCAGTTCAAAGAGGAGTTGCTGCCCAAAGAAGGAAACAAAGCTCTGCTCACGTTCCCCTTCCTTCATATTTATTGGACAGAATGCTGTGTAAGTATTCACCTGGGGGTGGGGATGTCTTGGATGTGGTTAACAATCCACTGTCTAGGCGTTTTTTTTTTTAAGACAGTTACAATTTTTCATATGTACTTCCTTGTGCACCCTTTATTTTTGGTGTTCTCTCTCTGCCATTCCTCGGCCAGATGTATGGCTTTGTTACACCTTTCTGCTCTGGTCCAGTGCATTGCCCTCAGGGTAATCACCCATTGCAGTCTTCCTTCCGTGTTCCAAGTTCTGTGAGGCCTCTCTCTGTGCCCCAGTGGCCACTAGGTATTTTTAATATTTACTTTTAGCTTCGTTTTCATAACCTTCTATGTTCACCACCATAGCAGATAGTCCTTGTTTTCCCTCGCTGGTTTGTGTGCTTTCTGAGGGCCTGGGCACTGTGTCCTTCCTCATGACGAGGGCTTCCGGGCCTGCCCAGCCGGGGAGGGAGCCCTGCTGCGAGGCGTTCACTTGTACTTGGCACTTGTGTATTTATGAATCCAGAGAGAAACTTTTCATTCTTGACAGAATTCTCCTCTCATGAACTAATAGAAAATTTTGTGGGTCATTTCTTCCTGTCTGTTTACTCTAATAAAGTGAACATTTAGCAATAAACAAAACTCATAAGTCATTGCATATTGTGACATTTTAACCTGAATCTGAGGGTGCAGGAAGCAGTTTTTGTAATTTTAATGAGAAATAATTCAAAGCTCATGCCTAGTTTTTCTGGACTTCACCCATGTACCTTTTGTTTTTGTCCAGCAACAAGTATGAGATGTCATCTACTAGCTCATCAGAGACTCAACATGCAGGGTTTTTATTGGGGCTGGTCATGTGGCATCTCTGCCTGGCATGTATGAAAACCCTGGCCTCCCAGAGAGAGTAGGTTCCAGCACAGCCATAGTGTCTACACAAACGGTTTAGGCCCAGGGAAGCACTCTCGTCATATGCGGTGGGAGGGAACCCTCTCGAAGTCCACATTCCCAGAGATAGGCAAGGGCCAGCCTTGTGAGAGGCCCGGAGATGGCTGCCAGGCCTGGTAACTTCCCTCTCCAGCCCCTCAGTGGTAAGGCCAGGTTTGATTGGTGGTCAAGGAGTTGTCTGGTCTCTTCATGCTCTAGTTGTTTTCACCCTGCAACTAATCAGCCCGCTCTGGGAGCGCTGTGCTGCCCTGGGAGGACCCCTCTCCTTATCCAGTGTTTGCCCCGAGATGCCACCCGCACTGGTGTCTTCCTGAGCCAGCCTTTACCAAAGGTTGCAAACTGTATCAGCCAGTGCTCTACTCCAGGAGAGAGTCTGCATGGGTTTTGTTTAATTTAATGCTTTATAGCCAATTATTTATTTGAGGTTCAAATTGTCCCAGACTTGGCCAGCCAGGGTCACTTCAAATGGCTCCTATGTCCTTTTGAGCATTTTCTTTCTTTTTTAAAAAAAAAAAATTTTTATTGATTTTTTACAGAGAGGAAGGGAGAGAGATAGAGAGCTAGAAACACCGATGAGAGAGAAACATTGACCTCTTGCACACCCCCTACCGGGGATGTGCCCACAACCAATGTACATGCCCTTGACCGGAATCGAACCTGGAACCCTTCAATCCGCAGACCAACGCTTTACCACTGAGCCAAACCAGTTTCGGCCTTTTGAGCATTTTCTAACTTTTTGGGATAATGAGATGTTCTAGGTTCTTGTACTTTTGCTACGTTGTCCTAGAATCAGTCATTTCTTCCTTTGCCACCGTGGAGTGCCCTGCTTTATGCCCTTTTTGTAGACATTGCTAAGAAAGGACATTTCTGTAGAGCCTAGAGTTGACACTGATGCCTCAGATTTTAGCCTTACCCCACAGGGCTCTTTCTGGCCTTACCCATTTCAAGTTTATATTCACCTTGGTTCTCGACACCATGAACACATCGGCTCTGGCTCAGTCCTACAATATGCGTAACATAGTGTCACGGTTGCTATGAACACTACACTATGGTTAGAAACACATCTTTTAAGAAGAGTCCAGCACTTTGCAGTTTGCACTTTCCTAGACTGACGGAACATGTTGATCCTGTCCGCTTGATTTTCTAGGTGAGCGTTAGTGTCAATTTCCTTAGCTCCAGATGAAAGCTTCTTGATATTTTTATTGGGATCCTATGAAGTTTATAAATAACCACATGCAGATCTAGCATCTTGATGATGTTGAGCTGTTCTAACTCAAAACAAGGGATGTCTTTCCATGTGTGCAGGTCTACTTCTGTGCCTTTCAGAGTGTTTTCTACTTTTCTTCTTCATAGATTTTCAACGTTTTCTGTTAACTTTATTGCTAAGTATTTTACTTTTTGGTTGCTATTGTAAATGGGGTTTTCTCTCCCATTATATATTCTAGTTTTTTGTGTATATGAAGGTTGTTCATTTTTTCAAGTCATAAAAGGTAATATACCTTCTGCCAGGTCCTCTTAGGCTGCTTTCTCTTAGAGCCCAGCCACCATTCTGTGAGGAAGTCAAGTGCCTCTGTGGGCAGGCATGTGGAGGTGCAGCCCTGGTCCCAGCAGGTCCACCCGACAAGCTCCAGCCTTCAGACCCCACAGCCTTCAGCCCCCCAGGAGGCGCAGATGAGCTGTCTGCTCAGTCGCTAGGTTGTGCGTTCATGAGCAGAATATTTGTTCTGGACCATTACACATGGTGTGGTTTGTTACAAAGCAACAGGTCATTGGAACAGCAGGTCACTGAAAAGAAAACAGGTCACTGAAAAGAAAAAAGACTGGAGATGGTTTGATTGTGATTGCCTTGAATAAGTTACAGATTAATTTGAGAGGAATTAGTAATTATGAATCTTTTGGTCTGGGAACATGGTTTGTTTTTACCTTCTTTCTACCTTTTTTATATCTTTTAGTAATGTGTTACAATGTTTTTCACAAAAGTCTTGTATTTTTATTGTTGGATGTGATTTTTGTGGACATTATGAATGAGATGTGTTTTTCCCCCTTAAATTGCATTTTCTAAAGGGCCTACAGTGATGGCGGGCAGCCTGCAGCGGGAGGAGCCTCTTGCCTCCCCCATCCAGGCACATGTGTGGATGGGACTCCCGCAGTGCTTGGGCACAGGGCCTTTGGCCATTAAGTCCTGGATTTTGAAGTCCCAACTTACCTAGCTGACTGTCACTGTGGGCAACTTCCCGAGCTGTCTGACTCACAGTTTCTTCCTCTGAGACATTGGAAGATCTTCCCTCAGGCTCCCAAGCATTTGGGAATAAGGCAAAGGCTATGTGCTGAGCCTGCAGGGGTGGCTCGGTACTGGGTGTTCCCTGCAGTGTCCCCATCCCGGGACTGGAAAGTGCTGTGGCTGCTGTATTCCCTGCTATTAGACACATTTTGCCATGTAAATGAAAGGGATGGATTAATTTGCTTTCATGGTGACATATTTATTTTTAGGATACTGAAGTGTATAAAGCAACAGTAAAAGATGACCTTACCAAGTGGCAGAATGTTCTGAAAGCTCATAGCTCTGTGGACTGGTTAATAGTGGTAGTTGAAAATGATGCCAAGAAAAAAAACAAAACCAACATCCTTCCTCGAACTTCTATTGTGGACAAAATAAGAAATGATTTTTGTAATAAACAGAGTGACAGGTAAGTATCTTTAATTTTACCTCATTGGGCTGATACTGGGATGATACAGATTACTGGCTTCGGGGAGTGATAAATGTTTACTCTGCGTGACTGTGGTGTACCTGATACTTGAGCGGGTGATGAGGGTGATGAAAACAGAACCACGTCCCTCCTGGTGGAGTTCCTGGTCTGGCAGGTGAAACCTGTGCACAGTAATCCCCAGTGGAGAGGCCCTCTGGCCCAGTGACCCTGGGGGAGGCCCTCATTTTTGATAATAATGGGTGTCAACATAGCAAGGGCTTCAAGGAGTCTTGATATCTTGTGTGCAGGATTCCTTAAAAACAGAAGTTATAAAATGCTGACTTCATCTCCTTCACAAACTGTAACTGGGATCGCCGAAGCCTTGGTGGTTTCTCTGTTGCAGGGACTGACTCACCAGTCAAAGAAGGAAGAAAGGAAGGAAGGTGGGAGGGAGGGAAAAAAGGAAGGGGAGGAAGGAACTCATTGGAAGGAAAAATGGAGCAGTGATGCTGTGCTTGGAGAGTATTTTCCAGATAGTCCATTCATGTCTCTGCAGGTGTGTTGTGCTCAATGACCCCTTGAAGGACTCTTCTCGAACTCAGGAATCCTGGAATGCCTTCCTGACCAAACTCAGGACATTGCTTCTTATGTCTTTTACCAAAAACCTAGGCAAGTTTGAGGATGACATGAGAACCTTGAGAGAGAAGAGGACTGAGCCAGGCTGGAGCTTTTGTGAATATTTCATGGTTCAGGTATTTGACTAGTGGTAGAACTTTTCTTCTTCCTTATCCTTCCTCCCTCCCCTCTAAATAAGGCAACTCTCTTGGGGTAAGTCTTATTGGCCTCGTTTTTTAAACAAAAAGACAATATAGTAGCTAACAGATGTTTCTGTCCAGAAATGGTGTCCTGAGTAATTATATCAGCAGCTCCCTGGAGCTTCAGATTTGACATTTAGCCTTTTATGAAATGGCCTTGTCCTTGCACTCAGTGGTGTTGGATTGGAATCTGAGGTATCATTGTGAACCCACAGTATGGTGGGTGGGTGGGTTGGATGGATGGGCAGATTGACGGGTTGATTCAGACATATGTGTGTATGTGTTGTGAGTATTAGTACACATACATACTTGCTCTGCCTTCTGACAGGGCCTAGGAAAGATGATACCTCAGTAGCAATAAGCACATCTAGTGCTAGATCTTGGTTTCTAAACTCCATTTTGCACTAAAAGGTGCTGGAGCTCCTTGTAGAAGTGGTTGATTCCAGCATTGGGGCAGGGACCCAGAATATCTGTAGATCCAGCAAGTAAGGAAGTGCACAAGAAAGGTGGAGGTCCGCCAGAAGAACATAAGCTGAGCCATTTGTGCCAGATAAATAATGACAGGTTGGATTGTACCCATGCAATGAAGTTCATACCCATGAGGCTGCGTAGATATGCATTGAGGGGCCAGATTATTATGATCTCTGAATGCATTGGTGTATATCCTATATAATACAAGGCTAATATGCAAATTGTCACCTCAACCAGGAGTTTGACCAGCAGGCAGGCCAGCCAACCGCCCATGTCCCCTCCCCCTGGCCAGGCTGACCGGACCCCACCCATGTACCAATTCATGCACCGGGCTATCTATCTATGTATCTATCCTGTCTAATAAAAGTAATATGCAAATTGATTGTAACTCCAACATACAAGACGGCTGCCCCCATGTGGACACAAGATGGCCGCCACAAGATGGCCAGTAGGGGAGGGCAGTTGGGAGGGACCAGGTCTGCAAGGGAGGGCAGTTACAGGTGACTAGGCCGACAGAGGAGGGAAGTTGGGGGTGACCGGCCCTGTAGGGAAAGGCAGTTGCGGGGGGACCCAGGCCTGCAGGGGAGGGCAGTTAGGGGCAATCAGGAAGGCAGGGGAGCAGTTAGGCATCAAGCAGGCTGGCAGGGGAGTGGTTAGGGGGTGATCAGGTTGGCAGGCAGAAGTGGTTAGGGGCAATCAGGAAGGCAGGCAGGCGAGCAGTTGGGAGCCAGCAGTTCTGGATTGTAAGAGGGATGTCCAACTGCCTGTTTAGGCCTGATCCTACCAGGCAGTCAGACATCCCTTGAGGGGTCCCAGATTGGAGAGGATGCAGGCTGGGCTGAGGGACACTCCCCCCCCCCCCCCCCCCCCCCGCACAAATTTTGTGCACTGGACACACACACTCACACACTCATACTGGTGGTCAGATTATTATGTGTTCAGAGATTATAATAATCTGGCCACTCAGTGTAAATAAAAAGCTGGTTAAATGAGTATATGGAGAAGAAGGTCCAGATCTTCCATGTGGAAGATTCTAGTGAAAACTTGTATCTGGAATGATGGCAAGGGAAATGTCCAGGACAAGAGTTGACTGTGGTGTTCTGTGCTGCTGATAAGTCATGGAGAGTCAGAACTCACCTTGGTCCTCTCTGATTGCATTCCAGTCTCCTCTCTGTGCCTGCATAAATGTCATTTCATGTCATTAAACTGGTTTTTACTTAATACAAACATTCTTTATAACGCTGCATGCTTCTCTCTCTTATAGTCTTCAATAGCTGCATAGTGTTTCAAAATACTGATTTAGGCTTTTGTTTTTTTTAAACTCGGGTAAACAGGAGGAACTTGCCTTTGTGTTTGAGATGCTGCAGCAGTTTGAAGATGCCCTGGTGCAGTACGACGAGCTGGACGCCCTGTTTTCTCAGTACGTGGTCAACTTCGGTGCTGGCGGTGAGTGCGGACGCTGTAGATGCAGATCCTCTTCTCAACACAGTTTCCCCACTTTAAGTTGTCTGGAAGCTGACATTCATTCACAAAATGATTAGAGCATCTGTATTATTGTTTTAAAATAAATTATATGGATATATTCTCTATATTTCAGTAGGAATGAAATGAAAATTAAGAATTAGTTACTTTCACTTTTAGAAGACTCCTAAGTAACCAAAGCATTTAAGTGGTTTTTCAGGTATAAAGTGTCATTTTTACAACTGACAGCTGGCTAGTGATACTTCTGATTCTGTGTCTTCTTGCTAGCATAAGGGTGGGATCTTTGCTTCTGTTGAGAGGTCACCTTTGTGATATTTGAATGCTCATTGCAGTGAGTTTTATATGACACCATTGTGATAGGTGTTCCTTTTTCCTCTAAACTTTCAGATAATGTCTTTAATTCTTTCAAGTGTACAAAAGTAGCACTGTCAAACCATTTATGAAGTTTATAATTATCCTCACAATTTTTTGGTTGATAATTTATTTAGATGGAAGTAGCATGAAATATGTAGATATTTGTCTGTAGCTTGTTCTTATTAATGGCCCATCGCAGGCATTTCTCCAAGGTAACAGCTGAAATTCTAAGTTATTTTCGTTCATGGCTGCGTGGTGCTTCATAGTGTGGATTAGTTAGTCTATTCAGCCATCCCTTGTGCTGGACATTTGGGTGTGTTCTGCTCTTGCCACCACTAGCTGGGTTGTAATAGACATCTTTGTTGGGTGGTGGGGTGTTTTTTTTGTGTGTGTGTTTGTTTGTTTTCAGAGAGAACTCTTGTTACGATGTCCAATGAAAGGAGTGATTTCAGGGACCATAGTGTCTGCTAGAAAACTTGGAATGAGCGGTCCCGGGGCAGTCCACTAGAGTCATGCGTCACCTTAGCTCCGGAAAGGATGATGCAGTGTCTCTGGTGACCCCACTCCCAGCCAGTTTTTTATCAAGTTCAGCTTTAGATCTCTTATTTTGCCAAGACACAATGTAAACACACAACCAAAGCATTTACTAATTAAATAAAAAAATTTAGGAGAGATAAAATTACATTTCTTATATTTTACACATACATGAATATCTTTTAAATATCTTACCTATTTCTTACATTATATTTTATAAAATGTCTTTGTTCTCTCAGTTTTAAAATAAACTTGGGGCCATTTAAAATCCAAAAGTAAACCTGGTCCAAGTTCTGCAGCTCACTGATACGATTGTTCATTTTTGTTCCTTCATTTCATAGACACTTGTTGAGCATCCACTCGGTACCAGGCACTATTCCCAATGAAGCAGGAGCAGAACGAAATCAGGCACAGGAAGAGAAGTATTTAACTTGCAGGCAGGCAGGAGTAAGTGCAGGCTGCAGAAAGGACACAGGGAGGGGATAAGGTGGCGGTGAGTGCTGTTCAGTGTTAGGAAGGCCCAGGGAAGTACTGGACCTAAGTCCAAGGTGGCCTTCGCACGAAGCCCGAAGGGAAGGTGGGCGTGAGCCAGGAGAATCCTGGTGGTGAGGACCACAAAGGGACTTGCTGGTGTTGGGACTCCAAGGGTCTGACTAGACACCACGCTTAGTGTGCGCTCTGACAGCTCTGAATCTATGTAAGGCAGCAGAGGATGCTGTGGGGTGCAGTTGGCACTGCAGATACTCAGTAGTGTCAGATGCCCATTATCAAGTTGCTTCCTGACATGAATGTAGAACAGAATGGTTCTGACACCTCTCTTTTGGAGTGAGAAAAATAGATTAAGATTTTTAAATAGAGTTTGAATGACTTGTTACTATAGTTTCTTATGTTTATTTTAAGGTCATATTTGAGTATTGGGATTATAAGTTTAAATTGAGAGCATTGCTGGAAATTTTTGACAAGCAAGAATTTTCCTCTCTGCTTCCTGTACTCCCATCTTCCTTTGCTTACCATCTTTTTCTCTAGGAGCAGGACTCAGGTAGTCGGCACGGCTGAGTTAGAGACAGTTGAGTAAGGAAAAGAGTGGAGACAAGGAAGACAGAAAGGCCTGTGTGACCCCATGAGCAGGCTGCCCTCCGGCCCCAGGAGGCCTGCTCCAGCCCAGGCCTCGTGCCTTCCCTCAGGGCTCTCGGCTCCCTCATCCCTCAGCTAGTCTGACTACTTCCCCACCTGTCACCACCTGTGGCATGTACGATGCAGCCTGTGCCTAGGCCATGCTACCCTGTGCTCACTGTCAAGTGACAAGTCCTGAGGAAGGTGCTAGTAAGGACCCCATCCCCGCATCCCAAGACTGGTTCCATGCCAACCGGAAGGGGCGGGCCGGTACTTAGGGAGTAACCGGGTGGTGAGCTGCCCCCAGTACCTGAGGCCCACAGTCCCTCCAGCATCTCAGTGAGGTGAAGGGACCTGTAGTCAGCTTTCATGATGTGTGTTTGTTTAGATGGTGCCAACTGGCTGACTTTTTTCTGCCAGCCGGTGAAGAGCTGGAATGGATTGACCCTTCGAAAGCCCATAGATATGGAGAAGCGTGAATTGATACAGAGGCAAGAAGCTACCCTATTAGATCTGCGCAGTTACCTGTTTGCTCGCCAGTGCACCCTGCTCCTCTTCCTGCAGAGGCCGTGGGAGGTGGCTCAGCGCGCCCTAGAGCTGCTGCACAGCTGTGTGCAGGAGCTGAAGCTCTTGGAAGTGAGTCGTCTGTTTTCCCAATTTACCCTTTTCTTGACTGTTCACACAGAAATCCCAGGCAATGACTATTTGTGCTTAGGGAAGAGTTTTCTTTTCTGAATGTCCTTAATTTCTTGTATATAATCTGTACAGTTACTCTTTGCATTGAATAATTAATTGCTGGAAAATATAATTTCTACTCCCAATGTGGTGGAGTTCATGTTGGCACAAAGCAAGCCTTTTGGATTAGTTTCTTAATATAATTTTGAAAGTGGCCTTTGGCTTATTCTCTGGGAGCAGGTCTTCATGACAAAGTACCCTCCTGATGGACACGCAGGATTAGGTTTGCAGGTAGATACTTGTTTCATTTCAGAACTGTCTTCGTTTTGTAAGTGAACATGCATGTAACAGTGTGACACACATCCAGCTGTGCCATGTTAATTAGCACAAAGCTTAATGAAAAGTACACTAAAAATATGTGTGTGCACATGTGTGTGAAAGAAACCACTTAGTGAGACTAAATGTTGATTTGATCTATAGTGAAATATTGCCTTTAAAGATGAATTCACCCAGGGTGCCTGAACTCTGTCTGCCTGTAGAATCATAAATATTATTGTGAGGAAACCTAGTTAAATGGGTTCCTAGTTAAATTTAATCTCAGCAGCCTCTTTGTCCAGGAACATGCACATATGAGCATACACAATGTTATATATTGTTTCAGAGGATTCAGACACCCGACCCTCATTCCTCGATGACGAACTAAGTGAGTGGTCTAATTCCACTTCACACAGGAAGAAAGTGGGTCTGGAAGTGGTTAGGTGACTTACCCAGAAACATAAGTAGTCACAGAATCAGACCATCCAAGCCATGTGAGTGGCCCTTCTGTCCTGGTCCACACCAGCACGCCTGAGGGGCACAGTTATGAACGGTTGAAGAGTGTAATATTCCTGTGTTAGGTAAGCCATGGGCAGGGGTAGCTTTCCTAATACAGGAACTTTTGTTTTGTGTGCCCTAGAATGCTAAACATAGGCTCAACACTTAGTCTGAAATCATCTCAAGTGATTTAAACTTTTTAAATCCAAATGAAGAGGAATTATTGTAGTTCATTCCTAAAGGAGAAATGCCTAGTCCAGCTGTCATAAACTTGAGAATTTAAGAATCTTAGCAAGTTATTTTCTATCCTCAGACATGTGATCAAGCAAATAAGGAAAAATAACATTTTCCACCTTGAAATGACATTCTTTGACTCCCTATAACGAGTAGCTTTAGGTCACCTGCTCTGGCTACTTCGATCTTGCTGTGTAGACCTGGGGTGGGGACTGAGTGACCATCACTAACGAGACAGGCTGTCTGTGCTCATGTGTGCCTAGAGTTTACCTGGTTTAGACTTTCGTCTTATGGGAATCTACGGAGCGGTGCAGAGCCCCCCTTTAGCATGGTGCCCAGCTTGTCACAAACTCAGGGACTTAACCATTCTCAAATTCTTTCTCTTACCTTAGAAAGTTGACCAGTCATAGCATGGCTGCCAGCCTGCAGAGAGGAGGGGAGGCATTGCCAGAGCCCACGGGACAGATGGCTTGAGGGCCAGTCCTCTGGTGGAGCCGCTGGCCCTGGGGAGGGAGCCGGCAGTGCAACCACTTCCTTCTTCTCTTGCCCCCCTGTCTCCTTCAGGCCTTCTAAAGCTGGAAGCTGAGGGAGCCCCTGATGCTTCACGCATGACAGCAGGGGGGAGAGTGGCCGGGGACATCCAGCTCAGAACAGGATGTGTCTTTGTCCTGCACGGATCCCTTACCATTCCGGTGTGTCCCGACACGCAGGTGGGCTGCACCACGGCACACTCGCCTCCTGTCGGCTTTCCCAGTGCAGGGCAGGCTTTGCTCACCTTAGCCGTCTTCTGAGTTGTTGTGGGAAGGAGTGGAAACAGGCCAGTGATCGCCCTGGGAAGAGGTGTGTGAGGCACAGTGGCGTGGCCCCTGAGTGCCTGGGCAGATTGTGCGGAGGTCAGCGTGTGAGCCGAAGTAACCGAGCTGTCAGGGGCCTCCTCTGCCGGGCAGTGCGCCCCGTGCTGTCGTCAGGATCCCGCGTGCACTGGGGTGCTTTACCCCGGCTCCTTTCTTCTTTGGATGAAAAATGGTCATTGTCCTCATGGTATTTTCCCAAGTGGAGGCTGACCACTTTTAATCCTGTTTTATGTGCTCTTTGCGCGTTTCTGGTCCTTCACTGTCCCTCTTGCAGAGTGGACGCAGGCCAAATGGGACTGCACAGTGAGGACACACCACCTGCTGTTTGCTCTCCATCTCTCCTTCCTCAGATCCCAGCTGTTCCTGTTTTTACACCACACATGCCAGCAGCTACAGTGTGACTGCGCTGTCACTCGGATTCCTCAGGACCTCCGTGCATGCACGAGGTGCCCAGCCCCTGGAGTCCACCATGCCCGTGACATTTCCTGGGGCTCCCGGGGCGACTGGCACCTTCCTCGCTGGGTGCTTGCCTGCTCTGCGCACACAGTGACCTGAACTCCACGGACCTGACCGCTGTCCACTTGCCGGGCTCCTCTCGGAGCTGCTTTCACTGCAGACGTGCTTTCCTGTCTGTGCCAGCAGGTTGATGGCAGTGTCGTCGGTGTCCCTGGTGGGGCTTGAGGACACGGGCGGGTGCCAGCACCTGCATTTGCATGCCCTGCACCCTTCCCGCTGGGACCTGATGCAGGTACTTGGCTTCGAGCTCACTCTTCCTCCCTGAGACGGAGGCAGACCGTGGCTGCCATTGGGTTGTGAGGACCCATGAGGTACCACGTGTACAGGGAGTGTGGCATGGGCTGGGCACATCACCACCCCTCTTCCAAGTCAGGTCTTAGCGTGGCCCTACTTATCCCTGTCTTTTTGAGTGTTTCTTTCAAGTGGTATTCCCTGTACGCTGGCATGTCAGTTTTCTCCTAAGACTGTAGAGGTCCTGTGACCCTGTAAGCACGGAATCACTCTCTCAGCTTTCTCTTCTCAGATTCTTTCTGCAGGGGGAGGATTGTTGTCTCTTACACCAGCGGCCAGTGCACCCACTCATGCACGGGTGGGGCCAGTTGGGTCAGTCGAGCCAGGGGGGAGGGAGTGCAGGCATTTGGTGGGCTGGCCCCGCCCCCTGGTTGAACTCCCGGTCAGGGGACAATTTTCATATTAGCCTTTTAGTATATAGGATGTTTTGCAGTTAACCTGGAAAGTTTATTCTTAGAGTTTCTTTTAACATTGTTGGGAAATATTCAAAGGTCAAAAGACTCAAAATTATTTCTGTATTTTGTACAGTTGATTCTACTCTCAAAATCAGACTCCCTTCCCTGTTCTGGGCTGGCTTTCTGGTGGGTTGTTTTTGTCATCAGGGCAGGGGCCGGGGGCCAGTGGTGAGCTTTGACTCTGACGGGGGAAGCTGTGGGACCAAGGCCAGGCGGGGCTGGTGTGTGGCTCTTCAGGGTTAGGCCAATGCTGTTAACCTTTTCAAGCCCAAGCCTAAGTATTGCAACAACTGTGCGTTCCTCATTGTGACATCTCCAGCAGGACATGCTGCACACGCTTACTTTTGTGACTTGGGAGGCCTGTCCTGGTAGCTTCTAGGCTGATGTATCAGTTGATTTAAGTGTCTTCTTTGAGGGGATCCTTTCTCCGGTTCACGAGAGCAATGATTTGGTTAGTGGGAGGGAGTGATGGTGTCCACGTTCACCCCTTTGATTAGGATTTACAGTGATGGGGTGTTACATCATCCTGTGTGTTGCCCACAGGTTCATCGAAACTGCACTGACCAAACAGCAAATGGTCTCCTCAACACTGCAGAGCATGAAAGTCAAGGAATGTCAGCCGAGTTTGAAGAAATGAGTTTAAATAAAGGAAAAGGGGGAATTGTGAGAAGAAACAAGTCATCTTTTCTGTCAGAGAACAGTTTAGGCAGCTGCCATTTTGGCCCCCGTGACTGGCAGCTCCCCTGGAGGCTGCCATCTTGAAATGGCAAAGGTCAACCCCTCCCTTTGAATTAGCCAGTCACGAAAGACTGTGTGCCTGAGCTTCAATCAAGAGTGAGAGACAGGTCATGTGTGTCAGGATTAAAAAGCCAAGTGGACTGCCCACTCAGTATGCATGTGCTCCAAGACCATGTGCGTGCACACCCTCCTTAGGAGGAAAGATATTTGCCTTGCAAAAATAAAAAATAAAAATCAAGTATCTTTGAGAGGAAAGGGAATATGCCATGGGAATAAGCTCACCTCTGTGGTTGGGCCCAGAGTCCCACCCAGGGATCCCTGTTAAGAGCCTGGGGCCAATTCCCTGATTTAAAATGTGGAAAATGCAAAATTGTACTTACCCCATATAGCTTAGGCAGGAAGTTACATCAGCTCTGGATGGGTTCCCATAATGCATTTCAGAGTATTTTTCTACAACATTTAAAAATTTGCCTTTTATTTACCAAAAATTAATTATATTCTCTGCATACATTTGGAAGATACGGACAAGCATACGGAAGGAAGTGTCATGCTTACCTGACAGCAGGCGGTCCCTTGCTGGCCTCCGCTGTAGAGGCTGCTGTCCCGTCAGTCCGCCCTGCTTGAGCAGGCTGCTTGTACACCATCCTAATGCCACAAGGTCATACAAGTAAGAACACTAGTTCAAGGATACACTATTCTTAAAGTATTTAGCCTTCCAGAAAGATCTCCCCATTTCAGTTACACTAGCAATGCCTGTTTTCTAATCTTTACTGAACTGATAAGTGAGGACAACATAAGGAAGATATTTTCTAGAAGGCCATTACATGTTCGTCTAGTGACTGTCCAAATGATTTTTTCTTAATTTGTCCACCTTGGCACTGACTTGCCTTTTATCCGCTTAGGTTGTGATTGTGCTCACAGACAGGGTAGGACCAGCAGATTCAGGGCCCTTCAGGATCCCCGAAGAGCCACCCATTCCAGAGACTGGCAGGAGCCATGCATGAGAGGCCATCGCAGCCAGTTAGCCGGATTGTGAGCAGGGGCTGCGGATGGTAGAAGCGTCCAGGTTAAACTGGAGAAAACAGACAAGGCGGGCTGCCCTCTAGGCTGGCTGGCTGGGGTAGGTGTCCCAAGGTTTGAGCCTAGCAGAGGACAGAAGCAGAGGTGTGGCTGAAGGCAAAGTCTGGTCAGCAAGTACTTGCTGTGTACTAGGCCCTCTGCCGGGCTCTCAGTGGACACCTGGAGGCTGTTGTGACCTTGAGCCACGGGAATCTGAGCTGGAAGAGTAGTGCGAGTGGACAGGAGGAGGAGGTCAGTGCAAAGGAAGGCTGTTGCTGAGGATGAAGTACGAGCTGATGGCTGTAGGAGACGAGATAAAGGGCTACCAAGCATCCTTGGAGAGTTTTAAATAAATGGGTTCAAGAAAAACTTAAATGGGACCAAAAGGTCACCTGTCAGACACTGTAGTGAACATGGGTGGGAGGATAGGGACAGACATGAGGAAGAAACCCACAGTTGAGTGTACTGAGCAGGCATGTACCCAGGTCGTCAGAGCTGGGAGGTAAGAAAAGAATTTTAGGAGGGGGTGTAGAGAAGCAGCTGTGCATGGCACTTCTGTTTAGTTTAGTAAATGCTTGTGCAGTGTCTAACGTGCTTAGGAGGGTTTCTAGAGGTGTTCTTGTATGAACTATATTTTACTTTGTTATATTTTTTATTTGAGCTAGATTTTTAAAAATTCATTTAATCAACAAATACTCACCAAGCACCTATTCTGTGCCAAGCACGTGTTTATTAGGTGGAGGGAGGGAGAAGATTTAGGCGCCGTGTTTTTAGCAGAGAGCAAGACAGGCCAAACCCGCGCCCTGTGGTGCTTTTGTTTAATGGAATGAGTAGATTGTAGATGTGGCTTGTGGCCAATGCAAGAGTCCATTTCAGACAGAGAAAATGATGTTTTATATAAGGAACTGGAAAGGATCTTAGTCTTGTTAGAAGGGGCGAGGCAGGGCTTGGAGGTGAAGGCTACAGAGGTACTGAAAGTGCATCTTAAAGGTTATGAAAGTGCTTGTGTGTTGTTTTGAAGGTTGGATTTTATTCTAGAGCTGGGAGGGAGCCATTTTGAGGCGAGGGTGTCATGAAAGGTGTTAGGACCAGGTAGGGTAGAGGACAGAGAGGGTGGGGATTTAGGTGGAGGGAGGGAGAAGACTTAGAGAATTCTGGGGTAATCCAAGGATGAGGATCTGAACTAAGGAAGTAGAATTTATTTTAAATAAATGAGTTCAAGAAAAACTTACTCTATAAATAAATGGTTTGGGATCAACCTAATATGTCTATAATAATAAAAGTGTAATATGCTAATTAGACCAGACGTCCTTCCGGATGAAGCGGGGCTGCGAGGGAAGCCTGGGCCTGGGTGCCAGAGGGAAGCCGGTGCTGGCAGCCAGGGCAAGGAAGGAAGGCCTACGAATTTTGTGCATCGGGCCTCTAATTGAAAATAAGTCTTGATCTCACACCATGCACAGTTACTTTCCAGTGGAGTTTTGACCTAAAAATGAAAAATAAGAAAGCTTCTAGAAGACAATATGGGAGAATGTTCTTCTCGACCTGGAGGTTAGCAAATGTTTCTTAAATAGGACCAAAAGACACTAACTAAAGGGAGAGAGTGACACTGGACTGCATGGAAATCAGAGCTCTTCATCAGTAGGTACCACTGAGTGAGTGAAGGGCAAGCACAGAGTGGAGGAGTGTTTACAGAATGTGTGGTTAGGAAGGACCCTTACCCAGAATACACAGAGAGCTCCCACAAATCTTATAAAAAACACTGACAAATCAGTAGAAAAATAGGCAGAAAAAGATATCCAAATGGTCAATAAGCACATGAATCAATCACAGTGAAATGCAAACAAAAGCCAAAACCAACCCCTATTCCCTAGGACATCCTGGCTAAAATGGACAGACGTGACAGGTGCCAGCGAGAGGGCAGGAGCTGACCATGTTCATGAGGAGGAGGAGTGTGATTGGTGTCACCACTTTGGAAAGTTGGCACCATCTGCTGGAGCTACACACACACATACCCTGGTGTACAGAAATACATACATGTGTGTACTCAAAGGCACATGCAAAATCCTCGTGGCAGCGTTATTCAATTGCTAGAAAATGGAAATAACCTAGATGTCCATGACGCCCAAGGGATATTGCCACTGTGATATGTTCAGGCCATGGAAGGCATCTGGCAGTGGAAATGGGCAAACTTGTAGTGGGCGAACATCACCCACATAAAGTGGAGCTAAAGAAGTCAGACACAACAATGTGTATTTGGTTCCTTGTCTCCAAAGTTCAAGATTAACCGAGAACAGTGTGTCATGAGGGTTGGTTGGACATGTTGGGTTTGTGAAGGTGATAGTGACTGGCAGGGAGCTCAAATGAGACAGGTGTGATGTTGGGGTTTACTTAGGACACTGTTTTTCAGTGTTTGGGATATATAACGGGAAAAGAATAAAAAGAACACCTTTAATTTTAGGCTTTGAAAGTGGGAAAACAGCTCTTGTGGCTACTGATGATACTGGTGCTGGGACAGGGGTCTTCTGGGTCTGAGAAGGCTCCCTCCTCCAGAGTGAGGAAAGCATTGCAAATAGTTTTATCTGTAGGAGCCAAACCCTCAAAGTAACCGAAATGCCTGTCAGCAGGGGGATGGATGAAGAAACTGGCCTGACCCCGCAGTGAAGCACAGCCTGCTGCCCATAGGTCCTGAAATCTGAGCTCTGCTGACATCATATTGAGCGAAAGGAGCTCAATGTGTGACTCAGTGTGTGCAGAGGAGCTCGTGCTGTGTGACTCGGTTGATGTGAAGTTCAACAGTCAGGCAGAAGGCATTACTGGTGACAGAGTCTGAATAGGGGAGTGGGTATCGACGGAAAGGGGGCTGGAGGGAACCTTCCAGGATAATGACATGGTCTGTTTCTTGATGTGAGTGGTAGTGACAGATGTGTCCTTGAGCACTAAATTTAGGATATGTGCTCTTTACATACCTTGCTGTATGCATTTTGTAACTTGTTTTTTAAGTAATGGGGAAGGTATTACTACAATCATATTTTATATAAGTAAGTTTCACTAAACTTTCCAAAAGTCTTAGGTGACCCATGACTGAAGTTCTGGCTGCTGTGGAGCCCAGCTCTGCCCGGCCTTTGAAATGTATGGAGAAGAAACTGGCTCATTGGTAATTTTGGGTGTTTAGTTTGGGTCTGGTTGGGAGCCCAGATGGACGCACACACATGAGTGGCAATGTAAGAGGTAGATGGCACCGAGGAGCTGCAGATCACAGGTGTCATAAGATGCCATGTGGCATACCAATTTATGTTCCAATGTTTTTCAGTGAAAACTTACATTTAAACTGGGGTTTCATAGGAAATGTAGGAGGCTGTGACAGTCTCTGGAAATAGGGCCAACGAGCACTCTGCAGTTCCCCAGCAGCCTTGGTGCAGGAGCACAGGGTGTGTGGGACTTCCCACTGGGCAGGATTGGCTGGAAGCTTCAGGTTCCAGTTAGTAAAACCAGTGCTGCATCTGGACAGTAGGACAGTAGGACAGAGCACCTCAAGGCATGGTGTCAGCATGCTCTCCATCTGCTGGGTTTGACTCCCTCCAGGTTGGAAGTTGAGGCTTCAGCTTCGGCCATTAGAAAAGCTGCTGCTCACTGACTGTTATTTTGTACACTCTGTTCTGCGGATTTACCAGGGGTACTTGCTCTTTGCAGAAAATAATAAGCCAAAAAATTCTATGTGTAACCCTTTCACAAAGTGGCCTACTGTTGCCACCACACACGCTCGATTCTTCCTCCGCACACACATGTGCCACATGGGGTGGGTGCACAGCCTGGTCTCAGAGATTGGCCGGCCCCCGGCTGCTGGTACAGGTGTTCACCTCTCAGAGCTCCCCGCTGTGACTCCTGGTTTCCTCAGACCCCTCCAAGTCACAAGACACTTAGAGCACTGTGTAGAGCCTCCAGGGTCCATGCCCTTCATCCTCCCTGGCAAATAACCAGTGTGTGCCTGAGGGACTGTATCCACTGGATGGTTCCCGTGTGGTGTTATCTTGTGGAACCAGGAGGCCCTGTGAGGTGAGGTCAACCCACTCGGAGCCCGCCCTGGTTTGACCGCAGGGGGAGCAAGCTCTGTCCCAGAGCTGCGTCCTGCGACCAGCTCTTCTGTGTATCCTTTGGGTGTGGTCCATTGTCTGGGTGAGAAAGTTGTACCACTTTTGAATGTACCTTCTGATCACGTGATTTTTTCTATGCTGATTTTTCAAAGGCTCTAAGAGGTTTATCTCATTTTTTAGAAAATAGAAAAATTAGTTTTGATAGGAACGTTGAATGGCCCTCTCTACTCTGTCTTTTATTTGTGCTCAGGGTATGCTGAAGGAGCCCGTATGTAAGTCAGTTTCATCAGCATTGTGCAGCCTTTCCCTCTTCAGCTGACAGATAATTACTTTCTAGGTTCCCTTTTTTTCAATCCTCACCCGAGGATGTTTTTTTCCATTCACTTTAGAGAGACTGGAAGGGGGAGAAAGAGAGAGAAACATTGGTTGGTTGTCTCCCATACATGCCCCAACTGGGGATCGAACCCACAACCTAGGTATGTTCTCTGACTGGGAATTGAACCTGCAACCTTTTGGTGTGTGAGATGATGATCCAACCCACTGAGCCACCAGTCAGTGCTAGGTTCCTATTTTGAATGGCACCAATGACCATCTCACTAGAATTGGGGTGCCAATTCTGAGATACCCCATAATTTAGTGCCTCCAAGAAATCAGAATGTCAAGATGCCATTAATTGTGAGACACTTTACAATTTCAGAGATGCTAAAATGTGAAAAAAGTACCTTTAAGAGTTGATCATATACAGTGAATATTTTTGCATAATATCACATTTGTTTTATTTTTTAATAGAACAGCTCAACTATATACAGAAGTAGAGAGGATAATATAATGAACTTCTAGATACCTATCACTAACTGCAACAGTCCCCAACCAGAACGCAGTCAATTTTTTTAATTCTAGTTTTATTTTTTTAATATGTCTTCATTGATTTTAGAGAGAGGAAGGGAGAGAGGTAGAGAGATAGAAACATCCATGAGAAAAACATGGATTGCTGCCTCCTTTACGCCACCTACTGGGGATTGAACCAGCAACCCAGGCATGTGCCCTGACCAGGAATCGAACCATGACCTCTTGGTTCATGGGTCAATGTTCAATCACTGAGCCATCCTAGCTAGGCGGGTCCAATTTTTATGTCATGTAAGTCCCTGTCTGCTTTCTCCTGAGTTATTTTTTTGGCAAGTCCTAGATATCATGTCTTATTTTTGTGTGAATATTTTAGTGTGTATCTAATCCATAGAAGGTCTTTTTTAGAAACACGATCACCTAAAAAAATTAACAGTAATTCCTAAATATCATCTAATATTTACTTAATATTTAGATTTCTAGTATTGAATATGGCCTTTCTAAAATGTGACCCAGTGGTCATCTGAGATCTTAGCTTCCTTTTTTTGTTATATGTGCTCTTTGAACCCAGATATGGCCAGGCCTTCTTTTAGGATTCTTTTCTTCATAAGCTTTAAAAACTCTATGAATGAAAGGTATATTCCTGCCAAATCACTCATCAGCAACTGAAATATAGAACCAAATCATATATTTGGACATAGATCACTTCTTTCTCTTTAGACATGAACTGATGTAATTATTGTTATTGCCTTCTTTTTTCCCCCTGTAGTTTGGCAGGCGACAGATTGGGTAGCTGCCTGAAGGGGCAGAGTAGAACGTATGGGTTTGCGTGCTTTCCCTGAGTACCCTCCTCATGTGCCCTCCTCACATGGCCACTCTTGTACCCCCAGGTCTCCGTCCCGCCTGGCGCGCTGGACTGCTGGGTGTTTCTGAGCTGTCTGGAGGTGCTGCAGAGGATAGAAGGCTGCTGTGACCGGGCGCAGATAGACTCGAACATTGCCCACACTGTGGGTTTATGGAGCTACGCCACCGAAAAGGTAACTGCCCCTGAATGCAGACGTGGACGTTGTCTGTGAGCTATGCCTCTCGGGTGGGTGGACTAAGCTGTTTGAAGAAGTGTTGTTCACTCAGTCACTACATGGGTTCTAATTACTTTAGGGCGTGTCTGGGTTTAATGGTTTCTTCTCTTTGTTCAGTCCAGATTAAACACTTGTTATGCTTGTGCTGAAGGTGTGGTTCTCTGCCAGCAATTTCGGGGGCCAGGGGGTATGCAAAGAAGGATGAAGTGTGAAACGTGAGAAATGCAGCGTGGTCCTGTGTGTGCAGCACGAGGGCCTGCTGGAGTGGGGTCACAGGGATGCAGATTGAGCGGGAGGCCTTGAAAACTTGGGAGAGCGTAAACAGGTGCATGGCATAAGCTGAGAATTACCAACTTCAGAGCCACTCTGAGAATTACTGTGTTGAAAGTAGGAGTGTGAAATGATTAGATGGAAAGCTGAATCTTTTCTAAAATTTAGTTGGATTTTAAATTTTATAAGTTCTCTGCTAACTCTTGTGGCAAACTAATTGAAATTGTGGGTTTATCTCAACAGCTAAAATCCTTGGGCTACCTGTGTGGACTTGTGTCAGAAAAAGGACCTAACTCAGAAGACCTCAATAGGACAGTTGATCTCTTGGCAGGTTTGGGAGCTGAGCGACCTGAAACAGGTACTTCCTGAGATGCACTTGTGCACGTAGTGCAGTGGAAAATAATAAAATGTAGGTTGTAACTTGGCACATGTAACTCAAATTCTAACAGTGTAATTACCATTTGGGAAATTGCACTCATTAATAGCTGACCAGATATATATATATATATATATATATATATATATATATATATATATGATATTTTACCTTTTAATAACATGAAGAAATGTAAGAACTTGTTTAAGAAATTGTTGGAAGATTTCTCAAAACTGTGTGTGAGCTTCTCACAGGCTTACATGAGCTGATTATGACTTTACAACCCATGTGACATTTAAATGCACCAATTTCCCTGGGAATTACTAAATGACCTAGTGTTCTAACAATACGGCCAGACAAATGTTTTTATGGCCAGTAAGTTACTCCTAGGTAATAAAAGCACTTCGAAAGGAGCATTACTAGTTCCTGTGGGTACAAGTATAGTGATGAGTATGATTTAGCATAACAGGGACAAACTTGTAATAGTTCGTCCCTGTTATCCAAGAGCAAAAGGACTCCTATTAAATTGAATACATTTATGAGGGATAATGTATAATATTGCACTGTCTCACCCAGAGATCATCTCAGATCATTTGGCAGTAGTAATTCATTGGAGGATTTGTAATATGTACTTTAAAAAATTCTAATCTCAAAGATTTTTTAAAAAATTATATGAAGGATTTAAACTATCTCATGCATTTATTAATTGGACAAGAATATAGGTAATTATGTAGTTTCAGTTTGCATGGCTATGTTTGTAGTTTCTACAAGTGTCAGATGAAGTCATCTGCCTACGGTAGGCAAGAGGCAATGTAAACTCATATGTCCCGAAATAGCGAAGATGAATAAGAAATCTTATTTCTTTTTTGTTTAAGCCAACACAGCTCAGAGTCCTTATAAGAAACTCAAAGAAGCATTGTCATCAGTAGAAGCTTTTGAAAAACACTACTTAGTAAGTATTTTATATCTTGTTCCCTGTCTACCTGTGGCAGAAAACCCAGCTCTAGAAGACTTGCTGCTCTATGACCTTGTGAATTGGGAATGAGCTAGAATTTGGGACTTCCTTCTTGTTGGCCTTTTCAGTTTCTTTGGTGCCCTAGGGAGTTATGGGTAAAAGCTGGAATAGCTGTTGTTCATTCAATGTTTACTAGTACTCATGGGGCCATACTTAGGTATAAACTTATCTTCAGATATTTATAAGTTTATTTAAAATGGCATTGCTAGTTCAGTAGAATAGAATTTATGAAAGAAGATAGTGAATGGTTTTCCATGGACAGAGGAATCATTTGGACTTGAACAGAGCTATTGTACTTGCTTTTAAAGGATTTAAATTTGGAACCTTACAAGGCAGTATAAGTAGAAGCTAGGTGAGTCAACTGCGTACCTGAGTCATGGTTGATTCAAGAGTATTAAACGGTGGCTTCTAATAGTTTGTCCCTGTTACTCAAAGAGTGAAAAAAACACTGGAAATGTTACCCATATACAAAAAGTACTTTGATAAGCTAAATATTATATGCCTGCTGAGTTTGTATTTTATACTGCTTAGTTTTATGTACAAGTTAATGATCTTGTATAAATCACATTATATGTCCTAGCTCCGTGGTCGGCAAACTGCAGCTCACGAGCCACATGCAGCTCTTTGGCCCCTTGAGTGTGGCTCTTTCACAAAATACCACAGCCCGGGCAAGTCTATTTTGAAGAAGTAGCTTTAGAAGAAATTTAAATTTAAAAAATTTGGCTCTCAGAAAAAATTTCAATTGTTGTACTGTTGATATTTGGCTCTGTTGACTAATGAGTTTGCCGACCACTGTCCTTGCTGGTTTGGCTCCGTGGATAGAGCAGGTCGGCCAGCGGACGGACTGAAGGGTCCAGGTTTGATTCCAATCAAGGAAGGGCACATGTGTAGTTGCCAACTCCATCCCCAGTAAAGGGCATGTAAGAGACAGCCAGTTAGTGATTCTCTCTCACCATTGATGTTTCTATCTCTCTCTCCTTCTCCCTTCCTCTCTGAAATGAATAAAAATATATATTTTTAAAATAATAATAAATCACATTATATAAAAACTCAATATAAAAGTAGATGCAAAATAAAAATAATGTTAGTATTATTTAATAACTCTTTTGCTTCAGCTTTGGGTAAATAAGTGTGGGATGTGTCTAGCATTAAAATTAAAGTACAACATTATGTGGTGTTTTATTTTCCCACAGGATCTGTCCCACGCTACCATTGAAATGTATACAAGTATTGGGAGGATTCGATCTGCTAAGTTTGTTGGAAAGGATCTGGCAGAATTTTACATGTAATTGATTTTTTTTTTGAATTTCAGATATTTCACATCTGTAGTTAGAGAAGATTTGTTATGAATGGAGTTAATGTGAAGTGTACACATATTTATAGAATGAAAGATTAAAATCTGTTAACCAGTCATTATCATTTTTTTCCATTTCTTCTGAAAACCAAATGGAGAAATTTTCAATTTGTTATTCTTAATAGCTGATAACTGATCTTTGCATTCCTTTTATTTAATTAAATTAACATAATGATATTATGTAGTATATATAATGTTGTATATATGTATTATATGTAAGATACAGTATTATAATTACATTTATTCAGTTAAAGAATTATGAGGAAATATTTAAGATTGTACATCCAGTGTTTACTAAGTTGGGGTGTAGATTCTTAAATATTTTGTTCTATAGCATTTTATCTAGTTTATGTCAAATGCCTCCTAGGAGTTTGAAAGCCTGGAGGCCAGTGATGTAACGTAACTGCATGTATTATGTCGGGAGAGAGGATGACCATGACAGTGATGTGTACACATGCAGGGAGTAGTCCCAGTCTTGCTCCAGCTTTAGACTCAGATTTCACAGAAAATCTCAAGACAGCCGAAACGGTTTGACTCATCGGCCTGCGGACTGAAAGGTCCCAGGTTCAATTCCGGTCAAGGGCATGTATCTTGGTTGCGGGCACGTCCCCAGCAGGGGGTGTGCAAGCGGCAGCTGATTGATGATTCTCTCACATTGATGTTTCTAAATCTCTATCCCTCTCTCTCTTCCTCTCTGTAAAAATATCAATAAAATGTATTTTTTTTAAAGAAAGGAAAAAAAAAAAAGAAAAACTCAAGACAGCATATTTCTCATGTGTTTGATAAAACTGGCCTGCCACAAAGGAGAAATATACATTATAAGGGAAACGATATTTAAGTTTTCTCAAAAGAAATATGTGTTTGAAATGATATCTTGAAATCTGTAGTACTTTCATTAGGTAAAATATGGAAGAATAGTTTTTTCAACTGATTGGAGTGGCTGCAGAAGGGATTCAGAGGTCATCTAAATGAACTTTAGTTTGCCAGCTTTGCTTAGAGCAGCTAGCCAGTCACACCACTGATTAGCAGCAGTCAGGGCTGGCTTAGCTCTCTCAAGCCTCCATCTAGTGCATTTAAGGAGTAAGTTATTAGTGGAGCACAGGAGCCGTGTCTGCAGATGCTGTGAGTGGTGCCCACCGGGACATTAGTCTGCTCTGAGGCCGGGAGCTACAGTGGCTAATCCGCATTTGGGTCCTGGGTTCACCTTGGCCACATACTAGCTGGGTGACCACTGGCCTCCATCTCTGGGGGCTAATGGTGGTCTGTAGACTTCCAACTCTAGAATGTAAGATTCTTTGGCTAGAGATAGTAACTAAGAAGTAGTGAAGGTTTGGACCTCTTTAAAAAGGGGTGGAATGGGAGAGGACCATGAAAGTGTAGAAACACATACTTTGATAGGTTTACATTTTATTTTATTTGAAAGATGTCATTGTTTTAAGAATAGGGCAGTAAAAACAAAGTGTCTTCCAAGAATGCCTATTTAGTCTTAGCCTTTGTCCCATGAGTTTGGTGGTCCCAGGTCTTTGGTGAGGGTGAGGGCGAGGGGACCTATGTTATCATGGAGGCTTTGGCAAGCTCTTGCTAATTGTGCTTTCAATTTTGTTTTACTTGGAACATCTTGAAGGTTTAAGTTGGGAAAATCCTCTCTTGAGTGATGAGTTGCTATTAAACTCTTCATAATTCTCTATAAATCTTGGAAACCTGCTCAGTGCTATTTGCCCAAGCTCCCCTCTTGGTTGGGCCATATAGACTGCTTCTGTATTTCCTATCTTCAGTTGGTAGGTGGCACCAAGCCACCTACCTACTTTTGTAGCTTCCTCCCTGACTAGCTTTGTATCTTCATCTCCTCTTACCCTTGGTATTCTTATATGTCAGCTTGAGAGAGTGAATAGTGCCCTCACTTTCTTCTCCTGAGATTCGACTATAAAAGTTCTTCGACTAGTGAATGATGCTGGGCAAAGGGTGTGGGATCACCATCGCCAGGAGCCCATTTTCGGGCCCAGTGATGTATTCCTGACCCTGTGCTCTTCCTCAGACCAGGGCACGTCTCAGAGAAGGACTGTCTAAGAGGGTACAAAGGTCATTGTGGAGGGCAAGTCATGAAAATTATGTCTAAGTTTGTCTGTTACCATGAACCATGATGAAAGCTTCTATTTGTTGATTTGCAAGGAAGAAAAAGTCTCCACAGAAGGCAGAACCCTATCTTCAAGGAGCACTGAAGAATTACCTGGCTGAGGGCTGGGCACTGCCCATTACACACACCAGGAAGCAGCTGGCCGAATGCCAAAAACGCCTTGGACAGACTGAGAAGTATCCTTGAAGTGTAGCATTTCCATGATAAAGGAAAATTGCTTTTGTTTAAACTGCAACAATGTCTACAGTTGAGTGTTTAATAAACACCTAATAATTAGAAAGAAAAAGCCAACCTGTATGTGGGTACCATGTTAAATGTAAGTTAAATGCCTAGTCTTCACATTTTGTCTCTGAGTTCCTAATACTTTTTTAAAAAAAAAGTTTTTATTGATTTTTAGAAAGTGAAGAAGGGAAAGGGATAGAATGATAGAAACTTTGATGAGAAACATTGATTGGCTGCCTCTTGCACACCCACTACTGGGGATTGAGCCTGTAACCCAGGTATGTGCTCTGATTGGGAATTAAACCTGTGACCTTTTGGTTTATGAGTCTGTGCTCAACCACTGAGCTGGGCTGAGTTCCTAATAATTAGAAGAAGAAAAAAGAGGGGGGGATGAATACCTGTTAAACTGCCCTTTGAAAGTTCTGGGGCCTGGAGAAGCCGTCTGCATGCAGCACCCCTTGGTATAAGGTCCTCTGTGCAAGCCCTTGACTCTCCATCCCAGCTACCTTCAGACCAGTAGCCTTTTAGCCAGCGATCATCACTTAACTGAAGAGGAACGGAAACACTTCTGCCAAGAGATACTCAACTTTGCCAGTGAACAGACAGATAGCCCAGGTAAGGCTAATTGTTAAAGCCTTTTATTGTGAACATTTTCAACTGTTACAGAAAAGAGTATACAATGTATACTGTATACTAACCACCTGGATTCAACAACTAGTAACACTTTGCTGTGTAGCAAACATGTATCTATATATTTCTTTTTACTTTTTTCTTTTTTGCTGAACTTCAAAGCAACCTCAGACCAAGTATAACACTTCGCCCTGAAACAGTGTAGCATGTGTCTTGGAGAACAAGGGCAGTCCCCTAACCATGCCCAAATTGACGGGGTTCTATATTCCTGGTATTCAGTAGCTCAAATTCAATTCTCCTCATTGTTTTATACATTATTTTTAGTAGAGTCTAATCAGGGATCATATATTACATTTGATTGTTGTATCTGAATTCTCTTTTAACTTAGAAGTTTTTTCCATCTTTTTTTTTCCAAGACACTGATCAAAATTTTTTAACATCTCAGCTATTTTGAGATAGGTTTACATACCATAAAATTTACTGTTTTGCAGTGTACAATTCAACACCTTTTAGTAAACCAGTATTCATAGATATGTGTGCATCACCACAATCCGCTTTCTGTCTGTAGATACTATTCTAGATATTTCATGTGAATGGAATCATATAATATATGTTTTTTTGTGACTGGCTTTTTTTCATTCAGCATAATGTTCTCAAGATTCATTCATGTTGTAATGTATCAGTATTTCATTCCTTTTTTATGGCTAATAATATTCAATTGAATGGATGGCCCACATTGTGTGTATTCCTTTATTGGTTGTGTGTACGACACTGACTTTTATTTTATTTTATTTTTTTTTTTTTAAAGGTTATTCTTTTTTTTTTTAAATATATTTTATTGATATTTTACAGAGAGGAAGGGAGAGAGATAGAGAGCCAGAAACATCGATGAGGGAGAAACATCGACCAGCTGCCTCTTGCACACCCCCTGCCGAGGATGTGCCCGCAACCAATGTACATGCCCTTGGCCGGAATCGAACCCGGGACCTTTCAGTCCGCAGACCGATGCTCTATCCACTGAGCCAAACCGACCTCGGCTACGACACTGACTTTTAGACTTTGAGCCAGACATAATGGACTGTCTACCTTCTGGAATTTGTTCAGTGTTTCCTCATGAGTATGTCCAACAGAATGTTGTTCCGAAAGGCTAAGTAAGATTCAAGCTAAACCTTTTGGCAAATATATTTTATAGCTAATCTTGTGTGGTAGGATTCAATTTATTGTAACACTTGGCTTCTGGGGTTTTGTTTATCAAGAAGAGTACTTATTTAAAATAGTACTGTCTTTTTTTTAAAATCCTCACCCAAAGAGATTTTTCCCATTTATTTTTAGAGAGAGTGAAAGGGAGGGGGAGGAGAGCGAAACATTGATGCAAGAGAGACACATTAACTGGTTGCTTTTCCCACTGACCAGGGCTGCAGATTGAATCTGCAATTGAAGCACATGCCCTTAACTGGGAATCAAACCCACGACCCTTTGGTCTGTGGGCCGACACTCCAACCACTGAGCCAAACGGCTAGGGCTGAAAGAGTACTGTCTTGGTCAGCTCTGGTGGCCATCACAAAATGCATGGACTGGATGTTTAAGCAGCAGCTGTTTATTGTCTCAAGCTCTGGACGTTGGAATATGAGACCAAGATGCCACCAGGATTTGTTTCTGATGAGGCCTCTCCTTCTGACTTGTCTTACATAGCAAGGAGAGAGGGGTGCTTGAGGCTTCAACTTTAGACTGTGAGGAGAGCACAGTGCAGTCCATAGCAGTTACTAACTGCTTGACAGCCAGTATTTCATAGGTTTTGGTTTCAGGTCCATATGATCATTGACTGCTGGCTTGTTTCACTCCATTGAGCTGTTCGGATGGGTTTCTCAGGAGCAACATGGCCTTGGCTAGTTGGTTTGTTAGGTTCTTTAATGTGCCCAAACTAGCTATTGGTAGAGCCTCGTGCCACGTCTGCTGTGTGTGACACATATGTGAGACTATGCAGTTATGTCTTTCCTGCCAGTGTTCTTTGGTATCTCTGTGAATAGGCTATTTCATAATCATCCGCTATTTTTTGTGTGATTTTATAGCATCACCATCAGCAAGTTCTTTTGATGATGAGTGTTTAATAAATACCACTGCTCAGTCCAGCAGCCCTGTGGATTTTCTAGACTAACCAGGTGCTTGTAGAAAGGAAGTCAGAGAAAGCAGTGGGGTCCTCTTGGTTAGTGACTGTAGGGCCGGGGCTGCACTGCCCCTCTGCAGTTCAGGAGGTGGGGCTCCTTGCTCAATGGGCTGACGTCATAGGCCGGCAAACACCTGGGTTTGTTTCCTGATACACAGGGATGGTGGACATCTTCATCTGGGAATTTTGTTATGGAGGTGGAAAGTGGTGGAATTCCTTGAAACAGCTCTGGGAATTAATTAGACTGTTTAAAAACATTGTTTTTGCCCTGGCAGTGTGCTCAGTTGATTGAACATTATCCCATGTACCAAAAGGGAGCCGCTTCGATTCCTGGTCAGGGCACATGGCCAGGTTTCAGGCTTGATCCCTTAGCAGGAGACGTGCCAGCGGCAGCTAATCAATGTTTCCCCCCCTCTCCCCATCCCCCTCCTCCCATTTGAAATATTTTGAAATTGAGGAGTTAACCTGTATTTCTCTTTGGTTTATCAAAACAGAACTTAGAAACCATAATTCTTCAGGTTTTATGATTTCCAGGCATTATCTAGGCATTTGATTATGTTCTGCTTTTGACAAAGTAATTGTTCGGTGTGTGAAGACGGTATGAGGTTGGGTAGTTTTAAACTATCTCATTTGAACTCACTACTTCCTGCTTCTCATGTTGAGACACTCCAGTTGGCCCAATGGTAAACAAGGTCCTGCTGCCTCTGCGTCCTCTAGATGTGTGACGTGGGAAGAAAAACACGGTGCTCTCTGTTTGCAGGTCACAAAGTCGTACTCCCTATGCATTCTTTTGCACACCTGAGAGATCTCCGTTTTACCCCCTCCAATGCTGTGGTACACGTGGGTGGTGTTTTATCCGTGGAGATAACTGTATGCAGTCAGATGCCCGTCCCTGTCCACATGGACCAGATCTCCATCAGCGTCCACTTCAGCATCGAGAAAAACAGTTATCGGAAGACTGCTGAGTGGCTTACCAAGCACAAGACGTCCAATGGGATTATTAACTTTCCAGTGGAGACCTCCCCTTTCCCTGCGTCCCAAAACAGTTTACCAGCTCTGGAGTTGTATGAGATGTTTGAGAGGAGCCCCTCCGATAACTCCTTGAACACCACAGGGATTATCTGCAAAAATGTTCACATGCTCCTGAGACGGCAGGAAAGCAACACTGCTCTGGACACACCCTCAGGGGTGGCTCTGGATGACGGGGCCCCAGTGCTGAAGTGCTGCAGTGTGACTCTGGAGCCCGGGCCCAATACCGTAACCTTCAGGACACAGGTATGTGTGGAGTTGAGGAGGTAACTTCATAGGTGGTCAGCAGGGGGCGCTGGCCTGCAAGAGTTATCTGAAGTGTGGTGGGAATCAAGTGCAGGCCTCTGTTCTTTTAACCTTGGTAATGTTTTCCCCTTAAAGAAAAATAGGCTGACAGTTAAAATAATTTCTATACTTATACAGTTTTAAGGTAATTGATAACTTTTGAAGTTCTTAACATAGTTGTGTTCTCACTGGACTTAGATTTTTTGCCTTTGTTTTAAAATATACCCTCATTTGTTAAAATGAGATTTCAAAGAAGGTAGCATCCTTGATGTTAAAGTTTATTTTCCTTTTGTGACTCATGGCTGTCAAAGCAGTTGCTTCTGATTCACTCTGACAGTCTTTCTCCAATGCAGCGTGCCCCGTAATCCCTACTAACCAGGGGTGTGGCCTCTGGGAAGGACAGCTATTTGTCACGTGTGTTAGTCTAGTCTGAGAGCAGGTTTTACATCTCACGCATTCAGAAGAGAATGCCACAGATAAAGTTTATTAAATTGATAATTCATTATTAGAAGTCACGTTTAAATCCTAGTTACTCAGAAAGACGTCAGTAGAAGTTTTTAGGGCCCTTTGCACAGCCTGCCTGTAGATGCGTGAGCACAGAGCAGTAGGATAAAGAGGGTAAAAGAACGACCCATTCGGGGATAATGGTACCTCCTGCTCTTCGGGCGCTTGCAGCTGGGAAAGGGGGTGACGACTTTCCAAATGCTTGATTTGCCCCCAGGCCAAGGAGCCTGGAACGTACACACTGCGGCAGCTGTGCGCCTCGGCGGGCCCGGTGTGCTTCGTGCTTCCGCACCTCTACCCGCTGGCGCAGTACGACGTGTACTCCCAGGAGCCGCAGCTGCACGTGGAGCCGCTGGCCGGTGAGTGGGCTGCACAAAGCTGGGATTGTGGGGTCAGGTTTGCACTTTTCACAGACTCCCTACTTTCACAGACTCCTTTTCGAAGAAGTCTGTGAAAGTAGGGCTTTCTGCACCAGTGGACTTGCAGCACGTTGTAGCTGGATTCCTCTGTCAGAGACGTTTGCAGTAGCATCAGGAAATCTTGCCTGGCTGTGACTCTTCTGTTCATCAAATATTTGCATTCTGTAAATGCTAACTTTTATGTTTAATAAGCATGGTATATCCAAATGTAAAAATAAAATGAAAGAAAAATGAGCTATCAGTTAATGTCTACTATAGAGAATATCATTTCTTGCTTAGCGTTTCATTACAAAGGCTAAATGTCAGATTTAGTTACATTCCATACTCTGATCAAAAGTATTTTCCTTTGAAAGTGTTGATTAAACTTGATCTCCTAGCATAGTATTTGAGAAATTCAAAGCTGCTGTCCTCTTTTGTTGAGTTCTAAAATTAGAAAGAATTGATGTAAACAAATGATTTAAAACCACACATCAACTAAAACAGTAAAACAATGTCTTACTTGTTTAGGCTGGAACAATGTATTTATTGGCTTTTTTCTTCCATTTGAAAAAAACAACAAAGAAGGCTTTTTTTTTTTATTGGATCTCCCCATATTTTCTGTGTTTGTGTTTTTAAACTTCTCCATGCCATCAGGAAAGGCCCCCAGATGCTGAACACAGCAGTCTCTTAAATGATTCTACCGCCAGAGAACCTTTTGTGAAAGAGGCTAAGCTTTGTTGCTGGCAGAGCAGGAATGTGCCGGGTGAGACCAGCCAGCTGGGCTCAGGCCTCCATGCGGCGGCCCCTCACTCCGCTTGCCCCATGCCTTCCCACCCCTCTGCCTGTCTGTTTCTTTCTCTTCCACGTTTCTTATCTCTTGTCTGTTTCTTTCTCTTCCACGTTTCTTATCTCTTGCCATCTTCCTTCCACCTTCCCTGGAGTGGGATTCTCAGAAACCTTAGCTCATTTTTATGTTAAGAGAAACCAATAGCCATGCCTTTAATGAAGTTGTTTTTAAGCCCAAGATCTTAAAGGCCTAATCTGAAACAGCCAGAGAAAATTCTGAATAGCAATAGCACATGCAATTTCATCAGTATGTTCTTTAAAAAAAAAAAATATATTGATTTGAGAGAGAAATACCAGTTTGTTGTTCTACTTATTAAGCATTCATTAGTTGATTCTTACATGTACCCTGACCGGAAAACAAACCCTCAACCTTGGCACTCTACCCAACTGAGCTAACAGACCAGTGCTCATGAATCTGTTCTTTAGTGTCATTATCTGGTTGGCTCTTACTAACTCTTTGACAGATAAAATTTGAGCCCCTCGTAGACTTGGTTGCCACTGTGATCCCTAATTCTAAACCATCGTGGTGATGAGCCCCCTCAGGCTCACGGCTTCTCTTATTCTCAGCAAGGGCCCCTCACCCCTGCAGTCTGTGTAATTGAGATGAAAAGTGAGAGTGGAGGGATGGAAACAGTGAATCTACGGAGTATCTGAAGTGAACAAATCTTTTCTAGTAGAAAAAAACAGTGCTTTTTGTTTTGTTTTTATTTTTTTAGGTGTATTTTAGCCTCATACTAGTTCCTCTGTTGCTATTTTTGGTTGAGAGTGATGCTAAGTGCAGTTTTTTTCCCTTTAGATAGCCTTTTAGCTGGTATTCCTCAGAAGGTCAAGTTCACCGTCACTACTGGCCATTATACAGTGAAAAATGGGGACAGCCTCCAACTCAGCAATGTGGAAGCCATGCTCATCTTGTGCCACGCAGAGAACAAAGCCGTGATCTATTCTAACACGAGAGGTAAGGGGTCCCTAGCAAAGGTGGACCCTCAGCATCATGAGGGTGTAAGGAGCTATCATCCCTTTCATCCTCGGTTAGCACGGAGACCTGCTTCTGTCTACAGCTCCTTCCTGGCAGCTTCCTGCCTGTGGTGGGCGGTGACCCAGCCCCTGGGTGGGGCGTCACATATCGGAAGGATAAACAGAGCCACACGTGCTCACTGCCAGGCGGCGCTGACCCTGCTAGGACTTCGGATGCAGCATGGGCCCGTGCTTGATAGTGACTCCTAGAACCCTCCCAGCTTTCCTCACCAAAAAGCAAAAGTAAACCGGCCTTTTCAGGCAGAGGTCAGAGGCCCTAAAACAGTCTGTCTCCCCGTCCTCAGCTGTGAGTTATGGAGGGAAGGACGCTGCTCCCTTTCTGGGAGGGAGCTGGTCTGGCAGTGTGACCCAGTGGGAGCACGTTGTGCAGGGTCACACTCAATGCTCTTCTGTATTCAGATCGAGCACAATGACGGCTCTCTGGCCTGAGACCAGCTGGCTTTCATGCAGTGTGACTCTGTTTTAGGGGGCTTTGTTCCTGGTTTTCCTGCCTTTTCAGTCCCACCTTGATCCTTTCTGTGCTTTTATGTGTATAGGAGCAGCAGGAGTTGGGCTGGAACTTCACTGCTGGGCCCATCACCTGCTAGAAGGAAAAGGGACAAGGAAACAGAAGAAATGTGTTTGAAGTGACTTTTCTATCTTTCCTAGAAAAGGCTTCTGATGCATCACTCCGGGTTCAGTCGTCTGACAAGGTCACAAGCATCAGTCTGCCTGCAGCGCCTGCATACCACATGATCGAATTTGAACTGGAAGTTCTGTCTTTACCTTCAGCTCCAGCAGCTGGAGGGGAGGGGGAGAGCACCATGCCGGGGATGACGGAGGCCCAGAGGAAGCCTAAGGACACACAGAAAGCCAGCCATTGCATGGCTACCACGGACCACAAAGTAAGGAGGGTCATGTCCCGCTGGTTCTGAAAGCCAGTGCACAAGGGAGGACTTGGGTTGGAGTGGCAGGTTTCCAGGTCCTGATGCCACGCACTCTTGTTGTGTTTAGCACTTTTATCTGTGAATCATCCCTCCTTTGGTAATGGGTACGTCTTGGAAAGACAAAGACAAACAATTCTAACTTTCCTATCCCAACTCAAGAGGGAAGGACAGTTTATTATGAAAGATAGTGTTTGCTTAGGGCTGGTAGTCTCTTTGTCCTAGTAATTAGGCTAGAGGGTGTTTTGTGTCTTGGTGTGCTTGTTTCTGTCCACTGAGGAGTCACATCAAACTTAGCAAGGAAAAAACTGCTTTGGTGCTGGTACTTATTGAAAGTAATTTGAGTGATCCATGACTTTGGTCCAGATCCACAGTCCATCAGCTCACAGAATGTCTTGCTAACATTGTATTGATTCCAGGTGGGTCTGTGTTTTGTGACACCGATATCGGTTCTGAGGGCTTCTGACCAGCTCAGGTATAGAAGTGTATTCTTCCGGCTGCATGAATCAAGACCCATCTGCATGCTGCCTGTAACAGACTCACATTAGATATAAGGATATACACAGACTGAACGGGAAGGGATGGGAAAAAATATTCCATGCAAATAGATATCGAAAGAAAGCTGGAGTAGCTCTACTGATTTTAGACAAAATATACTTTAAAACAAAAACTGTAATAAGAGACAAAGATGGGCATTACATAATAATAAAAGAGATCAATTCAAGGAGAAAATATAACATTTATAAACATTTATATACCCAACCTAGGAATACCTAAATATATAAAGCAAATATTAACAGACCTAAAGGGAGAAATAGATAGAAATAAAATGGGGACTTACAACCTCACTTATATTAATAGGTAGGTCATCCAAATAGAAAATCAGAGGAAAGGTTGCTCTTAAACACGTTAGAGCAGATAAATTTAACACGTGTATGCAGAACATTCCATCCAAATGCAAAAGTATACATGTTCTTCTCCAGTGCATACAGAACATATCCAAGGTAGATCATGTTAGATCACAAGTCTTACTACATTAAGAGCATTGAAATTATATCAGGCATCTTCTTCAACCACAATGGTATTATGAAACTAGAAATTACATAAAGAAAACTGGAAAATTCACAAATATGTGGAGATTAAAGAACTTGCCATTGAACAGCCAATGTGTCGAAGAAACAAAAAAAATACCTTGAGACAAATGAAAATGGAAATGTAACATACCAAAATTTATGGGCTTCAGCATAAGCAGTTCTTTTTTTTTTCTTTTTTTTAAAAATATATTTTATTGATATTTTACAGAGAGGAAGGAAGAGAGATAGAGAGCTAGAAACGTCAATGAGAGAGAAACATCGACCAGCTGCCTCTTGCGCACCCCCTACTGGGGATGTGCCCACAACCAAGGTACATGCCCTTGACTGGAATCGAACCCGGGACCTTTCAGTCCGCAGACCGACGCTCTACCACTGAGCCAAACCGGTTTCGGCAGCATAAGCAGTTCTAAGAGGGAAGTTCATAGTGATAATTACCCATATCAGGAACCAAGAAAGTCTCAAATAAACAACCACCTTTATACCTGGAGGAACTAGAAAAAGAACAAATAAAGCCCAAAGTTAGTATAAGGAAGGAAATAAAAATTAGAGCAAAAATAAATGAGAGAGACTAAAAATCCCCACTAAAATTAAGAGTTCTTTTTTGAAAAGATAAAATTGACAAACATTTAGTTAGATTCACCAAGAGAAAAAGAGAGGACTCAATAGAAACCAGAAATTAAAGAGAAAATGTTACAGCTGATACAAAGGATTCTACGATGAGCAATTATATGCCAATAAATTGGACAACCTAGAAGAAATTGGTAAATTTGTAGAAATATACAACCTTTCAAGACTGAATCCTATGAAATAGGAAATCTGAACGGATTTGTTCCTAGTGACGAGAGTGAAGGAGTGAGGAAAAGCTACCCACCACAAGTTGAGGACGAGACGGCTCACCCAGTGAGTTCTACCAACCATTCGAAGAAGAATCAATGCCAGTCTTTTTAAACTCCTTCAAAAAGTAAGAGAGGAAGGAACACTTACAAACTCATTTTACCAGTCCAGCATTGCCTTAATATAAATACCAAAACTAGAAAAGATGCCATAGGAAAGAAAACGACAGGCTAATATTCCTGATGAAGGTAGGTGCAAAACTCCTCAACAAAATGTTAAACCAGATTCAACAACCATAGAGGATCATAAGTCCCTATATGATGAAGAGGGATTTATTCCAGGGATGCAAGATGGGTTCAAATCGGCAAACCAGTTGGTGTGATACACATTACCAAAATGGACAAAATTATATGATCATCTCAATAGACGCAGAAAAAGCATTTGAAAAAATTTAGCAACCATTTATGATAAAAACTCTCAACAAAGTGGGTATTGAAGGAGCATTCCTCAGCATAATAAAGACCATATGACAATCCCACAGCTAATGTCATACTCAGCAGTGAGAAGCTGAAGATTTTTTCTCTAAGATCAAGACAAGGATGGCCACACTCACCACTCTTTTTGAACACAGTATTGGGTGTCTAAATCAGAGCAGTTAGTCAAGAAAAAGAAATCAAAGGCACAGATTGGAAAGGGAGAAAAGAAACTATTTGCAGATGACATGATCTTATATATAGAAAATCCTAAAGACTCGATCAAAAAACTTTTAGGGCCATTTATGGATGAATGGGGAAAGAAGTGATACACACGCACGATGGTGTATTATTCGGCCATAAAAAGGAATGAAATTCTGCTGTTTGCAGCAACACACGTCGATCTCAATGGTATTATGCTAAGTGAAATAAATCGGAGAAAAGGAAATACTGTATCTTCTCTCTTAAATGTGGAATCAAAAATTATTCAAAAACACCTTGCAGATACAGAGAACAGATTGGTAGTAGTGGATGGGAGCAGTGGTTGAACTGTTTTTTTGTTTTAGTTTCAATGACAAGTTTTAAAAAGTATATGTACAAACGGCTAATAAATCCAGTCATTTCAAAGGAAGGCATAGAATATCAGACCAGTCAGCACCTGAAGAATAATGTTTTTAATTTTCAGGCTCTGAAATGTTTTCCCTCACCTGATAAAGAGTGTAGGAGACAAAGATGATGTTTATTTCAATTAAGAGCATACAGTCATGCTGAATAAGTGAGTTTCCATATTCAGTATATTTGTTAAGTGGGGGAAATAAATTGAAGCTTGAGGCCTGGTTTCTGCCCTTACAGGAATTAATAACTTTGTCCACACAGTGCCGTCAAATTGATTGGTTTTCAGCTATGCATTCAGCATCATGTGGGTTAAGTGTTTGAACAATTCATTTAATTTTGTAATATCATCTAGACATAAGCGATTAAAAGCACTTTGTCCCAACCTCCTGCACAGTAAAAAATACATTGAGCATCATGGCCACATGTGGGAGGATAGTGAGATGGGACTTGTGTGCTTGCTGCGGCCTCTGCTCTGCAGCCATTGAGACTGTTCTGGTGACTCCTGAACGTTCTGCCAGTCCCATGTTCTTTTTTCTTGACTGTGTGTGTAGCTTTGTGTCTCTCCTATGTTTGTGCATATGTTTAATGGGGTTTTCCTTCTGAATAAGGAATTGTAAAGCCAGCAAGTTTGTAGGAAATTGGCAGCTCCCATAGATTTGGATGGATGGTAGTGGTGCTGTGCCATTGGTTTGTAATCTGAATAGGTGTTTCTCTGTTTCTCAGGTGTCCATCGAGTGCCCCTGGTCCATCTACTCCACTGTCATCGCACTGACGTTCAGCGTGCCCTTCAGGACCACACATGCTGTGCTGTCAGCCGGCACACGGTAAGCGAGTCCCTGCTTCTGTTCCATGCCCTTTGACCCAGAGACCCTTGCTTTTGAGAGCTTGGCTGGTGACCTTGAACATGTTTTCTTACATGACCGTGATGCTGTTGTCCACTACAGTACCCAGTCTATACTGAGATCTCCCCAGCTGTCTCAGTGTGGACTGCACAGTTGGTTTGTGGAAGAGGGGACCCAACCAAGTGCCCATGATATTATCAGGTTCTTTTTATCCATCCTTGCCTTGTTTTTCAAGCCTATAACCCATTGACAGACATGGCCATTTGTCCTCTGGAAGGTCTGAATTCTGCGTTTGCCTGGTCACATCCTCGTGGGTTTGTTAAACTGGTTCCCCCAGAACCTCTAGCTAATTCTAGAGCAGGCCTTCTCAGCCTCAACACTGCTGATGCTATGTGGCGATAACCCTTGCTCTGGGCACTGTCCTGCGCACTGTAGGGTGTTAGCAGCATACTGCTTTATGCCAGTGGTACTCCCCATCCTGCACTCCCGCAGTGTGACCACCAAAAAAGGTCTCCAGACATTGCCTGGTGTCCCCTGGCTGCAGTGTGTGTGTGGGAATTGCTGCCAGTTGAGAACCACTGCGCTGAGGCTTGATCTGATTCAGAGTCAGCCCTTGGAAAGGCGGGAATCTTTGAGATGTGTCCTGTGCTTCATATGTCACTACATCAGGAGACCGTTTCCGTTGTCCCCAGTCAGCGATGATGCTCACATGACCTCTGGGCGTAGGTGAGCATGGCCTCCATTGTAATGTCCCCTTTTGCTTCAGCCATTGCTTATTGGGGTAATTTGGAAACAAAAATGTCAGAATCATATTTATTTATTTATTTGAGAACTTTTACGATTTATTTTTAAGCAAAATAGTGAAATACTTAGAGCTCACCTATGAGGTAGTGAGGTTTTTTTTTAATAAATTAAATTTATGGTTTCAGAACCATATTTAGAGTGGAATATTATTCTAATAGCTATTTTTCCCTTTAAATGACAGCGAGGGAACTGTAGATAACAATGGTTAAAAACATCAGTAGTTTTGGCACTTCTGCGAACAGCGCTCCGAGCGTATGGTCCTCAGCCTGCAGCCTTCAGTGCCTGCCACACCATGCACACCACAGCCCTGGGGCCTGAGGGCAGGTGCTGTCCTGAGGCTGCACACCGGCCCCAATGTGCTCTTGATGTGTCAGTTCACAGAGAAACATGAATGGATGGCAGCAGAAAATGGAATTGGAACAGTGGGGATCATCCATTTTGCACAGAAGCTTTGGGAAATGTCCTGAAGTCAGGACAAAATTCAACAAACCAGATGAATTTGGTGCTTTGGGAAAGTGTGAAAGCTGCAAGTGAACTCTATTCTGCTCTATTAGAAGTAACTGAGATTAATTAAGCTCTTGCAGAAAATCCAGGACTTGTAAGCAAACCCATCTAATAAAAGAATAATATGCAAATTAACTGTCACTTTGTGATAAAGATGGCAGTGCCCATAGCCAATAAGGAGGGAATATGCAAATTGATTTGACAAAGTTGGTGGCATTGGCCAGAGGCAGTTAGGGGCAATCAGACCAGAAGGGGGGGCAGTTGGGGGTGATCAGGCTGGTGGTGGGGGTAGTTGGGAGCAAGCAGGCTGGCAGGGGGGCAGCGCAGTTTGGGGCAAGCAGGCCGGTGGGGGCGGTAGTTGGGCATGAGCAAGCCAGTGGGGGGAGGGGGAACAGTTGTGGGCAATCAAACCAGCAAGGGGGACAGCAGGGAGGGCAGTTGGGGGCAAGCATGCTGGCAGTGGGGTATAGTTGGGGTGATCAGGCCATCAGGGTGGGCAGTTGGGGGACGAGAAAGCTGGCAGGGGGGCAGTTGGGAGTGATCAGGCTGGTGGGGGGAGGGAAGTTGGGGGCAATTAGGCCAGCAAGGGGGGCAGTTGAGGGTGAGAAGGCCGATGGGGGAGGCATTTCGGGGCCAGCAGGCTGGCAGGCAGAGTGGTTAGGAACTAGCGGTCTTGGATTGCTAGAGACCGGCAGTTGGACATCCCCCAAGGGGTCCCAGATTGGAGAGGGTGCAGGTCAGGCTGATGACTCCCCCCCCCCCCTCCTTGCACGAATTTCGTGCACCAGGCCACTAGTCTTATCATGAAGATGGTGGGATGATCAAGATGATACTGAGTAAATCCTTCAGAACTAAAGAGCTAATGAGGGAAGAAGAATATGAGAAATATATAAATCTATTGAGGATGAAAAAAAAACAAACACAACCCTAAATAAAGTAGCATGAAACAACTTTATCTAACATAGTTGTCTTAAATTAGTGGTAGAAGATAGCAATTTTTAGTAATACCATGAAAAAATAAACCACAGCAATGCTATTGGAAGAAAATACCTCTAATTTTTTAATGATTGCAGATAAAGACATTATGCATCTTTTCCCAGCACCCTATGATTTTTAGGCTAGGCTACAGTTATAATATTCATAATTCCTGAAATTATTTGTGTTAAAACCTAGTTATAAAAATTTTGTATTGTGAGGATAGCATTGTTATTGTAAGCCTTTATATAATATTGTAACTTACATTAGTCTCTAGATTTGGGTCAAAATACTTAATGATTGGAAATAACTAGCAGTAGGGAAAAATTTTGTTAGTTATTACAGTTTCAGATGATGCACAATACTATCTTAATTTTGCAGTAGACTGAGGTTGCTGGTGCTGTTTTACACAGTGAAGTAGCAGCCTTTCAGGAAACAAAGTTCAACAATAAAACATTCAACTTCTTTATTAAAAACAAAAAACCCAAAACAATTTTATTTTTTTAATTTATTTTTTTAAAATATATTTTATTGATATTTTACAGAGAGAAAGGGAGAGAGAGATAGAGAGCTAGAAAGGTCGATGAGAGAGAAACATCAACTAGCTGCCTCTTGCACACCCCCTACTGGGGATGTGCCCGCAACCAATGTACATGCCCTTGACCGGAATCGAACCCAGGACCTTTCAGTCCGCAGACCGACGCTTTACCACTGAGCCAAACCGGTTTCGGCTAATATTTTATTGACATTTTACAGAGAGGATGGGAGAGGGATAGAGAGCTAGAAACGTCGATGAGAATCGAACCCGGGACCTTTCAAGTCCGCAGACCAACGCTCTATCCACTGAGCCACGCGAGGACTCCCCCAAAACAATTTTAAACAGAACCTGAGTTGCCTTAGAACTGTCTTTTCAAAACTCCTTTTTACCTGTAACAGAAGCTAAAGTGATCCCTGTACTTAGTTTCTCAGTGAGTAATCATCACTTGTGATCACTGCTTTCCTGCGTAACTCATTTACATCCATTGCATGTTTAAGGAGCTCAGTTATAATCGTGTAGTAATACTGTGTCCGAATCAGAATGTTCTTTAATCCATTTTTCCTTTGAAATAGTTCACTTAGAAAGATTTATATTTTTTGAACCTTTTACATGTGAAATAAAAGTAGGAAAGTAAGTAACAACTAGTTCTTATTTATTTCCCTGTGTAACTTTTTTGATTCCCCAGAGAGGGTCTTCTTAGCAAAGCCAAAGTATATTTCATAAAGTTCTTAAATGTCAAAGCCCTATGTTTTGTTTTTCTGCTTTAGGAAATATATTCAAGTCTGTGTCCAGAATCTGTCGGAGCTTGACTTTCGCCTGTCAGATAGTGATCTTGTAGACACTGGGGACAGTACTGACCTGCAGCTACTGCCATTGAACACGAAATCCCAGCAGGTAACCATCTTCCAGAATTGAGCATAAACTGAACAGAACGCAGGAGAGCAAGGGTGTACTGACCGAGCCACCCACACGCATTGTTGGACATGGCAGATCACAGAGAATGGCGTGCTCTGAGATTGCTGGGAACCGCCGCTTTGTGCCGCAGCGTGCATGTCCACCCCGCTCTGTGGGCTGAGTGGTACAGGAAGGGATCAGATTCTCATTAGGAGAATTAAATCGTACACTGTCCTACCCTACGTACAGATTTATATAACTACAAGCTTATTCTTAGTCTCATGTGGACAGGGAATGGTGGCTTTTCCATCCTGCCTGTCATTCAATGCCTGCCCGCGCCGCAGGAAGAAATCAGAGGTGTTGGTGCAAAGGGGTCACTATTCACACTGCCTGGCTGAATCTGGCCTTGCTTTTCATGTTCACTTGTCACATGAATGTAACTGTAACTTTTAGACAGTAAGTGCTGAGTGTTTAAAAGAGCAAAGGTTCTTAATGATTGCCTAATCTTTAGCATTTTCAAAGGATTTTCCCCAACTAACATCTGACACTACCCAATGCTGTGGCTGTGCTATAGGTGTGGACTTTTTGTGTGAGGTTATGCTAGTTCCTCATTTAACTAAATGTTAAATGCAAAGTAATTGGCATGGATGTAGACTTCCTTTTTCATTGGTTGATGCATTTCCCACTTTGGAAATGTATGGGACACTATATACTAATAAACATTTAATCTCATATGCTATGAAACTTATGAAATCTTAAAAAATTAAAGTATTTTTACCAGCCTTGTGCATCCTGCTCTGAGGGCAAGGGCAGGCAGGAGGAGCAGGAGCAGTGGGGGGTACAGGACTGAGCACGGCACACTCTGGATGTGAGGAGCAGAGCTCTGTGGGGTCTCTGCTTCGACTCACCCGCATTCCCATCGCAGGAAGTGTGTCTGACAGATTGTGGCTTTCTCGTGTGTGTTTGTGTGTTTGCATTGTTGGCGGAGTGTGGCTTTCTCTGTGCAGTGACACCGCCTCTCTTGCAGCACATCTGCAGCCAGCAGTCGGTGTTCTTTGTCTGGGAACTGACGTGGACACGAGAGCCTCCCCCTTCCCTGCATGGCCGGTTCTCCATGGAATTCCGCCCAGCTTCTGAAGAACAGCTGTCAATCTCCTTAAAGCCCTATACCTACGAATTTCAAGTGGAGAACTTTTTTGTACGTATTATGTTACTTTTTTAGTGAGATGTGGGGTGGGATAATGAAAAGTCATGTATTCTTTATAATCGAGAAAAAGTAGACAAGATCTTTCAATATAATGAAGCAACAGATGAAAGAAAATAGTTGACGCTTAGGGTAGTTTAATCATTGACTGACTATATTTGATCCCAGGTCTTTTCAGGTGGCATGATACACGTGCACTTCTGCAGGCGGCTCTAAAGTGAGTGTTTATAAGCATAAAGACCAAAAACTTATTGCTACTCGCTTCTCCTCCTGAGTTGACTTTAGTAGAATCCTTTCATCTTGATCATTAGCTACTATACAGGGCGGTGGTGTTATTAAGTCATGTCTCTAGCTTTCTAAAAGAAAAAGTGAAAATGTCATAGAAGTTTACTTAATGTTAGAAAGATTTTTTAATAGCCTGTGCATGGAGCTTAAAGTAGCCTTGAGCTAGGTGAGTAGAGAATTGTTTTTTGTTTCTTTAGTGAAATTACTGGGTTTTGTGTTAGCTAAATGAAAATGAAAATACAGTTGACACTGAACAACTTGGGGGGATTAGGGATACTCATGCCCACTCAGTCGAAAATCCACATATAACTTTTTTTCCTTTATTAAAGAATTGCATATGTGCCCTTATCCCCCCATTGCCCCCCCAGCCTCCACACACATATAACTTTTGATTCCCCCAGAATTTATCTACCATTAGCCTATCGTTGGCCAGAAGCCTTACTGATAACACAAACAGACAATTGACACATATTTGGATGTTATGTGTTATATATTGTACTCTTACAAAAAAGTAAGCTAGAGGAAAGAAGTGCTATTGAAAATATCATAAGGAAGAGAAAATACATTTACAGCATTTATTTAAAAAATCTGTGTATAAGCAGTCTTATGCAGCTCAAAACTATATTTTTCAAGGCTCAACCATTTTGTGGTATTTCATTTTCTTCTCTTTATTTCTGAAATTGTCAACTCTTTGAGAAGTGTTTGTGCTGACAGCTCTTTATTAGCAAGCTTTTCAATATCTCCTTTCAACCAAAAGACTATTTGTTTTGACCCTCTGCCTTACTTAACTTTCCACATTAGCTGTAGTGTAAAACATGATCGCTAGCATAGTTATCTTTATGTAATAAAGCAGGTACCTTTTTGATGTATTAATAGCAGCTGAACATTAATTCATTCACATGGTAGAGGGTCTGCAGAAATTTCATCTGGTTTGCTTATACAGATGATTACTAACTGGTTAGCAGTTTTCACTGGTACCTTAATCTTTTTTGCTTCCTCTTCAAATGAAGAATATAGAAAAATTTTCCTTTAGAACTGTACAAGCTGAATAAAAGGCCAGAGAAACAATCGGGTAGATTGTTCTTTTCACAACTGAGGACCAGATATATGGATACCACTTTTTTTTTAAAGGCTTTATTGAGATATGATTGATATGCCATGAAGTTCTCTCATTTAAAGGGTACAGTAGTATGTTGATAGTGGGCAGCCATCACCATAGTCTTATTGTGGAACGGTGTCATCATTCAAAAAGAAGCTATGTGCCTCATTAACAGTCACTCCCATCCCATCCTCTTCTCAACTCCTGGCAGTCACCGCCTAGAGGCCAAGCTGTCTATGAGTTTGCCTCTTCTGAATAGTTCATATAAATGGGATCATGTTGTGTGTGATCTTTTTGTGCCTGGCTTTCTTCATTTGGAATGGTGTACCCCAGGTTTATTCATTTTGTAGCAGGATCAGAACTTCATTCCTTTTTATGGCTGAATAATATTCTGGTGTGGATAGACCACATTTAGTTTTTCGGTTATCAAGGAGACATCACTTTACATTCCCACTGGCAACATACAAAGGTTTTAATCTCCACCTCCTCACCAACACTTCTTTTTGTTGTCATTTTTATTAGAACCATCCCAGTGGGTCTGAAGTGGTATCTTGTGGTTTTGATTTGTATCTCCCTGATGGCTAATGATACTGGCCATTTACATATCTTCTTTGGAGAAATGTCTACTCAAGTCCTTTGCCCACTTTTTATAAGGTTGTCTTTTTATTGCTGAGTTACAAGTGTTCTTTATATAGTTTAGATATCAGTCCCTTATCAGATATGATTTGCAAGTATTTTCTCATTTTGTGGATTGTATTTTCACTTTCTGCATGGTGTCCTTTGAAACACAAATCTTTACTTTTTATGAAGTCCAACTTACTAATCTCTTGTTTTTTGTACTTTGGTCTAGAATCTCAGAAATCATTGCTTATTCTAAGGTAAAAAAGATTTCCTTCATGTTTTCTTCTAAGAGTTTTATAGTTTTAGCTCTTACATCTAGGTCTGTGATCTGTTTTGAGTGAGCCTTTGTGTATGGTGATAGGCAGGGGTCCAAATTCATTCTTTCCATGTGGTATTCAGGCATCTATTTCTAAATAAATAGTTCTAAAAATTGCTCACACTGTCCCTAAAGCCTCAGCAGCTGCTATCAGGTTTGGGAGGCACTCACTGTTAGATTGTGTCCTGTGCTTCCCCTCGCCTGCTGTCCTGCGTTTCACATGCAGCCAAAGAGTGATGCTCAGGGACACACACTTGGGAGCACATGTACCTTCATCTGTCTGTAGCTGTGCTTCCTTCTTCTTTTTTTTTTTAAAATATATTTTATTGATATTTTACAGAGAGGAAGGGAGAGAGATAGAGAGCTAGAAACATCGATCAGCTGCCTCTTGCACACCCCCTACCGGGGATGTGCCCACAACCAAGGTACATGCCCTTGACTGGAATCGAACCCGGGACCTTTCAGTCCGCAGACCCAGACGCTCTACCACTGAGCCAAACCGGTTTCAGATGTGCTTCCTTCTTAGCTCTGAACACAAGTCACATTCCCCTCGGCTGCACTGAGACAGTCCTACTGTGCGCTTCTTGGGAGCAGATTTCTCAGGCAGCTCTGCCGTGGAGCCATCCTTCCCTGCACAGCGTTCCTCCATCTCCTGCCGCTGCTGCCTCCCCGGTCCACAGACCTGTGTCTCCTTGCCCGCCCAAGGGCTTGCGTCCATTTGTACCTGCAAGTGCAGGCATCTTTTACGCCCAGTTAAAGAGTTGCATAAACTTCCAGCACAGCCCTCTTCCGATGGGGACAAGTCTGTCCTGTCCCCAAAGAGCCATGCCTGGGTGTTTGATAGGGAAACAACCGCTCATTGAGGCCCAGCAGGGTTACTGCTCAGCCCTGTTAGCTCCCAGAAAAACGTGAAATCTTCTTTGAACATTTTATAACAGCAGGACACTTTAAATCGAGTTATACTCTAACTACTTTATATGTCTGTTATGACTTCAGTAAATTAACACTTAGTAAGTGGAGCACAGGTAGCTGGATGGGGGGCTGTGGTTCAGCAATAGGCCACAAGGCGAATTGAAAGAGAAATGTATTCCTTACAGGTCCTGGGGGAGGGACCCTACACGCCGGGAGGGGCCACCCCGGAGGGCAGGGCAGAGGGCACACAGGGAGCAGGGCCTGGGCTCACGCCTTTATTAGGCTGTGTGGGTGGAGTGCTTCGAGGTTCTTGGACTAAGACTGGGTTCGTCAATTCCCACTGGGCTTGGGTACCCCCAGAGCTCTTACTGAGGGGCTTGTAGGGGAAGGCGCTGGGAGGCAGGCGAGACTGTTGATCTCAGGTACTGGGAAACTGTATCAGGATATACGTTTGCTTGTGACTCTCTGGGCTGTTATCTAGGGCAGCAGTCGCCAACTGGTGGTCTGTGGATCACTGGTGGTCTGTGAGGTCCGAAAGATTGGTGACCACTGGTCTAGGGTGTAGCTTGCACGGGGGCCAGTGTTAGTTTGGGCCCCGCTGGGCCTACACGGAGTCGCTGAGCTACACTCAGTGGTGTCCTGGAAGAAAGGAGCTCGCCTTCCTAAGTGCAGCCTGCAGCGGGCGGCAGGCGGGCACTGTCCCCTGGCAGGCTTCGGGTCTTCTCCTGGGTGGCAAGCAAATGTTGGGTGAGTGTGATAGGCATGAATATCAGATAAACATGTCAGGAGAAGGGAACATTGTGGAGAAAGCTGGTTATGGACTTGATATTGGGTAATCCCAAGGGATTAATGTTAAATTTACTAGTTGTTATAATGGCATTATGTTTTGGTAAGAACATGCCCATACTAAATGCCCATATAACATACTAAAGCATACACAGGTAAAATGACAGATTGTCTGAAATTTGCTAAAAATACCCCAGGCGAGCTTTCCCCTGCCGATAGTGCTCTCACAAACATGGTGAGCGTTTCTTAAACCCACGGGACGTTCTGTAAGTGTGGCAAGCGTCAACCCCACCCTGTAACACAGTGCCAGAGGGGCACCGATTCTCTGTGGGCGCAGGGGAAGCGGCGTTATGACAGGAACTAAGCTGATTTTCCAGGGGAAAGGCTAAAACTACAAAGATTGTGCTGAGGCTCGAATGTGCTGTGCCTACTGCAGCTCTAAGAGAATGCTGGCTGTTAAGAGATGCAAGCATTTTGAACTGGGAAGAGATAAGAGGAAGGGTCAAGTGATCCAGTTCTAAGCTTCATATTTTTTATGGCAATAAAACCTTGATATGTTTACTTAAAAAAAAACCCAAAAAACCCAGGGTAGGTAGATAGATGAGGAAGCACCGAACGCCATGTTGATCATCTGAGTGTGGGTGACGGGCTCAGAGCACTGCACTGTGCCGTTGGCATGCTCGAGCGCCGTCAGCATGCGGTGAAGCGAGGCCCCCCCAAGGGCATCGACTCGTTCAGGCACGCGCAGCTGCTCTGCCGGCAGGTGGCACAGCGCGGGGCGGGCGTCTCCTCCGCCCTCCTCCGGGTCTGGGGGCAGCACCGTGTCTGCCTCAGTGTTTCTTCAGGTTTGTCTTCAGTGCTACACACTCCTTGTCCTTTTCTCCCCCTCGCCCAGACCTTGTACACCGTGAGAGCTGAGATCCTGCCACCCGCGGGGACGGAGCTCTGTAGGACAGGCTCGCTCTGCGCCCTGGAGGTGTCCATCACGCGCCTCTCGGACCTCCTGGAAGTGGACAGGGATGAAGCACTCACAGAATCCGAGGAGTACTTTTCGACCAAGCTGATGTACGAAGGTAGGCTCAGAGGCTTCTTCCTTCCTAACTGCTGTACTGATCCAGTGGGCCAAGTGAGTGTGCCCTCTCTCTCACAGGGTGCAGTGTTCCTTGTCCAAGGAGAACGGTCTGGAATGGAACTTTATATATAGTGGTCCTACGCTCGCAGGAAGTTGAACTTGGTTGTTATGGCGTCTTCTCTAACAGGTGTTATCCAGCAGTTGTCGGGCTCAGAGCTGAGCACATGGTAGCACTTGGAGCTGCCTTTCCTGTCTGCTGTGATTCAGGGTCTCCACAGAGTCTGAACTCCATTGCTCAGCAGCTCAAGTGTCCTGTGGTCATGGCTCCTGCCCTTCCCCCCAGCTCCTTTCATCACATTCTCATGCTTCCCCATCCCCCCCGTGACCCCACAGTGACCCCTGCGCCCAGGCCCGGCTCCATCGCAGATTGCTGGGGCACCCCTTCCAGCCCTCCTCCTCAGGCCTCGGGAGCAGGTCTCAGTGTTTGGTGTCAGAACCCTTTATTCTCAAATAAATTATTGAGGAGCCAAATATTTACTTATTTACTTAAAACAATAGAAATATTTTCCAAAACAACAACAAAAACTAGCAAGAAAAACAACATTGTTTTTGCATTCTTTCAAAGCTCTTTAATTTCCAGCTTCTGGAGGTAACTTGTGCTGCATTCAGTCTGCAATAATCACAGCGGTCCCAGTACATGAAGAAACTCCAGTCTCACACCCCTATGTAGTTGGAATCGGGAGGAATATTTTCACAGCTTTCAGATAACTAGATATTCTCTGCTACTACACCAAAACTTGACAAGGGGCTGTTTTTACAGCATGGGTACTATGTGAAGTCTGAGATCACACGAATGACCCTTTTGTATTGGATTTCATGAAATCCTTTTATCCATCTTGCATTTTGAAAGGTGTCACTTTGTAGCACCATGCATTGGTCATTTGGGCATCTGGGTTATACAGATCTCATTGTTGGCATCTTTCATTCACCCTCACAGATTTCACATTGTTTCAAGCTCACACTGAACTCATCAGGATGGTCTGATTATAGGGACATTGTCAAGCTCACCATGGCAAGTGCAAGTTTTCCAAAATTCTAATTTTTTGATGTGACTTGTATCATTGGCCACTTCTTTAAAGTGACAGGCCATGTCATTCAGTTGAAAGAAAATATCTGCAAAACCCAAAACTGCGTAGCCACAGCTGGCGAAGTCTAGGCGCCCTGCGCTGTGCAGATGGCCGGCTGCTACATCACAGGAGACAGCGAGGCTGGGAGGCAGGCGAAGGGCACGGGCCTCTCTGCTGTTTGCAGCTTCTTGTGAGTCAGTAATCATTTCACAGAGTTAGGACAGGAATGTGAAAATGGCTTCGACCTGCCCTGAGGGCCACACTCTGCTCCATGCGTCCTCCGGATGCTGCATGTCCGTGGCACCACTCGTCTTCAGAGGTTTCCCCATCTGCAGGAAGCCCTCCTCTGCAGCCCTTCTTTGCTGTTCATAGGACTTGCAGCCACACGCTCCTAGGCTCCTGCTTGATTCCCTGTGATCCAGGTGCTCTGACCTCTTTGCAGGGCCATCTGCTTCCTACAGACTTTGGAGTGGCGGCTCAGTGAGGTGTTTGACTTGCACTGGATTATACACGGCTGTGTTATTAGTATTAATAATAACACCTACCGTGTATTAGACTCTGAGCGGCAGCTGGGATTCAGCCTCTCTGCTCGGATGCCACCCACTAGAAGATGCCACCTTGGTCCCGTCCCCATTCTTCATTTAGCAGCCAGGCGGCCATGCTCCCGAAGTATCAGACAGGTTGTGGGGTGATTTCAGTCAGAATTGAGTCCTTGTTCGTTTATTGATGAGAAGAGTGATTTCCCTGGGCGTCACCACGTGTCCTGGTCACTCCGCCGTGCGTGTCTGATTGGAACGTGCAGTCACAGGACATGGAGACAGAGGTGTGCCCCAGTTGGGGATTTCATGCTGAGTGTGAGACTGTTGATGCTTTTGTTTTGTATGAATACGCATCCCTTTTCCGGGGTAAGACAGTGTTTCCTTCTCTGTTTCAGTGGTCGACAACAGCAGCAACTGGGCAGTGTGTGGGAAAAGTTCTGGAGTCATCTCCATGCCTGTGGTCGCTCAGGCAACGCACAGAGTCCACATGGAGGTGATGCCCCTGTTTGCGGGTTACCTGCCCCTTCCCGACGTCAGGCTCTTTAAGTACCTCCCACATCACTCTGCGCACTCCTCACAGCTGGACGCTGGTAAGGATGCTGGTGCGGGGAGCAGGCCTGCTGACCACAGCATGTTCTCTGGGCCAGTGGAACCTAAAACCCAAACCTGCCCAGGGTGACGAGCCTTAGGCAGCGCTCTGGAGCTCGATCCTTTGAGGACTGTGTGCTAGGCTCCTGTATGGGGTTCCTGAGCTAACGTGCTGCTGCCCTGAAGGTTGTCGTGGGAGGCTTGCTACTCCCCGTGTGGGTAAAGGGTATGCGGCCACGTGGCCTGCATCTCACTTCCTGTGTGTTTTGCAGACAGCTGGATAGAAAACGACACCCTGTCGGTGGACAAGCACGTGGATGACCAGCTGGACAGCAGCAGCATCAAGAGCAGGGGCAGCGTGCACTCGGCCGCCAGCAGTGAGCATAAAGGCTTGCCTATGCCCCGGCTGCAGGCGCTGCCGCCCGGCCAGGTCTTCAACTCCAGCTCGGGCATGCAGGTCCTGGTCATCCCCAGCAAAGATGACCATGTTCTGGAAGTCAGTGTCACATGACCACTCCTCCAGTTGACGCGCCCAGACCCAGCGTGAATGCACTCCAAGGGATCCTATCCATCGTTCTCCATTGTCATTCTAGCTCTAACCAGATCTGGGGACTCTGCCTGGCCATGGAAGCATCAGAGCGTCTCGGTGTGCAGCCCGCCAGCTGAGTCCAACGTTAAGTTTGAGTTGTCAGTGGTGTGAGGTTACTTGTTGCTTTCTCATCTCCCTGTCCCTGTGCTGGTGTCCCCCAGTGCTGGCCCTTATCCCTCACCCTGCTCATGAACGCTCTGCATAGGGGTCTTTCACCCAGACAACCTTCCCGTTCTTTTTGTTCTTCTTCCTCTGGTTCTTTATGGAGGTCTGTGTGTCCTCCAGGGAGGCACACAACAGGCCTTGCAGTCTTATCAGTAACACGTGTGTGCCTTTCTGGTCACACGGCCGCCCAATTTCTGGACCAGGTGGATTTGTCAGTCTCCTAAGGAGTAACACAGTCCTTTACCTCAGCTCATCTAGTTGTGCTTTTCTAGAAAAATACCCTTTAGGGCAGGTGGGTGGGCTAGTGGGTGGGTGGGGAGGGAACAACCCCTTCTGTGCCTTGGGATGTCAAACTGGGCGGACCGGGAGCACCCATTACTGGAGCCATTTTAAAGGTACTTTAAGATAGAGCAGGGCCTAAGGAACAGTTCAGTGTTGAAGCAGTTTAGGAATAAATGTTTCTGGGACTCTCTTTCCCTCATAATGTTGATTGAATATTATATGCACTTGAAATTAAAAATATATTTATTTTAATTGTCATATATGGGGGTTAATATGTTGTGTTTTCTCTCACCTTTAAACTTAAAGTCTTTACATCTAATTGTAACTGTAAAATCAATATTTTTCTTTTGCACCTTAAACCTTAGAAATTTAGAGGTTCCATTAAGTGAAGATTAGAGGGGTCCTCTCAGTGCATTTCTAGTCTGGTTGTAGGAGGGATGAAAGTCTTGGCATATTCTCTGCCGGTCCACTAAATTGCAGTTCTATCATACCAATGGATTAATTTGCTTTCGGTTGTAAATTTAATTGTACATATGGTTGATTTATTATTTTTAAAAGTACAAATTAACTGATGTAATGTTTATGTATAAGTTGCACCAAAAATCAAGGACAGAATAAATGCGTGTTTGTTTTTATTGGTGTGAAAGTCACAGCTTGTAAATAAGTGTTGTATGTATTAAACCTTTTCCAGCTCTCCAAAGCAATGTATTTTTGTACATATGGAATAGAGAACTCTTAATTCACTAAGAAAGTGTGATTGGAATTATAACTTGAACAAATTAATGCAAGTGAGGGTGGGGCTTCATGTGAATAACCTCAAATGTGTAAGCCTTACAGAAATAGGAGCCTCCTGCAGCTGCTGCTAGCCGGGCTTGTCACCTGCTTGAGGGAGGCTGGAGGTACAGGGGTAAAGTCAGATCAGTACACACACAACAGACCCGGCGTCACTGTTCTTCTGTAGGTTGTCTATAACTCACTCAGCAAATAAAGGTGGTGTCGTTTCTCCCCCATGTCTTTTTCGTTTATGGAAATTGGAGAAGTGTGTGAAGAAGATAACTATTTGTGTGTTTAATTAAACTTTCCAGAAATTTATCTTCCTTATGAGCCATTTAAAACAAATAAACTTAATCACCTATTTAGGCAAATTAGAACTTCAGCATCTAATGATGGTTTAGGTTTCTAAAATACATTGTTTTATTGTAAAAATTGATGACTGCCCTACAAAGACCTACCAGGCCCTGTGAATGAAGAGATCTTTTGAGATTTGATTTGGCCAGAAAAGCTCTAATCCTCGTGGTCAGCCTTGGAGCCCAGGGGACAAATCCATGTGTAAACTTCCCCCTTCCTTCTGTGGCAATGTGATTCGGTGGCAACCTTATTTCTCTTTGTGTCTGGGTTCTAATCCCAGGATGGCATTCTCTAATTACAGAGCGGGAAAAACGAAGGGGAAATGGGGAAATCCAAACGTTTATGGAAGTTTCTTACTGAAAATTTAAGGAAATCAAATTTATCTCAGGTTGTTTTTTACCCTAACCAAAAGATCTTTTGCAATATAAGTTACAGAAATGCCTCTGTTTATTAAATTTTATTTTTGTTTTTTACACAAAAGAAGACTGTCACCTAAAACTTTATCTTTTTTTTTTTTAAAACTAAAAGGCTGTACTTGGATTTTTGTGGTGTTTAAAATAAAATAAGGCTTATGGGTTTGAGACAAGCTGATATAGTTGATAAAGATGTAGCAGCTGTTAAATAATTATGAAGCCAGATTTAGAATATGCATCTTTAAAAAAACAATATGCAGCTACTTTGCAAATATGTGTGGAAATGTAAATATTAGCAAAGGAACAGAAAGTAAGTTATAATTTTGGTGAATTTCATAGGGTCTCCTATGATTGGAAAAATTATAACTCTTCTGATTCTAATGTGAAAATAGATGTATTTAATCTGAAAATGACTTCTACCTACAGTTCCATTGTCAGCACAGGCTGTAGTGGGTTGGATTCCTAAATTAGTAAGTCTTAGTTGATGAGGATAGATATCCCATAAAGAGTCAGTAGAGGAAATACACATACCTATATTCAAATTTTCTTTAGTGTTTAAGATGGTTATAAAATGAATTTAAACACTCCAGGTGTGTATATAAAATGAAATGTTAAATATTTTTTATTAAAGAATTAGGCTGACATAAATGTTTCACTGTTAACTGTGACTTAAAAATAAATCCTACATGATTTTAAAATTTGATTTTTTCATGAAAATGTCCCTTTCTCTAAATTTATTCATTTTATACACCAAACTATAAAACTAGAAGGCATTGTTAATCAAATTTGCTGGAATTCTGTGACTGGAAAAGGTGACAAGTTGGTGACTTTGACACTGCAGGTATTAATTCCATTTTCAAAGTTTACTATGAAAGTCATTTTTCACATTATTCTGTAATATATTGTTAGACTAAAACCATTGTATTAAGACTGTTTAAAATGTAAGCATTTTAAATTCTGAAAAATACACATTTTAAAAAGAAACTGCTGATTTGCATTTTGTTCTTTTGCTATGGGATGTGAAAATTGAGTGTGCAGTTACAGAGTTTTCTTGTTTTTTTTTCTCCCTGAACTTTGTTTCTGATTCGAAGCGTTGGGGAGCATTAAGGATTTTATTTTCTTTTTTCATAACTTATTACCCTTGAGCTCACAAGAACCAAGACAACTGAGTTTCACAGGTTTCAGGTTTGAAGTCCTATTTGCCAACCTATCATTTGACAAGGTTACTGCCTCTGATATTTGCTAATACAGCTTTTTTTTTCTCCCGGAAAGTGTGGTTTTCAACTTATTCAGAATCTCGTTTCTTTTGTTTCTCCTTTGATAATCCAAAGCTATTAAGTAAGCGCGAGGTCGGACCTTCTCACTTGCCTTAAAGGTGCAGGAAGGGTTCCTCTGGCCCAGCGGGGACCTGCCCCAAGCCCGTGAAGATCAAATCCTCCCTGAACGCGCCGGGTCCTCCAGAAGGACGGGGGCGGGGCCCGAGGGCTGAGGCTCCGCCTGTGGGCGGGGTTTAGGGCTGGGACTCGGCTTCGGGCGGCGCTGCACCTCCGGGCCGCTGGGGGCGCTGTGGCGCGGGACCGGAACTTGTCGCCAGCCGGCGGGCGGGGCAACGAGACTGTGGCGGCACACGTGCGGCCGCCGCGATGAAGTTCGCGTACCAGGTGAGCATGGATGCTGGCCGGCTCCCGGGGGAAGCCGAGGCGGGGTGTCGGTGCTAGAGCCCCGCGGCGTGGGGCCAGCGGTCCAGGCCGGGGCGGGCGCGGCGTCCGGCAGCGCTGTCTCCGGCGTGACCCGCGGGGGCCCCGAGCGCCGCGGCGTCCTGGGCCGGGAAGGAAGGCGGGCCGGGCCGGGCCGGGCCGTGGGAGGCGATGTGGGGCGGGTAGGCCGGCCCGGAGGGGAAATCCCGGGTACCAGAGCCCCGTTGGCGGGGAGGGATGCAGGCGCAGACGTCCCTGACCTACCTGTGCCGAGCCCACCCCACCTCACGCTGGTCCTCTTCCTCCGCGGCCCGCGCGCGGCTCGGGACCATTGACCCGGCGCCGGCCCGCCGACCCCGGAGGCAGGGGAAGCTGTTGCTTAGACACACTGGTGGATCACATGTTGCTTTCTTCTTTACAGTTAGCTGCTAGTAAACTAACCCGTTGTGGTTCTGGAAAAGCTCCAGTGCAAAACACTGTGCTACGTGTTAGCTTGTATCCAGAGGAGCGCTTGGTTAGAACCGCCCCGACGCTGAGACCCTTGTCTTACCCAACACTCCCCTGCGGCCCAGATCCGGAGGGGCCTCGCTGCCTTCTCCCTCCCCTATCCGGACATTACCCCCTGGTTGGGACACCCAGCCTTCTGTGTGGAGTCTCACCGGCCTGAGTGGCTTCTCTGTTCCCCCTCTTGCCTCCATGGTCATTGGAGGGGTTGTTAAAAAGTAGGAATTGGATCACAGCATGCCTCTGCTGAAAACCTTGGGTGACCTGGGGCTCCCTGAGGTTCTCAGCCCTGCAGGCCTGTAGCTCCCAGGGCTGCCTGGCTGGTCTCCGTCCAGGTTCCAGCCCAGGGGGCCCCTCCAAATGCTTCTGCCTCTCCCGCTGCTGGGGTGTGCTGTGTGTGCCTCGTTCCGTGTGCTCTGATGGTCTCCTTGGCCCTGCCTGCTGCACACAGACCGCGAGGGCATTGCGGCGGAGGCCCTGTGTTCAGAGACAACTCCAGGGGACACTCACATGTGGTTGAATAGATGAATGAATTAATAAATAGGATGCTGACAGGCTCCTCCTGTGTTCTGGAAGCCTTGAACCCAGCGTGCACTTGGGGTGGGTGCAGCTTTTCTCCTGAAACGTGGGCCCTGTCCTCGCCTCCTCCTGGCAGATACCTCCTGTCTGTGGAGGCTGCCCAGTGCTCATGGTACCCTCAGCCGCCGCAGTGGGCGCTCGGGGCCCCTAGGGGATGGGCTCACTTCTCTCTCTTGCCCAGGGCTGGCTGCAAAGGTGCCCAGTTAGTGTCCCAGGGGTGGCTGGAGGGAGCCCGGGGTGACCAGGGACCTTGTGGGGCCTCTGCACCACCTTCTTGCTCAGTTTTGTCACTTAAGCCCTTTTCTGGAGTTGAGAATCTGTGTCTTCTTTGTATGAAGACAACTTTGTTTTTCTTTCCAGTTTTCAAATCTGCTGGGGACAGTCTATCGGCGTGGGAACTTAAATTTCACATGTGATGGAAATTCAGTGATCAGTCCTGTGGGAAATAGAGTCACTGTATTTGACCTTAAAAAGTAAGTTCGTAAGCCCCGGACAGTGTTGCTCAGTGGTTGGAGTATTGGCTCATGCACCAAAGGGTCTTGGGTTCCGATCCTGGTCAAGAGCATGTACCTGGGTTGCAGGTTCGATCCCCAACCCCTGTTGGGACACCTGTAGGAGGCAACTGATCAGTGTGTCTCTGTCTCTGTCTCTTCCCCCTCCTTCCCTTCCACTCTCTCTAAATACCAATGGAAAACATATCCTCTGGTGAGGATTAAAAAATAAAGTATTAAGTTCATAACACTAAAATCATGTTAACAGCAGCGGTCATTATAGTTTTGCATGTAAAAATCAGCGGCGTTTCCTTAACTTCCTCTTAATAGTACGCGTGTTCATTAGGCAGCCTGAGGCGGAGGCCACAGGATTACATGATGGATGGGTCAGCAGGGGGACTGGCCGTAGAGCCCCAGTTTCTTCATTCTACTGCCTCAGCTACACCCCATGAATCTAGGTCGTTACCTTCAAGGTTCAAACCATGTGTCACCGGGCTAAATTGTGTGGGGAAGGTACGAGGGCGTGGAAGCCGCCCTGGACTCCTGCCCAGTCAGCGCAGCGCTTCTGTGTTTCTTACGGGAAGGACCCCCGCATGGCGGGCCGTCACCCCTTCCCGGGCGTGTGTGGCCTGAGCACGATCCTCTTGTTGCAGAGGCGCCTGGGTTTCTCCCCTGCTCTGAAGGCCTCGTGTCCCTGTCTGGAGGATTCTCCTTGCTGTATCGCCCCAGAGCAGTGCCAGGGCCGGCTGCTGGCGTGGTCACTACTGTCATGTTTTGTTTAGATGACATCTGACGGGGCCTCTCTGGAGTAACTATCACACATTCACTGAAGAAGAATTAGGGGATAAAATAAAGAACAAAATTGGAATCTAACTCAGTGGTTGTTTGTTTTTGACCTTACTTATTTTCCCACTTTTGTGCAATTTCTGTAAAAACAGTTTTACATGGATGTGCTGCCTTTGGTCAATCTCTCCTGTTATTCTCTCTTGTGTCCAGTTTTCTGACTTCATGCATGTGTAGGGTTTGGAGGTGCAGTCCTAGAAGCAAACTTGACACATCCAAAGCCCGTATTTTAGGTTTTTAATATGCCGTGCCAACTTTCCCCAGGGATTTGTCTTCCTTTCCCTTTGTGAGGAGCAAGGGTTTTCCACGTGCTCTGGCCCGGGGGCAGGGGGTGTGCTGTGGGGCAGGTGGCCTGCGGGCCCGGCCTCCCGGTCTGACAGCATGAGGCCAACCTCGGGCTCTGGTTTTTGTCTCCCAGCAACAAGTCCAACACTCTGCCCCTGACCACTCGGTACAATGTCAAGTGTGTGGGGCTGTCCCCGGACGGCCGACTCGCCATCATCGTTGATGAAGGTAACCGCCACTGACCGAGATAACAGACAGTGGTGCAGGGTGGTGACGGTGGCACAAGTTGGGGGGGGGAGGCCAGGTGTAGGCATCAGGGCGACACACAGCCGACTCCAGGTCCTGTTGGGGTATAGGCCCGCACACTGGGACCCGGGGGTGTGGGGAGGGGGCAGGGTGGGCGAAGTCCTTGGCCTCGAAGTGGGCTGGGCTTCGTGTGCTGGAAGCCCACAGAACTCTCTGCAGTTCAGCTGTAGGCCAGGTGTCACCCGGTGGCCTCTCCCTTCCTTCCCGCAGGGGGCAACGCGCTGCTGGTCAGCCTGGTCTGCAGGTCCGTGCTCCACCGCTTCCACTTCAAGGGCTCCGTGCACAGCGTCTCCTTCTCTCCTGACGGCAGGTAAGGGCCTCCGGCTCAGGGCCAGCGCTGTCGAGGGCGGAGCTGGCTGGTGCAGACCTGGGGGCCGTTTCCACTCAGGACATCCCCGTGGGAGCCTATGCTGATGCCTTGTGTTAGCAGCCCAGACAGTTCTTGAACCCAGTGATCCTGCCGGGTCCAGGCTCCTGCGGGGTGCCCACGTGGCCCTCTGCCCCCCTGCTCCGGGCTGGTGGGCACACGGCCTCCAGACCGTGGGGCGGTGAAGGAGCCACCAGCTCCGAAGTCGTCGTCGTGAGGAGGCTGTGGGGCCAGACAGGTTCAAGGCCCGAGGGAAAGGGGCTGGTTCCCAGGCTGCTGGGACTGGGCTGACCTGGCTGTGCCGTGGAAGGGGTGTGGATGTCTCGTGTCCACACTGAGAACCCCCCAGCCAGCATCCACGTCCTGCCTGTCAGTCAGCCAGTTTCTTCCTTCCGGTTCCTCCCAGGGCTTTGGCCACTGGGCTGGTGGGAGGGAGCGCCTGAGGGAATCTGCTCGGGGCAGCGGTGTGGCAGCTTCCCTGACTGTCCCCGGTCCTCCTCCAGCCTGGTCCCCACAGGAGCCGGTGAGGCAGGCCCCAGGTTTGCCTCGCCGGAGACTGACCCCAGAGCAGGTGGCCTGTGCTCCAGGGCCCCGAGCCGGCCTCAGGTCCGGCTGGTGTTGAGTGTTGGTAACTACTGGGACTGCCATTTCTGCCACAGGAAGTTCGTCATCACTAAAGGCAACATCGCTCAGATGTACCACGCCCCCGGGAGGAAGAGGGAGTTCAACGCCTTCGTCCTGGACAAAACCTACTTTGGGCCCTACGATGAGACCACACACATCGACTGGACCGATGACTCCCGGTGAGCCGGGGTGTGGTGGCCGGGAGGCGGGGCGGCCCGGGCTCCCTTCTAAAACGGCCTCTCCTGAGCCTGGTGTGGGGCTGGATGAGGGCGGTGCCGGGTTGGAGTCAGAGCCACGCTGCTTGGCATTGGGCACTGAGCCGGAGAGCAGGACCCACCCTGGCGAGGGAAGCTGTAGCCAGTGCGGTGGCCAGGTCATGCCAGCACAGGTCTCAGGAGCCGTGGTGGGTGGGCGAGGTGGCAAGCCTTTCCCCGCCTGCGTGCCCGGTGGCTGGCCGCCATCCCTAACCATCCCAGCAGGCGCCTGGGAGCGCTGGCTTTTCTCGGCTGCCCGTCGTTCTGTGTAAGGGAGAGAGGGGGTCGGGCCGTTGGCCTTGTAGATCCCTGGCCTCGAGGAGGGCGGGGGAGCGGACACAGCCCCAGGCAGCGTGTCGGTGGGAGACGGCAGTCTCACGTTCCTGGGGGACAGGACTATGGGAGAAGGGAGGGGTGCCCCGAGACCAGGCCTTCTCTTAGGAGGCACCTGGGTCTGGCTCTCTCGTTGCCATAGCAGAGTTTGCCCCAATTGGGATCTTGGGGTGGGGAGAGGGCCTCAGGGAGGCTTAGGCAGGCTCCCCAAAAACACCCAATGGGCTCTGTGATCGGCTCTTGGGACTTCTCTGGCTGACCCTGTGAGGCCTCCTTTTCGAGGAGGAACAGTGACACATGTCCACCGAGGCTCCAGGAGACGCCGAGATGGATGTAGCCAGCACCCTGGCCTGTCCCCGCTGGTCACCCTGGGTGTCCGCTGTGCTCGGGGCAGCGCTCAGCGGGGAGCCTGGGGTGAGCGGTTTCCTCTTCCCAGGTGCTTTGCGGTCGGGAGCAAAGACATGTCCACGTGGGTGTTCGGGGCCGAGCGCTGGGACAACCTCATCTACTACGCGCTGGGCGGACACAAGGACGCCATCGTGGCCTGCTTCTTTGAGTCCAACAGCCTAGACGTACGTTCCTGCAGCCCCACAGTCTGGGGTCCCGTCCCTGTAGATGTGGCGCCCCCTCCCCTGCGGTCCTCCCGGGTCAGTTGGGGGGTCACGGTGGCTGTTGGCTGCCCGTCGGGTCATCCCTCTGGTGCGCGGGGGAGGCTTGTGGGACAGGTGAACACGGTTCTTGTCAAGCGGCCTGTGAAGGGTGTGGCCGGGGTCAGGGTGGCCGTGCCCACCTGTGTGCTCCCGCGTGCAGCTCTACACGCTCAGCCAGGACGGAGCCCTGTGTGTGTGGCAGTGTGACACCCCCCCTGAGGGCCTGAGGCTGAAGGCCCCCACGGGCTGGAAGGCAGACCTGCTGCAGAGGAAAGAGCAGGAGGAAGAGGAGGAGGAGGAGCGGGAGACCACCATCCGAGGGAAGGCCACGCCGGCCTCGGAGGAGCAGCAGGGCAAAGTCAAGTACTCTCGGCTGGCCAAGTAGGTCCCCCGTCCACAGAGGGCGGGGCCGCGTGCTAGAATGGGACCCGCTCCTGGGGACTCTGGCCTCAGAAGGGACCCCGGCAGGGGGGTGTCACGGGGCGAGGACCCAGAGGCACAGAACAGACCGCTCCTCCTCGACCCATCCTGGGGAATCCCGGCTCGGGCACCAGCTGAGAGGCTCCGTGGGTCCCAGGCACAGGGCGCTCAGGGAGGGGAGAGCTGAGGGCGGGAGGGAAGGGGGGACTCGGGCAGGACAGAGGGCTGGCTTCCCGAGTGCCCACGTGGAGCGGGCGCTCTGGCCCCAGTCCCAGGCGGGGCTGTGAGACCAGCCTGGCTCCCTGGTCCTTCCAGCTCTGCTGTCCCCTGCCCTTAGGTACTTTTTCAACAAGGAAGGAGATTTTAACAACCTGACAGCTGCAGCATATCACAAGAAGGTCCATCTCTTGGTCACTGGCTTTGCTTCTGGAATCTTCCACCTTCACGAGCTCCCGGAGTTCAACCTCATCCACTCGCTGAGGTGGGTGCCTCTGCTTTCTGGTGGGCGTGGCTTATGCGCTTGCCTGTCTGAGGGGCCCGTGGCGGGGGGACGGGTGAGGCCCCGCTGTGCCTGCCCTGGTCTCGGGCCTGCAGTGGCCAGCAGGACACTGGCTTCCCTCCGTCCTGGCCTCGCTCGGAGGGGTGGAGGGGATGCAGCTGCTCCCTTCGCTGGGCTTTGGGTCTCAGCATTCCCCCTTCTGTTCTGGTCTTCGGAGCACAGAGAAAGCTAACATAGCTGTTTCCCATGACGCACCTTTGAGGGCTCGAAGGCAGGGCAGCGCTCCGGGCTGCCAGGGCTCTGCACTGAGTTGTGGACGCTGTGAGAGAGTGGGGAGGAAGTGGGGAGGCCGGAGGGGCTGGCCCTGGTCTCCGGTGGCAAGCTGGCCACCCTGGTGGGGAAGGAGGCGCTTGTGCTCACGGAGTCCTGCTTTCTGCTCAGCATCTCGGACCAGAGGGTCGAGTCTGTCGCCATCAACAGCTCCGGGGACTGGATCGCCCTGGGCTGCTCAGGTTGGTCTTCCTGCCCGATGGTGTGAGTGAGAACAGGAGCTTCCGCTCTGGGGCACCTGCCAGCGGTCCCACCTCGGTCCCGGGCCTCCTCCGGGCTCCGGGAGGCGCCTTCCGGGCCGCTGTGAGCGGAGGGGGCTGGCGGTGGCTCTGGGGAGGGAGCGGCCAGTGAAACTTCCAGAACAAGGGCTTCTCTGGCGGGCTGCAGCATGGGGCGCTCTGCACACCGGTGGCTCGGGAGGGTGGTGTGTCTGTGCCGGGTCCCCTCCCGAAGGTGGAGGGTGGTGGTGGCACCTGCCTCAGAGCGGGGCAGGCACTCGGGGTGCCAGCATGAGTCAGGGCCAGACAGACCCTCCCCTCAATCTCACAAGCAGTGGGTGCCTTCGTCTGCGCATGGGGCAGGGTGCTGTGATCAGGTCCTCAGCCCCCGTGTGCCCCGCAGGCCTGGGCCAGCTGCTGGTGTGGGAGTGGCAGAGCGAGTCCTACGTGCTCAAGCAGCAGGGCCACTTCAACAGCATGGTGTCCCTGGCCTACTCCCCCGACGGGCAGTACATCGTCACCGGCGGGGATGACGGCAAGGTGGGCCGTGTTACCTGGATTGGGCTGGTCGGCGGGGAGGGAGCGGGGACGGGGGGTAGAGGGCTGTGGGGTCCTGCCCTGTCCTTCACTGGGCATATTGGGCCCCCGAGGCACTGGGCTGCGGGTTCAGCCCAGGGCTTGCAGGCCCACTCGCCTGTCTGGGCTCATGAAAAGGCATTTACCAGCTTACCCAGATCCGAGTGGAGTGGGCTCAGGTGGCTTTTCCTGACGAGCTCGGGCTCCCACGTGCGGCTGCTTGGCTGAGGGGTCTTTGGTGCTACCAACCACCATCTGACTTGCTGCACTTCCCAGGGTGACACAGGGCCCCCGACACTCCCCCAGCCCTCCCTCATGGGAGGAGGTGAGGGGCAGGCGGTGTCCACACGGGGTGTGTGTGTGTGAGTGAATGAGCCCAAACCGGGGCCCTCCGGCTCCTTACTCCCCACACAGGTCAAGGTGTGGAACACCCTCAGTGGCTTCTGCTTCATCACGTTCACGGAGCACTCGAGCGGCGTCACCGGCGTGACCTTCACCGCCACTGGCTACGTCATCGTGACCTCTTCCATGGACGGGACAGTGCGGGCCTTCGACCTTCACAGGTGACTTTCCTGCTCAGTCTGGCTCAAAGCAGCTGTTCCTCTGTGGGCCGTAGAGTGAGGCTGAGGGTCCCGGGATTGCCGGGCAGCGTGTGGTGTGGACTGAGGCTCGGGGTGGGACACGGGGGCCTCAGCGGGCGATGTCAGCGGCTTCCCTTGGCGGCAGGTACCGGAACTTCCGCACCTTCACGTCCCCGCGGCCCACCCAGTTCTCCTGTGTGGCCGTGGACTCCAGCGGGGAGATCGTTTGTGCCGGGGCCCAGGACTCCTTCGAGATCTTCATCTGGTCCATGCAGACAGGCAGGCTGCTGGAGGTAAGGGCCGCTCGTCCCACGGGCTGCGCTCTAGAAGGGTCGGGTGGTGGGGGTAGAAGTCGCTGTTAACTCCGGGTTTTGGCCTCGCCTCCCCGCTTTCCTCATCCCACAGCCCTGAGCGCTCGGAGAAGGGTCGCGTCTCAGCAGCCACAGCATCTGTGCTCCCTGTCCGGCATGGAGCCCTCCGCCAAGCTCTCTCAGACCTCCTCTGTGAACCGTTGTAGGTCCTGGCCGGCCACGAGGGGCCCATCAGCGGTCTGTGTTTTAACCCGATGAAGTCGATCCTGGCCAGCGCCTCCTGGGATAAGACGGTGCGTCTGTGGGACATGGTGGACAGCTGGAGGACCACGGAGACTCTGGCTCTGACCTCCGATGGTGAGCTGCACCATGGGGCGAGCGGGCGGAGTCGCGGCCCAGGTGGGAAGGCCTGGTCTCGGCGCTGGTCCTGCCCGTCCCAGCTGTGTGTTTGGTGTCAGGCCCCACAGCTGTCGGGGTTGGCAGCCCCGTCGTGTCACTGCATCAGGCTCCCCCCTAAGAGAGTGAGCCAGGGAGCTGCAGATTCCTGCCGCTCTGCCCTGGCCGGTAGGTTAACCCTTGTCCACAGAAAGCAGTAGGTGCAGGGGGCGGGCCCCACGGCAGGCTGGGTGGACCCTGCCACCCGGAGCCCCACCACCTGTGCTTGTGCGTGAAGTTGCCCCGTGTCCAGCCAGCGGAGTGTGGACGTCCCATCGTGGCTGCTTTCCCTGCGGCGGCAGAGTTGATGGGTCACCGCAGAGTCTGGACTGTTTGCTGTCTGGCCTGCATAGAACACATCTGCCAACTCCGGGTCCCTGGGGCCTTCTCTGCCCCCTGCCCCCTTCCCCCACCTGCCTCTGGTTCAGTCTCTACTAGCCGGCCTCCTCTGTCTTTATGGGGCCTCCACACTGACCACCTCCAGTTAGTCTGTTTCCGGTCTGTCCTGCAGCCCCATCAGAGCCACCTTTGTCGTGACCTCTGTGACTCCTGTGCCCTCCCACCAGGCTGGCCCCGCTTGTCCTCCCTGGGTCCAACTGGCCAAGCCTGGACCCCTTGTCCCTCCGCACTGGGGCCCTGCCTACACAGGTACCCGATGTGGGTGTGAGCTGTTGGTGCTGAGGCGGAGCATGTCGGGGAGCGTGTGTGTCCCCATCTCCACCGGCCAGCCCATCCCTCAGGGAGCTGGCAGTGAGGACAGCGAGGGTGTGGCCGTCTGACTCTCCATCTCTTTTCAGCTCTGGCTGTGACCTACCGCCCCGATGGCGCCGAGCTGGCTGTGGCCACACTGAACTCACAGATCACCTTCTGGGACCCTGAGAACGCCGTGCAGACGGGCTCCATCGAGGGCAGGCACGACCTCAAGGCGGGCAGGAAGGAGCTGGACAAGATCACCGCCAAGCACTCGGCCAAGGGGAAGTGAGTGCCTTGCCGGGGGCAGGGGTTCTTTCTCCCGGGAGCCGCTCAGCAGAGAGGACTCATCCCCAGAGCGGGCACTGAGCCCGTGTTGGGGTTCTGTGTGGGTTAGTAAGTAGCTCGCAGTGTCCCCCACTTAGGCCGTGTGAGCAGCAGAGCTGCCCTGAGCACTCAGGACTGGTTTGTGTGGATACCTGATCGGCTCTTTGAGGTCTGTTCCTAGTAATGAGTTGCTGGGTGACTTGGGGTGACACTCCCTTCTGAGGAACTGCCGGATGGTTTCCCAAAGGCTCCGCGCCATTTCCCTTGCCCCCCAGCGGTGTGGGAGGTTCCGGCCTCCCCACATCCTCACCAGCACGTTCCTGCGCACCGCTCTACGTGGCAGCCATCCTGGTGCTGAGCTGCTGCGGGTGAGGACCTGTTCCCCAGAGCTCAGCACGCTCACTTCTCCGCACCAGATGGCAGAACTCGTGGTTCTGATTGGCATTTCTCTGAGGACTGACATTGTTGAGCATCTTTTCATGGGTGGGTCGGGTTGGCCATTTGATCGTCAGCTTTGGATAAATGTGTCTCAAGAGCATTTGCCCATTTTAATTGGCGTCAGTGAGAATGGAGTCTTTCTCATTTGAGTTGTAAGAATGCATATCTTCAAGATATAACCAGAGACTTAGCAGATAGTACGATTTGCAAATATTTTTCCCATTCTGTGGTTGTCTTCGCTTTCTTGATGATGGTGTCCTTTGAAGCACAGAAGTTTTTTTTTTGTTTTTGTTTTATATATATATATATATATATATATATATATATATATATATATAATTGATTTTTTTACAGAGAGGAAGAAAGAGGGATAGAGAGTTAGAAACATCAATGAGAGAGAATCATTGATCAGCTGCCTCTTGCACACCCCCTACTGGGGACGTGCCCACAACCAATGTACATGCCCTTGGCCAGAATCGAACCTGTCAGTCCGCAAGCCGACACTCTATCCACTGAGCCAAACCGGTTTCGGCAAAGCAAAGAAGTTTTTAATTTTGAAGACATCTATTTCATTCTGGCTTCCCAAGGACACGCCCTGATTTGAATCACGTGGTCCTTTTGTGTTGAGGTTGTGCCTCCCAGGAGGCTGTAGAGGACACAGAGGAACGGGACTAGAGTTGTAGACTGCAGGGTTGGGGTCCTGTGCGTGCGGGGTTAGTGTGCTGTGCGTGCAGGGTTAGGGTCTGTGCGTGCGGGGTTGGGGTCCTGTGGGTGTCTAGGCTGTGAGCCGTGGAGGCTGCTGGGGAACATGTGGGAGGACCACACGTCGCAGGTCCCCGGGTGGTGACTAAGTCCGAGTCCCTCGCTGCAGGGCCTTCACCACTCTGTGCTACTCGGCGGATGGCCAGAGTGTCCTGGCAGGAGGGATGTCCAAGTTCGTGTGCATCTACCACGTCAAGGAGCAGATTCTCAGGAAGAAGTTTGAGATCTCTTGCAACCTGTCGCTGGACGCCATGGAGGTGAGGGAGCAGCGGGGGCTCCATAGCACAGCTCTGGGCTTCTCAGGAGCCGGCGTGGGGCGGGGCGGGGCTGTGGCGTGAGGGCCTGTGGCCAGGATGGGCCTGGCAGTCTGAGGGAGCAGACCCCCCACCCCCGTGCCTGTCGCCCTCACTGAGGCCGTCAGGTGAGAACCCAGCCCCCTGTGGCAGCAGGGGCTCCTCAGCAGCACTGGGCTCTGAGGGACGTTCCGCCGTGAACTGGCTGGTTGGTCTCCTCAGGGTCCTGTGTCCTGTGCATGTTCTAGTCGGCCGGGTTTCCTTAAGTGTCACACACACAAGCAGAGGCGGGAGACAGGCTCCCCTCCCCACCTCTTACGGAGATGCCTGGGGTTTTACTCCTCCAGGAATTTTTGAACAGAAGGAAAATGACCGAGTTTGGCAACCTGGCGCTAATCGATCAAGATGCCGGGGAGGAGAACGGAGTCGCCATTCCGTTGCCAGGCGTGAGGAAAGGTGAGCAGAGGGTCCTTGTCCCGGTGGGCTCTGCCACCTGGGGGCTCAGCTGCCGCATCTGCGAATAGGGCTGCCGGGCCAGGGACAGGCCGCCTCCCTGGCCAGGGAAGGGACACACCTGATAAGGGACGTGCTGCCCCGTGACTGAGTGGTTCCTTTGATTTCCAGGTGACATGAGCTCCCGTCACTTCAAACCCGAAATCAGGGTGACTTCACTCCGCTTCTCTCCCACAGGTGAGCCAAGCAGGCGTGGTTGGTGCTGGAAGGGGTGGGGTCAGGCGTGGACCCACACGACACACAATGCCTCTGCTCCCATGGACAGCGTCGGTCTCAGTTTCCAACTAGCTCTGTCTGAGCTGCGCTGTCCCCATGCATTAGGCATGGTCACCTTGGTCCTCTCTGGAGGTTGGCTGTGAGCTGTGACCTCAGACAGGCTGGGCTTGGGGACGGGGAGGCAGGCATCTGCTCTGAGCACCCTTCACATGTGCCAATTGGGACCATCCTGGGAGGCCATTTCCTCGTCTACCATCAAGTACCTTGCTCCACTACCCTGCTGCCCCACCTAGTGTCAGCAGACCGCCTCTGACAGCTGTGTGGAGGGGTCAGGGGCCATTTGGGTGTGCAGGCCAGAACATGACAGGGTGGTGGTGGGTTGGTAGCTGACACTCCCCAGCGTGGAGTGGTGACAAGGACAGTAAGGTGCAGAGCAGCACGTGGCACAGTACCACTGTGAGTCAGGAGTGCCGACCGCGGCCGAGAGGCAGGTCTGGGCCACCTGGTTTTATAAGTTAAATGTTTACAGACCAGCCGTGCCAGTTTGTTTGCCCTTTTTGTCTGGGCACCGTGGTGGGGTTGAGACACTGCTGCAGAGACCTCATGCCTGCAAAGTTGGAAGTATCTGCTGCCCTTGCCAGGCCTGCCAGGGTAAACAAGGCGGGAGCACCCGTGTGTCTGCTGCCACGTGCACACGGTGCGGGAGCACGGCTGGCACCAGCGACCCGGGTGCTCCTTCCCGTGCTGCCGCATCAGGGACCGTGCACTCTGTGATAAGTGAGGGGCGGGAGAGAGCTGTCTGGAGCCACGTGGCCCCTTCATTTCGCAGGGCGCTGCTGGGCAGCCACCACCACGGAGGGGCTCCTCATCTACTCTCTGGACACCCAGATGCTCTTCGACCCCTTCGAGCTGGACACCAGCGTGACCCCTGGGCGGATCCGGGCGGCACTGCGCCAGAAGGACTTCACCAGGGCCATCCTGATGGCCGTCCGGCTCAACGAGAAGCTGCTGCTGCAGGAGACCCTGGAGTCGGTGCCCTGGGATGAGAGTGAGCGCCGGGCCCGCTGGGGCGGGGCTGGGGGCGGAGCTGCCAGGACCCCGCACCCGCGCTGCTGGCCGGGGCTCTGGGTTCTGGGCATGTACAGAAAGGCAGGAGCTGTAACTGGCTTTCCTCCTGGTTTGAGTTCTTTGCAGAGTGAGCGTGGGTTTCCTTCTCTTACAGTTGACGTTATCAGCTCCTCCCTCCCCGAGTTGTACGTGGAGAAAGTGCTTGAGTTTTTGGCTTCGTCCTTCGAAGCATCTCGCCATCTGGAGTTCTACCTCATATGGACTCAGAAATTGCTCATGGCGCACGGGCAGAAGCTGAAGTCCCGGTATGAATGACGTGCTCACTGCCCATTCGTCTGTGACTCCTGTCACAGATAAAAAGGGAACCTTAACATGCAAACATGGCATGCATTGAGGTCTTTATGGGGATGCACAGCATGAAGTAAGGCCTCTGCATGCGTGTGTGGTGTGGCGTGAGGCCTTCAGATGCACACGCACCACGAAGGGGGGCTTTTACAAGCGCACACAGCGTGACGGGCGGCCCGTGGGGCCTTTCATAGCCGCTGGGCACTGAGCGGAGTCTCCTTTCCAGAGCAGGGAAGCTGCTGCCGGCAGTTCAGTTCCTTCAGAAGAGCATCCAGCGGCACTTGGATGATGTTTCCAAACTGTACGTTTTGCCAGCGTCGGTGGGCTGGGTGGGGCTGTATCATCGCCAGCTGGACCACACCAGGGTCTGCTCCCGGTGTCATCTCATTCAGGGACAAGAGATACCACGGCTGGGTATTGTCAGGGTTGCAGAGAGGGTGGTGGGTGCCGGGGAGCCAGAGTTTCTGGTGGAATAGAAGTCACTCTTGCTTTCACTAATGCGACCCTGCACTTTCACAGCTGCGACTGGAACCGCTATAACATCCAGTACGCTCTGGCAGTTTCCAAGCAGCGGGGCATGAAACGCCCCTCGGAGCCGCTGGGAAGTGAGGAGGAGGAGGAGGAGGCCGATGCGTCTGACGATGAGGACAGTCTGCACCTGCTCAGTGGAGGACATGGGGACGGGGATGACGGGGACAGTCTGTTGGGATAAAGCTGGCTGCATTGCAGCCCGTTCATTTCAGTTAAGACGTGGAAGAAAGGAAACCACGCTGCCTGGGCCCAGGCAGTGAGTGGGGCAGCCCGGGAGCTGGGAAACCACCACTGAGGACTCGCTCTTCGTGCAAGAGCCCAGCATCAGGGCGAGCGGCCGGTCCCTGGTCAGCACGGGCTTGGCACCCAGGGCCGGCCCAGGACCTGATGGTATGAATAAAAAGTGCTGAGCGTCTGCTACTGAAAATGCCTTTTCCAGAGGCAAATAGGTTCATATTTATAGACTCGTGAACTTTGTATGAAAGTTATTTATATTTTTAATATGAAGTTTTAATGGTGGGATTTTCTAAATGTAAATATGGATTAAGTCTAAACTCTGAATTAAAATGTTTATAATGTATCGTGAGTGTAACTGTCATGTGGGGGGGGGGTCTTGGCCACCCACCCACTGGCACCTCCATGCCCGGGGAACAGGTGAGCAGGACAGGTGGATCGATCGCCTGCCACGCCCAGCCTTCATGGCCCCCATCCTAGGCTGCCTACCCCAAAATCTTTCCGTAGCGTCTGGGCAGAGAGCAGCTGCTTGACTCTGTCCCTGGAGAAGGACCAGACGGGCCTCCTGAGGAGCTCGGAGACCTGCTGTGCCAGCTCCGCCCTGCAGTGTTCCTTGGGAAGCGTCCCTGAGAGTAGCTTGGCCCAGCTTCACCACAGCCAGGTGCTGGTCCCCCTTGCTGGCAGCAACAGCCCCTGGTGCAGTGCTTGCCCCAGAGTACGGGAATGGTGTCAATTATCAGGTGTAGCCCCCAAGTCATTGGACAGCCTGGCTCTCCTGTGCTCCTCAGTGGATACCTGCCCACCTTCTAGGCTGATGTGCGTCTACCTGGCCAGGTGGGGGTTAGTGTATATGACACCTGGTGCACCAGTATCTGCTGCCACCACCACCCAACAGGAACGCCCTCTGTGGCCGGCCTATGCCTGCTCGTGGCCTCTAACTCATCTGTTCACTCACAGTGCATATGCCTAGGCTGGCAGAGCTCAGCCCAGTAAGCCTCACGGTGTGCACAGGGAAGTACAGCTGAGCAAACCCGCATGGAGGTAACAGGAGTGGAAGGCCAAGCTCAGCGGGTGGGACCCAGAAGCAACAGCCCTGAGTTGTGTCTGCAGTCCAGCCTGTTGCTCACCCGTGACCTCGCAATTTAAAAAAAAAAAAAAAAATCTGTGTTTGAAACTTAAAGGGAAAGGATAAAGCACCTATCCGGGCGTTTGTATGCCAACTGGCTCCTGGATAACTAGGTGTGTTTTAATGTACCCGAAAGGATGAGCATGTCCCCGTTTTGCAATGATCAGTGCAAGGGCGCACGCTGAGCATCGAGGGCAGGGAGAACAGACCTCTCGGGCTCTGGACGGAAGGTCGCGCCGCAGCCTGGGGCTATCTTCTAGGGGTGCCTGCAGTTTACGGAGGCGCAGCACAGGCTGTGTTGGGGACTCGGGAGACCCACGTGGGGAAAAACAACAAGGAGCGGCAGGCCTGGGGCTGCATTCGGGTCCCAACACCAACAGCATGGACCCCTGGGAGCCTCGGGGCTGAACGCTGGGCTCCGCTGCTCGGAATCGCTTTTAGGGGCGAGCTGACACAGGCTATTTCACTGCGGGCGCGGCCCCGAACCCGCTGGAGCTGGGGGCGCGGGGCGGGAGGGGACCAGCGAGGGTCGAGGGCCGGGCGGTCCCGCGAGCGACGCGAGACCCGGGACCAGGGACCCGGGACAAACGCCCCAGTCCCCGAGGGCTGAGCCGCAGCGCTGCCCGGCGACTGCGCAGGCGCGGCCCCGCCCACCGGCGCTCGCTGGGGGAATAGGCTGACTGCGCAGGCGCCGCCGAGCGGTTCCCGCGCGGGTCTCCTCCGTGTGGTGACCCTCTGACCCCGCTGTCCCGGCGCGGCCATGGCGGTTGTCCGGGCGCTGTTGGCACCCCGGCTGGCGGCGGCGGCGGCCTCTCCGTTCGCGCCGGTCCCGGGTCTGCGGCCGCTGCTGCTCACGGGGCCAGCGCCCGCCCCGCGCGCGGCCTTCCACGGCTCCGCGCCGCGGCCGGGGCCCAGGGTCGCGCTGGTGAGTGCGCGCCCGCCCGTGGGGACGCGGGGCGGGCCGCCGAGGTCGGGCTCCCCGCCCCGTTCCCGAGCGGAAACACCCTCTCCCCCCGGTCCCCCCGCCCCCCGCACGTGGGCCACCCCACCGCGTGGACCCCCGTGACCCGCGCTCCCCGCAGGTGCTGTCCGGGTGCGGAGTCTACGACGGCACGGAGCTCCACGAGGCCTCGGCGTAAGCCCCCTGGACAGTGCCCTGGGGAAGGGGTTGTCCTCTCCCCAACGGACGGGAGAACCTTTGTCCCGTTAAGGCAGGAGTGATCGACACGACATAGGGAGGCACAGGGGGAAGGTCCAAATTACAGGAGTGAAATACGAGACACAAAATAAACTGCTTCAGTATCATCACCTGTGACATCCTTCTAGCGGTTTGAACGCCCACGTATTACAAACACTGGGATCAGGTGCCTGAGTTTTAGAGCTGTTCCCCCAGCCCCACCCCCTCTATCAGCGGGGTTTCCATCCATGCGGCACCCTTGCAGCGTTGTTCCTGGCTGTAGACTGTCACTCAGGTGAACCCGCCAGTTGTTACTGGGTTAGGAGCCTGGGGCTGCTGGCTGTGCATGGCCTCGGAGCCCTTCCATCCCCGGGTTGCCGTGTGTGATGGTGTTGGCGCTAGACAAGGTGTGTGTGGGATGGGTGGCAGAGGGCCAGCAGAGTTTCCTGCTGGGGGAACTAGAGAGGGGAGGAGGCGGGAGCAGCCAGGCACAGTTGGAGACCTCCCAGCCTGGACCAGGAGCTGTATGTGAGTGCCCGGGGAAGTTGCAAGAACAGCAGAGCCCAAGTGAGTACCAGGGCGGTCCCGGCTCTGCTGGGTCCTGCGTCCTCCATCGAGTCTGGGACAGATGGGTGAGTTGCCGCATGCCTGGCACAGAGCAGCCCTCTGGGAGACCTGCCTGTCGCCGTGTCTCCCACCTCCATGACAGCAAAGTTGGGGGACACATGGAATTAAACTTCCTACCGTGACCCAAAACCTCCCTCAGACTTTTGAGACCGCATCCATTGGCCTGTGGGCGGACGACACCCCCACAGCAGCCTGGGAACCCAAACACCAGAACTGTGACACCAGCCAGGCCACCCCGCCCCCTGCACCTCAGTTTGTAAGGGGAGCGTGGAGACCGGCCTGCAGTGCAGGCTAGTTCAGTGACAATGAACTCAAATTGTGGGGGTTTGGGTCTTGAGCAAGCCAGCCACAAGCCTTTTGCAAAGCAAGTGGGATATGAACGACACAGGGAATTTATACCTGGCATTCGGCTAAAATCCTGTGGGGCGGGCCTGTCTCGGAGCCTGGTATGGTTTCCTCCCTTGCAGGGCGCTGGTGCACCTGAGCCGCGGCGGGGCCGAGGTCCAGATCTTCGCTCCTAACATCCCTCAGATGCACGTGATTGACCACACCAAGGGGCAGCCTTCTGAGAGCGAGACCAGGTGTGGGTCCTGCCCCTCTCGCCCTTGACCGGGAGCTCCCTGGGGACCTGCCCGCGTGGCTCTTTCAGCCCAGTGAGGCCCACACCGGTTCAACTGAGCACCCGACCTCACACCCTTGTCCTCCGGTCGGGACTGATGCAGCGAGCCAGAGTGTTCCTGTCCCTACTTACTTCCACTCCTCACCAAAACTTACTTCCACTCCTCACCAAACTTACTTCCACTCCTCACCAAACTTACTTCCACTCCTCACCAAAATATATTACTGCAGGGCGAGCAAAGGGATGCGCCTCCGTTTGTCTGGCGCCTCACTGCCTGCCCGGGCCCACACGTCTGAGTAGCTCCAGCAGCGTTTGTGTTCCCAGGGCCCCGGGTGCTTGAGATCGTCTCCCCTCCTGGCCTGCCGGGACCACAGGGCCAGGAGGCTGTGGTTCCCAGCACCTTTCAGCTGGGCTCAGACAGTGCGAGATGGGCCAGGGGGAGAAACTGCAGCTCTCTGCGGGGGGCTGGGTCCTAGCAGGACCCTGGCCTGGGGTGGCCGTGGCTCCCTGTGGTTGCTGCACTCCCCGGCGTAGGAGCTCCCTAACTTCCCCACCACCGCCCTGCCCGTCCGTTCCACATAAATGCTGTGTGCGTCAGGCACGCGGGGTCTGCCTTCCTGGTGGCCCCTGACTGAGCAGGAGGCTCTGGATGACCCGGGTGGGTTGTCAAGTGCTGACCTGAAGGGTCCTGCAGAGGTTTACGTCCCTGTAGCTTTCATCGCCTTTTCGGCATATTGACGTGAAATTCACGCGCGAGCATACTCCCTGGGGCTGAGAAAAGATGGCCTCTTGTCTTGTGGGCTCCTGCCTGCCATCCTCCCATCTGCGCTGAGCCTTGTCTTGGCTTCTTTGTGCTCTTTCCCAGGAATGTTCTGGCTGAGTCAGCGAGGATCGCCCGTGGCAAGATCGCTGACCTGGCCCAGCTAAGTGCAGCCAACCATGACGCTGCCATCTTTCCTGGGGGCTTTGGAGCTGCCAAGAACCTGTGAGTGTTTGAGCTTGGGGCCTTGGGCGTTGTACCCGGCACAGTAGCTGGGGACCGGGTGGTGACATGAGCCGCTGCTGAGGTCTCGGGTCCAAACGATGCAAGTAGCCGCTCTGGCGGAACCAGTGCAGGATGGGGCCTAGGTCACATTTTGGCAAGGCTTGAATTCTCCTCTGCCTGCTCCTTTCCGAGCCCACCTGGCACCTGGCCCTGTTGTGGGTGTCACACAACCTAACTCTGACCTAACTCTGTGCCCGTGTGTCTCCTCACAGCAAACCAGTGTCTTCCTGCAGGCGCCCACGCTCCTGTGGGCCGTGGGGCTCAGAAAAGTGTTTTCTTTCCGGTCACCTGACCATCCGCCGGAACCCTTGGGCCTTTGCCAGGACAGCTGGCCGGAGCCTGGGAGGGAGGGAGGCCGTCACTGTGACGTCCGTTGGGTTTCAGGTCCTCTTTCTCTCCTCTCATTCCTGATTTCTGAGTTTCATGGAAATTGTCTGCACTGGCCTCACTGTCTCCTGTGGTGGGCAGAGGGGTTCACGTCACAGCTGAGTGTACACACAGTGTAGTATGGCCGAAACCGGTTTGGCTCAGTGGTAGAGCGTTGGTCTGCGGACTGCAGGGTCCCAGGTTCGATTCTGGTCAAGGACATGTACCTTGGTTGCGGGCACATCCCCGGTGGGGGGTGTGCAAGAGGCAGCTGGTCGATGTTTCTCTCTCATCGACATTTCTAGCTCTCTATCTCTCTCCCTTCCTCTCTGTAAAATATCAATAAAATATATTAAAAAACAAAAACACACAGTGTAGTATGTGTGACACCCTGATTCTATGTGTTTGATGGAAACACAACAGATCAGCAAATCGGCCCTGAATGGAGCATTTCCCGTGTCACTCTTAAGAACGTTCCTTCCCAGGCTCGGGTCTGTGGTGACAAACCGCCTTCCCGCTGACTAGGCCATTCCTGGGGCCCTGCAGCTGCCTTGCTGCCCACCCTCTGCTGACGGCGCCTGCCGTGCAGCTCTCCAGGATTCACCACTTCCTCCTGTTGCTGTCTCCTCCTCCCCTAGCTCTTGGACTGAGTGGGTGCTGCTCTCCCACAGCCCTTCCAGGACCACCCCCTCTGTGTCCTCGCCGTGCTATTCACACCTTTTGTAGATGTCTTCCTAGGTGCTCCCTCCTAGGTGCTCCTTCCTAGGTGCTCCCTCCTAGGTGAATTTTCTGGGCGCCATTGGGCCTGGCCTGATCGCTGAGCCCGTGATCCTTTGTGTACTCCTTCATGGAGTCTCCGCCTCCCTCCTGCACCCTTCCCATTCTCCCCATGATTTGCACTCACATGTTGCCTTGCTGCCATCATGTTTGGACTGCAAACCTCCCCCTACTGACCCCCATTTCCAGCTTCCTGCCCGAGTCCTGTTGGGACATCTTGCTGATCTTTTGCACTGACTCCCTCACCTGTACTCACCTGTCATCAGAATGAGCGAGCGGGGAGAGGGGGCAGGGAGGCTCCAGCCTCAGCCACGGTCCTTGCTCATTATCCCCGTCACCCTGTTTGAACAGTTGACCCCATGCTGGCTCTGTCCATCTGGGCGTTCTGCACCCAGAAGTGATGGGCAGAGGTGGTTATGTTCCCTAAAGTCTGACTCTGCTCAAGGCCATTCTATATGCTGATGCCTTCAGATCCAGCCCTGAGAAGACTGCTTTTCTGTCCAGAGCCCTGCCCTGCCTCACTCCCACTCTTGGTCCCCAAAGCTTCCCATGTCACCGTCTTCATGAGCTTCCTGGTAGGAGATGGCAGAGAATTGTCTGGATCAGCAAGGCTTTTCACCCGCGATGGGACCGGTGTTTCTTTCTCTGAAATATAAGCTGGCTTCACAAACCACTGGCCTCCCCTCTGACTGTCAGCACCACCCCCGGGCCGTGTCCCCGGCATGGCTGGCACCTGGTTGGCTTAGCAGCTCAGACAGGAGGTGCACCGGGTTCTTGGTGTGTCTGTGTCTCGGTGTTAAAGGGTGTGGGGCACCCTGGGCCAGCATGCACTTCTGGTCGTTGGCCCCATTCCTTCCTGCCTTCCCAGGAGAAAGGCCCGCTCCTACATCAGTGGTTTCCTCCCGGGGGCTGCTGTGGTCATTTGGGTGCAGCACGTGGCAGCAGGCGAGTTCAGTGGTGACGGAAGTCACCTGGTTCCTCGTGGGGGGACCTGGCACTGTTACTAGCTTTTGTGTGTATTTCCCAAGATACTCGCATATGTGGTTGTGTTAAAATTTTAACCAGGTGGTAGCCTCTTAATAGTGTTGGTCCGTTAATAGTCTAACAGCTGAAAACACATCCCATTGGGTGGATGACCCAGCTTCGGTAGGTGCTCATGACGTGCAGTCCTCTTTTCTCCTAATACGTTTTGGCGGTGCAGTTGACATGCATGTTTTAAATGGTGCATTTTGACGTGTCAGGAGAGTGATCACCTGTCAGTCCTTTGTGCCAGCGTCATGCAGGCGTCTGGGATGGAGGAGTGGGACCCACAGACAGAACACGGGGAAGCCCAGCGTGTGGCCCTTGGCAAAGAGGGTGCACTTTGAAATTTGACGGGTCTCTCCCAGTTGCCTTCCATGGAGATGGTACAGGCAGGGCAGAGCCACTATTGCTCTGGAGAAAAAGACGGTGTCTTGTCTTGTCAGTCAGGTGGAGCACTGTCCCTGGCTTTAGGCCAGCGCACACCCTGCTGCCCTTGGTTTCCCACAGGCCTCTGAGGACCAGGTGGTGTGGCTCGCAGTCCGAGGCTTCACCTAGCGCTGGGTCTGCTTTCCCCCACTCACCTCTGCTGCCCCGCCTCCCTCCTCCTGCTTCCATGTGTTTTCTCTTTAAAAAACAAAACAAAACAGAAAAACACACAGTGGTGTGAGAAGTCACATATTGTGTACACGTGCACACTCACGGGCTGATCGTTTCCATTGCTGAGGAAGCCATGGGACCACACATCAGATCTCTGGCTAACGGCCAGGGGCTGAGGTGTGAGCAGCCTGTTCTCCCTGCAGGAGCACATTCGCCGTGGACGGGAAAGACTGCAAAGTCCACAAAGACGTGGAGCGCGTCCTGAAGGACTTCCACAAGGCGGGGAAGCCCATTGGGTAGGTTCTGCTGGCCCGGGAGCAGGCCTGGGGCAGGTGGGCCTCTGGTGACCGGAAGTGGTGGGGAGGGCAGGGGGCCGGGGCCCGGGGCTCGTAGCTGGCAACTGGGAGCTGCCACTCTGCGCTGTGTGGTCTTGAAAACTCGGCCCCTTTCCTCCTTTTAACTGCGGGATTTCACAGGTGCCTTCCAGCTCTGAAAATTCTGTAGTCTTGTGGTTACATTGGTTTCTCCTGATGACTTAACAGGAAGGAGAGGGGGTGATTGTCAGGTTCCATAATGTTCCCCAGTCCTCCCCTGACCGCCATCCTTTCCCAGCCCCTTGCCTGGCCTCCACTTGCCCTCCTGTCCTTGCTCAGCCAGTTAGCCCTTGTCGTCCACTCTCACTGCTGCTCTGCGCACTGTTCCTGCACAATGCCGTTCTCCACTGCCCTCTCTTCCTGTGGAGCCTGGATCCTGAGGCCGGCCGCACACTAGAGTCCCCTTGCTTCTCTGCACCCCCAAACTCATCGGCACAGCCATTGCTCATGTCACAGCCCCTGGTCCTTGGTCCTGACCGACAGACAGGTGAGGCTGGCCATACCTGCAACCAGGAGGGGCTCAGAAACGTGTGATGGCGACCCTGTATAAGACCTGATTCCATCAGGCTTTCGTGTCCACACGTGTCCCAGTGGCTGCTTCTCACTCCTACTGCGTGGTTTGTCCACGTCAGTGAGCCAGAGCGAGAACGTCTCCCATGTTTAGAGTCAGTCACTGGGAGAAGGCTTGGCAGGAGCACAGCGCACACACTAGGAACAAATTTGCAGGATGCAAACTTGAGGCCGCTCCTGGCTCCCGTGGGTGCTGCTTGCTACCGTGTCACTGGCGAACCGAAAAAGAGCAGCTTACGTTAGACCCCTTCATCCCAGTGGAGACAGGCTGTGAGGACAGTCCCGCTGACAGCGCCTCACAGACCTGTCACGTACAGAGCTGGCCCAGCAGCCGTCCTGGAGCCCTGCAGCACCACCATGCCAGCCGGGGGTCCGAGCCCGGGAGCCGTCTGCGCATGTGCCGCCCGCCCACCTAGACTGGACCTGTGGAGCGGGCCGATGCCATCCACGCTGCGCGTCGCCCCTCAGCTGCAGAGGCTCTGCCCCCCTGACCCCGTTCTCCTTTGCCTTCAGCCTGTGCTGCATCGCCCCTGTCCTCGCAGCCAAAGTGCTCCCTGGCGTCGAGGTCACCGTGGGCCACGAGCAGGAGGAAGGCGGCAAGTGGCCGTACGCCGGGACCGCGGAGGCCATCAAAGCCATGGGTGCCAAGCACTGTGTGAAGGGAGTGACAATATCCTTTCCAGCAGCTGGGGCCCATGTGGCGGCGAGGGGTCTCCCCTTCCGTGGCTGGGCAAGCGATGTCTCCAACCAGGAGCTGCGCCAAGCGCCGTGGGCATAGAGAGCCCCGGGCAAAGGCGGGTCACGCCCCGGTCTGCTCCTGGACCTGGGGTGTCCTGGAGATGACCGAGTCACCTCGGCGCCTGCCTGTGCTGAAGGTGGCTGTCAGCCTTTCCCCTGGGCCTCACGGGTCTTTGTGAGCAGTTAGTTTCAGGTGTCGCTGTGCCCCCTGGCACAGAGCAGCCAGCAGACCCGCGGCCGGTGGGAAGGAGCCGGATGGCCCGGGGTGTTATGGAGGTCCAGGGCAGATGGGGTGAGGCCAGTTGTGTCACCTCTGGGGTCTGCGTGAGCTGGGGTGGGTGGCCGTCCCAGGCGGGATTGGCCTCTGCTCTGCTGTTGCTGGCACGCAGCTGAGCTCTCTTAGTCTTCTTGATCTGAAAAGCAGAGGTGCTGCTGCTGCCTTCAAGGTTGTGGGTGCGAGGGGCACACTGCTGTCCAGCTTCATGAGGCCAACGTGGTTCGCTGAGGCACGAGCTGCTCTCTTGCTCTTGGGAGCGTGCTGGTCACCTTCCCGTGTAGTTCAGCCGCACAGATCGTGCAGAGGTGGCCCTACCAGCAGATTCCTCCGGGAAGAATGCTCCCCACCCCCACCTCGTCACCTTGGGAAGGAAGGGACGCTTGTTCTTGTTCTGAGGGCCGCTGGGAGCAGTGGGCGGTACGTGCTTTGTACCTAAAAAACCTCCGCTCATCCTTGCTGGACGGTGTTTTCCCTAACTTCTGTGCACGAAGCTCACGTGGACCAGAAAAACAAGGTGGTCACGACCCCAGCCTTCATGTGTGAGACGGCGCTCCACCACATCCATGACGGGATCGGGGCCATGGTGACGAAGGTGCTGGAGCTCGCCAGGAAGTGAGCTGCCGGCTCTGGCTTCGCCTCATCCACCAGGCGGAGCTGGCGGCCTGTTGTGCCGTCCAGCGTGGAATATGACACACTTGGGGTCAGATAATTGGTGTGAGAGTCGTCATCAGCTCTGCTCGGCTCACCTTCCTTCCAGGAGGGAGGGCGGCAGAGCCCGCAAATGGCGACTGGACTAGTGCATCCCGGAAATAACAGTTCGCTTTCTCAGGAAGCCAGGCAAGTGGAGGTATTGTATAACCTCAGGTTCACTTAGCTTCAGAATACTTAGTGTTTGGAAGGGAAAAATAATTTTAAGTTTATAAATGTAATCAGAAAACTTGAAACATGGTTATTGACAATTAAAGTTTCTCTAACCTGGAGTAAACATGTACTCATTGAAATGTTACTGGGATTTCTGTAGCAGGCAGCCACATGTCGGGTCTTCTGAAATGAGCAAATGAAAAATGTAAATGAAGTTTCTTAATTAGTCTCAGTTCTCTTAAATTTCAGGGAGAAATTGCAGTCCTCAGCCTGGGTGGGGGCTGCTGGGTAGTGACTGTCAGGTGGTCCCAGCACGAGCAGCAGCTGACACAGATGTATCCAGAGGGCACAGTAAATCTTACCTGTTCCCTTTGCAGTTGTAGTTTCTGTTACGGGGAGAGGGCTTTCGGAGTGACCACCCACGTGTGGAGCACCTTCCCTTTCCGCCTGTCTTCTGTGCCTTTGGGGGGCACTCCGGACACACGGACGCCACAGTGTTTGTGCTGTTTTGTTTAGGAAAGCTCTTAGGTGGAAGCAGCCGGATTGTTTCATTTGGTCCATTTCCCACCGCACCGTGTCGGAGGCGGCCTGGGAACGGATGCAGGGACAGGGACTGCCACTCCCTCCCGGACCCCTGCCAGGGAGGGTGAGGTGATGGGCGCCCCTCTGCTGGTTGTCCGGGCTGTGGTTCCTGGCACCACGCTTACCCAGGCCCTCTGGCTCACCCGCATCTGTTTCAGCCCCTGGCATTCCAGTCCTTTCTCCGTGGGAACCCCATTGTTTGGCCACCAGCTTTTCTCCCACTGAAGCCGGGCCCCTGGGCGAGAGCCCCCTTGGCGCACCTGCCAGCACCAGCGAGGGGGCCAGGCCTGCCCTTGCTTGTGCAGCCAAAGGGAACCTCGCAGGGCCCGTTGAGGGCAGGTGACAGGTTAAAGTCTCCTTCCTGAGAAAGCTGTTGATTGAAACACTGCTTGTGTGTGTGCATGAGGGTGCGCACATCTGGCAGGATGCGCAGATCTCAAGCATGCGCCTTGGAGAGTTCTCACAGTGAATGCACTCTGGAACCTCCACTCGGACCCAGAGACCACAGCCCCAGACCTGAGCCCACAGGGCCGGTGCGTCTTGGCTCGAGCACAGGGAGCCTCGGCTGTGTGGCTTCCCCTGTGGAAGAATCTCCAAACGGGTTTCTCCACTGGGGTGTTGGTCATATTCCATGCCTCCACCAGCATCTCATCATGTGCCCTGCACTTCCAGGGGCAGCTGCCAGGCTGTTGGACAGCAGGGATGTTGTGCAGCTTTAGTGGGAATGGCAACAGCGCTCCTGCTCATCCCTGCTGTGTGCCACCAGCACGCGTGTCCTGCTCTCCCGCCTGCTGGGTGTGGCTGGCCGTTGGTCTCATTCCAGCACCCTGGTAGGTGGATGGTGTCTCCCTGATGTCCACTGAGGCTGACCTTTTATGTATTTTTCAGCCTTTTGGCAATCCTCTTTTGTGAAGGCACTGTCCGGCTCCGGTGGTTGTCTGTCTTGTCATTGGGGTTACCTATGTGTTCTGGCTACAAGGCCATTGTCAGTTAAGTGGGTCACCCATGTTTTTCCCCACTGTCTTCATTCTCAAGGGCATCTTGGTGAGCAGATATTCCTCATTTTAAAAATATTTTTTCATTGATTTCAGAGAGGAAGGGAGAGAGGGAGAGAGATTGAAATAAGGATAAGAGAGAATCATTGATCAGCTGCCTCCTGCATGCTCCCTCCTAGGGATCGAGCCCACAACCTAGGCATGTGCCCTTGACCGGAATTGAACCTGGAATCCTTCAATGCATAGGCCAACGCTCTACCCACTGAGGTAGAGCAGTCCTCATTTTCATGTGGCCCATTGATCACCCTTCACACTTGTGTTTCTGTTATTCCTCTCCACCTTTCATCATGAAGGCATTTCCCTGTGTTGTCTTCTGTTACCTGTTGTTTGAACTTCATTCAGATCAGTGGGTCATCTAGAAGCAAAGTTTGTGACTCCATCTGCTCTGCAGTGTGGTTTGTCGGAACGGAACCCTGGGCGGAGGCAGCAAACACCCCCCCCACACATACCTCTACCCACTCCAGGCTCACCCCCAGGGCTTGGTGATCAGAGGTGCTGTGGACAGGGTGCGCGAGAAATGGAGCCTGTGCTCGGGGAACAACAGGCTGGCCGGGGTTCACCTCCTCTCACTTCTGCTTCACCTGCGGTGACCTGGCCAAAGGGCAGGTGACCAAAAGGGAAGGGAGAAGTTGCAAGGAAACCCCGGAAAGCTAGCGTGTGCCCCTCAGTCCTCAGGCACTTCCCTTGTGTACTTGGTCACTGTGCATCCCGTTGCTTTTCCATGCGGTGCTAATGGCCCGGGTCAGCTGGCACTTCCCTGCCCTTCCTGAGATCCCACTGTGCCGGGGAAAGAGGGTCACCTGTCCCACATAACCCTTGCGGAGGCCTGGGCGGTGGGTTCCTGGCTGTCCCCTGTCATAAGGCTAAGCTGGGACTTGGGTCAAGCAGAGACTGCTGCTCAGATCTGAAACGTTGGCAAGGCCCCAGCAGTCCGAACCCGAGTTCAGTCAGTTATTTGTTTTGGTGATTGAGTGCCTACCGCATGCCCAGAGCCAGAGGAGACGGGCAGACGTGAGCCCAGCACTCACAGAGCTTGTGATTTTCCAGGCTGGGGCACGACCAGTATATAGTCAGGTGAGCCATGGAGCCGACAGACCGTGGGGGACACCTGGACACAGTGGGGAGGAGGACCAGTCGGGCCCGGGCGGTCAGGGATGGGAGGGGACAAGGCACCTCTGAGGATGAAGTGGAGTGAGCAGGGGGCGATGTGTGAAGAATGTTCCAGACAGGAGTGGCCGGTGCAGAGGCTCAGTGGGAGCACCGGCAGGGTCAAGGACAGCACGGCATGGGGCAGTGGAGCCATGGGTGGTGTGCTCTGTGTGGCCGGTCCCTGGAGGCTCCTTGACCAGAAGGCCCAGCCAGGGAGCGTGCCTGTGGCTCAGGCCCTGCCACCAGGGGCACCACAGAGCTGTCCTGGGGTCTGGCTGCAGGCTCCTGGGTGACACCTGGGTGGGTGGCCTCCCTGAGTCTCCTCTGCTGCCTCCGCCGGGGCAGAGCATCTTCAGAAAGCTTTGAGTTTCTCAAGTAGAGTGTTAGCTGTGGGTTAATTATAGATTCCTTTGTTGAGCTGAGGAAGTTTTCCTCAAGTTCCCAGGAGGGTTTTTGTTTTTTTTTTAATTATCATAAATCATTGTTAACATTTGTCAAGTGTTTTTTCTGCGTCTATTGATGGGAACTTGTGATTTTCCTTGTTTAGTCTGTTGACGTGATGGAGGACATAGTTGGTTTTCAGATGTTGAACCAGCCTCGCATGCCTGGAAATAAATCACTTGGTTGTGGTGTTTAATTCTTTTTAAACATGTGTGTATTTGACTTGCTAATATTTTGTTGAGGATTTTTGCGTCTTTGTTTATGAGAGGTGCTGGTCTGCCGTTTTCTTGTAGTGCCTTTCGTTTGGGTGCCAAGGGGATGCTGACCTCATGGGCTGAGTTAGGGAGTATTCTCTCAGCTTCTTTCCTCTGGAAGGGATTGTGGAGAACGGGTATAATGCCTTCCTTAAATGCTTGGCAGGATTCACCTCTGAACCCATCTGGGTCCGGTGCCTTCTGCTTGGGAAGATTATTTAAATTATTGCTCTAATTTCTATTTCATACATAGGCCGATTCAGATCATCGGAACCTTGTGTATTTTGGCCAGTCGTGTCTTTCAAGGAATTAATTGGTCCGTTTCATCCAGGTTAATCTGTGGGTGTCAAGTTGGTCAGAGTGTTTCTTACTATCTTTCTAACGTCTATGGGATCTGTGGTAATATTTCCTCTTTCATTTCGGATATTAGTAATTTCTGTCTTCTCTAGTTTTTTTCTTAGTCTGGCCAGAGGATTATCCATATTACCGATCTTTTCAAAGAAGAACTGGCTATTGGTCTCATTTATTTTTCTCTCTTTCCTGTGTTCAGTTTCTTTTACTTCTCTAATTTTTATTTCTTTTCTTCTGCTTCCTTAGAATTTATAATTTTCTCTTCAAGTTTCCTGAAGTGCGAGCTTAGATTATTGATTTTAGGTCTTTTTCCTTTACTAATACATGGGTTTAATGCTATAAATTTCCTCCTACGCACTCCTATTGCTGCATCTCACAAATATTGATTGCTATATTTTCATTTTTATTTAGTTCAAAGTTTTTTAAAATTTCTCTTGACATTTCTTGTTTGATACACATGTTCTTTAGAAGTATGTCACTTAATCTACAAGTGCTTAGGGATTTTCCATTATCTTTCTGTTACTGATTTCTAGTTTAATTCCATTGTGGTCTGAGAGCAGATGTTATATGATTTCTGTTCTCTTAAATGTGCTCTTGACCCAGAATGTGGTCTCTTTTTTGTTTGTTTGTTAATCCTCAGCTGAGGGTATTTTTCCATTGACTTTTAGGGAAAGTAGAAGAGAGAGGAAGAAGCATGGATGTGAGAGAAACACATTGTTTGGTTACCTCCACGTGCTCTGACCAGGGCTGGGTCAGGGAGGAGCCTGTAACCGAGGTACTGGAATTGAATCTGGGATCCTTTGGTCCACAGACCGAAGCTCCATCCCCTGAACCAAACCGGCTGGGGCCAGAAAATGGCTTCTCTTGATGAATGTCCCATGCGAGCCTGAGAAGAATGTGTGTCCTGCTGTCGTTGTATAAAGTGGTCCTTAGATGTCAGTGAGAGCCAGCTAACTGCTGGTGTCACTGAGTTCAGCTGTCTCCGCACTGTTTCCCACCTGCTGGGTCTGGCCATTTCTGAGTCAGAGTGTCAGTCTCTAAGGATAACAGTGGGTTTTCTCCTTGCAGTTCTATCACTTTTTGCCCCATGTAGTTTGACCCTCTTTGTAGGTGCATGGGTGTTAGGATTTGTTATGTCTTCTTGGAGATGTGGACAAAAAAGAGGCCATATACTAAACCTAACAAGCTCTTGGGAGGCCTGCATGGCAAGCCTTACAAACCCGGAGGCCTGCAGTAACCACACAGGATGGTCTGAAATGAAAACTCTCTAAGAGCGAGTCACGGCGGATGTCCATGTCCTAGGCCGGTGTCTTTCTTGACAAAGGTCAGCTTTTCCCGTCACTGTTTTGCCGTGATTCTCATCTACAGTGGCATACCCGTGGAGTATCAGAGCAGTCCCCTTTTTCCAGACCCGTCAGGGCACAGCCTGCCCCCAGAACACGAGACCACAGAACCCCCCATTGTTACCTCCTTCTCCCTCATACTATCGCCAACGTATCCCATACCCGCCGACGTAAAAGAAGGATGTGTCTATTTTACTTTTTACCCAATCTGAAAGGTTTCCCCCTAACTCTCCTTAGGTAACCCCTTTGACTCTGAGGTATGAAATAAGGTGCAAAACTGCCATTCTCCAGAACATTCTCTCAGTCCGTTAAAATTCTGCTTCCCAGTAGTTGTCAGTGTGGCTCAAACTCATAAAGATTCTCTACAGGTTTGGACAGAGAATTGGCTCCTTTATCATCATGTGAGGCCCCTCTTTACCCCTGATACCTCTGTTCTAACGTCGGCATGTCTAAAATTAACATTACGCCCTAACCGGTTTGGCTCAGTGGATAAAGCACTGGCCTGCGGACTGAAGGGTCCCAGGTTTGATTCTGGTCAAGGGCATGTACCTTGGTTGAGGGCACATCCCCAGTGGGGAGGGTGCAGGAGGCAGCTCATCGATATTTCTGACTCTATCCCTCTCCCTTTTTTCTCTGTAAAAAAATCAGTTAAAAAATATATATGTATATGTATTTTTTTAATTAACATTGCTATTCCCACTTTCTTCTAATCAGTGTTAGCATTGTATTTCTTTGTCTACCTATTTACTTGTAACCTAAATGTATCTGTGTACAGGACAGGGCAAAAGTAGGTTCACAATTGTGAATATGGGAAACACAGAGCTGCTTCTCTTCTACTTCTTCTTTTTCTTAATTTATTGATTTTTTTACAGAGAGGAAGGGAGAGGGATAGAGAGTAAGAAACATCGATGAGAGAGAAATATCAACCAGTTGCCTCCTGCACACCCCCTACTGGGGATGTGCCCGCAACCAAGGTACATGCCCTTGACCGGAATCAAACCTGAGACTCTTCAGTCCGCAAACCGACGCTCTATCCACTGAGCCAAACCGGTTTTGGCTCTTTTTTCTTCTTCTTAATTGTCAAGGATATGTTTTTATTGAGTTTCAGAGAGAAAAACATTGATTGGTTGCCTCCAGTACAGGCCCCTACCGAGGATTGAACCTGCAATCTTTTGGTGAATGGAAAGATGCTCTAACCAACTGAGCCACCTGCCAGAGCAGAATTTATTCTTATATCATTATTAATTTTATTATTTTTCCATACCAACAGCTGTAAACCTGCTTTTGCCCACCCTGAATTTAAAGTGGGTTTCTTGTAGGCGACATGTAGTTGGGCTTGACAATCTGTCTTTTAATTGGTGTTTAGACCAGTGACATTCAAAGTGATTATTGACACAGTTCAATGAATGTCTACCCTACTATCACTATTTCCTATTCATTGCCCTTGGCCTCTGTTCCTATTTTTTCCTTCCACTCTTACTCTGCTTTTTGTGGTTTTAACTGAGCATTTTATATGATTCCATTTTCTCTCCTTTGATAGCATATCAATTATTTTTTTTACTTTTTTTATTGATTGCCTACGGTTTGCAATACATTTATAACTAATCTAAGACTGCTTTCAAATACTAGTAACTTTTTTTTTTCAGAGAGGAAGGGAGATGGGGGAGAGAGAGAGAGAGAGAGAGAGAGAGAGAGAGAGAGAGAGACATCAGTGATGAGAGAGAATCATTGATTGGCTGCCTCCGGCACATCTCACACCAGGAATTGAACCCACAACCAGGCATGTGCCCTGACCTGGAATCGAACCATGACCTCCTGGTTCATAGGTCAAGGCTCAACCACTGAGCCACACTGGCTGGGCAATAACATTTAATTACAAAGTACTGCAGATCCCTCCCTCTCTCAGATTCATTCCACTTCTGTGAAAATAGTCATTGACTACATTTGTTGCTATATTGTTTTTAACAAACCGCTGTCTGCTGCATAGATTAGGAATAAGAAAGGTGCTTTGTTTTTCCTTCACTTGTCCCTTCTCCAGTCCTTTGCTCTATGTGGGCCCGAGTTTCTGATCTGTATCCTTCCCTTCTCTCTGTAGAACTTCGGTAAACATTGCTTGGAAGGTGGATCTACTGGCAACGAACTTCCCTCAGTGTTTGTTTGAGAGAGTCTTTCTCCTTTGCTTTTGAAGGATCATTTTCAGGGCATAGACTTGTGTGTGTGGTGGGCCTTTTCTCAGCACTTTAAATATTTCACCGTGATTTCTAGGAGATGTCATATGTAATTCTTACCTTTGCTCCTCTGTAGGTCAGGTGGTTAATTCTGTGATTTCTTTTATTTATTTATTTGTTTTTTTGGCTGACCTCCACAGAAAGGGTGCTCGAGGGGGGCTGGATAGGGCGCTTCTTGCTCATATCCGTCCGAGCCCCCAGCTCGGGGCCCGGGGTGGGAGACGTGTTGATGTAGTGCTTAGAGTGAACAGGAGACATGAACCCCCCCCCCAAGAGGTCTGTGCCAGATGGCAGCAGGTCTCCGCTGCCCGCACCTCCAGGCAGGTGGCAGGAGGAAGGAAGCAAGATGGTGGCTGCGGTGCAGGAAAGCCCCACTCCTCGGCAGTCCACACCGGACAGGTTGCCGGTAACTTCAGGTGAGCATCCTGCCAGGTGGGGTTTGGGCTGTCCTGCCCTGGGGGCTGGCCCTGCAGTGCAGGGCCCTGGCCTCTGGTAGGCCGTGTGTGTTTCTGCCCCCCACATTCCCCACTCCCACTCCCACCCCAAACAGAGTTGGACGCAGGGTCAGGAGGAGAGAGAACAAAGCGGGTGGTCACCAGGTCGGAGAGCCAGGCTGCTGGCTAAGTCCATGGAGAGACAGACCGTCAAGGGCCCTCTGCGTTGGGAGTTTCTCTGCTGTGGCTTCAGGCTGGGTTGCTGTCTGAGGACGGGCGGTCAGGGCCACCCTGGCGGACCCCCACCTCTGTCCTCACAGGCTTGGAGAATGCCCACCCTGTGTGGGATTGTGCCCCATTTAGGGCCTTCCAGAACCCCCTGGCAGCCCCAGTGGTGCAGGCCCAGCTCATGAGAACAAGGGGTTGTGGGGTTATGGGGTGTGCACAGTGGGGCACCCTATGCTTGATCCAGCTGAGACCTGTGGCTACGTAATACTTCCGGTTGTTTCCCCCATTGGAGACGCCACCCCCACCAGCCACCAACCCCCGCTGTTCTGCTTTGCTCTCCAGCACCCACAGGTCCTGTGTGTCCTGAGGGTGGCCTCAGTTCTGGGCTCCAAAGGAACAGCTGTGCCTGCGGGGACAGCAGCGTGGAGAGGACCTCGGCGCCTTGGGATTTATGGAGTTGTCTTAAAATTGCACAATCCATTGCTGTTTTAAATGTTTGTTCTCTTTAATATTTTCTGTCTCGTTTTCATGCTTCCCTGCACTTCCTGGTTTGGGCTAAGGTCAAATAGCAGAAGTACTGAAATAGTTTTCATTAGTGTCTCATGGAGCTTCTGATCTGACCTGAAACAGGAAGTTCTGTGAGACGTGTCATCGGAAGTCTGCATTCATCACGGGCTCTGAGCACTCGGCCTGCGGCCCAGCCCCCACTCTGGGTCCTGCGGGGGCCACTCCCAGCCTGGGGACGACCTGGTTTGCTCCCTGGGGGTAAAGGCTGGTTTGGGAGAAACCAAGAACCCAGCTGTGTTAGTGTCGGGGGATCATGATGGTACCACAGACCCGGCGGCTCAAACAACCAAGTCATTCGCTCACAGTCCTGGAGGCTGGAGGTCGGATCCGGGGGTGGGCAGGGCTGTTTTCTCCTGAGGCCTCTCCTGTTTGCAAATAGCTGCCTTCTCCCTGTGGCCCTCTCGTGCGTGTGCCTCTGTGTCTGTGTCCTGGTCTCCGCTCAGAAGGACACACTCAGATTGGGTCAGGTCTCACCCTAATGGCCTCTTTTTACCTTAAACACCTCTTCAAAGACCCGTCTCCAAACACAGACACAATTTGAAGTCCTGGGGTCAGGGCTTCAACATACCAGCTTTGGGGGGGACACAGTTTAGCCTATAAAACCGTCTCTTTTTTAGGGGAAAAGAAGGGGGAGGGAGGGAGAGAGACATTGATGTGAAAGAGAAACTTTGATGGCTGCCTCCTGCATGCCCTCGACTGGGGATCCAGCCTGCCACCTAGGCATGTGCTGTGACTAGGAATTGAACCCTCAGCCTCTTGGTTCATGGGAGGACTGCCAGCCAACTGAGCCACACTGGCCAGCGCTGCCCATCTGTCTGCCTGTGAGCATTCTGTGGCGCCTGGGGCCTGTCTGGGAGGTTTGTAGGTCAATGCAGAGGCTGCAGGTGAAGTTGCGGACCACCTCTGGGTAAAGGGCGGGTGTGCTTTTAACAGCGTGGAGCTCTCTCTGGGTAAGACTCTGAAGCAGGCAGAGCCCAAAGGCCCCTTGGCAGCCCCATGGGACCCGTGCCCACACCTGGCCCAGCACAGCCCAGGATGTGCATGTGAAGTACACGTAACATAGGAGTCCCCGTCGCACCCGGTCACAGTGCTCTGCGGCCCCACAGTCAGCCCAGGACCCCTGGTGCCCCGTCGCTGCCCACCGGCCTGCCTGAGGGCTCGTCCACTCGGGGTGGACATGGGTCTTAGATCCTAGGAACTCCCAGCTGGCCCTCAGGGAAAATGTAGAAAGCCGCTGCCTGGATCTCAGACCCCAGCTCTGCCCCGAGTGAAGCGGGACCTGGGCCTGTGCCGGCAGCGCATACTGCCTGTCTGCCCATCTGCCCGTCTGTCCGTGAGCACACAGCGGGACCTGAGCCTGTGCCGGTCTCTCCATGAGCACGCAGTGGGACCTTCCTCTCACAGCCGCCTGGCCAGGCCCCACAGTGCCCGGCTGGCTGTCCTGGACTGGCTCTCCAGAGCCACCTGAGGAAGGGAGCCCAGGTGAGGTAGGCAGGTGGGGAGATGGAGGGTGTGGGTGGGGGAACTTGGGAGAATGGATGGGGCAGCAAGCAGGGTAGGTGGCTGGGTCATGGGCCTGTGAGAGTGACCGAGCTTCATGATTCCCTGCAGGGCAGGTGGGGGAGACTTCCTTGTCCCACCCTGTCAGCGGTCCTGGGACACAGGGTCCCGGGTGCCTCCAGGCCCAGACCAGACCCAGACCAGACCCAGAGTGCCCTGTGGTGGGGTGGGCACGAAAAGGCTGGAGGGGAGGGAGAGCGTTGCCCCTCCAGCCCCTCACCTGCCCGCCCTCCCTCTGGGAGGAAGTTGCTCGCTGGAGGCCCGTGGGGGATTCTGAGGGGGATTTCCAGCTGGAGACCAGCTTTTATTGATGGTGCTAAATGGCTCCGAAAGGTCAATCAAATGAGTCACCTCCGAGGAAGACTCTGCTGCGGTGTCTTGGGCCCACGCCCAGGAGCGCTGGGCGGGAGTGCCAGGCTCCCTCCGCGGCACAAGCGAGGTCCCCCCCTTTCCCCGCCGCCCAGCCTGCATCCCCTGCCGGCGCCTCCGCGGTCATGGTTAATAAATGCATCCGTGTAACTGCCTCAGAGGCCCGGATTAAACATTACTCTGGGTGTGTCCGTGCCGGCATTTCCTGAGATAAGCGCTTGATTGGACAGACTCTCCACCCTCTTCCCCGGCCACTTCAGCAAAACCAGGTGATAGGAAACCCAAACAAACAGTCCTGGGGAGCCGGACAGGACCTGGGCCTGGGGTCTGCGGGGAGCGCGGGTGCGGGCCGGGCCGGGCCTGGCTCCGGCGGCCTCGCTGGCCAAGTGCGAGGGCCTCAGGCCCCGGGGCTGCTGCCGCCCACCCGGGCCTTAGCCCGGACCCACCCCTGTGAGGCTGCCGGGCCCCTCGGGGCCCCTCAGGACAGGAGACGGCCCTTCCCCATGGAAAAGCCCTTAATTGCCCCAGCACGGTTCTCCCTCCCGACAGGGAAGAGCCCACTGGTGATGCCAGCGTGGGAAAGCCGAGGGCAGGAATGCCCGGGGCCGCCCTAGAGCGGCTCGGCTCCCTGTTTTGATATTTAGTGATGTTATTGTGAAAGTGGCTGCAGCCCCGTTGCCGGGGATTGGGGGAAGAAAGAATAAGCCTAGACTCCAACCCTACAGCCTGCAGCGGCCGGCCCGGGCATCCTGTGGCTCGGGGCGCGGGGGGTGCAGGTGGGCACGGTAAAAACCACTGCGCCTCCCGGCCCTCCGGCCGCCCTGCTGGACCGCAGCCCCAACGGCGGGCCTGCCCTGCTCCTCGCTCCCGTCGCTGGCAGCTCCTCCTGATTGGAATCATGTTGGGAAGAACATTCTGTCCCCAGAGACCTTTTCCTCGGGGTATTTTCCCAGAAATGGGGCTGCCGACTCACAGTTGGGAGCGTTTGCAGCCACGTCACCGTGTCGGGAGGTTCTCACGGTGTGCGCTGGTCCTTGGTGGCGCTCCCAGTGAAGGGCCGGGGCCAGGCGAGGGGCCGGGGTCTGGGGGGAGGGGAGGGCTGGCAGCAGCACCCTTCCATCTTTTGGAACCCACGTTACCTTTCCAAAAAGTGTGGCAGGATGCACGCCACATAAAACTCACCATCTTAACCATTTTTAAGTGCACCATTCCATTTCTAGAACTTTCCATCTTCCCAAACGAAACTGTCTCCATGAAACACGCAGGAATTCTCCATCCCCCGGCCCCAGACCCTGCTACCCACCATCCTAACCTCTGCAGGAATCTGACAACTCCGGGGACCTCGAATGAGGGGGTTCGCACCGCATTTGTCCTTCCTTGTCTGGCTTATTTCACTGAGGTGGTGACCTGAGGCTCAGCATTTCCTTCCTTTTTGGAGCTGAGTGATGCCCCTCGGTGCGGCGGGACCACATGCCGGTCCGTCCCTCCTGCTGTGCCCAGGTTGCTTCTCCCGTGACGGATGCTGCTGGGAACATGGATGTGCAACTCTCTCTCCAAGACCCCGCTTTCACTTTTGGGTGTCTATTCAAAAGTAGAATTGCGAGGTCATAAGATAATTCTATTTTTAATTTTTTGAGGAACCACCATAATGTTTCCCAGGTGACTGCATCATGTTGCCTTCCCACCCACAGTGCACGAGGGCTTTGGTTTCTCACCTTTCATTTTTGTGTTTATGTAATAACCGTTCTAATGGGGGAGGGGGTGTGTGTGTGAAAACCGATGTAAAAAGGTTAAAGAAGAGGAGAGGGGGGGCCTCACCCTCCCCGGGAAGGCGGCACACGCACCACTCTCAGCGCTGACGGTGCAGGCACTCCGGTGAGGGCCCGGAGGCAGGTGTAACGCCGCACGCTGGTGCTGGCACACTTCGGGGTGAGGAGAGCATGGTGCCCCACCTCCCGCCTCAGAACGTCCTGTAGCAGTGCCCACGCCAGTGCCCGTCCCCGCCTGCCAGGCTCCACGCTGGGTCCCCAGCCTCTCCATCTGTCCGTCTAGAGTCTCAGGGGTGGGCAAACTTTCTGGCTCGAGGGCCACCATGGGTTCTTAAACTGGACCGGAGGGCTGGAACAAAAGCAACCTGACCATGCTGGCACTCTCCTCTTGGGCTGCTGGTGAAGGAGCAGAGGGGAGAGCAAGAGAACCCTCTTCTCTTTAAGCTCGGCGGGCCGGATAGAAGAGCCGAATGGGCCAAATCTGGCCCGAGGGCCGTAGTTTGCCCACGGCTGGACTAGACTCTTCCTGATGACCTGGCGGTGGCAGCATGGCACATTCTGGATCTGTCTCCCCGCCCCTCCTGGGGTCTTTAACTTGTCTGCTGTCCCTTGTAACCTGGCTTCCTGGAACCTGGAGTTTGATCTGGAGCCACCGCCAGGAGGAGAAGTGTGCCAACATCTGGAGGAGTGAGGGGCTGTCACGCCGGCGAGGGCGCTGTTCATCGCGCACCCTGTGTGGTGCAGCCCGGGGCCCCAGAGATCCCACCCCGAACGTCTTGGCTGCCAGTCAGCGCTGGTCAGACCCTCAGGGTGTCCCGAGTGCTGGCTCAGGAGCTGACCCCGGGCCCCCATTTTGGCCTCCACCCGGCAGGTGTATTCCCACCTTGGCAACTACCACGTCACAGGCGCTCTGCTGCAGCCCCCAAGAGGTCCCCTGGTCCCCAGGACCCCAGCGCCTGGTGGCTCCTGCCACCGCTGCCGGTCCCGGGTCACCGGTGATGGCGGGCTGCCGAGGAGAGGCTAAACTCATCAGCGCCTCTGCGTCCGCTGGCTGCTCGCTGCCTTCAGGAGCTGCCTTCCCTCTCCGCTCCCAGCCTCTCCTGCTGCTCTATTTGGTTTCCGTTTTAGGTTTTAAACGGTGTTTTCCTGCCGCTGAGGTGCCAGGCTCACCTGTGCCCTCTGCTCCTGCTGCCTCTCGGGGGAAATGGGAGGGAGGGCTGGTGTCAGGTGTCGGGCTTTCCCACGGGGCCAGCCTGGGGTGGATCTAGAAGGTGAAACAAGCACACACAGAAATGCAAAGCACGTCCCACATCCCAACTTAAACGGCAGGAAGACGGCTCACCTTGTTGTTGTGTGTCTGCACCCCCTCTGTTTAGACCGAAACTCTGGGTTCCAGGAGCGTCCCCTTGTTACTTAGCCACGCCCACAGCTCAGTGAGTCTTCGGGGTGCAGATCTCCCCGAGTGACCCCGCCTGCACCCAGGCCCTGCGGGGCTGCACCCAGACGGCCTCAGCTGTCCCTTTGCTCAGGGCGGCTGCTCTCCGATCCCTCAAATTACCCGAAGCAATGCCTCTCACATGGACATTTGCCTTTCAAGTCTTGGAAATAGTCTGAAGACATGCCACGCCTGGCCCCCTCCCAGAACCTGGGGCCCAGCACGTCTGCCCTCTCGGAGCCCCCACATCCCCCCCACCGCGTCCCACACTGCCAGTGGGCACGGCGCCCGGAGTCCCGCCTGCTCCCAGCCGGGGGGCTGCCCAGGGGCCTGCATCAGGCCCAGCCAGCTGGGCGCCATCCGGGGCGCCTGCCTCCTGCAGGGCCAGCCACGGGTGCCAGGCTGGGCAGTGCCCTGGGCATTCCCGGCCTTCTCCAGCTCTCCTGCCGCCTGGGCTGGCGGTCCACAGCCGCGCGTCCGGCTCCATTCTACGGAGTCCTCTCCCATTCTGCGGAGGCGCCCCTGTCCACCAAGGCACCCCCTCCGAGACCCACGGCCTTCCTGCGCGCCCTCCCCACACGGTCCCTGGCGCTCGCTTCACAGTGGTGCCCGGCAGGCGTGCCCTTGGCGGGGGGCGGCGTCCTCCTGTGAGCAGGGGCAGCGGACACCGGCCATTCAGACATGGGCAATCCAGGCCCGTTCTACGGAGTCCGCTCCGACCGCCCGGTCCTGTCCCCACGTTCCTTCCAGCCGCCTGCACCCGGGAGCCTCATCTTCGATCTTGTGTCAGCAGAGACACGTGGCTCGGGCCTTCTCCTCCAAAACGGCATGCCTCCCTTTGGAGGGGTCCCCACTGGTCAGGGGGGAGCAGGTGCCCTGTCTGGGGAGAAAGGGGCCCAAAGGACACAGGCAGGCTGACGCGGGGGCGACCAGGGCTGAGCTGCACTCTTTTTTTTAAAATATATTTTATTGATATTTTACAGAGAGGAAGGGAGAGCGATAGAGAGCTAGAAACGTCGATGAGAGAGAAACATCGACCAGCTGCCTCTTGCACACCCCCCACCGGGGATGTGCCCGCAACCAAGGTACATGCTCTTGACCGGAATCGAACCCGGGACCCTTCAGTCCGCAGACCGACGCTCTACCACTGAGCCAAACCGGTTTCGGCTGAGCTGCACCTTAAGCGAGCACCACCCTCTGTGCTGTGTGGCCTGACGCAGCCTGCCCAGCTCTCTGGCCTCCACCTCCTCTCCTGTGAAACGGGGAGATGAGGAGGCGGCTGGCCAGGTGCGTGGGCTGAGGTGGGTTGGTGAGTGCCACGGGCGGGCGAGGGGCAGCAGGTGCGGACAGGACCGGGCTGTCGGAGCGGACTCCGTAGAACAGGACTGGATTGCTCATGTCTGAATGGCCGGTGTCCGCCGCTCCCGCTCACAGGAGGACGCCGCCCCCTCCCTGCCAAGGGCACGCCTGCGGGGCCAATGGAACGAAGGGCGTGGGCGGGAGGGGACAGTGAGGGCAGCGCCAGAGTCTGTGTGTGGGGGGGGCGTGCAGGAAGGCCGTAGGTCTTGGGTGGGGTGCCTTGGTGGACAGAGCAGGGCCTGGGAGGCGCTGTTCTCGGGCGGCCAGAGAGGAGGTGAAGGCCGCGCTCCAAACACGGCCGCACGTGTCCTCGCGCCTGGCAGTGCCCTGAGGACTCTGGAGAACACGGTCAGGCGGTGTCCTGGGCGGCGCTCAGGCCAGGAGCACATGCTCCAGGGCCTCCATTCACCTCCCCTGGTCGTGTTCTTGTCACTGTGACCCAGCCATCTGGGGCAGAGGTCAAGGTCGGAGGAGGAGAGAGGGAGACTGGGGCCAGAGGGCACCGAGGGGGCACAGGGCACCCAACTTCCTCTTAGTGGACAAGGGTGGTGAGAGCCGCGAGCTCCGGGGAGAGCAGATGCCCTGGCTGGGACGAAAGGGGCTCACTGTCCCCTGTCACAGGGCTTAGCTAACCCCTACCCCGGCCATGGCCACCGGTCAGCTGGTCGCCTGTCCCCCAGGCCAGTGGTCGGCAAACTCATCAGTCAACAGGGCCAAGTATCAACAGTAAAAATGATTGGAATTTCTTTGGAGAGCCACATTTTTTAAACAAACTTCTTCTAACACCACTTCTTCAAAATAGACACTCGCCCAGGCCGTGGTGTTTTGTGCAAGAGCCACGCTCAAGAGGCCAAAGAGCCACATGTGGCTCGCGAGGCCATTCCCGTCTCTGTGGAAAGCACGTCCCTCTGGAGCTCCCTGCTGGCCCAGTCCACCCCCCGGACGTCGCCGTATGGAGGAGCTGGGGGGGCACCTCCCAAAAACCTGGGTCCGGTTTCCTTTGGTAGACACAGCCGTCCGCCAGGCGAGGGGGAGGCTGCCCCCCTCAGGACAGTGGGCCGCGCCCGCCTCCCTGAGTGTCAGCCTGGGCCGAGGCAGGGACACCAGGTGTCTGTCCTGCTGTCCCCAGGAGAGGGCCCAGCGGAGGCTGCGGACCCGCAGGCCTGTGTGTCAGAGCCCTGCCCTCAGGAGCCTCTACGGGGCCCTGCTGGCCTCGCCTTGCCTCCGGGCCCGGCCGGAGCAGCCTCCTCCTCGCTGACTGTGGTCCGGGACTTTCCTGGCCCGGCTCCTGGCCTCAGAGACAGCTCCGGGGAAACCCCATGTGAAAGTGGAGCGCAGGCCGGGCCCACACCCTCTGGAGAGACCCACCCACATCCCCGGAGCCGGGAGGGCACCGCCCAAAACCTGGGTCAGATTTCACTCTCCCAGCTCCCGCCCTCACGGTGCCTGTCCGGTCCGGCCACCCTCGCCCGACCTTGCCCCTGGACCTCCCCGACCGAGCTCAGCCACGCTGCCCTGTCCAGGCACCTCTGTCCCCGGGCCTTTGCCCGGATGCTCCCCTGCCTGGGGGGTTGGTCCCACTCCCAGGGGCCTAGCACAGAGTGGGTGCCCACTGCAGGCTTGTTGGATGAAGGCTCAGCGAATGCCGTCCGTGCAGTCTAGTTGGGACTTAGAGAGAGAGAGAGAGAGGTCAGAGACCACAAGGAACCACCCCCGATGAGAGAGAGGTGGGCGACTATGGGGCAGGGAAGGCTGGGATTGGGGGCTGAGACCAGGGGGGCCTCACAAGGATTCCCCCCTCCCCCCCCCCCCCGGGAAGCTGAGGCCCTGCCCGAGGAAGTGCAGAACTCAACGTGCAGACACCTGTGCCCCCAAGACAGGCCCAGACGGCTGTCCCGCAGGCTGGAGTGTCTAGGGCCCCCCGATCATGGGGCACGGTGGGCACTGGCCTTGGTGGGGTGACCCCCACCCCCTCTCCCTGGAGGCTGCAGGACACGCCGGTGACAGCCGGCGCTCGGGCCGTGCGACGACGGGCAGGTGATGCCTGCAGCCTGGGGGAGAGAAACCCCCTTCCTCCCTGGGCTACGGGAGCCGAGAGCCGCCGCCCGGGGCTCTGCAGGGGCTTTTCTGGGAAGCAGCCCGGGACTTGCCCCGACTTTCATTTCTCCACGTGGGAAGCTGGCCCGCAGCCCGGCCGGCCCGCCAGGAAGTGAGCCGCTCTCGGCTTCCGGCGGCACCGGCCGGGTGCGGGAGGTGGCCCTGCCCGCGGGGCACTGGGCGCGGGCACAGCCCCACGACGCCTGGCCTCCCAGAGCAGAGGGCGTGGGGCACCGGCGGGTCTGGGGGGACGTGGGGGCCCCCTTCACGGCCAGTCTGGAGGGTTGGAAGGCGGCTGTTGTGGGGCTAAAGTGCTCAGAGGATGGTCCCGGCAGCCTGAGTCCCACTCTGGAAGGGGGACACGGCTCTTCACGCGGCCACGCCTCCGTGTCCCCCGTGTAACCTGCATGCCCGGGTCCCTGTGCCGGGGACGGTTCAGTGGTCAGCGGGCCTGTGGTTTTCCGTGCACAATGGCCACGACGGCTCCTGCCCTGGGCCTTTCCCACGGCAGCGTGCTGGCTGCCACATGCGCACCCCGGCAGCAGGTGCCCACGCGTGCGCGGGGTCCGGCGCCTGCACAGGAGGGACGTGGGTGTGCAGGCGGGGCGAGTGCTCTGGGCCCGCGGGTAAGAGGGCCAAGCTCCTGGCAGAGGCAGCGGGGAAGATGGCACCATCCCTCAGCGGCCTCGGGCCTCGGTGGGGAGGACGCCTCTGCTCGCGTCCGTCCCGACGCCAGTGGGTCCACTGGCCTCTGCCAGGCAGCCCCCCCGCTGGGCCGGGAGAGGGCCACGCCGTGATCAGGCGGCATCGGCCTGGTTTTGTGGCCTAACCCGCACGGAGAATGTGGGCAGAGGGCCCCCTGTGAGCCTGGACCCACCTGAGGCCGGGTGCTCGGAGGGTGGCTCCGGGAGCCGCTCAGGGTCCGGTTCTCCCCTGCGTGCACCTGCCCAGCCCGGCCCCCACGGCACCTCGCTGTGAGCGCTCCGGTGCTGTGTCCTGGGACACGGGCACACAGCTGTCTACAGACACGCAGCCCCATCGAGGCAGGAGTCGTGTCATTTCACCTCCATCTTCCACGGAAGCCAGGAGGCAGGACAGAGGGGCACGCAGTCACGGGGACCTGCGCGTCGACGGAAGGCGTGGGCTCGGTCCTGAGGGTCGTCTCCTCCTGGGAGGTCCTCGCCGTGCAGCGCGCTGTCCCTGGTGAACGGACCGAGATCCGGTGTGACCTTCACGGGCTCGCCTTCCTCTGCCTGAAGACACTGCCCCCCCCCACACTCACACACACATCACACACACACACACTCACACACACACACATCACACACACACACACACTCACACACACACACTCACACACACATCACACACACACACTCACACACACACTCACACACACACATAGTCACACACACTCACATATACCCTCACACCCTCACACACACACACACACACTCACACACACTTTCTGCAGAGCTGTGCACCGCAGCGACCGGAAGCCATCGCCATCTCACTTAGAGACAGAATTCACACATTCTCAAACCCAGCCAGGGAACGTCTTTTTGTTTCTGATTTTCCAAACTTTGTTTTTATAAACTTAAATTCGTATTTCAGTTATGGCGGACACTCGCTATCGCGTACGATTTCAGGTGGGCCGCACAGTGGTTACACACGTGTGCACCTTCCGAAGGGATCCCTCGGCACGTCTCGCACCGCCTGGGCCGTACGTGGCCATCACAGTACTGTTGCGTGTGCTCCCTGTGCTGTGCTCCACACCCCTGTGCCTGTGTTTGTAGCTGCCAACGTGTACTGCTTAATCCCTTCACCTTTCTCGTTTGATTTAAATTGTATTGATTTTTAGAGGGAGAGAGAGAGAGACAGACATCAATGTGAGAAAGGAATGTGGATTGGTTGCCTTCCACACGTGCCCCAACCGGGGATCAAACCCCTAGCCTGCGTATGTACCCCGATCAGGACTCGAACCCGCCACCTCTTGGTGTAAGGGACGACTGAGCCCACTGGCCAGGGCAGTCTCTTCCCCTTTCCACCCAGCCCCCAGCCCCTGCCCGTCTGGGACCCATCAGTGTTCTCTCTGCCAGTTTTTCTGGGAAGAAACAGACACACTGGCCGTTGCTGGCCACAGGCTGGGTGGTTTTTAGACTCTTCTCCGTGTTCTTCTGTACTTTCCCAATTCCCCAGGAAGTGCACAGACCGAGACTCAGGCGGGGAGAAGACTGTTTCCTGCCGCCCCGGTGGAGAGGGGAGCGTGGAAGCCGCACACGTGTGGCCTGTGTGTGTGCTCTCGTCTCTCTGTAACTCCACTTCCTGCCAGGACACTGGGTCGGGGGGAGGGCTCCCATCCACGCCCCAGCGCCGGGGTACAGAGGGACACGAGGTCACCTTGTGAGGGCTCCTGAGCCCCACCAGAGGGCCGGACACCGGCTCCTCGTAACCTTACACAGCGAGCGCCGTCTCACCCGCTTTACAGATGAATGGGCCTTTCGATCAGGGGAGGGGACACCCCCACGGTGCCTCCACCTTCCTTTGGGTCTCCCTCGAAAATGGAAAGGTTTCAGAGGAGAAAGCTGAGGCTGGCAGGCCTGAGGGGGTAGGGAACGTTGGCACTGGGTTCGTGGCATTCCCCGTTATTTTGATGGTCAGAAAGAAGTTTCTAGGACTAGAGTCTCCATGTTGTCAAAAGACAGCCCCAAGCCGGGACCGGTTTGGCTCAGTGGTAGAGCGTCGGTCTGCTGACTGAAGGGTCCCAGGTTCAATTCCGGTCAAGGGCATGTACCTTGGCTGCGGGCACATCCCCAGTGGGGGATGTGCGGGAGGCAGCAGGTCGATGTTTCTCTCTCATCGATGTTTCTACTTCTCTATCTCTCTCCTTTCCTCTCTGTGAAAAATCAATAAAATAAATATATATTTAAAAAGACAGCCCCAAATGCCCCCACCAGACCCCCCACCCCTAGTCCCATCTGGTTGTGGGAGGGGACGGGCAGGTGGCCACTGTGATGTGATGGCCCACACTCGCCCACCCCGCAGACCACGGGGGCACACGTGTGAACACCCAGTACATGCGCGTGCTTTCACTGGGACGGGCGGACAGGGGCGCTGGCCTGGCCGGAGGGGGGCGCTCTGCAGGACCTCCTCCCCTGGGGAGGCACCTGTGCCAGGCCCTGGCGTGGGGCCAGCGGGTCAGCCGTGCCCACGGTGACAGGTGCTGGGGACAGTCAGTGGTGCCCGGGGGCCCTGCCAGCCCCCCACCCACTCCAAAGACAGGCCACGGGCCGACCAGCCCCCCTCTCCCTGCCTGGCGCCCAGCCCTCCCCGGAGGAGTTCCGGGGTGCAGATGCCAGCCAGGGTGTCCGGAAATGCCCGGGGGGAGGGGACCCCAGTCAAGTCTTCGGGCGGGGGAAAGGTCGTGCCGCTTCCTGCGTCTGCGGCTCCTCCGGGCAGAATATTCTCTGGGAGCCGGCCTCCCCGGCGGGCGGGCGCGGAGTTCCCCCGGCGGGCGGAGAAAGTGAGCGCCGGAGGAAGCGGCCCCTGTGGCCTGGTGGTTGGTGACCGTCCCCGGGGCTTCCCGGGGCTCCCGCGGCCCGGCAGAGACCTGCCACCACTTTCTCCAGCTGCGCCCTCCGTGACCTGGATTTGGGGTTCGCTCAGTGAGCCCGCGTGGGTAGGAGGTTCTGGACCTACAGAGAGGTGACCTTCGCACCGGTGCTTTAAAACCGTTAAAACGGTAGGCGCTGCGTTATGCGCACTTCACCGCAGCAACGAGGGACGCGTGCGAGGGGAGAACCCACCCGTTCACCAGCTTCGCCCGGAGGTCCGCAGTCGGCCCGGCTCAGGGTTGACACCAGCTGCTGACACCAGCGCGGGCCGCGGGCGCTCTGGCTGAGGCAGGGCTCAGGGCCTGGGGGCCGGACAGGGCCCCGTGTCCTGCCGCTGGCCGGGCAGGGACCGCTGTCAGCCCCCAGATGCCACCCTCGGTCCCGGCCTGGGGGCCCCGCCACCCTCACGGTCCACGCTGGCGTTCCTGCTGGGCCAGCTGGGGAGACGCCCTCGTGCAGGGCGGCCGGCCGGTACCTGAGCCGCACCTTCCTGACCTGTGGTCGCGGGCCGCGTGCGCCAGGGGCCACGCCTGGCGTCCTGGCGGCCTGCCCCCGGCCTCCTCGCTGACCCGGCCACTGAGGCTGCTTGTTGTCCCCTCAGAGTCCCGGCCACTCTTGGGCTTCCGGGAAGTGGCTGCACGGAGTCACCGGGGCTGCTGGCTCCGCGGGTCCGGGCTGCTCTCCGGGGCCCACACTGGGAGCATCGCGTCTAGACCAGGGGTGGGCAAACTTTCTGACTTGAGGGCCACCGTGGGTTCTTACACTGGACCGGAGGGCCGGAACAAAAGCAACCTGACCATGCTGGCACTCTCATCTTGGGCTGCTGGGGAAGGAGCGGAGGGGAGAGCAAGAGAACCCTCCGCTCTTTCGGCTCCGCGGGCCGGATGGAACAGCCGCACGGGCCGCGGCCCGAGGGCCGTAGTTTGCCCATGGCTGGTCTAGACCACATGCCCCATGCCTGACCTCATGCCCCCTCCTCCACCGAGCACTCACTCACCCCCACCTGACCTGGGGGTCCACAGGTCCCCCTCTCCTGTCCTGTCCTGTGCTTAGTGCCAACCCCAGAATAAAGCTCCCCCCGAAAACTGCCGTGCTCAGATGCACGTGTGTGTATGTGTCCGCATGTGTATGTCTGCGTGCATATTGTGTGTGTGCACACGTGTGTGCTGTAGCTCACGCAGTCTCTCACGAGCTGCCTTGGGTCCAGGGAGGCCCAAAGGGGGCTGGTGAGGAGCCACCGCTGGCACTGCCCGCTGGGCTCAGCACAGCCCTGTCCTGGGTAGGGCTCACCTGCTCCAGGCCCTGAGTCCTGCACAGACACATCCGAGGCCAAGCTCGGGCCCGGGTCTGGGCACACCGTGGCCCTCTCCACTGACCCCTCGAGCTGCACCTGCAGGGTGCCAGCAGTTCCCTCCCGGGCAGCAATGGGCTCGCCCGAGCAACCGCACACCCTGTGCGCACTGCGGGTGGGGCGGGCAGGTAGCTCATGGGACTCGGACAGGAAGACCGAGGTCCCCGGGTCCCCGGGGCACGTGGGGCTCTGTGCCCGGGGGGCGCCTGTCGAGGAAAAGGGTCCCCGAGGGCTGAGCCCCGGCTCGCAGGGCCAGGCACAGGCTTGGTGCACGTCCTTCTCCCCAGGTTTGAGTTCGGCCTGCAGAGGGGTCTGGCCAGCCGCGAGTCCCTCCTGCTGAAGCCGCACAGGGAGCCGGCCTCCGGAGCTGGAGCACAGCCATTGAGCTGCTGTGGGATTGCTTGAGCCGCTCCGTCTGGGGTGTTGGTCTCAGAGCAATAGGTGCGCAGAGTGCAGCCGCAAATCAAACTGGGGGAGCTGGAAGGTCGAGGGCCAGGGGCGGGCCTCCATCTCCTTGGCGCCGGTCTCTGCTTTTATCCTCTGGAAACGCACAGGCCTCCCGGGGCCCTGGGCCTGCGGGTGCGGGTCAGACCCGCCCGCCCCGCCCTCCAGGTGCAGCTGCGGGGTCGGCCTGCGCGGCTCCTGCGAGCCCAAGGCGGGCAACTCTCCCAGCCCACGCGCAGCCACGCTGTCCCGCTGGCAGTTTGACATCGGCCACGTGAGGGTATCTATGCCATGGACATGGGCAAACGCCACACACAGACCAGGGCTTTCTCCCCGGAGAGCCGGTTGGTCTCTGTTGGAGCCGTCCCTTCTCTCTGGGGCCACCACCGAGACGGGTCTGGCCTGTCTCTGCTCGCCCTCCCCACAGCCTGGCGGACCAGGAGGAGCGGGGCTGGCCCGGGTGGGTGCTGGCCCAGGGCTGCTGGCTCGTGAGCTCGGGGGGGGGGGTGACGGGGGGACGTGAAGACATACTGTGGACAAGCGAGAGGAGGGCCTGCCACTTGGAGAGGTGGTGGCATCCACGGAAGCCGGGGGGTTCCCTGCGACCAGCGCCACCTCCGCTCTGTTACCGTCGGTTCCACGGGAGAAGGCTATTTCTGCTGACCGCACTGTGAGGGGCTCGGGCTCTCGCAGGGGCATGAGGATGGGATGGCCTGGACGGCGGGGGACCCAGGGGGGCGGGGGGCAGCCTGGGCAGGCGGCCGCAGGGCACAGAGTTCGCTAACACCCGCGGGTCAGGCCGTCACCCTCTCCGGGCCAGGGAAGACCCTGCAGTGGCGGAGCCGCAGGAGATGGGGCAGCCGGCTCCGGAGGCCATGGTGGAGACGCTGCTGCTGGGGGCACGGGTGACAGCAGGCCCCGCCAGCGCCCACACGTGCCTGTCTTGCCATTCGGCGCTGGCACTCGGGCCTCTTTCCCAACGGCTGCGAGCCAGCTTTTATGACAGGCGCAGGCCCGGCCAGCCGGGGGCTGCGGGGCTGGAGGGGGGCATGGCAGGCCGGAGGGTTCAGATCTGCGGCCCCCGGAGTGAGGGTGGGACCCCAGACAAGGCAGTTATGAGCGTGGAGGGGAGGCGGGAGCAAAGGCCGCTGGGCTCGGGGCCACAGGGGACGGCTCCTCAGCTGGGACGTGGCAGCTCCCAGGCCCAGCGACAGAATGGAGGCTCCCGTGGGTGCTCCCGGGTGAAACCCAGGCCGAGATTTTCCCAGGGCAGCTGGGCAGCGGGAAGTACGTTCACAAGGGTCGCCAACAGGCGTTGCTGTAGATTCCAGCGGCTGGTTGGTTGTGGGATTATAGAAATTTTCCTTTGCACACGAGGCTGTTTCTTTAGCTCGTCCGGCCCATTTCAGCGTCCTGATTGGAAACCACAGGCCTGACCCTGAAGGCTAGCGCTGGCCCCATACAAGGCGACAGCTGGATTTCGTGTTTCTCCCTGTGAAACAACGTCAGCCACCAGGCGCTCTCGCCAAAGACGTTTCCCTGGAACCCGACCAGCCCTTAGATCTGAGTCTCCGCGCTCACAGGACAGCTGGCCCGCCTCCTGCTTGTCAGGGCCGTGGAAACAACATGTCCTCCGGCCTGACCCCCGGGACATTCACCCACCAGGGGGGCCCCGGCGGAGTCCACTCTGGGGGAGACCAGATGTTGAGGACAGCCTTTTCGGTTTGAGGACGATCGTATGAAAGAATTCGTCTTGGTTTTGTTAAGGGTGAGGATGTTACTTGGTTGCGGGGGAAATATTTGTATTTTTTTTTTCAGAGATGCACACAGAAACATTTCCGGAAGGCCTGCCGTTGCCATGATGTCTGTGATTTGCTGCCAAATGTCTCAGCTTTAAAAAACATACGCGCATGAACAAAAACTGTGCACCTATGGATGAGGACGGGGGGGGGGGGAGGGAAGGGCAGAGGGTGGGGTGGGAACCTGGTGGAGGGGAGCAATGGAGGGGAGAAACAAAAAGAGGAACATTTTTAATAATATGAACAATAAAGATTTATTTAAAAAAAAAACGTGCGGGGACCAGCTTGGCTCAGTGGATAGAGCGTCAGCCTGGGAACTGAAAGGTCCCAGGTTCGATTCTGGTCAAGGGCATGTACCTTGGTTGCGGCACATCCCCAGTGGGGGGTGTGCAAGAGGCAGCTGATCGATGATTCTCTCTCATCGATGTTTCTAACTCTCTACCCCTCTCTCTTCCTCTCTGTGAAAAATCAATAAAATATATATTTTTTAAAATTAAATTAAATTAAAGAAACAAACGTAAGCACAGACCCGGCTGGAGCTGAGTGTTGTCACCAAAAGGTGGCAGGTTTGACCCCTGGCCAAGGCACATACCCAGGTTGCAGGTTCAATCCCCGGTCAGAGCATGTACAGGAGGCAACTGATCGATGTTTCTCTCTCTCTCTTTCTCTTCCTCTCTCTCTCTCAAATCAATAAAAACAAACCCGCCGAAACTGGTTTGGCTCAGCGGATAGAGCGTTGGCCTGCGGACTCATGGGTCACAGGTTCGATTCCGGTCAAGGGCACGCACCTTGGTTGCAGGCACATCCCCAGTGTGGGGGGTGTGCAAGAGGCAGCTGGTCAATGTTTCTCTCTCATCGATGTTTCTAACTCTCTATCCCTCTCAATTCCTCTCTGTGTAAAAATCAATAAAATACATTTAAAAAAAAAATAAATAAAAATTAAAACAAACCCTCGGGTAAGGATTTTTTTTAAAAGTAAGTAGAAAGAAGATATGCTGATAGTAAGGGGGAGATTAATACCTTCAGGGGTCCCTTCCCCCTACCCCGACTGTGTCATTCAGAAGGATTTATGAAACATAATAATAAACATGCACATAAATGGTAGAAACAGCCCATGTTGTGCGAGGCAAGATCAGATGGTTTATTCTTTGCAAAGGAAAATACTGATAGCGTCTCGAAACCTTAATTTTTAAAGGGCCGACAAGGCCTGATGGTTAATCTTATGTCAACTTGGCTGGACCGTGGTGCTCAGATATGTGGTCAAGCACATCCGGATGTTGCCTGGGAGATATTTTCTGGACGAGATTAGCATGGATTCCGAAGTGTTTCCGTAAAGCAGATTGCCCTCCAGGCGTGAGCATGTTTTAAGAGAAAACATACTGAGATTGCGTGAGGAAGAAAGGATTCTCCCTCCACACCGTCAACTCTTCTCTGGGTCTCTGGTCTGCCCTTCTGAATTTGGACTTGCCTGGCGTGATTCCTTAAACTGAATCTGATATAGTTATGGAGATGGAGATATAGCACCATCGGTCTGTTTCTCTGGAAAACCCCGACTACTCCACAGGGGAAGTGGGTAGAGTGAATGTTATGGAGCCGCGAGGCACGAGGAGGTGTGGAGGGGCCTGGCGGGAGGTAGCTGGCTGAGCTAAGGGTGCAGGTCGTGAGGTAGAATGGGGGCCGGCGTTCCTGCCTGTGTGAGCCAGGTCCGAAGGGCCCGGGGGTCGGCAGGGGGCAGGGAGACTCTGGTGCTGGCCATGGACATGATGGCGTCCACACTTCTCCTGGGTGCTGCCTGCCATGTGCATCTTTGTCTCCTTTGCAGTGAGACCCCAAAGAGCCATCACTTCTAACCGGTGGGGAAGGTTTTAGAGTTCAGGATAGTTCTTTCGGTGGTTGTTAATCCTCACCTGAGGGTATTTTTTCCATTGATTTTTTTTTTTTTTTTGAGAGAGAGAGAGAGAGAGAGAGAAAGGGAGAAAAAGAGAGAGACACATACACATTAACTGGTTGCCTCCTTCATGTGCCCTGACTGGGGCCAGGGATCGAGCTTGCAACCAAGGTACGTGCCCTTGGCTGGAATTAAAGCCGGGATTTCTTCAGCCTGTGGGCTGGCGCTCTAACCACTGAGCAACCAGCTAGGGCCAGAGCACCAGCCTTTAAGACCAGCCAGGGCAAGGAGAGTTCTTTTGCAGTTTTCACATTTTATTCACAAAATCTACTTGAGCTTAACTCTGACTTCAGTCACCTCTCTTCCCCCTGCCAGCCATCCCTTGTCTGTGGTCTTTACTGTGGGTTACCTCTGGTTGCAGGGTGATCTTGTGGGTGGGTTTTTCAGGGGGGAAATGCCCTCAGTGCAGCCTCTGGTCCCCCGGGGAGCTGAGGCGCAGAGGGTCCCCTGCGATGGGCTGGTTGTGCACAGAAGCCGCGTGTGCAGCCGGGACACAGAGGCCCTTCGCACTGTCTCCTGCTGTTTGCACAGAACTCTCTTGGGCCGCTCTGTCTTTCTGTGCTCTTCCTGCTGCTGTTTTACACGTGGTCATAAAATATTTATTAATTTTGTTTGATACCCAACGAGTTCTTTTGTTAAATAGACGGAGATCTAGCTCCAGCCGAAGGAAGTTTCTTCTATGATTTCTTTGATTATTATCTCTGTTTTGTTTATTCATCTGGGAAAAAAATCAGTGATCCACCTGGTGGGTTTCTAGTTTTTGTCTCCAAAAGTCCCTAAAGTCATCACACATCTTTAGTCCACATTATTTGCTTATTCCAGTGGTTTGCCGCTCTGTTGACTAGTGAGTTTGCCGACCACTGGACTAGACTAAATGCTGCCGTGTAGTTGGAAGCTGTGAGGATTAGGCAATTATGGCATATTGTGTGCAAAGAGGTGAAGGGTAGTATATACACTGGTCGGCAAACTCATTGGTCAACAGAGCGGCAAACCGTGGCTTGTGAGCCACATGTGGCTCTTGAGCCACGGTTTGCCGACCACTGGCTTATTCCACCCGTCCTCATTTCCACCTGCCCATCTCCCCATGCACCTGCCACCCGTCTCTTCGCCTCCTCAGCCCTCATTCCCTACAGGTAAGCGTTTCTCAAGTGTTACTGAGTGAAACTAGTAGCCTGAATGCATTCTTTTTCTTTCAAATAATTGTTTTCAGCCGAAACCGGTGTGGCTCAGTGGATAGAGCGTTGGCCTGTGAACTGAGGGGGTCCCAGGTTCAATTCTGGTCAAGGGCGTGTACCTGGGTTGCGGGCACATCTCCTGTGGGGGGTGTGCTGGAGGCGGCTGATTGATGTTTCTCTCTCATCGATGTTTCTAACTCTCTATCCCTCTCTCTTTCTTTTTTTTAAACATACATTTTATTGATTTTTTTACAGAGAGAAAGGGAGAGGGATAGAGAGTTAGAAACATCGATGAGAGAGAATCATCAATCAGCTGCCTCTTGCACACCTCCTACCTGGGATGTGCCCGCAACCAAGGTACATGCCCTTGACTGGAATCGAACCTGGGACCTTTCAGTCCGCAGGCCAACGCTCTATCTACTGAGCCAAACTGGTTTCGGCCCTCTCTCTTTCTCTGTAAAAAAATCAATAAACTATATTTTTAAAAACAACAACAAAAACCGCAAACAATTGTTTTCCCAGGCAGGTGCTGTGTTTCTTGGGTTTATGAAAAAGACCACTGAATGGCTCCATGCTGGCTTTACTTTTCTCTTTGCTCCTGGGGTCCCCTCGGGGCTCTGCGGAGGCTGGTGTTCCCCTGCTCGGAGCGTGGCTCTCCCTGCTCCCCTCCCCCCGCCTGGCGGTTCTGTTCCTGCTCTCCCTGCGCTTGGTTTTCAGCTGCTCGGGGGCAGGGGGAATCCCACGGGGGGACTTCACGTCTTCCTGGCTCTCTCCCCTGTGGAGTGAAGGAAGCCCAGGGCGGGCCAGGCGGACCCCTGCCCCCCGCCTGCCTGGACCCTGCTTCCCGGGGCAGCCCATGCTCCCCACAGACCCGCAGCTGCTCCGGGCGCGGCCACGCTCACATCGGGGAGGACTCTGCTGCTCAGGAGAGGCCTCCTGCCCAGCCCCCCACCCCGGAGCCAGCTGGGCCACGGGAGCTGCGGTTCTCTGTCCAGCCCTGAGGCCTCGGGGCTCAGCCTCCACCCGGGGACTCAGGTCCTGGGCTCCCCTCCCCTCCTTGGTGCTGCCCTCTGCCTTCAAACAGCCCCTGGGCACCGACGTCCAGGAGCCGCCGCCCCCGGCCCGCCACCCCTGGGTGCCAGTTGCCGGCGGGCCTGGCCACACGGCTCGCAGGCCCATGTGGTGTGCTTGCACTTTGGGGGCCTTTGGAGGAAGCGGGTCTGAGTGGAACCAGAGCAGGGGTCGCTGTCAGCGTGTCCCCCACCCCCACGACCGCCACCGAGAAGTGGCCCCTGTGGCCGGGACCAGGTGGCCTCCAAGCCTGGCCCCTCATCCCAGTATTTTGAGGCCTGAAAACCTGGGAGAGGGACCGAGGCCTCAGACACAACCCCCTCCCCCACCTGGGATCCAACTCTCCTGCCCCTCCTCCGGCTGCTCCAGGGGCCTGCACAGCCCTCTTCCCCCTCTCCCCTACCCCCCGGCCGCTCTCACCGACACACCCAGGAGAATACGGAATATGGTGGTAAGGAGGCAGGGCCGGGGGACAGGGAGCCTCGCCCACTGTCCTCACCTGTCACAGGCAAGTCGGCGGGTGAGGAGTTAGTTAGGAGCCCCCCAGAGCTTGGTTCCCTGGGTGGCCAGTTGTCGGTGGGCAGGTTCTGCCTCGGTTTCCCCATCTGTGAAATAGAGGCTGCCACGGCACTTCCTCCATCGAGTTGGCGGGAGTGTTAAAACCACTGGAAACACTCACGACCCACGGAGCTCTATCTCTTGTTCATTTTTACTGCGACTGTGGCCCTCCCACACAGACGTGAGACACCCCGTCCCCTCAGCGGCCCCAGCGTAACCTCGGCTAAAGTGGCCTCGGCCCAGATGCCCGGGTGCTGCTGGCCACCCCCTCTGAGGAGCCAGGAGAGGATCAGAGGGTGGGGAGAGGGCTAACCTGAGCTATCCAGCGCCTGTCCCTGGGACAGCCTGGCTCTGACCTCTGACCTCTGACCAGGATGGGTGGGGGCCCAGACCGGCCCTCCGGCCTTCCTCGGGAGTGTGGCTCTGTGGCTGCAGCCACCCGCCATGACGCCTGGGTGGGAGGAGGAGACAGCCCAGGTCCCCGCCCGTGGGTAGAACAGTGGCTCGCAGGAGCTCAAGGAGGGCGGCATCCAGTCCCGGAGAGGCGCAGAGAGGAGGGCTGAGACTAGCGTCCGGTGGCAGATGTCCCTGAGATCAGCTGCCCACAGTCACCCTTCTAGAAAGTTCCCTGCCCACGCCGGACAGTAGGGTGTCCGTGACCCGCAGTCTGACTGTCACAACCACGAGCAAGACCTTCCCAGCTTTCAGTCCCTCCACCGACACAGCCCTCTCGTTGCCCCGAAGTTCCCCTGCCTATTGCAGGATGGACCTGACACCGGGCAAGCCGTCCCCGCCTCCTGGCACCCACCCCACCGTCCACCCGGCTCCGCCTGCACCCTCGGCCGCCTCCCTCAGGCTCCCAGGAGCAGGCGGGGCAGAAAAGGGGCATTGCTCTCTGATTGCTCAGCGCAGGCTCGCTGCACCTTTCTCCTTCCACTAGTTTTTCTTCTTAATGCTGGCCCAGGACCTGCTCTTGAACCATCCTTGCACTGCTGAGCGGACCTGACTGGTGGTAGTGCAGACGACTGGATACATTCACACACATTTGGTACTTGGTAGAGTCACTTTGCTACTATTTTATCCACTGTGATTGCATCTATCGAGATACTTGAAGTAGCATCATTTTCTTTTTTTTAAAAAAATACCTTTATTGATTCCAGAGAGGAAAGGAGAGGGAGAGAAAGATAGAAACATCAGTGATGAGAGAGAATCATTGATCAGCTGCCTTCGGCACACCCCACACTGGGATCCAGCCTGCACTCCAGGCATCGAGCCATGATTTCCTGGTTCATAGGTCGATGCGAAACCACTGAACGGGGCAAAAAGTAGCATCGTTTTCATATGCTAATTTACGAAGCGATGTTTTCCTAACTTAAAGGATGCTGCCCGCCTTCTCCTATTGTCTAACAGTGTTTACAAAAATTTTGAAACATCTATTTAAAAAGTAAATAAAACCCAGTTGGACTGACTTTTCCCAAAGGTAGGCCTTCAATCAGCTTTGTCAATTCCAACGTGGAAGTCGAACTATTCAGATGTTTCCAATTCTCCCAGGAGTGATTTTGGTAATTTCTTCTTCTTCTTCTTTTTTTTTTTTTAAGGAAGGACCAACTTTAATATATTTTATTGATATTTCACAGAGAGGAAGGGAGAGAGATAGAGAGCTAGAAACGTCGATGAGAGAGAAACATCGACCAGCTGCCCGGGGATGTGCCCACAACCAAGGTACATGCCCTTGACCGGAATCTAACCCGGGACCTTTCAGTCCGAAGGCCAACGCTCTACCACTGAGCCAAACCGGTTTTGGCGATTTGGGTAATTTCTGTTTTGCGTGGAGATCAGCCATTTCCTCCCTGTTGTCGTGGGATGGGCCTGACTGCTTCCTCCTGGTCTGCTGCCCGGCACAGGCTCTCTGCCCGCCCCAGGCGCAGGCCCGGGCAGGCCCGGCGGGGCTCCGTCGGCCTGCGTCCGGATTGTCACATGGCTGTGCTCTCTTTGGAAAGCACCATGATGGGGTGTGTCCTCTGGGCAGTGCCGGTAAGGGACCCTCAGGGACACGGAGCAGGGGGGACGCCCGTGAGGCCATTTAGATTTCACACACGTGTTATTCCCAATACGGCCTCCTCCTCAGCACACGCTAGTCCCACCCCACCCGGCCCTCACCAGATATCACCTTCCCGTGTGGAATCAAGTTCAGCTGGTTAACCGGCTCGGGTGGCGGGCGGGAGACTCCCCAGCCCCGGGCTGATGGTTGTGGGCCGGCTCTTTGTTGAAGGTAGCTTACTTTAGCATTATGAGTTCAGCTGTCATTCAATGTGTGCTTTTTTTCTTTTTCCGCATTTCAAGTACCTGGCAAGGTATCTGCCACACAAACCAAACATCTCCAACAGGCAACTTACTCTGATTTAGCTAGTATATTAAGCTCATAACAAATAAAGTCCATTCACGTTCTAATTCTGTGTTGTTTTTATTTTAAACTTAAATTAAACGTCTCAGCTTAAAATCACAACTCTAATAGAAATAGACATTTGGGTTAATCCTAAACTTCACTTTAAAGGTGGCAAATACAAAGATGTTGGCATAGTGCGTTATTTCTATTAAGTTTTTGTTTCAATAACGTATAGTTTAATGCTAACTTGATGTGACTATAAAGAATTTAATGAGCTATAAGTCTTTTTTTTAAAATATTTTATTGATTTTTTAACAGAGAGGAAGGGAGAGAGATAGAGATCTAGAAACGTCGATGAGAGAGAAACATCGACCAGCCGCCTCCTGCACACCCCCCACTGGGGATGTGCCCACAGCCAATGTACATGCCCTTGACCGGAATCGAACCCGGGACCTTTCAGTCCGCAGACCGATGCTCTGCCACTGAGCCAAACCGGCTTTGGCAAGCTATAAGTCTTAACATTTTTATTATGAAAATATATATGTTATGTTTAGGCACCTAATTTTTAAAATAGCGGTTTTATATATATCACATAATTTGTCATGTTAGCTATTTTTAAGTGTATAATTAAATGTTATTAAGCTCACCCACGTTGTTGTGTAACCATCACACCGTCTACCGACGTGACTTTTCCATCTTCCAACTAAGACTGTCCCCCTTACATAATTGCCCTTCCTCTCACTCCCTGGCAAACCCCATAAGTCTCACTGTCTTAGGTACCTCATCTTAGTAGAATCCTGCGGCATTTGTCTTTTTGTCTCTGCCTTCTTTCACTTAGCATAGCATCCTTCCTTTTTAAGGCTGAACAATATTCCATTGTATGGATGGACCACCCTTTCCTTATCCAGTTGTTGTCAGTGGGAGTGTGGTTTGGTGGGTACTGCTGGAATAAGAATTTCTGGAGGCCCCCGTGAGTGGATGAGATATTGTAGAAAGCTTACTTTCTGCGGAATCATGCCCCCGAATTTCCACGGCCCCATCTCCCTTCCTCCCCGCCGGGGAGAAGCATAGCTGTTGCTTCGCGGAGCCCGTGTCGGAGCCAGAGCCCAGCGTCCCCGCTCCACGTGGGAGCATCAGGCTAGCTCAGCGTGGGTTCGCAGCTGCAGCCCACCGTCCACTGCATGTGGGACCCGCTTGGCCACATGGCTCTGGAGGCAACATGGACAGGAGCAAAGCCAGAGAAACTTCCGTGTTTCCCCAAAGATAAGACATCCTCCGAAAATAAGACCTACTTACAGGTTTCCTTCTGAGTGAAATATAAGGCATCTCCCCGAAAATAAGGCCCCCAGGCTCTGTCTCAGAATGAAAATTAATTTACTGTAAACTGGTCGCTAGGGCCACCCCTACTGGCGTCTAGCAACCAGTGACGTTACGCGGAGTCCTGACCTCACTGCTGTGTGAATGGAGAGAAATCAGCGTGGAAACTTTGTGAAACCTAAACTGCAAGAAGTTGTGACTTGGGTGAAGAATTCATGGGAGAAAATCACTGACAGTTGCATTGCAAATGCACTGCGAGCAGGCTACCTTGACAAGAAGTACTCATTTGAAGACAGTGCTGTTGCTAAACATGAGAGATTTGGTCCACTGATTCTGAAAGAAATGGAGTCACAAGAAACTCACCAGGAAATTCAGGAATTGGATTGTTATGATGATGTTCCAGAAGATGATGACATGATTGTCATTGAATAAATGAGTAAATTCTTGATACTGTAGGATTCACAGTTTGTCTGGTTTGTGTTGACAACTACCGTACTACCGTACCGTATACAGGTAATAAGTTTCCTTTATTTTCATTTAACAATAAATGTGCACCGTATTCTTCTTCATGGAAAAATAAGGCATCCCCTGAAAATAAGACCTAGCGCATCTTTGGGAGCAAAAATTAATATAAGACACTGTCTTATTGTCGGGGAAACAGGGTAGAGAGCCAAGTGTGAGCTCAGCGCCAGAGAGCGAGCTCAGAGCACATGATGTGTCTCCAAATTTTCCTGGGCTCGCAGCGGTCCTGCCCACTCTCTGTTCCCGGGTTTGATTGACAGGCAGCTTCCCTCGGTTAGGTCACCCTGACTCGGTGCACAGGCACCCAGCTTCCCCTTTGTCCAGTCCCTTTCCCCGTAATTTCCAGGAAGCGGGCTGGTGGTTCCCTCAGGAGTGTGGAGTTGCAGCTTCCTGGTGGAGCTGCCCAGATGGCCAGCTTATAGCGTCTGGCCTCCGTTTTGCTCCTCTCCTGTTATTAATAACCGATCGCAGTGGAATCACAGTCATCCGTGGATGGACTTGTGGGTTGTTTCCTTTCACTTTTTGGCTGTGGGGAATGGGGCTGCTATGAACATGGGCGCACAAGTCCCTGCTTTCTCTGCTTTGGGCTGTACACCCTGTGATTGCTGGGTCCTGTGGCAGCTCTGTGTTTAGTTTTTTGAAGAACTGCCCTTCTGTCTTCCATAGTGGCTACACCAATAGTGCACAAAGGTCCCAATTTCTCCACATCCTTGCCAACACATTGTTGTCTTATTTTTTGTTTTTTTATTGTTATCTACTAGTCCTAGCTAATAAAGAGGGAATATGCTAATGGTCCCTCATGCTGTTGCAAAGATGGCAGTACCCACAGCCAATAAGGAGGGAATGATGGGATATGCTAATTGACTGTCCCGCCCTAAGGATGGCAGTGCCCACAGCCAATAAGGAGGGAATATGCTAATTGACTTCCATGCCCTCAAAGATGGCGGCACCCAGTCCGCTCAGCTCCGCAGGGACAGCAGGCACGCTGCAAGACTGAGCCCGCCCCCAGGCAGGCCCAGCCGCTCCACGTGCCTGCCTCTGGAGTCTCCCAGTCCCCTCGGCCCCCCAGCCACCCAGGGCTGGCCCGGGGCACAGGCAAGCTCAGATGGCAGCTTCCCAGCTGCCCAGGGCCTAGTCGTTTTAATAAGAGCCATCCTGATGGGTGTGAAGTCACGTCTCATCATGATTCTGATTTCCATTTCACTAAAGGTTCGTGAAGCTGAGCATCTTTTCATGTGCTTGCTGCCTATTTTTATAACTTCTTCGCAGAAATTTATATTCAAGTTCTTTGCCCATTTTAAAATGAATGTTGTTTGGTTTTCTTTTTTTTTCTTTATTTTTGTTGTTGTTGTTGTTGCTGAATTTTAGGAATTTTTCGTATATATTAGCCTTTTATCAGGCATATCACTTGCAAATATTGTGTGGATTGCCTTTTTCCTGTTGATTGTGTTCCTTGGGGCACAGGAGTTTTTAATTTTGATGCAATCTAGTTTATTTATGTTTTCTTCCATGGCTTGCGTTTTTGGTATCCTATCCGAGAAGTCACTGCCCAGCCCCGTGTCATGAAGCTTCCCCCCCCCCCCCCCTGTGTTTTTGTTTAACAGTTTTGTAGTCTTAGCTCTCACTTCGGACGTGGGAATGGTTTGCGTTCACGGTTGCCCGCGGTGCGCGGTGAGGCGCCCACCTCACTTTTCTGGCCGCGGACGCCTTGGGGCTTTCTCAGGAAGAGTTCACCGAGTTTTTCCTCTGCGACGTCCCCACGCTCTTGTCTTGCCGTGCGCCTGGCTGCATCCCTGGCAGGCTATGGAACTGGGGCAGAGTGAATGTTTGATGAAGGCCATTTGTTTAAACTTGGCTTAGATTTCTGAGTACACTTAGAGACAGGGCTAGTCATCCAAAAACCACATCATGAATCTCAGCTTGAAAAAACAATACAATTCACGCAGACACAGATTTGGCCGTGTGAGCGTTCTGTGGTGGCCGCTGCCGCTCCGCTCCCAGCGCGCTCAGTGGCCGTGAGAAAGCGGGGGGTGCATGGGTGCTGGTCTTGTTATCTTTGCAGAGTTCCCCACCTTAGCCTCGAGGCTGTCTCACTGCCCCTCATGCCGACCTCCGCCCCCTGTCCACAATCCTGTCCTCTTCCCACGGTCACCATGTCGGAGAGAGGACTTGTTAACTTTGGGACCTGCCTGTGTGCCCCGCCGCTGTGACTGACCCAGGCCGTGCTCACCCCGGCCCTCGCGTGTGCGAGGGTCTGTGGCTGGGTGTGCCCACGCGTGGGGACTTGGGGAGCAGCCACTTCTCAGCCGTGCTCCCATGTTCTCCCCCTTCCAGGCCAGGCAGCTCCCACTCAGTGAGGGTGTCGGGCCCTGGTCCCCGTCCTGGGCTGGACACACACCCCCTCGGGACTCAGGGCTCCGCCCGCCACCATCCTTTTCCCTGTCAGCGGCCGGTGACACCCCGTGCCCGTGGGTGGGCCCCTGAGGCGGGGGAGGGTAGACCGTGCCTTTTCGTTCGTCTCTTCCCTGTGAATTTCTCCTAACATGTTTTTATGCTTCACAGTCTTGATCTCCTTCTTACTTTTCTGCAGCTAAGTATGCAAATCAATGGAAAATGAAACTCACTTTATGGACTGTGACCATGAGGCTTTAGGTGCTAATTTTTTATTTATTTTTTCGTGGGTTGGGAGCGTTTTACAATAATGATTATGCATCTGACGAAAACAACCTACTTGTTATCTTGTGGACAAGTTACTGTGCCTTGTGAGAGCCAGAGCTCATGGGCAAGCATCTCTCTGTGAGCGGCTGGGGCCCCGGCTCCTCGCCTTGAGGTCACGTGACCAGCGAGGCCCTCTCTACCCAGAGCTCTGCACAACCCTGTCCCCTCCTCATTTCCACCAGGGGAGGGGAGGAGAGGGGAGGGGAGGTGGGGGAGGAGATTGGAGGGGAGGGGAAGGCTTTGTAGCAGCAAAAATGTAAAATTAAAAACTTGAGTCTACAAGTTCTTTCCCAGAAAAGTGCCCGAAGTCATGGGGTGCGTGGTCTGTGAGGTCCCGCCGGGTGCCGGCTCGGTGAGGCCTCCTCCGGGGTCTGCGTGGGGTTCCCCGGCTTACAGAGGCCTTGGTGGCCGGGCCCTGGAAGCCAGCGGGCTCTGCTGAGCCTCGGAGGTGGTGGTGGTGCTTCCAGGCCAGGCTGACGCTATGACCTTTCCTGTGACCTCACCTGTGACCAACAGGTCGGGCAAAACCTTTTTTAAAAAAGTTTCATGAACTCTCCGCTCAGTATTTTTGCATTTTATGTGCCTCAAATGATTTCTTGCCAAAAAGCACGGAGCTGTAGATTCCGTGCCCCACGAGGGGAGAACGTCCTCCCTGTCACTTCCTTCTGGCATAGCAGTGACAAATGGAGCTTTCTGCCCGAGGAACCAGCTGGTGTCACCGGTCAGTTGTGGACATGGGCTCATATGAGCTTCGGAGAAGCTTCCAGAACCTGCTGGGCGTGCTGTCCGAGCCAGCAGCAGCCGAGGCAGGCGTGACGATGGTCCCATGTGACTCCCTGAGCGCTCGGAAGAAATCTGCACAGGAGCCAAGTCAGCGGGCTCCCTCCCTCCCTCCCTCCCTCCCTCCCTCCCCCTTCCTTCCCTCCCTCCCTCCCTCCTCCCCAGCGATGTGGAGGCCCGGGCTGCCAGGATGCGCTCTGGGAGAGGAGGGGGCAATGCAGCTGGCACTGCTCTGTGTGTGCAGCGGCGCGTGAGTGTGAGGGTACACGCGCTGAGGGGACTCCACTCCGCGGCCAGCTCTGGGGAGTGACCGCTTGAGAATCGAGGGTAACTCAGGTTAACACGCTGAGTCCATTATCCCCAGAGCCCAACGCCCTGGGCATTTAGCAGAATCCTACAGCCGCCCGGGGAGGGAGGGCGCTTCTCTGGGGGTGTCCAATGTATGCAGTGTGATCTGTGACATATGTGCTCCGTGACGCCTGGCCCTGCAGGAAGCCAGCCCACCCACACTGCGGTGGCGGCAGGAGCGCTGGCCCAGAGCATTCGGTGGTCCCCCACTGTCATCCCCTCAGGGTGCTGAGAGCAGCTGAGAAGGTTGGGGTTGTGCTGTGACTCCGGGGCTCCCCCACCTCCCCCCTGCCACCGGTGTCTGGCTCTCTGGCCACAGAGCCATGGCATGGGCCGAGCCTGTGAAAACGGTGACCTTCCAGGATTAAGGGACTTTGCCTATGGGATTAGTTAAGGGTCCTGAGGCGGGAGACGGTCTGCAGAGAAGGAGGGTCAGAGAGAGGGTCAGAGAGAGAAGATGCGATGACGGAAGCAGAGGCCAGAGAGGGAAGAAATGGTCCCCTGTGGGCTCTGAAGACCAAGGGAGGGGCCAGCAGCCAAGAAATGGTGGGGGGGGAACGCCTCCAGAACCTGGAAGAGGCCGGACATGGCTCCCCTCCCCCCACCCTCCCGAAGGAGCCCGTGGGGACCGACGGTGACCTGCCGACCCCCGGAGCCATGGAGAGGAAAGCTGTGTTGTTGTAAGCCCCTGGCCGGTGGCGATGTGTTCCAGCCGCCGCAGGGAGAGAATGCACAAACTATTATAAAAATCTCCACAAAGTATGCTGCAGCAGCATGAGAGCGGGGGCTGCTTACATAACCAGGTCACAAGAACCTAATAAAAACAAGAACTAATGATCCTTCAGTGCCTCCCAGGACACAGCTGCCGGCCGTCTCACAAAGGCGGTGGCCTCCGTCCAGGACTTGAGAGGGATATTCATCGCGCCACCTCGGACCTCCGGCGGCTCCCAAGCAGCTGCACTGAGGGATGTTAACATTGCGTCCCCGCTGGCAGCCGCACCGTAAACACGGCCTGGCTCCCAGGGTCCGGGACCCCGGCTCCAGGCCACCTCCCCACCTCCCCGACTTCCCCGCGGTGGAGTGGCCGCTCCGGCGAGAGGCAGACCTCGGGACTAGAGCCAGGAAGGCGTTTACCGGGGCTGGAGGGTGGGGGTTTGAGGGGGCGCGGAGAGCCCCCCTTCCTTCCCACCTGCCCCACGTTGCTGGGGTTCCTGGAACCCCAGAAAATGTAGCTACCCCAGGGCAGGGTGCCCTTGACACCTCAAGGGAGCTCCCCAGCTTCCAAGGTGCTCCCCAAAGCAGCCAGGACCCGTGCAGAGCCGGAGTGATTGGTCGTCAGCACGACAGCTGAGTTTGTTTGTGGGGGTGAAGCCAAGTCCCACTGCCCCCCGAGCCGCTGAAATTCCCTAGGAATGCTGGTAACTGGCCATGAGGGTGTGACTGTCAGCATCCCTGCTGCTTCTTACAAGAAAACAAACCTGCTTTTGTTTCTTCGTGGCCTCTGGAGCAGACAGGGAGAGCCCCAGCCCAGCCGTGGGCAGCTGGGTGTCTGTGTGAAAGGTGGGTTTCTGGCTCCAGAGCACCCACAGGACAGAAGGCGCCCCAGGACCAGGGTGAATGTCCTCCATTCTCCCCCTGTCCCCCCATCAGAGCAGGTCCCAGCACCCTCAGCCCGCTGCCCTGCCCTGTGGTCCTCCGCGGGGTCCTGCTCCCCCCCACCCAGCACCCCACCCGCCTTGTTCTCTCCCAGACCCTGCTGGCTGTGTCCCCAGGAGAGGGGACCCAGACATCACTGGCCCCAGGGACAACCCAGATAGGGGGTGAGGCCAGCGGGTCTGCCCTCGAATGGGCCTGGGATGGGGGACAAGGAGCAGCCACTTCCCCCCCCCCCCCCAGGTTGGAGGAGCGAGGCTTACCCTCACCCATCAACGGGTGCCCTTTGCTGAGCACCGTGGTTTGACGGTAATGGGGTGATGGCTGTGGACAGCACTGGAGACGCAGGGTGGAGAGACAGAGTCCTGTGTGGAGGCCCGAGCCAACGCGAGCCCTGGGAGTGTGTGTGTGTGTGTGTGTGTGTGTGTGTGTGTGTGTGTTTCCCACAGTGAGGGGATGGGGGGGCGTCTCAGAGCAGAGACCAACTAGAGGGAGGAGGGTGTGCCCGCGGGTGCCTGGGGAGGGGTGTTGGGAGAGGGATAGGCAGGTGCAAAGGTCCTGGGGCCACAGGCCCTCTGCAGGTGAAGGCGTGTGAAGGGGGGACGTGGGGGGAGGAGAGGGCAGGGATGTAGGCTCCTGGGGTGGTTTGGCCTTTGCAGGAGGGTGAAGCCTGCAGTCGTGGGTGTTGGGGGGCAGGTGCAGGGAAGGGGGAGGAGGGCGGGGGCTGGGAGAGGAGTGACCAGAGCGGCCTGGGCTCTCAGTGCAGGCCCTTCCCAAGGTTCCACCCCACCACACCCCACCCCACCACACCCCACCACACCCCACACACCGAGCCGCCCGAACCCCAGCCCCCGGCCAGCCCCAGGCCAGGGGGTGCTGTGGACACCTCCTTGGGGTCCCACAGACCTCAGAACCCCAGTTGGCCACACAGCATGCCAGGTCCCTGCCCCCGGCCGGCAGCCCTCAGGCCAGTGCGGGTAAAAGACTGCTGTCACCCTGGGGTCTGGAGACGATTCTGAGACCTCGGTGCTCGGGAATTCGGAATAAGCAGCGAGGACTCGAAGATGGCAGGGTGTCGGTTCTGGCCTGGGCCGCCTCTGAGCCCTGCTTGCTCTGTGCGTGACGGAGCTGCTTCTCGCTGTGGGCGGTGTGTGTGTGTGTGTGTGTGTGTGTGTGTGTGTGTGTGAAGAGCGGCCCCCAAGGAGCCAGGCCCACGCCCTCGCCCCTCCTCCCCTGGGGCGTGACCTCCTTTGCAAACAAGAGTCTTTGCAGATGGCCTTCGCGTAAGGACCTCGGCATGAAATGGTTCTGGATTTGGGGTGGGCCTGAAACCCAGTTACTGACCCACTTACAAGAGAAAGGAGAGGGGACGTGACGGAGAGGAAAAGCCACGGGAGGGGAGGCCGAGATGGGGGGCTGGGGGCTGGCAGCACGGGGCTCCGAGCAGAGGATGGAGCCAGCCGGGCACTCCGTCTCGGGGCAGCCGGAGCTCGGCTCTTACGTTAAGCCGCTCTGTCCATCTGTGTCCTGGGCTCCCGCAGCGCCGGGAAAGGACTAGAACCTGCAGATTCACCCTGCTGTGGGGGCCCTGAGCCCCTGTCCCCACCTCTGCCCCGCCCACCCCGCTCTGGGAAGCCAGCTCCCACCGTGTTTGAACCCGAGTCCCTGTCCCTTTGCTCTGTCTGCATCTGCTTTCTGCTCCGCTCCTTGGAACGGGCCGGGACACCTCGGCCCCCCCTCCCTCGAAACGAGCTAGCGCTGCGTGGACATGAACCCCGGTATGTCCATCCGTCCGCCCGCCCGAGCCCTGCTTTCTTCTTGGCCGAGGTTGTCTCTGCACGCGAACAGCCTAGGGATTGCGAATAGAAACTTCTGGACAGTCGGTCTCTCTGGGCCGGCCCGAGTGCTGGCAGCAGCTGGGACCGCTCGTGCCTGAAGAAAATACACACGCTCCAGCGCTCCTGGGCAATGGTTTCAACCCCCGAGACGCCCCGGCCGGAAGCCGGGGGGAAGTGGCCCCCGCGAGCAGTCTGCCCGGGTCTGCAGAGGCCCCGGATGCGGCTCGAGGAGGAGACACGCACGGGAGCCTCCGGAAGCTCGGGGACCAGTGCGTCCAGGGAGCCGGGGCAGGACAGGGGGGCTTTCCAGGCGAGGTCACAGGGCAGGGCCTCCAGCGCAGGGCGATGCGGGGCCGGTGGCCAGTCTGCCCCCGGCCTGAACACGGTGGGGCGGTTCCACGGCTCCCCTGGCTCCCCTGGCGGAGGGGCAGTGCCAGGAAGTCAGAGCTGGCACCCAGGGCCTGGGGCTGACGGCTGCAGCCCTGTCCCAGCACGGCCACCGGCCCCTCCCCTCCTGCACCCCACCAGCTCCTTCCTCTCCCCACACTCCGCGGCCAGCGCCCAGCCCCCGGCTGCCGAAACCAGTATCGGCCCTGACGGCCACAGCCAAGGCCGGAACAGTCATTCTGGAGGGCGTCAGCGGGCACGGGCTCAGCATCGCTCTGTGGGCCTCGCGGGGACCCGGGCGGCAGTGTGCCCTCTGCAGCGGCTCGCTCCGTCCTGTCCCTCCCCACGCACCCGGCTCAGGCCTGGGGGTCCGTGCCCACCGCACAGGCGGTCACTGAGGCCAGGAGCAGAGTCACCCATGCTGCCAGCGCCTCCCGTGGGACGCGGAGGCCCAGCGGGCGCCCAGGGCCACGGGGGGGGGGGGGCAGCCACCACCCCCCCGGCCCCCGTCTGTGCAGAGGGGTCCCGTCTCCCCGGGCCTGCAGCTGGCTGCCTGCCGGCCACTCACGTAGCACCTGCTTTCTATTTCCTGCCTCTTGCTGCACACCTGCTCTTTCTCTAGACGTTTCTGAAGGGGTTTTCCAGAGTGAATTCAGCTCCAGGGCCGGACGGGCACCGGGGAACGTCCTCTCCCTCCTCGGTCGTGCTTTCGTGTCCTGGCTGGTCCGCTCACCCTTCCTTCCACTTGTGCGTTCCCCAGGGCGGTCACCGGCACTGTCTCAGGCGCCAGGAACCACCAGAACCGCCAGAACCACGACCCGTGGCCGGGCCGGTGACCGGAGCCTCGGGGGCAGGCAGAGGGGACGCGGTCTTCTCCTGGGGACGCAGCGGGATCTGCACCAGGCTCCTCGCCTGAGGCGGGTTTTTTTTGGAAATTAAGACCTTCATTAAATGTCCGATACAGCTCATTAATGCAGGGATTCAACGGCAGCGGCCACCTTCACTGTACGTCTCAATGTTCTATACTGTCTGGCGTCAACAGTCAGCTCTGAGAGCCACCTCTCGCCCAGCCTTCCACATACTGGTTCCGCCGGTGTTTCCCGACTTCTTTCCTCAGCTGTTCTTCGCGTCTGTTCAAACATTGCCTCCAAATCAAATGCACGAGCTTTTTCCCCCGACCCCTGTGAGGCCCATGCTGACCGCCAGCTGCGGGTTCGGGCCCTCGGGGAGCGGGGCCAGGACACCGCGGCCCAGGACGGAGTCAGGGGACAGAGGCCGCCCAGACCCTCCGGCGCCCGGAGCCTGCGGTAGGCGATGGGCGGCCGTGCTGGTGGCGCTGCTGCTGCCTGGCTGGGAAGGGCCCGCGTCCCCCGCCGTCTGTGACCCGCCCCCCCTAGCCGGCCCCCCACGAGCCCGCCCCGTGGCCCTCCGTCCACCCCGGAGCCTCCCGGAGAAGCGGCTCTGGCCCGACCCCATCCTCCTGGCCCCTCGGTGTCCTCTGGCCTCCCTCCCGGACACGGTGCCAGGATGACCCTCAGAGGGTAAGGGCGGCGGCGCCCGTGCCCCTGGTGCAGGCGGAGCGTGGTCAGGAGCTCCTCTGCCCAGCACACCCCATCGCCGTGAGGGACCCCTGGGGCCCAGACTGTCCCTCTCTGACTCCCGTGGGGGCGGGAGGGTCCTGTCAGACCATTGCCGCGGGAGCCGCGGGGAAGGCTTTGAGGGGAGATGGGGCTTCTGGGGATCCCGAGGCCCCGGGGAGCTGGGTGGGTGCAGGGGGGAGAGGCAGGGCAGGCGAGGGACGCCTGGGTGGAAGGCGCGGTGGGTGAGCGCAGGCCCCTCAGAGGGCCGGGGTGGCTCAAGCCCGTGGAGCGGGGTGGAGGGAGCAGTGGGCACGGGCAGCCACGTGGGGCTAAAAGGCAGGTGTTGTTTTGCAGGAGACACGGGACCCTGGAAGTCTGGGGAAGATCCAAGAGGCGTGGGGCGGGGCCAGGGGGGCAGGGTGAGGCCCAGCCTTGGGAGGCTGACCTGGAGGCTGTCCCTCACGTGTCACCCGCACGGCTCTCGTGACTCTCCTCCGGCCCACGCAGGGCCAGGGTCCCGGGGCCCGTAGGCGGGGTTGTTCTTAAAGGGTTATCCTGGGCATGTCATTCAAAATCTTGCTTTTTTTTAATGTGTCCAGGTAAAAAGATAAGAGTCTAGTTTGATCCATCACCACGGAGAAGGCCCCGTGGGGTCAGGAGCACAGAGCAGACCCCGTGGGGTCAGGAGCACAGAGCAGGGCCCCATGGGGTCAGGAGCACAGAGCAGGCCCATGGGGTCAGGAGCACAGAGCAGGCCCCGTGGGGTCAGGAGCACAGAGCAGGCCCGTGGGGGGTCAGGAGCACAGAGCAGGCCCTGTGGGGTCAGGAGCACAGAGCAGGCCCCGTGGGGTCAGGTACACAGAGCAGGCCCCGTGGGGTCAGGTACACAGAGCAGGGTGGGGTCAGGAGCACAGAGCAGGCCCCGTGGGGTCAGGAGCAACCTTCCTGTTGGCCAGCCCAGGAGCACCCGTCGGTCAGATGATGTCAGGAGCTGTCGAGGAGCAGGCTCTGGAAGAAGTGTCTCAGACTCCTGTCTAACCCGAGAACGAGGCTCGGGCCTCCTCTTCCTCCTCCCCTCACCCAACCAGGGGAATCAGGTCGTTGACTCAGAGCCATGCAAACCACCCCCACCCACAGCCCTCACCCTGCGTCCTGGTAGGCAGGCCCTTCCATGCTAAGACCCGAGGTTCGGGACCTTTCCAGTACCTACTAGTGGGGGCCCCTCCCACCCTGCTCCAGGGCAGCACCCTCCTCCGCACAGCTCCACGCCAGGACACCCGGGGCCCGGAGCCTGAGTAGACAGGCCACGCTTTGGGTAGCAAACCCCATGGGGGACGTCGGGCACCCTCGATGTGCCCCGCCCAGGACCCTGTGGCAGGAAGAGCCTCCTTGGGAAGTGGCCGAGGATTTGGACAATGACACACGGCGGGCAGAGGGACAAGGGGGGGACGCAGGGGCATTCGCCGTGTCAGCGAGTGGACGTCCTTATCGACTCACAGTGTGTCCTGACTTCCCGAAGAAGCCCGCCGGCCTCGAGGCCACCGGCCGTCCTCCGTCGTGGGGAATGGGCCCGGGCCTCAGCCCGGCTCCCCGCTGGGCAAGCCCAGCCCCGGGGCCCCTCCTCCGCGGGCCTCCCGTCCACCGTGGGAGGACGGCCCGGTTTCCGGTCAGCCCGGTCCTCAGCCGAGTCCACCCCGGGACACAGCGACGACCGACCTTGTGTCCAGTCTTCAGTGACCCCCCCGGGGCCCTGCTCTGTGCTGCTCAGGGGAGGCCTGGCTGTCCTGGGCCCGGAGTGAGTGAACGGATGAATGAATGAATGGATGGTACAGTGGAGGAGGTTTGGACGCATGTCACCTCCTCCGGAGCCTCTGCAGAGAGAACAGAAAAGGTCGGCCCCATCACCCCTTCTGTCCTCTTCCGGAACCCCGGCCGCTCTGGCATCGTCTGGTTTCCCTGTCTTCTGTGAGGTTCGCCAACATCCCTGTGCCCCGGACAGTTCCTGCCACGGCCCCACACTTGGCACTCGGGGAACAATCCTGCCTGCCCTCCTGGGGGTCATATTGGAAGGAGGAAAGAATGAATGAGTGGACGCTGGGGAATGAATGAGTGGCAGATGGGTGCTGGGAGAAGGAATGAATGGGTGGTAGATGGATGCTGGGAGAAGGAATGAATGAGTGGCAGATGGGTGCTGGGAGAAGGAATGAATGAATGAGTGGCAGATGGTGCTGGGAGAAGGAATGAATGAGTGGCAGATGGGTGCTGGGTGAAGGCATGAATGGGTGGCAGATGGGTGCTGGTAGAAGGAATGAATGAATGAGTGGCAGATGGTGCTGGGAGAAGGAATGAATGAGTGGCAGATGGGTGCTGGGTAAAGGCATGAATGGGTGGCAGATGGGTGCTGGTAGAAGGAATGAATGAATGAGTGGCAGATGGTGCTGGGTGAAGGAATGAATGAGTGGCAGATGGGTGCTGGGTGAAGGAATGAATGAATGAGTGGCAGATGGGTGCTGGGTGAAGGCATGAATGGGTGGCAGATGGGTGCTGGGAGAAGGAATGAATGAGTGGCAGATGGGTGCTGGGTGGAGGAATGAATGAGTGGCAGATGGGTGCTGGGTGAAGGAATGAATGAATGAGTGGCAGATGGGTGCTGGGTGAAGGCATGAATGGGTGGCAGATGGGTGCTGGGAGAAGGAATAAATGGGTGGCAGATGGGTGCTGGGTGAAGGCATGAATGAGTGGCAGATGGGTGCTGGGTGAAGGAATGAATGAATGAGTGGCAGATGGGTGCTGGGTGAAGGCATGAATGGGTGGCAGATGGGTGCTGGGTGAAGGAATGAATGAATGAGTGGCAGATGGGTGCTGGGTGAAGGCATGAATGAATGGCAGATGGGTGCTGGGTGAAGGAATGAATGGGTGGCAGATGGGTGCTGAGTGGAGGCATGAATGAATGAGTGGCAGATGGGTGCTGGACGAAGGAATGAATGACAGAACAGGAAGCCACCTGGGCAGCGCTGAGCGCTGTGACGGAACCGACTCGGGAGAGGGGGCATCTCTGGGATCTCGGACCTCACGGAGGCAAGCTGGAGCCTCAGCCGAGAGTGTGAAAAATAGAGGCCGTTAGCAAAAATGTTTTTAACGAACCGATGGAAATTCCCTCTTTGTCAAAAGGAACTGCTGTCAATCAAGCCACACAACCGCGAGTCCAGGAGCTGAGGGCTGTTTCTTGAGCTAATAATGAGCTGGGGGGAGGGGGGGGGAAGAGTCGGCTTCCGGTGGGGGGGAGCGTGTGAGAGAGACCCCCAGTCCCATGGGGGGGGAGTCTGTGTTCAGGTGCTGTCCTATTGAAACTAGTCATTCAGAACAGACACATTCCTGACAAGTTAGCGGGTAAAGGACATTTGGACAGGAAAGGTAAATAACTGGGGGGGTAGGGGGTGGGGTCAGAGGCCACGGTGCAGTGTTGCTGGCACCTTGGTTCTCAGGGATGGGACTAAGCCGTGCGCCCACCTGCGTGCCACCTCCTGTCCGGTGGGTGCCCCTGACGCCCACCCCGCCCCAGCCTGTGCAAGCCACCAGCCCTTTCCAACTGCCTGCAGAGTCCCACACTTTTAAACGATTGTCTTTCAATTACAGCTGACATGTAATATGTGTTCGTTCCAGGTGTACACCAGAGTGACGAGGCATTTATATGCCTTACAAAGGGATCACCGAAAACCCTGGCACCAACCGGGCACCTCGCAGGGTTATTACACTGTCACCGGCCACGTTCCCTGCGCTGCGACGCTGCCTCCGTGACGGCTTTGTAACTGGCTGTCTGTACCTCCCCGTCCCTTCCCAGTCCCCTCAGCCCCCTCAGCCCCGTGTCTGACACCCACCGGCGGTTCTCTGTGTCGCTGGGTTTGCTTCTATTTTGTTTTATTTGACCATTTATTTTTTAAAAATATGTTTTTTTTGTTTTTTTGTTTTTTTTTTTACAGAGGGGAAAGGAGAGGGATAGAGAGTGAGAAACATTGATGACAGAGAAACATCGATCAGCTGCCTCCTGCACCCCTCTCCCCCACTGGGGATCTGCCTGCAACCAAGGTCCATGCCCTTGACCGGAATCGAGCCTGGGACCTTTCAGTCCGCAGGCCGACGCTCTATCCACCGAGCCAAACCGGTTAGGGCTTGTTTTTGTTCTGTGAGCGCACATGTAAGATCACACAGCATTTGTCTTTCTCTGGCTTATTTCACATAACACGACACCGAATTTCTCCAAAGAGGACGTGCAGATGGCCGACAGACGCACGAAAAGATGCTCAACATCACTCATCATCAGGGAAATGCAAATCAAAACCGCAGGGAGGGGTCACCTCACACCTGTGACAGTAATATCATCAGAACGTCAACGCAGGGTGACGTTCTGATGATATTACTGGGACATAATATCATTACTGGGACATAATCCAACACTGGGAGGGTGTGGAGGAAGGGGAACCCTCATGTAAATTGGCGCAGCTACCATGGAGAAGGCATGGAGGCTCCTCAGAAAGCTAAAACGAGAGCTGCCGTGCCCTTCTGGGTGTGTGCCCAGAGGAAAGGAAAACATATGTGGAGACATAAATGGACCCCATGTCCGTCGCAGCACTATCTACAAGAGCCACGGTATGGCAGCAACCTAGATACCCATCGACAGACGAACAGATAAAGATGCGGTATAGATACCAAACAGAATATTACTCAGCCATAAAAAATGAAATCTTGCCATTTTCAACAACACGGGTGAACCTAGAGGGCATTATGCAAAATCTTAAATATGTCATCACTGTTTCCCATGGCCTCGGACCCGCAGGGCCAGACCAAAGGTGCAGGGAGCCAAGAGCCGGCTGACGGAGGACCGCGCCGGCAGGTTCGCGTGCAGCCCCAGCCCCTGGAGGGAGCGCTGCTCGTCTCAGCCGGGCACGGCCCCGGTCACACACCCCTGAGCCTTGCCTTCCCTCAGTAGGTCACTGGGACCTCATTCTGTGGCCGTGAAAGGCAGCCCGTGGGTGGGGTCAGGAGAGGCTGCCGTCCACAGCGGGTGGGCTGGTGGCTTCTGCTCAGCTTCCAGGCCCCTGGGAAGGGGCAGCGGTGCCCATCTGGCCGCATGACCGTGTCATTGTGAACTCTCCGTGAGCTGTGGCTGCGGCTGTGCGTGCAAATGCAGGCCGTCCACGGCGTGGCTGGAGGAAGACGCGAAGGCCAAACTCAGGGGCTTGTTTTCGAGGCCGGGGGTGTCGGTCCCACGAGTGACGGAGCGCGACAGGCTCAGCGGGGAGCACCGCCGCGTGGCCACCTTGCATGGAGACCTTCAGCGGCACAGCCTGACCTCTCGCCAGGGAGCTGGGGGGACCCGTCCTCTCTGCCCGTCCCCCTGGCTGGAGCCACTAGGGCAGGGCAGGGCCGGGAGTGGCCCCGGAACAGAGGCCCTGGTTTGGGAGCGACCCCTAAGCTGTGCTTGTCGGGGTGAAGAGCCCGGCCTCCACGTCGTGGAGAGGAGCCAGAGAGGGCAGCGCAGTGAGCCTAGAGTTTTTCCAGGGAAAAGGCTGCGGGCTGTGGGGAATTGGATGCAGAGAGTTTAAAAACTGGCTGATGTGTTCGCCTAATCATACTGTTTGGTTCACCATGGTTTCCTGTGTAAAACTTAACCTACATGGCTGCTTTGTGCCTCCCTCCCTCCCTCTCCTGTGGCCCTACTAAACCCCGCCTGCTGACATGGGCGGGGCTCCGGCGCCCCTGTGGCCCGATAGGGACCAGCCGGAGCATGGCTGACCGTCCTGACCTGCTGGTGCCCCCCCCCCCCCCCAGGGCCAGGCACACTTCCTCTGCAGGACCACAGGGGCCCAGGAGGACCTGGTGCTGCTGCCCGCCCTCAGCGGCTCCGCCTCCTGGGGGACACCTCGCAGCCTCCCTGGGAGCCCAGGAGCACGGTCAGAGGAGGGCGGGAACAGTGCATGAACTCATGTCGCACCTGAGCCACACCCACGGGGGTAGCCCCAGGCCCTTCCCCCACCACTCCTGCCCCGGGTGGGGCTCTCAGGCCCAGCCCAAGGACAGCCAGAGATGTGGTTGGGACAGGGTCCTGCCCCCTCCTGAAGCACAATTCAGCATCTGAAAATTCTGCGCCCTCCAGAGAGGAAGCTCTTGGTCGAGGAGGAAGAGGAGAGGGAGGAGGAGGAGGAGAGGAAAAGGAGATAAGGAGGAGGAGAAGGAAAAGGAAGGAGAGGAAGAGAAGATGGGGAAGAGGAGAGGAGGAGGAAGAGGAGGAGAAGAAGAGGAGGACAGGAGGGGAAGAAGAGAAGAAGGAGGAGGGGGGAGGAGGAGAGTGGTGGTGACGCGTACCTAGCGCACCTATCCTTTTCCCACACACTGCCCGCCCCTTCTCATTGTCCTCGCAGACCTCCCCCCTCTCCTCCGCCCCACCCACTGGCCTGCCCCAGACCTGGGCCCTCAGATTCACCCACTGGCATTGCTTGCATTTTGCACAGCGGGGGTTAGTCACCTGGCCAAGCACATAGCCAGGTGGACGGGCCTGGCCGGACCCCTCTCTCCGGCCCTGGCCCCGAGCCGTGGCCGCCAAGATGGCCTCCTCCTTTGCTGTGGAAAGAACGCCCTGGCAGCTCTTGGAAACCTAGGGGCTTAGGAGGGTCTTTTCCGACTTGGTTCTGGGCCACCCAAGTGTCACTTCCTCTTTGAGGCCCTGAAGGCAGACAGGAAGTTCACTTGGGGAGTAACTTTAACTAAAAGTTTGGTGGGTTTTATTGCAATTCTCCCCACGGCTGGTTGGCCCGTGCGGGGGCCACGCAGAAGCCTATTGTCGAGCAACCCCCACGACCCCCACATCTGTCCTGGGGCTCAGACAGTGGTCCCCAAAACCCAGCACCCTCCCGGAAACGACCACTCGCACAGCACTCCCTCCCCGGGGGGCAGGCCCAGGTCTCCCCAGGACGAGGGAAGCCACTCTGGGGCCGGGACACCAGCTGGCAGGACCTTGAGGAAGCCCCGGGCCCGAAGCCCAGGAGCCGATTCAGGAATGCTGACTCACGCCATGATTCCTCGCGATGGAGCGATTCCAGGACCATCGCCTCCGCCTCCTCCCTGCACGGCAGGCCACCCTCTGACTGAGTATGGCATCCCCCTCTGGGGGTCCCCTCCTGCTGTGGGGTCTCCCTCTGACTGTGGGGCCCCTTCTGTTCATGGGTCTCTGGTCTACAGCCAGTAGCCTGCCCCAGACCTGGGCCCTCCGATTCACAATTCTTTCGGGATCCTTGATTGTTGCCTGTTACCACCAGTTTTTACTTGGTGCTTGATTGATGGTAGAGGGTGAGGGATTCCTAGACGTGTCCCGCCAAGAAGTAACGTTTATAAACAACCCCGCCCACGCCGTGAGATTTCACGGTCCTTTGAAACAAAAAGTGCAGGCTCTCCCACGGTCCCTGGTCCCCAGTGGCTGGGGCCCTCCCCCTCCGACACCCTGTCCCGCCTGACCCCGCCGAGGACACATTACATTTAGATGGTGAGTGCCAGGGCCAGCCTGACGGTTGAACCGGGCTGAGGTAGGGAGGTGGGAATTTGAGAAAAGAAAGAGACAGGAAAGCGATGTCGGGAGGACTACAGGTAGCCATTGACCGACTGTAGCAAGTTTATTAGCTGCGCAATGCTTTTTATACACAAAACACTGAATCGGAGGTCTGTCAAGAGGAATGTATTCTTTGTTCCTCTTAATCCCTAAGGGAGAGACAGAGCAGAAGGACAAATTCTTGGTAGAGCAAATCTCAGTAAATAGTTACAGACTTCTTGGCAAGCCATGAAAGTTTGCTCTCATTCTACTGATAATTGCCATCCAAACGAGTCAGGGAAAACTTTTTCTACCCGTTCAGCCTTGCTAACCTCCTCAAATGCAAGGACCTTGTCAGCTTACACCCTGTCTCCAACAGGTGAGCCCTAACCGGTTTGGCTCAGTGCATAGAGCGTCGGCCTGCGGACTAAAGGGTCCCAGGTTTGATTCTGGTCAAGGGCATGTACCTTGGTTGCCGGCACATCCCCTGTGGGGGGTGTGCAGGAGGCAGCTGAGCGATGTTTCTCTCTCATCGATGATTCTAACTCTCTATCCCTCTCCCTTCCTCTCTGTAAAAAAATCAATAAAATATATTTAAATAAAATTTAGATGCTGACATGAACTCTCTTCCTTCCCAAATGGGTCTGCTCAGCCTCACAGTAAGTTTCTTCTTTTTTTTTTTTCAGATTTGGAGGGTGAATTGGAAGATGAACAGAGAACCCCATCAGTTGTAAAAACAAAGGTCAGGTCTCTGATGCAGGCCTGGGGGGCAGATGGGGCGTTCCCGGACGTGTGAGGCACTGGACTCCTCTCTGCAAAGGGCCCTGCGTGTCCAGCACTGAGGGCAGCGTGGAAAGTCCCCGGCGGGCTCGGACGCCAGGCTCCCGGGCGGCTGGCCGGCACCAGAGAACTCCCACGCCCCTGGGTGACGGCGGCGCCGCCCTCCGGCCTGTGCCTCGCCCTGGCCTGGCCACTCCGGCAGGGGTGCCTCCAGCCCTCCCCAGGCCTGGGGTTTCCTCCGCAGACCGCACCTCTGTCAGGGCAGGAAGGGCTGTGTCTTCGAGGTCTGGACGCACCAGCCCTTACATGCCCCCTTCGTGGCCAGGCCTGTCCCGAGACCCTGGGCCCCTCGGATCGCTGAGCATCACCCCCGGGTTCGAGCCTCTGCAGCCACACCCCTCCCACCTTCTTTCCAGAAAATGACTTTTAAAATGTCAATGTTGCCGAGACCAGTTTGGCTCAGTGGTGGAGCGTCGGTCTGCGGACTGAAAGGTCCCGGGTTCGATTCCGGTCAAGGGCATGTACCTTGGTTGCGGGCACATCCCCAGTAGGGGGTGTGCAGGAGGCAGCTGGTCGGTGTTTCTCTCTCATCGACATTTCTAGCTCTCTATCTCTCTCCCTTCCTCTCTGTAAAATATCAATAAAATATATTTTTTTTTAAAAAAAGAAAATGTCAATGTCTTACTTTTCAGTTACAGGTGATGTGCAATATTACCTTCATTTCAGGTGTGCAACCTAGTGATTAGACATTGATGTAACTGACATAGGTCTTGTACCCACCTGGCACCTTACAGAGTTGTCCCAGTATTATCGACCACATTCCCTACGCTGTCCGTGGCTGCTCTGTAACTGCCCACTGGTGCTGCTTGACCCCTGCCCCTTCCTTCCCCACCCTCAACCCCCCTCCCAACTGGCAACTGTCAAAATGTTCTCTGTATCTGAGTCTGCTTCTGGCCTGCTGGTTTATTTTGTTTTTTAGATCCACGCCAGTTGTCTTTCCCAGTCTGTCTGATTTCACGAAACACAACACATTTTAGGTCCATGCATGTGGTTACAGATGGTAAGATTTCATTCTTTATGGCTGAGTCATTCCATTGTATATATGTACCATGTGTTTTTTAAAAATATATTTTTTTATTGATGTCACAGAAGGAGAAAGAGAGAGAGAGAGAAGAGAGAGAGAGAGAGAGAGAGAGAGAGAGAGAGAGCATCAATGATGAGAATTATCAATAGGCTGCCTCCTGCATGCCCCCCATCGGGGATCGAGCCCACAATTGGGCATGACTGGAATCGAACCCAGGACCCTTCAGTCCTCAGGCTGGCCCTCTATCCACTGAGCCAAACCAGCTAGGGCTGCACCCTGCACGTCTCTGTCCATTCATCTATTGACGGGCACTTGGGTTGCTTCCTCAGGTTGGCTCCTGTAAACAGTGCCGCAGTGAACACGCGGCTGTCTGTCTTTTTACTTAGGGTTTGGCTTCTTGGACAACTACCCAGACGCGGAATCGCCGGGTCTTTGTCTCTTGTTATAGCCGTTGTTTCAGTCTGTTTTGTCCAGCAGGAGGATTGCCACCAGCGTCTTTGCCCCTGCGTTCACATCCAAAGCCACGACACAGCTTATGTTGCACTCTCTCCGCCTGGGTGTGTGGGAGCAGGCGCCAAGCTCGGGCACTCAGCGGGTCTACAGCACATGGTGACAGGGGTGGAGAGGTGGACAGTACAAGCCTGGAGGACTCGGACGTGTGCTGCGTCCCAAGGCCAGCCGCCTTCCCCGGGCCCAGGTTGGGGGGAGGGTTGTGGGGGCCCAGTGGCGAGATGAGGACTCGGGGCACGGGGCCTGGGGAGCAGGTCGTGGCTTCGGGAGCCGCACGCGCTGGGAGAAGGCTGAGGGGCCTCCCCTGCCGCCGCCTCCGAGAAGGAAACCGGCTTCCCTCCGTGGCTGCCCCATCCCGGGGACACCGGCCCCAGCGCCTCCCGGGCCCCCGGGCCGGACGGAGGGCGGGCGCCACACCCGGCGCTTTGCTCCAAATGCTAGTTTGTCCCCATTCGGGGACGACACGTGTCTTCTAATGCTTCCGCGTTGAAAGTCTGGTGGGCCTTGTCGCCCTCGCGTGGGAGCCACACGAGGATCTTTTGCCACAAGGACACACCAAGGATTAGCGTGGAACTCGGCTTCCCCACGGAGTCCGGTCCTCACGTCCGCCCCAAGTCCGGGCAGGGGCCCCTCCAAGCCGCAGGCCCGTCTCCGGGGTGCCCACACCTGGGCACCTGGCCGCCGCCTTCGCAGAACGTCCCGGAAACTGCAAACTGCAAGATCCACTCCAGGCCTCCGCCGCCTCCCCTCACTGGGGTGGGGGGGGCCATGGGCTCGGAGGAACCGGCGTTGGGTTTGGGGTCTCCGTCACCCCCGGCAGGTCCTCAGGGGCGGCCGGAGGAGAGGCCACAGCAACAGCGTGGGGGGCTGCTAGACCGCACTCGGAGGACGGGGCTGTGACCTGCAGGCTGCCGGCCTCACACCGCGCCCCCTCTCCAGGACCGGCGGGCACACGTCCGAGTCTCACCCCCCGGAGCACGGCTCTCCTGCCATGGCCCAGGCAGGGGGCCCGCAGCCCAGGCAGGGGGCCCGCAGCGACCTTCTTCCCGTGGGTTCGGCTGAGCTTTCCCAGGAGGGCAACGTGGCTTCTCACCCACACCCCGCGGCCGTTTCTCCCGGGTGGCCCCCAGGCCAGAGCGGCTGCGTGTCCGCGAAGCTCCCCGTGAAGGGCGCGGCCGGGCTCCCCTCGGCCACCAGCCCGCCGGTGGCCAGCCGCCTGCCGAGTCTCCCGGAAGCCTTGTCCACCTCCTGGGTGCTGGGCTCTTGTCAGACGTGGTCTTGGAAGGAAGAGGAGGAGAGGGAGGTGAAGCACTCTGCCTGCAGGCAGCCCCCGCTGTCTGAGAGCTGTGCCCCCGCGTTACCCCACACGGGCTTGGGGGCCCTGCGCCTCCTGCAGCCACGGCCCGCCGGCGTGGCCCAGGCCCCGGGGTACAGGCGCGGGGCTCAGACAGGCGCAGGGACTGGCCTACAGCAGGGGTGGGCAAACTTTTTGACTTGAGGGCCACAGTGGGTTCTTAAACTGGACCGAAGGGCCGGAACAAAAGCAACCTGGCCATGCTGGCACTCTCATCTTGGGCTGCTGGTGAAGGAGCGGAGGGGAGAGCAAGAGAACCCTCTGCTCTTTCAGCTCGGCGGGCCGTAGTTTGCCCACGGCTGGCCTACAGTGTCAAGTGAGGGCTGGTCTGACCGCAAAGCTACGCACAGCCCGAGGCAGCTGCTGGGGAACGAGGCTGGGGGTGAATATAGTCCCCGAATTGGCATGGGAGCCACATCGACCTTTGCTCCCAGGACTAGGGGGTGCTCGGTTCCCGGGAAACACCAGGTAACTGTCTTATTAGGAAGGGCAGGCTCAGTGTCTGAACCATCTTAAGCCCCCCTGTAGGGTGGGTTGGGGGGTCGGCATCTGCACAGAGGCCGTGAGGGAGGAGCGTGGAGGCTGGGTGGAGGTGCGGGGCCCTCGTCCTACTCGCTCTCCCTGCCGTGTGTGTGTGTGTGTGTGTGTGTGTGTGTGTGTGTGTGTAAATCAGCTAGCAGCCCCGCGGGCAGGGCCCGTGGACCGTGCCTTCGCTGGGGGTGCCCTGGGCACGTCCCAGTCACCAGGTAATGCTCCTGCCACGTGGCGAACGTGGCGGAAGCGGCCGTCCAGCCGCCCGGGCCCACGGAACCTGCCTGCTTTCTCCCCGAGCCCCTGGCAAACTCACCGGTGAGCCCCAGCTCTGGCGTCGCAGCCTGCGCACCTGTCAGGACAAACCAGGAGTGCTCAGGGCAGGCCGTGGAGGGGGGGGAGGTGGTCTGGAGACCCCCGTGGCTCAGGGGCCACCCCCGCCCCAGGGCAGACGCTCTGCGGGAGGGGCGTGGGGAGCACGTTGAGAGGCTCTGGGCCTGGACTCGGGGTGCCCTCCGCGGCCGGGCCGCCGGGCGTCCGGGCTCCCACAGAAATGGACTCCATCCGGAGTCCGTCCTCTCCCCGACCCCCACCCTGGGAGACGCACCGGGGACGTGGGGCTCCACCTCCACGCGAGCGCGGGAGCGTGGGCAGCGCTGTGCTCCCCAGCACGCGAACGCCACTAGCGCTGCACTCACGAGGAAACCACCTCCTTGCGGAGTTTGTAAACATCTTGAGAAAAGCAAACACACCGCTTCCCACCACATACACAAACACACGCCCGGCCTGGTACCTGCGTAGCCCCAGCGAGGACGGCGAGGACACCGGCTCCGGCACCACCAGCCCACGGCCACGCCCAGGACCACGGTCAGCAGCAGCGCCACGGCGGCCACCACGGTGCTGCTGCTGGACCTCCCCGCCTCGGCCTCACCCGGGCGCTCGGCGTTGCGGCCTGTGGTTCCCGGGACTGGCCCTGCAAGAGACGGGGGGCTAGCTGAGGCTTCAGGGAGAGGGGAAAGCGGAAGAGGCACCCCCGGGAGCGTCACTCCAAAGTGCCTCCCGGCTTTGCGCTGAGCCTCTGGGACCCAGAGCCGGTGGACGGAAGGGCGTTCCCTCCCACGAGCCACCCCGCGCCACCCGCCCGGGCCGTGCCCACCTGCCCTGGGCGGTGGCAGGAGGCACAGGCTTTTCCTGGCTCTTTACATTTAACGTCATTTACTCTTTGTCTAGCTTTATTGCTGACTTTTTAAAAAAAAAATCCAATAGCTCTTTCCCTCCCCGGCTGCTTGAAGATCAGCCATCGTCATGAACGACACGGGATCCGTGCGGGCCGGGGCGTTCACCGCCGACAGGCCCCTTCAGCGGAAGCCAGCGGTCGCGGAAGCCCCTCCCCCTGGGAAGGCGACGGGACCCAAGACAGACATCCGGGGGAAACTAGCCGACCTGAGCAAGACCACACCTGACGCCACCTTTGTGTTTGGATTCAGAACCCCCTGTGGTGGTGGCACGACCACTGGCCTTGGCACGATTTGGTTCCCTGGGTTACGCCCAGAAATAGGAACCCAAACACAGACTAGTAAGACACGGCCAAGATGAGAAGAAGAAGACCTCAAGAAAACAGAGAAAGGGTTGAAACCGGTGTGGCTCAGTGGATAGAGCGTTGGCCTGCAGACTCCAAGGTCACAGGTTCGATTCCGGTCAAGGGCATGTACCTTAGTTGTTGTGGGTACATCCCCAGTAGGGAGTGTGCAAGAGGCAGCTGATGGATGATTCTCTCTCATTGATGTTTCTAGCTCTCTATCCCTCTCTCTTCCTCTCTGTAAAAAATCAATAAAATATATTTAAAATAAAAATAAATAATAAATAAAGGAGCCAGTGCACCTTCTGAGAGGGCCTCCCCCCGCCCCGGTCCCAGAACCGTGGCCGGGGCCGGGGCAGGGGCAGGCCTGCAGGCCCTTACCGCTCGCCCTCTGGCTGCTGACGGTCAGGTTCTGGTGCAGCAGCACGTTCTCGATGCAGCAGCCGACGTTCACGTGGGGCGTGCGCCGGATCGTCAGGACGCTGACCACGTCGTACAGGCCCCGGGCGTTCAGGGAGACGGTGCTGTTCTGCAGGTCCTCGTCCAGCAGGCTGTTGTCCGTCCGGTTGATCCAGTACACGTTGGGCCGGGGGTAGCCGTCCGTGGACGTGCACGTGAAGGTGAGCTCCTCGTCCTGGGGGGCGGCCGTGGGCGCGCTGACCACGGGCATGCTGTAGTTCGCTGCAGGGGAGACACGAGGCGAGGGGTGCCAGGCTCGGAGGGTCGGACCCAGTGGAGGGGGACCCAGTGCTCAGGGGCCCACGGCCAGGCTTTATTTTTTATTTATTTTTAATATATTTTATCGACTTATTACAGGGAGGAAGAGGGAGGGATAGAGAGCTAGAAACATCGATGAGATGCTGAAACCGGTTTGGCTCAGTGGATAGAGCGTCAGCCTGCGGACTGAAGGTTCCCGGGTTCGATTCCGGTCAGGGGCATGTACCTTGGTTGCGGGCACATCCCCAGTGGGGGGTGTGCAGGAGGCAGCTGGTCGATGTTTCTCTCTCATCGACGTTTCTAACTCTCTATCCCTCTCCCTTCCTCTCTGTAAAAAAATCAATAAAATATATTTAAAAAAAACGATGAGAATCATTGATTGGCTACCTCTTGCACACCCCCTGCTGGGGATGTGACTGCAACCAAGGTATATGCCCTTGACCAGAATCGAACCCGGGACCCTTCAGTCCGCAGGCCAACGCTCTATCCACTGAGCCACACCGGTTTTGGCCCAGGGTCAGGTTTTAGAGGGGAGGCGGCCCGCCGAGCCCCTGACCCTGGGAGAGAGACGGGACCAGGGCTCTGGTCTGGGTGGCGGGCACTGGCCCCCGCTCTGTCCAAGAGTCACTCCTCCGACCCCGACAGGGGAGTCCCTGAGCCCGCGGACAGGGAGCGCCCCCCACGCCCCGCTCCAGAGAGGCCGGTCACCTGCATCCAGTGACACGGAGAGCTTGCGTCATAGCCCATCTCTGAACTGGCGGCGCCCTGAGCATCTTGATTGGCTTTCATTTTCTTCCTAAATTCTGACCTCCAAGCTGCCTTATAGCACTCCTTCCTAACTGTATTTTTAAAATCTAATTTGAGCCCTGCCCGGTTTGGCTCAGTGGGTCAGCCTGAAGGGTCCCTGAAGGGTCCTTGATTCCGGTCAGGGGCACATGCCCGGGTTTCCGGCTCGGTCCCCATGAGGCGGTGTGGGGGAGGCAGCTGATCAACGATTCTCTCTCATCATTGGTGTTTCTGTCTCTCTCTCCCTCTCTCTAACTCTCTGAAGTCAATATATATATTAATCTAGTTTGAGTTGAGCTGGCGCGTTCAAAGCAGAGACGGCAAGCTTAGGAGTATTTCTGTGAAACCAGGGAGCCTCAGGTTGAGAAAACTTCCTTACGAGTTGATGTTTCAACCAACTCAGCTTCATGCACATTTAAGCAGGAGGCTGCTCATTGAGACTGGGACTTTTTTTCATAGAAAGAATCAGGTGAGCCGAAACCGGTTTGGCTCAGTGGATAGAGAGCCAGCCTGCTGACTGAAGGGTCCCAGGTTCGATTCCGGTCAAGGGCATGTACGTTGGTTGCGGGCACATCTCCAGTAGGGGGTGTGCAAGAGGCAGCTGATCGATGATTCTCTCTCATCGATGTTTCTGACTCTCTATCCCTCTCTCTTCCTCTCTGTAAAAAATCAATAATATATATATATATATATATATATATATATATATATATATATATATATATATATATATATATATATATATATATTAAAGAAAGAATTAGGTGAATGAACAAGAAAACGAGTCTCCTTAATGCTTTCTCCAGACCAGGGGCCCGGATGAAGTCAGCTGTCAGCGCCGACGCCCTTACCTGCCACGTGCAACATGACCTCCGCTTTCAGAAGCTCTCTCATATTCCTGAACACCAGGCAGTAATACTTCTGCTCGTCTTGGGGGGTGACGTTGTACAGACGCAGAGAGAAGTTGCCCTGCTTCATGCTGGCCAGGGACATCTGGGCCCGGTCCTTGTACCGGTTGTTGTCGTGGCCCACGGAGGTGTTCCCGGGCATGTAGTAAGCCACAGATTCTGGCATGTTGCTGGTATCCGTGATTTGCCAAAAAACATGGAGTTCGTTTAAATCAAAACTCTTTTCTTCGGTGTGAATGCAGCTGAGCTCCGCGTCACTGCCCACCATTGCTCTGACTTCTTCTTCGTGGCCATCTGCAGGGATTCAGAAAGTCCATTTATTTTCTGAGGTTGAGTCTTACCCAACCTGCGAAGTCACTCTGGGGAATGGGGGGGGGGGGGTGAGGGAACTCTCTCAAACACCAATCCTGACTCATTTCGGCAGAAAAGGAACGTATTCAGAAGATGCACGTAGGAATGCGATACTTTAAAAATTCGGAATTTGCGGTAAGCTCCTGCGATGTACTGTCTCGCGTGGACTTCCTGTCAGTGTGGGAGAGGCCAGTGTTGGGACCAGGCTGCACGCTGTCTGCCCCTTCTTGGGAGTTTACAATTAATTCCACTGGAAAGGGTTTTGTAAAAATGTAGATGTTTAAGAGAAAACATCAGCTTCTCAACAACAGGCGTATAATGCACGGTGCCAAGGCAGGCCACGGGACGTGTGCAGGCTGGCCCTCCCACCCGGGCAGACGCGTGGAGGGCTGCAGGGCAGGGGCCGTGCTCTGCCCTCCCTCGCTCCATCCCTGTTCCTTGCTCCCAGCTCATGGGGAAAGCAGAGGCCCCACGCGTGCGGGAGGAAGTGCGCCCCACCTACACCTAACCGACACACCATGACACAGGGGCTACAGGGGCTAGGCCAGGCGTGGGCAAACTTTTTGGCTGGAGGGCCACAATGGGTTCTTAAACTGGACCGGAGGGCTGGAACCAAAGCAACCTGACCATGCTGGCACTCTCCTCTTCGGCTGCTGGTGAAGGAGCGGAGGGGAGAGCAAGAGAACCCTCCGCTCTTTCGGCTCTGTGGGCCGGATAGAACAGGCGAATGGGCCGGATCCGGCCCGTGGGCCGTAGTTTGCCCACGGCTGGTCTAGACGAGCGACCCCTTGGTGGCTTTCCATCCCACACACCTCCCAGGGGCCCGGCGACCTCCCAGGAGTCCCCGGAAAGACAAGAAGGGCGGTGGCGAGGCCCCCGCTGACCCCTGCGCCTGGGGGTCCCCCGCGCCACACGAAAGGCCGGGGAGCTGGCCTGGGACCAGGAGGCTGTCGGACTCACCGGCTTGCAGGCCGCTGAGCAGCAGGAGGAGCAGGCTGGCGCTGGAAAGGAACCAGAAAGGCGGTGAGTGCCCCCCCTTCTTCCGGAAGGCGGAGGCTCCTTCTCTGGGGCAGGGCGGGTCGCACCCATCTCGGAAAAGTGAACGCGCCCTCTGACAGCCAGCCCCTCAGCCAGGCCCCGGCAGCAGGGGCGCCCACCTCCCTGCCCAGCGCAGCAAGTCCCGAGGGGCAGGCCGCCGGCCCCCATGCTAAGCCCCCCACACAAGGGCGAACGTGCGATAAAGGAGGAGAGACACTCCCAGGGCAGAGCTGTGGACGCCCTGGGGGCCCAGCCATCAGAGGAACAGGTTCCAAGGAATGGTGTGGAATCGGAACAAAGCACTTCCACGGGTGCCCACGGCGGGAGCTGCGTTTGATTTGGGGGAGAAGGAGCAGATCTGGGGTGCCCGGTGGCAGTGGGTGAGCGGCAGGCCAGCCCTCTGAGGGAGGAACTCATTCGGAAACCAGCTGGGAGGGCAGCGGGGCTGCGGGGGTGAGAACTCCCCAACTCCCAGGCTCCTGTGCCCTCGGCCCAGCCACCCGCTCCTTCCGGCCTCCCAGGATGCCGTGTGCCCGAGCCCTGGGCAGAGACCCCGGCAGCTGTCCTCTGACTCTGCCTGGACCAGAGGCTCCCCTCCGTTCTAACGCCGCGGCCCTCTAATACAGCGCCTCACGTGGGGGTGACCCCCGACCATGAGGTTATTTTCGTTGCTACCTCATAACTGTAATTTTGTTACTGTTAATGAATCGTAATGTAAATATCTCTGTTTTCCCGTGGTCTTAGGCTCTGCCGCTAGCAGGGTCTTAGGCCCTGCTAAGACCTAAGGGTCCTAATCCAACCCACAAGGTGAGAACCGCTAACAGGGTCGCCTAAGACCATCGGAAAACACAGATATTCACATTATGATTCATTAACAATAACAAAATTAAGTTATGAGGTAGCAATGAAAATAACACATTACAATCCATTAACGGCGCACATGTTAATAAATCGTGATGTAACTCTTGCCCAAGACACGTGTGACTGTTGTCGTGACTCACAGGCGAGAGCCGCTGCTGTAGAGCCGAAGACCATCGGGAAAACGCAGATGGTTTACATCACGACCCATTAACGGTAGCAAAATTACAGCTATGAAGTAGCAGCGAACATCATTTTGTGCTGGGGGTCACCACCCCATGAGGTGGGCTGTCCTCTTTCACTGTCCCTGTTGAGGCCGCCATTCCTATTTGTGGGGACAGCGGTGATGGCCCCCTCCAGTCTTTTTTTTTTTTTTAATATATTTTATTGATATTTTACAGAGAGGAAGGGAGAGAGAGAGCTAGAAAGGTCAATGAGAGAGAAACATTGACCAGCTGCCTCTTGCACACCCCCTACTGGAGATGTGCCCGCAACCAAGGTACATGCCCTTGACCCGAATCGAACCTGGGACCTTTCAGTCCGCAGACCAACGCTCTACCACTGAGCCAAACCGGTTTCAGCCCCCCTCCAGGCTTGACCCCCTCCAGCCACCTTCCCCTGAGCCAGAGCAGCCGTCTGAAATACAAAGCTACGCAGGCGCCTCTGTGGCCCCCATTTCTCTCCCGTGGAGCCCGCCTACGGGTGCTCACGAGGCTCGCCCCGTCAGAGCTTCAGGGCCTCTGGGCTCCCGCAGGGGGTCCAGCGAGCCCTGTCCTGGCTGCTGCCGGAATGGGGGCTCTCTGTACCCCTCCCTGATGGTCCTCTGGTCCCTGCTGTCAGACACCGTGCGGCCCCTCCCCACAAGGCCCACCCCCCTTCCTGCCCCCGTCACCGCCCTGCCTCCGGCTGCAGCCCACCGGCCTGGAGTCAGACAAACGGGGGCACCGTTCCCAGGCGAGGGCGGCCGGTGGCTGTGACGGTCTAGCACATTTTTTTCCCTCTCTTTTGAGCAAACAGAACACCGTGGAACCACCCACGTGTCTGAGTGGGGAGGCTGGGCTGCGGGGCCCACCCGGGGTGGGCAGGCTGGGGGCGGTGTGGCCGGAAACCCGGGCACCAGGCGCCTCACCAGTTTATCCAGGAGTCAAAGGCTGGACGCGCCCAGGTGGCATTTGGCAAAGCTGCCCGCCCCACCCCGCCCCGGGCTGGGGAGACCTGGGTGATGGGCGGACCCGCGGGCCCACCTTCCCGGGCCGGGGACGGGGACGGGGAGGGGAATCCCTGGATGTGGCAGTCAGGGCGGCACCGGGCCTGGAGGTATCACATCCTTCATTCTCCAGCCCTGGCAGTCCTCCGGGCCAGGAGGGCGGGAGGAGGAGGGAGGGAGGTGTGGGGAGCGAGCACTTTCTCTTCCCTTCCCTTCCCAGGACCCGCCTCCCAGCACACCCACACACAGCGTGGGTCCCCACTCACTGCCCTCCGACCCCACTCACTGCCCTCCGACCCCAAACACGGTGTGGGTCCCCACTCACTGCCCTCCCACCCCACTCACTGCCCTCGGACCCCACTCACTGCCCTCCGACCCCAAACACGGTGTGGGTCCCCACTCACTGCCCTCCCACCCCACTCACAGCCCTCCCACCCCACCCACTGCCCTCCGACCCCACTCACTGCCCTCCGACCCCACTCACTGCCCTCCGACCCCACTCACTGCCCTCGATCCCCACTCACTGCCCTCCGACCCCACTCACTGCCCTCCCACCCCACTCACTGCCCTCCGACCCCACTCACTGCCCTCGATCCCCACTCACTGCCCTCCGACCCCACCCACTGCCCTCCGACCCCACTCACTGCCCTCCGACCCCACTCACTGCCCTCGATCCCCACGCACTGCCCTCCGACCCCACCCACTGCCCTCCGACCCCACTCACTGCCCTCCGACCCCACTCACTGCCCTCGATCCCCACGCACTGCCCTCCGACCCCACTCACTGCCCTCCGACCCCACTCACTGCCCTCGATCCCCACTCACTGCCCTCCGACCCCACTCACTGCCCTCGATCCCCACGCACTGCCCTCCGATCCCACACATAGTGTGGGTCCCCACTCACTGCCGCCGGCCCCCACGCCACCCCTTGGCGGATGCCATCGGACTGGCAGGTAACCGCACCCCGGCCCTCCCGGGGCCGCCGCCCTGGTGCCCACCCTCGGCGCGGACCCGCCGCGCTGCCGCCAGGTGAGCGCGTCCCGGCGGCGCCCCGGGTCGTCCCTCCTCTCCGGGCGCCCCGGGTCGGTCCCTCTCCCGGGCGCCCCGGGTCGGTGCCTCCCCTCCCGGGCTCCCAGCTCCACGGCGGCGCCTCCGCTCTCCCCGGCTCCCGGCCCGGCCACGGCCTCACCTCCTCAGCTTCATGGTGGAGGCAGACCCGGGCGCCGGAGCCTCGCGCCGCCGCCGCCGCCGCCGCCTCGCCGAGCTCTCCCTGCGCTGCGCGCCCGCCGCCCGGACACCGGCTTCTGAGAAGCGGGCAGCGGGCTGGGGCCGCCCCGCCCCGCCCCGCCCGCCCCGCCCCGCCCGCCCCGCCCCGCCCACGGCCCGCCCCGCCCCGCCCCGCCCCGCCCACGGCCCGCCCCGCCCCGCCCCGCCCCGCCCACGGCCCGCCCACTGCCCGCCCACGGCCCCGCCCCGCCCCGCCCCGCCCCGCCCCGGCCCGCCCACGGCCCGGCCCGGCCCGGCCCGGCCCGCCCCCCGCCTTAGGCGGAGCTCCCCGAATCGGAAGCCCGGCCTCCAGTCCCGGCGGTTCAGGTGGGCGCCGGGCACGGGCGGGCGCGGTGCTGCCGGTGCCGGGAGGCTGGGGGAGTGTGGCGCCCGGGGGCGGCGGCCGTGGGCGCCGGGGAAGGGCCCTGGAAGGCCAAGTGCTGCCCCCCAGAGTCGCGCAGACCGCCCCTTCGGCCCAGGGTCCCCGCCCCAGGTCCCCTTCCTCCTTCCTCCCTCCCTCCATACCTGCAGCTCTCAGGTGAAGTGAGCTCCACATCTGGAATGGAAGGATGGAAGGATGGATGGATGGATGGATGGAAGGATGGATGGAAGGATGGATGGATGGATGGATGGATGGATGGAAGGATGGATGGATGGATGGATGGATGGATGGAAGGATGGATGGATGGATGGATGGATGGATGGATGGATGGAAGGATGGATGGATGGAAGGATGGATGGATGGATGGATGGATGGATGGATGGATGGATGGATGGAAGGAAGGATGGATGGATGGATGGATGGATGGATGGATGGATGGAAGGATGGATGGATGGATGGATGGAAGGATGGATGGATGGAAGGATGGATGGATGGATGGATGGATAGAAGGATGGATGGATGGATGGATGGATGGATGGAAGGATGGATGGATGGATGGATGGATGGAAGGATGGATGGATGGATGGATGGATGGAAGGATGGATGGATGGATGGATGGGAGGATGGATGGATGGAAGGATGGATGGATGGATGGATGGATGGAAGGAAGGATGGATGGAAGGAAGGATGGATGGATGGATGGAAGGATGGATGGATGGATGGATGGATGGAAGGATGGATGGATGGATGGATGGGAGGATGGATGGATGGAAGAATGGATGGATGGATGGATGGAAGGAAGGATGGATGGAAGGAAGGATGGATGGATGGATGGAAGGATGGATGGATGGAAGGATGGATGGATGGAAGGATGGATGGATGGATGGATGGATGAAAGGATGGATGGATGGATGGATGGATGGAAGGAAGGATGGATGGATGGAAGGATGGATGGAAGGAAGGATGGATGGATGGAAGGATGGATGGATGGATGGATGGAAGGATGGATAGATGGAAGGATGGATGGATGGATGGATGGATGGAAGAATGGATGGATGGATGGATGGATGGATGGATGGAAGGATGGATGGATGGATGGAAGGATGGATGGATGGATGGATGGATAGAAGGATGGATGGATGGATGGATGGATGGATGGATGGATGGAAGGATGGATGGATGGATGGAAGGATGGATGGATGGATGGATGGATGGAAGGCTGCAGGCTCTACTGTCCAGTCCGGCCCTGAGTGTACCCCTCCTGCCCCCCACCCCCAGCTTTGCTCTCCGACCCTGCTGGCTCCTGGGCCACGTGCCGCACCCTGCCTGCACATTGAAGGCTCTGGGAGGCCCCGCGTGGAAACCATGTCATCTTTGCTCCCCCGAGTTGGTGAGACCCGGCCCTCTGGGGCCCCTGGGCCAGTGCCCCCCACTCCTGCCCTCACGGGGGGCCACGAGGGAACAGGGTGCCCTCCCTGCAGGGGCCCCCCTGGGATCCAAGGCACCCGCCGGGCTGGGGTCTGGGTCCCGGGTCCTGTGGAGCAGGCCGGAGGGGTGTGTCTGGGCACCCAGGCTGGTTCAGAGGCAGAGGCCCGCCTCTGGGGGACGGGAGAGGCCAGGGGTAAGGTGAGGGCGGAGCCAAGCTTCTGCAGATTGTCACTCATCCAGCAAACATTCCGGGCACAACTGCTGGGAGGTGGGCCGGGCTGCAGGAGGCAGGCCTGGACGGACCGGAGGGCTGGCTGCCAGGAGCGGGTGGGCTGGCGGTTCTCAAACCTGGGCTCCCCGTCCGGGTGAGGCTGGGAGATTGGTGTGGAGGATTTAAAGAGACCAAGCGGGCCAAGGCCGGTTTGGCTCAGTGGATAGAGCATTGGCCTGCAGACTAAAAGGTCCCAGGTTCGATTCCGGTCAAGGGCATGTGCCTTGGTTGCGGGCACATCCCCAGTAGGGGACGTGCAAGAGGCAGCTGATCGATGACTCTCTCTCTCATCGATGTTTCTAACTCTCTCCCTCTCTGTGAAAGAATAATATATATATATATATATATATATATATATATATATATATATATATATATATATATTTTTTTTTTTTTTTTTTAAAAATAAAGAGACCAAGCGGAGGCCACCCTCCCTCTTAGCGGTGAAGGAGAACGGGGCGGGGGCAGGAAGGGCAGATACCGTCTGCACGGCGGGGGAGGAGATAAGATTTGGCCGGGAGCGCAGGGCGTGGGCACACATCCGATGGCGGAGGGTGTGAGTATCGGACTCGCCCCATTCCTGGAGCCAGGGAACCCACCGACCTGTCCGGGGCCGCAGCTGGACCAAATGCAGGCGGGGGCGAGGGACGGGGACACCCCACCCGCCCCCGTGGAGCTGGAGGGGGCCTGATCTCTGTGGCCTTGGTCCTCGCCCCCATGGGTACTGGCAGCAGCTGGCAAAGGAAGACAGAGCTGGGGGAGGGCCAGCCGCCAGTCCTCCCGCAGGTGGGGCAGGTGGGGCAGGAGGGCCGGGCTGGCTGCGCCCCGCCTCCCCCACCTGGCCGCGATCTGCCCCGCCCTCGAACCCGGGAGGCTTTCCGATTGGCTAGGCTTCACTGCCAGGCTGTGGCTTCACCTCCCGCCCCCAGACGAATCCCTACTTTGCCCTCAGGGATGCTGAGCGGGAAGCGGCGGACCCCATATGCAACCTCTGGGGCTGTTGTTGAAGAGGAGCGGGTCTTGGGGGAGAGAGACCCCCCCCCCCTGTGGAGCTAAGAAAGGAAGATGCCCTCATTGCAGCCTGGGCACTGCCCCAAGGCAGGTGGGAGGCAGGGGAGAGGCTCTTAAGGCGCCCACAAGGTAGAGCTGGCAGGAGCCGAGGCTGGTGAGGGAGGAGCCGCGCTCTGCTTCCTGGGCAGCCCCACACCCGGAAGGCCGGGCGCACGGAGTGGGGGACTCTGGGTGGAGAAAAAGGCTGTGCAGTGAAGTGGCAGGAAGTGAGTTGGGCTGGAAGGACATCAAAGGGGGACTGGGCCATGGAGGGAGGGGCACCCCCAGGAGTGGGACCAAGGCCAGCCCCAGGACCCCCCGCCTGGGACGTGCATGCTGGCTTCCTCTCCCAGCTCTGCGATTCAGGAGCTGTGACCTCAGAAAGTTACATGACCCTCTGTGCCTGCATCTTCCCCCTTGTGAAGTGGGGAGTTATAAGCTACCCCTCGGAAAGCAGCTGAGTTAATGTGCGGTTTGTTTTGAGACAAATGGGGGAAAGACCTCCGTGGGGGTGTGGGGAGAGTCGGCCTGGGGGAACATCTGGGCAGACCGGGGGACCCAGTCGTTGTGTTCATGCCAGGGACTTGAAGCTCTGGGTGTAGATGTGGAAGCCGGAAGGGGTCACTGTCAGCCAAACTCAGAGGGGCCCAGAAGGGGGCTCTGTGGATGGGTTTAAATAGTCAGAGGGAGATCTCCAGGTGTCTGTGAGCCAGCGGAGAGCATCAAGCTCTGGGTCTTCTTGGGAGTGCTCTGATGGTTCGTGGCCAGGAGTTAGGTTGGACGCTGTGACCTGTCACTGGAGCGGAAGCAGCCTGGGGTCAGCCCTCCAGGGCTCAGCCATCGCCACTCCCCGTTGCTGCCAGAGCTGGACCCCCAGGAAGGTCTTGTCTGTGCCTGGATGTTCCTGTCCCCTCATCCCTGTGTTCCTGGGGCTGATGTGCCCTCGGTTTCATTGCAAGTCTTGTTAAATTAACTCCTGGACGTAGGACCTGCCTCAGAGCCCAGGAGTGGTGTCCTCCTGTCCACTGCTGAGAGAAGGTTCACGTTGATCAATGAAGACGTCTGTATCTCAGGGCTCTCCAGAGAAACAAAACCAACAGGACTAGATGTATATACAAATTATCTCTCAAACAGGACTATATATATATGTGTGTGTATATATATATATATGCATTATATATATGTTAGAGGCCTAGTGCATGAATTTGTGGATGGGTGGGGTCAAGCCAGCCTGGCCAGGGGGAGGGGAGGGGACATGGGCAGTTGGCCAACTGCCTGCTGGTTGAACTCCTGGTCGAGGGGACAATTTGCATATTAGCTTTTTATTATATAGGATATACACTGAGTGGCCAGATTATTATGTGTTCAGAGATCATAATAATCTGGCCACTCAGTGTGTAATAAAATGTATATATTCTTTCTATATGTGTATCTGTGTGTGTGTGTATTCTCTATATAATCTCCCCTGAATTTCCTCTCCTCCTCCTCAGAGGCCAGATTCCCTCTTGAGCTCAGGCAGAGCTGTCTGCACCTTATCTTGAGTGCGTGGCCTACAAAACACCAGCTCTCCAACTCCTACTCCCAAACCTTTGGCTTATCAAAACATTTTCCCAAACAAGGACTGCTTTCTGCCTAAGAATTCTACCACCCGCGAAAAAAGAGCAAAACCATTTCATTCATGTTAGCATCATGCCTGTGCCGGTGACAATGCCTGGGTTACAGACGTGTTCCCGAGACCCTCCTGGAGCCCCTCAGGAGAAATGTTTGTGACAAACCAGGAAGATATCCAGAGCAAGAACTCGATAAAGCAGTAAAGTTCCCAATAAATCCCATTGTTTAGGAAATAATCTAGCAAAGAGTTTCTAACTGAAAGGAAAAGGAGGGACAGGAAGAGGGGGAAAGGCGGCTTCATCCCCAGGGGCCTTAGGGAGCATCTGCATCCTCCCCTCAGCATCATACATGTAGGACAGGGGATTTGTTCCAAGAACACCAGAGTTGTAATTGGAGCACACAGATGGTGTGCAGAACTCCCAGAGGTCAGCCTTGGTGCCTTCAGTGGCTTGGATGGGGCCCAGCGTCTCGGTCCCATCAGGCTGCCGGAACAGAGTTCCACACACGGGGCGCTGGAGGCTGGAAGTGGGGGGTCAGGGTGCCAGCACAGTCAGGTAGGAGCCCTTTTTGTGGGTCCTCATTTGGTGGAAGGGGCAGGACGCTCGCTGGTGCCTTTGATTCGAGCAGTTACCTCATTTTGGAGTCAGCTCCAAAGACCTCACCTCACCCCTTCGTATTGGGGTTAGGATTTCAACATATGAATGTGGTGAGGGAACCCACACATTCAGACCACAGCACCCACCCACTCACCTATCTCATCCGGAAGAATGCTTGAACTCATGTCTGGGCAACCTGGCCCAGCCAAGGTGAGAGAAAATTAACCATGAAACAGCCAATCTTAACGATGTACATGAAGTCCTCAACAAAAGATCCAATTTTAGCCCAACCTTTTTTTCCACAAAGTGTTTTCATCCCACTAACGGTACCAAACCCTGGCCAGCATGCCCACCCAGGACAAGCTGAGTGGCCAATGACCTCAGCCTCGGGCCCTTTGGGGGGTTCCTGGCTAAGCTAGAGAGTTCTCTGTAGGATTCACCACAGGATTCGAATCCAGCTCGAACCAGCGCTCTGCAAGGGTCTCCCCTCCCTGGAGCCTAGAGACCAGGAGGGCTGCACACCTCATGGCGTATCGGTCTCCACCGGGTGCTGTCTCATCCCCTCTCCCTTTGCTCACCACGCTCGGGATTCTGCGCTTTGCTGAGGTCCGGGCTGCCAAGGGGATGAGTGTTCACGTGACAGCATCGCTCCTGCACCTGGGAGCCCTGCCCTGCCCCTCTCTCTCACCCCAGCCCCGTGTCATCAAGGCCGCTGGTGTACATCAAAACACCAAAAATGACCACCAACCCTGTAACAGTAAGTGTATTTTTAATTCCACAAACAGCACACACCAACACTTGCAGCAGCAGCACACAGGGCTTGGACATCAGGATGTGGTCCCCGGTGGGACGCCAGGCACTTCGGGGGAAGTGCCGTGGCCACCTCTCAAGACCCACAAAGGGCACAGGGGTCTGAGGTCACCATGGAAATCCAAAGTCAGGCAAATAAAATAATCACTTGAAGAGGGAAATGGAGACAATCTCAGGAAAGTTATCTTGATTCTAAGAAAAGTCTTTTTTTTTTGTCTTTTTTTTTTTTCACGGTATAATGACTCACTTATAAAGAGGAAGTTAGTTGGGTTGAAAATACTTGAAATATTCTCGCAGGGGGAAGAAGCACTTCTTCACCAGCGAGGCCAGCCCGGCGGCGGCCAGGGCCCGCGCCCTCTGCTTGTCCTGGGCCAGCACGGACAGCTCCTCCCAGGTCACGTCGGCCGAATGCCGGCTGCGGAGAGAGGGCTCCCATCACCCTCCGCGCCACGGCTCCCATCGCCCACCGCTCCACGGATCCCATCACCCTCCGCGCCACGGCTCCCATCACCCTCCGCGCCACGGCTCCCATCACCCACCGCGCCACGGCTGCCATCGCCCTCCGCGCCACGGCTCCCATCACCCACCGCTCCACGGATCCCATCACCCTCCGCGCCACGGCTCCCATCACCCTCCGCGCCAAGGCTCCCATCACCCACCGCTCCACGGATCCCATCACCCTGGCTCCCATCGCCCTCCGCGCCACGGCTCCCATCACCCTGGCTGCCATCGACCTCCGTGCCAAGGCTCCCATCGCCCTGGCTGCCATCGACCTCCGTGCCAAGGCTCCCATCACCCTGGCTGCCATCGACCTCCGTGCCACAGCTCCCATCACCCACCGCGCCACGGCTCCCATCACCCTCCGCGCCACGGCTCCCAGGGCAGGGCTGCCAGTGAGGGTCAGGCACGGCTGGCGAGTGCCAGTCTCTCCAGATTATTCAGAGTCTCTCACGTAAACACCCGTCCCGTGTGCATGTCCTGGGCATCAGGGGACGGTGGCCCCACCCCTCCCACCTCCCTCCGTCCATCCTGTGAGAAGCTGGTGAAAGGCAGAGGGTCCCCGAGGACAGGCCTTGGCCCACCTGGGGAGGCCCCCCTTTCAGTGAGAAGCAGCATCATGGAGACCCCCCAGAGAGGAATGTCATTCCCAAAGGGTCCTGATCTACCCAAGACAGGGAGACCTGAGCAGGTCCCGGGGTCCGGGGGCAGCCTGAGCTGCAGACCCTGCATGAGGGGCAGGTGGGCTGGAGAGAGCACAGGACCCCCCAACTTGCAAGGTGATGCAACCCATGGGACTCCCCAAGTCTTCGTGGACATGGTGCCCAGCACGTGCGTCTCGTGCGCCCAGGCACCCACTGCAGGCAGACACGCTCCTTGGTCCCCGTTGGAAGGCCGGGAATGAGGCGCCAGAAACATGCAGGGCTCCTCCCGGCAACCCCCCTCCCCCATCTTCATTCACACACCCCGGGCAGCTTGGCTGGCAGAGGGTGGCATGGCCGCCCAGGGCAGCCGCCCACCCGCTCGCTCAGCAGGACGAAGTCTGCTTTCGGGAAGGGGCCCCTCCTCACTGTCAGGACAGCGGGCGCCTGAGGGGACCTGCCCTTCAGAGCCGGGGCTCCCGGCCTGTTTCCGGGAACCACGTGGGCAGGGAGCCAGCTGCTGGGCAGGGCAGGGGGGGGGGAACAGGCGAAAGCACCACCCACAGACGGCCGTCCAGGCTTCTGGGAGAACACACCCCCCGGGAAGCCGCACCTAAAGCGGGTCCTGGACGCGGGCCTGGCGAGGGGAGCGTGCTGGACAGGGTGGGTGGGAAAGGCCCCAGCAGCCACTGTGAGGAGGAGGAGGAGGAGGAGGAGGAGGGAGGACCCAGCTACCCCTGAAGGTGCATCAGCGTGGCTCACACGGGGTGCCCGGGGCAGGGGGGTGCGAGGGGCCAGCTGTCCCCTCCAGGGCAGGACCGTGTGGGTGAGACGGAGCCAGGGCAGGTGACCGGGAGCAGGCTGACACCGGGCCCCGGGGGAGGGGTGTTGGGGGAGGAGGGGGAGCAGAGAGAATGTTCACAGGCGGGAATAGTCAGGAGAGCGTCTGGTGGGTGCGGAGGGGTGTGTGTGAGCTTGTGTGAGTGTGTGATTGTGTGTCCGTGAGTGAGGGAGAGTGAGGGAGCGGGCCTGAGAGGGTGTGAGTGTCCGGTGTGGGGGTGGGGGCAGTGCTGGGGAGGGGTACGGAGCCCGGGCACGTGTGGACGTGTGGCCAGGGGTGTGGACTTTCTTCTCTGGATGCAGGGAAAGCCCTTCAAAGTCCTGGGGTGGGAACCTCAGGAGCGTTGGTGCTACAGCTTTTGGGCAGAAGGTCCCCAAAGTGGAAGGGGTGTCCCCGACCTTGAGCACAAGCCCAGAGTTTTTGGGGTTGGCTCAGAGACCCACCAGACATAGGTCCCGCCCTGGGCAGAGAGGCTGTGGGCATGGCTGGCTCCCTGTGCCCCCACACTCCCGTCTCCCCGGTGGCCCGTGTCCCTCCTGGCGCCCAAAGGGCTCGGGGGCACAGGACGTACCTCCTCACGGCCGGGATGTTGCTCCACACGTGCACGGCGTTCCGGATGGCTTTGCCGCTGTAGTCCAGGATGGTCACGTGGCGTGTCTGGGGTGGAAGCATCGGCTGTGGGTCAGGGTGACCAGGACAGTAGCCTGTCCCCTGGGGTGCCCGCAGGCCTCAGCCGCCACGCGTGGCCCTCAGACTGTCTACGTTACACAGTCCACACTGCTGCACATCACGCACACACACACACACAGTGTCCACGCGAGAGCTCCACCAGGAGATCTACTGCTTGCTATGGTGTGCGCTGACCACCAGGGGGCAGCTCCTGCGTGGGGCTGTCCTCTGGTGGTTCGTGCTTTTCGTGGGGGAATGGTCGTTCTGCTGTTCAGTTGATTTGCATGTTGCCCTTTTGTTATAGAAGACCTTATTCGTAGCTTGAAAGAGGAAAATTATCTCCATCGACATTAAAAAGAACATCTGACAAAAATCCAACAGCTATTCCTGATAAAATTAAAATTACTCAAAAAAAAAAAATAGACATCGGTGGAAACTTCCTTAGCGCAGTGACATCCACCAACCTGACCCTCAGGCAGCATCACCTGAGCAGGGAAACCCCGGAAGCATTCCCATGAAAGTCGGGGACAAGAGAGACCGCCGCCCTGTCGCTGCTGGGATTCAGTGTTGTCCCAGAGGCAACAGCAGGAGACGGGAGAAAGGTACCGGGGTGTGAAACTCGAAGGAAAGAACCCTGACAGGTGCAGGCGGTCCGCTCAGATTCCTAGGAAGTTAATGGGACCCGCTGAAAACTGCGGTAAATTAGAAGGTCATTAGAAGGCCATTTGATGAGGCAGCGGAAGCGAAATTAAGGCACAGCAATCAACCGTTTCCGGCAGACAAGGCAAAACAGGAGTTGAAGATCCCAATGCCACAGGGCACTTGGGGCAAAAGTAACAAGAGCTGCACCGAGACTGGGCGGGCGGTGGGGTGGGTGGGGGGTGTGGGGGGGTGTCAGGACAATCTCTGCCCCTGCGGCCCCGAGGCCACCGGGCCCACCGTGGGAGTGACAAGCACTCGCACACACGCCCCCTTCCTCGCACCCGTGCTTGAGGGAGCAAAGGGTTAGAATCCACCCGGCTACCAACAAGGAGCAGGTTAACCCATTTTTATACCCATGGAGTCCAACAGAGGAGGGGAAAATGAAACAAGAAACACAAATAAAATAAGGAAAGAGGAGGCCCCTGAACGCGGAGGAGGGGCAGTGTGGGCAGGGCCGCTGCGCTTACATCAAGAACCTTGGAGGCGACCAGGAGACTGGGGAAGGGACAGATGGGGGTCCGGGCGAGAAGGACCCTGTTGGCCTAAAGCCCCGGTGTGAGGGGTGGGCACCAGCCTCTCCCTGGGCTGCCCTGTGCCTGGGGAGGGACTTTGCCCTGCAGAGTGGTCCCCGAGTCCTGGCTGCTCTACGGTCAGGATTCAGTCACAGGGAGAGGAAAAACAGTGCCCCAGAGGTGTGAGTGTGAGAGTGTGTGTGTGTGTGTGTGTGTGTGTGTGTGTGTGCATGGGGTTAATGTGTGGTGTGTGCACTGCCTAGGGTGTTGTACGTGGTGTGTGCATGTGCCCATGTGCCCAGGTGGGGAGCCCGGTGGTGTACCCGAGCGTAGTGTGAAGGGGGCACCCTCTGAGGCCCCCGTGGCACAAGGCAGACGCTCGGAGTCCCTGTGAACTCTGAAACCCGAGGCCTCGCGGACGGACCCTAAAGCGACACCCCTAGACCAAGGCAGAGTGTTCCGGGGGAGACCGCCCGCCCCCTGCACGCACCTCCAGGAAGCGCGTGGCCACGGGGATGTCAGCCTCCGCCAGGATCAGGTTGTCCACGAACATCCAGAAGAAGGGCTGTGAGCTGCTGGGCGGGGGCCGGGCGTACTCCAGGATGCGTTGGTACTGGAACACGTACCACCCTGGGGGGCACCAGAGGCGTCTGGCTCTGCCCAGCGCAGGAGCATGGAGGGGGGGAGGATATGGGGGGAGAAGGGGGTGGAGACTGCGGTCTGGGCCCCTGGCACCACTACTGCCCAGGGTAGTTCTGTCCCCCTAGGGCTCGCTGTGCCGGCAGCCTCGCCCCGTGCTCGGTTAATGCGCAGAGGCGGTTAAAACGAGGCAGGGCTTGCAGGTGGAGGGGCAGGACAGGGTCAGAGGGCACAGGGTCTGGGCTGTGGCCATGGCCTCCCAGGGGACAGATGGCAGAGCACATCCCGTTGTACTGGCCGAAGGGGACATTCCCCGGATGTCAGTGATGCCTCAGCGAGGCTGTTTTTATAAAATGCAGCCAATGTGTAATCCCGCCCTCCCGGGGAGGCTGGTAGGCCATGGAGGGAGGGGGCGGGAGGGGGGTGAGAGGGCCCAGGTATCGGGGCAGAGGGTGCTCTTACCCGGAGTGCGGCCAGGGGCCGGGCGGAGGGGAGGTGTGCAGCCGACCACGAGGTCGAACGGGCCCCACTCTTCCACCTGCGGGACACGGGACACGGGAGGAGGCACGCGGTGGGCGGGCCTGTCCCAGACGCAGGCTCCCGTGTGCCCCGCGGCGGCACCACTCAGGCGGGCAGTGAAGCCGCCGGGGCAGACCCACCCGTGACCTTCTCGGTCACCACGGGCCTCGGGACACTCGGGGCTCCCCGTCCTTGTCACAGGGAGCCCGAGCGATGGCCCAGGGCAGGCGTCACCCTGCAGATGACCAGTGCCCTGAGAACCAGTGCCTGACCTCGCCCTGACCCCGGGCTCCGGGGCTGGGAAGTGCTCCAGGCCTCGCTGGAAGCTGCTGGGCACCTCGCCCAGGGCCACAGGCCAGGACGTCGGCGACAGCCCTCAAGGAGCCAGGACATTTCCCGGTGGGGATGCTCGGGGGATGCTTTCCTTCGGCCGTGTTGGTTTTAGAGGGCGGGTGGGGCTCTCCGTGGGGGCAGCACCAGCACCGGTGGTGGACTGGCCCCCGGGGCTTCAGCAAGTTGGACAGGAGGCGTGGCCAGTGTGGGGGCCACGGAGGTGCCCCCCTCTCTCCCACCGCAGGGCGAGCCCCAGCAGCTGTGCGGACGTGTGCCCATTCCTGTGAGGCGCTCCCCTCGGCCCGGCTGGGGGGCTGGGGGGCCAGAGCCGGGCAGCGTGGGGCCGTCCACACCCACCCGCACTGTCCCCACCCCACACCGCTCCGCCGTGGCGCCGGGGACACGCGGTACTCACGCTCCTCCTCACGACGTCGGTGACGTCCTCCAGGTACTTCAGCCTCGCCCAGCCGGCCCCGTTCTCCAGGAAGCCCAGGCTCGTCAGCTCTGCGGGGGAAACAGACGCAGAACACGTCCACTCTGAGCCCCACTGGGACCAAAAGGCCACAGTGACCAGGAAAGCACGCTTTCCCTTTGGAAGGCCACGGTGGGCACGAGGGGAGGAGGTGTGTGGATTTGAGGAGCCGCCTTCCTGGGCCGCACTTGGGGTTTGGAAATCCAGGTGTCACCCGGCCAGGCTGAGTGACGTGGTGGGTGGGCTGCTGGAGGGTCCATGGTGGGAGGGGAGAGGGAGGAGGTGGTGGGGGCAGTTAAGAACCCAGAAAGGACCTTACAAATGGGCTCAGGGATGCGTCCTTGGCGGGAGACGAAGGCAGGGCGGCGGTGGCACCTCCCGGGTGCCATAAGCCGTGCCACTGTGGGTCTCGGAGGCTGCAGTGACCACTGCTCAGAGGGGAGGCACATGCCAGGAGGGGGGCGGGTTCCCCATGCCATTTGGTCTGGGGCTAGGGTGTATTTTCACGCCTTCTCCTCATGGCGGCAGAGCCCAGAAGAATCCGTTATACGCAAAGGCACCAGCAGGGGGCGGTGAGCTTGGGGTGCAGAGAGGCTGGAGCGCAGCAGCGCTGGGCCGGTGGGCCCCCTAGGAGTGGGGGCGCTGGGAGCCCCAGGAGGGGCGGGCGGGCGGCCCTACGAGGTGGCCAGGGGTGAGGTGGTACCTGAAGTGGACTTTGTGTGGTGGCCGTGGGCAGAGGGCCTGGCCGCACGGCCCTCATGGGCACTTTATATCCACCGTCTGCCGAGCACCAGGGCTCCCCCTCCCTCTCCCAGCCCCCAAAGTGAGCCTCAGCCCAGCCCCTGGAGTTGCCCCAGGCGCTCTGCAAGTGCGACACTGGGAACATTCAACACGACCTCCCCCGCCCCCAACACACACACACACACACACACACACACACACACACGCGCGCGCGCGCACACACACACACACACACACACACACACGCACATGCACACGCACCCAGGATAGGCAGGCACATCTTCCGGGGCGAGTCCTTGGGCACCGCCACTCACCTTTCCTGATGTCCCCAAAGAGGGACAGCACGCGGACTGGCTTCCTCTCCCCCACAGGCACCGTTTTGTACATCTCCATGGGATTCTCCTGTTTATTAAAATAAACACACACACAGAAAAAAAGACAACGCTCTGAGCCAACGTGGTTCGAGCCCTGGAGTCACAGGGAGGCTCCTTTCTGGCCAGCAGGGGTTGCCCCTGAGCAGAGGCTCACCTGGGGCTCCCTGCAGGGACGCTGACCCGCCCTGACCTCCCTGCGCACCCCCAGGCTGGGCCTCCCGCCCTGACCCCTCCCCAGGCCATCGATGGCCAGCAAAGGCAGGCAGGCGTGGCCCCCGAGTGAGGAAGACAGTCCCGTGGGGAGGCACTCGCTGTGCGTTTCTTGGGGAGAGCCCCGCATCAGGGGGCTTCTGAATACACGCAGCGGTGGATCCACCCCATTCCTCTCCTTCCCTGTGTGGGCTCCGAGCGCAGCCCCAAGCCCCCTAGCACCCCCGAATGTCACTAACGGGAGGCCCTCCCAGGCTGAGGACGAGACCTATGTCTGCACTCGGCCACGAAGAAGCCACACCGGAGACAAAGGATGATGCCTGCTCTGCCCTTCCTTCCCTTCCCTTCCCTTCCCTTCCCTTCCTCTTCCAGGGCGCCCATTTGGAGAATTCCCCCCCCCCCAGACCCCTGCTCCCAGGAGGTGCACGTGGGGGGAGGAATCAAGCTGCCCACTGTCCAGACCAGGCCTGGGTGGTGGTGAGGTGTCTGCCTGTGTGGGAGGCTTGCAGGGGACCCCGAGCCACAGGAGGAAGGGCCAGCCTGGGCGCAAGCAGACAGGACAGCACCCACAGGCAGCGAGTGAGTGAGCAGGGGAGGCTGGGCAGGGAGAGTGTGGGCATTCTCGTGCCAAGTGCAAGTCCTCTGCAGCTGGCCAGCCCGGTCGTCCCACACCGATGGCCGGTGTCTGCCACCAGGGGGCCATCGGGCAAAGGGCAGCTGTGACTGACGGACACTGTGGGACGCGTCCTGGTGCCCGGCCGCCCCCTGCGCCTGGCACCGGGCTGGCCTGGGGACACTTCCAAACGTCACCTTCATGTTCTTGCAAACTGCAAGTCCCCCTGCAACCTGCAAGCCGGGGTGGTGGGGCACCAAGATGGACGGTTTCTGCCACTAGGGGGCCCCGGAAGGAGGTTCTATGAGGAGGACAGGTGTCTGTTCTCCAAAAAGCACCGTGAAGACCCTGCCAAGGTGGCTGTAAATGCGTACCCACCCCCCGCCCGTGTCAGGGAGAGGGGACGGCACGCCCGCCTGGTCCCTATGGGCGGGCCCAGCGATTCTGTGTGCAAGTCCGCAGAGCTGGCTCTGGCTGGGGCCCCGCCCGTCCACTGCTGCATGGCCAAGCGCCCTCCTCTCCCGCCTCCGTCTCCCAGGACAACCGCAGCGAATGGGAATGAACTGGCCGGAGTCTTTAATCGCCATGCCGGCAGCCCTGGTCCCCGCTGGGCGTCTGAGGGGGGCCCTGGCCCAGGCCTCTCCCAGCGTCAGGAGGGGCTGGCAGTCCTTGGGGCCTGGGCGTGCAGACCCCACTCCAATCCCCCCCGCCCCCCTGCCAAGTCACATGGCCGTCCTCCCTCCGTGACCACCTATCTCCCAGTCTCCTCTCCTTCCTCTATCGGACACTGCATTCCAGACCCACCCTAACCCCCCGGAGAGACCGACATCACACAGACATCCTTAACTCGATTGCATTTGCAAGGACCCTATTTGCAAAACAAGTCACCTTCCCGGGTACCAGGGCCAGCACCTGGACGTGGTTTTTGGAGGTCACAGTTCATCCCATTGTGATGAGCCCAGCGCTCCATCCAGCCTAGATCCTGGCCCCTGACTGTGACCTTCAGCCCTCAAGAGACCCCGTGGGGCGGGCGTTTGTGCTCCCCCCCCCCCACCAGCCACAAACACCTCATTCCCAGGCTTGGCACTAGCCCAGCAGCCTGCGGAAGTCATTGGAAAGCAGACTGGCCCGGGGGTGCAGTCAAGGAGAAAGCACGTGTGCTCACTCGCACGCCTCTCGCTCCACCTGGTACCAGAGCAGGCGGGCATCCTGCAGCTGGTGCCAGAGGAAGCCAGCAAAGCTGGGCCTGGGCACGTCCCCCCCCCCCCTCCCCACCCCACTCCCGGGGCAGCAGTCCACCCCGCCCAGTGAGCGGCTCCTTACCGAGTCCTGGTCATAGAAGGCCTTCAGCTGCTCCCGCCACGTCTCCCGGCTCCGCAGCAGCCCCTTGCGGGAGGGGGGCCGGCACAGGAAGCACAGCCAGTTTTTCACGGCCTGAACTTTCTCCGAGGTCCCGGGCCCCATCAGGGCGTCCACGCACTCGAAGCAGTAGCACCTAGAGTCAAACAGAAAGCCGCAGCGACTGAGATGACACCGCGCTGGCCGCCCACGGAAACCACGGCCCGTCTGCAGGCCCAGGGGAGCCTGGCCCCGCTTTGGAGGGGGCTCTCGGAGCCGCGTACACCCAGGCTCCTGTGAGAAGACGAAGTTGGCTGTTCGTCTGCACCCCACTGTGTGCGAGACTGTGGACCAGAGTGTGTGTGTGGGGGAGGGAGGTGGGGAAGGGGGCGGCGGTCCCTCTTACAGGAACCAAGCCATCTGCAGAAGACAGTGGACAGATTTCAGAGACCCCCCCTAAGTCACCTGCTTCCCCCACCCTGGAGCCCGGGACACAGTTAACTGAGAATCGGGGGGGGGGGGGGGGCGCCCCCACAAAGGATGGCTTTCTCCAAAGCTCTTAATTCCCACCTCACATATTTTTTCTTTTTTTTTCTTTTTTTAATATTTTTATTGATTTTTTTTTTACAGAGGAAAAGAGAGGGATAGAGAGCTAGAAACATCGATGAGAAACATCGATCAGCTGCCTCCTGCACACCCCCTACTGGGGATGTGCCCAAAACCAAGGTACATGCCCTTGACCAGAAGAATTGAATCTGGGACCCTTGAGCCCACAGGCCGACGCTCTATCCACTGAGCCACACCAGTCCGGGCTCCATCTCACACGTCTCATTTGATGTCACGCCTTGCCATATGGGAGGTGGGGTGTCAAAAGATTTGTATTTTCAGTTCTTTTTATTATTGTCGCCGCCAGGACGCAGCTGCTCCCCCAATCATTACGGAGGGGGGACACCCTGCACCCTTGGGGGCTGCTGGTCCCGGCGGGAGGAAGAGGAGGGAGGTAGGCTGGGACATGCTCATTCCTCGTTACATGCCACTTACATGCCAACGTGAGCTCCATTCATAGTCCCCTCCCCTTCAGTCCCCAGGGCTATCCTTGCATTGTGGACGTTTCCTGGGGAAATTGGCCTTCACCAGCCCCCCGGCCCCCGGTCCCCCGGCCCCCCCGGCCGGCCCCCTGGCCTCACCGGGTGCAGTCGGGGTTCTCGCACATGAGCAGCGTCTGGCCGGCGCAGCAGATGCAGCAGTAGGACTGGTAGCCGTCCTCGTCGTACATGAAGAAGTAGTCCCGGAACTTGTCCTGGGAGAGGGGAGAGGGCAAAGCAGCCAGTGACCCTCTGCTCCCCTCGGGGGCCCCCCCAGCCCCCCCCCACCCCAGGCTCCCGGCTTACCTTGCAGGGGCAGCACATCCCGCCCACGAAGAGGGGGTGCAGCGTGTGCACCTGGAAGCTCCCGCAGCAGATGCACAGCTCTAGGGGGACAGCCAAGGCAACGACACCGTCAGACGGAGCCACAGACTCGGGGACACACATTTCACAGAAGAGGCACGAGACACCCCCCCCCCCCCCAACTGAAACCACGAAGCCCAGCTTAAAGGAAAATCTAGATAACCCAGAAACCACGCCCCAGGCCCAGGGTGTGGGAAGTCCGATCAAATAATCGATCTGGCCTTTAGGCCACATCACGAGGACATTCCCTGAGCTCAGACCACATTCCGCGCGCTAAGACCCTTATCTCTCCCCTTCCTGGGATCCGGCCCGCCCAGAGAACTCTCCGCCCAGAAGAGGCCTGCCTCCAGCCCCTAACAATCTCCCCGTCCCATCCACCATCCATCCCATCTGCCATCCATCCCGGGGTGCTAGCGCCAAGGACCTAACACATTCATAATCCCTCCACACTTAGGCCTCGTGCGTTCCTCCTTCAGTGACCCCAACACCATGGCCGGCAAACTCCTTAGTCCACAGAGCCCAACATCAACAGGACAACAACTGATATTTCTTTGAGCCAAACTTTTTATAAACTCAAACTTCTTCTAACGCCACTTCTCTTCAAAATAGACACTCCCCCAGGCCGTGGTATTTTGTGGAAGAGCCACCGGCTCAAGGGGCCAAAGAGCCGCATGTGGCTCACGAGCCGCAGTTTGCCGACCACTGCCCTCACACACGGGTCAGACGGAGATCGTAGTTAAAATGCCGCGCCTGCCCAAACTCATCTACACATCCCTCTGGAAACCCGGCCGGCTTTTGTGTGCGCGCACACAAGCGGACAAGCTGATCCTGGACTGCATAGGGAAAGGCAAGGACTCCAGAATAGGCAAAGGCCAGGAGAAAACCTGTAGATTTGCGATTGCCTCATGTGGAAGGGGGAAGTGGGAAGGAATGGGGAATGGCTTGGGGCTGGGGGGGGGGGGTTGGTGGGGATGGGGGAGGGTTGGGGGTGATAAAATGCCGTAAAGTTAGACAGCGGTGCTGGTTGCACAACTCTGGGAATGCAAGAGGCTGAACTGTGCGCCTCGGATGCGGCCATGGGGGCTGGGCCCGTGGAGGGCTCGGGCCAGCGAGGCCCGCGGGCTCCCTCCTGGATGCAGGCCCGGGGGCGGGGGCGGGGGGGGGGAGGCTGCAGCCAGCGGGCCCCTCTGTCTGGGGGGCGGGCACGCGTGCGACCACTCACCTTCTATGTCTCGCCGGTTGACCTTGACTTCATAGGCAATCAGATCTGGAAAAGAAAGTTAAGTGGGGCCTTCCTTCTGCTTCCCCAAGTGCCGTGTCACCGTTGGATTGTCTGAAGCCACAGGAGCCAGCGGACCCCGCCCCCTCCCCCATCCCGACCCCATCCCTCCATCTATCTTTCCTGGAATGTTACCCACCAGGCTGGAGGGTGGGGCCCTCCTGCGCCTGCCTTAGCCTCTGATTTCGGCGTGAATATCCGAGAAGCCCGGAACCCAGGCCTGGGGTTGGCACCCCAAGTGGTGGGCCCAGCACCCAAAGGAGCCCCTCACCTCTGCAGGGCTCAGGCGAAGGGGTGGCCGACTTCTCACCGGAGGCTACCACGATGATGTCCACGCTGCACTCGGCCTCCGGGTCCATGGCTGGGGCCGCTGCCGTGGGACGCAGGAGACAGGACAGGCACAAATGGGGGCAGAAAATGGCCCCTCGGTCTCTGCCTTGGAGCCCCCGGCCCCCAGCAAGGGCGACGGGGCCCAGCACCCAGCTCAGCCCCCACCCACCTTCCACAGTGACACCCACCCCTCCCAACCCCAGGGAGAAAGGCCGTCCTGGCAGGAAGGCGGTGGTGAGTGCCCACCTTGAGAGAGAGCTCGGTGTGGCCCCTGTACCGGGTCCCTCCCCACCTCTTCTCCCCACAAAGGGAGGACCCTGGAGGGGTCCAGACCCCCGCCTCCCTCTGCACCCACCAGCAGCTGTGGGCCCCACGGCCACTCCCGGGTTCCCGCCCGCCTGCGTGTCCCCCAGATCTGCTGGACCCTCGAGGCAGGAGGAGAGGGAGAAGGAGAAAGGGCCTCACGGATTTCGCAGGGCGGCTGCCCCGGCTCCTCTTCCAGCTGCCGGGCGGGGTCGGGGTCCGGGTCCGGGTCCGGGCTGTCGGGGAGCTCCAGGCTCAGGGTCCTAGGGGAGGAGCGGGCCATGGGACCAGGGGACGGGGCCTCCCAGGAACCCGCAGGAAAGCAGGTCAGGTGGGAGGCCGGGGGGTCATTGGGTGTGGGGGCTGAGGAGCTCTAGGGGAGGGGGCGCAGGGTCCCCCCCAGACGTGCGGGGGAGGAGTGCGCAGCCTCCTGAGGGAAGGGGTGTTGGGTGAGAGGGTGAGTGGCTCCCGCAGGCAGCTTATAAGGGTGGGTGGGATAGAAGGTTCCGGAAGGGAGGAGGGGAGGCGAGGGGGGGTGGGGTTAAGTGCTCAGTGGGAGGGAAGGGGCTTGGGGGCAGGGGGAGGGGTTCTGTAAAGGGATGCTGAGCGCAGTCTGGAGTTGGGTGGCGGGTGCAGGGCTGGAGCCCAGTGGGGGAGGGGCGTGGCACTCCGGGGCGGGGCTTAGGGGGCTCAGGGCTCCGAGCGTGGGTGGGGGCAGGGCTGGGGCCGAAGGGGAAGGGAGAGAGGGAGGAGGAGAAAGGAGGAGAAAGGGCGGGGGGAGGGAGTTCCTTGGGGGCAGAGGTGAGGAAGAAAGAGCGAGGAGGCATTTACTTCGGTGGGGTGGGCCAAAAGGCACGCGGTGGGGGGCGGAGGGAGGGATTAGGGGGTCTCAGGTCCCCTTTGGGTGCCGGCTGGCCAAGCCTCGTGACTTCCCCTGACAAACACCTCTGCCAGGTGATGTAGGCCAACCTCCACCGTGACCAGTTGGGTTGACAGTGAGCGCCCAGGACGGGGTGTGATGAGAGGGCCCTTCACCTCGTGGCTTTCCTGCCTCTACCCAGGAGGAAAGCAGGAAAATTCCCGGAGAGGGACACTGGGCACACTGCCCGCCACTATTCCTCAAAACTGCAAAGAAAGGGGACAAACCTGCCGAAACCGGTTTGGCTCGGTGGATAGAGCCTTGGCCCTGCGGACTGAAGGGTCCCAGGTTCGATTCCGGTTAAGAGCATGTACGTTAGTTGCAGGCACATCCCCAGTAGGGGGTGTGCAGGAGTCAACTGATGGATGTTTCTAATTCTCTCTCTCTCTCTCTCTCTCTCTCTCTCTCTCTCTCTCTTCCTCTCTGTAAAAAATCAATAAAATATATTTTAAAAGTCGGGGACAAACACTCTGTGACAGCTAAATGTCCAGCAAGTCCTGGGGTAGAAAAAGGACTTTAGGAGAAAATGTTAGTCAGCTATGGCTTATCCATTTAGTTAATAATAATGTATCAGTATTGGTTCATTCATTGGAACAGATGTATCATGCTAATGCCAGATGTTAGTAGGGGAACCTGTGAGGTTTGTGGTAACTATGGCTTTGCAAATTTTCTGTGAATATAAAACTCCTAAAAAAATTTTTTTAAACAATGTGCAGTCTTATTTCTTTATTTTTTAAAAATATTTTTTGCCGAAATCGGTTTGGCTCAGTGGATAGAGCGTCGGCTTGTGGACTCAAGGGTCCCGGGTTCGATTCGGTCAAGGGCATGTACCTTTGTTACGGGCACGTCCCCAGTAGGGGGTGTGCAAGAGGCAGCTGATCAATGATTCTCTCTCATCCATGTTTCTAACTCTCTATCCCTCTCTCTTCCTCTCTGTAAAAAATCAATAAAAAAATATTTTTTTAAAAAAGAGTTCTGCATCCACAGGCAGCAAAATCTCAGACATATGCCAAAAGAACTTCTTCACTGATACTGCCCCTAAGGCAATGGAAGCTAAAGAGAAAATAAACAAATGGGACTACATCAAAATAAAAAGTTTTTTTCACAGCAAAAGAAACCATCAACAAAATAACAAGAAAGCCCACTGTATGGGAGAACATATTTGCAAATGATATTACTGATAAAGGTTTAATCACCAGCATCTACAAACAACTTATTCAACTCAATGAAAGGAAAATAAATGAGCCAATTAAAAAATGGGCAATGTAACTAAATAGAATCTTCTCAAAAAAAGACAGAAGGAAAGCCAAGAGGCACATGAAAACCTGCTCAAAGTCACTACTTATCCGAGAGATGCAAATCTAAACAACAATGCGATACCATCTCACACCTGTCAGAATGGCCAACATTAACAAACCAACAAACGATAAGTGTTGGCGAGGTTGTGGAGAAAAAGGAACCCTCGTGCACTGCTGGTGGGAATGCAGACTCGTACAACCACTGTGGAGAACAGTATGGAGTTTCCTCAAAAAACTGAAAATGGAACTCCCATTTGACCCAGTAATCCCACTCCTACGAATATATCCCAAGAAAATAGGAACACCAATCAGAAAAGATATATGCACCCCTATGTTCATAGCAGCACAATTTACTATAGCTAGGATTTGGAAACAGCCTAGGTGTCCATCAGCAGATGATTGGATCAAAAAACTATGGTACATCTACACAATGGAATACTATGCTGCCATAAAAAAGAAGGAATTCTCATCATTTGCAGCAACCTGGATGGAATTGAAGAACATCATGCTGAGTGAAATAAGCCAGTCAGTGAAAGAGAAACACCACATGACCTCACTCATTTATGGATAATAAAGAACATTATAAACTGATGAACCATAAGATAAATATAGCGACAGTAAAGCAACAAGCAGACTGTCTAATTACAGCAGGGAGGGGAGGGAAATATGGGGAAATAAGAGATCAACCGAAGGACTTGTACACATGCATATAAGTATAACCAATGGACACAAAACTCTGGGGAGGGAGGGAATGTTTGGGGGGGGGGCAATGGTAATATATATACACAGATAATAATTTAATAAAAAATAAATTAAAAATAAAATAAAAATAAAAAAGAGTTCTAAGCTCTGCCTAGAACATTTTAAAAATAATAAAAAATTATATATATATATATATATAATTGACTTTACAGACAGGAAGGGAGAGAGTTAGAGGTAGAAACAGATGAGAGAGAATCATCAATCAGCTGCCTTCTGCACACCTCCCACTGGGGATGTGACTGCAACCAAAGTACATGCCCTTGACAGAATCGAACCCGGGACCCTTGAGTACACAGGCCAATGCCCTATCCACTGAGCCAAACCGGTCAGGGCGATGTACAGTATTATTAACTCTAGTCACCATGCTGTATATTACAGCCCCAAGACTTATTCTATACCTGGAAGTTTGTACCCTTTGACCTCCTTTATCCATTTTACATTCTCCCCCTTGTCTGTTCTTCAGTAGACTGAGGTCAGGGTTTTTTGTTTGTTTGTTTTTTAAGGTTCCACATATAAGTGAGATCATAGGGTATTTGTCTTTCTGTCTGACCTCTTGTATCCATACGTACCATAATTTCTTTATCCATTCATCCATCTGTGGACATTTAGGTTGTTTCCATCTCTTGGAGGCTGTACCTAATGCTGCAATGAATATGGGGGTGCAGATATCTTTTCCCGTTAGTGCTTTCGGTTTCTTCGGATAATTATCCAGAAGTGGAATGCTGGGTCCCATGGTAGTTCTATTTTTAGTGTTTGAGGAATCTCCATATCTTTACCCACAGTGACTGCACCAACCTATATTCTCAGTAGCAGTGCGTGAGGGTTCCTTTTCTCCACATCCTTGCCAACACTTACTTCTTGACTTTTTTGGGTAGTAGCCCTTCTGATTAGTGTGAGGTGAGAGCTCCTTGTGGTTTTGATTTGCATTTCCCTGATGGTGAGTGAGGTTGAGCATCTTTTCATGTGCCTGTTGGCATCTGTATATCTTCTTTGAAAAAAATGTCTATTTACATTTTCTGCTTATTTTTAATTGGATTTTCCCCATGAGTCCTTTATATATTTTGGATATTAGCTTCTTATCACCTCTATTATTTGTAAATATCTTCTCTCACTCATTTTGTTTCATATACGTGTTTGTTCATTTCTGGGTTCTCTATTCTGTTCCACTAATCTGCCTCTGCTCTTACGCCAATGTCACGCTGTTGTAACCACCAAAGCTTTGTAAGGTAGTTTGAAATGAGGGGGTGTGATGCCTCCAGCTTTGTTCTTCTTTCTTAAGATTGCTGTGGCTATTTGGGGTTTTTTGTGGTTCCATACAAATTTTAGGATGGTTTTTCCTATTTCTGTGAAGAATGTCATTGGAATTTTGACAGAGGTTGCACTGAACCTGCAGATTGTTTTGGATAGTATGGATGCTTATAACAATATTAACTCTTTCAACCCATAAATATATTTAACATATACTATATATATAATACATATTAAATACATACTATACTTAATGTATGATATAATATATATAAATTATTTAGAACATATAGTCAAGTTAATTCACTATTTTTTAAAAGTGGAGGGAAGAGAATTTTTTTTTGTAAGAGTTTACTTGAGCCAAACTGAGGACATATGCCAGTGAGCAGTATCCCAGATGCTCTGGAGAATACGTTTTGCAGGTTTCTTTTTTCTTGATCAACTTTTTTATTCATTATTTTTGAATTGTTTTTAAATTTTCAATTATGGTTGACATACATTATTATGTATACCCAGCGATTAGACACTTAGTTATGTCCATAACTAATAACTAAGTGGTCATTCTGATAAATCTCACACCCACCTGGCTCCATGCATAGTTACTACAATATCAATGACTATATGCCCTGTGCTGTACTTGAACATCCCCATGACTATTCTGTAACCACCAATTTGTATTTCTTAATCACTTCAGGTTCTACACTTACCCTCCCCGCCCCCCCCCCCCCCAACCCTCCTGCTATCTGGCAACTGTCAAAATGCTCTCGATGAGTCTGTTTCTGCTCTGCTTGGGTATGTGTTTTGCTTTTTAGATTCAACTATTGATAGATGTGTGTGTATTGCCATTTTAATGCTCATACTCGTCGTCTTCTTCCCTTTTTCTTCTTCTTCTAGACCCTCTAAGATTTCATATGATATTGGTTTGGTGGTAATGATCTCCTTTAGTTTTTCCTTGTCTGGGAAGGTCTTTGTCCTTTGATTCTAAATGATTGCTTTGCTGAGTAGAGTAATCTAGTTTGTAGCTCCTTGCTTTTCATCACTTTGAATATTTTGTGTCACTCCCTTCTGACCAGCTGGTTTCTGTTGAGAAATCATCTGACAGTCTGATGGGAGCTCCCTTGTAGGTAACTAACTGCTTTTCTGTTGCTGCTTTTAAGATGCTCTCTTTGTCCTTTTTTTTTTTTTTTTTTTTTTTTTGCATTTTAAGTAGGATGTGTCTTGGTGTGGGCCACTTTGAGTTCATCTTGTTTGGGACTCTGTGCTTCCTAGACTTGTATATCTATTTCTTTCACCAGGTTAGGGAATTTTTCTGTCATTTTTTTTTCAAACATGTTTTCAATTTCTTGCTCTCTCTCTCTTCTTCCAGCACCCCCATCATGCAAGTATTGGTACACTTGGAGTTGTCCCAGAGGCTCTTTACACTATTCTTGTTTTCTTTTCTTTTTATAGTTTTTATTCTTTTTGCTGTCCTGATTGAGTGGTTTTGTTTTTTTCTTTTTTCACTTCTTTATATTCCAAATTGCTGATTTGGATCTCAGCTTCATCTCCTCAACTGTTGATTCCCTGTAGATTATGCTTCGTTTCAGTTAGTGTGTCCTTTATTTCTAACTGGTCCTTTTTATGCTGTTGAAGTTCTCACTAAGTTCAGCGAGCATCCTTATAACCAGCGTTTGAACGCTGCATCTCATAGATTGCTTGCTCCATTTTGTTTAGTTCCTTTTCTAGAGTTTTATTCTCTTCTTTCATTTGGGACATACTTCTTTGTTTCCTCCTTTGGCAGCCTCCCTGTGTTTGTTTCTGTGCATTGGGTAGAGCTGCTAGGTCTCCCAGGCTTGGTAGAGTGGCCTAATGTCACAGGTGTTCTGTAGGGTCCAGTGGCACAGCCTTTCTAATCACCCAAGCTGGGCCCCCAATGTGCACACACACCCCACCCCATGTGGACTGTGTACACCCTCCTCTTGTAGTTGAAACTTGATTGCTGTTGGCATATCAATGGGAGAGACTTACCTGTAGGCTAATGAGCTGCCAGGACTGGCTGTGACCACTGACCCCTGTGGAGGATCAGCTGTGTAGGGGCCCACCCCACAGAGCGGGACTTGCTTCATTGGGGCTCTGGCACTCTCTGAGGCCACCCCGTGAGTGTGTCGTTTGTAGAGGAGGATGGGTGGTGACACTTGGACATGGTCTGAAGCTGCCCACTGCGTGTGCTGGCTCTGGGCAGGCCCCAGCCAGACCCCAGCTGCCCTGTGATTCTGCTCTTTGTTTCGAGTCCTGTGTTTCTGCTCCAGGCTTTTCTGGGTGCCAACTATTTGTGGCTTGTTTTGTCTTTAGCCCCCTTGGCAGTGGGAGCTCCTGCTACAATCCTGGTGCTGACCGAGCCACATGTGATGGAGAGATGGGTGAACTCCCAGTGCCCTCCTGCCTGACCCCAGGGCTCTGGGGGAAGGGCCTGGTAGCCGAGAGGCCGCTGAGGGCCAAGGCTGGAGGGAAAGCTCCATGCTGGAGGCTGACCTGGTAGAAGGAAGAGGTGGGCTGATGGGTTGCTGGTTCAATTCTTGGTTTTGGGCACATGCCTGGGTTTTGGGCTCCTCCCCAATGGGGGGTGTGCAGGAGGCAGCCGATCGATGTATAGCTCTCATATCGATGTTTCTCTCTTCTTCCTTCCTCTCTCTCTCTAAAAATCAATAAACTATTTTTAAAAAATAAGAAGAAGTAGAGTCAGCAGTCTTGGAGCCGCACGGGGTTGGTGGTACCCGAGGGCACACCAGACTTGCAGGAAAAGCATATCCCGGAGGAAGCTGAGGCATGACCGCTCGAGAGCCAGCCTTCCATGTGCAGTTTTCCTCTGATAGTTCCTGGGCACTGTTGCCACGGCGATAGTGACTGAACGTGTCATTATCTATCCACCCAATAGTAAGGGAAGCTTTGCAGTTGAGATATTGTTTGACAGATGGAGTGGCTTCTGTTGGACACTAAGTACTGCTACAAATGAAAAAAAAAATAGAATTTAAGAACTAATTAATTTAAGAGCTGATTTATTAAATTAATTTTACTGTGATAATATATGCATGACATAAAATTAGCCGTTTTGACCATTTGAAAGTTTAAAATTCAGTAATAATTGGTACACCACAATGTTGTGTAACCATCACTACTATTTCCAAAATGTTTTCATCACCCCAATGGAAACCCCCTACTCATTAAGCAGCCCCCTCTTTCCCCCACCTCCCAGCTCCAGGAAACCAATAATCAGCTTTCTCTCTCTGGATTTGCTTCTTCTGGGCATTTCATATGAATGGGATCATATAATAGGTTACCTTTATGTCGGACTCACTTCATTTAGCATAATGTTTCCAGGTTCACCCATGTTGTAGCATATGTTAGAATTTCATCTCTTTTTTGGCTGAATATATTCTATTGCATGGTTGGGCCACATTCTACTTAACCATCCTCCTGTAGATGGACATTTGGGTTGTTTTCTCCCTACACACACACACTCACACTCACTCACACACACACACTCACACACACTCACACACACACTCACACACACACTCACACACATACACACACACTCACTCACACACTCATACACTCACACACTCATACACTCACACACACTCACACACACTCACACACACACACACTCACACACACTCACACACACTCTCACTCACACACTCACACATACACACATCCTTTCGGCTGCTCTGATGGTGCTGCTGTGAACATGCATGCACATGTTTTTACATGCTTCCAATTCTTTGGGGTGTACACTAGGGAGTGGGATTGCTGGGTCACAGGGTAGCTCTATGCTAACTTCCTGAGGAACTTGCAGGGGAGGACAGAGGCCTAGAGGTGGTCTGCCAAGCAGCAGGCATGTCGCTGCACCCAGGGCCTCGTGGAGAAACTGAGGCTCGGCCCCACTGAGGCAGTGACCCTGGCTCCAGGCTCCTCTCCCCTGTGTGGGTCACGCAGGCCACCCTCACGCTTGCCGCCCCAGGTCACCTGCAGGAAGGGGTTGTCAGGGAACCCCCCGCGTGGTGGAAAGTCCAGAATTCTACAAGAGTCTCTGCTAATCTCCAACCATGTGGCTGGGTGACGCCCGCATGGGGCAGGCTGGGCTGGAGGGCACAGGTGCACCTGCAAGGGGTTCGTGGCTTTCAAAAAGTGCAGTGAGGCCGAAACCGGTTTGGCTCAGTGGATAGAGCGTTGGCCTTCAGACTCAAGGGTCCCAGGTTCGATTCCGGTCAAGGGCATGTGCCTTGGTTGGGGGCACATCCCCGGTGGGGGTGTGTGCAAGAAGCAGCTGATCGATGTTTCTGACTTTCTATCCATGTCCCTTCCTCTCTGTAAAAAATCAATAAAATAAAAATAATAATTTAAAAAAAGTGAAGTGAGGACAGTTTTTAGTTCCTTTGAAACCATTGTGTGACGGCTCAGGGTCCCCCAGCCAACTGGGGTGGGGTGCAGGGTGACCTCGGAGGAGGAGGATGCTCAAACGAGAGGGGTGCTGAGCTCCTGGAGGCAATGCTCCAGGGTCACCCCGAAAGCCTCAGTTCCGGGCGCCCCTGCGTGTTAGATGTGACATGAGTGGCTTTGCTTTCTTTCCTGAGACCAGGGGCCCGCGTGAGTGAGGGGCCTGGGGCCTGGGAGCGCTGACCCAGAAGCTTCCTTGGCCAAGAAAAGAAAGGCCCACGGTCTGCGGGCAGGTGCAGAGCTGGGCTGGCGGGCGCGTAGTACTGGGTTACAGGGAGGTTTCCCGGCCAGGCGCACCCCCAGCCCCCGCCGCCCCCCCAGCTCCCCTGGAAGCTCCCGGGCCCTGATTGGCCTGGGGCCGCGCGGCCTTTGCTCTTTCCCGGGCGCCGCCGGTATATCAGGGGCCGCTCGGCCCCGCGGAGGGAGGGAGGCGCCCGGCGGGGCTGGCAGAGCGGGAGGCAGGCTCGGCCCGGTCGGCCCCAGGCCCGAGGGCACCCCGAGGCCGCGGGACCCCAGCCCCGGAGAGGGCCCCCGGTCCGGGCGGCAGGATGGCCGGCGAGGCCCGGGGCGGCGGCGGCGGGGACGGGGCGCTGCGCCGCCTGCTGAGGCTGCACCGCACCGACATCGCCGTGGCCGTGGACAGCGCCTTCCCGCTGCTGCACGCGCTGGCCGACCACGACGTGGTCCCCGAGGACAAGTTCCAGGTGAGCCGGGACCCCACACACCCCAGGCCCCAGGCCCCGCCCAGGAGCCGGAACGCGGAGATGGGGGGGACCCAGACGGATCCGCCCGGCCCTCCCGCTTCCGTGCGCCGCCCTCAAGGCCCCCAGCACCCCGCGCCCCGCCCACGAGCGGATGGACAGCCCCCCGGACCAGTGAGAGGACGGCTCCTGCCCCCCCATCCCCCCTTACCCATGCCCTCTCCTCCAGCCCCAGTCACCAGCCTGGGGGGCGGTATCCAGGGCAAATTCCAGATGTGCCCCCAACGCAGATCCCCGACCCCCTCCCAGCCCTCCCCAAGCCTACGTCCAAGCCTATGTCCAAGCCAGGAGCAGGGCCCTAAGATGACCTCCAAGCAGCCCCCCTCACACCGGCGCCCCACGCCTTCCTCAAGCTGCCCCGGCCGGGAGTGAGCTGGTGCCAGTCTCTCCCGCAGACCCCTCTGGTTGGCATCCGCCCCCCGGTGGAGGCGGGAGGAGGGTGCTGGGGAGCACAGAAGGGCCCCCACTCTCCCCGCTCTGGCCTCAGGAGACGCTGCGGCTGAAGGAGAAGGAGGGCTGCCCGCAGGCCTTCCACGCGCTGCTCTCCTGGCTGCTGACCCAAGACTCCGCCGTCATCCTGGACTTCTGGAGGGTCCTCTTCAAGGACTACAACCTGGAGAGATACGCCCGGCTGCAGCCCGTGCTGGACAGCTTCCCCAAAGGTGGGGCCTGGGGGGTCAGCCTCCCTGGTGGGGCGGGGCCTGGGGGTCTGGGGGTCATCCTCCCTCCCTAGCTGGGGCCTGGGGGTCTGGGGGTCAGCCTCCCTGGCTGGGGGCCGGGGTCTGGGGGTCTGGGGGTCAGCCTCCTTGGGGGGGGGTGCCTGGAGTCCTGTCGCTGAGCCCCAATGGGACTGTAAGTGGGAAAAAGTTGGGAGGGGGGTTGTTAGGGAGACTCTGGACATCACCTAGGACAGTGTTTCCCAAACTTTTGATATATGTGTACCCCTTCTATTATTTTAGTAATGCTGAGTACCCCTCGTCAAAAAAATGGATGCATTTTAATAACAATCAAAATATATTTATTTTTTCTTTTTTGGTACATACACAAAATAATAATAAATGAAAAATGAAAATTATTCATAATAAAATATAAATAACAGTTATATTATAGATAACATTTATTTGCACACCGGACCATCTCACGCCTCACAAGACTGCCTTGACTTGACTCATGAGAACGTAGAGTTAGGCGCAGCTAAGCACGGTGCAGTGCATATGCCCACCAAACTCCGGTGCAACGCGTACCCCCACCAGACTCTTCCCGTCCCCCCGGGGGTACGCGTACCGCACTTTGGGAAGCACTGACCCAGGACAGCCCTGAGTTCCAGGGGGAAAGGCCCGGCCTCGCCCGCCTTGCCCAGAGGTCAGTTCTGGGCTTGAGGCCTCCGCCCACGCCCGCCCCGCAGACGTGGACCTCAGCCAGCCCCGGAGGGCGAGGAAGCCCCCGGCCGGCCCCAAGGCCCCGGCGCCGCCGCCCAGACCCCCCGCCAAGAGGAAGGCCCCGGAGGAGCCCCGGGGAGCCCCGCCCGCAGCCCCGTCCCCCAGGCGCGCCTCCAGCCCAGGTACCAGTCCCCGGAGCAGTTCTGGCACAGATCCCCCGGAGGCCGGCCCCCGGCCCCCCACACCGTCTCCCCGGCTGCTCTGGGGGCGTCTGTCCCTCCTGAGCAGCAGAAGCCAGCCTGGGGGGGCAGCGGGGGTCCCTCTAGGTGCGGTGGGCACACTGCCGGGGGCCCAGTGCCAGGAAGCAGCAGGCGGGTGGCACATCCTTTTCACTGATGTGAACGCCAGAGCCCTGTGAAGCCAGGGGGCCCGCGGGAGCCGGAAGACCACCCCCGCCCACCCTCACCGGAGCTCCCCGCCCCGCCCGCCCGCCGCAGCTCCCCCCGCAGGCCCCCAGGGGAAGGCCAAGCACCCGAAGAAGCAGGACGGCGGCCCAGAGCCGCAGGGCCTCCCGCGGGGCAACGGTGAGCAGGCCCAGGGGCGGGGGTCCAGCAGGTGGACAGGGGAGGGGGCTGTCCTCTGGGACCTGTCCTGGGACCTGGGACCGTGGCATCTCACCCCAAAGCCACACCCAGGAGAGAGGGCGCGCCTCGGGCTACCCGCCTGTGCCCGTCGTGCCGGGCAGCTCTCCCTGCCTCCTCAGAGAAGCCCCCCTGGTCCTTTGGCTGGATTCAGCCTGTCTCCCCATCTGCCCAGGACACGGCCCAGAGGCCCTCTGTGGTCACCTGCTGCCTGCCTCCCAGCACCACCCGGGGCCATGCTCCTGCCTGCCCCCATGTCCAGTTGGCACATGTACACACACACACTCTGCTCTGACACAGGGGCTGTGTGCGTGTGTGTGTGTGTGTGTGTGTGTGTGTGTGTGTGTGTGTGTGTGGAGGGGCTGGGCCCCCTCCCAGGCCTGCCCCGAGCGGAAGGAGAGAAGGCTTCTGCCGCCAGGGTGCCTCTTGCTCCCCACTGCCCGCGTGGAGGCGGTGCTCAGGGCCGTCTTCTCAGTGGGTGACCCCGCCTGGTGCTCCCTCCCCAGGAATTCAGACGATGTCCGCTTCGGTCCAGAGAGCCGTGGCCGTGTCGTCTGGGGACGTCCCGGGAGCCTGCGGGGCGGTGGAGGGCATCCTCATCCAGCAGGTGTTTGAGTCAGGTAGTCGGTGCTGGCCCCGAGAGCCACGTCCCCCCTTCGCTCTCCGGCGGCCCCCGCGCAGGCAGGCTGTGGACAAGGCACCAGCGCCCTCCGAGGGGTTCTGGCTTTGGGAGGGTGGGAGGCCCGGCTCCCCGAGATCGGGGGCAGAGAGGGGACTCCTCAACAAGCATGTGTACACCTTCTGCGAGGCCAGCGGTCCAGGGCCACACCCTGGGCCACCCCCCTCCGCTCGGACGGGCCTCTTCAGGACCACGGGCTCGCGTCCTCGAACGTCCTCGGCCTGTAAGCCTGAGGTCTTCGGGAGCCTGTGCTGCTCACCCCTCTGGGGAGGGCTGCACCCCTTCTCTGCCCCCCTTACCCCATCCGCTGTGCCGGGCACCGGCAGAGGACACAAGGACAGCCGGCCCAGCTGGCCCCTCGGAGCTGCCGGAGGCCCTGGTCTCTCACGGGGAGGACCCCAGGACCCGGCAGGAGTTTCTCAGGGCTCTTGTGCCCCATCGCCGCTACCTGGGTGGCGTCAAGCACCAGAAACTCCAAACTCTCCGTGTCTGCAAAGCCACTCTCGAGGAGGCTGGAGGGCAGAAGCCTCTCCCAGATCCTCCTTCCCTGGGACCTGGAACACACTGGCTCCCTGGTCCCTGGCTCCCCGGCTCCCCGGTTCCCCGGCTCTCTGGCTCCTGGCTTGGCGCCTGGTCAGCCCCAGCCTCCACCTCCGTTGTCACGGGGCCTCCTCCCCGTCTCTCTCTGTGTCCTCTCCTCTTCTCACAAGGACACCAGTCGCTGGACACAGGATCCACGCAAGCCCATTTTAACTAATTACATCTGCAAAGACCCTGCTTTCAAATGAGGTCCCGTACCCACATTCCCAGGACATGGATTTGGGGACACACAATTCAGTCCCCAGCAGAGACCCCTCCTGAGGGGGGCGGGTGGGGGAGGAGGAGCACCCAGCTGCAGAGCGCCGGCCTCTGCCACCTGCTGGCCCCGGCGGGGCCTGCATGCAGGGAGCAGGGCCACCTGGGCGGGCGGCCGGCCAGTCAGCTTCTCCCCGCAGGTGGCACCCAGAAGTGCATCCAGGTTGGCGGCGTTTACACTCCCAGCAAGTTTGAAGACCCCGGCGGGGGGAAGAGCAAAGCCCGCAGCGGCGGCAGCAGCAGCGGCCTGAAGACCCTGGTCCGAGCCAAGGGCCCCCCGGTCGCGGCCCCGGTAAGCGCTGCCCCAGCCCCGTGGCTCCGCCTCCAGGACACACAGTGGCTGCGGGGGTTCCGCCCTGGCTGCTCCCCTGTTGGTGACCCCGTCTCTCCCTGGCAGGCTGGAGAGGACCCGAGAGCAGGCCAGCAGAACAGGGTCCCGGCCCCCCTCCCCCTCCCCAGCGAGCCCCAGCTCCACCAGGTAACTCCCAGACGTGGCGGGGTGTGTGTGTGTGTGTGTGTGTGTGTGTGTGTGTGTGTGTGCTCTCACCCCCATGACGCCAGGGCTTGCCACTTGGCCAGGGCAGCTCATTCGGCGACGGCAGGGGGGCTCTTGTTTTCAATAGTGTCTTCTTTCTGATAACACACAACGGTGAAAATTCAAATAAGCCAGAGACAGTGAGTCCTGCCGGGCTTTTAAAAATGTTTGGTCCCGAGGCCAGCTGCCCCTCGCCTCCAAACTGGCCCATGGATGGTGGTTGCCCCTCCTGGGAGCCAGGGACTCGAGTGCCAAGCACACCTTTGGGCTCCCGGCAGTGTTTCTTTCTTTCTTTTTTTTTAAAAAAAATATATTTTATTGATTTTTTTACAGAGATGAAAGGAGAGGGACAGAGAGCTAGAAACACTGATGAGAGAGAAACATTGACCAGCTGCCTCCTGCACACCCCCTATCGGGGATGTGCCCGCAACCAATGTATGTGCCCTTGACCGGAATCGAACCTGGGGCCCTTCAGTCCACAGGCTGACGCTCTACCCACTGAGCCAAACCGGTTTCGGCCTGGCAGCGTTTCTTACTGAGACAGAACGAGTCCCAGACCCCGGCCCCTCCACACCAGGCCTGTCTGGGCCCGGGATCCAGCAGGACCCATGCCCGCTCTGGGCTGGCAGGTCTGGGAGGATTGTGACAATGAGAAGGATTGTCACTGCCGTGCATGGCTGCCAGCCTGGCAGCTCAGGGGCTTCTGGAGGAGGCGGCACCCAGGAGGGCATCATGGGCACATGCAGACTGGAGGCCTCAGGGAGAGGGGCCATCAGGTGCCTGGGGCGAACAGGAACACCCCTTGGCTTACTGCTCCTTGCCCCGTGAGGAAGGGCCAGCATGGGGTGGGCGTGCAGCCTGGGACCCCCGGAGCACAGGTGCCTGGCAGAAACCCGCTTTCGAAGGGTTCTTCCCAAGAGATGGATGTGGCAGGGGGGGACTAGAGTCTCAGAGCTGGAAGGGGCCGTGGGCAGGCCCGGAGCAGGCATTGGCCAGCGGCGGAGCGGGCCGGGGGGCCGGGCCTGTCCACCAGAGGATGGGTCTCTTTCCGGCCAGAAGAACGAGGACGAGTGTGCCGTGTGCCGGGACGGCGGGGAGCTCATCTGCTGTGACGGCTGCCCCCGGGCCTTCCACCTGGCCTGCCTGTCCCCGCCGCTCCAGGAGATCCCCAGGTGAGCCCGGCCACCCCCACCCCACCCCCACCCCCACCCGGCTCCACAGCCACCTCCACCCACCGGCCCTGAGTGGGAGGCCTCCCGACGCCTCTCCGTTCCACGGGCGGGGGGTGAGGCCCACCTTCAGGGTGGCCTTGGCTCAGGTCACGGGGCAGTGGGGCCCTGGGCTGCTCCCACCCCACCTCCCTCTCACTGTCCCCAGCCGCCTGGCCAGCCTGGCCAGCCTGGCCAGCGGGGCGCTGAGGGTGGGGAAGCAGAATGGATGCCGGAAGCAAGGAGTGGCCAGCCTGTCCCATCCCACTCTGCACTCCCCGGCAAACTCCCACGAGCAGCTGACCCCTCCACCCCCAGGTGAAGTCGGGTCACAGAGCTGCACCCCAAGGGCTGGTCTACCTCCTGGTGCTCCCTGCCCAGCCACCAGGAGAGCCTCGCCCTCTGGCACCCGTGATCACAGGTCATGTGGTCTGCGAGGAGGGCTAGGAGGAGTTGTAGCCCCGGCTCTGCCCCTGCTCGCTGTGTGACCTTGACCGGGTCACCATCTCTCTGAGCTTCTAAACAGGGGGGCTCGGCCCAGGCCACTGTCCAGCTCCCCCACCCCGGACACCGACTGTCGGTCGTTCTTCCATCCTGTTCCTTCCTGCCCCTAACCACGTGGTGGGTCCAGCGTATAAACACCCGCCAGGGAGACCCCACCTGCAGGCCAAGCCCCAGACAACAGGCGCAGGCTGTGGGGGGCTGTTTCTCTGTTTTCCGCCACCCGCACGGAAAGCCACAGGTTCCTGAGTGGAGGAGCTGGGGATTAAGAAATTAAAGAAAAAAAGAGAGACCAAGACACAGAAATAGATTCAAGCTGGGACCTGGGCTGGGGGGTTGCCACTCTGAGGGAGAAGCAGTCACACCCACCACAGACAACACGGCCCATTTATTGATTTCCAGAGGGGGGTTATGGTCAAAGGAGTTTTGGGTGTGCCCAGGTCCTATTCATTCCCTCACTCCTGGGATTTAGCATATCAAGGCCTGGGTGAGTTAAGTTCCCATTCCTTCCTCATTCCAAGCACCTGGATAAAGATAAGAAATCTGTACCGATAACTGTCTCTCACATTTTGGGGGGCTGTTTCCGGGGATGGCCACGCCGGTCACCTCGGACCCAGCTGACATTAATTTAAAGGTCACCCACGTGCGTTCCCAAGGGGCCCTCCACAACAGGCGGCTGCAGGTGTGGGTGCTGGGCATCTTGGGGCTCATCGGAGAAGTACCGGGGGGACACTGACCCTGTGGGTGAGGTCCGTCCCACCAGGGGCACACATTGGGCCTCCTCGGCTCTCCTGAGGACTGGTGGGGCGGGCCCTTCCACCGGGGCTCTGCCCACTTCCTGTCTTGGGTCCCCCGTCTGTAAAAGGGAAGGGTGACTTGGAGGAGCCCCCAGGCCTCCCTGAGCTTTGGGGCTGGGAAGCCACCAAGCCTTCTCCTCGTTCTGCATGCCTCCGGCGGTGACCCCGTGAGCAGCGGTACGTGGCGGTGCTCCAGCTGCCTCCGGGGAAGAGCCCCGCCGGACCTGCCTGGGGCCAAGGAGCCACCTGCGGAGACCCTGGTGAGCTCGGGCCTCCGGCCTCCTGCAGGCCTTGCCCGAGGGCCCCTCCTGGGGTCGGGTCGGGCCTGCCCAGCCACCTGCGGAGACCCTGTCCTCCTGCAGGCCTTGCCCGCGGGCCCCGCCTGGGGTCGGGCTTGCCCAGCCGTTGAACCACGTGCCCCCACCCTGGCCTGGCCACGTCCATTCAACTTTCTTTTTTAAAACATTTCTTTATTGATTAAGGTATCAGATTTGTCCTCATCTGCCCCATTCCCATCCCAAACCCCTCCCCACACATGCCCCCACCCTCCTGTTGTCCGTGACCACGGGTTAGGCTTATATGCATGCATACAAGTCTTTTGGTTGATCTCTTCTCTCTCCCTATCACCCACCCCCCACCCCGCCCCATTCAACTTTCTATATCAGGGCCGGAGGGGTGTCAGCTGCTGGGCCGCTGCCCTCACAGTGGCCCCCGTTTCTCAGTGCTTGAACTGGGGTGCCTCGGCTCTGTCAGCCCAGCACAAGGGATGTGCTTTGACCACTGATAATGCTCACCCCAAAACGTTTTCGTGTCTGATGCAGCAAAGACATGAAGGCTATGACACAGGCCTGGATGTAGATGGGGTGTCTACCTTTGGGCACCCCACCTTCAGATGGGGAAAGGGCGAAGGGTAGAGGGCCACAGAGCTGGGGGCACCCCGGCCTCTCTGACCCACGTGGCATGGCTTCCACACCAGCCCCAGTCCCCAGCTGTCACTGACGCCCCGGGTGGCGCTGGGCAGGTCGCTGCACCCCCTCTGAGCCCCGGGCCCCTGGTTCCAGGTCATCCTGGGACCGCGGTCCTCGGGAGAGGAGGTGAAGGGTCCGCTCAGGGAGCCCCCCGTTGGGGTGGACACTGCTGTCGCCTACAAGCACCTGCTGAACCCACCGTCCGGGGCCCCCCTGCCCATCCTGGACCCCTCGGCCCTCCGCCCCCTGCTCGGTGTGGGCCCTGAGGGGCAGCAGGTGAGGGCCAGGGCCCCGGGGTCTGGTGTTGCCTTGGGGGTGCACAGGGCTGGCAGGAAGTGACTCACAGGGGAAAGTGGAGGGGAAAGTGGGCAGGAGTCTAAAGGGTTAGGAGTCAGGGCTGGGGGTGGGGTGGGGAGGGGCTCTGCCAGGAGCAGCCAGATGGACCATGGGAAGGGCAGGTGGGAGAAGCTGGAAGGAGGCATAGGGGGTGGGTGCTGTGGGAGGGCACCCAGAACGGGGGGGGGGGGCCTCTGGAGGGGCTAGGGGAGAGGATTCCGGGGGGGAGGGGAGAGGATTCCCAGGGACGAGGCATCCTTATTGCTCCTGAAACACCCAGCCCTGAAAGAGGCCGGACAGCACCAGGGGCTGGGATGGCATTTGGGGGAGTCCCCACGAACCCCAGCCCTCCATGCCTCCTTTGGAGAGTGCCATTTCAGAGACCCCTAGACCGGCCCGGAAGGGGCCCGGGCGCACCAAGGAGGAGCGAGGTGGGGGCGCCCGGGTTCTCCGGGCTGCAGCCCACAGGTGCAGGGCACCCTCCCTCGGGGGCCGGGACCCCAAACCACCCCTCCGTCCGCAGGGCCCGGCGCCCGGCGCGCGGTGCGGGGTGTGCGGGGACGGCGCGGACGCGCTGCGGTGCGCGCACTGCGCCGCCGCCTTCCACTGGCGCTGCCACTTCCCCGCCGGCGCCCGGCCTGGGTGAGTGCGGCGCCCGGGGCGGGGGGGGGGGAGGGTGGGGGCGCACCCAGCGGGTCCCCCCGCACCCCGCCAGCCCCGGCCGAGCCCCGGCCGCCCGCAGCCCGTCCTCGCCCCGCGCAGGGCCGTCCCGCGCTGCCGATCCTGCTCCGGAGACCCCGGCCCGGCCCCCGGGGAGGGCGCGCCCGCCCCGAGCCCCGCGCGCCCGGCTCCCGGGCCCGCCAAGGTGAGCGCGCCCCGGGGGGAGGGGGTCCCGTGGGGGGAGGGGACCCCGGGAAAAGGGGACCCCGGAAGAGGGCCCCGCGGGGTTGAGGGGTGAAGGGAGAGCCGCTGGGGGAGAAGCTCTGGCCCCGATTTCGCGAGTTTTCCTCCTTACTTCCACGCAGTGGCTTTGTTTCAAGGGACCCCTTTTGGGTAACTTACATCTATTGGGAAAGGAAGCCCCCCTAAGCCGTGGTCCCAGGTTGGGTCACTCTGTGCCCGGAGCTCCCTGGCCCCGTGCCCTTCCCCCAGCCCGGGAGTGCCGGGGGGCGGGGGGGGGGAATGGGGTGAGGGGCCAGCGGAAAGGGGACCCCACGGTGGGGTGAGCGTGCACACGCGATGACCTAGGATGAACCACCCGTGCAACCACCTCCCCCCCCCCCTCCACAAAGGAAGTCCAAACTTGTTGAGCATTTTAAAAAAATATTTTTTTATTGATTGCAGAGAGGAAGGGAGAGGGAGAGAGAGAGAGAGAGAGAAAGAGAAGCATCAATGATAAGAGAGAACCACTGATTGGCTGTCTCCTGCACATTCCACACTGGGGGTGCCGCCCCAACCCCCACCCCCTGCCCCCATGTGTCCTGACCAGAATCGAACCCTGACCTCCTGGTTTATAGGTCGATCGATGTTCAACCACTGAGTCATACGGGCCTGGCTAGAGCATTTTTTAAAAAGCATTTTTAAATTTTTTAAAATCACGCCCCACACTGGGGATCGAGTCCACAACCCAGGCCTGTGCCCTTGACCAGACTTGAACCCGGGACTTTTCAGTCCACAGGCCGACTGAGCCAAACCAGCTAGGGCTGTAGAGACATGTAAAAATTTATCTGGCTCAACAGACGAGAAGAATGCTCCACGGGATAAAGTGTGCAGTTTCTTCTCTTCACGGAGGTTCAGGAGGGGCCGCAGGGAGGCCAGAAACAGTGGATGGGGTTGGTTTAAGGCCGAGGTCGGCAAACTTTGGCTCGCCAGCCACATGCGGCTCTTTGGCCCCTTGAGTGTGGCTCTTCCACAACATACCACTGCCCGGGCGAGTCTATTTTGAAGAAGGGGCGACAGAAGAAGTTTAAGTTTAAAAAATGTGGCCCTCAAAAGAAATTTCAGTCGTCGTCCTGTTGGCATTTGGCTCTGTGGACCGATGAGTTTGCCGACCACTGGTTTAAGGCAAAGAAAAGCCTTTCCCTAAAGAAGCTCTGTGCCTCTGACTATCCACTACGACCTGCCGGGTTAGGTGGGAGTTCATGGTCAGCTCGCCCTCTGAGGAACTTTCCATGGAACCCCGTTTCCATGCACACCCCACTCCTCCAGCAGCCCTGGTGGGACCCTTCCCAGCCCCTTCCTGCCGCCGGGAGTCCGTGGGGAGAAGTAACTCTCCACCCTCATTTGTCCAGCAGCCGAGCAGCAGTCTGGGGCTCCCTCAGAATCTTGGGGATCCCGTTGCCCCCCAGCCTGGAGCCCCCAGAGGGTGGCGCCTCTTGCCCTAGCTGCCCCATGCAGAGGCCTCCCTGACCACATCCCTGGCCCGGAGGAATCGGGGGGCCCCAGAGGTCCTGCCCGCATCCAGGCCCCTACAGCGTCCAGGCCGGCCCAGGAAGGGGCTCTGGGACCCCCCCGCGGGGCTCACAGCTGCCGGGTCCCCACCCGTCTGCTCAGGGTGTGCCCAGGCCAGCTCACTGCCTCCGGGCAGGTTTGGGGGGTGGGTCTCCCAGGAGGGGACGCCTCCCTCCAGAATAAGCTTCCTTTATTGAGACCCGGGTTCTTTCCTCTTTAACACCAAAGGCCGCCTTCTTTTCATTGTGATGTAAAATGTCCTGCCATTTTGGAGTCAAAAGTTGCGGCTCCCTTGGCCCCAGACCATTTCCTGAAGGCTCCTGCACTCCGCGGGGCTGTGGGCCTGCTCACCAGACCCTCCCCGGTGGAAGGCGGCCATTTCCTGTCTGAGCTACTAGCCGGCCATTTTCATTGGTTCCACCTCAGTAGGGACGTCTCCCTTCCTGGGCGGAACCTCATTCCCTGCTCTGGCACATTTGCCTGGGGCATGGCTGGCTGGCCTTAGACCGGGCACTTTCCTTTCTGGACTTCAGTTTTCCATCAGTGATGGGGTTCTCTAAGTCACCTCACATTCCCCAGAGGGCCACACGCAGCGTGTGGAGGCAGGCACATCTGGGGGCTTGGGGCAGGCAGCTCCCAGCTCACTCACGTCCACCCTGCCTGTGCCCCCTGCCTCCAGAAGGAGCTGGGTGTGAGAATTCAGTTTTCAGCACCACCACCGCCCTCCCCCCCCCCCCCCGAACCTGCCACCCACCCCCAGCCCCTGATGCCTCTGCAGGGAGTTCTGTTTCCATGGGGATGTCCCTAACTGGGGGTGGAAGTTGGGGTGACCTCCCTTTCCTGGGTTCCAGACAGGGGACAGTTCTACTGGTCACGAGCCCGTTCTGCACAGGGATGACCTGGAGTCCCTCCTGAGCGAGGTAACACATCGCCTGGCCTCCACCTTGTCCTTCCTGCTCCCCCAACCCCCACCACCCACAAGCCGGCCAGCACCCGAGCCACAGCAGCGCCAAAGAGACCCGGCTCAGAGCCCTCCCAGCACCCCAGGGCAACATGCTCCGGCACGGCCCTGACCCCTCTATTCACATCCGAAACAAGGGGACCCTCAGCTGCTCCCCCTTCTAGCCAGCCTGCAGGTCCTGGTGCCCAGACATGGGGGGTTGCAGAACCCCAGCAAGAGGGCCACCAGAGCCTGACTAGGAGGCCATGCCTTTCCCCAGGGTAGGTGGGGGTGGGTGAGGGTGGGTGGGGCTCAGGAGCTCTGCTGTTTGTGGCTCTCTCCCTCCTCTTCCTGACCCGGGCCTCTGCTGAAGACCAGCAGCCAAGTTCCCAGGGAAGAAAATGTGGCTTTTAGGGGCCTCACCTCCATTCCCGGATCCCTGGGGGAGGGCAGGAAGGGGGGGGCAGATGTGGGCGGGGTGGGCATGCCTTTCCTGGGAGGTTCTGGCCGGTCCCAGCGCCCTGGTTCTGCTCTGTCCGCAGCACTCCTTCGATGGCATCCTGCAGTGGGCCATCCAGAGCATGTCCCGCCCGCTGGCCGAGGTGCCCACCTTCCCCTCCTGATCCAGGAGGGCCCGAGCCTCCAAGCATGGGAGGGGAAGGGGCCGAGTGAGATCGGACCCTCCCAGCCCTGCATCGGTGGACCCGTGAGTGCCCACGTGCGGTGCCCACGGTGGCTCTGCCCTGCGAGGGACAGAGGGACACGCCCCCTCGCCCCTGGAGCTGTCCAGGTGACAGCCGAGAGGAACCGACACGTTCCAAGGATTGTCAATGCGGCTTATAAACACAACCCGTCTCTGTAAACACTGAGCAGCGTGCGCACTACAATTAAAGTCACGTCTGTGTGGTTTTAACTTGTGCTCCAGTGGATGGGGTGAGTTTATTCCGGGGGTCCGAACCCCTGTGTTTCTGGTGCCCGAAGTGTAGGTGGAGCTGGCTGGCTGGAAACTCACGGAAACGGGAAGAGAAATGCCGGGGAGCGGGAATCTGACGGAGAAGCGACAGCTCCACACTGCCCTCTGCCGGCAGCGCCCTGGTGCTGCCTTTGGCCCCGGAGGAAAGTCGAGGTTCCACGTTTGGCCTGGTCCCGCCCACCTCTGTCTGCCCGCTCCATGCTCCTGCTTGCCTGTCTGTGGGGGCCAAGCTCATCCAGCCCAGGGCCTTTGAGGGCTGCTCCCTCTGCTCAGATTTCCTTCCCTTGATGCTTTGCAGCCTGTTTTCTCAGCATTGAGAGCTCAGCTCCAATGCCACCTCATGCACTCAGTTATTCCCTCCCTCCCTCCCTCCCTCCCTCCCTCCCTCCCTCCCTCAATCATTCATCCATTCATTCAAGAACCCTTCCTTGTAGATTTTCTATGCACTGAGCATTTTCCCAGCCGTGGGGTCCCAGAGGGAAATTCCAGTGGAGGGATGGACCACATACAAGAGGAAGGTGGCCTCACATGGGGTAACCGCTGTGGTACAGAGGCAGGACTGGGGTCAGAGGGCAGAAGCATGCCAGTGGAGGGGCCAGTGTGTCCACGCAATGACTCGGAGGTCGGTTGTGTGATTGGGGCATACTTGGCCGAGTCACACCCAGCTATAAACAAGTCATGTGAGAGCCCCACCCCGACCCGTAGGCCGCACGGTAAGTGAATGACAGGGAAGGTCAGTGGGGCCAGCAAATACAGCCGGCTCCAGGTTTCTGGGAGGAAGCCCTGGGGAGAGGGGTCAGGGCCGGAGTGCGGACTGAGCTCCAGGGGCCTCGGAGCGGGGGCCCTAAAGGACCAGGTGGCTTCGGAAGGCCCCCTGAGGGAGCTTCCAGCCCCTCTGCCCTTATTTTCCTCATGGCGACCGCCGTGGCCTACAGCCGGCTTCTGGATCGGTCTGTTTCTTCCTAGCCATGTCTGTCTCCCAGAACTGCAGCTGGGGCCAGTCCCCGGGGCCCTGCCTGGTTTGGGGCCGTGTCCCCAGGGCCTGGCACAGCTGTGGAGGGGGATGGCAGGGCTGTCATAGCTCCCTCACCCGCAGGAACCCATGACAGAAGGCCAGATCCTGGGGGGTCAGAGGCCTGGGAGGAAGGGAAGTGGCCACAGGCCTCCCTGTGAGTGGGCAGCAAAGCGAGGCCTTGTGCTGACGTGGACATGGCTTTTGTTCCCCCACTGGAGGCCCAGGCAGGGAGTGACAGCAGGAATAGGGGTCCCACTCAAGACTCACAGCCCTTGGCCTCTCTGGGTCTGGCTGGCTCACACAGCCCCTCTGGGGACCCTCTTTGCCTGTACATGGGCTCCTTAGGCAGCACCTGCAGGGTGGAGTGAGAGAGGGGCAGGCTCCCCTAGAACAGCTCAGGTTTAGGGTCTATTTAGCCCTGGAGGAGGCCTGACTCCTACCAGCGTGGGGTAAGTGCCCCATACCTCTTGGCTGAGCAGCTGTTCCGGTCCGGGTCAGGCAGGTAGCGATGGGACAGCAATGCTAGGAGTGTCCAGGAGTGTCCCCGCGCGGAGGCTGGGTCCTGGACAAGGAGAGACACCACCGAGAAGGGAAGGACTGTAACCAGACAATCCATGGGTCCGCACTGCCTGTCACTACCTGAGCCAATTAAGTGGAGTCAGGGCTGAAGCAGACACGAGTGTTTATTCCAATGCTGCCGGCAGCATGGGAGAGAGCAGCCGGTCACCACAAAACCTGCTCTGCAGCCCCAGAAGCCAGCTGGGTGCTAGGGTAGGACAGGGATTCCACGGGAAGTAGGAATTATAGGAATGGGAAAGTAAGGACTGCAGGCCCGGTGTGCAGGCTACGTGGGACTCCATCGTTTGGACACCAAGATTGCTAATCTTTCCACGATAAAAGGCAGCTCTCCAATGAGAATGGGCCACATTCCAAAGTTGACTGGCAGGTCCAAGGTTGACTGGAAGGTCCGAGGCTGTCTCCCACATCAGAGGGTGGGGGTGGGGGGCGGGGAATGGCGTACACCTCCCAGCCAGGCCAGAATGTCCTTTCTTTAACCAACACGATGCAGTCGTGGTTAACACCGCATGACTGGTATTTCCCATAACCATAGCTGGTCCCCGATATCCTATTTTTGCCCCTAATGGTCCAGACCGGAGGACTGGGAGGGGGCAGCCACAGCAGGCACAGGCTCAGTCACCCAGAGAGGGGAGGAGGGAGTGGAGTGGGGAACCCTCCCCATCGCACAGGGCCCTGTCCACCCGAGACCCCAGCACTGCTGAGCCCTGCCCCACCCCCAGAGTGCACCAGGCTGGGTGACGTTGCAGAGGCCAGTGGGAATGGCATAGTGGTGATCGTGGCAGTGGGGTGCACGTTGGGGAGCTGACCAGGGAAACCCCCATGCCATGGACTCCCTGCCCATCAGTGTCCACACTCTCCCAGGCAGCCTCACCCGGAAATCCTCTGTTGCTGGGTCCGGCCCTCTGCTCAGCCCAGTGCGGCCCTGGCACCATTGGGGCTCACCGGGAGGGGGGGGGAAGGGGTCTCAGGGCACCGGACACCCCAGCTTCATCAGAACCCCTCATGCTCCCACGGATGGCCCAGGGTTACTTCCTCAAATTTGGCTTCTCTTTAGGAGGCTGACAGCCTCCAAAGTGGGAGGGCCGGTTGACAGGATGGAGGCTCAGCTGTCACTGTTTGTGAAATGATGGACAGTTTAGGAACAACACCTGGTCCCGTTTGGAGACTCAGAGGGACTGGCTGATGTGGGGTCATTGTTAAGAATCAGGAGAAGGGCCCTGACTGGTTTGGCTCAGTGGATAGAGCGTCGGCTGCGGACTGAGAGGTCCCAGGTTCCATTCCGGTCAAGGGCATGTACCTTGGTTGCAGTGCGGGCACATCCCCAGTAGGGGGTGTGGGGGAGGCAGCTGGTCTATGTTTCTCTCTCATCCATGTTTCTAACTCTCTATCCCTCTCCCTTCCTCTCTGCGAAAAATCAATAAATATCAAGAATCGGGTGAAGGACCTGGTCCATGCGGACGTGCCCGCGGGCTCAGGAAAAGACAGTATTCAGACACAGCTAAGCTCCAGGCGGCAGGCAGACCTGGCTCTCGGCTCGTTACCTGACCCGGGCTGAATGCATGCCTCACATGCCGCCCTGTGACTGGAGCTCCCCCACGTGACAGTGGACTGGGTGCTCCGAGGACAGCTTTGAGAGGCTGCACAGCGTTAATTCCCCCAGGACTGCGAGAGCCCCCTCTGGGCGGTCGGTGGCAGCCCCTGAGGGACAGGGGTTCCCCGGGCCCCCAGGCACGGGCTACTCAGTGTGGAAAAGGCTGCTCTGCTCCACCCCAGCGGCCCGCCTGCACCCTGACTCCAAGCGGGTGGGCGATCACCTGGTCCCACAATGCGCTGTGTGCCCAGCTGCAGCCCTCAGCCCCACAGAGAGATGCACCACCCAGGAAGCCCTTCCCCCTAAGTGACTCGGACTCCTGCCTCCTGGCCACAGCCTCCTCGCTATCCCTGCAGGGCACGGTCCCTCTGTGACCACCTTTCAACTTCTGTGAAGTTTCACTGGTTTTCTTTTAATCTTCACCAGAGGATATTTTTCCATTGATATTTAGAGAGAATGGAAGAGAGGGGAAGGCAGAGAGAAACACCGATGTGAGAGAAACATATCCACTGGTTGCCTCCTGCATGAGCCTGCCGCACCAGGGCCTGGGCTGGGGCGGAGCCTGCAACTGAGGCATGTGCCCTTGGCTGGAACCGAACCCAGGACCCTTCAGTCCACAGGCTGACGCTCTGTCCACGGAGCCAAACCGGCTAGGGCTGTGGAGTTACTTGTTCACTGTCCGCCTCCAATCCGCACCTTGTCCCCGGGGCCAGGTATGTTCTGTTGACAGAGCAGAGTCCAGGCCGACCAGAGCCGGGCGCAGGGCCCGCTGGCAAGCACCGCCAGGATAAGCAAACAAGACTTTGAAAATGAAAATGAAAACGTCCAGTATTCAAGGAGTGTTTTGAGAAATAATGTTAGAGCCACGGACTGGGGTATTATCCAGTCAATAAGAATGATAGCCGAAACCGGTTTGGCTCAGTGGTAGAGCGTCGGTCTGCGGACTGAAAGGTCCCGGGTTCGATTCCGGTCAAGGGCATGTACATTGGTTGCGGGCACATCCCCGGTAGGGGGCGTGCAGGAGGCAGCTGGTCGATGTTTCTCTCTCATCGATGTTTCTAGCTCTCTATCCCTCTCCCTTCCTCTCTGTTAAAAATCAACAAAATATATTTAAAAAAAAGGATGATAGCACAAGCCTGATGGGTAAACATAGATAAGTATGACATTATATTTATTTAAATATATATGTATGCACATATAGACTGTGTATACACACACATATATACACATACATATATAGAGGTGTATATAGTCTATTTACCTATGTATAAAGTGTGTGTGTATATATATGTGTGTGTGTATAAATGTATATATATATGTATATATATATATATATATATATATATTTGCACACATACATATAGAAATAGAGAGGTGTATGTACTTAGTCTATCTACTTATTAGGAAAAAGTATGTGTGTGTATATTTAGAGAATATAGAGTTGGGCAAAAATAGGTTTACATTTGTGAGTACTCAAAACAGAGTTTATACTTTTTAATTATAAATATATATACATATATAATTGATTTTTTACAGAGAGGAAAGGAGAGGGATAGAGAGCTAGAAACATAGATGAGAGAGAAACATCGACCAGCTGCCTCCTGCACACCCCTTACCGGGGATGTGCCCGCAACCAAGGTACATGCCCTTGACCGGAATCGAACCTGGGACCTTTCAGTCCGCAGGGGCCCGACGCTCTATCCGCCGAGCCAAGCCGGTTAGGACCAGAGTTTATTCTTGCATTACGTTTTATTTAATTATCGTATTATTTTCCATACGAACAACCGTGGACCTACTTTTTGCCCCACCCTGCACAGAGAGGAGGGAGAGCATGTGTAGAAGGAGAATGTGTGTGTGTGTACGCCTGGCCATGCTGAGGTCAAGCCGTTTCTATCGCCTTGGAAAGCTCCAGGCAGGGTTTGGGTTTAACTCACAGCCCCGGAGGATAACGGAATAGACCTCCAATAAACGGACACCTACCATAGGTGAGGCGGAACCGGCTGAGACACCTAACACCGCTGACCGAGGTTCTCCAAGGTTGCAGACCCCCCCCCCCCCAGTGGGGTTCTGGCTAGGGGGTTGTTGGGGGTTCAAATCCAGGGGCAGCTGGGCGCACACACTCCGGGCGGGGGCGCTGGGCCCCCTCCGCCGCCCGCTCCCCGGCGAGGGCGGGGTGACCTCACGCGGGGCGGGGCGGGGCCGGGCCGGCGGAGGCGGGGCCGGGGAGAACCGGCGGGCGGGCGGCGCGGCGGAGAGCGAGCCATCCGTCTGGGCGCCGCCATGGCCACCGTGGACCTGGAGAAGCTGCGGATGTGCGGGGCCGGCAAGGCCATCGGGGTGCTGACCAGCGGCGGCGACGCGCAAGGTGCGCGGGGAGCGGGGTCCGGCCGGGGCGCGGGGCGGCGGGCGGGGCGTCCCCCTGCCCCGGGGCCCCTCCGCGCGCACCCGCCACCCTCCCCGGGGCCTGGGGTCAGCGGCTCCCCCGGCCGCGATGGGCCCCGGTCCCCGACCCTCCCCGCCGCGCCCGGCGCCCGCGTACGTGCCGCGCGCCACGGCCTCCGCGCTCCGCCCCCGCCCCCCGCCCCCCCTGCGCGCCCGCCGGAGGTGTGTCCGCGCGCCGGCGTGGACACGCCCGGGGACCCCGCGCGCCGGCCTGGGGAGCCCGCGGCCCTCCCCGGGGCGCCTCTCAGGAGGCCTGCGGTCCCGGAGGCCGTGCTGAGCGGTGCCGGCCTCCGCGCACCTCGAGAGCCGGGCTCTTCCTGGTTCCTGCAGCGCGACCTGGGGACACTTCCATCCCCCAACCCCGGCCTCCGGGCGGCCCTAAGGCCCGCCCACTCACTCCCCATCCATCCGTCCGTCCGTCCCGGCCGGCAGGGTGGGCGGCATGCCTCCCCAGAACAGCTCCCCACTCTGCCGTGCGGCCTGGTGGGGAAGAGGGTACCTTGGGGAGGCGTGCTGTCTGGGGCTTAGGGAGTACCCTTTAGCTCAGGCTTGTTCTCACCCCTGCACAGGGGAAGCCCAGAGTGGTGGCCTGGCAGAGCTGATCGGGGGGGACCCTGCCTGGGGGGTCTATCCCAGCATATTCTCCCCCCAGCTCTCCTGGCAGCCTGGTCTTTTCAGCGCCTCTGACCTGGGATGGCCAGTTTGGCACCTGTTGTGCTGGACCATGTGGCTGCACCCTGAACTTTAAAAATATATATTTTTATTGATTTTAGAGAGGAAGGGAGAGGGAAAGGGATAGAAACATCAATGATGAGAGAGAATTATTGACTGGCTGCCTCTGGCACACCCTCTACTGGGGATGAAGCCTGCAACCCGGGCATGTGTCCTGGCTGGGAATAGAACCTGGGACCTTTTGGTCCATGGGCCGATGCTCAATCCGCTGAGCCACCACAGCCAGGAACACAGCCTGAGCTGCAGGAGAGCCTTAGGTAGATCAGGAGCAGGACGGAAAGGGACAGAGCCAGCACCCTCAAGCTGCACAGATGGGCTTGACCTGTCTCCCTCCAGGTTAGAGGGCAGACACACACCTCCATCCCTTCCTCAGCCCCCGACTCCCCACTCCCCACTTAGAAGGGAGAAGGGGCGTTCAGAAGCCAGGGGAGGCAGAAAGCATGGCCTCTGCCTGTGTCCCTGCCTGCAAGGGGCCCTCCCGCGGATTCAGGTCGCACCCTCAGAGCCTGCCTGGCCTGGCTGGCAGGCAGCGTGCCCTTCTGCACGTCCACGGCCCCTCGTGGCCAGAGCACTTCCTGCCGGTTCCTCCCCAGGGCACGGCGAGAGAGCCAGGCTGGGGTGAGCGGGCTGTGGGGTGAGCGGGCTTGGAGGGTGGCCTTGGGGAAGCATCCTCCTGGGAGATTAGACTCCGAGAAAGGACACACCCTGAGAGGGCTGGACCCACCTCGCCAGACCGGCCCGGAGGCCCGGGAGGCCCCCAGCTCCCACGGCTCTCGCAGGCAGAGCGGTCCCCACCCCAGGCTCCTGTCTGCACAGTGGAGACAACAGCCCCCGAGGCGGTTGGAAGCATAAATGACATGCGTTCAGATCAGGGTGTGAAGTCTTAGCGGACGGGCAGCGCTTCCTGGACACGGCGGGAGGATGGCCGTCCGTGCACCTGCTGGCTGACCTCAGGCCCTTCTCTGCAAGCGTCCCCTCTGCCCCAGAGCCCGGCAGCCTCCCCTCCGCTCCCGTGTGCTCTCTCCCCGGCAGCGTGGTAGCCGTGGCTTCTGGTTGGAGCTGCACGGAGGAGGTGCACGGACGCCCCCAGCTTAGGGCTCTGCGATCCCGGGCTCTTCCTGGTTCCTGCCTTCCTGGGTCCCGGCTGTGCCCTGTCTGTCTGTCTGTCTGTCCTCCTTTGTCCTTTGTGTGGCCTCCCTCGTGGGCGCTGGGCTGACAGCAGCTGGGGTGGGTGACAGCTTACGTCCCAGGTGCTACATCTTATGTCCCAGGTGCTACCGTCCGCTTTGGTCAGAATGTATGCAAACCAGCCAGCCTCGCGGAGCGAAGGGCCAGACCTGGGTCCTGGTTGAGCCGACGTTGACCAGCCCTGTGGCCCGACCCAAGCACTTCCCTTGGGCCTCAGTTTCCCCTCTTGTAAGCGGGGAGGAGGAGGCAAGCCAGGCCACCTGGCAGGTCCCTTCCAGTCGGCCTGGAAGTGGCGTCCGCTGCCCGCTCGGGGGGCCTCTCCCTCCTTTTGACCACAGGAAGGGTCAGTGGAGGGACAGCAGTTGTTCAGGGATGTCAGAGGACCCTGTGCAGGAGGAACTAGAGACTTGTCAAATAGCTCGGCTTGTCCTCCCCTCCTCCACCCCTCAGTCGCCCCCTGTGGGGCACCCCCTCCCAGATCCCTTGTGGCTACCAGGTGATCAGGAGGACAGTGAGATCTGGTACTTGCAGGTGAGGATTTCCCGCCGAGTCCCCGCCAATCTCGTGTGTCCCGGCCAGGCTCTGTGTCTGCATGTCACCTGTCACCTGGCCACGCGGTGTCCTGCTGAGCCCGGCGGCGTCTCATGATCGCTGGGAGCTGACTGGGACAAAGTCACTCCGGTTGCACGGTGGACTTCCTCCAACAGGAAGTCATGGGATGTGCCTCCCTGGCCCTCTCCAAGGGGCGTGGGGCGAGGGGTGTGGGGCGAGGGGCGTGGGGCGAGGGGTGTGGGTCGCATGCCCCTTCAGCCTGTATACCCAGCCACTCCCCTGCCCACTCTTCTCACCGGCCCAAGGTTTACTTTGAGGACAAAAAGCAGATGAAAGGATCATTTAAATGCCTTTTAAGAAGGCTGCGTACAGTAGGTGTACAGGATAATCCATGCCCTCGGCTGCCGTCTCCTTGGCATCCGGTTCTGGGCTAACCGCCTGAGAGTGTTCACCCAACATCGTCTGGTTTTCCCCTCTGAGGGCTGACAGTGTCACCCTCACACAGGGCTCCCTTGTGGCTACCAGGCTGGCTAGTGAGATGGCGTTGGCCCCAGGCTGGCCTGTCCAGCTGCCGGCCAGGTCAGGGGTGGGTGACTGGAGAGGCATCTGGGTTGGATGGTGGGACTGAGTCCCTGGCCACTGCCCCCCCCCCCCCCCCCCGCCCGCTGTCCGCACCTGTTCCAGCTGCTGCCCCTCCTGCCTGCCTGCCTGCCGGAGGTGGGGCTTGGACCTTGAGCCTGCTGTGGGTGCACAGTGGCCTCACCAGCCAGGCGGCTGGGAGAGGCAGATAGCCTAGGGGGAACCACTTGCTGCCCGTCAGGGCCCCCTGGGGCGGGGGTTGGGGGCGAGGGCGGGGAGCTTTACTGCTGTCTCATCTTCCTCTGTGCCCCCCACGCCACCGGAGAAGGCAGGGGGCCGGGGGAGCCTGCAGCCCTCGGACCCCCCCACCCCTGACCTCAACTGCAACTCATGACCCAGGTTCCTGGGGCACCCCAGCTGTCTGGGGGGTGCTCTCTGGGGCCCCAACTTCAGCTTCCGCTAAGCTAGTTCCATGCCTTTGGGGCACGTGAGACATTCACGATTTCTTTAGAATAGGGGTTCTCTGACCTCACCCCGGTGTGGAAGCTGCGAGTGTGGTCTCTGCGCTGTGCCTGCCCTGGCGTGTGGGTGCCCCGCTCCCGGAGTCCTGGGCGCTGGAGGCGGGGCCGTGGGAGCCTTTTCTGTGTGTGGGTGGGCACAGGGCGGCTCACTGTGCCCCAGGAGGGGTTGGTGCCCCCATCTGCAGGGCTCTGGCAGGTCCCCACCCTCCCTTGGAGACCCCAGCTTCTCATCTGTAGATGGGGTCGGTGCACACGCCTGTCTGCTGCTGCAGGAGCCCGGGGCCCTGAGCCTGCAGGGCCCTGCCTGCCCCCGGGTCCTCCTGAGGTGCCCCCTCACGCCGTCTCGTTCCTGCTCGCTCCCCCAGGCCCTGCCTCCCTCCCGGGCCGGAGGCCTGGAGACCAGGGAGATGGGCGTGACGGGGTGAAGGTCCGGAGTCCTCCCCTCCCGTCGGAGTCGCCGTGTGGACCACACATGGTGTCGGGAGCCTGGAAGCCATGGTGCCCCTGGCAGGATGCCCGAGCAGATGGGCACCGCCAGCCTCCGTGGCTTCGGGGACCAGAAGGCAGGGGGGGCTGGGGGGGCCGGCCACACGGGCATTTGCCTGGGCCTCAGGGAAAAGGCTTTTGAAAGCTTAGGGTCGGACCACAGGGTGAGCCCAGTGCGCTGGCTCGGGGCCAGGGACAAAGGCGGGGGGCTGGGGGGGCGGAGCAGGGAGGTCCTTGGGGAGACCAAGCACCGGCCTCCTGTGGTCTGGCCCCGGACGCAGAGTCAGGGGACGGGACCCTGGGCGGTGACCGTCCTTTTTTGTTGTTGTTAATCCTCTCAGGAGAATATTTTCCCCACTACTTTTTAGAGAGAGTGGAAGAAAGGGAGGGAGTGGGGGGAGGAGAGAAACATCTACCGTATTTGCTGGCCTATAAGACGATTTTTTGGCCCTGAAAAATACGTATTTGCCGGCGTATAAGACGACTGGGCGTATAAGAAGACCCCTAACATTTCCACTAAAAATACAGAGTTTGTTATATACTTGCCGTATAAGACTGCCCCCCACTTGGAGGCATATTTTTCAGGGCCAAAAAATCGTCTTATACGCCGGCAAGTACGGTATGTGAGAGAGACACACATGGATTGGTTGCCTCCAGCGTGGGCCCTGACGGGGGATGGAACCTGCCCTTGACCAGGAATTGAACCCGAGACCCTTCGGCCTGTGGGTGGACACTATCCACTGGATCACACCAGCCAAGGTCGTTGCCATCATTCTTTCTTTTCTTTTTTTTTTAAAATATATTTTATTGATATTTTACAGAGAGGAAGGGAGAGAGATAGAGAGCCAGAAACGTCGATGAGAGAGAAACATCGACCAGCTGCCTCTTGCACACCCCCCACCGGGAATGTGCCCGCAACCAATGTACATGCCCTTGACCGGAATCGAACCCGGGACCTTCCAGTCCGCAGACCGACGCTCTACCACTGAGCCAAACCGGTTTCGGCCATTCATCCTTTCTCTCTGAAGACACAGGGTCCCCGTCTGCCTCTTTTTTTCAGAGCCACAGGTGTCTTTGCAGCATGGCCTCTTGGTAAAGAAGGTTTTGGTCAGTGTGGGTCCCACTCAGGATGCCCACACTGGGGTCCGTGACTGGGGTACCTGACCTGGCGTGCTCCAGGCCTGTGGCAGCTACAGTCCTGGCTGTCTGGCCACCCGGAGGCCTTGTCCCCTGGGCGAGGCCCCAAAGTGCCCTCAAAACATGGAGGGGGCCTCACACAGGGCCACTCCTGGTGCTGAGCCTCTCGAGGGGCCTCCCCGGCGGGCTTCTTCCCGGCTGCACCTTGTGGAGGGACCGCTGGTGACCCCTCTGCCCTCGGGGTTGGGGATGGGGTCTCGGAACCGGCTGTGAGGGGAGGGGGCTGAGGCTTCTCTGGGCTCGGAGCGTCCCCACGTGCTGCCTCCTCTGGCCCCACGAATGTCCCTCTTTCCAGGGACCTGACCTGCAGGGAAATGCTAGGCACGGGGGCCAGGCTATGGGGACACGGAGGAGGGTGGCCCCCCCAGCCTGGCAGCCCCCCTGAGTGTGTGCTGGCGGGAGGGCCGGAGTGCCAGCCTGCTCAGCCACACTGCCTGGGGCTGCCGACCCCCCAACACCCCATGCCCTCGGGTCGCTGCCCTCTTCCTGTTTCACAGAGCCCACCCTCGGGGGCTGGGGCAGGGGCTGATGCTCAGGGTGCTCCCGAGCTGCCCCAGGGTCATGGTCACAGTGGACGCTGTGGGGGCAGCCGGGGCTCGATGAGGCCGGAAGCGATGGATGTCTGCACACACCTGGTGCCCACACTCCGGCTGCGTGAGGCACGATTGGGGTTTCCTGGCTTGCCTCTGGGCGGCTTGTCCCCGGATGCTCCAAAGCTAAAATGACCGGGTTCACCCGGTGACCTGGGGCTGGACCTCCCCCTGCTGGCCCGGCACCTCCTGCAGAGCGGGGTCCAGGGTCCGGACGTCGTGCACTGACTGACATGTCCCCCCGACGCCCTCCCAGGTATGAATGCCGCTGTCAGGGCCGTGACGCGAATGGGCATCTACGTGGGAGCCAAGGTGTTCCTCATCTACGAGGTAAGGCCAGGCGGGGTCCAGGCCCCACGCTGGAGGGGCTCCGCGCTCAGGGGGAGTCGGGGGGAGGGTGGGGGGCACCTCCTGTCTCACAGCGGTCACTTGTTCACCTCGAGGCTCAGGCCTGGAGGGAGGCGAGGGTGATGAGGAGGCAGAATGGGAGGGAGCCGGGCCCCTGCTCTCGGGTGAGGCGAGGAGCCTTCCCCACAATCTGGGTGCTTCTTTAAAAAAAAAAAAAATTAAAAAAAAATATATTTATTGATTTTTCACAGAGAGGAGAGAGGGATAGAGAGTTAGAAACATCGATGAGAGAGAATCATTGATCAGCTGCCTCTTGCACATCCCCTACTGGGAATGTGCCCGCAACCAAGGCACATGCCCTTGACTGGAATTGAACCCGGAACCTTTCAGTCCGCAGGCCGACGCTCTATCCACTGGGCCAAACCGGTTTCTGCTAATCTGGGTGCTTCTGATGTGGGCCATGTCCCTGGGAGACAGGAGGGCTCAAAGCTGCTGTCCTCCTCCTGTGAGGCCGGGAGCTCAGCCCCCACCTGCCGTCCGGTTCCCTTCCTCCCCTCCCAGCCCCCCACATCCCTTACACACAAACGCTGTGTGGATCACCCAGTACCAAAGGCAAACAGCCCCCTCGGACAAGTGGCAGAGTATCATTCTCTTTTGTTCTCACCAGACTGGTGCCCCCTTTGCCTCATGCCCCGACCCCCGTCCCTGTGTCACATTTAGGGCTGACATGATCACAGACACTCGGAGGAATTCCTCCATTGTCTTGGGGTTTTCTGGAGGCACTGTGTTGTTTTGTTTTCACTTTTTTTTTTTTTTAAGGACAAAATTGGGTATGTTTTATTTACAATTGTATCACCTAGTAACACTATTTTCTATATAGCAGGCAATTGGCAAGTTTTTTTTATTTTTATTTTATTTTATTAAAGTATTATCTGTGTACATAGCTTAACATTGCCCCCCCCCCACCTCCCATTTATGCCCTCCCTCCCCAGAGTTCTGTGTTCGTTGGTTGTACTTATGTTCATGCATACCAGTCCCTTGGTTGTTCTCCTATCTCCCCCCAGGTCTCCTTCCCCTCCCCGCTGCCATTTGACAATTTGCTTATTTTATGGTGACCATCTCAGGACCCCATGAATAGAATCCGCTCCTCATTTGGCAGTCTGCTTGTTTTATGGTGACTATCTCAGGACCCTATGAATAGAGTCCGCTCCTCCTCTGGTTCTCACCGCCCCTTCCCCTGAGTCCCACTGCTAGTGTCCCAGGGGGCCGAGTGCCCCGGGTGAGCCGTGTGTCCCAGGGGGCTGAGTGCCCTGGGTGAGCCGTGTGTCCCAGGGGGCTGTGTGCCCCGGGTGAGCCGAGTGTCCCAGGGTGCAGTGTGCCCCGGGTGAGCCGTGTTTTCACTTTTTAGGCAACCAGGAGCGAACCCCAGCCTCCCCCCCCCCATGCCTTCCTTCTCCCCCCTGTGGGCTGTCCCTCCCCCTCCCTGGCCCCAGGTTGGGCCGGGCCACACCCAGCTCGGCTGCAGGAATGAATGAGCAGTAATTTGTAGGCCCCTGCCTCCTGCAGGGCTCCGCCCTCAGCCCAGGCTAGGGGGCTGGGACCCTGCAAAGCCCCAGGGTGTCTGTGGGGACCCGCAGGTTGAGAACTGTTGGCAGGGCCGTGACCCACGGGTTGTGAACCTCTGGCTGCTGTAGAGCCCAAGCCCATCGGAAGACACAGATGGTTACATTACGATTCATTAACAGTAGCAAAATTACAGCTACGAAGTAGCAACGAAAATAATGTTGTGGTTGGGGGCCTCCACCACACGTGGAACTGTGTTAAAGGGCCGCGGCATGAGAAGGGCTGAGACCACTGGCCTAGAGTCTTCGGGGAGACAGGGGTGACTCTTGGGAGTGGCCTCGGGTGTGGCCTCCCCAGGGGGACAGCGGGTCCAGGCCCTGCCTGCGGTTGCCCACATGTGACAGGCGGTTTCCTTCACCTCCCTGACCCTCAGCTTCTTCCCCTATTAAGTGAGGGTGCGGATCCATTCTCTGTGGGGATGGTGGGCACAAAGCTGATGCTGTGAGTTAAAGCGCTTTCACAGCCGACAGCGAGAAGGGCTCGGTGAATGGGATGGATGGCTTTTATTCACCCCGGAGCCCAGCCTGGACTCAACGTTGACACGGGAGAGCTGCCAGCACTGCGCTGGGCCTGCAGCCAGCTCCGGGCGGCCTGGGCACCTGCCCTGGGGGTGGGGAAGGGAGAGGTGACACTAAGAGGGCGGAGGTGTGCAGAGACATTTTATTAAAAAATATATAGTATATATATATTTTATTGATTTTTTTACAGAGAGGAAGAGAGAGGGATAGAGAGTTAGAAACATCGATGAGAGAGAATCATCATCATCTGCATCATCGGCAGAGACATTTTATTTTTATTTTTAAAATATTTTCACTGATTTCAGCCAAAACCGGTTTGGCTCAGTGGATAGAGCGTCGGCCTGTGGACTGGAAGGTCCCGGGTTTGATTCCGGTCAAGGGCATTTACCTTGGTTGCGGGCACATCCCCGGTCAGGGGCGTGCAGGAGGCAACTGGTCGATGTTTCTCTCTCATCCACGTTTCTGGCTTTCTATCCCTCTCCCTTCCTCTCTGTAAAAAATCAATAAAATATATATTACAAATATAATATTTTCACTGATTTCAGAGAGGAAGGAAGAGAACGAGAGAGAGAGAGAGAAAGAGAGAGAGAGAGAGAGAGAGAGAGAGAGAGAGAGAGAGAGAGAAACATCAGTGGTGAGAGAGAATCATTGATGGGCTGCCTCCTGCACGTCCCACACTGGGGATAGAGCCCACAACCCGGGCATGTGCCCTGATTGGAATCGAATTATGACCTCCTGGTTCATAGGCCGATGGTCAATCCCTGAGCCGCTCCGGCTGGATGAGGGAGACATTTTAGAAGGTTCCAAGGCTAGAAGAGGAGGGTTGTGTCTGTGAGACTTTCTTTTGTAAATAATTTTTTTAAGTTTTTCAATTACAATTGACATGCAATATTGTATTAGTTTCAGGTGTAGAGCAGGAGTGATGAGACGTTTATGGAACTTATGAAATGACCACCCTGATCAAGCCCCCCATCTGAACCCTACACAGTTATCACAGTGTTACCGATTGCTGAGCCTGCACTTGTGGAGATGGTTGGCTGGTGCTCTGATGTGGTCGGAAGCTGTCCACTGGATGTGCTAGCTCAGGGCCCCCTGGGAGGTCAGGCCAAGGTCAGCCACTGCCTGTGGCCTGCTTGGGAACTCCCAGCATGTGTTAACAAAAGAATCTGCAGAAGGCTGCTACCTGTGCTAGGCTTGGAGGTGCTTGGGCGAGGCCAGCGGGCCAGCGGTGCACCAAGGCTGACTGCCACGAGTGCCTAGCCTGGGGCCCCTTACCAAGAGGTATGCCTAGGCCAAATGCTGCTTGTTTGAGGGATTTTCAGGAAAATCTGAAGCATGAACCAAGACAGGCTGTATGTATGGAAAAGTCACTGGAAATGACTTCAGAGGGCCCGAAAGCTGGGTGGGGTGGGGTCATAGGGAATCACCAGGGTGGGGTGAACAACCGTCGCCAGGTTGATGGAGACTCGGATAGGCTGCCCGTCTGCCCGCTCTGTGGTCAGGGGGCTCAGCAGAGGAACAATGGCCTCTGCCAGCACTTCTGTCCGGGGTGGACAGTTCAGTCCCCCCACCCCCAACCCCCATAGGTACTGGTTGCCTTTTGAGCTGCAGCCCTAACCACTGAGCAAGCCAGCCAGGGCACCCTCCTGATATTTTTTGCCTCCACGTCTGGGTGTGGGACCAGCGTTCAGCGTCTCCACCCCTCCTACCAGTCTTGATGTGGCTTTTCCCTCTATACCCTTAATTGTAGGACTCAGCTAGGTCTCAGGCAGTTCTGAGTGATGGGGGTTCTGTCGCTTGGTTGCAATTTTCCGTGTGGTTGTGGGCGGAGGGGAGGACCGGCATTTGCCTTTGCCGCCATCTGGACCGGAAGCTGTCATCTCTGTCCTCTGCCTTCTGAATTCAGCGGAAGTGGCGCTCTGGAACTCACAGGGCTACCCCAAAAGAAGCCTAAAGCCTCCTCCCAGGTCTCTCAGAATGGGGGAGCCAGCTGGCCTCGGAGAAGTCCAGCTGCACTGAGCCTGCCCTGCTGAGGGGAGCCCGGGGTAATCGTACGGAGACGTTGGCTCAGCGCCTGCTGTTCACGCCATCTTGGCGCGGGCGCGTGGTTCGGAGGCCGAGAAGCCCACGATCTGCCGTCTGCCAGATGCAGAGCTGCGTGTGGGGGACTGGATTCGAGCTGGCGCGCCGTGGCCAGGGGCCAGGCTGGCGCTGTGCTCGGCTCTGTGCCTGACCCTGGGCTTTGCAGACTGAGGCCTGCCTGTTTGTAGCTGCTTCGCTCCAGGCACTGCCTGTGGTGGCCTTTCAGGTCATTTTCGCTGTTTTTCGGTGCTGGGCTGGTGGTGGCAGGGCTGGCTCATGTTCTTGTGGCCAAATTCCTGACCAAAGGGTGGGGGAGGGAAGGAAGGAAGAGAAGGAAGGGCATGGCCTGGCCTAAGCCAGGGAAGGCCGCGTGGTGGTCCCCAGCCTGGGGGTCTCACTCCTCCTGTGGCCCCGAGAACCTGCTCCTGATTTTGGTTCCTGGAAGGATGGGCGCCTGCCTTGCCAGCTCCGGTGGGGCAACCGATTGTGTCCTGAGTTGAAGAAACATTCCTCCCGGGACTTCCCTGCACTCTTTCCCGGGTAGTGTCCACCTCCACCTCCGGGGGCGGGAGCATTTGCCCCGCACCGCCTCCAGGGCCTCGCTGCCCAGGACCCCATAGGCATAGGTGACAGAACAAGGGTGGACGGCCTAAAGGGTGGAGGCACAGGGAGGTAGATGCCCAGAGCCACGCTGGGTTCTAGCCCCGAGCAGGGGCAGGGGCTCATCTACTACCTCACTGGAGGGACGGGAGGACTGCCTGGAGGAGGCGGCCCTGCTCGTCTCAGCATGGTGGTGCCCTGTCTTTTCACCCTTTGTGAAATGCACCTGTCCTCTATCCAGGCTGTAAAGAACTCCCACTGATAAGGAAGGAGGAGTCATGTGATAGAGAAAACCGACAGGACACCTGACCAAGCTCTTCTCAGAGACATGGTCCAGACCATCAGTGGCTTATGTCGTAGAAAAACAGCAAGTGGCCTGGCAGGTGTGGCCATCATCCAGTGGTTAAAGCGCTGGCCTTTGACTCATGCACCAAGAGGTCATTGGTTCAATTCCCAATCAGGATGCATGCCTGGATTGCAGGCTTGATCCGCAGTAGGGGGCATGCAGGAGGCAGTCAATTGATGTTTCTCTTTCATCAGTGTTTCTACTTCTCTCTCCCTCTCCCTCTTTCTCTAAAAATCAATAAAAACATATATATATATATATATATATATATATATATATATATTAAAGGAAAACAGTAAGTGGTCGCTAGGGAAATTTAACACACAACCAACTGCAGGGACCCACCTGCAGACCCCGGATGAAGACTAGCATGGCCGGCACTGTGGCTGGAGCACCCAGACGCCGGCTGCGAGGCTGGCGGGTGAGGAGGTCAGCACAGCCCAGCTGCTCAGACACCCAGCTCTCAGGAGCCCTCTCGCAGGAGATGTGTGCGTCCTTAGCAGCTGTATTTCTTATTTATTTATTTATTTTTTAAATATATATTTTATTGATTTCTTACAGAGAGGAAGAGAGAGAGTTAGAAACATCGATGAGAGAGAAACATCGACCAGCTGCCTCCCGCACACCCCCCACTGGGGATGTGCCCGCAACCAATGTACATGCCCTTGACCGGAATCGAACCTGGGACCCTTGAGTCCACAGACTAATGCTCTATCCACTGAGCCAAACTGGTTTCGGCAGCAGTTATATTTCTACAGAGAGGAAGAGAGAGGGACAGAGAGTTAGAAATATTGATGAGAGAAAATCACCCATCAGCTGCCTCTTGTACTCCCCACACTGGGGATGTGCCCGCAACCAAGGTACATGCCCTTGACTGGAATAGAACCTGGGACCCTTCAGTCTGCAGACCAACGCTCCATCCACTGAGCCAAACCGGTTTCGGCAGCAGCCGTATTGCTAAGGTCTCCTTAAGCTGGAGACCTTCCCATGTCCGTCCTTGGTGGCGGACCATGGCTGGGGCGCACACAGTGGCCTGGGGCACAGAGCCAGCTGAGACACGGCTGTGCACGGCGATGTGGGGCCTCGGAGACGCCAGGTTGAGGGGAAGCCAGACACCCAGACAGACACTGTGTCACTTCTAAACGGTGCCCTTAGGAGGCAGGACAGGGGTTCCTCCGGGAGGCGTGGTCTTGGAAGGGCAGAGCGCTGCTGGGCACTGCCCGGGGTGTGGCTCTCGGACTCTCACCAGCTGGGCCACCTGTGACGGGAGCGCATTGTCCTGAGTCACACCCGGTTACAAGTGGCTTCTCCGCCCCGCAGAGGTTCCGGGAGGCCCACCTGGTGCGCTGGCCTCCCCCCTGACTGTGGGCCACCCCCGGCTTCCTCGTCCGAGGCCCTGGGGCCTCGGTGGGCAGGACCCAGGAGCCTGCTTCCTGCCGATGGGGTGTTGGCCGGGTCCCCAGCGCCCTGCTCGTGGACGGGGGTGCTGTCCGGCTGCCGTGAGTGCCTGCCTCACGCCTGTGCTCCTGGTTTCAGGGCTACGAGGGCCTCGTGGAAGGAGGCGAGAACATCAAGCCAGCCAACTGGCTCAGCGTCTCTAACATCATCCAGCTGGTAAGGCCCGGGGAGCCCGCTCCTCCCGTGAGCACGTGCGCGCGCACACAGACACAGAGAGACAGACGCACAGACAGATGCATGGAGACTGTGCACAGAAGCATACTCTCCCAAGGGGGCTGGCTCCAGGCTCACCGAGCCGTCTGGCTGCCGTGGGCTGTGGAGTGGCAATGGCCCTGGGACGCCTCCACTGCAAGCGTTCGCTCTGAGCTCCGGCTCAGGGCGCAGGGAGGAGAGGACACTGGGCAGGGCCTGGCGCGGTATCTGCGTAGCCTCGGACCCGCCCAGGGACAGAGCCCCGGGTTTCCCTCCAGCTGCCTGAGGGCAGGGCGGGCACCTAGCTGGACCAGGACTCCTAGGAGTGGTGGCTTTGGAATCATGTCTCTGTGGGGTGACCCTCATCCTCCCACAGAGCTGGCACTGGTCACCTGTTTACCCAGGCCAGCAGGCGACACCAGCCGGTCACTATCATGAGCCACAAATGGGTCGGTGGGCGCAGTGGGCAGAAGGGCCTGCTCTCTTGGTTGCCTTTTTTGAACTTCCCAAGACAGACAAGTGGAAGGAGGAAGGCCCGGGGAGGGGGCCCCTGCCCAGGCTTCTGGAGGAGGCCCTGGACTTCCCCCTCTCAGCTCTGCAGGGTCCACCAGTCCCCCCAACCCCCCAGGACCAGTCCCTTCTGCTGCCTCGATGGCCAAGGCTCCCGTCTCCTTTGCGTAGGGTGGCACCATCATCGGCAGTGCCCGCTGCAAGGCCTTCACCACGCGGGAGGGCCGCCTGGCAGCCGCTTACAACCTGGTCCACCGCGGCATCACCAACCTGTGCGTCATCGGCGGGGATGGCAGCCTCACAGGCGCCAACATCTTCCGCAGCGAGTGGGGCAGCCTGCTGGAGGAGCTGGTGAAGGAAGGTGGGTCAGCGGCCAGAGCGGCTGGGGGGGGAGTGGGGGGCAGGAGGGGACGGCTCGGAGGCCGCAGTCAGACTCGCTGCTGGTGGGCAGAACGAGGGGGTCAGGGGGAGACACTGCCCTGTTGGCCGGAGGAGTGGGCCTGGCCCAGCCCAAGGTCAGGCGACCCTGGGCAGCTGCAGAAGCTGTCGGCTGGGTTAGGCTGGTAGCGAGGCCAGTGCTTGAGCCGGAGCCCCTGGGACCCAGCGTCGGGGACCCCCAGGCAGGGTGGACAGCAGTCCCAGGCTGACTCACCCCACGCTGTGTGGACCAGTCTTGTCTGTCATGGATTCCGGACGTGGCTTACGGACGTTGTCATAGTTGGCAGAAGGGTACGAGTTAACACTTGATAGCACCCAAGACACACACCGTTGCAAGGTTGCCAGTTGGAAAGACCTCTTGGGGTTCGGTCTGTGCCACTCGTGTGGAGCCTGGAAATGGGGTGCAGACACTCTAAGGCTGCCCTGGAGGTCTCCTGCTCGGGGTGATGAGTCTATGCTCGCCATTAGGGGTTCGGTGGCCCCCTTCCCTCTTGGGAGTCTGACTGCAGGATGTAGGTAGGGGGAGCTGAGCCTGGGCACCTTCCTGGGCCACACTGCCTGGTGGATAGGAGGGAGGGGGGGTGAGAGGTGGGGTTCCTTGCCCCCATTGTGGCCCGTGGGACCTCAGCTGACCCCCGCTTCTCCTCCCCAGGCAAGATCTCCGAGAGCACGGCTCAGACCTACTCCCACCTCAACATCGTGGGGCTGGTGGGCTCCATCGACAATGACTTCTGTGGCACCGACATGACCATCGGCACGGACTCGGCCCTGCACCGCATCATGGAGGTCATCGACGCCATCACCACCACCGCCCAGAGGTGAGCGAGGCCCGGCCCCCGCTGGCCCGGCCAGGCTGCCAGGCGGACGAGTGAGGTGGGCAAGTTGTGGGTCCTGTCCTCCTGGGAGGGGCGAGGCCGCCTTCTGCAGGGTCAGCAGGGGCCTGGGGATTGGCACATCCCATGGGGGGGGGTGGTCATCCGACAGCTGCTGGCCAGTTACGGCCAGGCCCGGGCAAGGGAAATGGCCTTCAGCCCTCGCAGCAGAGGTCAGTGAGAACCAGTGGGAAGGCTGGTCAGGAACCCAAGGTCACCTTTCGCTCAGACACGTGACCACCGTGGGAATGAGAAGAGTGGTCTGGTGTCGGGTGCCACCGGGCACCCCGAGGGGAACGGGGCTCGGCCCCTGGGGCTCGAGGGAGGCCGGCCGAGCGGCTCAGCCCCCGAGGCTCCACACTGACCTTCCGCTCCGCTCTGTGCCCACAGCCACCAGAGGACGTTCGTGCTGGAGGTGATGGGCCGGCATTGCGGGTGAGGGGGCCCTGGCCAGCTGGGGGTGCGGGGCGACGGCGAGCAGGAGCCGGGGGTGGCGCCTCCATGGCCCCGGGCCCGGGGCAGGTGCTCATCTCACACTGGGTGTGCGCTGGCTGGGGGTGGGGGGGTCGGGGGGATGTCTCTGGGCCTGGATGCGGGAGGACAGAGGAGGTGGGGCTCAGGAGACTCAGGTCCGGGGTCCGGGGTGCTGGGTCCAGCCCTGAGCGGGTGGGTGGCCCCTCGGCTCCTCTAGGTACCTGGCCCTGGTGTCCGCCCTGGCCTCTGGGGCCGACTGGCTGTTCATCCCCGAGGCGCCCCCCGAGGACGGCTGGGAGAACTGCATGTGCGAGAGGCTCGGCCAAGTGAGTGGGAGGGGCGTGCTCACTTGTACCGTGTGCCTCGTCCCCCTTCTTTCCTTGCTGCCCCCCAATTCCCAAGGAACCCCCCAACCTGTGGCAAGGACCCCCCCAAATGCCTCTCCCCGCCTCCAGGAGGGCCACAGGGTCCCTGTCGGCCCCTCCTCACTGGGGCGTGGTCCCTGCGGTGGGGACCCCGGAGGGTGGGTGTCGGGACCGGTGTCAGAGGGTGCTGAGCTCTCGGGGGTCTCTGACCCAGACCCGAAGCCGAGGGTCCCGGCTGAACATCATCATCATCGCCGAGGGCGCCATCGACCGCCACGGGAAGCCCATCACCTCGCGCTACGTGAAGGACGTGAGTGCGGAGGGCCCTCCTCGGCCCAGATCCTGTGGGTGGGATGGGGTGGGGCTCAGCGGGTCGGGCTCCTTTATCTCCTGCCCCCAAGCCTCTGCTGGCTCCTTCCCCTCCGGAGGGCTTCCCGGTGACCACAGATGTGTGTGCCGGGGGTGCCTGGCCCCGAGGCCAAGGTTCCCCCACGCCTGTTGGGCGCCCCGCCCACTGGCTGCTCTTCACTGACCTCCGCTCCTGAGGCCGATGGCCGGCACCCGTGGCTGGGCCTGGCCAGCACCGACCATCAGTGGTCTTCATCCAGGCACATCCCCTGCAGGCCAGGCCGTGTCCACACACTCACACGGGTCACATAAACACACAGACACGGAAATACATCAGACACTCACATGGAAACACATACACAGACACACACCCTGTATATGGAAATACCTCCACACACTCACACGGGTAACATCAACACACAGACACGGAAATACATCAGACACATGGAAACACATACGCAGACATACACCCTGTGTATGGACATACCTCCACACACTCACGTGGAAACGTATACAGGGAAACACACACTGGTGTACCCAGAAACACACCCACCCATAGAAACACACGTACACATCCTCCCGTGGGCACAGAAACCCATCTGTGGGCATGAACGCTGGGCTGGCTCTATGGGGACCGACATGCCGGAATCCCGGAGGCCTGGTGGGGAGGGACGGGGACCAGGGTTTGGGGCCTGTGGCGTGGTGAGATGGTGGAGTGGGGTGGTGAGATGGTGGAGTGGGGTGGTGAGATGGTGGGGGTGGGCAGCCAACCCACAGACCCCCTTCTTCTCCCCCAACGCATAGCTGGTGGTCCAGAGGCTGGGCTTCGACACGCGTGTGACCGTGCTGGGCCACGTGCAGAGGGGAGGGACCCCCTCGGCCTTCGACCGCATCCTGGTAGGTGGGGCTCCGCTCTGGACCCGGTGTATGTATGTGTGTGTGTGTGGGGGGGGGCGCGGAGGTGCATGCGTGGTGTGCGCGAGCATCTCCTTGCAGTGCGGGTGTTCGTGGGTGGGATGGAGGGTGGCCCTCCGTGTCTCTGTGAGGGGGAAACGCAGACCTGGGTGGGGACTTGCCTCCTGGCCGGCCCGTCCCTGCCCGCTGAGTCAGCAGCTCCGGCCCCCTGGGCACGGCTGGGGCAGCTCCCTGGGAGAGGAGGGCGGGGTGCGGGGGCCAGGCCTGCACAGTGTCCTCCTGGGGTCCGAGGCTGGTGGTTCCAGTCCTCCTGGGGGCTGGATTCTGGCCTGAGGGTGCCATTGTCACTCTGATTCCTGCCGGGTCCCTCTGTCCTCTGCAAAGTGGGAATCTCGCTGTAGACAATGGAGACGGGGCCTGGCCAGGGGTAGCTGGTGGGTGGCAACCATGCCTGTATGTGCAGGCCGGCCCCTCTCCTGGCACGAGGCCGGATTGCCTGCTCTGCCCCTCCGAGGGCTGGGGCTGCTGACCTGCCCTGGGCAGCCGTGGCCTCCTCAGTCCCCCCCAGAGTGAGCGGTGGGGACACTGGCCTCGGACGGCCTCGCCCACGTGGCCAGGCACCTCTACACCCTATGTGAGGCCATGGGGGACACTCAGGACAGGCTCCTGAGGGGTCTGGACGGAAGGGCCGGCCCGGCATTGACCCTCCACCAAGCCTGGCAGCAGAGATGGCGGGGTGGGTCCGGGACCCCCCGGCTTGCAGGAGAGCAGGCTGGCTGCCGCGTCGTGGAGCCTGAGGGAGACACGAGGAGATGGCTGGTCGGGGACGGAGGACGGGCGGTTCTCCCAGCCAGAGCGGCCGTGTTTCCGCTGGTCGTCCAGCCAGGTCTGCAAGGAGACACCTGCACACACACACGGTGCCGCGTTGTAGGGGAGACACCTGAGCTCAGGGAGCCCCAGTCTCCCCTAACGGGCTGCAGCGTGGTGCTCCTGGGAGGACAGGAGCTTTGTGCTCTGAAACAAACTTGCTCCCAAGATGTACAGAGACCCAGAGACCCGGGCGCTGTCTGTGGGACCAGCCGGCCACATCTCACGGAGCAGAGCTCAGCCTTGCTTTCTTTTTTCTTTTTTTTTTAATTTTTAATATATATTTTATTGATTTTTTACAGAGAGGAAGAGAGAGAGATAGTTAGAAACATCGATGAGAGAGAATCATCCACCAGCTGCCTCTTGCACACCCCCTACTGGGGATGTGCCCGCAACCAAGGTACATGCCCTTGACCGGAATCGAACCCGGGACCCCTCAGTCCGCAGGCCGACGCTCTATCCACTGAGCCAAACCGGTTTCGGCTCAGCCTTGCTTTCTTGCACACCTGTCTGTCCGTCCCTGTTGGCTGTGCCAGGACCCGCATTTGTGATTTGTCCCCACGGAGGACAGCCCCTCCGTGGGTTAGCTGGCCAGCCCACCAGCCCACGCTCAACATGTACATGCACGCACACACGCAGGACAGCCCGGCGGAAAGGTGCCCCGTCAGAAACCTCGTCACCGTAGAAAGAGCCCAGGAAACCTGGCTCCAGCCCGCCCCCTTCCCACCAGGCCGAGCGCCGCGGGCGTCACCGCAGCCTCGAGGGGCCGGGCCACACCCGCCGAGCGGGGCTCCCTGAGACCCCGAGAAGCGCTGTCTGGAGGGGCTGGTGTGAATGGTGGTCCTCGAAGTCACTGCTTCTGTCGCCCTTTGCTCTAGAAGCTGTGGCCAGTGTGTGTGTTGGGGGGCTCTGAAAAGAGAGGGTTGTACATGGTGTGGGGGCTGGCTCGGTGTGGCCCTCAGGACGGAGAAGGGCCAGGCGAGTCTGTGTGTCCATGTGTGTGCATGTGTGTGCACATGCCTGTGTCTGCGTGAATGCGTGTGCATGTGTGTGCACGTGCCTGTGTCCGTGTGCGTGTGTGCGTGTATGTGTGTGTGTGTGCACTCTGAGTGTGGACTGCGCCTGCTTGAGCCCCGCCCCTCCCCCTCAGAGCAGCAAGATGGGCATGGAGGCGGTGATGGCGCTGCTGGAGGGCACACCCGACACCCCGGCCTGCGTGGTCAGCCTGTCAGGGAACCAGTCTGTGCGGCTGCCCCTCATGGAGTGCGTGCAGGTGGTGAGTATACGGCCTGGGCTCTGCCCTCCTGTCCTTCCAGGCCCCTCAGGGCCCCGGCAGGCTGCCCGCACAGCCCTCCCCAGCCTGCCTCCTCGTGTGTCACATGTCCCGGCCCCCTGGGGGTGCTGCCCCGTCCCCCCAAGCGGGCCTCCGGGAGTCTGCAGCCTGCAGTCCTGGGGAGGGGAGTGACATGTCCCCAGCGTGGGACAAGCCCCGAGAGAGCGGGGAGCCAAGCTGAGGTCACTTGGCTTCCCAGAGCCAGTGGCCATGGACCTACCTCGCAAACTGGGTGGTTGGGGGGGTAGGCTTTTGGGGCAAAGATGGGAGGGAGGAGGCGTGGGTGGCCGGAGCCTCTGGGTAAATTCTGGCAGACGGTGTGGGGACATTGGATGTGGCTGGCGTGGGGGCCACTGGAAGAGTGGGAGGCGAGACTGGAGGCTGAGAGGGTGGGAAATGGGGCTCTCACCCTGGCTCCACAGGTTTGGGGGGCCCTACCGCCAGGGGAGGGTGGGATGAGAGGGCACACGAGTGGGAGACTGGCCTCCATGATGCGTCTCTTGAAAGAACCTCCTGCCATGATTTCCACCTGCTGGGCAGGCTGGGCGTTGGCTGTGGGCCTGGGGGCCCGATGGGCCTCGGCCTCCGTTCCCAAAGCCCTGGTGGGGCCAGAGGCTGAGGAGGAGGGAGGGTGGCCAGGGAGGACCATTAGCCAGGCCAGGGAGGGCCCGCTTGGCCTCGGCCAGCGTTCCTGATTGCTGGCCTTGGCAGTGACCGCCGCTGGGACAGGATGGCACTCCGGGACAGGGCCACCGGGTCGGGTGGCTGCTGTGTATGCCCCAGGCTCCCCCTCAGTCTGCGCTTTCCTTTCCTTTAAGACCAAGGAGGTGCAGAAGGCCATGGACGAGAAGAGGTTTGACGAGGCCATCCAGCTCCGTGGCAGGTGAGGGCGCGTGGGCTCGCTCCGCGCGGGCTCCTGGCAGCTTGCACACAGCCGGCCCCCGGCATGCAGGACATCGGGGCCGCAGGGATGGCCTCTGCATCTCCTGAGACCCTTCCTTCCGCGTGTGCGAGGCCACGCAGTCTGCCGTTAGCAGCGGGCCTCAGTGGTCCCCGCGGAGGGAAGCAGGCAGGCTGTGGGGTGGCCGGAGCTGCCCACCCTGGGCGGGCTGGGTGTGGGTCCTGGCTTAGCTGAGAGGGATTGTGTGTTTTATGGGGTCTTCCACTGTCCAGTGATGGCATCTGGCCCAGGTTTGGGGAAACCAGAGAGAGGAGGTGGGGTGCACCATGTCCAGCTCCTCATGCTTAGTTGTGTGATCATGGGCTGTGGGCTGTGGCTGTGGGCTGGGAGGGGCTGTGGCTGTGGGCTGGGAGGGGCTGTGGCTGTGGCTGTGGGCTGGGAGGGCTGTGGCTGTGGGCTCCATGGTGCATGCCGGCTCTCATTCCAGGAGCTTTGAGAACAATTGGAACATCTACAAGCTGCTGGCACACCAGAAGATCTCCAAAGAGAAGGTGAGGCGGTGTGAGCGGCAGAGCCTGCGGGGTCAGGGTCTGCCACGGGGAGCAGGAAGCTCTGAGCTGGCTCAGCTGGGCCGGGCCCCTCCTCCTGTGCAGGTGAACTGTGAGCGGGGAGGGTCAGGCTCGGCCTCTGCTGGACCAGCAGATGTCAGACAGCCAGGTCCGGGCCTGGTTTATGGTGGCCAGACGCTTACCAGACAGCTGCAAGAAATTAAGTCAGGCCCGTAGACGTAGCTCAGGAGAAAAGGGATCCCACGTTCATGAGCCCCTTCAGGACAACTACAAGGCTGGGGGGAGGATGGCAGCAGGACTTGTTTCGGAAGTCCTGGGGGGCAAGGATAGGGTCCCCTGAACACAGTGTTTCTTTTTTATAGAATACATTTGTGTGTGTGTGTGTGTGTGTGTGTGTGTTTTAAAGATATATATTTTATTGATTTTTTACAGAGAAGAAGGGAGAGAGATAGTTAGAAACATTGATGAGCTGCCTCCTGCACACCCCCCACCAGGGATGTGCCCACAACTAAGGCACATGCCCTTGACCGGAATCGAACCTGGGACCCCTCAGTCTGCAGGCTGATGCTTCATCCACTAAGCCAAACCGATTTCGGCTGCTTTTTTTTTTTTTAATTTTAATATTGTCTTTTATTTCTGAAGAAGTGACCTTTGGGGGGAAAAATTCTAAAAGAAATACATGAATATCTGTGGTATGTTACCCTTTTACACATACTGCAGCTCCTCCCTCTCCCAACCCACTCCTCTTCCCACACAGGATAGGTGGAACTTGACTTTAGCACCATTAACAACAGTAAGATAAATGTATTCATACTTTTTACATCAGTGATAAGCTCACAATGCCAAATCGAGAGTCTTACTGAGTAACTAGGCATTCTAGATACATCTAATAATCTCAGCCCCTCTCTATCTTGGGTTTCCCGTTTTATATATATTTTTTCTAGATTTATTTTAAATTTATTGATTTCAGAGAGGAAGGAAGAGGGAGAGATAGAAGCACCCATGATGAGAGAGAATCATGGATCGGCTGCCTCCTGCATGCAATCCCCCCCCCCCCCCCAGGGGATCGAGCCCACAACCTGGGCATGTGCCCGTGACCGGAATCAAATCTGGGCCCTTTCAGTTCGCAGGCCAATGCTCTATCCACTGAGCCAAACCGGCTAGGGCCCGTTAGTAATTTCTTACACTGATTGCAGGTTGAGGTGATACTATTTTGGCTGTCTCAGGTTAAATTAGCCCGAGGAGTGTCACCTGCTTCCTTGTGCCTAACGTGGCCTCTCTCTCTGCGTCTGTGCCACTCACCAAGGACTTGGAGGTGCTGGATGCTGACCCCCGAGTGTGGGGGGACAGCCGAGGCTTCGGGCAGGAGTGGACTCTGGCCTGAACCGCCCTGCTGCCACCGCAGGGGGGCTAGCCCCGCAGCGCCCACATCCTCTAATGCCCGTGGCCGGCCTGCAGGCTCTGCACCGGGAGCTCGTGGCGCCCCGAGGACAGATACTTGTCACTCCTGGGGGGACGACGGCTGCCTCTCGGTGACCGTCTCTCCCAGCCCAAGCTCACGCTCTTGCCTCTGTCCCCCTCTCCGAAGACCCAGTTCTCCCTGGCCATCCTGAACGTGGGGGCCCCGGCGGCCGGCATGAACGCAGCCGTGCGCTCAGCGGTGCGCTCCGGCATTTGCCAGGGTCACACCGTGTATGTGGTGCACGACGGCTTTGAAGGCCTGGCCAAGGGTCAGGTAGGTGCCAGGTGGTGGGTGTCCTGGTCACTGGCTGATTACCGCCCCTCCCTCCTACCCCCCCCCCCAGCACGCTTACAAACAAACCGGGGGCCGGGATGCCGAAACGCAGGGAACGGTCAGTTCAGGCCTCCGCCTGGCCCAGGCTCCTGGGACCCCGCCCTGTCCCCCTGTGGGCACGCGGTCCCGGAGCACAGGTCGGCCACCTGAGGTGGAACCCGCCAGCACCTCTGGCCTGTCCCCTGGAAGCTGTGCCTCCCTCCCGCAGGTGCAAGAGGTGGGCTGGCACGACGTGGCCGGTTGGCTGGGGCGTGGAGGGTCCATGCTGGGCACCAAGAGGTGAGTGGCTGGCAGCTGGCCGCCATGGGCAGCTGGGGAGGTCCAGAGTGTAAGCTCAGCGGGGAGCTTGGGGGGGCTGCACGGGGAAACCCACCTGGGCCCTGGGCGAGGCCCCCCTTCTGGCTGGTGACCTGCCAGGGCAGGCCATGGAGCCCCCTGCGCAGGGGGAGGCTGCTGGGCGGCCCCACGTCTGCTAAGAGCTCCTTAGGCCCCGGGGTGAGGGGCTCCTCCATCACCTGACAAGTGCCTGCAGGGACGCTGGCGGCCCGCTGCCCCATATGCCTCAGGCACTGAGCTCTGCTTCCGCCCGTACCAGGTCAGGCGCAGGCCAGGTGCAGGTCAGACGCAGGTCAAGTGCAGGTCAGATGCAGGTCAGGTGCAGGTCAGACACAGGTCAGATGCAGGTCAGGTGCAGGTCAGGTGCAGGTCAGACACAGGTCAGACACAAGTCAGGTGCAGGTCAGACGCAGGTCAGATGCTGGTCAGGTGCAGGTCAGACACAGGTCAGATGCAGGTCAGGTGCTGGTCAGGCACAGGTCAGCGCAGTGTGTGCTTTCTTCCGGCCTGGCGTCTAGTGCAGATACCGAGTGTTTATCTCACTGTCTGCCTCTGCAGGACGCTGCCCAAGAGCTACATGGAGAAAATCGTGGAAAACATTCGCAAGTACAACATCCACGCCCTGCTGGTCATCGGCGGCTTCGAGGTGAGGCCGCCGCAGGGGTGCGTCTGGGGTGCTGAGGTGGCCCTTCCAGGAACCCCGCATGCAGGGAGGGTCGTGGCAGGGTCCCAGGAGAGTGGTGCTTGGTTTGGGGAGGGTTTTTGCCTTCTCTCGAGGCTTCGCAGTTCAGATGAGAGCTGGCAGCCCGGGCGCTGGGCAGCAGGAGCAGGGGGAGGAGGGGGAGGAGGGCCGGAGGGAGGGGCAGGGGCGGCTCTGGCTGGAGGACGGGGCAGTTCACAGGCTGGCCCCTGAGGCGGGGGTGGGGCACTCCGGGCAGGAGGCGTGTGTGGGGGCTGTGCACGGGGTGATCCGAGGTGGAGTTTGAGCAGTGGGCACTGCCGTGTGATACGGGCCTGGCAGCCCTCGATACTGGCCAACGTTCCTGCTCTTCCCCGGGGGAGCCCGAGCCCCCTGCAGCCTGCGGGGAGCGGACCGGGGTCAGGGCAGGCCCTGCAGGCCTCCTTCTCGCCCTCCCGGGACCCCACTTTCCCTGGCCCCCTCTCTCCGGTCCTGAGCCCCCGCCCCCGCCCCTGCCCCCCACAGGCCTACGAGGGGGTGCTGCAGCTGGTGGAGGCGCGCGGCTGCTACGAGGAGCTGTGCATCGTCATGTGCGTCATCCCAGCCACCATCAGCAACAACGTGCCCGGCACGGACTTCAGCCTGGGCTCCGACACCGCCGTCAACGCCGCCATGGAGGTAGGGGAGGGCCTCGTGGTCCAGACCCCGGGAACCTGTGTGTGTGTTCTGTGTCCTTTTGCTCCATTCTCTACGTAATGTTCCCTTTCACGCTTGGAGCGGCTCGGAGTTAGGGTTATGATGCCACGTTGCCATTGACACCACGGGCACGTGCCCCCCCCAGTGCCTCGTTCACAGCGACCCACCTTGGCAGCAGTGTCCCCGCCCTCAGGCCAGGGAAGACCTCTTAGCGGTGCCCTGGCCTGCGCCTGGGGGATGCCAGTGGCGCCCCTGTCGACCCCGGGGCAGGGCCGCCCCGGCTGAGGCCTGTGGAGAGCTTGTGGTGAGGGCCCAGAGCCCTGGGCATGTGGGGGGTGGACTGTCCCCGCCTCGTGTGACCCTCGGTCAGCTTTGGGGGGGAGATTGGTCTCCGCAGAAGAGCGGGTCCCGGTTGCCCACCTGGGAGGACCCTGACCCCCCCTGGTGCCCCCAGAGCTGTGACCGAATCAAGCAGTCGGCCTCGGGGACCAAGCGCCGGGTGTTCATCGTGGAGACCATGGGCGGCTACTGTGGCTACCTGGCCACCGTGACCGGCATCGCCGTGGGGGCCGACGCCGCCTACATCTTCGAGGACCCTTTTAACATCCACGACTTAAAGGTGAGCCGAGCCTCGGCCTCCTCCCTGCGCGGGGCTGGGCAGGTCCCCCCCTCCTGGGGCAGGGGCTGAGCTCAGCAGGCTGGGGGCTCCCTGCCTGTGTGGGGGGCTGGCCCACGCCCCTGCACCCCTTTCCCTCTGAAGTCTCCCACTCTGTGTCCATGTTGTGGCTCTCGTGGCCTCATGGCCCGACCGGTACCCCTCAGTGCCCTCTGCCACCTGCAGGCCCCCGTGCACCTCCCCCCGCCCCCCACTCCTGGGCCACATTGGCTCCAGCTTTTAGTCGGTCTGGAATATTCCTGCCCGGACCAGCAGTGGCTGCAGTGGGGGCAGTGCCGGCGGCTGCCCTGGCCCCGGCTCACGGGCCGCTCGCTCCTGTAGGCCAACGTGGAGCACATGACGGAGAAGATGAAGACGGAGATCCAGAGGGGCCTGGTGCTGCGGTGAGGCTGGGGGAGGGTGCGCCCACGCCTCGGCAGGTGCTTCCAGGCCCGGGCTGTGGGGCCAAGGAGGTGCAGGTGGCCTTGGAGACGGGCGGGTGGGGCCAGCGTTCCCAGAGGCCCGTGGCCTGAGCCCCCTCCTCCTCCTCCTCCCCCCAGGAACGAGAAATGCCACGACCACTACACCACGGAGTTTCTGTACAACCTCTACTCCTCCGAGGGGAAGGGCGTTTTCGACTGCAGGACCAATGTCCTGGGCCACCTGCAGCAGGTAGGGGGGTGGGCAGAGCGTGGCCCCCGGCCCCCCGCCTCCCTCTGGACCTGGGCGAGGGGCCAGGACGCAGCAGGATGCGGCCGCCCTCTGTGCACATCTGCGTGGGGCGCCTGCGTGCAGGTCATGGCTGCTTCGTCCTCACTCCCCCGGGCAAAGCGCTCCTCGTCCCATCCCTCAGGTGGGGAGACCGGGCTCCTGTCTGCTGAGGCCTCCCCACGGGCTAGGAGGGGCCGGGGCCCCGTGGTCACCTCCTCCGCCATGTCCCCACCCTGCAGCAGCCTCCTAGCGGCCCTGCAAGGAGCTGGAGCTGTGGGGTCTCCCAGCCCTGTGCAAGGGCTGTGTGCACCCCGAGGCTGCTCTCCCCTGGGGGTTCCTTCCCACAGCGTCATCCCATCTGGTGACCAGTTAGCCCCCTCCCTGCCGTGGCCTCTCGGAGCGGCTGTTAGGCCGGATTGGAGGCGGGAGAGGGACCAGGGGTGGTGCAGGCAGAGGGTGTCGGGTGTCAGAACCTGCCTGCAGCGCTCGCCCGAGGTCCCGGCGGGGCCAGGTTTGGGGACGTGTGGGGGCTCGGCCTGCCTCCGCCGGGTCCGGTCCCCGCCGGCCGGGCGGCGGCCTCACCCGCTGCGTCCGCAGGGTGGGGCCCCCACCCCATTCGACCGGAACTACGGGACCAAGCTGGGGGTGAAGGCCATGCTCTGGGTGTCGGAGAAGCTCCGGGCCGTCTACCGCAACGGTAGGTGGGGCGGCGGGGCGGCGGGGCGGCTGGCCTGGCCCCCGCCCGGCCCGGGGTGGGTGGCTGCAGCACCTGCCTGTGTCCGCAGGGCGGGTGTTCGCCAATGCCCCCGACTCGGCCTGCGTGATCGGCCTGAAGAAGAAGGCGGTGGCCTTCAGCCCCGTCACCGAGCTCAAGAAGGACACGGACTTCGAGTGAGTCCCCCCGAAGGGAGGGTGGACCAGGGGGGCCCCGACTTCCCCGGGCCGGTGTGCCGGGTCGGGGGAGGGTCGGGGTGGGCCGGCCGAGCGCACAGGCGGCCCGCTCTGCCCCTGGTGCTGAGCCCATCCTGGGTGCAGACCCCCCCGGAGGGCCACCACTGCCACGGGCCACTCATGTCAGGGGCTGGGCGGGGTCCGGGGTTCAGGGGAGGGGGTGCGGTCCCGGGTCGGGGGCTCTGACCCGGTCCCGCCCGGCCCCAGGCACCGCATGCCCCGGGAGCAGTGGTGGCTGAACCTGCGGCTGATGCTGAAGATGCTGGCACACTACCGCATCAGCATGGCCGACTACGTGTCCGGCGAGCTGGAGCACGTCACCCGCCGCACCCTGAGCATCGACAAGGGCTTCTGAGGCCGCCCGCCCGCCCGCCCTCCCTCCCGATGCCCGGCCCTCCCGCCAGGCCGCCGCCCCGGAGCCTGCGGGCGGGCAGTGGGCAGGCTGTGGCCTCTCAGCCTTGCCCTGGGGGATCATGGCCCCAGCCTCCAGGACAGAGGACCCCGGGTACATGGACGTCCATCCCAGGGGACGTGGGACGTCCTCGCTCAGACAGCACTGTCCTTCCTCCTTGGACCCCTGCATGGTCCTGAGTCTCTCTCCTCAGGGTGGCCCGTCACCCTCACCGGCCCCCGGGTCCAGCGCCGTCTTTGTGCCGAGGGGAGTCTGTCCCCGTGGGCCTTGCGGGGACCCCGCTCCCGTGCACTGGACACTGGCTGGGCAGAGCCTGCCACCTTTTTGTAGGAATAAAACCACCCAACAGAGGACGCTCCGTCTGCATAGCAGGGCCCGTGGGGCTGTGGAGGGAGGTCGGTCGGGCCTGCTTGGTGGTCGGCGTGGGGGTTGGCTCGGGGCTGTCCTCTGGTTCCGGGCCCAGTGTGGGTCTCAAAGACATGCACCCCCTTCCTAGGATCGACACTTGCTTCCAGGACCAGCAGGCCCCCCTCTGCCAATGGGGCGACCCGAGTCTCCACTGGCCCGGTCCTGAGCCCCTCCAGACTGTCCTGAGGGGTGACCCGAGACCCCTCAGCCTTGTCCTGAGGGGTGACCTGTGTGCCCCCAGCCCTGTCCTGAAAGGTGACAGGCCTGGGCCTCTCCCAGGGTGACGTCTGAGCCTGGTTCCTGGGCTCCGAGTCTGACCGGTCCCCAGACTTAGCCTGGACCGGGGTCTCTGAGGCAGAGCCAGGGACCCCGGCCAGGGCAGTGACCGAGATGTGAGGTTGCCGGAGACCCTGGTGGGGGTGGGCAATGGAGGGGGAAACGGTCAGAAACTCCATCACCACCACCATGGGCTGTGGGCTGATCCATTGGTTCGGGGAGCCTCGATCCGCAGCGTGGTGTTGGCACCGAGGGTGGAGGGGGGAGGGAGGGGGAAGGAAAGGGGGGATGAGCTGACGACACCGAGGTACGATTTGGCGGGACCGGTCACTCCTAGCTCACTGCACTGGCCAGGTCTGTTCCCCCAGCGGCTGTCTGGGCACCTGGTCCAGGGGTGCTCCAGCCTGCCTCCTGCCCTCGGTGCCCGGAGAGGCTCAGGATGAGGGGCTGGGACCTGTGAGGTTTTGTGGGGAGGCCCTGGCCTGGGGGCCACAGGCCATGGGGGAGGGGAGTCCTGAGCAGAGGTCTGGTTGGGCCTCGCTGGCTCTAGGGACCAGGTGGGCCCCTCATCCCTCCGGCTGCCTTCATGCACTGACAGGCCTTGGCGGGAGCCTCGTCACTCCGGGGGACAGCGGGCATGGGGCACTGGCCCTGTGCGGGGCCACACCAGCCTCACCACGTTGGCCTGAGAGCCTGAGAGCTCCCGGGCGCCCATTTCTGGAGCTGGGCCTCGGGTCTGCCCCGCCTCCGGGTGGGCTATGCCTCCGGGTGGGCTATGCCTGGCAGATGAGTGACGTGCCCTCCTGGCCCTCCTGCCCTACGTTAACGGGGCGAATAGGACACGGGAGTATGCCTGCAGAGGCCTGCTGGGCTGGAAATCGGGAATTCAGGGCGGGGCTGCCAGGCGCCCGGTCGGAGACCAGAGGCCGGGGGTAAAGGCGCTGCCCGGGCCCAGCACACGGGGTCTCTGAATGCCAGCGAGCGGGCGGGTGGCAGGGAGGGGGGCCCCGTGAGCTGGCGGCCTCTGCCCTGGCGTGGACCGTGGTGGGGAGCGGGGAAGAGCGAGGGGCTGAGGGCTGAGGCAGGCAGCGCATCCCGAAGAGTCCCGACCCAGGGGCCCCGACTGAGAGCACCAGGTTGTGAGGGACGTTGGTGTGAGCGGGGAACAGGAGGATGTTCGTAAGGCAACACGACCACACCGGCCTGTTCTAGCCAAGGCACAGATTTATTGAGCGACATCCCTTAAAGACGAGAAGGCACACGCACGGGCCGCAGCCACTTTCCCAGATGACCCCATGCAGTGACCCCTGGCCTTCCCACTGCTCAGAGCTCACCCCTGGTCCCGACAAACCACAGAGGAGCCACAGTCTGAGTTTGGAGGTCTTTCAGACGCCGCCCCGCCCTCGCTGGCTGTCACATGGTCCTTGCCTGAGGTCTGTGGCTCTCACATAAGCTGGCGGCTCAGCAATCAGAGATGCAGACGGTCCCTCCCCAAAGGGGGGGAGGGGCAGCGGGAGGGCCTGTCTCCCTCTCCAGCCCAGTCGTTTCAACAGCAGCAAGAACGGGCTTGTCTCTGGGGGCTGGGGCGGGGGACGAGAGGGGGTCATACTGCTCCCCTTCCACGGACTGGCTCCTCAGCTTTTGGAGGCCCCCGGAAGGCCCCCGGGCTGCAGCATCCCCGCCCCCCGGATACCGGCGTCAGGGAAAGGCCTGCCACTGTCCCAGAGGAAGAACAGGCGTTAGATGCAGTTTTCAGAGGCGTCCTACCCGCCCGGCGGCCCCGCTGTGGCCGCGCCTGGATCCCTAAGCGGACGGCCAGGCCTGTCCCCCCGAGGCCTGTCCCGGGGTCCGCACAAACCTCTGCTGGCGTGACTGAGGGGGGCGCCTGTCTGCAGGGAGGCCATGATTCCGGGCGGCTCCTGAGCCCAGGAATGCTGAGACGGCCTGCGGGAAACGCGGAGCCGCTCTCACCTTCTCGGAGCGCCAAGGCCGTGCCTGTCAGGAAACCTGCTTCCAGGCCGGCCTCGGGAAAGGTTTATTGGGGAGAAGGCGTCCCGCGCAGGAGGGCGAGTGAGCGGGGTCTGCCCAGCCAGCGCCTGCCGCCCCTCCAGCCTCTCCGGGTGCGCAGAAGCGAGAGTGCGGCCCGAGGCTTCCTGAGGACTGAGCCCCGGGCGCTGGGACCCGGCCTAGGATCCCGGCTGTGGAATCAGCTTCCCCGCCCGGGTGCTCGGGAAGATGCTGGGACTTCAGGGGGGTCCCCGTGGGGTCACTCCATGTCCTCCTGCAGCTCCCGTGTGTGCAGAGCCTGCAGCCTGCTGACCACGGTCTGGTGCACGGCCTCCAGCCCCTCAGCGTCCAGGTCCCGAAGCAGCAGGAGGATGGCAGCCAGCACGTTGTTCTGGGGGCACAGTTACTGGCTGAGTGCCACGCCGCAAGGCCAGGCTGCCCGCACCACAACGTGCCCGGGGCCCTGGCCAGCAGCACGCCACGTCACGGGGGACCGGCCTTCCATGCAACCAACCAACCTCATGGCTCGATGGAGACTCGTGCAGCCTAGGGTCCCAGCTGCAGTTATGGGGTGGCGTTTTCTGCCTTGGACGCTCCCTGCGTGCCATCTCCTCCCATGCTCACAGCCCCGAAGCCCAGAGTAGCTGAGTAACTGGCCCTCAGTCACACAGCTGGTCAGTGGTCGAGCAGGAATCAGTAACACGTGCTCAAACATGTGTGATGCATGTGTGTGTCCATGTGCCTGTACTCAGTTTCTACCTGCCTTCAGGCGGGGAAACTCTGCCATGTCTGCTGTGAAGACGTGGGATGTTTGGCACACGGGGACTGTGAGATGCCCGTGGGAATGGCCGTGGCTCAGCACACTGCGCCGTGAGAGGGTGCGCTCAGAGGGTACGATGGGAATGGGGAGCCCCCACCTCGGACCCGCTCCTGGAGCCTGGCTTTGTCAGTCCCTGTGGTGACTCCAGCCCCCGTCCCACCCCCACCGCCAATCCACACCGTGGGCAGAGGCGGCCGACGCCACCATCACACTTACCCCGTTCTTGTGGCTGCTCACAGCCTCCCTCTGTGGGAAGGAAGGAAACGGGTCCCGGGCAGGGGGCTTCAGGCTGAGCGGACCCTGAATGCTGGGGGTGGGGGGGGGTGACAACAGAGCGTGAGGGCTGAGCAGCTCGGCCGTTTCTGCAGTCAGTTCCAGAGCCCAGGCCAAAGTGAGGAAGAGATAGATGCCTAGGAATGGCTCTCCCGCCCACCAGTACGAAGCCAAACGCCCACCACAAGCCATCGCTTCTGGAGGGCCAGCAGCACCCGACTGCAGGGTGGGAAGGCGCTCCAGCACCCATGTCTCTCGGATTCCCTGGGGGCTGCCCTGCTGAACCCAGGCTCCTGCCCTGGGCCAAGGCGGGCTGGGGGAACTAAACTCAAATGATGCGAGAGACAGTGCTTCGTCTGCTGTGCACGGAGCCTGGCAGCCGTGGAAACCACGTCTCTACAACGTCCAGGACAATCGGAGCGCTGTCCTCGGGGGCCCCTCCAGCTGGTGTTCCCTCTGCCAGCTGCCCCGGTGCCCACTAATCCCCTTCACCGAGCCCCACCTCCAAGCCACCTCGAAGGGCTGGTTCCCTGCATGCGCTCGCTGTGCCTGGAGCGTTCTCCGGGCCACGAGGGCAGGTGAGAAAGAACACCAGGGCAGTTCGCTCCCCTCCCTCCCCAGAGATGGGGGACATGGCTGCTGACTCTCCTCAAGAGGGCAAACCGGACAGACCCGCTGCGCACCTCGCCTCCTCCTCGCTGTAGCTCAGCGCGTCCCCTTGGGTCTCGGCAGCGGCGTTCATGGCACTGAGGGCGTAGGACAGCTCGGGCCCGCCGTTCCCCGTGTCCTCTCTGCTGGGGGCCGTGACCTCCTCTCCCTCCATCAATGCCCGAGACAGCTCCTCCTCAGTCACAGCTTCGAGGAGAAGGAGGGAGAAAAGCATCAGAGCGGGCGCCCTGCACGCATGCAGGCCCCACACCACGCCACGCACGCACGCACGCACGCAGCGGTCTGCCTTAGAGAAGAGGTGTCTGTCCGTCCACCCGATAGCCATGCCCCAGCCCATGCATGAGCGGGACACATGGCAGGTGGCCAATGGCTGCTTTTGAACCTGACTTTCAGCACTTCCCAAAAGCAAACACTCATTAAAAAAACCTCAAATTAAAATTTAAAAAGGAACAGCATTCACAGCATTTATTCCATTTGACTTAATTGCCCTGGAGTTTATTTATATTAAAATTGTTCATCTGGGAGAAAATAACTGCCCATAAGACAGGACTAGGAGCCAGAGCACAGAGAGGGCGGACAGCCCAGAGAGGGGTCCAGGCCCGGGACGGGCGGGACCGGAGGCGGAGCGCCAGGCGCCCGGGCACAGGGCAGAGGCTGGCTGTGGGCCACGGAGGTGGAGGTGCGGGCGAAGCTCCACAGCCCCAGCAGGCAGAGGCCAACACCCGGTAAGCCAAAGCGGGGAGCTCGGGGGCATCACCGCCGTGGGTCCCCGTGGACCAGCTGTACCACCGTCCGGCCGGCCCACCCAGACCTCACCTAGGAGCCGGGGCACCTCACATGTATGTGGGTGGGTGTGTGGCAGCCCGGTGCGTGTCGGCAGTGGGGCAGAGAGGCTGTGTGAGGTTCACCGGAGATCCTGGCTCTGCATGTGGGGCTGCACCCCATAACGGATCACGGGGACAAGCCGGGGGGTCCCCCCGGGGGACTCCGGAGGAGGCGGTGCCTGGGAGGCCCGGAGAGGGCGGGGCGCTGCAGAAAGGGCAGGGGGAGGGGGGAGGCCGCGTGGGGGGCGGGCTCGGCGTGGGCACCTACCCTGGTTGTCCAGCTTCTGGAGGTGGGGCAGGTTGCGCAGCACGGTCATGCGGTAGAGGTGCGGGTCGGCGCCGCAGCACGGGTTCTCGGCCAGCCACAGCACCCGCAGGCGCGGCAGGCCCTTCAGGTGGGAGAGCTCGCTCAGGCTGGCGATGCGGTTCCTCCGCAGGTACAGCTCGCTCAGCTGCTGGCACCGGCTCACGGGCTCCAGGGTCGACACGCTGTTGACGCTGCAGAGACAGCACCGTGAGCGCCTGTCTGATGCGATCTTGCGTTACAGAGAGGGAAACTGAGGCACGGGGGGGGGGGTCGGGTCTGAACCTTGCCCCAGGTGGGAGAGCTAGGACTTAGCCTGGGCACAGCTGTAGCCCGTTTCTCGCTCGTCCGTCCCGGAGAAGGCACCAACCAGAGAGGCTCGGGCCAGGGGTGGGGTGCTGTGAGCACACAGCGGGCCGCACGGGCACCCACCAGGTGGCCGAGGAAGGCGCAAAGGACGAGCGAAGGACGAGGGAGGGACACATAGCGTGGCCAGCCCTGGGATCAGGAAGTTAAGTCACAGGAGCTTGCATGGACCCAGAACCTTCTGAACTGCCATACAGGGGAGTCCGTCTTCCCTGCCAGATTTGCACAGGGGGACCTGCAGAAAGCCCTCCAGCATCGAGCAGCAGGGATCTCCAGCACTAGCTGCAGCCCTGGGCCCCAGGGGGGGCATTTGGGGCACATCCTCCAAGCTCCCCAGCTGCCTGGAACCCCAATGATACAATCTGGTTCACGCAGGGACTCCTTAGTCTGTTAAAACGCCAAGGATGCAAAAAGTTATCGATGACAGAGCATGTGCTTCAGAGAAACCGGCAGAGTTCCCAGCAGAGATAGAACCTCGTCAGCAAAGGCTGGGGCGCTGGGGGCTGTTGGGGGCAGCTGTGGCCACCGTGAGGGTGGCTGCTCACCACTGGGGTGCTGCACCCTCTGACCTGCAGAGGGTGGGCAGGCATGCAGCAGGGGGAGGCCAGAAAGGAGGGTGGAGCTCGGGCGGAGCTCGGGCGGAGCCAGCGGCCCTCCCCTATTTTCCTGGGGTTTCCGGGTCACCTGGGCTCCCCGCCTCTTTCAAGCCCCTGTGACTCAGAGCGACAGCAGGCATTCAGGTACCTGAGTGTGATCACTTCCAGGCTGGGCATCTCCCGGCAAATGGAGATCTAGGGAGGAAAAGAAGGCGGTTGCAAACGCTGCTGGTTCTGAGGGGAAGTGGGGGTCATCACGTCTAGCAGCCCAACAGATGGGAGCCACGGCCAACTTCACCTCCAGGGCCCAAGTAGAGCGGCCTCCCCCTCACCTGGCACCAACGATGCGAGAGCACGTGGGTTCTGCGCTCCACCCCACCCTGCAGCCTAGATATTCCCTCAGCCCGGAGGAGAAACGTGTGTTTTCTCTCAAGCTTTCAAACAGCCTTGCCACCGAACACCGCCGGAAGCCAAGTCAGAGCAGTCTGAACGTTAGAAGCCCTCCAAGGACAGCAGGGAGCTGGACAGAGAACCTTCCTTCTTGCTGTCCCTGACTCACAGGAAAAGTACTGACACCCCTTCTCGCCAACACCCCTGGCCCAAAAGGGAGACAGAATTAAAACAATGGGATCTCGATGGTATCAACACTGTGATTCAGTGGGAAAAGGCAGAAAGAGGTTCAGGCGGGTCCTATACCGCCTATACCGGGTCAACACCTATACCGTCAAGCTCCCTAACCTGTCAGGTTGTTGAGTGGTGCAGCCGCCAAGTATCTACGTGTCTGCCATTCACTGGCATGAAGCCAGATGGTCCCTGACCACAGCAAGTTCATGGTCTGGTCAGGATGCTTCAGAGACAACGGATTTGTCTTCTGCTGCAATGGTGGTGGGTCTCATGCATGTGCGTGTGTGTGTGTGTGTGTGTGTGTGTGCGCGCGCGCGCTTTCTACTAAATATGCAGCTCTTCAGCTATTGCCTGAGGTGGAATCAGCTTTTCTGGAGAGCCCAGTGGCTCAGCAACATTCAAACTTTGTTTTTAAGGAAAGGCACGGTTCAAGTTACAAAAGTAGATAAGAACGGAATGACTGGCACTCAAACTCTGTGCAAGGTGGGGCATTCATTCCAGGGGTGAGAAAGAAGAAATCTGCAGACCCACAGCTCGCTCAGCTCTGTGTACTGCCCTCACCCCACCCCCACCCCATCTCTCCTGCCATTGGTGGGGGAGCGGGAAGCTGGATGTGCCCAGGAGCGGAAGCTGAAGTGAGGAACCTCCTCTTCGGTGACGTGAAGTCCGGGAACCCACAGGGACCCGCAGGCCTGCCCTGGGACCTGCTCCCTCTTCTGTGAGACCCGCATGGACGCAGGAGCCTCTCAGCAGCGCGTGTAAAGCGGATGTTTAAAGGATTTTAAAATAAATGAGGGTGCTAGAGAACGCTACTTTTTATTAGTGGTTCTACCTTACAACAACTGCTAAGTGAACAAAGCGCCAGGCTACGGCCTGAGTTGAGCGGGGCAGTTCGGCAGCTTAACAATTCCCTTGGGGAAGAGGCTACCACTCTGGGATCAGGGATCAGCGTTGAATACTTACATCTGTGAGGCGGCTGCCCCTGGGGAAAGAAAAGATATACGTACGTTAATTTTGTTCAAGGCTCATTAAAAAAAAATTAGAAATAACTCCAAAAATTAACAGTCAGTGCTTACAAATGGTAAAGTCCCATGATTTCAATGACAGAGTAAAAGCTTGCCCAGACAACTGACAAAGGTGTCAAAACTGGTTACACGGTGGATTGTCAACAAAACCCCCGGGCACAGACCCGGTGCCCGAGGGCAGCTGCTCAGCCGGAGGAGCAGTGGAGGCTGACCCGTTTGCAGGACACAGGTTCGACCCCCCTCTCAAGGCTGCGGCAGAGGATCATTCCCCTCGAGATATAGACAAACAAGGGCATCTTCACAAGAGGCCAAGTTCAAAGGCTAAACGTGCAACTTAGGAAACACTTTAGGAAGCCCGAAGTTGAGTTGTTGTTTCTCCCTGCTTAAAGAAACGTCTGACCGCCCCGGGCAGGACGAGGACATGCATTATTGAAAAGGAATGACGGGGTGTTGTGGCCAAAGCAGCACATGTGCCAGAGCAAGAAGAGCTTTTTGATGAACAAGCAGAGCTCCCACACTGCGGTCAGTACCCTGGCACCAGCGGGAGGGAGGTCTGCTCCTGGCTGAGCGTCCTACTCCCCCCTGCACCGTCCAGTTCCCAGCCACGTGTGCAGCCTCCATCTGAGTCCCTGTGAGCACCAGTACCTCTTTCAGGAGTGCATGGAGCGCTTCTGGTCCTGCCGTGGCCCAGGCAGACCACCCTCCCTTGGAGCCTGCCCTGACCCCACAGCACCTCTACCGTCACCTCCCAGTGAGTCACCTGGGGACGGCTCCTCTCCCAGAGGACTCAGCTACAGAAAGGACTGCCCCCAGCTTCTGGAGAGTCTCAAGTCTCTTACTTTCTCCTAGAAATGGCTTTCATCACCTTAATCTCCCACCTTGTTAGTAGACATTGGTTCCCAAAGACTGGCAATGTCAGAAACCAGACCGTCCACAGAGGGAGCCAGCTGTCCCACTAAAGCCATGGAGGAGCCCTGTAATTCCAGTTGTTTCCAGCAAGGATGGCAGGTTTGGAGCCTGGGTCTGAAACACCACCAGTGGGAAGGGTGGGGTGTGTGGGTGTGAGAATTCTGGAATGGCCTTAGCCAATGCCACCTGAGCTTGTGGCAGCATCTCCCAGAGGCTGTGGGCCCTTGGGACCCGGAAGGCCAATCTGGGACAGGAGGCCTGAAGGCTGGAGGCGCCCTCGTCCCTGCCAACCGGATCCTTAAAGAGGCCCTTCTCACCGCGGAGATGCCGGGCGGGGAAGCCCCAACCCAGGGCGGAGGTGCCAGGCCGATGCCCCATTCTAAGGCGGAGGTGCAGAGAGAGAGGCCCCAATCCCGGGCAGGGGGTGGCAGACAAGGGGTCCCCACTCCAGGGCAAGGGTGTGGGCAGCGGGGAGGCCCCCGGCTTCTGGGCCTCACCAGCAGTTGAGCTTTTTCACGCTATGCAGCTCCGAGGCCTTGGCCCTGGACAGAACCATCTGGCGCGTTAGCTTCATGGCGATGGGTGGCCGGAACCCCAGCCACCAGCCCGGCCCTGGACCGGCCCGCTATCCTGGAGGATTTGGCTCCTCCGCGGCGGCGCGTCTCCAGGGGGCGGGGCCCGCGTCGTCAGGGGCGGGTCCTGCGAGTCCATTGGCCTCCAGGTGAGGGGGGCGGGGCCGCGTCGGCGCAGTGGAGCCGTCTTCTCGCGCCCCTTGGGCCCAGCGCCCGGTCCTGCGCAGGCGCGGCGTGGGAACGCGGGGCTCTGACGTCATTTTGTGGCGACCCGAGCTGGCAACCCTCCTTCAGCCCCGAGTCCCAGCCCGGAGCCCTGAGCTTAACCCCGACCTCTGTTCCCCCCGTCCTGAGTCCTGAGTCCCCAGCCCTTCCAACCCCAACGGAGCCCCAGCCCTCAGCTCCAGTCCCAGCCCCGAGCACTAGAAGCGATGCTCTCTTAACTCTTCTGAATTACAACAATTTATACTGTTGAAATGCAGAACAGCCAGAGGGGGTGATTTCCTTTCTCTCTCCCTTTTAGCATTTAAGGAAACAAGCTGGGTGCCAAAGCCGTAGGGCCAGCCCTAGCAGAAGCCTCACAAGTACTTAACCCTTTTAGAAATTCAAGGTTACCTGGGCTGCACGTTACATTAAGACAGGCTTTTGGGATCTCAGATGAGTTAGGGAATGACAAGACCAAACTCTGAAACCTCTTTCCCACTAGGTCCCTCTCCTGGCTTTGGCCTGCCAGTCAGAGCTTTCAAACAGACATTGGCTTTAGTCTTGGCTTCTTGGGGACCTGCCCCAGGTATCTGTTGGAGAGGATGGCTCTTGTAAGCCTGTAGTCACAGAGAGCCAAGGTTTTGGTGGTGGCCCTGTGGGACCAGCACAGGGAGGAAATGGTCCAGGTATATGATGGCCTGGAGGCTGGAGAATGAGGAAGGATGCCGTGCTCGGGTGGGGATGCGTGCTTGTGGGGTCCGTGTAAGTTTTTGGAGAACAGGGCAGCTCAAGAGCAGTACTTTCCAAGTTCTTACCTGGCAAGCAGGCAGAGAACCATCTGACTAATGAGGCTTGAGCTAAGAAAGGTACTGACACTGGGCCCCACCGCACACAGAGTGGTGGGAAGCCTCTGGCAGGCCCAGGCTGTAGGCGCTTGCAGAGGGTCTCTGGCTGTCCCAACTGGGAAGCCACACCAAGTGACAGGGACTGCCGGGAACTGCGGAGAGCAGGCTGGGCCAGGAGGTGGTGCAGAAGCACCCACTGTTCCAGGTACAGATAAGGATGCCATTGAGTTGGCAGCTGATGAGGGAAAGGCTTTAGGGTTGTTGGTCCCAGGCTTGCCCCCCTGCCTGAGAGGGCCCCTCCTCCTTCTACATAGACTGGTGTGGCCCAGGTGAAGAGACCATCAGGTTTGGGGCAAGTCATTCCAGGGAGGGCTTTGGCCTGGGCCCCTACTCTCTAGCCTTGCCAATCATGAGAAATGGCATCTGCCCCCTGTCCCTTGGCAGTGCCCAAAGGGGTGGACCTCCCTGGGAGAGGACCGCACCTGGAGGGTTTTACATAGGTGTTGGGGGTGAGGGAGAGGGTTGTGGAGACCCCATAGGTCTGCTCAGAGTGGGTCAAGGACTCGAATTCAGGGTATGTGACTTTCCAGCACAGAGGAATCACTGGGGAGCAGGGACCACCTCCCTGAGTCCGGGCGGCCTGGGCATCTGGCAGGACACAACTGCCCCTCTTCTCGGCTGAAGCTGGGGCCGGGCTCCTGTCAGGCCTCCTCACAGAGAGGAGGAGGGAGACAGAACTGCCCACGTGGGCTGGTCGAGAAGGTGGCCGGGGGTGAATTAGTTGGAGGCCCTGGTGACTCAGGTGACATTTGTGAAGTGAGGACTCTGCACAGGAAGTACAAGCGGGGCCGTGTGGGTGGTGTCACTGCTCCTTTCCCAGGACTCCTCCCCTGTGTGGCTCCGGGAGGACTTGTCCTAAAGAGAAACGCCTGGGCTTTGGAAGGCGGGAGAGGGGCGTGGTCATAGCTCCCTGAAGGCCATCCTGGCCCCTAGGGGAGATGGAGGAGATGGGTGCTGGGGTCTTCCCTGTGGCATGTGTCCTTCTTCCCAACAGCAGCCCTGCCTGGGGGTACGGCTCAGTGACCCCTTTTCTAGCTTCTTTTGAATGTTGAAGTCCCGAGCTCCTCCCCCAGTTGTGGAAAGTCCAATTACTACAATGCATTTTGTATTTCATCATTCTCATGGCGGTTTTGCTCCCCAAAATGAACCCCGAGAGACAGACGTGCAGCCACACTTCCTTAAACCAGAACCGAAACATGTGCTCATATAGCAGAAGCCAAGGGTGCAGCTTCAAGCATGGCTTGATCGGGGGTCTCGGTCTTCATGATCAGGCTGGGCCTCTGTCCACCCTGACCCCTCCGATGGCCACATCCAGGTTCTCTGCAGCGAGTCCAGCAGAAAGAATGCTTTCTCCCAGTGAGCCAGGTGGAAGTTTGGGGAGTGGCTGGCCTGGGTCCCCCGCCACCCGGAACCTGAGGCTGCGGCAGGCTGTGCAATGTCCATTGCTGGCCCGAGAGTGGAGGAGACCCCGAGGAACATCCAGGAAGAAAGGGAAGCCACGGCTGCTTCTGGTCACCCTGGGGAAGGTGACCCCCACACCCTTTCCTCGCGTCCCCAACTCAAACTGTATTCCAGTGATTTCCCCTCCCAGTGGTCACTCTGGGGCACCCATTCATAGAATTCCCACATGGGCGGTGCTCTGGGGTTGTCACTGTGGCCCTCGTGGTCTCTGCTCTCTCTCTTAAAAAAAAAAAAAAAAGTAAATTGGCATCTCTCAAGGCCGTTCTGAGTCCAGTTCTAATCCAGCTGAGTCACGAGCTTCATTTCTGCCCATGCCAGGTGCCCGTACCTGCCTGGCTCCCCCAAGCCTCCCAGCCAGCATCCCCTGTGCATGTACCTGTTACAGCCCCTCCTCACTGGCTCTTTGAAGACTTTGGGACCGTGGAGATGGAAGGCGCTTCCGGTTGCCAGGTGGCCCGCAGGGTTCTGGGCTGCTGTGCAGTTTTGGTGCTGCTGCTGCTCCAGCAGGGGTGACATGGATGCAGGAAGGGGCCTGCTCTCCTCTCTGCTGCCCGAGGGCATGCCCTCTGCCAATCACTGGTAGGAGCACAAAGGCGGGCCCCGGTGGCTCCGTGTGCTCAGCGCCGTGTCTGGCCACCTGGCCCCGAGAGCACCTGCGTGGTGGGACACAGCCTGGAGCTGCCGCAGTGAGGACTCTGCTCTCGGCAGGTGGGCGGGTCCAGCACTCCTGGGGGTTACAGTGGTGGGAAGGGTGTTTCCAGCGGTCACACCAGGGGTGCTGGTGCCGGGAGAGGGCTCCACTCGGGCCCAGCTGGCAAAGGTGTTCTGACCACACAATGCCCACCCTCCCCACCTGCCCTGGGCCTCCAGTTTGCTCCATCCACACTCCCCATCCAAGGTGACCGAGTTCAGGCCACAGCATCTCGTCTTTCCAGCTGGACAGGCAGGCTATCGGCGACTGTACCACAAACTGCCTCAGACTTAGCAGCTCAGGGCAACACACATTTATCATCTCAGTTTCTGAGGGCTGGGAGTCTGGGAGCACCCGGGCTCGGTGGCCTGGCTCGGGGCCTCCCATAGTGTCAAGCTGTGGACCAGGCTGCCGTCTCTGACACCCTGAGTGGGCTCTTCCAAGTGGGGGCCTTTACTTTCATCACAGGGCCTCCCAGAGTGAGCGAGGAGGCTGGTGGGGGGAGGGACAGAGAGAGGGCGGGTCCCTTGAGTTGTCCCTGGGCAAGTTCTTTAGTTTCCCTGAGCCCCAGCTCTCTCACAGCGAGCAGGGGACGAGGGCCTTGCCTGCAGACACGGGGAGCTTCGCAGGGTGCCTGGCAGGCAGGGTGTGAGCGGTGAGCTCCTCCGAGGACCTTGGGGCTGGTGCTGAGAGGTCAGGAAGGACGGCAGACCGTCAACAGGCTCACACCTGCATCCAGACCCGGAGCAGACTTTGAGAAGAGTGACCTGCACTTACTGATTTTATTCAGCGTCCTGAGAGATTACACAGGTGAGGGGTCATCTCCAGCTCCGTGGTCATCACCGTTGCTACGGAAACATGCCCCCGTTAGAGCGTCCTGAGCAGGCATGCAGCAAGGAGTGTGTCCTCAGCCTCCACACCCCACCCCAGCGCAGCGCCTTGGCTCCGTTTGCTTGTACATTTCACGGGAAGTCTTTGGTGATAAGATGGTTCTGGAATGCAAGTGGCCTGTTGACTTTAGAGATGAAGAAAAATGATGGTGTCCCCAGCATGAAGCCCACTTTTCGCTGGTTCGTTCTCTCTCTCTCTCTCTCTCTCTCTCTCTCTCTCTCTCTCTCTCTCTCTCTCCCAGGAGTCAGCAGACCAGCCCACAGGCCAGCACCAGCCATTGCCCGTGCTGATAAATAAACATCCCCATCCACACAACCACCCCCATCCACGCTCTGCTAATGGCCGTTTGCTGGCGGCAGTGGCAGAGTTGAGTACACAGACCATGGGCCTGCAAAGCCTGAAATATTTACCACCCGGCCTCGTGCGGGGAAAGTCTGCGGCCGCTGCCCTAGCTGTGGGTGCCGGCTCCCGCCCCTCGCCCTCCCGCCTGCTGCTCTGCTCCTGTGTATTATTCATAGCGGGGCCATGTTGATGCCACACGGTCAGATTGCCAGCCTGCTCCCTGATTGCGGTTTTCCTCCGGCTGCCAGGGCAAGGGGCTTTTTATCTTGGGCAAGATGTTCCTCTCCGCTTGGCACTGCCTTTATCTGAACCCCACACAGCCCTCAATCAAGACCAGGACGTGCTGTGTTCCTGCTTTACAGTCACGCTTTTTATTTTTATGGGAAGGATGTTTCATAATTGCTCTTGCAGCGGCGTGAGGCAGGCGGCACGGGGCCTTCTTGTGCAACGTGTGGTTTTCTCGTCAGGAAGGGGCCGTGCGGGGACAACGTGGGCACAGAAGTTTTGTCAGAAGCCCATTTCCTGAACCACTTCACCTCAAGCGAGGTTCCCACGGGGGCCTGGGATAGTTGGGAAAAAAGGCTGTGTTCCTGTCCACCACACGGCTCTGCCGTGACCGCTGTCTCGTGGAATATTAACAGCCCCAGCATGCTTCCATCAGTGAGATGGCCCCCAGGGAAGGTGCATCGGAGGAGGGTCTGGACGCAGCTGCTAACACCCAGCTGCCGACTCGGGCAGGTCTCAGAGCCCTCTACGGCGGTGGCGGTGGTCGAGAGCTTTCTCCTGCAGCAGGCAACCTCCCCATGTGTGGTCCAGCAGAGGAGAGCCACCGCGTCCCCAGTCCCACCTGCTGCTGCCTGTTCTACTCGGCGGCGTCCCCCAAATGTCTGAATAAACCATCAAGTGCCGCCCTGCACAAGGGGCTCTGGTGGGTTCTGGCACCTTCCCCACAGCCGCTGGAGACCTCCGATGGCGGGAGAGTGAGGCAGGGGGCATCAGCCGGCCCGTGGACCCGTGGCTCCTTAGTGGGGAAGCAGGGGCGGGTGGGGGGTAGGGGCCTTCCAGGGGGCGCTCTGGGCAGGAGGCTGGGCCTGCGTCAGTGAACTCAGGGGAGGAGAGGAGGGGGGAGCTGGTCAGCCAGGCAGGTGTCAGCTGGCGGCCCTGATTGGAGAAGCCACAGGGCACTTCACTTCCCCGGACTCTGAGCGGGCCCTGGAGTGCTCATGGGGCATTTGGAGCTGGCAGCCAGGAAGGAGAGGGCAGAGGGCCGGTGTTGGGTGAGAGAACCGTGGTCTGGGCCTTCAGGGAAAGCCGGGTCAGCTTTTCAGGAGTCAGAACTCAGCGCTTGCCAGACCCCCTGAGAAGGGGGCAGAGCTCCCCTGAGAAGGGGGCAGAGCTCCCGGGGCGGGCACCTGCCACCGTGAGTGAGTGAGGGCAGCTGCAGGGTCCGGCAGGGGGGCGTCGTGGGAGGGGCTCACCCAGCCCGGGTCCACTGGGGTCTCACGCCCCTCCCCCTGGCCCGCCTCTCTCCCCCCTCCCCCTCCCCCCTTCCAAGGGTTTAGAGCTTGAGGAGAACTCTCTAAGCGGAGAAACTTGCCACTAGCCCCGTAGGAGGCAGGCTCTCTCCGCGTGCTGTCCGGGGGCCTCTGGGAGGCCAGACTCGCAGGTCAGGAGTCTGGGATGCGCGGGGCGCAGCGGCTGGTCCTTGGCTCTCCGCGGGCCGGTGCGGTGCGGGCCGCGGGCTGGCTCCCAGCGGAGTGACGCAGAGCAGAGCCGCTGCGGGCCGCGCGCAAGGTGCGGGGCGGCGCGGGGCGCACGCTCGGCTCGGGGTTCGGGCAGCCCTGCCTGCCGGGCGGCGCGCGTCCTGTGAGGCTCCGGCAGGTACGCGCTCTCCGCGGTGCACACCCCGGGCAGCGGCCGTGGCGAGGTGGGGGGACCGGCGGCGCTGGGCGGAGACGCGGGCCGGGGCGAGTGCGCGCGGGTCCTGGGCGCGGGGACCTGGGCTCAGGCCAGCGAGGGCGCGAGCTGGGGAGTGGCCGGGACGCGGCGGGACGCGGCCGGGACGCGGCGGGACGCAGGGAGGATGCGGCTCCGGGTCCATGCGGTACTGGGTCCGTGCGGGCGCTGCGACAGGACGGGCCCGGTCTTCCCGGCAGGCAGGGAGCCGGGGGGATGGACTTAGCGGATGCTGGGCTCTGGCTCTGGACCCCGGACCACGGCACCCGCTTCCTCCGCCCCAGGTGCGTGTAGCAATCCGTGATCTCGAAACGCTTTCCTCCCGGGGAGCTGAGGAGACCCGGAAAGGGAGTCTGCCGGGTGAGGGGGGGGGGGGGGGGGGAGAAGTAGAGGCGGCTGCACTGCCGGCCCCACAAGTCATCCCATGGCTCTGTTTCCTGGTCTTTGGGGTCGAGGTGGGGGTCGGGGAGGGGGTACACGGAGCTCCTGTCTCTGAGTTCCCACGGTCCTGGGTCCACGTGGCAGCTGTGGAAAGTTGTGCCCTGTAGGAAGAGTTTTATTCTTCTGGTCCTGATGTCTGTTCCCGAGGGACCGGTGGTTGACACCAGGGGTGAGGTCTTCCGGGCCCCACACCTGGGCTGCGGGAACCTCGGCTCTGAGCTGAAACCCAGGCGCCTGGGCTCTGTCCCTGTGGGATTGCTCAGTGCGGAGCTCAGGATCGGACACTCACCACACCTGGTCCTTGGTGGCAACAGCTCCAGTTCTTGCCAGGTGACATCCACGGGCGTGCATTTTGTGTGCCGGATTCTTCCTGTGTTTGCAGCCACCACCTCCCCATCCTCCTGGAAGCCAGTCAGTCATTTCAGAGCACTCTCCACACTGCTGAGGTGGGCAACTGTCAGGAGAATGCGTGAACGAGAGCTTCCGAGTTTCTTAGACAAGGTCCTTCATGGCACATACTTAGTCTGCTACTCGGCCCATTCCATCCTACCACCCTATGTCCTGTCCTGTGCTGGGCCCAGTCCTGGAGAGGGGGTGAGAGCCATCTCTATCCCAGGCGTCCCCCCCCCCCCCCGCCCCCAAGGAGCTGTCTACCTGTGAGATTCTGGATCCTATTTTCCTCTCTGGCAGCTGGAAACCTTCCTAGCTCACCTGCGTCCATAGGGCAGCCTGTAGCCCTGCAAGGGCCACACAGGGTTAAGGCGTCACCTCCACATGAGTGCTGGCCGGGACCTGGGGGACCGCTGGGCCAGCACGGGCTCCTGTCCTGTCCGTTTGGGCTGCTGTAACAGAACCCACAGATTGGGGTTCTCACAGCTCTGGAGGCTGGGAGTTCGAGATCGGGGTGCCGGCAGGGTTGGTGAGGGCTCCCTTCCGGGGTGCAGACGTCTCCTTGTGACCTCACATGACAGAGGGCGCAGGGAGCTCTCTGAGGTCCCCTTTATAAGGGCACTAATCCCATCACGAGGGCTCCATCCTCATGACCTCCTCATCTCCCTAAAGCCCCACCTCCAAACACCATCACCCTGGAGGTCGGTGACAGTAAGGGACCAGGGACATTAAGGGTCCAGGCTTAGACCACAGCATTCCACTGCTGTCCCCTCCAAATCCATGTCCTTCTCACATGCAGAACACATTCATTCCATTCCAGCAGCCCCCAAAGTCTTACCACATTCAAGCATCAACTCTGAAGTCCAGGTTCCCATCTAAGCCTTCTCTGAATCAGATGTGGCTGGTGTGGCTCAGTGGTTGAGGGTAGACCTACGAACCAAGAGGCCATGGTTCGGTTTCTAATCAGGACCCATGCGGTCCCGATCCCTAGTGGGGGGTGTGCTGGAGGCAGCCAATCAATGATTTGCTCTCATTATTAATGTCTCTATCTTTCCCTCTGAAATCAATCAACCAGTCAATATATAGGTAGATCAGATGTGGGTGAGACTTGAGGCAGATTCCTCCTGAGGCACGGACGTGCCTCTCTAGCTGTGAACCTGTGAAACCAGACGAGTCATATGCTTCCACAAGACAGCGATGGGACAGGCGCGGACAGCGCTGGGGTGGGGCCTGGGCTGGAACTGCGTGCCTGGGGCTTTGCCGGTCTGGGTTGCCTGCCCCCTCGGCTCCACTGGGCATTGGGCTTGCCGTGTCCCTTGCCTGGGCCCATGCTCCCGGAGCTCTGGGTGCCCCCATCCTTCTGGGTGCCCCAGGCTCGTGCACTCTTCACACAGCATCGCGGGCTTCTCTTGCACCACCTCCAGAACCTTCCCGCCTCTGCCCATCGTCTTGTTTTAAGGCCACGTCCACCTGTGTCCGGTTGGACACAGCAGCACCCACTCCTGGTGCCCGTGTTCCGTATTCATGGGAGGGAAGTGGGCCTCCTCTGGGCGGGTCGGGGTCTGGGTCTGGGAGTGAGCCTGGCCAGGGGGCTGCAGAGGTGAGGGTGGGCTGGAGCCCTCCTGTCACTGAGCATTTTCCAAGGGTCAGCGGCCAGGTGGCTGAACCGCAAGTGCCGAGCCCTGGGCTAACTACGGCCCACAGGCCGGATCCGGCCAGTTCGGCTGTTCTATCCGGCCCGGGGAGCCGAAAGAGCGGAGGGTTCTCTTGCTCTCCCCTCCGCTCCTTCACCAGCAGCCCAAGAGGAGAGTGCCAGCATGGTCAGGTTGCTTTTGTTCCAACCCTCCGGTCCAATTTAAGAACCCATTGTGGCCCTCGAGCCAGAAAGTTTGCCCACCCCTGGTCTAGGTAGACCTTCTGTGCCTGGTGGAGGCCACAAAACAGATCCAGATAACAAGGCTGATGCTTTATTTATAGTCAGGGGTAAACAAGGTCATTTATAATGTTCTTGTAAGTTTTGCTTGTTTTGACAGAACTTGCTGCCCCTCCCACAGCCCATTAGCTACCCAGGAAAGATCTAGGGAGCAGTTACAAGATCAAGCCTAATTATGCTTAGAGACTGTGCTCTAAGCATAATTAGGCTTGACCCTACAATGAGGTGCTTTTGTGGGGTGACATGTGGGTGATGTTGTGTGGTGATTTGGGGTGCTGTTGTGGGATGACATGTGGGTGATGTTGGGTGACATGTGGGTGATGTTGGGTGACATGGGATGCTGTTGTGGGGTGACATGTGGGTGATGTTGTGGGGTGACTTGGGGTGATGTTGGGTGACTTGGGGGTGACATTGTGGGGTGAGTTGGGGGTTACATTCTAGGATATGATCTCCAGCATCATGGCTTTAAGGAAATCATCTCGCTGCTCACTGTGGCCTCAGCGATGGTGACGGTGGCATTAGCCCCGGAGCAAAGGATTTGAGAAAAGGAGAACTGTTCCTTTTAGGAACTTGTCCCGTGGGTGGACAGCTGTGCCTCAATTTGAAACCCCTTTGTACTTAGTAGGGTCTCTTCCTTTTGGAAAATGAAAGCAGTGGACAGACAGACGTAAGGAGCATGGCGACAGGATGTGGTGCGTGTCCACATGACCGGCCAGTTCCCTCTGGGCCCGGCTGCTGGGTTTGCTGGACATGCTGAGTGGAGGGTGAGGGTGGAGCTCTGTCTCCGGCCCTTCCCGGAGACCCGAGCCCGAGTGGACGGAGCCTGGGCCTGGGGTTGTGCTTGTGCTCCCAAACGGCCCGGCACCCCCACTGAGGGTCAGGGTTCCGGGCAGATGGGCGAACGTTCGGGCTCCACCCCAGGAACCTGGCGGGCCCACCCAGGACCCCTGCCTCCTGCCCCTCTGTGTGTTTCAGCCCCCCGCCCCGGCGTGTTCCCCGGACCCTCCGCCGAGCCAGGCCGAGCGGAGCCCGTCGTGGGAGGCGGGAGGCCGTGGGGGCCGGAGCAGGCCGTCAGGATGGAGCCCTCGGCCCTGAAAGCTGGCTCCAAGCAGGAGGACGGCTTCGGGGTGCAGCCCAGGAGGGTGGCAGACCTGGGCCGGGTGCCCAGCCTCCGGAGGAGCAGCAGCAGCCTCTGCAGGAGCAGGAGGTCGCAGTACCCCTTCAGCAGCTGTGAGAAGGTAGGCTTCCAGGGGCCGGGGTCCCTGAGCCCCCTGGGGCCCAGTGACCAGGGAGGGGGGCGTCCTGCTGGGCAGAGACTCCTGCGCTGGGGGCTACAGCCCAGAAAACCCCGGAGGGGAGAGAACCGGAGAGAACAGCAGGTGCCAGTTTGTCCCCCCATCTCACCCTCTAGTGCAGCCATGGGCAAACTGCGGCCCGCGGGCCGGATTTGGCCCGTTCGGCTGTTCTATCCGGCCCTCGGAGCCCAAAGAGCGGAGGGTTGTCTTGCTCTCCCCTCCGCTCCTTCACCAGCAGCCCAAGATGAGAGTGCCAGCATGGTCAGGTTGCTTTTGTTCCGGCCCTCCGGTCCGGTTCAAGAACCCATTGTGGCCCTCGAGTCAAAAAGTTTGCCCACCGCCGAAACCGGTTTGGCTCAGTGGATAGAGCGTCGGCCTGCGGACTAAAGGGTCCCGGGTTCGATTCCGGTCAAGGGCATGTACCTTGGTTGTGGGCACATCTCCAATGGGGGGTGTGCAAGAGGCAGCTGATCGATGATTCTCCCTCATCGATGTTTCTAATTCTCTATCCCTCTCTCTTCCTCTCTGTAAAAAAATCAATAAAATATATTAAAAAAAAAAAGTTTGCCCACGGCTGCTCTAGTGGGTGCACCATCACTTCCTGTTCCCACTGGGAGGTGCTGAGTGAGCATGCTGCCCTGGGCTGCACCGAAAGTTGTCACCCTGACCCCGCAGTGCAGCGACTTCCTGCTGTCTATCTGACTGGGAAACCCCAAGCACCACCCTCGTCCTGGGCCAGGTCACAGGCCTTGGACAAGACCACGTGGGCTGAGCACGGGTGCCTGTCGCCATCCCTGTGAGCCTGCCGGCCCGCTGGGACCAGGGCAGGTGTCCAGCCCCTCCCCCCCCCACCTTTCCACCACTCCGAGGCATTCCCCGGGGGCATGCTGACATAGACTGTGGGTGCCGTGCAAACTCAGGTTGGGCCCAAGAGGAAGCGCTTCCGCCGGCTCCCTCCTCCGTCCGAGCGCACACCTGAGCGCCAGGGGTGGCTCTCTCCCGAGCGTGGGAGGGCCTGGGCCTCCCTTTTCCGAAAAGCGCCCTTTAGAGTTTGTGGGGCCAGGATAAGGTGACCAGACATCCCACTTTTGGTGGGACAGACCCGATCTTTAACCATTTGTCCCGCGTCCCGCAGCGTTTTTAAAAAGTCCCGATTTTTGGAAAGAATCTTTTGGACTTTTTAATTTTTTAAATTGTATTTATTTATTTTTTGTTTAAAATATATTTTATTGATTTTTTAAAAAATATATATTTTATTGATTTTTTTTTTTTACAGAGAGGAAGAGAGAGAGATAGAGAGTTAGAAACATCGATGAGAGAGAAACATTGATTAGCTGCCTCCTGCACAACCCCCACCGGGGATGCGCCCGCAACCAAGGTACATACCCCTGACCGGAATCGAACCCGGGACCCTTCAGTCGGCAGACCGACGACACTCTATCCATTGAGCCAAATCAGTTTCGGCTTTTGGACTTTTTAAAAATGCCGTGGGGCAAATTGTCAAAAATTGGGACTATCATGCCAAAAGCGGGACGTCTGGTCACCTTAGGCTGGGAACATCCGGGTCTAGGGGAGGTGTAGAATGTGCTGGCGTGAGTGCTACTAATTTGATGCCCAAGGATCTCCAAGAATCATTTTGTTACCCTCAGCAGGAAAATCTCAGCTCGTGGATCCCTGAAAACATCAAGAAGAAAGAATGCATGTACTTCGTGGAAAGCTCCAAGCTGTCTGATGCTGGGTAAGGAGCCTCTCTGTCCCCACGTGGGGCGGCTGGTGAGAGCAAGGCTGACCAGGGCCGCCGCCGGGCACGGTTCCCGGATGCTCCCGGGGTGCTCGGGGCCTCCCACCGACCCCGGAGTTTGCCGTGGGGAAGGAGGCTCGCCCCGCCCTGCTTGGGAGTTGAGGTGCAGAGATTATTAGGGGGCTTGTTCAGGGTCCGACCGTGGTCACTCTGCAGCAGTGCTTGGACCCACTGTGGCCGGGGCTCCACAGTGCCCACCTCGGGAAGAGCTCATGTCCATCTGGATAGTGTCACGGGCTCGGGGACCGGAAGGGACCCCGGGGAACGTCCACAGCTCAGACCTCTCACTTAGGAGGGCCCTGGCAGACCAGCCCCCCTGCCTCAAGGCGAGTGGATATGGGCAAGGCCGCCTCCGTGGGCCCCCCCAGTGGTCACGTCGCCTCGGAGCTGCTGGAAGTTGCTCTCCTGGCTGAGGGCTCCCCAGCCAAGTGCCCCTGAGTTGTGTGAACCTGAGGGCATCTGGGGAGGGACCTCACTCATTCCTATTCCTGGGAGTCCTAGAGTGGCATCCATGGTTTTATTAAATTTACTAGAGCCCCGGTGCACGAAATTCATGCACGGGGTGTGTGTGTGGGTCCCTCAGCCCAGCCTGCACCCTCTCCAATCTGGGATCCCTCAATGGATGTTAAACTGCCCATTTAGACCGGGTGGGATCCGGTCTAAACAGGCAGTCAGACATCCCTCTCACAATCCAGGACTGCTGGCTCCCAACTGCTCCCCTGCCAGTCTGTTTGCCCCCAACTTCCCTTCTCTGTTGGCCTGGCCACCCCTAACTGCCCTCCCTTACAGGGTTGATTGCCTCCAACTGCCCTCCCTTGCAGGCCTGATGCCTCTCAACCTCCCTCCCCTGCTGGCCATCTTGTGTCCACATGGCGGCAGGATCTTTGACCACATGGGGGAAGCCATCTTGTGTGTTGGAGTGATGGTCAATCTGCATATTACTCTTTTATTGGATAGGATAGAGGCCTGGTGCACTGGTGGGAGCCGGCTGCTTTGCCCTGAAGGGTGTCCCAGATAAGGGTGGGGGTTCCCTTGGGGCATGGGACGACCTGGGCGAGGGGCCTGTGGTGGTTTGCAGGCTGGCCACGCCCTGGCGACCCAAGCAGAGGCCCTGGTATCTGGGGTTGATTTACCTTCTTCAATTGAAACTTTGTTGCCTGGAGTGAAGCCAAACCCCATGCTCACTTGGGCTGCCATTTCTGTTTGGTTTTATTTATCTTGTATAAATGAAACTTTGTAGCCTGGAGTGGAGGTCAGGGAGTGTGGAAAGCTTGGCTTCCTCTATTGAAACCCAAGCCTTTCAACTGCTCTCTGTGGCTGCACCCATCTTGGTTGGGGTTAATTTGCATACTTGCTCTGATTGGCTAGTGGGTGTGGCTTGGGGGCGTGGCTTGAGTGGAGTGATGGTTAATTGCATATTACTTTTTTATTAGGTAGAATTGGGATAATGTGGGTTAATAACGTTGTATAAATTTCAGGTATTACGCAACTCTTATAATTTGACATCTCTGTACTCCATGGTGTGCTCACCATCCAAAATCTAATGTCCAATGTCATTGTGTATTTGACCCCCTTTACCCTCTTCTCAACCGCTCCCTCCAGGAACCACTGTACTGTTGTTCGTGTCTGTGAGTTTGTTTTACATTGTTTTTTCCTTGTTGCTTTCTGTTTTATAGCCCATGTATGAGTGACATCATATGGTTCTTGTCGTTTTCCATCTGCCTTATTTCACTTAGCGCGATACTTGCAAGCTTCATCCATGCTGTGGCATAGGGCAGGATTTTATCTTTTTGATGGCTGAGTAATATCCCACTGTCTGTATGAAACATGGGCACTAAGCTTATGGTTTCAGAGGGGTTTTTGTGAACTTGACCCCAAAGGCAAGGGAAGTAAAAGAAAAAAACAGATGAACAGACCAGCCAAACTAAAAAGCTTCTGCACAGCGAAAGGAACCATCAACAGACAGAAAGGCAACAAACTGAATAGCCAAAATACATAAGGAGCTCCTACTATGAAACCATGTAAAACAAACAATCCTATTTAAAAATGGGCAGAGAATCTGAACAGACACTTTTCCAAAGACGACGTACAGGTGGCCAATAGATAGATGGAACGGTGCTCCGTGTCACTCACCATCAGGGAGGTGCAAATCAAAACTCACACCTGTGAGGAAGGCTGTTCCCGATAGGGTGGGTGTGGGTGAGAACTCGGAGGGACGGAACCCTCACCCGTTGCCAGTGGGAATGTAAAATGGCACAGCCACGGTGGGAACCAGTTCCTCCGAAACTGAAGCCCAGAGCCACCATATCACCCAGAAACCCCTCTCTGCTGGTTTTCCTCGAGGACAAACAGAGCATAGATTCTAGGCCGTGTCTTCCTTCCAGACACACCGTAGGCTCTGCTGTGTGCCACAAGTGGGCCACACACGTTCTTACTTCTCGTCACCTGAGGAACTCCTATCTGTCCTTCAAGGCCTGATGCAGATGCCACCTCTGCCAGGGAGCCCTCTTTGACCACTCCCCAGGGAGTAACCTCTTCCTCCCACCACACTCTGGGTAGCTGTCTCCTCGGAGTCCTGGCCTCTGACCGAGGCAGAGTTGCTTCCCACTCCCCATGATGGACACATAGTCAGCATCCAGCCCACATTTGCTGGGTACAATGGGAGGAGGCGCGTCCTGCGTGGGGAAGATAGAGGAGGGTTATGACTCGGGATCAGATGTGAATGATCACTGGTTTCTGGGATGCTGTGATATGCCTAGGTGTGGTCACTAGAAGTGCCCCGTGGCTGTCTGGGGGTCTACACCTGGCTTGGCTCCTCCTCGTCAGATAAGAGCTTCGTTTCTCCCAGGTGGTCCTAGGACCGACACTGAGGTAGGGAAAGATGCCACCAAGCTCCAGCCGACAGTGTGTGGTTGGTGCCCTCGAATATCCTTGGCGCGAGGTCAGAGTTTCAGGTTTACTCCACATTCTGACCACAGACTGCGGGCTTGGCATCGAGTTCTCCAGGCTTAGTTATTTGAAGACAGGCTTATGAAAATCCCCCGGGAGGGAACCTGCGATACATAGGAAGGCTTCCCGTATAGGAATCGTGGGTTTCAAAAACGTCTTGAAGACTGTAGTCTGGTTTCTAGTTTATAGGGTCCAGGGATGTCGCCGATGGGACCCTGGCCCCTTCTTCTCTCTGAACCCTGAACCAGTGGAGATACATTGATGGGTCGGTGAGGGCTGGGAGGAGACGGGTTGGATTTGAGGCAGCTTTGAGGGCTTTCTGCTCCTGTGGTGCCTCTGTCCGCTTTGAAGAAGTAGTGCTCAGTGTGCGTCTGGTTCTGAAAACTTTCAGAAGCCCCTTTATTAATATGGGGTGCGATGCAGGGAGATGTTACAGGGAGATGGCAGATGGAGTGGCCTGTTGGTCCAGGTGTTAGCTGAGAGGGTGTGTGTGTGTGTGTGTGTGTGTGTGTGTGTGTGTGTGTGTCTCCTGCAGCAGCTTCATTAGACTGCAGGCCGGGCCCCCGTGGGGGGAAGGTGTGCCTCCCCCGGCTGCGAGTGGAGATGCTCCCATTTATGCCCATCTAGGCCAAGCGCTAGGAGCCATTCCGACTGGTTTCTGGGTCAGTGGTTTCCGTGTGGTTTCCTGCACCGTCACGGCTTGGAGACGCCACGCAGATTTAAGCTCTCATCTCATCAGAGGGCGATGGTCAGAGGAGGGAGAGGAGGCAGCTTGCCACAGGCTGACCGTTAGGAACACAAGACAATCTGGGGCAGCCCGGGGCCAGGGTGTAGGAGTTCGGGTCCTCACCCTCTCTTCCCTGCCCTGGCCCATACGTCGAGGAGGCCGCACGAGGTGTCCCCAGAGGTCCCTGCGGGTCTGAAAGCGCCTCGCGTCTGCGAAGGGGTTGGAGGGGAGGGTCAGATGGGCCTGTGCTCACAGCCCCGGGGACCCCCCCCCCCCCGCATCACATGAGCAGCAGAAACACTTAATGAGCACTGAACGGACAGCTGGGGGACCAGCACCCTTGGGTGGGGGGGCACTCTGAGCCACCCTTGGTTCTCTCTGCCTGGTACGTCCATTTGCATGAATAAAATCACGTCATCGACGATTGCCCACCTACAGCCTCATTGGACCGTCACACGTTTTGCAGGGTTGGTATCAGGAATATATTGCTTTTCCCATTTAATGATGGAGGGCCTGAACTTCGAAGCACCTGAGGTCACTCGCTTAGCGAGTGTCCAGACACCTGTCTTCTCTCTCCTGGTCCAGTGGTCTCTTCCGGTATCGTCCGACTCAGGTTCTAGACTTCCTTTCTCTTGGTCTCATCTGTGTCTGGTCTCTTAGGTCATTTGTGAATGATCGGAAAGAAGGAACCTGGAACATTTGTGGACTTGTAGTTGAACAAGGTGTCATTGGCAGGGTCATTGGCGCTGACACCGTGGCCGTGGCCGGGGCCTCTGGCCGCTGGGTGGGGGTGAGAGTCCTGGTTCTCTGGAGGGCCCCCTCCGACACCCTCAGCGGGGAGCAGGGGACCCCTCGGGGCCTGTGGTGACGGCGCGTCTCTGCAGGAAGGTGGTGTGTGAGTGCGGCTATACCCGCGAGCAGCACTTGGAGGAGGCCATCAAGCCCCAGGCCTTCCAGGGCCACGAGTGGGACCCCAAAAAGCACGTCCAGGAGATGCCGACGGACGCCTTCGGTGACATCGTCTTCACAGGCCTGAGCCAGAAGGTGGGAAAGGTTGGTTTCCATCACCCGCTGCCCTTTCTGCAGACCAGAGCCCCCAGCGGTGACCCACAGGGGCCAGACGTCCGGGGTGGGAGTGGGAGGCTGGCTAAAGCCCTGGGGCCACAGCACCCTCCCCGTGTAAGGGACGGGGTGCGTGGGGGCTTCACAGGGCGAACAGGAGACACCTGCTCTCGGCCTCCGTGGTCACCGCAGAGCAGGCCGGGGCTGCAGCCAGGGGACAGGTATCATCTGGCTGGGAGGCCTGCAGGTTTGCCAGGCCTGGGAGGGCAGGGGGCACCTGGGCCCAGGCACAGGTGGTAGGGAGGTGGGAGGGGATCTGGGGAGACAGGTGGCAGAGGTGAGAGCTTCGCAGGAGGCCGAGCAGGGTGGGGCGGGATCCCAGGGGGACCTCGGACCTCAGGGTGGTCCCTGGACCAGCAGCATCGGTAAGCAGGTCCCTGGCCGCACCCCAGACCTGCAGATTTGGGAGCCCGCTCACCTGCGTTCTCACCAGCCTCCCGGAGGCTTCTGCCACAGCCCCTGGGCACCACTGCCCTGGGGGGTCTGATGGAGCCACTGGGTTCTGAGCCGGGTGTCTGAGACCCCTGAACCTCATACCAGCCGGGCGACACCTTTCCCCTCAGCTCCTCTGAGCTGCCCACGTGGCCGGGGAGGTGGAACCGGGAGAGGGCTGGGGGTGGTGTCACACTGGCCCCTGTGTCCTCCAGCCACTGCATCAGCACCGCCGTGTGCGGTGCACCCCAAGTTCCTGTCCCCTGGATTGCTCCTTGGGTGATTGCAGGCTGGCAGGAGGAGGAGTCCCCGAGGAGCCGGGGGTGGGGGTGAGAGTGACAACATGCAATCGGGGGAGGGGGTGGCTCAGAGCCAGAGCGAGGTGTCTGGACACGAGTCTGAGGACAGCTGACCTCACATGACAGCCGGATGTGGGGACCCAGGACGGTGCTGCCGTGAGGGAGGTGGCACCTGGTGAGGAGAGGGCAAGACACTCCAGTGCCACCAAAGAGGAGTCAGCGGTAGCCGCAGCTCTACAGCGACATTGGGATCCGGACCAGGGGCCGCGGGCCTCGGAGGAGTGAGAGGAGAGGGTGCTGTGGCCCCAGCTGAGGAGCTGGGTGGGGGGGGGGGTCGGTGAGGGTGACAGCTGGCTCCTCGGGCTCCTGTCACTCCCGCTGGCCTCTCCCCGGCCTTGGCCACCCTCTTCTCACTCTATTCGAGTCCCCCCTGGGCATGACCCCTTATACTTGTGGGGCCCCAGGGTGAGGCATCCCCAACTGGGCAGGGGCTCGCGGACATGGCTGGAGTGGGGTTTCTGAGGGCTTGGGCGGTGCCCGCTGACCCGGGGCTCCTCTGCTATCTCCTCACTCCCCTGCAGTACGTCCGCCTCTCCCAGGACACTCCCTCCAGTGTGACCTACCAGCTCATGACGCAGCACTGGGGCCTGGACGTCCCCAACCTGCTCATCTCGGTCACGGGCGGGGCCAAGGACTTCAACATGAAGCCCCGGCTGAAGAGCGTCTTCCGCAGAGGCCTGGTCAAGGTGGCCCAGACCACAGGTGGGCGGGGCAGCGGGCCGGACCACAGGTGGGCGGGGACACTAGGCCAGAGCACAGGTGGGCGGGGCATCAGGCCAGACCACAGATAGGCAGGGACACCAGGCCAGACCACAGGTGGGCGGGGCAGCGGGCTGGACCACAGGTGGGCGGGGCATCGGGGCAGAGCACAGGTGGGCGGGACAGCAGCCTAGAGCACAGGTGGGCGGGGCAGCGGGCCGGACCACAGGTGGGCGGGGACACCAGGCCAGAGCACAGGTAGGAAGGGACAGCAGGCCAGACCACAGGTAGGTCTGGGGGCACCAGGCCATACCTGGCGGGTGGAGAAGTGTCTGTTCAGATTCACCCAACCTCACCTGCCTAAAGCACTTCCTTCACCCCATGCTGCCATCCGCGGCTTGCTCAATGGGGCAGTCGTGGCTCCACGCAGCTCCAGCTCCCGATGGTGGTGCCCGCTGGGCACCGAGAGGAGCCGGAGGAGGCTGTGTTAACCCTGAGGTGTCGGTGAAGCGTCTCTCTGTCAACGAGTCTCTTTGGACTTACACTGGAAATGGGATTGGGAGCCCTGCAGAGACGGGCGTGGGCGTCAGAAGCACAGGCCCAGGTGCCCGGTGTCTGCATGGCAGGGTGCACGCCAGGACCCACGGGCCCGCCCGCCCTCCGCTCCTTCCCCAGGGGCCTGGATCATCACCGGGGGGTCCCACACCGGCGTGATGAAGCAGGTGGGCGAGGCCGTGCGCGACTTCAGCCTGAGCAGCAGCTGCAGCGAAGGAGAAGTCGTCACCATCGGGATCGCCACGTGGGGCACCGTGCACAACCGAGAGGGCCTGGTCCACCCCATGGTGAGCGCTTGGCCCCTCCTGGGGAGGGCAGGCTCAGGGGGGTGCTGCTAGGGTCTCAGGGTGCTGCAGCGGACAGGCCCTCATCTCGGCACTGGCGTCAATGCACCACGGAGGCAAGAGGCTGGGCAGGAATAAAGGGGACACGGGCTCAAGTCCCCCACGCCGCAGACCCCGGTGACCCGGGACAAGGAGCTAACTCAGCTGGACTCTGGTTTCCCACCGTAAGATCCCAGGTTCGGTTCACAAAGGTCCCTGACGTGCCGCCACTGGTCAGCTTAACGGCTGCCCGGCTGTGAACTGGGCTTAGCAGAGGAAGTGGCGTGGCCGGGGTCACACAGGGGTGAGCACCTGCCGTGGTCTGGGGCCAGTTAGTGACTCTAAGTGTCATGGCGTGGAGCCACAGGAACGGCCTCCCCACAGTCCGGAGACCAGAACTCTGAGGTCGGCATCACTTGGCCTAAGTCGGTGGTCTGCAAACTGCGGCTCGCGAGCCACAGGCGGCATTTTGGCCCCTTGAGTTTTTAGCAAAGGCCAGCTTAGGAGCACCCTAATATTAACTTAATAACAGTGCGCCTGCCTATATCGTTTAAGTTTAAAACATTTGGCTCTCAAAAGAAATTCCAATTGTTGATATTTGGCTCTGTTGACTAAAGAGTTTGCCGACCACTGGCCTGAGTCAAGATGCTGGCAGGGCCTTGCCCCCTTCTAAGGCTGTAGGGAGAGGCCACCAGCTCCTGGTGGCTGACGGGTCTCCTCGGCTTGGAGCCGCATCACTCCGTGGTCACAGCCTGAAGTTGGTTATGGTGGCATTTAGGACACAGCTGGCCAGTCTAGAATAATCTTCCACGTTAAGATCCTTAACTTGGTCACAACTGCAAAGACTTTTTCCAAATAAGGTCACATTCACAGGTTTTAGTGGGGGGGAGGGATGTTAGGGCTTGAAGTCTCTCGGGGTTATTTCCCTGCCCCCACTCCCCCCCCCCCCGGCCCCCACCTCTAGCATTCACGACACAGAACCTCCCGTCCACGTGCCTGACTCCTCCCTGGCCACCCCCAGGGCGGCTTCCCTGCCGAGTACATCATGGACGAGGAAGGGCAGGGTCACCTGACCTGCCTGGACAGCAACCACTCCCACTTCATCCTCGTGGACGACGGGACCCACGGCCGCTATGGGGTCGAGATCCCCCTGAGGTCCAAGTTGGAGAAGTTCATCTCGGAGCAGACGAAGGAGAGAGGAGGTGAGGCCGCGCGCTGCCAGGGGTTTTGCGGTGGCGAGGGGAGCAGGCTGGCCACCACAGTGGCGGGGGCACCGCCGGTGGCCGTCAGGACACCCCCAGGCGGGGTGCTTAGGGCCCATTCTGAGCCCACCTGGATGTCTTTACACCGATTCCGGAGGTCGTCCCCTCGTGCCCGTGTGCCCAGGGGCAGGAAGTCAGGGCAGGCCCCGGCTTTCTGCTCACTGTCAGGTCAGAGACCATCCTGCGGTCACTTTACAAGCTCGACCTCGGGTCAGAAGTAAGAAAGTGCGCCTGGGGGCTCTGGCGTCTTTTCCCCTGGGGGTGGGACGGGATGGGTTCTTGGACAGTGGGGGTGGTCAGAGACGGGGTTTGGGGTGTGGGCAGGACCTGGGATAGCGGAGGCTCTGGCTCTGCCCCTGGGTTCATCAGGCACCTGGAGAGCAGAGGTTCTCAAGCTTTGCTGCACATCACAGTTCCCTGGAAGGCTTGTCAGTCACCCCCCGGGCCCGCCCCTGGTCTGTGACTCAGGTCTGGGTGGGCGGGAGCTGCTTCTAGGCCCCCCCACCCCGGTGACTTGCTGGTTGGGGCCATCCTTGGGACCCTGCTTGGACCGAGAGACCCAGGTGGGAGTGTTAGGCTAGAGCAGGGGTGGGCAAACTTTTTGACTCGAGGGCCACGATGGGTTCTTAAACTGGACTGGAGGGCCGGCACAAAAGCAACCTGACCATGCTGGCACTCTCATCTTGGGCTGCTGGTGAAGGAGCAGAGGGGAGAGCAAGAGAACCCTCCGCTCTTTCGGCTCCGTGGGGGCGGATAGAACAGCCGAACGGGCCGGATGCGGCCCGCGGGCCGTAGTTTGCCCACGGCTGGGCTAGAGTGTGTGGGGACAGTGTGATGCGGCAGCTCTTAGAGCAGGTTTGCCGCTGGGGAGAGATTTCTAAGAGGACCCCTGGCTGCAGGCTGAGGAAGGCTCACGGTGAGGTCCAGCGTCTGGACAGAGGCCTGGGGTTTGGTCCCCGTGGTTCTGATGGATGCTGTGCTCCCGGGCCACACGAAGTGTTATGCCCACCTGCTCGAGGTGTGCCAAGGCCTGCCCGGACTCCAGGCGCCGCGATCGGGCTGCGGAGAGAAGCAGGGCGGTCATGGGCGGAGCCGTCACGAGGCTCTTGAATTTGCTCCCTTACATAGGACAGGCGGGTGACGTGTGACTCCAGAGCGTCAGCCTTATTTATTTATTCTTTTATTAAAAAATATTTTTATTGATTTTTTACAGAAAGAAAGAGAGGAATAGAGGGTTAGAAACATCAATGAGAGAGAATCATCAACCAGCTGCCTCTTGCACACCCCCTACTGGGGATGTGCCTGCATCCAAGGTACATGCCCTTGACCGGAATCGAACCTGGGACCTTTCAGTCCGCAGGCCGATGCTCTATCCACTGAGCCAAACTGGTTTGGGCCTTATTTATTTATTCTTTTGTTAATTCTCATCCAACCATATTTTTCTATTGATTTTTCAGAGAGGGGAATAGGGAGAGGGAGAGAAAGAGAGAGAAGCATGGACGTGAGAGAGATACATAGATTGGTTGCCTCCTGGGGGAATCGAGCCTGCAACTGAGGCATGTGCCCTTGGCCGGAATCAAACCTGAGACCCTTCAGTCCACAGGCTGACACCCTAACCACTGAGCCAAACCAGCCAGGGGTAGCATGCCAGCCTTTGAAAGCTGCTTAGCACAGTGGCACTTCCTCGCCATTAGCCCGGAGCTGCAGGGGGTGGGGCAGCACCCCAGGTGGAGCGCAGCCCCACGTGCCCTCCTGGGGGCTCTGTGCTTCGTCCCAGGCGTGGCCATCAAGATCCCCATCGTCTGCGTGGTGCTGGAGGGAGGACCGGGCACGCTGCACGTAAGTACTGGCCGGTGGTTGGGGGCCCTGGGGGTCAAGTCCCGCTGCAGGGGGACCGATGGCCCGACGCTGCTCCCGGCGTCCTGTTGGGTCCCTGGCAGGAGAGGGTGAGGAGCTGCCCCGGGAGGTGGAGAAGGGCCAGTCCCCATGCGTCGGGCCCTCTCCAGGTGAGGGGAACAGGGCACTAGCTATGGCCCTGGGCGATGGACCAGTAAGAGGGGCTCCAGAGGGGACTGCAGCAAGGATGGGGGTGACGGTCCCCCGCTTCCAGGACCGGGGCAGCCACGGGTGTGGCAGCTGGACTTCACGGAGGTTCCTCAGTGGTGTAAACGTGCTGCCCACGGACCTTTATTTTTTTTTTTAAAAAAAATATATTTTATTGATTTTTTTTTACAGAGAGGAAGGGAGGATAGAGAGTTAGAAACATCGATGAGAGAGAATCATCGATCAGCTGCCTCCTGCACACCTCCCACCGGGGATGTGCCCGCAACCCAGGTACATGGCCTTGACCGGAATCGAACCCGGGACCTTTCAGTCCGCAGGCCGACGCTCTATCCACTGAGCCAAACCGGTTTCGGCCGGACCTTCATTCTGAACCCACTCCACAGCGTGTGGCTCACCTGGTTCGTGGCACCTCCGTGCAGGAACGTCTATGACGCCCCGGCCTGCCGATTGGCGCAGGAGCATTGAAAACATCACGTTACATGTTCAGTCACCCCAGGAGGTGAAAATGAAACTCGGGGGTCTCCTGGGAAGATGGACACACACACACACACACACACACACACACACACACACACACACGTCTCCACGCCCGCCATTCTTGGGCTCCTCCTCACGGTCTTCCCGCTCATGGCACCGCGTCTGCTCGCCGGGCAGGCATCCTGCCGCCGGGTGAGGAGCCCCTTCCCGGAGTTGCAGTCACGCTGGGTCCCTGGAGGCCTCCCCTCGTTGCCCTGGTCTCACCCTGAGCCGCCGTGAGGGAGGGAGCCTCTGGCCCAGGCAGCACCCGTCTCTGGAGATGTGCTGGTGTCCTCTTGCTCTGGTGCTGTTGAGTGACAGTTCCGGAGGAGATAGTGTGTCAGCTGGTACACTCCCTGGCATCTCAGGATCGGCCGCCTCCCCCCCTGATCAGTATTTTCAGTGAATGTCACGAAAGCCCTTAGCTCAGGCGTTAGATGCTGTCAGAGAGTGAGTCCTCCTTTTCTGTGAGAGTGTGAGAGTGGCAGGGGACCGGGTCCCGCTCACGGTCGGCCCCTGACTTGCAGACCATCTACAACGCCATCACCCACGGCACCCCGTGCGTGGTGGTGGAGGGCTCGGGCCGCGTGGCGGACGTCATCGCGCAGGTGGCCGGCCTGCCCATCTCCAAGATCACCATCGCCCTGATTCAGCAGAAGCTGGCCGTGTTTTTCCAGGAGATGTTCGAGACCTTCACCGAGGGCACCATCGTGGAGTGGACCAAGAAGGTGAGGCGGGCCGGCACGGCGGGCCCCAGGAGCTGCTGGCTCCCAGGTGCCGGTGGCCTGGGACGCAGGACCGGGGCGTGAGCGATCCAGAAACAGAGCCCCAGGGGCCTGGGTGGGCACGGGAGTGATCTGCAGAAGGTGGGGGCTTTGAGCTGGGCAGAGGGCAGAGGGCGGGGGCAGGCAGGTGACCTTCCGCCGAGGAAGCACGCTGAGGACATGCCTGGAACCTGTCACCCGCAGAACTCCATGCCCAGCTGGCACACTGCAGGTTAGGGGCTCCTGGGTGGGAGGCCAGGATGCTGGTGGTTGGCCAGGAGGGGTGGGGAGCCGAGATTAGGGCAGCCAAGGTGCTGCCTGGTCATGGCCACCCCGAGCCTGGGGGGCTCAGGGCCTCCTCTCATATGTTCATGGAGGCGCTCCGGGGTTGAGCGGACGGGGAGGCAGGCAGAGCGTGTATAGACGGGGGCCACCCGTGGCTCCCACCCCATGAGGTGATCGGGGAGGCACCTCCATGCTTCCTCGGAGGCATCAGTGGGCATTGGCCTCTCCTGGGCATCCTCAGGGTTAGTATTTCAGGGTCCACTCTGGAGTGTTGGGGAGCCTGCAGGGCCTGGGGGGGGGGAGCTACAGATGGGCAGAGAAGCTTCAAGGACCCCTTACAGACAAAGACCCCTTACAGAATGCCTGGGTGGGGCATTCACTCTAGACCAGTGGTCGGCAAACTGGCTCTCGAGCCACATGAAGCTCTTTGGCCCCTTGAGTGCGGCTCTTCCACAAAATACCACGTGCGAGGGCGCACACGTACAGTGCGATTGAAACTTTGTGGCCCGTGTGCAGAAGTTGGTACTGTTGGTATTTGGCTCTGTTGACTCATGAGTTTGCCGACCACTGCTCTAGACTACAGAGCAGGAGTCCTCCAATACTTGGAGGCTGTCTGGCTCAACTGGACGCCCTGGGTCACTTGGCGTGGACGCAGAGGCAGCCATCCTCCCCAATCCGGGTTTCAGGGGCCCCAACAAACCCACCGCCGTGACCCCAGCCTCCAAGAGTGGGAGGGAGTGTGGCTGGCTCAGCCCTCAGCATCCCCTGAAGCCTGTGGCCTGCGTGGTGAGCTCAGGGGAGAGCCCCCTGCACCCTGGCTCCCCTGGTCGTGCTGACTGCTGTCTTGGGGTTGGGGGTCCGCCATCCTGAGCTCACACGGTCCCTATCTCCTGGCAGGATTCTCAGTGAGGGCACCCGGCACCTCTCTGATCCCCGTTTCCCAGCAGCAAGGTGGGGCTGCAAAGTCACTGGGTCTCTATCCTTTATCCGGCTCCATGGACAATGGGCCGGGCTGCAGACATCCCTGGGAATTCCATCTTAAGCGCCTGATGTATCCCTTCCAGGGCAAGTCTGTGGAGCACCGTAGCCCCCACTCTGTCTAATTTCAGGCCGCATGGGCGGTCGTGCCCACCAGCCCGAGGCCATGGGGATACTCGTAGGGGACCAAGTGAAGGAGGACGCCCCCTCGGGAGCTTTGGGGTGGGGTAGGGGGGGGTGCTGGGAATCTGGGCCCCGGTGGGGGCAGAGGTCAAGGCAGCCGGCTCTGTGGATGGGAGCGGGCCTGCTTCGGGTGTCCGTGGTGGCGCAGGGACCTGTTCTCGTCGGCGCCTCCTTGGCCCCGGGGTGCCCTTGTTCGACGTGGCTGTTCCGGAGCCTGTGTTTGCCGTGTGCGCAGGCCGGTTCGTGGAGACTGAAGTTGGCTGTGAGCGTCAGCTGGGTTCCCCACGGAGCCACGGGGGATGGGCGGGCAGGCCCGGGGCCTTTCCTGGCTAGGTGATAAATTATTCAGGCAGCTCTCAGAACCGACTCTAACCCACTGCTGTCCAGAGGTGCCTGTGTTTTTCCACTCTTCCGTGTGCGTCCAGGCCCTGAACGTGGCTCTCACGCAATGGCACTGGGCCATCCGGGGTGGCCCCTCGTTGCCACGCTGGCTCAAAGGAGGGGACCCCCAGTCAAAAAGTTTGCCCACCGCTGGTCTACACCGTGGTGGGCGGCAGGGTGAGCAGGTGGCCTTCTCCCCGAGTCGCCCCAGCCACGGCTCTCATCACGGGGCTCACAGCCGGCACGGAATGACTGTGTCAGGAGGACACACCACCCTCTCTCCGCTGCTCTTCCTGACTCGTCAGACAGGGACAATGGCACCTCAACTCGGAGGCCGGGACAAGAACCTTTACGCAGAGTGCTTAGTTTCCGTCTCCACGTGTGCACTCCAAATACGGTCGCTGTGATGTGAACCACAGGCTGGTTAAGTTCAGGAGACACTTTGGCTGGCAGGCGGTGGGCCTGGGAGGCCAGCGGTTATTTTGGAATTGCCATGAGAGCTGCGCCCTGAGGGATGGGGAAGGTTGGGATTTTAGGGGTGGACGTGGGGTGTTCGAGGGTGCCTTCTAGGTGGGGAATGGCCGGTCTGGAAGCATGAGCAACGGGCTGGGTGAGGAGGGGGCAGGAGGGAGGCCGGGTGTGGTAGGCCTGAGGGCCTGGGGGTAGTGTCTGAAGCCTTGGGGGCCACGAAGGACCCGTGGAATGTGAACGCTGGCCTCAGGGTGAAGGGGTTCGGGGAGCAGCAACTGGTGGCAGGCAGGACATGATGTCATAGACAGGCAGGTGCTAGATAGATGATAGGTATATGTCTGGTATCTATCTATCTATCTATCTATCTATCTATCTATCTATCTATCTGTGTATCTGTTCAGCCAGTTCTCAGAACGGAATCTAACAGTGGGTTCTGAGGATTGGCTGAATAGATACACAGATAGATGCACAGATAGATAGGGTGGCTAGGTAGATAGACAATATAGATTGGTAGATAGGTAGGTAGGGTGGGCAGATAGATATGTGGATTCACAGATGGATAGGTAGGTGGATAATTGGATGTATGTATGTATAGATGGATAGATAGGTAGGTGGATAATTGGATGTATGTATGTATGTATGGATGGATGGATGGATAGGTAATATAGGTAGGTAGGTAGGCAGGCAGGTAGGTAGAGTGAGGAATGGCAGGGCCCAGGAGGGAGGACCAAGGGAGAAGTCTTAAGTTAAGCATCACCACCTCATGGGCCGGGTGGACACTCGTTACACCGCGGCTGTGTTTTCTGCACCACAGGCCACTAACAAAAGATCACGTATTTGGTCCTTAAGCATCTTCATCTTCACTGTCCAGGGCATGGGGAGAGTTTTGTGTTGTAAGAGCTTTGAGGGTCCTGGCCACACAGGTAGGCGGGACTCATGCCCAGGGCTCTGGCTCCGAGTCCGGGGCCTCCATTCTCTGGGGGCCCCAGAAGGAGGCGGGAGGCCCGCTCGTCACCGGGACCCCACTTGGGGAATGCTCGTTGCAGATCCAAGACATTGTTCGGAGGCGGCAGCTGCTGACCATCTTCCGGGAAGGCAAGGATGGCCAGCAGGACGTGGACGTGGCCATCCTGCAGGCCTTGCTGAAAGGTGAGGGGCCGGCACGGTGGGGGCCACGGGGAGAAGCTAGAACGAGGGTGTTCGGGCCCTGAGTTCTGGTCTGTCGGACACACTGGTCGGAGGGTGGCTGGCAGGTGGGTGCCCATTGCCGATGTTGGGGTATAGGTGCCTTTCTCAATTTGTCTTTTTAACTGAACTCTGAGCATGGCCATTTATCTCTTTGTGGCCATCCTGGTTTCTCATAAAATCTCAGGGTAAAAAGAAAGAAGCTTGGAATTCGCACTCCTGACTCTGCACACTTGGTTCCATGCTTGAATTTCCTGCCTTCCCCCACCCCAAGCTGAGTCAACACGCAGATAGGGGAGGTCCTCTGACCACAGAGCCCTGGGCAGTCTCCTTGGTCTGGCCTCTGCCCTCTGGCCACGCTTCCCAGGCCCACACTTCCCTCTTCTCCCTCTGCTGAGGAAGTGAGGACCTCCCTGTCTCCCCTGACCTCTGGCTCCTCGTGGCTGTGCTGGGAGCACACCCCATGCAGACAATGACACAGAAGCTTCCACGGACCGTGTCATACGTGACCTCTTTTCTGTGCGTCCACTCCGTGCCCCTCCGTGACAGAAGGACGGAATGTTGTCCGTAAAACCTCACCTCGCCACGAGATGGTTAAGCTTAGACTGGAGACTTCAGTTTAAAGTAAGGTGACCAGACGTCCCGCTTTTGTGGGACAGTCCCAATTTTTAACAATTTGTCCAGCATTTCTTTTTAAAAAATCGGGACTTTAAAAAATTTTTAAAATATATTTTATTGATTTTTTACAGAGAGGAAGAGAGAGGGATAGAGAGTTAGAAACATCGATGAGAGAGAATCATCAACCAGCTGCCTCTTGCACACCCCCTAGTGGGGATGTGCCCGCAACCAAGGTACATGCCCTTGACTGGAATCGAACCTGAGACCTTTAGGTCCGCAGGCCAACGCTCTATCCATTGAGCCAAACCGATTTCGGCAAAATCGGGACTTTTTAAAACACCACAGGACACAGGACAAATTGTTAGAAATCGGGACTGTCCCGCCAAAAGTGGGACGTCTGGTCACCTTCGTTTGAAGGCCTCAGTCCAGGAAGGTTCTTGCTGGAGCAGAGAAGAACCGGGGAGAGCGGGTCCAACAGAACCAGAGCTGCTCCGTCCTGGCGGCAGCAGCCCAGAATGTGGGGCTGGAATAAGGAGGCGCGGCTCACTGCCTGCCTGTCTGGTGGGGCGCTCTGAGGGTGTCCCAGCACAGACGGGCGGGGGAAGCACCTCGTCTGTCCGTTCCCGGCCCTCTCTTATGGGACCAAAGGTCCAAGAGAGGGCCACCAGGCAGCTCATTCCTGGGACATCCCAGGCCGCTGTGGCCCTCAGAGGCCAAGGCAAAGGAGCGGGCATTGAGTCTGACCATCGGTGCCCGGCTGGGAGAGGAAGGACCCTACTCGTGGCTCCGGATGGATCCGAGGCGCTGGCTGGTTTTGCTCAGTGGATAGCCGGTCCCAGCCTGCAGACTGAAGGGTTTCGGGTTTGATTCCGGTCAGGGCCCATGTCCGGGTTTCAGGCTCCATCCCCAGTAGGAGGCATGCAGGAGGCAGCAGATCTATGATTCTCTCTCATCGTTGATGTTTCTATCTCTCCCTCTCACTTCCTCTCTGAATAAAAAAAGGAAAAGAAAAGAAAAAGAAAAAGATGGACGCTAGGGACGTGGGGCACCAAGTCCCGGCAGCCTGTGTCGATGTTCAGAGGCAGCAAAGCTAAGGCTGTGGGCATGGTCTCCTCTTGCAGGTGCTGCGTGGGAGGGGCGCGAGCAAGCCTCAGGGCATTGGAATGTCCCATCTTGATCTTGGTGGCGGTCATGCAGGTGTCGACAGAGTAAAAAGCCTGTCGTCGAGCTGTATGTTTAAGATTTGCACACTATAGAATTCCGTTAACCTCGACGAAAAGCTTTAGCAAGGTGATGCTGGCATAGCTCCACGTTGTCCAGGTGCCAGAACTCAGCTAGCTCCTTTTTTGCGGCCCAGTGTTATTCTGTCAGCAGCGGCATTCTGTCGTCCATTCATCAGTTGGTGGGCATTGCGGTTGCCTCCAGTTGGGGGCTGTTCTGAATACGCCCATCTGTTTTCATTTCTCTCGGGTCTACGTCTAGGAGTGGAATGACGGGTTCTTCAGGGTGAGTGTATGTTTAACTTTATGAGAAACTGTCAAACCGTTAAAAAAACAACAAAAACAAACAACACATGGTAGTTTACCTCTCTGCAGCCTTGCCAACGGGTGACGTCTATTGTCAGTTTGGGCTGCAACCGCCCTGGCGGGCGGGAGGTGACCTCTCCCTGTGGTCCCCTGATGACTAACGACGTGAGCATCGGCCCCTGGTGCTTGCTGGCCGTGTGGATAGCATCTTCTGGAGTGTCTTTCCGATCACTTGTCCACGTTCACCTGGTTGTCTTTTCATTTTGGGGTTGTAAGAGCTTTGATGGATCCTAATACAAATCCTTTGTCAGAGGGAGGCGCTGGGATAGTTTCTCTCGGCTCCTGGTCTGCTTTTGTATTTCCTTCAGGGTGTCTTTAACGAGCAGGGTGCTTCAGCTTTTTAAGGCATTTTAATTTGCCAACTTGTTCCTTTCATGCTCATGTTCTTTGCACCCCGAGCAACCTTCGCCCATCCCCGTGGTTGCAAATGCTTCTTTCTACCCATCATAGCAGCTCGAGGGCACAGTTCTGAGGCTTAAGTCTGTGACCCACCTGAGTTCACTTTGTGTGTGGTGTGAGGTAAGGGTCAGCGTTCTTCTTTTTTTTTTTTTTTTGCTTCCCCAGACAACAACCCGTGTTTTAAAACGTTAGACCCGAAAGAGAAAACATAAATTAGTTGGGCAAAATTCTTGCATGCCCTGGGTGAGATGGTGGTTTTGTAACTAAGACTGAAAAGGAGTGTGGCAGCTCCATGGCGGTGACGTTTTAATGTGAACGTAGAAGGGCCCGCCCTTTGGAGATGGAGACTGTGTGTTCCTTCAGCTTGGGGCTTGACCAGGAGGTGGGCTGGGCCAGGGAGCTGGCGATCAAAACCCAAGATTCCCTGGTTCGAACAGTGGAAGGACAAGCTTGTATAAAGGTGTGTGTGTGGGGAGGGGGAGCGGAAAGACTTTGCAATGGAGCCCTGTACTCCTTGAATTAAAATCGCTGAGAGCTGAGGCTGGGGCCCAGCCAGGCCTCTCTGGCTTTGTTAGAGGGCAGGGGTGCTGATGGACAGCGGCTTCGAGGTGCAGCTTGAATCCTGGGATGCTGGGTTTCTCACCTGCAGCCTCTCGGAGCCACGACCACTTTGGCCACGAGAACTGGGACCACCAGCTGAAGCTGGCAGTGGCGTGGAACCGGGTGGACATTGCCCGGAGTGAGATCTTCACGGATGAGCGGCAGTGGAAGGTATGGCCTCTCGGGGCGGCCCTGGGGGTGGGCGGAGGGCGTGTCTCTGGGCCCACAGGAATCATGCCGCAGAAGCAGGATGGCTTCTGTCTAGATCCAGCCCTTCCCTTGGTGGAGGGTGGCCCAGCCAAGTGTCTCCTCCCTAAACTGGAGACCGCAGCTGTCCCCACCCAAGGGGGTTGAAGCCCGGGTTACAGGGGGGCGATGACCGGATGTAGCCCCCCCCCACTCTCTCTCAGCCTTCAGAGCTGCACCCCATGATGACGGCCGCCCTCATCTCCAACAAGCCCGAGTTTGTGAAGCTCTTCCTGGAGAACGGGCTGCGGCTGAAGGAGTTTGTCACGTGGGACACCCTGCTCTACCTGTACAAGAACCTGGACCCCTCCTGCCTGTTCCACTGCAAGCTGCAGAAGGTGCTGGCCGAGGAGCCGGAGCGCGTGGCCTGCGCGCCCGCCCTGCCCGCCGTGCAGATGCACCACGTGGCGCAGGTGCTGCGGGAGCTCCTGGGCGACTCCACGCAGCTGCTGTACCCCCGGCCCCGCTCCAGCGACCGCCCACGGCTCTTGCTGCCCGTGCCCCACATCAAGCTCAACGTGCGTGCTGGTAACGTGGCCCCCGCTCCGCATGGCCTGCAGGCCGGGCCACTGCTGGGTCCTGAGCGCTTTGTGAGAAAATATCTGGGTTACGTTTTTATTAGAAGAGAAATACCCTTCCTGCCTCCCTCTCTGCTCGGCTGCCCTAACGAAGGACAGCAGATGGGGGGCTTACACAGCAAAAGCAAGGCCTTCCTTCCTGGTTGCAGACCGCCTTTCTTCTGCGTGTGCCCATCAGGAGAGAGTGCTCTGTGCTGCTTCCTCTTCTTTTTTCTTCTTCTTTGTTTTGAAATGTTTTTAAAAAATATGTATATTTTTTTATTGATTTCAGAGAGGAAGGGAGAGGGAGAGAGAGGTAGAAACATCAACGATGAGAGAGAATCATTGATTGGCTGCCTCCTGCAGGCCCCCTCCTGGGGACCAGCCTGCAACCTTGGTCCTTGTGACCTTGACCGGAATTGAACCAGGACCTTTCAGTCTACAGGCTAACGCTCTGTCCACTGACCCAAACTGGTTAGGGCTGCTTTCTCTTCTTCTTTTTCTTCTTCTTCTTTTTAAAAATTTCTTTATTGATTAAGATATTACATATGTGTCTTCATTCCTCTGTTGCTTCCTCTTCTTAGGAAGACTCTAATCCTGTTGGATCAGGGCCCCACCCATATGACCTCATTTAACCCCAACCACCCCATCGCCTTAGAGACCCTGTCTCCAAATACAGTCTCAATGGGAGTTGGGGAGTCAACATACCAGTTTGGGGAGGGACATAATTCAGCCCATCACTTACTTCCTGAAAACTTCAAATGATACAAAAGGTTATGTAAGGAAAATGATCCCCGTCGTGCCCTGGACCCCCAGTCCTGCTCACCGGATGTAATTGGTTTTCCGGGTGGGCTCACTGTCAGGTCAGAATATTTCACCCATGTCTGTGTGAGGTGCCCAGCACCGGTCAGGAGGGGTGTTTCCAGTCTCATCCTCTGCCTGCATGGCGCTGGTGTATCATCAGGGAGTATTTGTCCGGTCATTAAGACTTTATAAGCCGAGCCTCAGCGTCGTTTTGTCGGTTTCCCTTTGAGAACTTGAACTGCTGTTTGACCTTAAGGGATTATTTTAATAGATTTTTTTCTGATAGTGAAATGTTTTTTATTGCCGTTTTGACTCTCACCTCGATGGCAGGGTAAGGTGTGTTTAATATGACACTGGATTCTGTTGCCAATATTTTCAGGGTTTTTGCATCAGAAAGTTTAAGGCTTTGATTGCACTTTTATCTCGGAGGCTGTCTTTGCCAGGTTCTGGTACCAGTTCCGTGTCAGTCTTGTAAAATCTGCTGGCAAGCCTTCCTTCTTTCCCTTCTCTGGAACAGTTTATGTGGCTGGAATTCACTGCTGCTTACAAGCTCAGCAGACTCACTCCCCTGTGAGTCCGCTGGGGCCCGGGGCCCTTTTTGGGTAGAAGCTCTGGTAACTTCTTCATTTTCTTTTTTAAAAAAATATATTTTATTGATTTTTTAGAGAAGAAGAGAGAGGGATAGAGAGTTAGAAACATCGATGAGAGAGAAGCATCCATCAGCTGCCTCTTGCACACCACCCACTGGAGATGTGCCCGCAACCAAGGTACATGCCCTTGACCGGAATCGAACCCGGGACCTTTCAGTCCGCAGGCCAACGCTCTATCCACTGAGCCACACCGGTTTCGGCACTTCTTCATTTTCTATCCTGATGATTTCTCTGTGGCATTGGTGGTGGCTCCTGCAATCTATGATCATAATGTTTTTTTGTTTTGTTTTTCCTGCTAGAAAATGACTCACTTCTTCTAGGTTTTTGCATGTGTTCGTTGCCCCAGGCAAGCTCTGCCTGACCCCTGAGAGAGACGTGGCTGTGGTTGAGTTACACGTGTCTGCGGTTCTGCTCTCCTTGACCCCAGTGTTGTATTTAAGATACCCAGCGGGAAGGTACTTTAGAAAGTCCAAGAGAGAAGCTCACACTTGACCATGTCTGTAATTTAAGAAGATCAACTAATTTTTTTTATAAAGATGGGCATTTGGGAAACTTCCAGAACCACTTAAAGCAAGTGCAGTTTTGTGTGTGAGGCGGAGGATGTGAGCTCTGTCTCTGGGAATTGTTTCCAGGCTGAGCATGTGTTTACGGACTGACCGGCCGGGAAGCCTGGTGCCCCTCTGCCGCTTGAGTGCGTCTGCCGCCCAGTGCCCTCCTGTTCTCACGGACCCTCAGGGTCTGCCCAGAAGCCCTTTCTGCTTGCTTCCTCTTTCACAAGGCACGGTGTGGGTCCCCGAGGAGCTCACAGCCATGGCTCTGGCAACAGACTCTGCGTTAGAATTTTTCATCATAGACGGGGGGCTTTGATGGGGTCGGGTAGGACCGAGGAACCTTGAGCGGCCTGGAGTGTCACGGGATCTACAAATGGTGGTGCAGGAGCCACTGGTATCCCACCTTCCGGATGCTTTTACGTGTGTCCAGTGATGGTTTAAAAAAATTTTTTTAAATTGATTTTTCACAGAGAGTAAGAGAGAGGGATAGAGAGTTAGAAACATCGATGAGAGAGAATCATCGATCAGCTGCCTCCTGCACACCCCCCACTGGGGATGTGCCCGCAACCAAGGTACATGCCCTTAACCGGCATCGAACCTGGGACCTTCCAGTCCGCAGACCGACGCTCTATCCACTGAGCCAAACTGGTTTCAGCCAGTGATGGGTTTTTAACCCCGGCGTTCATGGTGCTGTTGGACTCACAGGTCGCAGGGCTCGTCCCCCAGGGGCAGAGGTGGAGGAGATGTGGGCTGTGCTCCGGACCTGCACCCCGCCAGGCCCCCGGGGAAGCTGATGCCGGTGGGGACCTCGGCAGGGGCTCTGACTGTCCACCGCCCACAGGTGCAGGGAGTGAGTCTCCGGTCCCTCTACAAACGCTCATCAGGCCAGGTCACCTTCACCATGGACCCGGTCCGAGACCTTCTCATCTGGGCCATCGTCCAGAACCGCCGGGAGCTGGCAGAAATCATCTGGGCCCAGGTAACCAGATCTGTGGCCGTGGGTGGGCCAGTGACAGGGCTCCAGCATGGAGCCCGGCCGGCGAGCCCAGCCCTGACAGCGGCAGGTGGGGTGGCCAGAGCCGTGGAGGGAGGGCAGTGGGCATCACAACACCTGAAGGGACTCGGGGTTGTCCAGTGTTGAGAACAGAGGCTTTAGCTCCAGGCAAGACAGCAGTTGTTGAAAAGGCGAGACACACAAACTCCTGCAGGCCCATGCGGGGAGGAGGCTGGCGAGGAAGAGCCATCTTCCGTGGGCCCCGTGGGTCCTGGGGGTCAGCATCTGAGCGGTGGCCGTTCTGTGCAGAGGCTGCGGGGCAGGCTCCGTCCTGGGAAGGGCCGCGGCTCCCCGTTGGCTGTCGGGGAGCTCAAGGAGACCATCTGTTACCTGGTGGGGAGCAGGCCTGGTGCCCGTGCCCGAGCCTGGCTCCAGCGGATGCTCCTCTTTAAGGGGAAGTAAAATTTAGTGAATTTTTCTCAGAGAGGCCCCTGCTTTTAGCGCTGGCATTTCCAAATCGCTCTCGAGGAGGTAGCCCTCTCCCCAGTTGTCACCGGCAGCGTGGCGTTGGTGGTGGTCCCGAGAGGTTCATCCTTCCCCAGGGGCAGGTTGGTCAGCGCTGACTGTGACCTCAGGTGCTCTGTGGGGCTTGCAGGGTGGGGTGGGGTGGGGTGGGGTGGAAAGCCAAATGCAGACTCCCAGGCTCAACACCAGCCCTCATGCTGGGCCAGCTGTGCTCGTACACCCAACACCTCCGGGCTGTGGATTGAGGGCCTACATGAGGTTTTCGCAGTCGCCCTCTGGTGCTGGGGCTGGAGGTGCCACCGAGGCAGGGAGGGCCTGGTCCTGTGTATCTCCATTGGTGCTCTCTGACCCTCAGCCCCAAGCCTGGGGTTGACCAGATGCCCTGGGAGCTGGGCCTCCAGCCAGCAGTGCTGTGCTGGTGCCCTGTGTCCAGCTTGTGACTTCCACGGGCCCGTGCAGAAGGCCGGGCCTCAGGAATGGTCTCTGTGTTGATGTGGGAGGCCCAAATGGTCCGTAAAAAGAGGGGCCACAGCCAGCAACGCCCAGGGGCCCATGCTCTCCCGGGGTCTCTGCCTTCATCACCCCGGGCAGTGTGTCTGTGGCTCCCTGGCGGGACCCCGCGGGCCCTGACGGTGGCTCCCCTGCCCAGAGCCAGGACTGCATCGCCGCGGCCTTGGCCTGCAGCAAGATCCTCAAGGAGCTCTCCAAGGAGGAGGAGGACACGGACAGCTCCGAGGAGATGCTGGCGCTCGCCGACCAGTACGAGCTCAGAGCCATCGGTGAGTCGATGGGCCGGGCCTCCCGCTCGGAGTCACCCTGGGGTCCTCGTCCCGGGTCCCCGCCCCTCGGCGTCACTCTGAGGTCCTCCTCGCCCAGATTTCAGCTCCACTCCTGCCCCGTCTGTGCCATCCGGAGGGGCCCTGGGTGGGGACCCCGCCGCTGAGACAGGGTGCCCCTCTCCCCAGGCGTCTTCACCGAGTGCTACCGGAAGGACGAGGAGCGAGCACAGAAGCTGCTCACCCGGGTGTCCGAGGCCTGGGGCAAGACCACCTGCCTGCAGCTGGCCCTGGAGGCCAAGGACATGAAGTTCGTGTCCCACGGGGGCATCCAGGTGAGCGCCGGCGGGCATTCCTGCTTCCGGGAATGGCCGCCCTGGTGCTGTGGTGGAGAGGCGGCCTCCGCTCAGTAGAGGGCGCCCGTGTCCACCAGTTTCAGGTCCACTTGGACGAGGGATGAGGCCTGACCCATCGGTCAGGGTCACGTGCTGCAGAGCCCGGAGGCCCTCCTCCTCCCTGTTTATGGGGAAGGAAACTGATGCTAAAGGAGAAGCAGATGTTAGTCACCTCCACACAGGGTGCTCTTAGCTGGAACACTCCCTTACCCCCCCCTCCGCCCCCCACCTTGTGGCCCCAGGAGCCAGGCGCCATCCCCCACCTGGGCCTCCGGAGAGGGCAGAGCGGGGAGCTCCGCCACGCGCTCGGGAGCCTGGAGTTGGGCAGGTGCCTTCAGACCCCCGGCACTGCCTCGAGCTCCGCTTCGTGCTGTCCCCATGTCCATGGAGCATTGCCGTGCCCCGGGCTGTGCTGGGGCCTGGGAAGACGGCGGGGAGGGGTCCTGTCCCCTCTTTTACCACCTCCCCCCGCCACCCCGTCACCCCCGTCCAGCCTCCACACAGTGCTCCGAGGGGCCAGTGGCGAGAGCCAGGAGGAGGGGCCCTGAGCCACAAGCCACCCTTAGCTCTCCGCCCTTACCTCCGGAGAGCCCAGCCTGGCCCACCGGAGCCGCTCCTCAGCCGGCAGGGGGCAGGCTGCCTGTGCCACCCCTGACTCTCATGGTGGGGGGCAAAGGGCACCTCAAGGGTGGACTCCCCCTCAAGGGTGGACTCCCGCCTCAGGGGTGGGGCGCAGGGAGCCCCAGGTGAGGGTGGGGTGAGGGGCCCACTGACCTGAAGCTGGCCCCTCCGCCCACAGGCCTTCCTGACCAAGGTGTGGTGGGGCCAGCTCAGCGTGGACAACGGGCTCTGGCGGGTGATCCTGTGCATGCTGGCCTTCCCGCTGCTCACCACCGGCCTCGTCTCCTTCAGGTGCCACCCGGCTGCGGGGCTGTAGGGCTGTGGGCATGTGGGGCTGCAGGGCTGTGGGCATGTGGGGCTGCGGGGCTGCGGGGCTGCGGGTGATCCCAAATGTGATGGTGGGGATGCATTCAGGCAGGAGGCAGAGGGAAGGGCCTCACCTATGCAAAGCCCCGACCTGCCCTGAGCACCCACCTTCCCTGGGCACCCACCTACCTTGATCACCCTCCTGCCCTGGGCACCTACCTGCCCTGGGCACCCACCTGCCCTGAGCATCCTCCTGCCCTGAGCACACATCTTCCCTGGGCACCCACCTACCTTGAGCACCCACCTGCCCCGGGCACCCACCTTCCCTGAGCACCCACTTGTGTTGAGTATGTATCTGCCCTGAGCATCCACCTGCCCTGAGCACCCACCTGTCCTGGCACCTACCTGTGCTCAGTGGCTGAGGATCTGTTAGGCTCCATGGAACCAGGGATGGGCTCTGTTGGGGTCCTTGCTCTTCAGGGCGTCTGGTGGGGTGTCTGGTGGGCGTCTGGTGGGGCGTCTGCCGTAGCTGTGTGTGCGGGGCTATGGGGGTGCCGCCCTTCCCCGCCACCGGTGTGAGCACCTGCAGGGGCGCCCTGAGCACACGGGCCTGGGCCGGTGGCTCCGTCCCCAGGCTGCCGGCCCTCACGGCCTCGCTGTCACCGCAGGGACCGGAGGCTGCAGGCGGTGCGGGGCCTGGCCCGGGTCCGCGCCTTCTTCAACGCGCCCGTGGTCATCTTCCACCTGAACATCCTGTCCTACTTCTCCTTCCTCTGCCTCTTCGCCTACGTGCTCATGGTGGACTTCCAGCCCTCGCCCTCCTGGTGCGAGCGCCTCATCTACCTCTGGCTCTTCTCCCTGGTCTGCGAGGAGCTGCGGCAGGTGCGGCCCACCCCCCTCACCGACCTTGGCTGGGGGGGCAGGGTGTCTCCCTGCCCACTGGTCCCCTTCCGCCCGCCACGGTCACTGTCTCATGGAGCCCTTCGGCCCTGTTGATCACACTGTGTAAACGTCCCACCTGTCGGGACCTGAGCAATGGAAGGAGGTGGAGCCACGTGGTGCTGCCGCCCTGTCTGCCAGCCTCCCCCTGCCCTCCTCCCCTCACGGCCTTTCCGAGGGAGGCCAGGCTCACAGGGGCGCCCCACAGCCGAGGACACTCCCTTCTCCCCGAGTCAGTATGGTGGTCCATGAGGGACTTGCCCCACCCTGCAGCTGCCTGGGTCTGGGGCCTGGTACCCAGAGGAGGGTGTGGGGACCCCTGCCAGGCTCTCACGGTTACTCCAGGGTCTCTCTCTCCTCTTGGAGCTGCAGGGAGCTGGAGGGCCAGCGGGGCTCCTGCCCCTGGGGAGGGCTTCCCCAACACTCATTTGCATACCATGCATTTGCATACAATGCATTTGCATATTTGCATACAATTCATTTGCACATTGTATTTACATATTGTGTATTTGCATACCGGGCAGGGCTGAGGTCCTGCACCTGGCTGGAGGTGGGTCTCAGTGGCACCTCCTGCCCAGGCTCCTCCCGCTGTTCCCGACCCACGGTGGTGGGAATGGTGGGATCCGTCCCCTCCGCCGTAGCCTCGCTCTCCAGGAGGGAGCGGGCATTTTATTGGGGTAGGATAAGAGCGATGGCAGCCAGGCCCCCGAAACGGTCCTCTCGCAGCTCCTCTACGACCCTGACGAGTGTGGGCTGGTGAAGATGGCGCTCCTGTACTTCAGCGACTTCTGGAACAAGCTGGACATCGCCGCCATCCTGCTCTTCATAGCGGGCCTGACCTGCCGGTGAGCGGCCTCTCCCCTCGGGCGCCTGCCCCGGGGGTGGGCCAGGGGCGGCCACCCTCGGGGACCTAGCTGCCTCTGAGTGGGCCTGTCGTCTGTCCAGTGGGTGACCCTGACCCTCCCTCCACCCCCCCCCCGGGATGGCTGCCACGTGCACGGTCCCCTTTCTCCATGAAGCTGAGGGACCCCTCCAGCCTCCTGTCCCAGGATGCCTGCACAGCCTGGCTACCTGCTAGCTCTTTCTAGAGAATAAGCTCTGTACCCCATTAGAGACTGTCCCCTGAGCTCACACCCAGATTTTAGCTCTTCGGGGCCCAGGAATCGCTAGAGTCCTTTGCGTCCAGGGCCGGCACGTGGGCGTGGGCATGGGTGTGGGCGTGGGCATGGCATGGGCAGGTGGGCGGGTGGCTGGGACAGGCCATGGGAGCAGCGCGCTGAGGGCCCTGCCTCGCCCTGGGCCAGGCTGATCCCGGCTCTGCAGTACCCCGGGCGCATCGTCCTCTCCCTGGATTTCATCATGTTCTGCCTCCGGCTGATGCACATATTCACCATCAGCAAGACGCTGGGGCCCAAGATCATCATCGTGAAGCGGATGGTATGGAGGCGAGGGCCCGGCGGCAGCTGCCGATGAGGCGCACCGGGGCTTCCGCATGCACCTGGCGTCCCACACCCCCGCTCGGCCCCGGGCACTCACTGCCCGGCACACCCGTCTCAGGGCTTTTCCTGACACCCCCTCTTCCAGGCAGCCCTTCCTGGTTGCCACGGGCACTCCTGACCTCTGTCACCGCTCCCGTTGGTCCCCTCTGTGGGTCACGGTCACATCCAGCCCCTCATACACACTGGGGTGCACTCAGGCTGTGCCCCCGGAGCACCTGCAGCGTGGGCGTCCGCGCTTCTCCCTCCGCTGCGGGGCTCACACACAGGCAGGGAGGGTGGGGCCCACCAGCGGTCAGGGAGAGCGAGGCGTGTGTGTGGGGGCTGCAGCGGGGCCGCCTTGTCTCTGCAGATGAAGGACGTCTTCTTCTTCCTCTTCCTGTTGGCCGTGTGGGTGGTGTCCTTCGGGGTGGCCAAGCAGGCCATCCTCATCCACAACGAGAGCCGGGTGGACTGGATCTTCCGGGGGGTCGTGTACCAGTCGTACCTCACCATCTTCGGGCAGATCCCGGCCTACATCGACGGTAGGACGAGGGCCTGACCGCGGTGGGAAAGGAGCGCCCACGCCGGCAGGGGTCCTGGGAGGTCCCCGGGTCCCCCTGGGAAAGACACGGCAGGTGCACACACTGTCCCGCTGAGCGAGCGGGGAAGGCATCAGCCGGGGAGGGATGGGTGCTGGGCTGCACCTCAAAGGCTCGGCTGAGATCCGGGTGGACCGAGGGTGTGGCCCGGGGCACTGGGCATCAGTGACACCCCCTCCTCAGCGTTAGTGCCACCCTATTCCTTCTCTCCCCCCCATTCAGAAATAGCTTCCTCCTTCCCACACGGAAAGAACACTTGTGTGTACTGAGTTTTGCCTTTATTTGCTAATTTTATTTATTTTTTAAAAATATATATTTTATTGATTTTTTATAGAGAGGAAGGGAGAGGGATAGAGAGCTAGAAACATTGATGAGAGAGGTACACCGATCAGCTGCCTCCTGCACACCCCCCACCGGGGATGTGCCCGCAACCAATGTACATGCCCCTGACCGGAATTGAACCCGGGACCTTTCAGTCCGCAGACTGACGCTCTATCCACTGAGCCAAACCGGTTTCTGCTATTTGCTAATTTTAGAATCTAAAATTTAGGATCTAACTTTCCATTTGCGGATATCCACTTACATTTAGAATCTAATTTAACGTGTGCATCATCCCCAAAAAGACACCCATACAAGTTAGCAGCCACTCCCCACCCCCTCCTCGGCTCAGCCACAGCCTACCTCCAATCTCTTTCCACCTCTACAGGGTGTCTTGTGGACACTGCCTACAGATTGGAGGATGCAACACGTAGTCTTTTGTGTCTTGCATAATGTTTTCAAGGTTTGTTCGTATCTGCCTAACCGGTTTGTCTTGGTGGATAGAGCGTCAGCCTGCGGACTGAAAGGTCCCAGGTTCGATTCCGGTCAAGGGCATGTACCTTGGTTGTGGGCACATCCCCAGTAGGAGGCGTGCAGGAGGCAGCTGATCGATGTTTCTCTCTCATCGATGTTTCTAACTCTATCTCTCTCCCTTCCTCTCTGTAAAAAAATCAACAAAATATATTTTTTAAAAAGATTCGTTCGTATCATAGCCTGTATTAGTATTTCACTCCTTCTTGGTGGCTAAATAACATTCCATTGTGTGGATAGATCACGTTTTGTTTCTTCCTAAGAGGGTGAGCATTGGAGCTGTTTGCACTGTTTGGCTGCTATGAACACTGTAGCTGTGAACAGTTATGAGTTTTTGTGCTGAAATGTTTTTACTTCTCCCGGATATATTCCTACCAGCAAAACTGCTGGGTTAATGGTAACTCCACGAGAAACTGCAAACTGTAGCCCACAGCGCCTGCTCCGTTTTTATCCCGCCGGCCGTGCATGGGTTCCGGTTTCTCCACCTCTTCGCCAGCACTGGTTCCTGCCAGCTTTCCTTATCCAGGCAGTCCCGGGGGTGTGGAGTGTGTCTCGCTGTGGTTTCGTTGGCATTCCCTGACGGCCGATGAAGTTGAGCAGCTACCTCTTCATGTACTGACCGAGCCGTTTCTGTGTCTTCATTGGAGTAATGTCTATTCCTAACCGTTGCCCATTTTCTAAGTGGGCTGTCTTTTTATTAAGGTGTTAGAGTTCTTTACATATGGATACCATCTATCCCATGGATCTGTATGTCTGTCCTCGTGCCAGCACAACACTCTCTCGGTTCCTATAGCTTTACATTAAGTTTAAAATTTGGGAAGCTTGCGTCTGTCCTTCACCTTGGTTCTTCTTTTTCAAGATTGTTTTGGCCTCTGGGTCCTTTGGATATGTAAGAATTTTTGGATCAGCTGATCAATTTCTAAAAAAAAAAATTTAAGAAGGCTTCTATGATTTTGATCGTGAACATGGGGTGTCTTTCCACTCACTTAGGTCTATAATTTCTTTCAGTGCCATTTTGTAGTTTTCATTGTATAAGTCGTTCTACTCTTTTTTTTTTTTTTAAATATATTTTATTGATATTTTACAGAGAGGAAGGGAGAGAGATAGAGAGCTAGAAACGTCGATGAGAGAGAAACATCAACCAGCTGCCTCTTGCACATCCCCTACCGAGGATGTGCCCACAACCAAGGTACATGCCCCTGACAGGAATCGAACCCGGGACCTTTCAGTCCGCAGACTGACGCTCTACCACTGAGCCAAACCGGTTTCGGCAGTTGTTCTACTTTTATTAAATTTATTCCTAATTGTTTTTCCCCCCATAATGTTGTAAATGGAATGGTCCTATTAATTTTGTTTTGTTTGTTGCTACTGTAAAGGAATATACTATATTTTGTATCTGGAAGTCTTTTTAAAAATATATTTTATTAATTTTTTTACAGAGAGGAAGAGAGAGGGATAGAGACAACAATGAAAGAGAAACATCGATCAGCTGCCTCTTGCACACCCCCTTACTGGGGATGTGCCCGCAACCAAGTACATGCCCTTGACAGAAATCGAACCTGGAATCCTTGAGTTCGCTCTATCCACTCTATCCACTGAGCCAAACCGGTTAGGGCTGTATCTATCTGGAAGTCTTGCCAAACTTCTTTATTAGCTCAAGTCAATTTTTTAATGGGTTGCGTGGGATTTGCTCTATAAAAGATCATGTCATCTGCAAGTGGAGATACTTATCCTGCTAGAATCGCTGGTACAACGCCGAGTATTAGTATTTAGAGCACATCTCTTTATCTTGTTCTGGATCTTAGGGGGTGGGAAGCTTTTAGTCGTTCGCTGTTAAGTATGATGTGGTGGATTTCCTGGAAATGTCATTTATCTGATGGAAGAAGTTCCCTTCTATTCCTGGTTTCTTGTGTGTTTTTTATTATGAAAGGCTGTTAGATTTTTGTCAAATGCCCTTTCCACATCTCTTGAAATGTCATTATATTCACTGATTTTCAGATGTTCAACCAGTTCTAGGTTCCTGGGATACATCTCACCGCATCACGGTGTATCTCCCCTTTACATGTGGCTGGGCTCAGTTTCCTCGCATGTTGTGAGGCTTTTGTGTCTGTATTCACAAGGGGTATTGGTCTGTAGTGTTCTTGTCATGCTTTGTCTTCTTTTGGTATCGGAAAATGCTGGCCTCATAGAGTGACTTAAGAGGTATTCCCTCCTTTCTTATATTTTGGAAAAGTTTGCGAAAGATTTATTCTAATTCTTCTTTAAACACTTGGTAGACTTTACCAGTGAAGCCATCTGGGCCTGAATTTGTGTGTGTGTTAAGTTTTAAAATTAGGAATTCAGTCTTGTTACTTGTTGCAGGTCTATTTGTATTTTCTATTTCTTCTTCAGTTTGGTAGTTTATGTCTTTCTAGGAGTAGTTCCATTTTTCTAAGCGATCAAATGTGTTAGCATGCAATTTTTTGTAGCATGTCTTTATGGTTCTTTTTATTTTTGTAACATTGGTATTGCTGTCCTCTTTTCATTTATGATTTTAGTAATCTGAGCCATTTCTTTTTTCCTCCCTTGATCCAGTGTAGAAAGAGGGTTGTGGTTTTGTTGCTCATTTTCAAGAACCAGATTTTGGTTTTGTTCATTTTATTGGTTTTTAAAAATATATACTTTATTTTAATTATTTGAACTCTCACCTTTATTACTTTCTTTTGCTTGCTTTGGATTTTGTTCACTTTTCTCTTTTTAGTTCACAGAAGTGGAAGTTATGTTATTAACAGGGGCTCTTCTTCTTAATATAGGTATTTATAACTATGATAGTGAGTTTCTATCTCAGAAAATTAGTAACACTTTCAAAAATTTATTTGATTACAAAAAAAAACAACCCAGTGCGTAATCATTATTTAAAAAAATTAAAAATTCAAGCTTAAGTACAAAGGAAAACATGGTCCCTAATCCACATCCCAGAGTTCACCACTGTTAACAACTTCGTGTGTTTCCCTAGGCATTTTTCCATGCACCACTGACACTTATGCTTTATGAAATGTTCTCTTCTCGACCAGTGTGGCCCTGTTTTCTCACGTCTCCTTCTCTCTTCACTAGTTGTTTTTTTAAAAAAATTTCTTTATTGATTAAGGTATCACATATTTGTTCTCACCCCCCCATTCCCATTACTAATCCCTCCCTTCACCCCCGTTGTCCGTGACCACTGGTTAGGCTCATATGCATGCATATAAGTCCTTTGGTTGATCTCTCCCCTTTACTCCCATCCTCCCCTTCCCTCCCTCTGAGGTTTGACAGTCTGATCGCTGCTTCCCTGTCTCCGGGTCTGTTCCTGTTCATCAGTTTATGTTGTTCATTATTTCCCCTAGATGAGTGAGATCATGTGATACCAGAAATACACTTATAAGAACCAAAAACGAGACAAGCAATAATGGTTATGCTGAGAGGCAAATTAATCAGTCTGTAGTGAGTTTCTTTCTGGGCCAACAGTTCTTTTGAGTCCCATCATGGCTGACATGTACACATAAGGACACGTAAGGAGCTGTTTGACATAGAAACTCACTACAGACTGATTCATTTGCCTCTCAGCATAACCATTATTTTTTTTTAAAATATATTTTTATTGATATTTTTACAGAGAGAAAGGGAGAGAGATATAGAGCTAGAAATGTCAATGAGAGAGAAACATCGACCAGCCGCCTCTTGCATGCCCCCCACCGGGGATGTGCCCGCAACCAATTACATGCCCTTGACCAGAATCGAACCCGGGACCCTTCAGTCCGCCGACCGACGCTCTACCACTGAGCCAAACCGGTTTTGGCTCAGCACAACCATTATTGCTTGTCTCATTTTTGCTGATGGTGGACCAATGGTGGTGATGCCGGGCTGACCCTCTCTGGCTGCAGGTTTCCCAGGATCTTCACTAGTTGTTAATTTCCTCCCTTTGAGTCCTCTCCGCCGCGTGGGGCTCTCTGGGCGGGACCCGTGTGCTAGCAGTGACGGCAGCCCTCCCGGAGCCAGCCCTGCCCGGGGCTGGGAAATGCTGGCGGGGCTGGCTGGTCCTGGGCAGGGTCCCGTGCCAGCCTGCAGAGGAGGCCGGCTCGGGGGCTTCCCTTGGCAGCCGCACGTCCTGCCCCCGTGGATGCGTGGGTGCAGGTGGACGCCTCTCTTGGGGGCTGAGCTGCCAGCCGAGGTCACCCAGAGGTGCAGGTGTCCCGGCCTGGGTCTGCATGGCTTTCTTTGTCCCCTGCCCCCTCCCCACGCTAGGCGTGAACTTCAGCCTGGACCAGTGCAGCCCCAATGGCACCGACCCCTACAAGCCCAAGTGCCCGGAGAGCGACGCCACCCGGCACCGGCCCATCTTCCCCGAGTGGCTGACGGTCATCCTGCTCTGCCTGTACCTGCTCTTCACCAACATCCTGCTGCTCAACCTGCTCATCGCCATGTTCAAGTGAGTGCTGGAACCTAGGCCCAGCTCACTGGCCCCCTTTTCTCCCCCCCCAGCCCCGCCATCACCACCATCACCGCCATCACCGCTATCACCGCCATCGGTGCCAGGGGACCCTGAGCTGGGACCCAGGACCCAGGCGCTCTGAGGTGCCCCACTCAACCCAGGCTGGACTGTGCCAGCCACTCTCCCTGCCCACTGTCCTCCAGGGCACTGCTGCTGGGGACCAGCGGTCTGGTCATGCAGCCCGTGAGCCAGGCTGGAGGAGGACATGGTGGCTGGGGGCCGGCAAAGGCTCACTCCTCCCTGTGTCTGGGGTCGGTGGGGCTGTAGCGGGAGGACTCCAGGTTCATGATTGAGGAATCTCTGGGCCTCCCACAGAGAAGTCATCTCCCCGAGGGGCCGGGCACAGCCATGTGCAGGGGCTGGGGGGTTCGCACGCGGGGCGCTCGCTCAGCCTCGGTGCTCGTGGAGAAAACGCTGTCTCGCAGGTTGTGTGTGTCCATGCAGTGAGACCCCGGGCGGGAGCTTTCTGTGCAGGCTCCCACCGAGCCGACGCGGACGGCTGGACGGGCAGCGGCTGTCTGAGGCCCTCCCCGGTGGAGGAGTGTGTGCCAGCACTTAGTGAAGGCGCTGCTCCGGGCCCGGCCCTGATTGGTCAGGCACCTTCCCCTTCCCCTGTCAGCCAGGCTGCTGAGGTTGTCACTCCCTGGTTTGCTGGGACAGACCCTGAACATGTGCCGGAACTCTGAGACAGAGGTGAAAGGGGACCAGCGGGCAGGGGCTCTGTCCCGTAGCAAGGAGAGCAAGTGCTTTTAAAAAAAAAATACAAATTATATATATATATATATATATATATATATATATATATATATATATATATATAATTGATTTGAGAGAGGGAGAGAGAGAGAGATAGAAACATCAATGATGAGAAAGGCCGAAACTGGTTTGGCTCAGTGGTAGAGCATCGGTCTGCAGACTGCAGGTTCGATTCCGGTCAAGGGCATGTACATTGGTTGCGGGCACATCCCTGATAGGGGGTGTGCAAGAGGCGGCTGGTCGATATTTCTCTCTCATTGACATTTCTAGCTCTCTATCTCTCTCCCTTCCTCTCTGTAAAATATCAATAAAATATATTAAAAAAATGATGAGAAAGAATCATTGATCGGCTGCCTCCTGTACGCCCCCTACTGGGGACCAAGCCTACAACCCAGGCATGTGCCCTTGGCCGGAATGGAACCTGGGACCCTTCCATCATAGAGCCAAACCGGCTAGGTTGCAAGTGCTTTTCTGAGCAAACGTGTCTGCCTATTGCAGACGCCGTTGCTTCTGTTTGTCGGATTGAACCGATAGACTCCTTTTATTTTTATATTTTTAAAATATTTTTATTGATTTCAGAGAGGAAGAGAGAGATAGAAACATCAATGCTGAGATAGAATCACTGATTAGCTGCCTTCTGCACCCCCCTCACTGGGGACCGAGCCCGCAACCCGGGCATGTGCCCTTGACCGGAATCGAACCCGGGACCCCTCAGTCCACCGGCCAACGCTCTATCCACTGAGCCAAACCAGCCAGGGCCCCATAGACTCCCTTTAGAGTTCAACGCCAAGACAAGGTCCATCTCCCACGATGTCTGCTTCCTTTTGTCACCAGCAAGGTGTTATATACCATGATCCTGGCATTCTTTTTTTAAATATATATATTTTATTGATATTTTTTATAGAGAGGAAGGGAGAGAGATAGAGAGCTAGAAACGTTGATGAGAGAGAAACATCGACCAGGTGCCTCTTGCACACCCCCTACCGTGGGGGTGCCCACAACCACTGTACATGCCCTTGACTGGAATCGAACCCTGGACCTTTCAGTCCACAGACCGACGCTCTACCACTGAGCCAAACCAGTTTCGGCAATCCTGGGTTTCGGCAATCCTGGCTTTCTTTCTTTCTTTCTTTCTTTCTTTCTTTCTTTCTTTCTTTCTTTCTTTTTTAAAAAAATTTATTAAGGTATTATATGTGTACATAGCTTACCATTGCCCCCCCCTCCCATTAATGCCCTCCCTCCCCAGAGTTCTGTGTTCGTTGGTTGTACTTCTATGCATGCATACCAGTCCTTCGGTTGATCTCTTATCCCCTGACTCGCAGGCAGCTGGGGATTCTGCGTCCGGCTGCTCGGCTGTCTTTTTCTGCCCCCAGAGTCACCCTGGGAGGCGTGTGTCTGGTCACGGGCCGTCACCGGCCCCCAGGGCAGTCAGAGGGGTGTGTTCCTGTTCCTGCCTCATTGCCCTGCGTCTGGTCCTTCTCTGTAACCGGCGCGCCCCTTGCCTCCCGCCAGCTACACGTTCCAGCAGGTCCAGGAGCACACGGACCAGATCTGGAAGTTCCAGCGCCACGACCTGATCGAGGAGTACCAGGGCCGGCCCCCGGCCCCGCCGCCCTTCATCCTCCTCAGCCACCTGCACCTCTTCATCAAGAGGGTCATCCTCAAGATCCCCGCCAAGCGGCACAAGCAGCTCAGTGAGCCGGCCCTCCCCTCCCCCGGAGCGCTGTCCTCGGGGGTCTTGGGGCCACATGGGGGCTTGGGGGTGCTATGGCGACTCCTTCTAGAGTCCTAGAAGCTCGGGAAGAACGCAGACCGCGCAGGGCACGGAGCTCCCAGCAGGCCCCTCGGGGGGTGGGGGCGGGCGTGGCTCAGGGGCAGGACCCCGGGAGGGCCTGGGCGTGGGCCCGAGCCCCTCACGCGTCCTCCCCACGCAGAGAACAAGCTGGAGAAGAACGAGGAGGCCGCGCTCCTGTCCTGGGAGATCTACCTGAAGGAGAACTACCTGCAGAACCAGCAGTACCAGCAGAAGCAGAGGACGGAGCAGAAGATCCAAGACATTAGCAACAGGTACGGTGGGCCATTCGGTTCGGAGAGACGTGACAGGGCGCATGGCCCTCCTGGGGAGGGCCCAGCAACTGGTCACCTCCGCGCTGTGGCCCGAGCAACTCTGCCAGCACTGGACCTCCGTCCTCCAGCTGACCCACAGCCCTCCTCTGGGCCTTGGGAAGGCCACGTGCGGTGGGGTGGGCGGGAGGAGGGGCAGGTGGGCTGGAGGAGGGGCAGGTGGGCGGGAGGAGGGGCAGGGGGGCTGGAGGAGGGGCAGGCAGGCCCGCAGGGGGCCAGCTGGAGGCCGGGAGGGCGGACAGTGAGCGTGCTGGCCTGTGGCCACGCCGCAGCCGCCATGGGGCCTGGGTAGCCCGACTCTCAGGCCCGCTCAGCACGTCCTCAGTTCCCGCTCAGCTCTTCCCACCTGGCCTGCTCCCAGGGGGCCGGGTCCGTGGTGGGGGAGAGGTCTCTTCCTCCCTCTCTCCACCCCGCCCCTCAGCCCTGTGGGCACCAGAGGGCTGCCAGGGACGCAGGCGTGGAAGAGCTTGGTCTTGTGTGTGTGTGTCACTGTGGGCCAGGAGGAGGGGGCAGGGGGACATGTAGTCATGGCAGCTCCTGGCCTGGCACCGGGGTCCCCACAGGCCGCAGAGAGCGCGTCCTGGGGAGCATGCACCCCTCACCCCCCCCCCCACACACACACCTCCCCTAAGAGACAGGCACCTGCCTTTCTCCATCTCTGGGCCCATCTGTGGAAATGGCGACAGTGACAGTATCCGTCGCCTGGAGTCCCTTCCAGAACGTGGGAACACGTGTGAAGCGTGAGTGCTCCCTGGGCTAGAGACATGCCAGCACACACTGGCTGTGTGTGGCTTGCTGTCACAGGAGTGCTGGTGACGGTGCCCCTCCGTGGGCGTCCCCTCTCCCTGCCGGGGGCGAGGGACTCCAGGCCCAGAGGCAGGCAGCGAGGTGCCCGGGCTGAGCCGGCCCCGCTGTGCCCACACCGCAGGGCGCTCCTTGGTGACGGGGACAGTTCCTGCTTGTCACAGGGACTGGGTCACAGCCAGCCGGTCGCACGCGGCCGCCTTCCCCCCAGCAGCCGGGCAGCGCACTCACCGGGCTGGCCGGGGACAGGGCGCCGGGCAATCACGTGGCTTTTCGGAAATGAAGCAACACAGAGCGAGGGCGCAGGCTGGCTCCCGGGCCCCAGTGAGAGCCCTGTCTCCGCTTTCCCTCGATAACCTTCACCGGGGGCTGCAGCCCAGCTCGGGGTCCAGTGGTCGCTGAAAGGGTTGCCCAGGTTCCTAAAGAAGAGACAGGAAGCGAAGACCCCCGGCCATAAACAGCCAGAGAGTCCCGGTGGACGGGGCTGTGGAATTATCTCACCCATGCACACAGCCCGCCTTACCCTGGGTGAGATTCCCGCATTAAGACAAAAAACCAAGCAACCGTTCCCCACACGACAGCCCGGCCCCTCCTGCCCGCAAACCCCGGGAGCTTTGCTGCGTGTGCCTTAGGCTCTGGAGATCAGGGCTTCGGGGAGGCGCTCGGCCGTGGGTGCACCTCACCCCTGCGACCCCCGCCAGGAGGAGGGGGCATGGGGACATGTAGGATACTCTGTGGGCAGTGGGAGTGGCGGGGGGAGCCTGGCCATCCGCTGGCTAAGAGGTCTCCTCCTTGGGCGCCAGGCAGTCTGTCCAGAAACACGACCTGCAGGCCCTGCGCTGCCGCCGCGGGCCCGGGCCGGCCTCTGACTGTGCGCTCCCGAGCCCCGGTTTCCCCAGACTCCAGGCCCCGTGCCCTGAGCTCAAAACAGCTGCCTCCCAGCCCCAGCCCTGCAGCGTCTGGAGCTCAGCTGCCAAGACCTCGTCCCGGTGCCCGATGCCCATGCCCGCTGCCTGATACGCGGACACCTGGGGCCCCAACACGCAGCTGCCTTGATCCCCAGCCCCTGGGCCGGGCCCCGACGGCAGGGGGCCCAAGCCAGGGCATGGAGAGGTCGCAGGACGACCCCAAGCGAAGAGTCATCCTCTGAGCGCCAGACTTGTGACTCCCTGAAATGTCGCAGGAACAGCCCAGCCCGCCTGCTTGTCCAGGAGAAAACATGCCCATGTCCCCCCCCCTCCCAAAAAAAGGGGGGAAAAAAAGGGAAAAAAGAAACATGTACTATAAACACGAAGAGGAAGACACTTGAAATTAAGGCCGGCAGAGCCCGGCTGTGGACTCGGAGGCGGCCGCCATGGGCAAGCTGGCCCCGAGCCGCCGCACCCCCTCGCCGCCCAGGCCCAGCCCGGGCCGCCCGCCAGGCTCGCCGTGCTCTCTTCCAGGGTGGACACCATGGTGGACCTGCTGGAGATGGACCGGCTGAAGGCCTCGGGCTCCGTGGAGCACAGGCTGGCCTCCCTGGAGAAGCAGGTGGGTTTGGGGCCACAGACCCGGCGGCGGGCCTGGCCGTGGAGCCCGCTGGTCTGAGAATGGGCACCTGGGGACCACCCGGAGGCGGTGGGGGGCGGGGGCACCTGTTCCCCATGGGAAGAGCGCCTCCTTTTCCCTCTGGCGAACCCCGCCCGAGCCCCCTGGCTGGGCTCCGGCACGCTGCACTGCGAGGCACCGCGTAGGGGCTGGTGTGAGGCGTAGACTCCCCTCCTCGGCCTCCTCTGGCCTGTCCCCCAACCTGGGGGGGCTGTGGGAGTCGCCCCAGCCCTGGCTGCCTCAGCCCTCCTGGCATGGCTCCGCTGGCTTCCGCGGCCACCGGGGAGCGGCAGCCACAGGGGTGATCGGGGCAGCAGGCAGGCGCCGACCAGGGGCCATGCGGGACCTCCGTGCAGGTGGCGCAGACTGCCAGGGCGCTGCACTGGGTGGTGAAGACCCTGCGTGACGGCGGCTTTGGCTCCGACGAGGGCGCCCCCTCCTTGGGTGAGTGGGAGGCTGCTCCTCTGAGTCTGGGGGCTGTGGGGAGGAGAGGCGCCGGGCGGGGCCCCTGCTGGGCCTGGAGGGGGGACTGTGGAGGGTGCCCCCCCCCGTGGGCCAGATGCCCGAGCCGGGCCAGCTGTGCCCACGCCCCGCTCGGGTGGCCGTCCCCAGCCTCCCAGGCGGCCTCGGAGGGGCAGGACGCGGAGCTGGACGGCAGGCAGAAGGCAGAGGACCTGGGGGACACCCACCACGTGAACGCCCGGCACCTGCTGTACCCCAACTCGCCCATCGTGCGCTTCCCCGTGCCCAACGAGAAGGTGCCCTGGGAGGTGAGTGCGGTCCTGGGTGTACACACACACACACACACACACACACACACACACACACACCGCCGAGGCTCGGTGGCCGGGTGCTGGGAACCCTCTGACGTGTCCGGGCACCAGGGAGGCTGCCCACGCAGCGTCACAGGGGCATGCTGGACAGGTGCAGCCCCCGGCGCACAGGTCCACACAGCGGGGGGTGGCAGAGCTGGGACGTGAGCCTGGGGGAGCCCCGTGAGCCCCTCACCTCTGGTCGCCCCACTTGGCCGGGCCCCTCTGTCCCCAGCGCATGGTCAGTGCCCCCCTTTCCCGAGCGCCGGGCGAGCGGGAGCATCTGAGAGAGGGAACGAGAGGGAGGCCTGGGTCACGGCACCCGCCCCGGCCCGCAGGCTCTGCCCCTGGCCCTCCCGGGACATCCCGGAGGCTGTTGCCTCCACTGCCTTCTCTCCAGCCCCGCCAGGCGGAATCCTCGCCTCTCAGGGCCGGCCCGGACCCGCCCGACCCGGGAAGCCCGCCCTAGACACCGGTTCTGTCTCCCGCCCTGGGCCTGGGTCCCCGAGCGGCGTGACCCTCAGGCCTGCCCAGCTCAGAGCCGCTGCGGGCGCCGGGCGTGGTCTCGGGGCCCGGGCCGCACGTGCCTGGAGGAGGAGCAGCCGCTGCCCCAGTCCTCTGGGTGCCTGGGCCTGCGCTTTGGCGGGGGGGACAGTCTGAGAGAGACCCCTGTTCTGTGCAGACAGAGTTTCTCATCTACGACCCGCCCTTCTACTCGGCCGAGAGGAAGGACAAGGACTTGGTGGACCCCGTGGGAAAGTGAGTGTGTGCTCCTCCCCCCCCGCCCCCCTCACACCCAGGGCACCCAGGCCGGAGGGCGGGAACCCCCAGGGCGGGAACCCCCAGGGCAAGGGCCTGCTGCCCGCTGGGATCGCCCCTTTGCCCTCCCCAGTGGCTGGGGCACGCGGGGAGGGGCCTCTCAGGTGTGATCACCCAGCGCTCTGCCCTCCCTTCCCGCCCTCTCTGGCCGGGACCTGACTGCCCACCTGTCCTCTCCCAGCGCCCTGGACCCCGTGGCCGGGATCACCTACAACGCCGTGGATGGGCCCACGGACCGCCGGAGCTTCCACGGCAGCTACGTGGTTCAGGACGGGTTCCCCCTGTGAGTCCTCACCACAGGGCCCGGCCTCCTGGGGCCTTTGGGGCGTCCCTTCTGGGGCCAGGTTTCCTCTCTTGGCCACTCGGCAGCCCCTTGGTGAAGGTTGGCGTGTGCCAGCGCGGCTCCTGGGATGAAGGGCCCCCCGCCGGGGGCCAGGGAGGAGGAAGGGGCCGGCCGGGGCCGTCAGAGTCCCAGGAGGGGGACAGGCGGCTGGGGGCGTGGGAGGAGGCAGGGCGGCCTCTGCGAAAGGTTCTGGGAGAGGTGTGCGGGCCCCGGAGGACAGGCTGGCCGCGCGGACCGGGACAGCGGTCAGGCCCGCGGGATGGGCTTTTCTCCGTTTTAGCGGCGAATTGGCACAAACCCACCCAGTGTCCAGCACTCGTTCTTTCTGGGAGGACCGGGCGGGGTGGAGGAGTCGGCTCTGCCCAGAGGGGACCCTCGGCCTCCGTGTCAGGGTCCTGGGCTCGGGGGGCAGGGACAAGCCATGTGCTGGGGCCAGGTCTCCCAGGCGGAGTCCACGCTGGTGACCCCTTCCCGGTCTGTGGCACAGCCCCTGGACACCTCTGGTACCTGGCCGGGGACCCCCCGGGTGGCACGACGGGTCAGTCCCACGCCCTCGGGCCACAGGAAGGCCGCATCGACAGCTGATGCATCTGCAGGGGGACCAGACCTTGGCTCCTAAAGCCACTCTTTTCTTTTTAAAAATATATTTTATTGATATTTTACAGAGAGGAAGGGAGAGAGATAGAGAGCTAGAAACGTCGATGAGAGAGAAACATCGACCAGCTGCCTCTTGCACACCCCCTACCGGGGATGTGCCCGCAACCAATGTACATGCCCTTGACCGGAATCGAACCCGGGACCTTTCAGTCCGCAGACCGACGCTCTACCACTGAGCCAAACTGGTTTCGGCCCACCCTTTTCTTTTCCAACTGACCCCATGGCACCCGGAAGCCCCTGCCCCGCCCCTTGGGGTCCCCGCGGGCTGGTCTGAGCAGGCCCCTCTCCACCCAGGAACCCCATGGGCCGCACGGGGCTGCGAGGGCGCGGGGCCCTCTGCTGCTTCGGACCCAACCACACGCTGCAGCCCGTGGTCACACGGTGAGTCCGCCAGTGAGGGGGTCACCCACTCCCCCCCCCCATGAGGGACTCACTTCCGGGGCTCTCCCCATGGGCCCAGAGAGCCCCGAGGACACCTCCCATCGGGTACTTGGTGGCAGCCTCACGGCATGACGCACCCCGAAACACAGGGCAGGCCCAGGCCCGTGCTCCTTCCCGACAGAGCTCCCCTCACTTCCCGTGGGTCCCCTCCCTCGGAGGCCCGTGGGAGGAGGGACACAGCAGCAAGGACCCACGGCCACGGACGAGCCACAAATAAGCAAGATGTGGCCAGGCCGGGTCCCTCAGAAATATTCTCGGAAGGCTGGCGGTGCCAGTCCTGCAGCGGCCACGGGAGTGGGGAGACACCCTGAAGGTGTCCTCAGGGAGGACACAGGGCTGGGCCCGGGGGAGGCGGAGGTGGGGGGCTGCGGTGCCGGGGGCGGGGGGCGCTGGCACGGAGCCTGGGAGGGCAGGTGCGAGCCGGCCCCTCTGCAGGTGGAGGAGGAACCAGGATGGAGCCATTTGCCGGAGAAGCATCAAGAAAGTGCTGGAGGTGCTGGTGGTGAAGCACGTCCTGGCAGAGCACTGGGCCTTGCCAGGGGTGAGCCACCCACGGCCCACGTGCCCTGTCCCCCACCCCCCATCCGTCTGCCCGCCCACGGGGCGGCACCTGCCTGCGGCCTCTGCCCGGCGGTTCTGGACCCTGTCCCTCGTTCCTAATGACCAAGTCGGGTCCCAATCGATTCCAGGGCGCTGGGCAGCTCTCGCCCTGCACCCCCGAAACCTGTGGCTCCACGTGGTGCAGAGAGCGTGGCTCTGAGCACCGAGCACGGAGGGGTGTCTGCTGAGCCTGCACTGGTCCCGAGGTCCGAGGCAGAATGGACATGGCCGTGAGGGGCTGTGACGAACCAGCAGGGTCCCCTAGGTGGGTGGGGGCAGGGAGGGGCCGTGTCCATGAACAGGTGGCCTCGGGAGTGGCCGGGAGCCCAGCGTGGGGAATAGAGGTGAGAGATGGGGTCTGGGGAATGCAAACAAACAATAAAAACACAGCACTCCCGATGGCGGGCAGGGGGGTGGAGGTCAGGGCGCCGGCGTCCTCACGGGGAGCCGAGACTGCCCACCGGACTCTGGCGTGCCCTCCTCCGAGGCTGTGCGTTGGCCTCACACCCCTGCTGTGGCGCGGGCTGACGTGGCCAGCGGGCTCTGGGCAATGTCACGCTGGCCCCGAGGCCGTCAGAGCGCCAGACGCCGCCGGCCTGCGGCTCGGGGGGTCTGGCTGGCCGCCCATGCCGGGCAGGTGGCCAGTGGAGGTGGGTCCCCGGATGGCCTTGTGGACGAGCCTTGCCTCCTCTCTGCTTAGGGCTCCCGGGACCCCGGAGAGACACTGCCCCGGAAGCTGAAGCAGGTCCTCCAGCGAGAGTTTTGGCCTTCCTTCGAGAGCCTGCTGCTGCAGGGCACCGAGGTGGGCGGCTCTGTGTCCCGGCCCCGCGGGCGCTGGTGGTGAGGCTGCGGGAGGAGCGGGGGACAGGGGACCTGCTCCGGCCCAGGTCTCCCGGCTCCTGGAGGAAGGAGCTGGGACCAGGGGCCGTGGCCGTGACCGGGGGCCTCCTCGCCTTCCCTCTCTGTCCCCATTTCTTCTCTAAGTCACTGGGGCCGGGCTGTTGTCGGCCTCTCTCTCCTTCCCACGCTCACCCCGGCCCCGAGCACAGCTGGCTCCCTGGGCCCCTCAGCACCTGTGCCTCCCAGGGCAGAAGGGCACCTAGCTGGGGGTGCTCGCCAAGCCCCGCCGGGAACGTGCGGCTGAATCCTGTTTGCCTTATTGAATCCTTTTGTTTATTTCTTAAATACATTTTTATTGATTTCAGAGAGGAAGGGAGAGGGAGGGAGAGAGAGAGAGAAACATCAATGATGAGAGAAAATCATTGACCGGCTGCCTCCTGCACGCCCCCTACTGGGGATGGAGCCCACAACCTATGTGTCCTTGACCAGAATGGAACCTGGGACTCTTTCTTCCTTCCAAACAGGCTAGGGCTGAATCCTTCCTTCCTTCCTTCCTTCCTTCCTTCATTCCTTTCTTTCAAAAATATTTTTAATTGATTTTTTACAGAGAGGAAGGGAGAGAGATAGAGAGCTAGAAACATTGATGAGAGAGAAACACCGACCAGCTGCCTCCTGCACACCCCCCCACTGGGGATGTGCCCGCAACCCAGGTACATGCCCCTGACCGGAATTGAACCTGGGACCTTTCAGTCCGCAGACCAATGCTCTCTCCACTGAGCCAAATCGGTCTCGGCCTGAATCCTTTCTTAATTACAAAAGCAACATGTGTTTGCTACTGCATCCGAAATGCAGCCTGGTCAACGGTGAACATCAAAGCCGCCTCTACCCTCACACCTGCTTGCTTCTCATGCCCCAGTGGCACCTGGGCGTGTGAGGGTAGAGGTGGCTTCGAGGTTCACCGTGCGGGCTCTGTCTCCAGCTTTCTGTCCACACGGGAGCACGCACACACTACTCCAATAAGAACGGGCCGCTGGCCTCATTCTCTGTACCTCGCTTTTTCACTTAATCGGCGATGGTCATAGCTGTAGGTTTATATTTGCAGGGTTTGTTTTCACGACTGTGTAATGTCTTGCAGACTTCATATATTTTGTGCCGTGATTTGCTTAAACAGTCCTCTAGGTGGCATCTAAGTTGTCACCGGTCCTGTTTTTACGCATGCCAGGATGAAACAGGAGGTTGCTGGTATTTATGGCTCTGACCTGCACCCAGCTGGTCCTTATGGTTCGTCCCCGTCCCATGCTTTTCCCTCTGGGACACTGCCATCTCCTGTTTCCTTAATGAGCAAAAATAGTTTATTTATCCAGGTAATATCCAAACAGCATCAAGTTAACCATTTTAAAGCGAACCATTTTGTGGCATCTAGTACATTGACTGTGCTGTGTGAGCATCACCTTTAATTCAAAACATTTCCATCACCCCAAAAAGAACCCCCGCACCCCATCAGCGGTCACTCCCCCCCCCCCAAGCCCCTGGCCACCTCATGTGTGTTTTGTCTCTGCATTTGCCTGTTCGGGACATTTACGCCACGTGGAGCACACAGCATGTGGTCTCTGGTGTCTGGTTTACTGTGATATCTTCAAGGCCCACGGTCATTTTCAATCCCTCCGTGGACAGTCTGGGTGGGAGTTTCCGGATGGCAGGCCAGAGGCCAGGGGGACATGGGTGAGCCTGTGGGCCACCTCAGGGTGCTGGTCAAGGCCGGGGTGGCTCCTGGACAGGCAGGGGGAGCCAGGCCAGGGCCCGGGTGCTGAGCAGCTGTGCTCGGAGCGTCCCAGGGCCGCCAAGCTCGGGACAGGGAGGCGCTTGCTCTGGAGGAAGCCGGCAGGCTCAGGGTCCGGGGGAGGGGGTCTGGCTCACCGACTGCGCTGCCCCCGCCCCCCAGGTGTACAAAGGCTACGTGGACGACCCTCGGAACACAGACAACGCCTGGATCGAGACGGTGGCCGTCAGTGTCCACTTCCCAGACCAGAGCGACGTGGAGCTGAAGAGGCTGAACTCTGTACGGGGCGCGGGCCGCAGGCTCCAGGGTGGGGGGTGCGGGGCCTGGAGGGAGGGGTCTCATGGGCTCCTGGGCCAGGGCCGGAGCTGCCGGGGACTCTGAGATGTGGTCCTTCCGGGGGCCCCCAGGCTCGCACCGGGGGAGGCCGGTTTACACACCTTTTAAAAAAAAAAAAAAAAAATATATATATATATATATATATATATATATATATATATATTTTTTATAGAGAGGAAGGGAGAGAGATAGAGAGCTAGAAACGTCGATGAGAGAGAAACATGGATTAGCCGCCTCCTGCACACCCCCACACCTGGGATGTGCCCGCAACCAATGTACATGCCCTTGACCGGAATCGAACCTGGGACCCTCCAGTCCGCAGACCGACGTTCTACCGCTGAGCCAAACCGGTTTCGGCCGGTTTTTACACCTCTTTGGGGATACTGTCCCCTGAATTTAGCTCAGTCCGCCATGTCCCCAATCCAGAACTGGGACCACGAGGTCCCAGGGGACAGACCCAGGCGGTTATCTGCAGGATAGACCCTCCGAACGAGGCGCCTGCTCTGTCCCCACCCTCGGGCTTTCGGGCTCTGCAGGCCTTTTCCAAAGTGGGTGTCTTTGCTGCCGTGTGATAAAAGCCCAGTGGAGGCCCAGAGACGGGGGTCAGGACAGCGCTTGGGGTGCCGGGTGCTGGCGGCAGCTCGGGGCTCAGCATGTGCCTCTCCTTGCAGCACCTGCACGCCGGCGACCCCGGGATGTCCGTCCGATGGCAGGTCGTGGACAAGCGCATCTCGCTGTATGCCAACCACAAGGCCATTCTGCAGAAGGTGGCCACGCTGTTCGGGGCCTACTACTGAGCCCAGCGCGCCAGGCCAGCCCGCCCCCAGCCCCTCGGAGATCGGGCTGCAGGGGCCACAGCCGTGGGCCTCGGGGAGGCCAGCGGCGCAGCGTGGTGGGGTTTGGGGACCTGCCACCCCTCAGCCAACTGGAGCCCCCACCGGAGGAGTTTGTGACCTGGCGAGGCGCCCTGAGAAGGGAACCAAGGCTGGTCCTTGTCACACGGCATCTCCTCAGGATTGTGGCGGCCACGGGGACCCCGCCAGCCATCACTGCCCCTCCTGAGCCGCAGGCAGCCGGCTGAGGGGCTGGAGCTTCCTGACAACCTTGGCCCTTGGCCGGAGTCGAGTCTCCCTGGGACCGCTGTCATGAGCAGCGGGTCCTCCATCGGAGGTACACTGGCCCAGGGCCTGTGTCCCCGGGAGCGTGGGGGTTCCCACGTGGCCTCCTCCTCAGGCCCATGCCTCCAAGATGGCCTCACCGTGGCCTGACTCAGACCCTCGCCTGGCCTGGGGCGGGCCCTGTGGGGACCGGTTACAGCCCGGGCCACCGTCGGCTGAGCAGAGGCCGGAGGCCCGTGACACAAGCCTTCTCCGGAGACGCAGAGGGTCCCTGCCTGTGCGGGCCGGGACCCAGCTCTCCTGTACACGCGCCCCTCCGTCCCTCCCTGTGAGCCCAGGGGGCGTGGGCGTGGATGGGGCACGCCGTTAGTGCCAGCGAGGCACAGACCAGCAGCATCAGCCACCAGGAGCATCGGGAGCAGGAAGGCTGTGGAACCCGATGTTCAGTCCGCTGCCCGCGGCCACCCGGCCCGCTCTCCGTGCCTCCTGCAAATAAAGCGCCAGAGGGGCAGCGGTCGGAGCTGTGTCTGGGCCACTGAAACCTCTACCAGCCCACGGCCAAGCTTCCCGTGGCCCGAGGGCCTCTCCTGTGGCGTCTCCCCGTATTTGTGGATGTGTGTGTGTGTGTGTGTGTGTGTATCTGAGTGTATGTGATTGTGTTTGTGTATATTTGTGTATGTGTGTAGATGTGTGTTTGTGTCTCTGTGTTTATGTGTGTACATGTATAGAGGTGGATGTACGGTATGTGTGTGCGCGAGTGTATGTGTGAGTATATGTATGTGTACACGTATAGATGTGGACACGTGTGAGCATGTATATGTATGCATGTATATGTGAGTGCATCTGAGTATATGCATGTGCACGTGTGAATATATGTCCATATACATGTATAGATGTGTATGTAAATGTGTGAGTGTATATGTGTGAGTGCATGTATGTGTGTAAGTATATGTATGTATACATGTGAACGTGTGGATATGAGTGTGAGTGTGTGTATATGTGTGTGTGTCAAGTGTGTGTGAGTATATGTGTGTATACATATATATATGTGGATGTGTGTATATATATGTGTGTATGTGATCATATGTGTGTGAGAGTGAGTGTATGAGTGTGTATGTGAATGTGTGAGTAAATGTCTGTATACATGTATAGACATGGATGTGTGTGCATGAGTGTGAGTGTGTGTATGCGTGTGTGTGAGCTTATGTGTGTGAAAGTGCATGTATGTGTGTGTTTGTGTATGTATGTGTGTGTGAGTGTATGTATGTGTGTATATGAGTGTGTATGTGTGTGTGAGTATATGTGTGTGTGAGTATATGAGTGTGTGTGAGTGTGTGCAGGGAGAGCCGGCAGAGGGGACAGGCCTGGACACCGGGAGCAGTACTGGGGGGAAGGCAGCCCGCTCTGCAGGGAAACGGCGGCCGGGACGGGGCAGTGGTTCTGAAGGGCCGGGGGGGCCGGGCTGTGCAGGCGGGGAGCCCCAGCTCGGGCCTGTGCTCTTGGGAAGCCTGGAAGGGGATATTGCCGGCCTTATCTTAGGGTTTGCAGGCTGGACTTTCAGGAGCAGGCAGAGAGAACCAGGAATTCTGGGTGTGTGTATGTATGTGAATGTGTGAGTGTATGTGTGTGAATGTACGTGTATTCAGAGAGATCTAGGAATCCTCGGAATGTAGTGGGGGTCTGCGTGGCCAAAGCTGCTGGGGACACTTTGCCAAAGGCAGTCCCTCCACGAAGGCTCTGGGCCAGCGCGGCGTCCCTGGCCCGGCTTTCTGCTTCTCAGACAACGAGTGGGCTCCCGGGCAGCTGCCCCTGTCCTGCCTCTGCCTGAGGCAGGCTGGCCTCGGTGCCCAGCAGGCCTGGGCGTCTGTCTGAGGGTGCCTGGGTGGTGGGGACAGTGTGGGGGCTGGGCACCAGAGGGCTGAGCCAGGCACGGTGGAGGGGCGGGGAGGGGGAGCAGCCAGCACCCTGGACACGCCACGGGGCCTCCCAGGCCACTGCTGGGTTTCTGTGTGGGGAGGGCAGGGTCTGGGCTCCCGGATGTTTGTTCATCTGCCCGATTCCATCCGGCCCTGGTGATGCCCCGCGCTCGGCTCCTCACTCCTCCCCAGAGAGAAGACTCAGGCCTCATCCTGCAAATCAGCCTCCCTGACGGGGAGGCAATTAACCAGCCGCAGAGCTGCGTTCCCTCCCTGGGGCCACGAAGCCGGTTCCGGGTGGATAAATGAGCCAGATAATCAGCCCGGAGTCCAATTACAGTAAGAAGGGTGGCCTGGCGGGCAGAGCACGTGGCCGGGACGGCATCAGAAGGGTGCCGGTGTGTTTGGGAACACTGACTCATGGCCTGGAATGGACAGCGAGCTAGGCTCTCCCGGGGCCTGCAGCCGGGCCTGGCCGGCGGCCAGCGCCTCCGGTGGACCTCTGACATCACCGCTGGCCGGGGAGGCCAAGAACCAAGGGCCGGAGACAGCTCGGCACAGCCTTACTCGGGCACTGGAACTGACCGCTCCGTCCACCCATCCACGTGTATGTCATTCCCATGGGGGCTCCCTGGTGAGCGGCACGCCTGCTCCACATGTCAGGAGCACACATTCATCACTGCACACGCTGTGAGTGTGGCCCACTGATGGATTTTTTTTATGTTTACAAGCAGCACCCAGATCCAGATACATAACACCTGCCCCAGGAGCCCTTTCATCCCCATCCCCCCCAATCCTTATCCCCCAACCCCATCTCTCCCCCCACCCCAATCCTCATCCCCAATCCCATCCCGAGTTCCGCCATCCCGGAGTGTGACCGGCTCTTGAACATCCCATAAACAGAAACACACAGTGTGAGCTCTGAGTGCCCGGCCCCTCCCTCTCGCCGGCATCCATCCTGTACTTCTCTTGGTGGTCGCCATATACCTTGTTTACTTTATTAAAAACGTTCCATCATTTTCCCCAGAAGATGACATACCAGCAGCTTCCTGGCTGACAGTATTTTACCCTCTCTGAAAGGCGGTTGGCTGCGGAAGGCAGAAATAATGTCTTGTGGGTTCCTGCACCTGTGGGCACACGCCGTACGACCACAGCCCAGCCCAAGGGGCACCCCCATCCCCCCCGGGCTGCAGGGCTCTCCCTGGCGGCGCGGTCCAGGGGGGCCTGGGGAGGGACTGGGATGCTGGACGCTCTCCCCAAAAGCAGGAAACGGCACAGCGGCCGTTACAGACAGGAGACAGCTAAGGAGAGAAAATGGACTAAAAACACTCAGTCCAGGGGCAGTCGGGAAAAGAGGACAAGGACCCAAGGGGCAGAGAGAGGCAGGCAGACCGGAGCCCACCTGCCCCAATTACCCTTCACACGAGCTCTGAAGCAGGACGGCGTCACACCCGGAGCCTTAGCCAGGGTCCCTCGTTTTTCCACGAGCGTCCTTGTCTATTGGAGGGCCCCACCCCGCATCTAGCTATTTCTCCTTCGTCTTTCTCAATCCGTAACAGTGACTCAGGCCTTTCTTGCCGTTTACGCCCGCTTCCTTCATTTTTGACGTGAACTGATCAGTCCCTTGGTCGCCGTGTGTCTGGAGTGCGCTCAGATTGCAGATGGTGCATTTGGGGCAAGAGCACCACTGAAGCGATGCGGAGTCTGTCTCAGTCCATCGCACCAAGAGGCTATGTGACGGCTGTCCATTTTATGACTGATGATTTCACCTTGGTCACAGAGTAAGGTGGTTTCTCCTGGGTTTCTCCATGGTAAGGTTATTCTTCTCACCTTTGTAGTTAACAAACATATTTTTAAAAAATACACTTGGATGCTATGGAAATCCCAAAGGAAACTACGTATAAGACACTCGAGGTTAAACGCACGAGGATGGAAAAAGGCAGCCCATGGGAACCTAATGAAAAGACAACTGGCGTGGCTGTTAATGTCAGAGCGGAGTTCAGGACAAAGAATCTGGAGATGAGAAGGGCCACTTTACAATGACAAGGTGACCATTTAATTACGAGGACATGATCTGAATATAGGCTTTCTAAATGCATAAAGAAAAAAAACAACAACAGAACTGCAAGGAGAAACAGATAAATCTACAAAGTCAGAGACTGCAACACCCCGTTCTAATTAATAGTGCAAGTGGGCAGAAAGGCACTCATCATGTAGAACAGTTGAATATCATACCGTCAGCAGATGTGACCTCATCAGCATTCCACTGAGCAACACTGGAAGTCATGTGTCACAGAACAATGATTAACACAGGCCATATTATGGACCATAAAACCAGTCTCAACACATGTAAAAGGGTCCAAAACATACAGAGCATGTTCTCTGACAGCGATAGATTTAAATTAATAAGTGAAAAACAGAAAAAATCTCTGGAAAATACCCACATGTCTGAAAACAAAATAACACACTTCTAAATCCACGGATCACAAAAAGAAAAGAAATCAAAAGGCAAATTAAAAAATATCCTAACCCAATAAATATGAAAATACAACATATCCCCCTAGCTGGCTTGGCTCAGTGAATAGAGTGTTGGCCTTCAGACTGAAGGGTCTTGGGGGCACATGCTCGGGTTTCGGGCTCGATCCCCAGTGGGGGGCATGCAGGAGGCAGCCAATCAATGATCCTCTCTCATCATTGATGTTTCAATCTCTCTCCCTCTCCCTTCCTCTCTGAAATCAATAAAAGAAATATATTTTTTTAATAAAAGAAAATACAACATATCAAAATTTCGGGGGTACACTGGAAACAGGACTTTGAGGGAAATTTATAGTCTGTACTAAAGAAGAAGGCCTCAAATTAGCGACCTCGCTTCCACCTTAAGAACCCAGAAAAAGAAGAGAAACTTAAACCCAATGTAAGCAAAAGAAACCATACCGACCATAGTGGAAGTCAATAAAAAAGGGAAAACAATAGAGCAACCAAATGAAACAAAAAAACTGGTTCTTTGGGAATATCCATAAAATTGACAAATTTCTCTCTTGATTGACAAGTAAAAGAAAAGAGTGAAGACATAAGAGACAAACATCAGGACTGAGAAAGGTAACATCTTACATCGAAAGATTAATAACAGAATATTATGAACAACTTTATGCTGATAAATTTAACAATTTAGATAAATGGACAGTTCTTTAAGAAATACAAACTATCAACATTCAATCAAATAAAAAATAACCTCAGAAATTGCATCTCTACTAAATAGTTTAACAACATATAAAATGATATCATACCATGTAAATTTGAATTAGGCAAAGATTTCTTGTGATTTATCCCAAGAACACAAGGTTGACTTAACCAATCAGTATAATCCATAATATTAACAGAATAAAAAAAGATTTTCAATAGATGCAGAAAACATTTCACAAAGTCCAACAAGCATTTCTGATAGAAACTCTCAGCAAACTAGCTATAGAAGGACACTTCCTCTCACGGACACAGATAGTGACAAGAAACTTGCAGCCAACATTGTTTTTAATGGTGAAAGACTGAATGCTCTCCCCCTGATATCAGCAACAAGGAGAGCTCCTCTTGCTTCTGGTCGGAATTAAACTAGATTCTCAAGCCAGTGCAATTTGGCATGAAAAGGAATTTAAAACACATCCAGACAGGAGAGAAAGAAGTCATAATCTTTTTACTGACAGAGAAGATGATTGCATATGTAGAAAATCCTGAAGTGTTTATTTAAAAGTTACTAGAACTAATAAACAAGTTTAGCAAAGTTAAAATCAAAATACAAAAATCCATCTTGTTTCTACACATTAGTAATTAAAAACCAGAAATTGAAACAAAAAATGCCATTAACAATAATCAGAGATAAATCTGACAAAAGATGTGCAATATCTGTAACCAGAAACTGTAAAACCCAGATGAAAGAAATAAAAGAAGCTCTAAATAAATGAAAGGATATACCATGTTCATGGATTGGAGACTCAATATTGTCAAGATGTTAATTCTCTCACACCAACCTATAGAGTCAATGCAATCCCCAACAAAATCCTACTAGGCTTTTTTAGTAGAAGCTGGGAAGATGAAGAAATACATCTTGGATGACCAAAAATATTATGGAAGAACAAAATTTAAACTTCCTGATTTCAAGAATTATTATAAAGATCCAGCTATGAAGACAGATTGGGACATTTGCATAAACATAGGCAAATAGACCAAATGAACATGGAGCATACAGAAATAGACTCATACAGATATGAATCACTGATTTTCAACAAAAGTACAAAAGTAATTCAGTAGAGAAATAATAATTTTTTCAACAAACAGTTCTGGAACACAAAAAATAAACTTGGACTCATATTTCACACCATGCATCAAAATTAATTCAAGTTGGATATCAAAACCGAAGGCAAAACTTACACTGTAAAAATCCTTGTGACTTTGAGTTAGGCAAAGGTTTCTTACATATGACACAGAAAGCACCATCCATATAAGAAAAATTGTTAAATTGGACTTCATAAAAATTAAAGCCTTCTCTTTGAAAAGCTTTTGAGAGAATGAGAAGACAATCCACAGACTCACAGAAAATATTTACAAATCCCATAACTGATAAAGGACTTGTATCTAGAATATATAAAGAATTCTCAAAACTCAAAATAAAGAAAACAACCCATTTAAAGGAGGGTAAGAGATCTCAACAGAGCACTTCCCTAAAGAAGATAGATGGCAAATAAACAGATGAAAAGATGCTCACCATGATTAGTCACTGGGGAAGTATAAATTCAAACTACAAGGAGATTCCACTGCACACCTACCAGAGTGTCTAAAATTAAGAAGGCAGACATGCCAAGTGCCGGTGAGGGTGTGAGCACACACTGTGGGCAGGAATGTAAACTAGTGCAATCATCCCGTTAGTTTCTTTCAAATTAAACTTACAGCTACAGGTGCCCCAGCCATTCCACTCCTAGATATTTACCCAATAGAAATGAGTATTTCTCCAAACATCCCTTGGACACAATGTTTGTATCACTTTATTTGTAATAGGCAACGAATGGAAACAACCCAAATGTCCAGGAACAGGCAAACAGATATGCAAACTGGAACATTCATAGGATGAACATTCATAGGATGAATGACGAGTCAGCCCTAAAAGGAATAACTTGATAAACACATAATCATTCCTGAGTGAAGGAAACTAGACCCAAAAAGCACAAAACTGTGATTCCAAGTACATTAAATTAAAAAAAAAAAAAGCAAACTTCATCTACAGCGACAGGCAGATCAGTGCTGGCCTGGGGCGGGGGGTCAGGAGGGGAGGGAGCACCCGGGGTGGGACTGGAGCTTGGACTGCATGCATTATGGTCATGGTTTCACGAGCGTATACAAACGTCAAAACTTACCAAATTTAGCTGTGTGGGCTCTTGTATACCAAACACCCCACAATAAAGCTGCTTTTCAATGCCGCCGCTTGCCCATGCCCTGTCCTTCCCCAGGCCCACGTGCACAGAAGGTGGGGGTGGAGTGAGAGTCCTGGGCCGGAGGGGACTCAGGGGGGGGTGGAGACCTCACCCCACTCCCCAGCTTCTGGGGTGCAGGGCCTCACCGCAAGGGCCTCGCGCAGACCCGAGGTCTGCAGGCCCCTTGCTGGCAGGTGTCAGCGCCACGAGGGGATTCGCGCGCCCCCAACCCCACAGCGCGCAGCTGGGTGGACCCGGGAGGGGCGGGGCTCTGTGCGCTCACGGCCCCGCCCATCCCTTAGGCCCCGCCCATAGACCAGGGGACACACCCACTCAGAAGAGCCGGCCCCGCCCCAGGCCCCGCCCCATCTGGCCCTCTGGCCCCGCCCCCACGCTCCGCCCTCGACCCGGGCTCCCGCGTCGTCCTGGCCCCGCCCCGCCCCGCCGAGGCCCCGCCCCCGGCCCCGCCCGCGAAGTGCCGGCCGAGCCCGGCAGCCCCGGTGCCGCCTCGGGGTCCCCGCCGCGCCAGGGTGTGGCGCCGGGTCCGACCCCGGCCGCGGAGATCCTCCTCCCGCTGAGCAGCCTCCGATCGCGGCAGCACAGGTAAAGCCCCCGCCCCTCCCGGGAGTGTGGACACCGCGTCCCTGTCTATTTCCCGCCCGTGGTGGGTCCCCCAGGGTCCTGGGGGGGTCCCCAGGGTCCCTGGGGATCCCGTGGGTGTCGGGGTCCCGGGGTCCGAGCCCCTCCAGCCCAGGCCCCGCGCGGCCCCGCCACCCCACGCCCCAGCCCAGCGCGCGCCCAGGGCTTGGCCGTTCTCTGTTCTCCTTTTCCCTCCCTCCCTCCCAGGCACCACAGGAATAAAAGGCGCCCACCCCGGGGCAGGGGCAGGGCCGGGTGGCTGTTCCTGGCGGGGCGGGCAGAGGAGAGCTTTATTTATTATCATGGTTTTTAAGGGTTGTCAAAATTAGCAAAGTGCTAAGCTTCCGCAGCAGCCTGGCCGGGGAGTGGGGAGCCGCTGGTTCCCTGGTGGTTGTGGGTTGGTGTGGGCTCTGCATTCAGTCTTCCCCATTCCCACCCCGAGGGGCGGGGAGGGGGTGGACCCCGGGCTGCCATCACCCAGTGCGGTCCAGGCCCCTGGTTCCTGGGTGTCTAGGGGGTGTGTCCAGCTTAGGTGGGAGGGTTGTCCTACCCTGCTGATGGGTGCCACCCCCCCCTCGCCCCTCGCCATCCAGGGGTCAGTAGAGCCTGCTCTAGCCCTTCTGGAGGCAGTGGGAGTCCCCAGAAATAAGTTACAGAGACCACCCCCACCCCCTAACACTGGTCAGAGGCTTCCATTTGCCTGTGGTGTCTCTTCAAAGTCAAGGTGTGCCTGGGTGCCGGCTGAACCCCGTGGACAATGCCGATTGCTCCTCTGTTTTAGAACCGAAAGAAAACACGTTCTCCCGGCCAGGCGAGGACAGGAGTGTACGTCCGCATCGGAAGCAGCGCCCGGGGAAGTGGGAAAGGATGTAGGCCACAGCGCCGGGCCAGAGGAGCGAGCCGTCTGCCCCCCGGGGCGGTCAGGATGGGCCCCGCGGGCAAGCAGAGCCTCTCGTCCGCGCCGGCCCCCATGGGAGGGTCCTGCCTCCTCCTCCTCTTCTGCCTTCGCCTGGGCACCTCCTGCCCGCAGAGCTGCCAGTGCCCCGACCACGACGGGGCCGTGGCCGTCCACTGTAGTGCGAGCGGCCTGCAGGAGATCCCCAGGGACATCCCCGCCAACGCCGTGCTCCTGAAGCTCGACGCCAACAAGATCGCCCGCGTCCCCAACGGCGCCTTCCAGCACCTGAGCCAGCTGAGGGAGCTGGACCTGTCCCAGAACGCCATCGAGACCATCGGGCCCGCGGCCTTCTCGGGCCTGGCGGGCGGCCTGCGGCTGCTGGACCTGTCTCACAACCGCATCCGCCGGATCCCCAAGGACGCCCTGGGCAAGCTCAGCGCCAAGATCCGCCTGTCCCACAACCCCCTGCACTGCGAGTGCGCCCTGCAGGAGGCGCTGTGGGAGCTGAAGCTGGACCCCGACTCGGTGGACGAGATCGCCTGCCACACCTCCGTGCAGGAGGAGTACGTGGGGAAGCCGCTGATCCAGGCCCTGGACGCCGGCGTCAGCTTCTGCAGCACCCACCACAAGACCACCGACGTGGCCATGCTGGTCACCATGTTCGGCTGGTTCGCCATGGTGATCACCTACGTCGTGTACTACGTGCGCCAGAACCAGGAGGATGCCAGGAGGCACCTGGAGTACCTGAAGTCCCTGCCCAGCACCCCCGTGGCCAAGGACCCCCTCAGCCCTGCGTCCTAGTGCCCGGCGAGTGCCATCACCCCGTGGCAGGTGGTGACGGACTCACGCTCCCGGCGTCCCCCCCGGCCAGGTGGTGGTCACGGCTACTTCGGTGCGGGGCACCCTGGCCAAACACGTCCTCCCGCTGCACCGAGCCACCGCAGTGACCCCTCGAGCCAGGCAAGGCTCCCATCAGACCCGCCGGCGGAGGAAGGAACGGAAGCTTAGAGGGCGGACCGACTGGCCCGTGACGACGCAGTCAGGAAACCATCGGGTCGGGACTTAAAACCAAGATGTCCCTTCCACTCGCAACCCTCTCCCGTGGGGCACCCTCGGGGGGAAACGCAGCCAGAGAGGGGAGGGCTTGTGTTCATGACTGCGAATATCCCCGGTGGAGTCCGGGGTGCAGAGTCGCCCGTCGAAGACACAGGTGGACTCTGCTCTCCTAGTGTCTCCTGGACACCTTGGGCCACAGAATCTGCCCGGAGCCAAACAGGAGAGAGGCCAGGTTTTCTAGAGAGAGAAGGGAGGGAACAGCCGTGCTCATTCTCAGCATGATTGTGAGGAATAAAACACTGGGACCCAAACTTCGGTCCGGTGAGAAGGTGGGGGGAAATCCCCCGAACCTGAAACCAAAACACCACAGAGAGGAACCCGAGGACAAGCTCGGCCCGCCTGAGTCCCACCGCTGTCTGCCGGGCCGGCCGGCCGGTGGGAAGGCCGGTCGCCGCTGGTCGCCGCCGTGCCTTGCTTTTCTACTCACCCACGCCCACAGCAGCGCCTTTCGGAGGACGGGACCCAGGAGGGATGTCAAGGCCAATCAACGGGACTGCTCCTTGTCTCCAACAACAAGTTCCTCTCTCCCCCCCTCTCTCTCTCTCTCTCTCTCCCCCCCCTCCCTTCCTCCCTCCCCCCTTTCTCTGCACCTCTGCTGCCAGGACTCTGAGCTCAGTGAGTGCTTGATTTCCTTACACAGCTACAGGTCCCGGGCAGACGTGACCTCCACCTGTCTGACTCTGATTCAGCTCCCCATCTTTAGGTTACTTTCTTTTGATGAGTGTTTCTATTTTACACTATTTTGAGTATTTTTTTTTTTGGGGGGGGGGAGCACATAGGGACTAATTGCTGTGAACTGAAGCTATGAAGGACAGAAGCCTCATCGGGCAGAAGCTCCGAGGCGATGAACGCTGGCGGGTGGCGGGTGCTTGGAAGGTTCCGAGGGACTTGACGTGGGCAACGGATGTGGGGTCGCATCTGCACGCCGATCCGGGGACCCAGCCGCTGCACCACAGACCCGAAAGGCTCGTCCGGACACGGCTGTGGCGTCTCGGTCACGGTGCGTTCCCGAGGGCCCACCGAGAGGGTCCAGAGAGCCCCCCACACCCTAAGGCGCTGCGCCTGTGTTCGCGGGGGCGGGGTGGGGGGTGCACGGCACGTGCGGGGTAAAGAGGGGGGCCAGGTGGGCGTGGGGGGCAGGGCTGACTCCGCCATCAGTGCCCACCTGCTGCCCCACAGGCCGCCAGCCCACAGCCCTGCCCACCGTTCCGGTGACAACTCAAACCAGGAAGTCTGTCCACGCGTGGGACAAAGGCTGTGACCAGCAGGACTTAGCCTCCTTGGGTGATCTGGGTCCCCTGCCCCACCCATCCCATGTGCCCTGGTGGGGACAGGGCCCCACCCCACAAGGAGCTCACCTCCTGCGGGCCTCCCTGATGGCTGTGACCCCTGGGTCAGGGGAAGAGAGCCCCACGGGCCCAGGGGCAGAGGGCAGTGTCAGGGTCCTGCCAAGGCCTCTCGTGTCCTGTGGGGGCCACCAGCCTTAGCACTTTGGGGGGCCCCTCCTTGCTGCTAGGGACTCCATTGTCTCTTACCCCCCCCCCCAGATCAGCCAGCCCCTGGATGCCACCTCACGTGGCTCTTCCGGGGTGCGTGGAGAGAAGGTGGGCTTCCCCCCTCCCACTCCTTTGCTGGCCCCCAGCCCGAGGCCACCTTCCCTTGGGTGGACCCTGTGGGGGCGGGGAGGTGGGCGAGGACCTAGAGCACTCAAGGGCCTCCCCCTGGCATCGAGAGCCGCCAGGGCTGCCCACCCCCAGCCTTTTGGGGGTCCTCGCCCCTCCTGGGTCTCCAGGGAGGACACCTCCCTCCAGGACGACCCCCGGGACCTCAACTCCAAGACCCCAGCTCCTTCCTGCTCACGGAGCACCAGCCCCGGTGCCCGAGAGCTGTTTCAGGGCACAGCCCTCTCCTGTTCTCTTTTCTCCTCCTTTTCCCCGCCTCCTTCCTCTCCCTCAAGGAACCCATAGGATGATGCCCTGCCTGCACCCCCACATTCTTTGCTGCCATATTGGGTATGGGCCCCTGGGTGCCCCCTGGGACCTTGGGCTGACGCAGCCTTCCCCTCCCCACCCCTCACCATTGGGCCCAGTGTTTGACCCCATCTCACGTCTGTAGCGGCCGGGGTCAGGCTGGCCCGGTCCGGGGGACCCGTGTTGACAATGGTGGTGACATGGCCAAAGCGAGGGCCTTCGCCGGCCCATTGCAGTCGAAGGGCAGTGAGGTCAGAGTGGCCCCCGGCTCTCTTTGCCATCCAGGGCCTGGGGGTCCAGGCCAGACAACTTTGGGGTTCCTCATGGGGCAGCGGGGTGGAGTGAGCAGAGGCCCCTGGGCACTCCTGGGCACCCGCATGGGCGCTGGGCACCGGCCCTGCCTGCTGCCAGGCTCCCTGCAGCGATCCTCACAGAAGGTCTGCGGGGACTTTGATCCTGGACCGAGCTACCTGGGGAGGCAGGGCGCTGGCACAGGCCGCGGGAGGTGGAACGTTCTGGACCGGAGGCAGCTCCCGGCCATGGCGGCAGCCCGGAGTGGGGCCGGGAGTCCTCCCCCTGGAAGTTCCGTCTGAAGACTGATCCCACCGTCCTCCCCACTCTCCAAGCCCTCAATAAACCTCCTCGTGCTTAAGTCGGCGGGAGTGGACTCTGTTCTCTGCCCCTCTGCTGCCCCCACGCCCCCACCCAGACCCCTCCCGCAGTCCTGCCTTCACCGCAGACCTGGCCGGGCAGCGGAGCCAGGCCTGGGAGCCCGTGGTACGAGGGGCCGGGTCACAGGGTGAGGCCAGACGCACACCCTGTGGGACACAGCAGGGAGGTCAGCAGCCGCGCGCAGACCTCAGGGTGGCCGTCCCCTGGGAGTGGGGGCAGCAGCCATGAAGTCCCGGTCAGCACGTCCGGGGCCGGGCTAACGTGTCAGGGGCCTCGGCTAACGCTCTCCGGGGCCTGGCACGGGAGAGGATGTTTCCACGCTCAGTCCGAGGCGGTATGACGCGCCAGGAGGCGGCTGGTTTGTTTGGGGCACAGCCGGCCTGGAATCCGCTCTCTGACGTCTGGGCCTGGAAGTTCTCACTCAGGAGACCGGAGCCCTGGAGCATCGTCGGCACTGGGAGGCGAGACCTCGGTTCAGCCGCAGACCGAGGAGGGGCCAGCGCGGGAGGCAGGGCCGCCGGATGCACAGTCCGGTCTGGGATGCTGCATCTGTAACCATGGCAACAGCACGGGCAGGAAAGGGAGTGGACCTGGGTTGGCTCTCGGGCCCCACTCCCGGGCGTAGCTGACAGTGCTGGCCTGCTTTCCGTGCAAAGGGAGGTGGAGAGAGCATCCCCGAGCGCCAGGCACCGGGCTGACCTTCCTGCCAGCCCAGCCGCTCCTGGGGAGGAGGGAGGGCCGCAGAGGCCGCGGAGGAGAAACCGGGGAGCAGGGGGAGCCCCGGAAGTCAGGAGCAAGTGCAACAATTGCCATGGAAAATACTCCTCCAGGAATCACGGCCTCGAAGAAGCAACCCCAAATAAAAACGCAATCGGCGCTGAGATGGTCCCGAGGGGTCTGTTCTTCATCACAGTGAAGGCAGTTGAGAAGGATCCCCGTGGATCTACAGAGGCGCCCGGCTCAGCGGAGGGGGGACGAGTGTGCAGGAAGCACAACACGCTCGCCAGAAAGACACGCACGTAGCACGTCAAACCACACGCAAAGTCACGTGCAGCCGTGGAGCCGCCGGACAAAACCCAGCACGCCTCACTTGAAAAGACGTACATATTTCATTGCTCCCTGCCTGCCCCTTCTCCTGTTTGCATTCGGAATTTAAACAAAGTCCTGATTTGTGGTCTTGGTTTCCACCCCGTAGAAGAGACGGAAGGTTGTGCCAAGGCAAGGTGGCGCCGTCTGCTTGCTGAGGAAGTCCTCGGCAGGGACACGGTGGCTCCCCGCGTGTGTGTCTGCCTCCTTCCTCTCGGGGCGCCAGTCCCCCCACCCCACCCTGTCCCCGGGGTGAGCCAGGCCCTGTAGCGACACCCTCAGGGCAGAGAGAAAACTGGACGCCTGGGTTACCCGAGAGAGAGAGAGAAGCTGTGAAGGGGGTGCTTGGAGGTCATGGGCAGTGCCCAGTTTGCCCCTCCCACGGGGGTAAACTGAGGCTCAGGGATTGGGAGTGGCAAGTGGGAGGGACTGGACACTCCGGGGCCCTGCCAGGCCTAAGGGGACAGTGATGGCAGCGATGTGGGGTCTAGCAGGGACACGGGGGCGGCTGCCGTGGGGCCTGCCTTGGCATGACGGTCACATCTTCTTTCTCCAAAGTCATGAATAATGAGTGTGCCGGGGTGGGGTTGGGGGTGGGGGAAAGGTTCCCTTTCCTGTGGGATACCGCCCAGGGGGTGCAGGCGCCTGAGACTTCTCTCTCACAGGCCCCCTGGCCTGGCCCATCCCTCTCCCCGCCCCACCCCTGCCCTCTGGGGACGGGACATCCTTCTCTGGGGTCAGCCCCACCCTCCCCAAGGCGTGAAGGAGGCGCCAGGAAAACCTCAGCCTGTAGAAATCAGAAGGGCCCTGCTCTGGGTCTGGGAACCCGGGGCTGGTGGACGGAGGGGGAGCAGGCTCAGGGGGGCCTCCTCCCTCAGGAGTCACCTCCCCCATCCCCCTGAGGAGTCACCTCCCCCCACATCCCCCTGAGGAGTCACCTCCCCGAGCAGGCGGAGTGGACAGCGGGACAGGCCTGGCCTTGCGACCACGGCTGGTCTCCTGACTCCACGTGGACCCCGGGGCCTCCCCAGCAAAGCCTCCGGCACGGAGCATCCCCATCCTCCCCGAGGCCTGGGTGGTGCCGGCCCGCCCCTCCGCCCCCTCCGGGCTCCTGGGGTGTATGTCACCCCAGCGGCATCCCAGGGAGGCAGGGCCCCCCCTGGTGGAGGGTTTCGGGGTGTTCACGCGGAGCGGGGGAGCACTGGCCCCGAGGAGGAGGAGGAGGAGGAGGAGGAGGAGGAGGAGGAGGCAGCCCAGGCCATCCTGCACGCCCAGCCGCCGTGAGGGGTGGACGGGGCCGGAGGGAGCAGCCTGTGCAGGCGAGGGGTCCTCCGGCCCACTGCTGACCGGGCGCCCGAGGGCGCCTCCGCTGCGGTGGCAGCACGAGGCCCACGGAGAGCCCAGGCCCCCCAGACACACGCAGAGGCAGCCTGCTCGGTGTAAAGATAGTCATAAATATATTTCAGTGCGGACACGTACAATAAATAGCTGTAGGAACGCGTAGGGCGGCATCACGCCTGTTCCCTGTCCGGGCTCGACAGCCAGGCCAGCGGGTCCGGGCCCCGAGGGGACGCCGTGAGGGAAGGCGCCCGGGCTTCTGCGTGTGAGGTAAACAACTGTACGAGCTCCCCTGTAAAGCCACATCCCTGCAGGGCACCCGGCACGCTGGGCAGCTCTGGTTTCCGGGAGCACGCCCCGAGCCAGCCGATCTGTCACGGCCCGAGCGGTGACAGACGTCTCCGGGTGCAGGCGGGGCCAGGCCGGCGGGGCAGCAGCTCTGGCAGCGAGGTGCGTCTCCCCAGAGGCTCCGGGGCTCCTCAGGGGGGTCCCAGGGGGCCGGGAGGCGGGTCCTGCTCCCGGGCCGGGCCGTCACCCTGTCCTGAGCTTCAGCACCCGGGAGAGCGGCTCCTTGCCGCTGGAGTAGACGAGGTAGGAGCCGGCCGCGGTGCGGAAGGTCTCCCAGTCCCGGCAGCCGAAGGTGGGGAGGCTGTGCACAGCCACGAAGCCTTCGTACCCCTGCCACCTGTGGGAGAGACACGTCAGTGGGAGAGACGGCTGGCAGGGCGGGGAGGCTGCCTGCACGTCCGGGCTGTGCACTGCCCGGCTCCCGCCCCCGCCCCCGCCCCCCCACCCGCACCCGCCCCAATGGGCACCGGCCTTCTGTGCTCTTCTCCAGCCCCCCCCTACCTCCCCCACGTGCAGGGCACCGAGGGGCCCCATGTCCCCTGGTGGCACAGCCGCCCGGTTATACCCTCAGAGAGAGCTGGACGCGGAGCCTGCAAAGAGGGAAACTGAGGCCTGGAAGGAGGGACCTGCCCTGCCCACTACCCTGCAGCTCCTCATATCCACCCTTGGGGCCTCTGCCCCTCCCGGGCGGGTGGGGGTGGGGGTGGGGGTGGGGACTAAGAGGGGAGGCAGTGGCAGGGAAGGGTCCTGGCAGTCTCGATGGGTAACTGTAGGGGCTAAGCCCACACCGTCCCCTCAGTGGTAGAGCATCGGTCTGCGGACTGAAAGGTCCTGGGATCGATTCCGGTCAAAGGCATGTACATTGGTTGTGGGCACATCCCCGGTAGGGGGTGTGCAAGAGGCAGCTGGTTGATGTTTCTCTCTCATCGACGTTTCTAGCTTTCTATCTCTCTCCCTTCCTCTCTGTAAAATATCAATAAAATATATTAAAAAAAGAAAAAAAAAAAGAAGAAGAGACGGAAAGCCCGATGACACCAGTGACCCCGGGAGACACCGGAAGAGGGAGCTGGCCCAGGTGGCTTCAGAATGGGGTGCAACCTAATCCCAAAGGAAGTAGCGGAATCCTGCCACCGAGACCCCGCCAGCCCCGAGGCCAGGGTGGGAACCGTGGGAGCCGGTTCCTACTGAGCTAGGCTCCACCCCAAACTGGGTGAAGGTCCAGCCCCAGAAGGAAACCACAGAGCAATTTCATTTCCTATTAAACATGCAAAACGCGTAAATCATCCCGAAACAATTGGTAGCCACTGGCACGTGAAGCAATTACACGGCACCCGGTGGCACTCGTCCCAGGAATTCGAGGAAACCTCCCTCACGTCGTTGTGCCAGCAGGTTCACCGGGAAGAGCCACGTGCCCGGAGGCACGCCGGCCCACGGGACCACGCGGACTGGGGCGCCGGCCTGTGACCCTGACCCTGCGCTCCCCACGGCCGCTGGCCGGCCGCCCTGCCGGCCCCACGGTGCTCCTGGCGATCCTGGCTGCGGGGAACGCCAGGCAGACAGTGCAAACAGGAGCGGGAGAGAGGCCAAGCTGCTCTCACTCACAGAGGCCGCCGTGTGCTCAGGGCTCCACGAGTCTCTGCGCCAGAAAACGATCAGAATCGATCGTTCGGTGGCTCGGTCGGGTGGCTAGGCACAGAAAGGGTCACCAAAAGCAGCTGGAAACGGGACTGGAAAACCCAGGTGCTGCAGCCAGCAGAGAGCTTAGCAAGAAGGGCACGGCGCCCGGGTGAGGACGTGAACTGCTACTGAGGGTGCATGCCACGTGGAGGGACCAGCCGGCGTCCTGGGTGGGAAGATGGAATGGAATCCTGTGTCTGTGCACTGCACCCTGCCGGATCAGGGAGGTGAGCATCGGCATGGCCACGGTCAGCTGGCTGACCCGGCACGTGGCCGAGACTGGGCCGGCCCTCGGGCGCACGGGGCTCCAGGCCACCCAGGGGCCCCAGGCCTGTGACTCGCTCTAGCCTGGTCGCCGGCCGGGAAGGGGAGTCTGCCCAGGTGAAGCAGGAGGGGAGAAGGGTGCGGCCTCGCCACGCTGTTTACCTGTAAATAATACTGTTTACTGAGAAGGTGTTTCCGTCGAAGGAGTTGGCAACCACCAAGAAGTAATCTTCTCCCACCGAGAAGAACTCCCAGTCCAGGGCGCTGTGGGAGCAAGGGGACAGCATTAGGGGCCAACGTCAGGGACATCACTAGGGGCCAACGTTAGGGGACCGGCATTAGGGTACCGAGCCTGAGCTACCCCAGAGCTCGGATGCTGGCTTTCAGCCAGGTCTCCTAATCCCAGAACTTGGGGCCCAGGTCCCACCCCAAACCCACAGAGGAGGGTCCAGGCCTGAAGGGAGTGATTTTCTCAGCCACACAGGGAGTTTAGTCATTCACATAAAATAAAAAATAAAAAAATTAATTATAGTAAAATACATATACATTTTTAACAATTAAAAAAATCCTCACCCAAGGACGTGCTTAGAGAAGGAGAGAGAAAGAGAGAGAGAAAGAGAGAGAGAGAGAGAGAGAGAGAGAGAGAGAGAGAGAGAGAGAAACATCGATGGGTTGCCATCTGGGTATTAAATCTGCAACCCAGGTGTGTGTCCTAGCTGGGAATTGAACCAGCGACCTTTTGGTGCATGGGAGGACACTCAACCAGCTGAGCACTCCAGCAGGGCTCATTTTAACCCCTTGTAAGTGCACAGCTCAGTCAGAGGCATTAAGCATATTCACAGGGTTGTGCAACCACCACCACCATCCACCTCCGGAACTTTGCATGACAGTGCTAAGCTGAGGGCACTCCTAAGCACTCCCAGCACCCTGGAGGTGGGAACATGAGGAAACTTGCCACCCCCCTCTGCCCCCTCTTCCCCACTCCTTCTGGGACACCAATAAGGTGCCCACATAGGAATGGTCCCCCTGCACTCGGGAGCTGTGTTTCTCGTTGCAAAGGGACACGTGCATTCTGTCTTAGTGGAAAAGCTCCTGAGTCCGCCAAGGATGAGTCCGTGCGCAGACCTGGTCAGTTCCGGGGGCTCTGACAGGTGACTCCCTGGGGGAACCTCCCCAGAATCCTGTCCCTCCAGGAGCCCCCACCATCACCTCTCTGATGACCGCAGGCCCTGCGCCCACTTTACAGGTGAGGAAACTGAGGCTGCAGCCACTCGCGGGTCAGCCAGAGGCCGAGGCCCGGCCAGCGAGTCTGTGTCTGGTGGCCCTGGGCTGAGGCCTGGTCGGCAGCAGAGGGGCCCCCTGTCTGGTGGAGACTCACTGCAGGGTCCCTCCTGGCGGGACTGAGCGCTCTGGCCTAGAGCAGGGCGCTCAGGCAGGACCCGGGGGGGAGCGAGGGGCTGTCTGGGAGGTCCTGGGGGCATGCAGGGATGGCTGAGGCCGGCGGGACCCTGGGGCACCTCACACCTTCCTTCTCCCGTTGGCCAGGGTCACGTCATGGCCCCTTCCAGCCGTGGCCCCTTACGATTCAGCCCCAAAGTGCCGGCCACAGCTCTGCTCCCTGCGGAGCGGCCCGAGAGGTGTAGGGTCGGTGGTGTCGGTCCACGTGGGCTGTTCGTCCCGTCGAAACTGGGTCCTGATCCCAAGACCCGCAGACAAGTCGCGAGCGGCGGGCGCTCACAGCCGGCACCCTGCCAGGGCGCAGGCGGCGTGCCACGCGGCTCCCGGCTCAGCTGGAGGCAGCGTGATGGCCGTCACCCCGACCGTCCTCGGAGGGTGTTTTAGTCTTTACCACAGCTGCGTTTAGTCAGACGGTGGAAATGACCCACACGTGCACCGACGGGCAGCTGGGGGAGTGAAATGTGGCCTGTCCGTGCGATGCCTCTCATTTGGCCACGGAAGGAATGAAGCGTGACCCATGTCCTTCCGTGTGAATGTCTGCCCCAGGGGACCCGTGGGCACGGGCAGCCGGCTGGTGGTGGTGGTGGGGGTGGGAACTGTGGGGGAGGGGTGACCGTTAAAGGTAGGGGTTTCTTTGCCAGACAGGAAATGTTCTAAAAGCATGTGTGGTGCCGAAACCAGTTTGGCTCAGTGGATAGAGCGTCAGCTTGCGGACTGAAAGGTCCCAGGTTCGATTCCAGTCAAGGGCATGTACGCTGGTTGCAGGCACATCCCCAGTGGGGGGTGTGCAAGAGGGGGCTGATCGATGTTTCTCTTTCATCGATGTTTCTAACTCTCTATCCTTCTCTCTTCCTCTCTGTAAAAAATCAATAAAATATATTTTAAAAAACAAATAAATAAAAGGACCTGTGGTGATGGTTGCACATACCTGTGAATTTAACACAAACCACGAACGAACCACACTGTTTCAAAGGAACGTGAGTCAAGATTACAAACACGAGCCACAGAATCCCCGGACTAGCCCTGGAGGAGGTTTGCAGCATGCAGGAGCGAGCCCACGCCCGCCTACACGGGGTGCAGGCCGCCTTCGGTGCCGGTAGCCACCGCGTGTGGCTTTGGGGACCGGGCAGGAGGCCGGGCAGGCCGCCTCCTCGGGGAGGGCCCGAGGGGAGCGCGGTGGGAGGGCCGCAGTGAGCCCACCGGAGGCCGTGCCGGCGGCCTCGCCCTCCCGCCCGGCCCGCGCTCCCGGCTCAGCCGCACCTGCAGGTCGGGATCTCCTGGAACTTGACGAATGTCTGTGCGGTGACGTTCAGCTCGTAGATGACCGAGTTGATGACGTAGGAGTCATTTTGCACCTGCGTCTCCACATCGTAGCTGTGACTGTTGGCAACAGCGAGAAAGATCCTGTCTCCAATGTGGAAAACTTCCCAGTCCGCGGCGCCAAATGTCTGGGAGGGTGCGAGAGGGGGGCAGGCTGGGCTCATGAACAGAGACCGAGGGAGCTGCCACATGACGCCACACACACACACACGCACACGCACACGCACACGCACACGCACCCCACCGAACTCGACTGGCAAGGTCCCCAGACTGGATTCACTCAATTTCCCAAGCCACCGGCTCTCAACTCCCTTTACAAACACAAGCGCCAGTTGTGCCTGTACCTGAACTGTGCCACCAGAGGGGACACTGCTTCTCAGCCATCTGTGCCACCCACTCCCCAGGCCCCAATGCTGCCCTTCCATCAAGGTCTATCAGGGCTGGGCAAATTACGGCCCGCAGGCCGGATCCGGTGAATTAAAAAACCCCAAAAGACCGTACCCTTTTATGTAATGATGTTTACTTTGAATTTATATTATTAGTTCACACAAACACTCCATCCATGCTTTTGTTCCTGCCCTGCGGTCCAGTTTAAGAACCCATGGTGGCCCTCGAGTCAAAAAGTTTGCCCACCCCTGGCTAGCTGCTATAACACCTCTTCCAAGGAGTCCTCCCTGCGTGTTCCTGAACTCTGAAGCCACCTCCAGGCACCTCTTGTGCTTCTTACTCTGCGCTGTTCCTGCCCGAGGTTCCCCCCACAGCCCCGTCTCTGGGTCCCCGTGCTCGCTGCTGCTCCTAAGTCACTTGTCACCCTCGAGGCTGAGGTGTGAGGGGGCCACAGGGCTGGTCTTTGGCACGCGTGGCCACTGTGGAGCCTTTGCCCAGACCCTGAGCGGCAGGAGCTGATTTGCATGTGGGGCCCACGAGGAGGAAGACGATGTGTGGTTCACGGCCAGCATCTGGGGCCTAATGGTGGCGCCGGTGCATGGGGAGGAGAGGACCAGCGAAACCCGCATCCAGGCCCAGGCCTGAGCTCAGGAGAGAGGGGGAGGGCAGAAACGGAAGGAGGCATTTTCCTGGGGGCACTAGGGGCGGGCGCGGGGAGAGGCCCAGTGGTGAGAGAGGAGAGCCTGGCAGTGCCCTGTGGCAGGGGACAGTGTTTTCCTCCCACGCCCAGCAGAGGGCGACATTGTCCGCCTGGGCCCGGCCCGCGTAGCTGCCGTCTGAGAACATTCCTGGGGGCCCCCCAGCCAGGCTGGGAGCCAGGAGCTCTAGAAACAGGCCTGGATCCGTCCTGAGGAGCGGAGCCAAGTGAGGTTCAGCCAAAGCATGACTCACTCGGACAAGGACCGGAACCAGGACACCTGGCAGCCCCGGCTCCTTCCCAGGGGCCCGGAGCTCGGTAAGGCCTTTCTGGATCAGCGGGTCCTCTCCTCCCCGCGGCTCCGGGAGGTGGCACCATTCTCTCCCTGGGGCGCCCCACGACTTCTGAGCAGGCTCGGACACTGGGGGCGGCAGGGGCCTTCAGCATCACCCCTCTCCCCCCACACTCCCCCGCCCAGTGGCTGCTTCATGGACGGCGACAGTTACAGACACACGGACGGGGCGGAGAGTCACACACATGTGGTGGTGACTTGACAGAAACCGAACAGGAGATGCCAGACTGTGAGATCCCAGCTCCTCTGACCTGTGCTGGGGAAACCATGTCAATGGGAAACGGCCCACGCGTGTGCACGAGTAAATGCTCATACCTGTGTGCACACACCTGCATGCACACACTCCTGCATGCAGGCGTGCACTCGGGCACTCCCACAGTCCAGGGGCCAGGAGCTGGAAGAGCATCTCCCTAGGTGGCTAGCACTTCCCTGGGCTCTGAGCCACTGGACTCAGACCACTCCCTTCCCCCGAGCCCCAGCACCGAGGTGAGCAATGGGGCCGGGAGGGTGCTGGGCCTTGGCAGCTTGGGAAGAAGAGGTCCCAGGGTGTGGCGGGGCGGGAGGCAGGGAGGAGTGTCAGGAGGGCGTCGCTCAGGGGGACCGTCACCCTGCCTCGGCTCCGTGCGCCCAGCCAGTGGGAGCCGATACCATGAAAAATTCAGAGTAACAACAGTTTTCCAGGACTTGTGGAGCCCATGAAATACTCAGGACATGCTTTCACTAAAAAGTCATTCCTTGTCGCTCTAGAATGCAAATGCGACAGGCACTCTGCAGTGGATCTGGCCACAGGCGAGCAGAGACCTGCCTGGGGCCAGCTGGGTCACAGTCACTGCTGTCAGTGACCCCTCACCCCCACAGGGGGTCTGTCTGCCAGGAACTCGCCCTAGCGGTAGCGTAGCGCCTGCACGCTGGGCGGGAGGCTGTGCTCCCCGCCGGGAAGCAGGTCTGAAGCTGCCGGGGCTGCACCAGCCTGAGGCACCCGCTGGGCTGGGCGGCTCCCCCTCCTTCCCTCCTTCCCTCCTTCCTACGGATTCCCCTGAGCCCTGCCCTGCCAGCCCTGGCATGGCGCCGGGGGCTCGGGAGCACCTCCTGGGGTGATGGTGCCACCCGGAGCCCCCAAAACCCCTGACCGCCTCCCTCGAGGGTGGGTGGGCTCCGGGGTCATCAGACCAGCGTGAGCAAGGAGGTCCTTGGGTTCCAGCTTTGGTGGAACAAAGAATCGGGGGAGCGGGAGTGCCCGGGAGGGGGCAGGGGAAGTGGGGGCACTGCCCAGGGAAGACACCCAAAGGCCCCGGGGCGGTGCTGCCATCCTCACTGCAGGCAGCTGGCCAAGGTGGGCAACGGTCTTATCCAGCGAGGCTGCGGAGAGCCCCACACTCCCCCGCAAACTTCTGGGTACCCCTCTGAGCTCCTCCTCCCCCCCTCAAACCATGCCGTCTGGGCCCCTGCCAGCTCCCGCCTCCCAGAGCCAGCGGAGGTCACAGGAGAAAGCACCCTCTCACCAGCACGGCCTGCAGGGAGCCCGGCCCCTCCCAGGTCTCTCCTGGGCGCGGGGACCACGGGAGGGTGCTCCCTCACCCCCCTCTCCTTACAGAGGTGGGTCTCAGACCCACATCCTTTCTTTCCATTTGCTTCTGGACATTTGCACTCTTGGCGGAGACTGTTTCCAACAAGCCCGCAGCCTCCCCGCCACCGGCACACCTGCTGGCCACCCCGCGCAGCGCCTCCACGCGTCCCATCCACCGGCCTGGCTCAACGCTCCCTCCACCACCGACCCTCCCCGGGGCCCTGGGCACTCAGCCCCTCCCTGGCTCTGGGCCCTCAGGTCCACCAGGGACTTACCCACCAGGCCCATCTCCCAAGGCGGCGAACCCGGAACCCAGAGCCTTGGCCGCTGTGCCCCTCTCCCCTCCCTTACCATGTCCCTGCCTCATCCCCACCCGCTCCACCTGGGCCTCCATTCGATCACGTGACCACAGCCCCACAGCCCCATAGTCCCACAGCCCTCATTTAGGGAGCAAACACCCCAGCAGCTGGAGGCTGGGTTTCCATGCCCAGCCCAGGCCTCCTTTGGTCCGAGATGATGAGAATGAGTGGCTGGGGCCTGGGTTTCTGTCACCTGGAGAGAGGACGCTAGAGTCCCTGGTGGGTGGGCAGCCGGCCTCCACTCACCGGGACCCAAAGCCCTGCGTGCCCGGACTCCCGGGAGAAGCAGCTCCACATCATCCGGACCCACCACCATGCGCTCCTCCCAGCGAGGACACGGTGCCCAGCTCTGCAAACAGGACCCACACCTGCACTCCGAACCCTTCAAAGGGGCTCCTGCGACGCCAGTACCTCTCCCCCCACACGCTCTCCAAGCACCCTGCCTCTCCTGCTTCAAAGCTCACGGTCACACCAAACTCCACACCAAACAGTAAACCCATCGAGGCATCTCCAAGGCTTAAACACAATACAGAAATGCTGGCAAAACAGGAAGGTGGAATTCCACCGAGTCTGAGGAATTGTCGAGGTATGAACAGATGTGAACAGATGTGGCTCCTAAGAAGGCGGCCTGCAGGCAGGGCGCAAAGCTGGCGGATGCCCTCGGAGCTGGGACGGCCGCGGTCCCTGAGCGTCCATCCGAGCAGCCCCAGAGTCCTGGCTCCGGGGACAGCTCCGCCCGCAGGCTGGAGACCTCCGTCCTGGCCTCAGCGTCCTGCTCCGTCCACCGGCTCCTGGAGGTGTCTCTCCTGCCCTGGGCCCACGCTCCTTAGGGTGGCATCGCAGGGACGAGCCTTCACCTCCGTGCAGCTGGCCCCTTTCTGCCCTCTGCCTCCGCCACCCTTCTGAGGACGCCCATGCCCAGGACCGGGCACAGACTGAGCTGGCTCTCAGATGCCACTTGACCACGCAGGGGCCTCCTGCTTGCAGGCCGGCTTGTCTGCCGTCATGGACATCACCATGGCTGGGTCCTGTGACCACCTTCCGGACCCCCCTCCTGCCTGCCCTTCAGCGTCTTGTCCTGGCCCCTTTTTTTGTTTTGTTAATCCTCATTCAATGATATTTCTTCTATTGCTTTTTAGAGAGAATGGAAAGAGCAGGGGAGGGAGGGAGGAGAAAGAAAGAGAGAAAGAGAGCGACACCGATTGGTTGCCTCCTGCACACACCCTCACTGGGGCCAGGGGTCAAACCTGCAACCCAAGTATGTGCCCTTGACCAGTCTCAAACCCGGACCCTCAGTCCATGGGCTGACTCTCTAGCCACTGAGCCACACCAGTGATGATGACACTTTGTAAGAATCCTCTTCTGCTTCTGGCACTAGTTCGGTTTCTCCCCGGGAGGGTCTCCGTGCACACTTTAGCCTCCGTGACTCAGGTCTCCTGTCGGGGCCCTGGACACCCTTCGTTGTCTGAGTCCGTTTAGGGGTGAGGAAGGCGGTGGCTGGATCTGCCGCTGGCAGGCGGTGACCTGGGACCTGGGGCCTCCGGTGGTGGCCCTTGGAGAGACGTGCTGTGAGGAAGACCTTCCTAAATCGGCCTTTTGTCGTAGCGCGTCTTCTTGTTCAAATGTAGGCGATTTAGGATCACCGCGTTGGTAGCCGTAGGATGGCAATCTCCCAAACGACCCCCAAGCCACTCCCCCATCACACGATGGTCTGGCCCTGCCAGGGACCTGGCCTGGGGACCAAAGCCACGAGCTGCCCGTCCTGTGCCAGGCCGCGGCCCTGCCCCCAGGACACCACAGAGCTCGGCTCCGGCCCCAGAGCGCCTGCTGGAGACTTGGACACAATCACCGGGTCTTCTTCCAGAACAAAGCCTGCGGTCCCTACCATGGTCCCTCCTTCCCTAGGATTCCGACCCCTTCCAGCCCGCCCACCTCCCCGAGCTCCCAGGGTGCCCAGCTGCAGCTGCTCAGCCCTCCCCCTCCTGGGCGGGCACCTCACTGGGCGCTGCCATCCTGCCCGCTTCCCAGGCACCCACGGGGCCTCGGTGACACGTGCGATTAACGTAGAGCCCACGGAGTTTCCACACGCACGGCCGTCGCCTGTCGCCTGCACCCCTGCCAGCCCGGGCCTGCATGCGGCCCTTTCCCTGCGGCCCGGTCCCCGCTAGTCCGGGCTCCTCAGGAACCTGCTTTACCACCGCAGTCTTGTCCCGCCCACTCCCACCCAGACGCCTTCGACCTCCTCGGCCTAATTCCAGTCGGAGATCCGGCACCCTGGGCAGACCCCGCCAGCCCATTGCTGAGCCCTTTCCGATCAGCACGCAGCACCCGGCACCTCCTCCTCTCGCCAGGACAGTTGCTCTGTGTCCCCGAGTTGCAGCGTGCTTCGGCACCCCAGCAATGGCCTGTGCCGCGTAAGGAGCATTCGAGAAAGACCCTGCCCGACGCGGAGTAAAACCACACACCACAGCGGGTCTCCAATCCCGGCTCTGTCCAGAGCAAGTCTGATGACCCCCGAGCCTCGTTTCCCATGAGAAGAGGGGACTGGTGGCAGAAGTTACTGCACAGCCCAGCCTGCATGGCTCAGTGGTTGAGCGTCAACTTATGAACCGGGAGGTCATGGTTCGATTCCTGGTTGGGGCACGTGCCAGGGTTGCGGGCTTGATCCCCAGTGTGGGGTGCGCAGGAGGCAGCTGATCAGTGATTCTTCCTCATCAGGGATGTGTCTATTTCTCTCTCCCTCTCCCTTCCTCTCTGAAACCAATAAAAATGTATTTTAAAAGAAGTTACCTCCCAGGGTGGCTGTGTGTGGGAAGAAGTAGGTTAAGCTATCGGCACGGAGCTTTATGAGACCCCTGCTCACTCAGCAAGCCTGGGCCACTGTCACTGCTCAGCCCTGCCAGTGTGGCTCAGAGGCTGCGTGCCAACCTATGAACCAGAAGGTCAGGGCACATGCCCAGATTGCAGGCCCCACTCGTAGTAGGGGACATGCAGGAAGCAGCCGATCAGTCTGCAGCCCTGCTCACAGGTCCTGCCAGCCAGCCCGTGGTGACTGGGACCAGCTGAGGGACATCGAGGTCTGAGGGAGTGTGGAGAGTGCTGCCCACACCCACCGCATGTGGCCAGGTCAGAGGTCAGCTGCCCAGCCGCCCCAGGGCAGGAGCCGGGCACCCAGAGGTGGCCAGACAGCGGGGGCCAGGAGGCCAGTCTGAGCACCCGGCGCAGCCAGGACACCTTTGTGACAGGGGGACAGCCGAGCCAGCGCACCCCTCCTCTCCTGTTAGGGCTCCCAGGCTCTTTTGGGGGCGAACAGAGGCTGCCGTGTGCAACATGACCTGAGCCCTATTCGGGGGGAGGCACCGGGGGTGGAGGCCTCAGGGTGAAGGTCCAGCATCACCAGGCCTGTGTGGGATCAGCAGGCGCCGGGGGGGGGCCCGGGCGCAGGGCAGGTCCTTACCAGGAAAGACTGGAAGAGCCGGAAGGAGCCGACCAGCCAGACGTACAGGTGGGAGTGCACCTTGGTGGACGTGCCGTTGAAGGCGTTGGCCACCACCAAGAACGAGTAGGGCCCCACCGTGAAAAACTCCCAGTCGTAGGCGCCGGAGGTGGCGATGGTCTGGTTGGCCTCGAATAGGCGCGTCCGCGGGTTCCACTTGTAGATGACGCTGTCGATGTTGTGGTTGTCTCCTGGAAGCCAACGGCCGCGGTGAGGGAGGGGCACGGACTTCCGCGGCCTCGCGGTGGCCTCGGCGGAACCCTGGCCTCCCGGACCTGCACCCCCTCCCCATCCTGGGCCGCTCTGGGTGTGGCCCGCTCGCCCCACACTCTCCTGCACCCTCTCACGCCCCAGCGAGGACGCCCTTCAGGTGGCCTCACTCCTGCCTCCGCCCAGATGAAAACCCTCAGGGCTCCCCTTTGGGTGGCTCAGGCCCTCCCCATGGCCTTCAGGGTCTTGGAGGTGGAGCCCCCTTCCTCCCCCCAGCCTCGCCTGTCCCAGCCCAGGGCCCCCTGGCTCCCATCTCTCCTGCAGGCCAGGCCACATGCTCCCCGGGGCCCCTCTGGCCAGCCTCTCACTTCCACGGAGAGCTTGGTCTGCAGGCCCCTGGGGCCGCCCTGCCCATCAGCAGGTGGTCGGGGCTCCTCCTCAGGCCCCCACAGAGCTCCCTCGAGGACCTCAGGCTCAGGGAAACTGAGCACGGCGCCCACTGAGACCTGAGCTAGAGTTCCATGTCCTCCCGGTGACTCCCCGACCTGTCACACCCCGTCCCCCGGGTTGACTCTGGGCCTGTGGGTCAGAGAGGTCACCTTCCCACTATGTCAGTCAGATCCTCCCAGGAGGAGGTGAGTTAGTCAGTCAGTCAGTCAGTTACTAGTTAGTTAGTTTGAAACGAGGCAGCCTGGGCAGCCAGGGGGCCCTCGCTTCTGTGGCGACTCTCCTGGGGGCAGGCACAGACCACCGTCTTCCCGCCTGGACAGACGGGAGGTGCTCAGGTATGTTCGCCCTCAGAGGCCGCCATCGGGTGGCCGGGCCCGAGGAACCGGCCTGCTGTGATTTATTATCGTCTTTAATGAGATGAAGACCAGCCTTGCTGGCCAGTCCTGCCCGCCCCTGGGAGGGTCACCTCCAGGCAGCAGGCCGCAGCCCTCCCTACCTTCCCTGTGGTTGGCCACGGCCAGGAAGTGCTCCCCGGCCACCTCGAAGGCCTCCCAGTCCCGGGCGCTGTGGGTGGCCACCCTCTGGTAGGGCGTGAACCGCAGCTTTCTCGGGCTCCATTTGTAGATGACGGAGAACTCCTGGCCCCTTTCGTTGGGGTCAAAGTTGGCCACCGCCAGGAAGATCTGCAAGAGAGGACCGGGACACTCGGCTCCCTGCCCGCAGCCGGGGTCTCTGTCCGCACGGGCAGGCGTTTGTCTGACTGCTCACTGTTCTACCCGCAGTGGGTGGGTCGAGGGAGGGGCAGGGCTGTACCCAGCACGTGTGTGTAGGTGCAGGGACGGAGGCTGAGCCCACCCTGTTACTGAAGGCTTCGGCGGCCTGACTGTCTCCAGACCCATTCATTATGTTTAAAACCCTTATATGTGCCCGTATTCGCCAGTCCATTGCTGCCACGTCTACCTCCCAACCCCAGGAAAAGCTCCATCACAAAAATGTTCCTCGTCACCCGCGGGAGCAGGAAAGATCGTAATGCCCTACTCTCCCACAGAAAGGGGTGTTTGCCACGCAGCCGAGTAGGACACAGAAACCCACTATGTGTGACATGGCCAGCGGGCATGATCGCGCGCGCTTACGTGGCTGTAACAGGGGCCAGGAGCTTGGCCCGTCGGGCGTGCGCGCTGAAACTAGGAGCCGGAGTGCCCAGGGAAGCCCTGCATCTGCTTGAGCAACCTGACAGATGCTCTCCCCCTTGTCTCCCCAAATTTCCCCGTTTTCCTTTTATGTAAAGTTATTATTTTTGATAATCAAAACATAAGCACCTTTTAAAAAATCATCAACCAAATAACCACAAGCGAATCATTATTCATTCACCGTGTTGGATCAGGCGCCAGAACCACGGAGGGCAGCCAGCTGCCCGAGGGCAGGGGCTCGTCTGCTTGCTCACTGCTCCACCCCAGGGGGAGGGTCCCGGTGCGGGCAGGGCTGTGCCCGGCACGGGTGTAGGTGAGTGAATGACTGAGGGACAGGCATGGGAAGGTGACCCCAAGACACTGTCATTTCGAAGGGAGGACGGAGGAGGAGCTGGGAGAAAATTCACCTGGAAGGGAATGGGGGTTCTCTCAGACCCTCCACCCACAGGCCCTCTCGGTGCAGCCCTCCCTGGAATGGGGCTGCCCCGAGGGTGTCTGCCGCTGGGGCCTGTTTGCGGGGGAAAGGCATGATCGGGCGAGTGGATCGGTTGCATTCTCTCATGACTTCTGCCTGTGGACGGGTCCCAGTCAAACGACCCCCACAGGTGTCTAAGTTAGTATTGAGGGTCTGCACCCTACCTGGGCGGCATCTTAGCAAATGGCTTTCCTAGTGTGTCGGGAGCCGAACAGACTTTCTCAAGGCCCCGTCTGGGTACAGAGACGCGGCCGAGTGCCCGGGGAAGCCGTCTGAACCCCACAAAGGCTTTGGAGTCACGAGAAACACGTTTTCCTGGCGAAGCCGTGCAGGAGCCCACCCTCCGACTCGGCGGGTGATTCCAACCCAGAAAGGACGCCGCATCACGAACTCGCCTTCTTCCCGATGGTGAAGTGCCGCCAGGACTGCGCCTGGTGCGTGCGGATGCTCTGGTACGAGGCGAACCGCCCGTCCGTCCACTTGTAGATGGCGGACGTGGCCTTCCGGTTGGCCGTGGCTATGAAGAGCCCGGCCTCGGGGATGGCGAAGACCTCGATGCCCAGCGTCTCCGAGTGCGTGAAGAGGCGCTGGTGCTCCTCCACGTAGTCCAGCCTCTCCTTGGCTGGCGAGAGAGACAGGGAGACGCGGTTAATGGTCGCCGTGTCCCAGCACGGAAGCCTGGAGGCGCCATCCTGGGAGCACGACCCCAGGCCCCGAGCCCTGACCCCGGACCAGGGGGCAAGGGCAATTTGCTCAGGGCACCTGGTCACCGCCAGAGGCCTGCTGGGAAGTCCACTGGGCTTGTGTGGGTTTCGGGATCTGGCGGGCGCCCAGTGGTACTCACCTTCTAAGGTCACTAAACCCCGATGTCTTGGGTCTTATGAGACATCATCCCCCATGCTCACTGCGGCTACAAAAGGCTATCCCCTAAGGCAGTGGTTGGCAAACTGCAGCTCGAGAGCCCCATGCGGCTCTTTGGCCCCTTGAGTGTGGCTCGGCGTTAGAACCACCTCTTCAAAATAGACTCGCCCAGGCCAAAAAGCGACTTCTGTGCAAGGGCCACGGAGTTCCAATCGCACTGTACGTGCGCCCACACGTGGTATTTTGTGGAAGAGCCACACTCAAGGGGCCAAAGAGCCGCATGTGGCTCGCAAGCTTCAGTTTGCAGTCCACTGCCCTAAGGTGAGCCAGGAGCTCGAGAGCAGTCCAGCTGGAGCCGGTCCCCCTTTGCTGTGGACACCCAGGGCTGCCTCACTCCCCCTTCCCACGCCAGGAACGGAGCCCTGGACGGCGTGCTCAGTGGTTAGATGTCAGCCCATGAACCGAAGGGTCTCGGGTTCTATTCCCAGTCAAGGGCATGTACCTCGGTTGCAGGCTCAATCCCTGGCCTGGTCTGGATGTGAATGGGGGTGGGGGGCAACCCATTGATGTGTCTCTCTCACATGGATGTTTCTCTCTCTCCTCCCCCAACTCCCTCACTCCCCTCCCTCCCTCACTCTCTAAAAGAAAAAAAAAATCAGTGGAAAAAATATCCTTGGGTGAGAATAAAAAAAGGGAAAGGAACGGATCGCCACAAGGCTTGCTGTGGCAATAACGCCCTCGGGTCCCTGGCATCCTCACATCCAATCTACGATCCGAGCGCAGGCAGGGTGCGAGGAGGGAGAGTGGGCAGGGCCCCACGAGGGAGGCTGGCTCCAGGGAGTCCCGAGGTCTTCCCCGGGCAGGGACGAGGGGAGGTGGTGAGCCCTGCCAGCCCGCCTGTGGTGCCCAGGAGGGCCCAGGGTTCCAGATGAAACATGGGGGCTTGCTGCCCTGGGTGGGGGTGCCTCCTGTTCTCAGGTAACGCTGACTCTGAGCAGAGCCCCTAAGTCTCCCGAGCCCGGGAGCCACGCCCTCCCTGTCCACCTCACCTGCCAGCACGGAGACCCACTCGCTGCCCACGCACAGGTACAGCCCCTTCTGCCCGGCGTCGAACCAGAACTGGGCATCCTCCACTTTGGTGCACGGAGGCCGGGATCCCAGCGTCACCTTCATGTCGGTTTCTGGGGGAGACAGGGAGGCGTCTGGTGAGTGTCCAGTGGACACGAACTCCCTGCAGGAGGCAGTCCCGCCCTTGTCCCTGAAGCTGGGCTCCCAGGACCCACTCAGGCCCTTAAACGGGTCCCAGGGGGGCAGGGAGACAGGGGCATGTGGCCGGCCCCAGGGTGTCTGCGGGCGGGACGTGGTAAAGCTCCCTGTGGCTCCAGAGCAGCATGTCCACCTCCCGCCGGGCCTGCTGCTCTTCTGAAAATCCTCCCAGATCTGTGCCCAATGGGCACCAGTTTATCTAAACTTCCATTTTGCTTCGTTTTGTGGCATTTTGAGCCCATCTCTTCTTGGATCGACGCCTCCATCTCAGGTCAAACACACATGTCCTAATGGCGCTCCTTGGCCACTTCAAAGCGATATCTGCCCTGTGGCCCAGGCCCGAGACCAGGCTGTGACCCCTCTCAGCACGGGGCAGAGGCCTGGGGGCCGAGTCCTGCCCCCTGAGGACTCCTTTGGTTACAGGGGTCCATGTCGCCCGAGGAAGATGCCCACAGGCCTCCGGCCCAGGGGCTCTCAGTGTCACCCCCTCAAGGTCGGGGGTGTGCCCAGTGAAGCCGGGGAGAGGGCCAGGTTGTCCTCCCACTTCGCCGAATAGTGGGGGGTTAGGTGCGTGGGTGAGGGGGGTGGATTCTCCCTGGCAGGGGCTGTGGTTTGCATAAATTGTCAACAGCCCTGCCACTGTGGCTCAGTGGCTGAGCGTTGACCTGTGAACCAGGAGGTCACGGTTCGATTCCCGGTCAGGCCACATGCCTGAGTTGCAGACTTGATCCCCAGTGTAGGACGTGCGGGAGGCAGCCAATTAGTGGTTCTCTCACATCATTGATGTATCTATCTCTCTCCCTCTCCCTTCCTCTCTCTTAAATAAACAAAAACATACCAGTGTTTTAAAAAATAATAGTCAACCTCGTACCTTTAGATTGGGAAGGTGCAAACAGAAATTAAAAAAGCGAAGCTGGGACCCTCTCGGCAGGGGGTTCATGGAAAATAGAAATGTCGAAGGCGGGGCCCCCACTGGGGCAGGGGCTGAGGCGTGCTGTCAATCGGGGAGGGGTGAGGAGAAAGGGCCCCCATCGCTGCTCTGAGCAGCAGGTGGGAGTCGGAGGCTCCAGAGGAAGCAGACTTCTAGTGGGAGCAGGTGGCTCTGGCTTACTAACCATAGGGATATTTTAGCACCTCATTATCCTCCGGCTTCCCCGTGAGACCCTGCAGGATCGGGGGGATGGACAGCACGAGCTCCGCATTCCTGCAGGGACACAGCCTGGGAGTGGCGTCGGAGCCGGGCAGCAGGACCAGCTGCCTGACCAGGCCCTGCGGAGAGAGGGACAGTGTGTTCAGACCCGGGAGACGGTGGAAATGTCGTGGGGGGGGGGGGCTAGCCACCTCTAGAGCTAGGAGAGAAGAGTCTGCATATAGGTTATGGAGGCATTGGGTGCATCAGTAGAGAACTAGACACCCTTCTAAGGTCACTAAACCACAAAGGGACTTTCCTGTGGATGAATCCAGAATTGCTGGCCAACATTGTTTATTGATCCATTGATCCATCCATCCATCCATCCATCCATCCATCTACCTATCCATTCATTTGTCTATCTATCCGTACATCATCCATCCATCCAATTATCTATCCATCCATCCACCATTCATCCATCCATCCATCCATTCATTTGTCTATCTATCCATACACCATCCATCCAACCATCCATCCATCCATCCATCTATCCTTTCATCCATCCACCCATCCATTCATTTGTCTATCTATACACCATCCATCCAACCTTCCATCCATCCATCCACCTACCTATTCATCCATCCATATATCTATCCATCCATTCACCCATTCACTCATCTATCCATCTATACACCATCCATCCATCTATCCATCCAAGCATGCCATCAGTGAATATTCTCAGAGCACCCGCTATACATCAGGCATAGTTCTAGACACAGGACACACAGGGAATAAGACTCCTCTACCTCCACGCTAGGAGAGAGACAGACAATGAGCAAAACCCCACAGCTGGTCTGAAGGTGGTCAGGACTACAATGAAGAGCCAGGGGTCAGACCTGGGAGGGCTGGGAGTGGGGTCATCTTCTCAGAGTGGTGGGAAAGGCCTCCATGGTAAGAGGATATGGGGTAGGGCCCCAAGGGTGTAGGATGTGCGCCGTGGCAGTAGAGGGGACACGTGGGCAGTAAAGGGGACATGTGGGCAGTAAAGGGGACATGTGGGCAGTAAAGGGGACATGTGGGCAGTAAAGGGGACATGTGGGCAGTAAAGGGGACATGTGGGCAGTAAAGGGGACATGTGGACCAGGAAGAGGGAACAGGGAGTGCAAAGGCCTGTGTCGGGTGTGCCCGGCATGTATGGGACTCCACTGAGCCTCGTGCTCCTCATTCCTGCCTGACACACGACAATCTGTGCAGCCAGAGCATCGCGACAGCAGGCCCGTGGTGACAGCCCCTCTGTGAACACCGGCGTGGGAGGCCAGGCAGGCAGACCCCTCCCTCCCCACTCACCGTGAACAGGCCTTTGGTCCTCCTCCGGCTGCCGATGAAGAACCTGGCTCCTTGCACCGACAGGGTGGCTGGGAAGGGCACGTCGGCAGTTCTAAACACAGAGGGCCAGGGTGTCAGCCGTGGGAGAGAGCAGTGCAGGCCTTGGTGTGGAGAAGGACAGAGCAGTGCCGCATGCGGGACAGGTAACTGGGTGACGGTAACGAAGGACCCCAGGCTGGGCGGCTTCAACGGCGGACTCCATTCCCTCCTAGTTCTGGGGCCAGAAGTCCAACACTGAGGTGTTGACAGGCCTGAGCTCCTGCAGGAGGCTCCAGGAGGGCCCTTCCTGCCTCCTCTTGCTCCCGGGGGCTCCCGGGGCTCCTGGCTGTGGCTACATCGCTCACTCCCTGCACTCACCATCACCTGGCTCCTCCCCTGAGCCTCTTCTCCTCTTCTTAGGAGGACAGCGTCACTGGGTCTGAACCCACCCTCTCCAGTGTGACTGAACTGAGCCTATCACACCTGCAAAGGTGCTGTCTCTCTCAATAAGGCCCCGGGCCCTGTGGGACATGAATTGGGGCGGCCCCTTCGCCCCAGGGTGGGGACCTTCTGCAGAAGCGTGTGCTGCCACGAGTCCCTCGCCCTTTCACGGGACATCCAGTGGCTCCTACGGGCATGGGGTTTCCGGCCCGTTCACCCTCCACTGAGCCCTGGGGTGGGGTGGGGGGTGGACAGATAGTGTCAGGGCAGAATGGGGTTCCCTCTCTGGTGACTTGAGGGTGTTGGAAAAATGTGGCTGGAGTTGGGTGTTGATGTACAAGGGGCGGGGTGGTGGTGGTGGTGGCAAACTCGGGGGAAAGGTGAGGAGGCCGGCGCCCCGTGGGAGAGGACCGTGTGGCTGGAGCTCCGGGGCTGGAAAGCCGGGCGCGGGCTCTCTCCTCCCTGCCCAGCGTCTCCCGGGCCTGGTGCCAGGTCCTCTGCTCCTCCCAGTCTCTGCCGTCCAGTGAGGTCAACCCAGTGTCCGCACAATTCCCAGGCGGCCTGAGTTCTGGCCTGTACCCTCCATGGTGTCTGTGTGGCCTGTGAAGCCGGGGACCTGAAATCCTCCGTGGCCACCATGGCTGCAGCCCCGTGCCCGCCCCGGCTGGGCCTTTTGCACCCTCCCCCGCATGGGTGTCAGCTGCTGGCGGCCGGCCTTGAGCAGCCGCGGCTCTATAAAGGCTCTGGTGTCGTTGAGAGCGTGGTGGGAGGGGTGGTGAGCAAGACACATTTAGACCACGTGGATACATGGGGTATGGATTCTTTTGATTGTGGGACAAGTTTCATAATAACCAAGCAGAGTAAGACTCTACCTTTGAAGGTACTATTTGGTATGACAGACTTCAAGCAAGCTGGACCACCCGGCATGCAAATGTCTCCAGCCCCGCCCAGCAAGGATGGGTGCAGAGGCCCACGGGCCAGCGGCTGGCCAGGCCGCAGGGACTCGCTGCCCCTGGCCCGAAACCAGGTGCTGGCAAGGACAAGACACGAACTCGGGCGTCCCCATGCCAAGGGCTGTGTCCCAGTCACTCAAGATTCCTCCGCGTGTTTATCTGGAGTTTTCATGAATACTTATCCCCTTATTTCAGATGAGGAAACTGAGTCAGGGAGGTTAAATGAAAATCACACAGCAAGACATGGGCCTCAAGCTGGGTCACAGCTTCCGCTTGGCTCTGGTGCCCAAGTTCCTCATGCTCCTCCTCGTGGCCCTTTCGTCACGGTGACGGCGCCCTGCAGGGCGTATACCCGGGCAAGCTCAGCCTGGACCACACGTCAGCCCCTGCCCAGGGCCAGGCGTCAGCTCGCCGCCTGCCGCCTGCCGCCCGTCGTCCACAGACTGATGCCTGTCCTTGTCCCGGCCCCACCACGGCCTCTCCGCAGGCAGGTGTGCTGTCCACCTGCTGGTGACCCAGGCACTCCTGCCGCCAGGGCTCCCCCACAAGCCTGACCCCCTCGGGCCCACCCTGCAAACTCAAGCTGCCCCTGGATGTCCACTCCGGACTCTCTGTCGGGCAGCCCGAAGCACCAGGCGACCCTCCCCGGCATCGCGGTACCTACATGTCCACGGGGACGCCGCAGTCCGTGGTGAGGGAAAAGGAGTCTTCGGACACAGCCAAGACCAGCGTGTGCCACTGGCTGTCCATGAGGGCGGGGCTGCGGAAGGACACCCGGGTCTGCCAGGCGCCCGCCGAGCCCTGGCTGAGGAAGAGGAAGTGCAGCCGGGTGGGTGAGTACCGCAGGCCCAGCAGCAGCGCGTCGGGGCCCTCGGCCACCACCGTGAACAGGTACTCGTTCTTCTGCAAGAGAGGGTGGCCCGTGAGTGCGGGCCGGTGCGGGCGGCCGGGGCCGAGGAGGGTGGGGGGTGAAGGTGGGCAGGTAAGGGCAGGGCTCTCGGCGCAGGGTCCTGTGTGTGATAAAGCCAGGAGCACTGCTCACACCCATGGCCGTGCCGGGGTCAGCAACACGGGAAGCAGCGTGCTGGCGAGGACTTGGAGCATGTGAGCCCGGTGCACTGTGGGTGGGAAGGTAAAATGCTGCAGCCCCTATAAAAAACAGAGCGCGTTTCTTCCACAAATTACAAACAGAGCTACTGTATGATCCAGAAATTCCCTTCGCTGTAAGTCCAAAGGGACTGCCAGCAGGGTCTCAGAGAGACACACGGACAGGGGTGCTCCCTGCAGCGTTACTCACAAGAGCATTACCCATGTGAGAGCAACCCAGCTGCCCACCAGCTGGTGAAGGGATGAGCGTAAGTAATGCGGCCCAGCCACCGAATGGAGCATCGTCAGCCATAAGGAGGAAGGTCCGGCATCGGCAGGGATGAGCCCCGAGGACATTGCGCTGAGTGAAACAAGCAATCACGAAAGGACGAAGGCTGCAGGATTTCACTAACTCGGGGTCCCTGGAGCCGTGGCTCCCACCGACACCGGGTGCAGAGGTGGGCGCCAGGGGCCAGGGGCCGGGGCAGGAGCCAGTGTTTAACGGGAACAGAGTCATCCTGGGAAGATGAGAAAGTTCTGAGATGGGGGTGGTTATGGCTGCGCACCAATGTGACTGTGCGCACCACTTCATACCATGCCACTGAGCCGTGCTCGTAAAGGTGATTAAAACGGTAAGCTTCATAGCAGCACAATTCACCATTGCTAAGATTTGGAAACAGCTTAAATGCCCATCAGCAGAGGAGTGGGTTAAAAACCTGTGGTACATCTACATGATGGAAAACTATGCTTCTGTGAAAAGGAAGGAACTCCTACCATTTGCAGTAGCATGGGTGAAACTGGAGAGCATTATGCTAAGTGATATAATCCAGGCAATAAAAGAAAAACACCACATGATCTCACTCATTTATGGAAAATAAAGAGCATTATAACCCGATGAACAAAAAGATAGATACAGACTCAGTAAAGCATCGAACAGACTGTCACATTACAGCGGATAGGCTGGGGGGTGTTGGGGAGGCGGGGAAAGAGATCAACCGAGGACTTGTATGCATGCATATAAGCACAACCAATAGACATAAGACACTGGGGGGATGGGATGAGGGCATGCGACAGGGGGTAGGGGAGGCTGGGGGAAGGTCAATGGGGGAAAAAGGAGACATATGCACTACTATATGTAATACTTTAAACAATAAAAACAAAAAAGGTAAGCTTCAGGTGATGAGTGTTTTACCACAATTTAAAAACCACACCCCCTCCACAATGGTGACTTCAAACACAACGTGACCCCCAAACCCCAGCCACCCCAGCCACTCGAGCTGCGCAGACACACGTGTACATGCCTATAAGCCATTGCAACTTAGAGTCTCTAAATTCCTAGCCTAACACGGTGGAAAGAGTAAAGACTTGAAAGTGATGACACCTGGACGATAATGACAGTGTCATTCTTTACAAGTCTTTGTCCATGCAACACTGCGACCCGAATTCCATGCAACCATTATTCTAAAGAAGTTCAAAGCCTCCACATGCCTCACAATTATTTTAATGCCTAATCAGCAAAACCCACTGGGCTCAGATTGGGTCCCGTGGCCTCTGGCCACTCCTCCACCGACCTTCCTGGGTGGGGGTGGGAGTCCCACCCAGAACCCCGCCCAGAGGACTTAGGCGTTGGGATTGCTCAGTCACCCATTCCTTGAAGTACTCGTGGCTGGAGGAGACCCATGTCTGGTGAGAACCCTGTTTCTCACCACCGCCACTGCGGCAATGAAATCAGAGGGAGGAAGCGCTCAGGTGATGAAGTGAGTTTATTGGGTGCAAGAGGAGGTGCTGACAGGTTAAAGTGGCAGACAAGTGATGGAACAAGATTTGGGAGGGAATGGCAGAAGATGCAGGACAAGTGAAGGATCTTCCTGGGAAGCAAGAGACTGAGGTTCAGGGCTCCTAGGAGCAGAGGTCAGCTCAGAACTGTGGAGACTGGGGGACCCCATCCTGATTGGGGGCAGCCACCTGATACTGCTCAGGACCAGACTGAGGGATGGCTGGGAGCACCACGGTCACAGGGTGAGACCTGAGCCTGGCTGGCCCTGGGGGACATGTTTGCTCAGCAGCAGGATGGCTGGGCCGAGGTGGGGACACAGCAGGCCGGGCGGGAGCGCACGGGGCGGCAGAGCAGGGACATGCTGGAGGACGGGCGGCAGCAGCTGGGCTGGCAGGAGGAGGTGGGGCCACAGCAGGAGGAGGTGGGCACGCAGCAGGCAGGCCTGCACACGGGGCGGCAGATGAGGGACACGCAGGAGGAGGGTCTGCAGCAGGATGAGGTGCAGGGGGTGGGCTGGCAGCACGAGGAGGCCCCAGAGCAGACGGGCACACAGCACAGGGGCTTGCAGCAGACGGGTGTGCAGCAGACGGGTGTGCAACAGATAGGTTTGCAGCAGAAAGGCCTACAACACACTGGCTTACAGCAGACGGGGGTGCAGCAGACGGGCACACAGCAGGCCTGCTGGCAGGGGGAGGAGGTGCAGCAGGAGGGCTGGCAGCTAGACTGTTGGCAGCAGGAGGGCATGCAGGAGCTGGTACAGGAGCTGGTGCAGGCTGACTGGCAGGGGCTGGACCCACAGGTCATCCGATAGCAGGAGCTGGGTATATAGCTCACTGGGGTGCAAGCAAGGGTAAGACAGGAGGTCGAGGTGCAGCAGGTGGGGACACAGCAGGTGGGCTGGCAGCAGGTGGGGGCACAGCAGGAGGGCTCACAGCAGCTCTCTGGACAGTCGTCCACCTGCCAGGAGGAGTCGGTGCAGGAGTCACTGGACCCGGGCAGGCAGGCGCGGTTGCCATAGCTCAGGTCGCTGGAGCAGACGGACAGGGTGGAAGCGGCCATGGTGGGGCAGAGGGATGGAGGAGGGTGTGAGGGTGTGAATGGGTTTGAGTGTGTGAGTGAGTGTGAGTGTGTAAGGTGCCCAGGGCTGTTGGCTTTTATACCCTCCTGGGTGTTTGTTTTCCAAGCAGGAGGCACCCACGCCTCCTTTCCTTGTTGGTGTTTTGAGCTGAGTCCTGGGAGCCCTTGTTTCTCCTGGTTCATTTCCAGGAAAGAGGCTGCTGCTTGTAAATGTCTGTCACTGTGAAGAGTGGCTGCCCCGGCCCGTGTGTGTGTCCTAAGCAAACTCCCTGGGAACATCTGGAGTGGTGGCGCCCTGGCAGCCCCACCCGCCCTGCCACGCTCCCTGCCAGCTGTTCTCCTGACGTTGCCAGGGACGGTGTGAACCCCAGAGTGAGAGACAGGGCAGCGGGGCTGGCATTGGGCACTGCTGCTCACCGCTGCGGGGCTCCCCACACCCAGGCGGCTGAGGAGGGGCACCAGCCACTTAGAGATGCAGCAAAGGGGAAGGCAGACAGACAAGGGTCTCAATCAGCAAGAATGACAAGAGCTTTGGCTATTTGAGCTCCTTTGTTTTCCAAACAATGTTAGATTAAGCTTATTGATAACAAAAACCCAAATCATCCTACTTAAATTTTAACAGAGATTGCCTTGAATCTACAGATCAATGTAAAGGCACCTGACATCACAACGTCTCCACCCATGAAGATGGTCAAATTCTCCATTTAGTCATGTCTTCCTTGAATTATTTCATCAGCGTTTTTATTGTTTTCATTATGTAAGATTTACACTAGTTTTCTTTTTCTTTTCTTTTGTGTAAGTCATACTTTTATTTAACAAAAAGTTTGAGATCCATTTGTTTATTAATATTATATGGAGGTGGGCAACAGTAGGATACATTACCTAAAATATGAATAATAAGTAAGGATACAAAATGATAACAATAAAAGGAAGACAAGTAATACAAATAAACAACAGAATTATCAATAAACAAACAACAACCAGGAATAAGCTGTGTCATGTACTCATAACTATAAATCTACCTTTGCCTGCCCCTATATAGGACTACAATTAATTTTTACTATTTTAAGTTTGCATTCTTCAAACTTGCCGAACTCTTATATTTCCAGGAGACCTTTTATAGATTCTGGGTGTGTTCTATGTGGACAATCACGTCCTCTGTGAATTGAGAAAATTTCATTTCTGCATTTCCAATGTGCAAGGCTTTTACTTCTGTCTCTTGTCTGGGTCAGACCTCAGGAGGAGGTTGAATAGGTTTGGTGGAGAGGACATCTGTGTCTTGTTCCTGGTCTCAGGGAAAAGTGTGTTCTTTCCAATGGGATGTGGTGGTGGCTGTGACCATCTCCCAGATGCCTGATATCAAGTTAAGGATTTTTTGTTCATTCCTAGGTCACTGCAAACCTCAGAGGGAACTCTCCATAACCAATTCTCTGAGGCCAGTATTACTCTGACACCAGAGCCAGACAAAGACACTACAGGAAAAGAAAGCTACAGGTCAACAGCCCTTGTGCACATTGATGTAAAAACCCTCAACAAAATACTAACAAACCAAATTCAGCAGCAGATTAAGAGATTTATACACATTGGTCAAGAGAGATCTATTGGTGAAATGCAAGGATGGTTCCACATATAATAGTTAATCAGTGTAATAAACAACATTAACAGAATGAGGGCAAAAATACATGACTGTCTCAATGGATGCAAACGCCCCACATTTGACAAAATTTTCTCAACAAACTAAGAATGGAAGGAATCGGGTTATATATGAATATATGTAAATAAAGACATGAATATGTATGAAAAACCTACAGCAAACATCTCACTCAATTTAGAAACACTGGAAGCTTTTCCTCTGAGATCAGGACAAGATAAGGAGGCCCACTTTGCCACCTCTGTTCCCCATAGCACTGGAACCTCTGGGAGAGCAGATGGACAGAGAAAGAAATAAAAGGCATCTAAACCAGAAAGAAGTAAAATGATCTGTGGTCACATGTGCTCGCATGTTAAAAGTAGAAAATCCTAAAAATTCGTGGGAATGGCTCATTCTTCAAAGCTTTCTCTCAGCTTTGTCAGGTAGGACTGAGCCACTAGGACTAATTTCACCCACAGCTGAGGCAATGCCCTCTGAGGGTCTCCCCGATGTCCTGACAACCAGGACCATGTGCCGACTGGAGGTGGGGATGGGCGCTCCTTTGGGCGTGTTTGATTCTGGGATCAGCCTCTAATTGTGTGGGTTTCCCCGATCAATCCCAGACTCACAGGGGGTGCTGATCATTACTTTGCTGACACTTGAGGGGAGAGCCTGTGAGGACCTAGAGCTCCTCAGGGCAGACCCCCCTCTCTGGCACTCTGGCCACCAACACCAGCTGCCTGGGGCTGCCCATCGCCCAGGGCCGCCTCTGACTCAGGGGTGCATGGAGCGCTTGGGTTTCCCACAAGAGCCTGGAAATGCTCTCATGGGGGTGAGTGGGCGGATTGGGAGGCTCACTTTGTGTGTTCCCTCTCTCAGGGGCATGGTCTTGATCTTCAAGTCCACCATCTGAACACCATGGTCCCACCATTTGGCTAATGGTTTGGTGAGGCTCTGGCAGGAAGGTCATCCAGTTCCTCTGACTCTGTCAGTGCTGGAGCAGCCCCTCCCACCATCACTCCCTCCTCAGGTCTCTGCTCACAGTGCAGCCCTGTGGGGGGAACTCAGGGGAAGCCCAGCCCACAGTCTGTGCTGCAAGGAGCCCCAGGAGTTTCTGATGGAACAGTGGGTGGAACGGCCCCTGGGCCTGACACCTCTTAGACCAGGACTCTCTGCAGGAGACCAGCCTGAGGAAGCCCAGGCCCAGGCCCAGTGGGCACTGACCTCCGGGCCAGGTGGAGATCCCTCCTGGTGCCCCGCCAGGAGGAGTGAGGCCACTGCCCTTTGGGTTCTGTCAGCCACTTATTTTTATAAATATCTGCGGCTGGAGGGGACCAATGTCTGGTGAAAACCATATGTCCCCACCCATCCCTGAAGAATTCAGATGAAGGAAGCCATCAGGCTATGAGGTGAGTTTATTGGGGTGCCCAATGAGGTGCTGACAAGCTGAGAGTAGAGGTCAAGGGACTCAACAGAGAAACTAGGAGGCAAGGACAGGTGTCCAGGGGCAGGTGGAGGCACCTGGTAGGAGGGAAAAGCCGAGGGAGCCGTGAGGGCCAGGGGTCCGGAGGGCAGAGGTCAGGTGAGGACAGTGGAAACTGAGGGACCCCATCGGGGTTGTGGCAGCCACCTGACACTGCTCAGCACCCGTCAGAGGGGTGGGCGAGAGAACCACAGGCACAGGGTGGAAACTGAGCCAGGCTGTCTCTGGGGGACATGTTTGCTCAGCAGCAGGATGGCTGGGCCGAGGTGGGGACACAGCAGGCCGGGCGGGAGCACACGGGGCGGCAGAGCAGGGACATGCTGGACGACGGGCGGCAGCAGCTGGGCTGGCAGGAGGAGGAGGCACCACAGCAGGAGGAGGAGGCACCACAGCAGGAGGAGGTGGGCACGCAGCAGGCAGGCCTGCACACGGGGCGGCAGATGAGGGACACGCAGGAGGAGGGTCTGCAGCAGCTGGAAGGGGATGGGCAGGGGGTGGCCCCAGAACACACAGGCTTGCAGCAGACGGGTGTGCAGCAGACAGGCTTGCAGCAGACAGGCCTACAATACACTGGCTTGCAGCAGACGGGTGTGCAGCAGAGGGGCACACAGCAGGCCTGCTGGCAGGGGGAGGAGGTGCAGCAGGAGGGCTGGCAGCTAGACTGCTCGCAGCACGAGGGCATGCAGGAGCTGGTGCAGGAGCTGGTGCAGGCTGACTGGCAGGGGCTGGACATGCAGCTCACTGGGGTGCAGACAAGGGTCTGGCAGGGGGTTAGTGTACAACAGCTAGGAATGCAACAGCTAGACTGGCAGCAGTTGGGGACACAGCAGGTGGGCTGGCAGCAGCTGGGGACACAGCAGGTGGGGGCACAGCAGGAGGGCTCACAGCAGCTCTCTGGACAGTCGTCCACCTGCCAGGTGGAGCCTGTACAAGAGTCACTGGACCCGGGCAGGCAGGCACGGCTGCCATAGCTCAGGTTGCTGGAGCAGACGGACAGGGTGGAGGCGGCCATGGTGGGGCTGGAGGAGGATGTGAGGGTGTGAATGGGTTTGAGTGTGTGAGTGAGTGTGAGTGTGTAAGGTGCCCAGGGCTGTTGGCTTTTATACCCTCCTGGGTGTTTGTTTTCCAAGCAGGAGGCACCCACGCCTCCTTTCCTTGTTGGTATTTTGAGCTGAGTCCTGGGAGCCCTTGTTTCTCCTGGTTCATTTCCAGGAAAGAGGCTGCTGCTTGTAAATGCCTGTCACTGTGAAGAGGGGGCTGCCCCCGGCCCGTGTGTGTGTGTCCTAAGCAAACTCCCCGGGAACATCTGGAGTGGTGGAACCCTGGCAGCCCCACCCGCCCTGCCACGCTCCCTGCCAGCTGTTCTCCTGACGTTGCCAGGGACAGTGTGAACCCCAGAGTGAGAGACAGGGCAGCGGGGCTGGCATTGGGGCACTGCTGCTCACCGCTGAGGGACACCCCACACCCAGGCGGCTGAGGAGGGGCACCAGCCACAGGGGAACACAGGAAAGGGGAAGGCAGATGGACAGGCGTCACAAACAGCAAGAATAACAATAGCGTTGGTTATTTGAGCTTTTGTTTTCCAAATAATGTAAGATTTAGTTTATTGATAACAAAACAACATTCTTCTGCAATTTTTTCTGGGACTGCCTTGAATCTACCGTTCAATGTGAAGGCACCTGATATCACAATGTCTCCACCTGTGAAGATGGTCGAATTCTCCATTTACTCATGTCTTCCTTGATTTATTTCATCAGCATTTTTATAGTTTACATTATGTTAGATTTAGGTTGTTGTGTGCTTTTTTCAATTTTGTGTAAGTCATACTTTTAAACAAAAAGTTTGAAATCCAATTGTTTATTAATATTATATGGAGGTGGGTAAAAGTAGGTAAAATTACCAGCTATCATTACCTAAAATATATATCATAAGTAAGGATACAAAATAATAACAATAATAATGAGACAAGTAATACAAATAAACATTACAATTATTAACAAACAAATAATAACCAAAAATAAGCTGTGTCATGTACTCATAACTATAAATCTACCTTTGCCCACTCCTTATAGAACTACAATTAATTTTTAATATTTTAACCTTGCATTCTTCAAACTTGCCAAACTCTGATATTTAAAGAGACCTTTTGTAGATTCTGGGGGTGTTCTATGTGGACAATCACATCCTCTGTGAACAGGGACAAGTTCATTTCTGCATTTCCAATGTGCAAGCCTTTTACTTCTGTCTCTTGTCTGGGTCAGACCTCAGAAGGAGGCTGAACAGGTGTGGTGGGACAGGACATCTGTGTCTTGTTCCTGGTCTCAGGGAAAAGTGTGGTCTTTCCAATGGGATGTGGTGGTGGCTGTGACCATCTCCCAGATGCCTGTTATCAAGTTAAGGATTTTTGTTCATTCCTAGGTCACTGCAAACCTCAGAGGGAACTCTCCATAGCCAATTCTCTGAGGCCAGTATTACTCTGACACCTGAGCCAGACAAAGACACTACAGGAAAAGAAAGCTAAAGGTCAACATTCCTAATGAACATTGATCTAAAAACCCTCAACAAAATACTAACAAACCAAATGCAGCAGCAGATTAAGAGTTTCATACACCTTACTGAAATGCAAGGATGGTTCTACCTATGATAGTTGATCAGGTTAATAGACAACATTAACAGAATGAGGAGAGATACATGATTGTCTCAATGGATGCAAACCCCCGCACATTTGACAAAATTCAACACCCTTTCGTGATAAAAATACTCAACAAACTAGGAATGGAAGGAAGCAGCATAGATATAAATATACGTGAAAAAGGACATGAATATGTATAAAAAAACCTACAGCAAACATCATACTCAATTTAGAAACACTGGAAGCTTTTCCTCTAAGATCAGGACAAGATAAGGAGGCCCACTTTGCTACCTCTGTTTCCCATAGCACTGAAACCTCTGGGAGAGCAGATAGAGAAAGAAATAAAAGGCATGAAAACTAGAAAGAAGTAAAATGATCTGTGGTCATATGTGCTCGCATGTTAAAAGTAGAAAATCCTAAAAATTCTTGGGAATGGCTCATTCTTTAAAGGTTTCTCTCAGCTTTGTCAGGTAGGACTGAGCCACTGGGGCTAATTTCACCCACAGCTGAGGCAATGCCCTCTGAGGGTCTCCCCGATGTCCTGAGACCTGGGACTGTGTTCCGACTGGCAGGTGGGTATAGGCTCTGCTATGGGCGTGTTTGATTCTGGGATCAGCCTCTAATTGTGTGGGTTTCCCCAATCCCAGACTCACAGGGGGGGAGGGGGTGACGATCATTACTTCGCTGACACTTGAGGGAGAACCTGGGAGAACCCAAAGTTGCTCAGGGCAGAGCCCCCTCTCTGGCACTCTGGCCACAAACACCAGCTGCCTGGGGCTCCCCATCGCCCAGGCCCGCCTCTGACTCAGGGGTGCATGCAGTGCTTGGGTTTCCCACAAAAGCCTGGAAATGCTCTCATGGGGGTGAGTGGGACCCACTGTGAGGCTCACTTTGTGTGTTTCCTCTCTCAGGGGCCCTGGTCTTGATCTTCAAGTCCACTATCTGGATACCATGGCCCCACCATTTGGCTAATGGTTTGGTGAGGCCCTGGCAGGAAGGTCATCCAGTCCCTCTGACTCTGTCAGGGTTGCTGCTCCCACCATCACTCCCTCCTCAGGTCTCTGCTCACAGTGCAGCCCCGTGGGGGGACCTCAGGGGAGGCCCCAGCCCACAGTCTGTGCTGCAAGCAGCCCGATGAGTTTCTGATGGGACAGTGGGTGGAACGGCCCCTGGGCCTGACACCTCTTAGACCAGGACTCTCTGCAGGAGACCAGCCTGAGGAAGGCCAGGCACGGACTCAGCAGGCACTGACTTCCCGGCCAGGTAGAGATCCCTTCTGGTGCCCCTACAGGAGGAGTTAGGCCCCTGCCCTTTGGGATCTGTCAGCCCCTCATTTCTAACAATATCTGTGGCTGGAGGGGACCAATGTCTGGTGAAAACCACATGTCCCCACACATTCCCATGAAATCAGATGAAGGAAGCCATCAGGTGAAGAGGTGAGTTTATTGGGGTACCCAATGAGGTGCTGATGAGCTGAGAGTAGAGGGCAAGGGACTCAACAGAGAAACTAGGAGGCAAGGACAGGTGTCCATTGGCGGGTGGAGTCATTGTGTAGGAGGGAAAAGCTGAGGGAGCCGTGAGGGCCAGGGGTCCGGAGAGCAGAGGTCAGGTGAGGACAGTGGAGACTGAGGGACCCAGTCCTGAGTTGAGTTGTGGCAGCCACTTGACACTGCTCAGCACCCGACAGAGGGGTGGGCGAGAGAACCACAGTCACAGGGTAGAAACTGAGCCCGGCTGGCCCTGGGGGACATGTTTGCTCAGCAGCAGGATGGCTGGGCCGAGGTGGGGACACAGCAGGCCGGGCGGGAGCACACGGGGCGGCAGAGCAGGGACATGCTGGAGGACGGGCGGCAGCAGCTGGGCTGGCAGGAGGAGGTGGGGCCACAGCAGGAGGAGGTGGGCACGCAGCAGGCAGGCCTGCACACGGGGCGGCAGATGAGGGACACGCAGGAGGAGGGTCGGCAGCAGCTGGAAGGGGCTGGGCAAGAGGTGGCCCCAGAACACACAGGCTTGCAGCAGACGGGTGTGCAGCAGACAGGCTTGCAGCAGACAGGCCTACAACACACTGGCTTACAGCAGACGGGTGTGCAGCAGACGGGCACACAGCAGGCCTGCTGGCAGGGGGAGGAGGTGCAGCAGGAGGGCTGGCAGCTAGACTGCTGGCAGCACGAGGGCATGCAGGAGCTGGTGCAGGAGCTGGTGCAGGCTGACTGGCAGGGGCTGGACCCACAGGTCACCTGGCAGCAGGGGCTGGACATGCAGCTCACTGGGGCACAGACAAGGGTCTGGCAGGGGGTTAGTGTACAACAGCTGGGAATGCAACAGATAGACTGGCAGCTGCTCGGGACACAGCAAGTAGGGACAGAGCAGGAGGGCTGGCAGCAGCTGGAGGTGCAGCAGGAGGGCTCACAGCAGCTCTCTGGACAGTCGTCCACCTGCCAGGAGGAGTCAGTACAAGAGTCACTGGACCCGGGCAGGCAGGCGCGGTTGCCATAGCTCAGGTCGCTGGAGCAGACGGACAGGGTGGAGGCGGCCATGGTGGGGCTGGAGGAGGGTATGACGGTGTGAATGGGTTTGAGTGTGTGAGGAGTGTGAGTGTGTAAGGTGCCCAGGGCTGTTGGCTTTTATATCCTCCTGGGTGTTTGTTTTCCAAGCAGGAGGCACCCACGCCTCCTTTCCTTGTTGGTGTTTTGAGCTGAGTCCTGGGAGCCCTTGTTTCTCCTGGTTCATTTCCAGGAAAGAGGCTGGTGCTTGTAAATGTCTGTCACTGTGAAGAGGGGGCTGCCCCCGGCCCCGTGTGTGTGTCCTAAGCAAACTCCCTGGAAACATCTGGAGTGGTGGAGGCCTGGCAGCCCCACCCGCCCTGCCACGCTCCCTGCCAGCTGTTCTCCTGACGTTGCCAGGGACAGTGTGAATCCCAGAGTGAGAGACAGGGCAGCGGGGCTGGAATTGGGCACTGCTGCTCATCGCTGCGGGACACCCCACACCCAGGCGGCTGAGGAGGGGCACCAGCCACTGGGGAACGCAGCAAAGGGGAAGGTAGACAGACAAGGGTCTCAGACAGCAAGAATGACAAGAGCTTTGGCTATTTGAGCTCCTTTGCTTTCCAAATGATGTTAGATTCAGCTTATTGATAACAAAAAAAAATATCCTGCTGCCATTTATACTGGGATTGCCTTGAATCTACAGATTAATGTGAAGGCAACTGTCATCACAATGTCTCCACCTGTGAAGATGGTCAAATTCTCCATTTATTCATGTTCTCCTTGATTTATTTCATCAGTATTCTTACAGTTTATATTATGTTAGATTTATGCTAGTTTTCTTTTTTAGTTTTGTGAAAGTCATACTTTTATTTAACAAAAAGTTCAAGATCCAATTGTTTATTAATATTATAAAGAGGTGGGCAATAGTAGGTAAAATTACCAGCCATCATTACCTAAAATATATGTCGTAGGTAAAAGATACAAAATAATAAGAATAATAATGAGACAAAAATAAAAATAAACAATACAATTATCAATAAACAAACAACAACCAAGAATAAGCTGTGTCATGTACTCATAACTACAAATTTACCTTTGCCTGCCCCTATATAGGACTACAATTAATTTTTACTATTTTAAGCTTGCATTCTTCAACCTTGCCAAACTCTGATATTTCCAGGAGACCTTTTGTAGATTCTGGGGGTGTTCCATGTGGACAATCACATCCTCTGTGAATAGAGACAAGTTTATTTCTGCATTTCCAATGTGCATGCCTTTCACTTCTGTCTCTTGTCTGGGTCAGACCTCGGGAGGAGGCTGAACAGGTGTGGTGGACAGGACATCTGTGTCATGGTGGACAGGACATCTGTGTCATGTTCCTAGTCTTAGGGAAAAGTGTGGTCTTTCCAATGGGATGTGGTGGTGGCATTTTCCCAGATGCCTGATATCAAGTTAAGGATTTTTTGTTCGTTCCTAGGTCACTGCAAACCTCAGAGGGAACTCTCTATAACCAATTCTCTGAGGCCAGTATTACTCTGACACCAGAGCCAGAAAAGACACTATCGGAAAAGAAAGCTACAGGTCAACATCCCTAATGAACATTGATGTAAAAACCCTCCACAAACTACTAACAAATTAGATTCAGCAGCAGATTAAGAGATTTATACACCTCGGCCAAGAGAGATCTATTGCTGAAATTCAAGGATGGTTCCACAGATAATAGTTAATCAGGGTAATAGACAACATTAACAGAACGAGAGGAAAAATACCTGACTGTCTCAAGTGGTAAAAAAGAAACCCATGCTTGACAAAATCAACACCCTTTCATGACAAAATTATATGATAAGTTGTTGAGTGCTGGATATTTTGTGTTCAAATGAATACTCTTATTTTTATTTTAAAAATATATATTTTATTGATTTTTTACAGATGGAAGAGAGAGGGATAGAGAGTTAGAAATATCGATGAGAGAGAAACATTGATCAGCTGCCTCTTGCACACCCCCTACTGGGTATGTGCCCTCAACCAAGGTACATGCCCTTGACCAGAATCTAACCTGGGAACTTTCAGTCCGCAGGCCTACGCTCTATCCACTGAGCCAAACAGGTTTAGGCAATGAATACTGTTATTTTTAAATGTGAGATTCTTTCTTTTAAAATATATTTTTATTGATTTCAGAGAGGAACGAAGGGAGAGGAAGAGAGAGATAGAAACATCAATGATGAGAGAGAATCATTGCCTGGCACCCACTGGGGGTGAAATGCCTGGGGCTCCTTGCAGCACAGACTGTGGGCCTGGGAATTGAGCCTGCAACCAAGGCATGTGCCCTTGACTGGAATTGAACCTGGTATCCTTCAGTCCCCAGGCCAACACTCTATCCACTGAGCCAAACCAGCCAGGGCCAAATGAATACTTTTGACCTTTGTTCTAGGATGTGGAGAAGTTCCTGGGAAATGGCTCATTCTTCAATGCATGCTCTCAGCTTTGTCGGGTAGGACTGAGCCACTGGAGCTATTTTACCCACAGCTGGGGCAATGCCCTCTGAGGGTCTCCCCGATGTCCTGGGAACCAGGACCATGTTCCGAATGGCAGGTGGGGATAGGTGCTCTTTTAGGCATGTATGATTCTGTGGGTGAGTGGGGCTGAGTGTGAGGCTCACTTTGTGTTACCCTCTCTCAGGGGCCCTAGTGAGTCTATGATCTTCAAGTCCACCATCTGAATACCATGGTCCCACGATTTGGCCAATGGTTTGGTGAGGTCCTGGAGGGAAGGACCACAGGGGAGGTCCCAGCCCACAGTCTGTGCTGCAAGCATCCCCAGGTGTTTCTGATGGGACAGTGGGTGGAACGGCCACTGGGCCTGACACCTCTTAGACCAGGACTCTCTGCAGGAGACCAGCATGAGGAAGCCCAGGCACAGGCCCAGCGGGCACTGACCTCCGGGCCAGGTCGAAATCCCTCCTCGTGTCACAATGGGAGGACTTAGGCCTTTGGGAACTCTTAGCTCTCCATTTCTAGAAATATCTGTGGCTGGAGGGGACCAATGTCTGGTGAAAACCACATGTCCCCACCCATCTCTGAAGAAATCAGATGAAAGAAGCCATCAGGTGATGAGGTGAGTTTATTGGGGTACCCAATGAGGTGCTGACAAGCTGAGAGTCGAGGTCAAGTGACTCAACAGAGAAACTAGGAGGCAAGGACAGGTGTCCAGGGGCAGGTGGAGGCACCTGGTAGGAGGCAAAAGCCGAGGGAGCTGTGAGGGCCAGGGGTCCGGAGAGCAGAGGTCAGGTGAGGACAGTGGAGACTGAGGGACCCCGTCCTGAGTGGCAGCCACCTGACACTGCTCAGCACCCGTCAGAGGGGTGGGCGAGAGAACCACAGTCACAGGGTGGAAACTGAGCCAGGCTGTCTCTGGGGGACATGTTTGCTCAGCAGCAGGATGGCTGGGCCAAGGTGGGGACACAGCAGGCCGGGCGGGAGCACATGGGGCGGCAGAGCAGGGACATGCTGGAGGACGGGCGGCAGCAGCTGGGCTGGCAGGAGGAGGTGGCACCACAGCAGGAGGAGGTGGCACCAGGGCAGGCAGGCCTGCACACGGGGCGGCAGATGAGGGACACGCAGGAGGAGGGTCTGCAGCAGCTGGAAGGGGATGGGCAGGGGGTGGCCCCAGAACACACTGGCTTGCAGCAGATGGGTGTGCAGCAGACAGGTTTGCAACAGACAGGCCTACAACACACTGGCTTACAGCAGACGGGTGTGCAGCAGACGGGCACACAGCAGGCCTGCTGGCAGGGGGAGGAGGTGCAGCAGGAGGGCTGGCAGCTAGACTGCTGGCAGCATGAGGGCATGCAGGAGCTGGTGCAGGAGCTGGTGCAGGCTGACTGGCAGGGGCTGGACCCACAGGTCACCTGGCAGGAGGGGCTGGACATGCAGCTCACTGGGGCACAGACAAGGGTCTGGCAGGGGGTTAGTGTACAACAGCTGGGAATGCAACAGATAGACTGGCAGCTGCTCGGGACACAGCAAGTAGGGACAGAGCAGGAGGGCTGGCAGCAGCTGGAGGTGCAGCAGGAGGGCTCACAGCAGCTCTCTGGACAGTCGTCCACCTGCCAGGAGGAGTCGGTGCAGGAGTCACAGGAGCCAGGCAGGCAGGTGAGGCTGTCATAGCTCAGGTCGCTGGAGCAGACGGACAGGGTAGAAGCGGCCATGGTGGGGCAGTGGGCTGGAGGAGGGTGTGAGGGTGTGAATGGGTTTGAGTGTGTGAGTGAGTGTGAGTGTGTAAGGTGCCCAGGGCTGTTGGCTTTTATACCCTCCTGGGTGTTTGTTTTCCAAGCAGGAGGCACCCACGCCTCCTTTCCTTGTTGATATTTTGAGCTGAGTCTGGTAGCTATTATTTCTCCTGGTTCATTTCCAGGAAAGAGGCTGCTGCTTGTAAATGTCTCTCACTGTGAAGAGGGGCTGCCCCCGGCCCCGTGTGTGTGCCCTAAGCAAACTCCCTGGGAACATCTGGAGTGGTGGCGCCCTGGCAGCCCCACCCTCCCTGCCTCGCTCCCTGCCAGCTGTTCTCCTGACGTTGCCAGGGACGGTGTGAACCCCAGAGTGAGAGACAGGGCAGCGGGGCTGGCATTGGGCACTGCTGCTCACCGCTGCGGGGCACCCCACACCCAGGCGGCTGAGGAGGGGCACCAGCCACAGGGGAACGCAGCAAAGGGGAGGTGAGACAGACAAGGGTCTCAAACAGCAAGAATGACAAGAGCTTTGGCTATTTGAGCCCCTTTGCTTTCCAAATGATGTTAGATTCAGCTTATTCATAACAAAAAAATGTCCTGCTGCAATTTATACTGGGATTGCCCTGAGTCTATAGATCAACATGAAGGCAATTGACATCACAATGTCTCCACCTTTGAATATGGTCAAACTCTCCATTTATTCATTTTCTCCTTGATTTATTTCATCAGTATTCTTACAGTTTATATTATGTTAGATTTATGCTAGTTTTCTTTTTTTTCATTTTGTGAAAGTCATACTTTTATTTAACAAAAAGTTCAAGATCCAATTGTTTATTAATATTATAAAGAGGTGGGCAAAAGTAGGTAAAATTACCAGCCATCAATACCTAAAATATATGTCGTAGGTAAAAGATACAAAATAATAAGAATAATAATGAGACAAAAATAAAAATAAACAATACAATTATCAATAAACAAATAATAACCAAGAATAAGCTATGTCAGGTACTCATAAATATAAATCTACCTTTGCCCACCCCTATATAGGACTACAATTAATTTTTACTATTTTAAGTTTGCATTCTTCAAACTTGCCAAACTCTGATATTTCCAGGAGACCTTTTGTAGATTCTGGGGGTGTTCTATGTGGACAATCACATCCTCTGTGAACAGAGACAATTTCATTTTTGCATTTCCAATGTGCAAGCCTTTCACGTCTGTCTCTTGTCTGGGTCAGACCTCAGTAGGAGGCTGAACAGGTGTGGTGGAACAGGAATCTGTGTCTTGTTCCTGGTCTCAGGGAGAAGTGTGGTCTTTCCAATGGGATGTGGTGGTGGCTGTGACCTTCTCCCAGATGCCTGATATCAAGTTAAGGATTTTTTGTTCATTCCTAGGTCACTGCAAACCTCAGAGGGAACTCTCCATAGCCAATTCTCAGAGGCCAGTATTACTCTGACACCAGAGCCAGAAAAAGACACTACAGGAAAAGAAAGCTACAGGTCAACATCCCTAATGAACATTGATGTAAAAACCCTCCACAAATTACTAACAAACCAGATTCAGCAGCAGACTAAGAGATTTATACACCTCGGCCAAGAGAGATCTATTGCTGAAATGCACGGATGGTTCCACATATAATAGCTATTCAATGTAATAGACATTAATGGAATGAGGGGGAAAATACCTGATTGTCTCAAGTGATAAAAAGGAAACCCATGTTTGACAAAATCAACACCCTTTCATGACAAAATTATATAATATGTTGTTGAGTGCTGGATATTTTGTGTTCAAATGAATACTCATATTTTTATTTTTTTAAATATATTTTATTGATTTTTTACAGATTGGAAGAGAGAGGGATAGAGTTAGAAACATTGATGAGAGAGAATCATCGATCAGCTGCCTCTTGCATACCCCCTACTGGGGATGTACCCGCAACCAAGGTACATGCCCTTGACAGGAATTGAACCTGGGACCTTTCAGTCTGCAAGCCGATGCTCTATCCACTGAGCCAAACTGGTTTAGGCAATGAATACTCTTATTTTTAAATATGAGATTCTTTCTTTTAAAATATATTTGTATGGAGAACATCCAAGATGGCGGCCTAGGCAGTCTCCTAAGCTGCCGCCTCATCAACAATTTAATTAAAAAAACAACTAAAATCAAAAAGGACTTCACCAAAACGTCAGGAAAGCTGGCGGAGTGGAATAGCTACAACTAGAAAGAAAGAGAGAGGCTCATGGATCAGACTGGGAGCCGAAAAGCACTGAGGTAGGAGACGCTCACGCATGCGGCCGCCGAATACCTGCCTGGCGGGAGGGGAGGAATCCCCGATTGCACGGAACCCTTTCGGACTGTACTGAACCCAACCCCGGCTGAAATTCCGTGGTCCCAGGCTCATACGGGTGGAGTCTGGACTGTAGAGAAAGGCACCCAGAGACTCAGAGACTCAGAGACTGGGAGACCGGGGACCGGGGACCGGGAGCCGCAGTCGCAGTCTGCAGGGTCTACAGACTCGCGCGCGCGAGCAAGTATGCGCTGAGGTCTGACCGCCGCCTCTCCGGAGCGGAGGGAGTCAGAAGCTCCAGGTCTGACCTCGGAGGTTGCCGCCACCTCTCTGTACAAGGTGGCGGCCTCTCTGTAGCGGAAGGAGTCAGAAGCTCCAGGTCTGAGTGCGGAGGCTGCCGCTGCCTCTATGTATAAGGTGGCGGCCTCTCTGTAGCGGAAGGAGTCAGAAGCTCCAGACTACAGAGACCAGCCCAAGTCCGGGCGAGCCCCTGGGACACCCACGCTCTTGCTTGGGGAAACTGGGCCGGTCAGGCGGAAACTCAGGCGAGTGCACAAGGGCAGGGCAGAAGCCAAGACTGTCAGTTCAGCCCTGAGACTCCGCCCCATCCAAGCTGAGCAGAGGCTTCTGCAGTTTTTCAAGTCTGATCCTATAAGACTGTCTACAATACAGAAGTTATCCCAGAGTAGACACAGCTGATACCCACATGCAATTGGCCTGAAGGTCAATTCACAACAATAGAGACTTAGCTACAACAAGGCTGTGCACGCAGTCCACAAAGGGGATCACGAAGATTGTTTGCCTCAGGTAATTGAGGAGGCTGACCCACTGGGCCATATAGGACACCAAACACACAAAGTCATCCTACCAACTCTGAAAAATAGTGATAATGCCTAGACAAGGAAATAGATCTCAAACGAAAGAGATGGAGGATATAGAGTTCAGAACTATGGTTCTAAGGTTATGCAACAATATCCTAGAAAAGCTTGATAAACTTCATGAGACCCAACTAAAAAGTATACATAAACTGACTAAATTGGAAAATATTATGCAGAGATCCAACAGCAGAATGGAGGAACACAAGAATCAGGTCAAAGAGCCAAAAGACACTCCTTTGGAGAAGGAAGAAGAAAAGAGGATCCAGAAAGTTGAAGATAGTGTAAGGAGCCTCTGTGACAACTTCAAGCGCACCAACATCAGAATTATGGGGGTGCCAGAAGAAGAGGGAGTGCAAAATACTGAAAACATATTTGAAGAAATAATATCAGAAAACTTCCCTCACCTGGTGAAAGAAATAGACTTACAAGTACAGGAAGCCTACAGAACCCCAAACAAGAGGAATCCAAAAAGAAATACTCTGAGGCACATCATCATCAATATGCCAAGGGTAAAAGACAAAAAGAAGATCTTACAAGCAGCAAGAGAAAAGCAGTTGGTTACCTATAAGGGAGCACCCATACGACTATCAGCTGATTTCTCAACAGAAACCATGCAGGCCAGAAGGGAGTGGCAAGAAATATTCAAAGTGATGAATAGCGAGAACCTACAACCAAGATTACTGTATCCAGCAAAGTTATCATTCAGAATTGAAGGGCAGATAAAGAGCTTCACAGATAAGAAAAAGCTAAAGGAGTTCATCACCACCAAACCAGTATTATATGAAATGCTGAAAGGTATTACTTAAGAAGAGGAAGAAGGTCAAGTGAATTAAAAATCTCAGGAATAGAATAAACTGGTGAATATAATAGAATTAGGGGCAAAGAAAGGGAGTGGATAGATAATTATTAGGGTGAAAGGGGTGTGGGGTGCAGAAAGAGACTGGATTAAAATTGTATAACCTATGGATGAGGACAATAGTGGGGGGAGGGGGTAAGGGCAGAGGGTGGGGTGGGAATCAGGTGGAAGGGAGCGAAAAAGGAGAAACAATTGTAATAATCTGAGCAATAAATTTAATAAAAAAATAAAAAATAAAAAAATAAAATAAAATATATTTGTATTGATTTGAGAGACGAAGGGAGAGGAAGAGAGAGATAGAAACATCAATGATGAGAGAGAATCATTGATCCGCACCTACTGGGGGTAAAACGCCTGGGGCTCCTTGCAGCACAGACTGTGGGCCTGGGGATGGAGCCTGCCAGCCAGGCAGTGTCCTTGACGGGAATTGAACCTGGTATCCTTCAGTCCCCAGGCCAACACTCTATCCACTGAGCCAAACCAGCCAGGGCCAAATGAATACTCTTGACCTTTGTTCTAGGATGTGGAGAAGTTCCTGGGAAATGGCTCATTCTTCAAAGCTTGCTCTCAGCTTTGTCAGGTAGGACTGAGCCACTGGGGCTATTTTACCCACAGCTGGGCAATGCCCTCTGAGGGTCTCCCCGATGTCCTGAGAACCAGGACCCTGTTCCGACTGGCAGGTGGGGATAGGCGCTCCTTTGGGCGTGTTTGATTCTGCGGGTGAGTGGGGCTGATTGTGAGGCTCACTTTGTGTTACCCTCTCTCAGGGGCCCTGGTCTGTGATCTTCAAGTCCACCATCTGAATACCATGGCCCCACGATTTGCCTAATGGTTTGGTGAGGTCCTGGCGGGTAGGACCATAGGGGAGGCCCCAGCCCATAGTCTGCTGAAAGCATCCCCAGGTGTTTCTGATGGGACAGTGGGTGGACCGGCCCCTGGGCCTGACACCTCTTAGACCAGGACTCTCTGCAGGAGACCAGCATGAGGAAGCCCAGGCACAGGCCCAGCGGACACTGTCCTCCTGGCCAGGTCGAGATCCCTCCTGGTGCCACACCAAGAGGACTTAGGCCACTGCCCTTTAGGATCTCTCAGCCACTCATTTCTAGAAATATCTGTGACTGGAGGGGACCAATGTCTGGTGAAAACAACATGTCTCCACTCATCCCCAAAGAAATCAGATGAAGGAAGCGATCAGGTGATGAGGTGAGTTTATTGGGGTACCCAATGAGGTGCTGACAAGCTGAGAGTAGAGGTCAAGTGACTCAACAAAGAAATTTGAAAGCAAAGAAAGGTTTCCAGGGGCAGGTGGAGGCATCGTGTAGGAGGCAAAAACCTAGGGACCCGTGAGGATCAGGGGTCCGGAGGGCAGAGGTCAGGTGAGGACAGTGGAGACTAAGCGACCGCATCTTAGTGGTGGCAGCCACCTGACACTACTCAGCACCCATCAGAGGGGTGGGCGAGAAAACCACAGGCACAGGGTGGAAACTGAGGCCGGCTTGCCCTGGGGACATGTTTGCTCAGCAGCAGGATGGCTGGGCTGAGGTGGGGACACAGCAGGCCGGGCGGGAGCACACGGGGCGGCAGAGCAGGGACATGCTGGATGATGGGCGGCAGCAGCTGGGCTGGCAGGAGGAGGTGGGGCCACAGCAGGAGGAGGTGGGCACGCAGCAGGCAGGCCTGCACACGGGGCGGCAGATGAGGGACACGCAGGAGGAGGGTCTGCAGCAGGACGAGGTGCAGGGGGTGGGCTGGCAGCACGAGGAGGCCCCAGAGCAGACGGGCACACAGCACAGGGGCCTGCAGCAGACGGGTGTGCAGCAGACGGGCACACAGCAGGCCTGCTGGCAGGGGGAGGAGGTGCAGCAGGAGGGCTGGCAGCTAGACTGCTGGCAGCATGAGGGCATGCAGGAGCTGGTGCAGGAGCTGGTGCAGGCTGACTGGCAGGGGCTGGACATGCAGCTCACTGGAGCACAGACAAGGGTCTGGCAGGGGGTTAGTGTACAACAGCTTGGAATGCAACAGGTAGACTGGCAGCAGCTGGGGACACAGCAGGTGGGGGCACAGCAGGAGGGCTCACAGCAGCTCTCTGGACAGTTATCCACTTGCCAGGAGGATTCAGTACAAGAGTCACTGGATCCGGGCAGGCAGGCACGGTTGCCATAGCTCAGGTCGCTGGAGCAGACGGACAGGGTGGAGGCGGCCATGGTGGGTCAGTGGGGCTGGAGGAGGGTGTGAGGGTCTGAGTGATTGTGTGAGTGTGTGAGGGAGTGTGAGTGTGTAAGGTGCCCAGGGCTGTTGGCTTTTATACCCTCCTGGGTGTTTGTTTTCCAAGCAGGAGGCACCCACGCCTCCTTTCCTTGTTGGTGTTTTGAGCTGAGTCCTGGGAGCCCTTGTTTCTCCTGGTTCATTTCCAGGAAAGAGGCTGCTGCTTGTAAATGTCTGTCACTGTGAAGAGGGGCTGCCCCCGGCCCCATGTTTCCTAAGCAAACTCCCTGGAAACATCTGGAGTGGTGGAACCCTGGCAGCCCCACCCGCCCTGCCACGCTCCCTGCCAGCTGTTCTCCTGACGTTGCCAGGGACAGTGTGAATCCCAGAGTGAGAGACAGGGCAGTGGGGCTGGCATTGGGGCACTGCTGCTCATCCCTGCAGGACACCCCACACCCAGGCGGCTGAGGAGGGGCACCAGCCACAGGGGAACGCAGCAAAGGGGAAGGTAGACAGAAAAGGGTCTCAAACAGCAAGAATGACCATCGCGTTGGCTATTTGAGATTTTGCTTTCCAAATGATGTTAGATTCAGCTTACTGATAACAAAACAAATCCTGCTGCAATTTATACTGGGATTGCCTTGAATCTACAGAAAAATGTCAAGGCAATTGACATCACAATGTCTCCACCGGTGAAGATGGTGGCATTCTCCATTTATTCATGTCTTCCTTGAATTATTTCATCAGCGTTTTTATAGTTTTAATTATGTTAGGTTTATGCTGGTTTTCCTTTTTTTATTTTGTTGTAAGTCATACTTTTAAATGTAAAGTTTGAAATCCAATTGTTTATTAATATTATATAGAGGTGGGCAAAAGTAGGTAAAATTACCAGCCATCATTACCTAAAATATAAATGATAGTCAAATATACAAAATAATAACAATAGTGAGAAAAGTAATACAAATAAACAATACAATTATCAATAAACAAATAATAACCAAGACTAAGCTGTGTCATGTACTCATAACTATAAATCTAACTTTGCCCACCCCTATATAGGACTACAATTAATTTTTACTATTTTAATTTTGCATTCTTCAAACTTGCCAAACTCTGATATTTCCAGGAGACCTTTTGTAGATTCTGGGGGTGTTCTATGTGGACAATCACATCCTCTGTGAATAGAGACAAGTTCATTTCTGCGTTTCCAATGTGCATGCCTTTCACTTCTATCTCTTGTCTGGGTCAGACCTCAGGAGGAGGTTGAATAGGTTTGGTGGAGAGGACATCTGTGTCTTATTCCTGGTCTCAGGGAAAAGTGTGGTCTTTCCAATGGGATGTAGTGGTGGCTGACATTTGCCCAAAAGCCTGATATCAAGTTAAGGATTTTTTGTTCATTCCTAGGTCACTGCAAACCTCAGAGGGAACTCTCCATATCCAACTCTCTGAGGCCAGTATTACTCTGATACCAGAGCCAGACAAAGATACTACAGGAAAAGAAAGCTACAGGTCAACAGCCCTAATGAACATTGATGTAAAAAAAAAACCCAAAAAAAACAACCCTCCACAAATTACTCACAATTATATTTAGCAGCAGATTAAGATATATATATATATATATATATATATATATATATATATATATATACACTTTGTTGGAGAGAGATCTATTGCTGAAATGCAAGGATGGTTCTACCTATGATAGTTGATCAGTGTAATAGACAACATTAACAGAATGAGGGGGAAAAGACACATTCGTCTCAATAGATGCAAACCCCCACACATTTGACAAAATTCAACACCCTTTCATGATAAAAATTCTCAACTAGGATTGGAAGGAAACAGCTTATATATAAATATAGGTGAATAAAGACACGAATCTGTATGACAAACTTACAGCAAACATCATACTCAATTTATGGCAGCATAGTATTCCATTGTGCCTATGTACCATAGTTTTCTGCTCTAATTGTCTGCTGACGGGCACCTAGCCTGTTTCCTAATCCTAGCTATTGTAAATTGTGCTGCTATGAACATAGTGGCTCCCCCGGGTCCCACCATACCCCGGGGCACAAGGCTCCCCCGGGTCCCTCCGCTCGCAAGGGGCACACAGCTCTCCCGGGGCAAACGGCTTTCCCAGGTCCCACCAATCCCCCATGTCACACGGCTCCCCCAGATCCCACTGCTCCCTTAGGGCACACGGCTCCCCCTGGTCCCACCGCTCCCCTGGGGCACAGGGTTCTCCTATGGCACACAGCTCCCCGGGTCACACTGCCCCTCTCCCCCCCCCCAGGTCACACGGCTCCCCCTGGTTCCACCACTCTCCCGGGGAACAGGGCTCTCCCGGAGCACCTGGCTCCCCCAGGTCCCACTACTCCCCTTGGGCACACGGCTCCCCATGATCCCACCGTCCCCACAGGTCTCATGGTTCCCCCAGGGTACAAGGCTCTCCTGGGCCACATGGCCCCTCTGGGACTGTCGATTGATGCCCTCCTATCCTGGATCCCCCGGGGCCCGAGCTGCAGGCGAACAGTCATCCTCAATTTAGAAACACTGAAAAGGTTTTCCTCTAAGATCAGGGACAAGATAAGGAGGCCCACTTTGCCACCTCTGTTCTCCATAGCACTGGAACCTCTGGGAGAGCAGATAGACAGAGAAAGAAATAAAAGGCATTAAAACTGGAAAAAAGTGAAATGATCTGTGTTCACAGGTGCTATCATGTTAAAAGTAGAAAATCCTAAAAATTCGTGGGAATGGTTCATTCTTTAAAACATGCTCTCAGCTTTGGCAGGTAGTACTGAGCTACTGGGGCTAATTTTCCCCACAGCTGAGGCAATGCCCTCTGAGGGTCTCCCGATGTCCTGAGAATGAGGACCGTGTTCCAACTGGAGGTGGGGATAGGCGCTCCTTTGGGCGTGTTTGATTCTGGGATCAGCCTCTAATTGTGTGGGTTTCCCCCAATTCCAGACTCAGGGGGTTGCTGATCATTACTTCCCTGACACTTGAGGGTGAGCCTCTGAGGTCCAAGGGTCCCTCAGGGCAGAGCCCCCTCTCTGGCACTCTGGCCACCAACACCAGCTGCCTGGGGCTCCCCAACGCCCAGGGCCGCCTCTGACTCAGGGGTGCATGGAGCGCTTGGGTTTCCCACAAGAGCCTAGAAATGCTCTCATGGGGGTGAGTGGGGCCGATTGTGAGGCTCACTTTGTGTGTTCCCTCTCTCAGGGGCCCTGTTCTGTGATCCTCAAGTCCACAATCTGAACACCATGGCCCCACAGTTTGGCTAATGGTTTGGTGAGGCCCTGGCAGGAAGGTCATCCAGTCCCTCTGACTCTGTCAGGGCTGGAGCAGCCGCTCCCACCATCACTCCCTCCTCAGGTCTCTGCTCACAGTGCAGCCCTGTGGGGGGACCTCAGGGGAGGCCCAGCCCACAGTCTGTGCTGCAAGGAGCCCCAGGTGTTTCTGATGGGACAGTGGGTGGAACGGCTCCTGGTCCTGACATCTCTTAGACCAGGACTCTCTGCAGGAGACCAGCCTGAGGAAGGCCAGGCACAGGCCCAGCGAGCACTGGCCTCTGGGCCAGTTAGAGATCTCTCCTGGTGGCACATCAGGAGGAGTGAGGCCACTGCCCTTTGGGTTCTGTCAGCCACTTATTTTTATAAATATCTGCGGCTGGAGGGGACTAATGTCTAGTGAAAACCATATGTCTCCACCCATCCCCCATGAAATCAGATGAAGGAAGCCATCAGGTGATGAGGTGAGTTTATTGGGGTACCCAATGAGGTGCTGACAAGCTGAGAGTAGAGGGCAAGTGACTCAACAGAGAAACTAGGAGGCAAGGACAGGTGTCCAGGGGCAGGTGGAGTCATCTTGTAGGAGGCAAAAGCCTAGGGAGCACTGAGGTCCAGGGGTCCCGAGGGCAAAGGTCAGGTTAGGTTGTGGAGCCTGAGGGACCCAGTCCTTAGTGGGGGCAGCCACCTGACACTGCTCAGGACCAGACTGAGGAATGGCTGGAGGTCCACAGTCACAGGGAGGAAACTGAGCCTGGCTGGCCCTGGGGGACATGTTTGCTCAGCAGCAGGATGGCTGGGACGAGGTGGAGCCACAGCAGGCCGGGCGGGAGCACATGGGGCGGCAGAGCAGGGACATGCTGGAGGATGGGCGGCAGCAGCTCGGCTGGCAACAGGAGGAAGACCCACAGCAGGAAGAGGTGGGCACACAACAGACAGGCCTGCACACGGGGCGGCAGATGAGGGACACGCAGGAGGAGGGTCTGCAGCAGCTGGAAGTGGTTGGGCAGGGGGTGGCCCCAGAACACACTGGCTTGCAGCAGACGGGTGTGCAGCAGACAGGTTTGCAACAGACAGGCCTACAACACACTGGCTTACAGCAGACGGGTGTGCAGCAGACGGGCACACAGCAGGCCTGCTGGCAGGGGGAGGAGGTGCAGCAGGAGGGCTGGCAGCTAGACTGCTGGCAGCCCGAGGGCGAGCAGGAGCTGGTGCAAGAGCTGGTGCAAGGGCTAGATCCACAGGTCACCTGGCAGCAGGGGCTGGACATGCAGCTCACTGGGGCACAGACAAGGGTCTGGCAGGGGGTTAGTGTACAACAGCTTGGAATGTAACAGGTAGACTGGCAGCTGCTCGGGACACAGCAGCTGGATGTGCAGCAGCTGGGGACACAGCAGGTGGAGGTGCAGCAGGAGGGCTCACAGCAGCTCTCTGGACAGTCGTCCACCTGCCAGGAGGAGTCAGTACAAGAGTCACTGGACCCGGGCAGGCAGGTGCGGTTGCCATAGCTCATGTTGCTGGAGCAGACGGACAGGGTGGAGGCGGCCATGGTGGGGCAGTGGGATGGAGGAGGGTGTGAGGGTGTGAATGGGTTTGAGTGTGTGAGGGAGTGTGAGTGTGTAAGGTGCCCAGGGCTGTTGGCTTTTATACCCTCCTGGGTGTTTGTTTTCCAAGCAGGAGGCACCCACGCCTCCTTTCCTTGTTGGTGTTTTGAGCTGAGTCCTGGGAGCCCTTGTTTCTCTGGTTCATTTCCAGGAAAGAGGCTGCTGCTTGTAAATGTCTGTCACTGTGAAGAGGGGGTGCCCCCGGCCCGTGTGTGTGTCCTCAGCAAACTCCCTGAAACATCTGGAGTGGTGGAGCCCTGGCAGCCCCACCCGCCCTGCCACGCTCCCTGCCAGCTGTTCTCCTGACGTTGCCAGGACGGTGTGAACCCCAGAGTGAGAGACAGGGCAGCGGGGCTGGCATTGGGCACTGCTGCTCATCGCTTCGGGGCACCCCACACCCAGGCGGCTGAGGAGGGGCACCAGCCACAGGGGAACGCAGCAAAGGGGAATGCAGACAGACAAGGGTCTCAGACAGCAAGAATGACAATAGCTTTGGCTATTTGAGCTCCTTTGCTTTCCAAATGATGTTAGATTCAGCTTATTGATAACAAAAAATAATCCTTCTGCAATTCATACTGGGATTGCCTTGAATCTACAGATCAACATGAAGGCAACTGTCATCACAATGTCTCCACCTGTGAAGATGGTCGAATTCTCCATTTATTCATGTTCTCCTTGATTTATTTCATCAGTATTCTTATAGTTTATATTATGTTAGATTTATGCTAGTTTTCTTTTTTCATTTTGTGTAAGTTATACTTTTATTTAACAAAAGAGTTGAGATCCAATTGTTTATTGATATTATATAGAGGTGGGAAAAGTAGGTAAAATTACCAGCCATCATTACCTAAAATATATGTCGTAGGTAAAGATACAGAATAATAACAATAATAATGAGACAAAGATAAAAATAAACAATACAATTATCAATAAACAAATAATAACCAAGAATAAGCTGTGTCATGTACTCATAACTATAAATTTACCTTTGCCCACCCCCATATAGTACTACAATTAATTTTTACTATTTTAAGCTTGCATTCTTCAACTTTGCCAAACTCTGATATTTCCAGGAGACCTTTTGTAGATTCTGGGGGTGTTCTATGTGGACAATCATGTCCTCTGTGAACAGAGACAAGTTCATTTCTGCATTTCCAATGTGCATGCCTTTTACTTCTGTCTCCTGTCTGGGTCAGACCTCAGAAGGAGGCTGAACAGGTGTGGTGGGGGAGGACATCTGTGTCTTGTTCCTGGTCTCAGGGAGAAGTGTGGTCTTTCCAATGGGATGTGGTGGTGGCTGTGACCTTCTCCCAGATGCCTGATATCAAGTTAAGGATTTTTGTTCATTCCTAGGTCACTGCAAACCTCAGAGAGAACTCTCCATAACCAATTCTCTGAGGCCAGTATTACTCTGACACCTGAGCCAGACAAAGACACTACAGGAAAAGAAAGCTACAGGTCAACATCCCTAATGAATATTGATGTATAAACCCTCCACAAATTACTAACAAATTAGATTCAGCAGCAGATTAAGAGATTTATACACCTTGGCCAAGAGAGATCTATTGGTGAAATGCAAGGATGGTTCCACATATAATAGTTAATCGGTGTAATAGACAACATTAATAGAATGAGGGGGGAAATACAGGACTGTCTCAAGTGATAAAAAAGAAACCCACGTTTGGCAAACTCAACACCCTTTCATGACAAAATTATATGATGAGGTGTTGAGTTGTTGAGTGCTGGATATTTTGTGTTCAAATGAATACTCTTATATTATTTAAAATATATATATTTTATTGATTTTTTACAGAGAGGAAGAGAGAGGGATAGAGAGTTAGAAACATCAATGAGAGAGAATCATGGATCAGCTGCCTCTTGTACACCCCCTACTGGGGATGTGCCCGCAACCAAGGTACATGCCCTTGACTGGAATCGAACCTGGGAACTTTCAGTCCGCAGGCCGACGCTCTATCCATTGAGCCAAACTGGTTTAGGCAATGAATACTCTTATTTTTTAATTTGAGATTCTTTCTTTTAAAATATATTTTTATTGATTTCAGAGAGGAATGATGGGAGAGGAAGAGAGAGATAGAAACATCAATGATGAGAGAGAATCATTGCCTGGCACCCACTGGGGGTGAAACGCCTGGGGCTCCTTCTAGCACAGACTGTGGGCCTGGGAATGGCGCCTGCCAGCCAGGCAGCGTCCTTGACGGGAATTGAACCTGGAATTCTTCAGTCCCCAGGCCAACACTCTATCCACTGAGCCAAACCAGCCAGGGCCAAATGAATACTCTTGACCTTTGTTCTAGGATGTGGAGAAGTTCCTGGGAAATGGCTCATTCTTCAAAGCATGCTCTCAGCTTTGTCGGGTAGGACTGAGCCATGGGGGCTATTTTACCCACAGCTGGGGCAATGCCCTCTGAGGGTCTCCCCGATATCCTGAGAACCAGGACCCTGTTCCAAATGGCAGGTGGGGATAGGCGCTCCTTTGGGCGTGTTTGATTCTGCGGGTGAGTGGGGCTGATTGTGAGGCGCACTTTGTGTTACCCTCTCTCAGTCTATGATCATCAAGTCCACCATCTGAACACCATGGCCCCACGATTTGGCTAATGGTTTGGTGAGGTCCTGACGAGAAGGACCACAGGGGAGGCCCAGCCCACAGTCTGTGCTGCAAGGAGCCCCAGGTGTTTCTGATGGGACAGTGGGTGGACCGGCCCCTGGGCCTGACACCTCTTAGACCAGGACTCTCTGCACGACACCAGCTTGAGGAAGCCCAGGCACAAGACCAGCGGGCACTGTCCTCCGGGCCAGGTCAAAATCCCTCCTCCTGCCACACCAGGAGGACTTAGGTCTTTGGAATCTCTTAGCTCCTCATTTCTAGAAATATCTGTGGCTGGAGGGGACCAATGTCTGGTGAAAACCACATGTCTGGACCCATCCCTGAAGAAATCAGATGAAGGAAGCCATCAGGTGAAGAGGTGAGTTTATTGGGGTACCCAATGAGGTGCTGACAAGCTGAGAGTAGAGGGCAAGGGACTCAACAGAGAAACTAGGAGGCAAGGACAGGTGTCCAGGGGCAGGTGGAGACATCGTGTAGGAGGGAAAAGCTGAGGGAGCCGTGAGGGCCAGGGGTCCGGAAAGCAGAGGTCAGGTTGTGGAGCCTAAGGGACCCAGTCCTGAGTGGCGGCAGCCACCTGACACTGCTCAGGACCAGACTGAGGAATGGCTGGAGGTCCACAGTCACAGGGAGGAAACTGAGCCCGGCTGGCCCTGGGGGACATGTTTGCTCAGCAGCAGGATGGCTGGGCCGAGGTGGAAACACAGCAGGCCGGGCGGGAGCACACGGGGCGGCAGAGCAGGGACATGCTGGAGGATGGGCGGCAGCAGCTGGGCTGGCAGGAGGAGGAGGCACCACAGCAGGAGGAGGTGGGCACACAGCAGGAGGAGGTGGGCATGCAGCAGGCAGGCCTGCACACGGGGCGGCAGATGAGGGACACGCAGGAGGAGGGTCTGCAGCAGCTGGAAGGGGCTGGGCAGGGGGTGGCCCCAGAACACACAGGCTTGCAGCAGATGGGTGTGCAGCAGACAGGTTTGCAACAGACAGGCCTACAACACACTGGCTTACAGCAGACGGGTGTGCAGCAGACGGGCACACAGCAGGCCTGCTGGCAGGGGGAGGAGGTGCAGCAAGAGGGCTGGCAGCTAGACTGCTGGCAGCCCGAGGGCGAGCAGGAGCTGGTGCAGGAGCTGGTGCAAGGGCTAGATCCACAGGTCACCTGGCAGCAGGGGCTGGACATGCAGCTCACTGGGGCACAGACAAGGGTCTGGCAGGGGGTTAGTGTACAACAGCTGGGAATGCAACAGGTAGACTGGCAGCTGCTTGGGACACAGCAGGCGGGGACACAGCAGGTGGGGGTACAGCAGGAGGGCTCACAGCAGCTCTCTGGACAGTCGTCCACCTGCCAGGAGGAGTCAGTACAAGAGTCACTGGACCCGGGCAGGCAGGTGCGGTTGCCATAGCTCAGGTCGCTGGAGCAGACGGACAGGGTGGAGGCGGCCATGGTGGGGCAGTGGGATGGAGGAGGGTGTGAGGGTGTGAATGGGTTTGAGTGTGTGAGGGAGTGTGAGTGTGTAAGGTGCCCAGGGCTGTTGGCTTTTATACCCTCCTGGGTGTTTGTTTTCCAAGCAGGAGGCACCCACGCCTCCTTTCCTTGTTGGTATTTTGAGCTGAGTCCTGGGAGCCCTTGTTTCTCTGGTTCATTTCCAGGAAAGAGGCTGCTGCTTGTAAATGTCTGTCACTGTGAAGAGGGGGCTGCCCCCGGCCCCGTGTGTGTGTCCTGAGCAAACTCCCTGGAAACATCTGGAGTGGTGGCGCCCTGGCAGCCCCACCCGCCCTGCCTCGCTCCCTGCCAGCTGTTCTCCTGACATTGCCAGGGACAGGGTGAATCCCAGAGTGAGAGACAGGGCAGCGGGGCTGGCATTAGGCACTGCTGCTCACCGCTGCGGGGCACCCCACACCCAGGCGGCTGAGGAGGGGCACCTGCCACAGGGGAACGCAGCAAAGGGGAAGGCAGATGGACAAGGGTCTCAATCAGCAAGAATGACAAGAGCTTTGGCTATTTGAGCTCCTTTGTTTTCCAAATAATGTTAGATTCAGTTTATTGACAACAAAAAATATCCTGCTGCAACTTTTACTGGGATTGCCCTGAATCTACAGATCAATGTGAAGGCACCTGACATCACAATGTCTCCATCTGTGAAGATGGTGGAATTCTCCATTTATTCATGTCTTCCTTGATTTATTTAATCAGCATTTTTATAGTTTTCATTATGTTAGATTTATGCTGGTTTTCTTTTTTTATTTTGTTCTAAGTCATATTTTTTAAATAAAAAGTTTGAAATCCAATTGTTTATTAATATTATGTAGAGGTGGGCAAAAGTAGGTAAAATTACCAGCCATCATTATCTAAAATATTTATCAGAGTTAAGGATACAAAATAATAACAATAATAAAGAGAAAAGTAATACAAATAAACAATATAATTATCATAAACAAATAATAACCAAGAATAAGCTGTGTCATATGACTCATAACTATAAATCTACCTTTGCCCACCCCTATATAGGACTACAATTAAGTTTTACTATTTTAAGTTTGCATTCTTCAACTTTGCCAAACTCTGATATTTCCAGGAGACCGTTTGTAGACTCTGGGGGTGTTCTATGTGGACAATCACATCCTCTGTGAACAGAGACAATTTCATTTCTGCGTTTCCAATGTGCATGCCTTTCACTTCTGTCTCTTGTCTGGGTCAGACCCTCAGTATGAGGCTGAACAGGTGTGGTGGGGGAGGACATCTGTGTCTTGTTCCTAGTCTCAGGGAGAAGTGAAGGCTTCCCAATGGGATATGGTGGTGGCTATGACATTTTTCCAGATGCCTGATATCAAGTTAAGGATTTTTTGTTCATTCCTAGGTCACTGCAAACCTCAGAGGGAACTCTCCATAACCAATTCTCTGAGGCCAGTATTACTCTGACACCAGAGCCAGACAAAGACACTACAGGAAAAGAAAGCTACAGGTCAACAGCCCTTGTGAACATTGACGTAAAAACCCTCAACAAATTACTAACAACCAAATTCAGCAGCAGACTAAGAGATTTATACACTTCGGCCAAGAGAGATCTATTGCTGAAATGCAAGGATGGCTCCACATATAATAATTAATCAGTGTAATAGACAACATTAATAGAATGATGGGAAAAATACCTGACTGTCTAAAGCTATAAAAAAGAAACCCGCGTTTGACAAACTCAACACTCTTTCATGAGAAAATCACTCAACAAACTAGTAATGGAGGGAAATGACATATGTGTGAGTATATAGTTATGTATATCCCACAGCAAACATAATCAATTTTGAAACACTGGGAGCTTTTCTTATAAGATAACTTACAAGACAGGGATGCCCACTTTTGCCACCTCTGTTCTTAATAGTACTGAAAACTCTAGGAGAGCAGATAGACAATCCTATATAATAAAGAGGCCATATGCAAATTGACCCTCACACCTTAATGTTGTCACAAAATGGGGACGGCGTGCACAGTGGAGGCTGGGTACCAGTAATGAACGATCAACAGGGACCTGAGGCTGCGGGTGCCAGGCCGGGCTGAAGGCCCTGAGTCTATACCTCCTGCCCCCTGCCCACCCAGCACAGCTTGACAGGGGAACTCGGGCCTTGGCCCCCACCTGGCGGGGCTTGACAAGGGACATCAGGCTGCGCCCCTGTCCTGCATGAGCCCAGGGACCTGAGGCTATTCCCCCAGCCCAGTGGGGCTGGAAGGGGACCTGAGACTTCACCCCCACCCAGCGGAGTTTGGTGGGAGTGGGGCTGGCTGGGTCTGGGTTTCACATGATTTTTAGGCGCACGGGGTGTGTGGGGATTTAACTCTGGGTCCTGCAGCGTGCCCCCGACTCTGACCGGAGGAAGATTTTCATATACTTTTACTAATTTTCTTTCATCTCTGACACTTCTATTACAGAGAAAGGGCAAATAGCAATATTGAAATATTTCCTCTAATTAATTCTCTTTTAATGTGCTTGAATTTTGTGCACCACGCCACTAGTGAATGAAATGCAAGGCATCTCATTTGGAAGCAGTGAGATCACCTCTGTTAACAGATGCTATAATAGTAAAGGTAGAAAACCCTAAATATTCCACAAAAGATTGTTAGAACCAACAAAAGAATTCAGCAAAATAGCAGGGTACAAAGTTAACACACAACACTCAGTTGCATTATTGTACACTAACAGTGAACAGACCAAAAAGAAAATTAGAAAAGCAATTTAATTTACAATAGTATCAAAAAGAATAAGATACTTAGGAACTAACTTAAACAAGGAGGTGAAAGACTTGTACAATGTAAAATTGTTGAAAGAAATTTTAAAAAAGAAGTAAAAAAGACATAAATAAATGGAATGACAGCCCATGTTCATTAATTAGAATATTTAATAGTTAGGATTTTAATACCACTCAGAGTAATCCACAGATTTAATGCAATCACTATCAAATTCTCAATGTTGTGATGTTTTCAGAAATATAAAAAATCCATCCTAAAATTCATATGGAATATCTTTTTGTTTGTTTATTAATCCTCATCTGAGGATATTTTTCCTTTGAGAGTAGAATGGAGGGGGAGAGAAACACAGAGAGAAACATCAATGTGAGAAAGACACGCTGATTGCTTGCATCCCACACATACCCCACCAGGGTCAAGGATTGAACCTGCAACTGAGGTATGTGCCCTTGACTGGAATTGAACCCACGGCCCTTCAGTCCTTGGGTGGACACTCCATCCACTGAGCCAAACCAGCTAGGGCCATATGGAATCCTAAGGGACCCAGAACGGCCAAAACAATACTTTAAAAGAACAAAGCTGTAGGGCTCATATTTCCTGATTTCTAAACTTACTACAAAGCTACAGTGGTACTGGAATAAAGACATGTAGACCAATGGAATAGGATACAAAGTCCTGAAATCACCCTCACTCAACAGGTCAAACCATTTTGACAAGGGCACCAAGTCCATTCAATGGAGCAAAGACCGTCTTTTCAACAAATGCTGCATGACATCAACATGATATCAACTTGCATGATCCCAACATGCAAGACCTAAAGCTATAAAACTCTTAGAAGAAAACAGGACAAAAGCTTCACAGCACTGCATTTAGCAGTGACTTACTGGATATAAAACCAAAGGCATGGGCAATGTAAGAAAAAGACACAAAGCGGACTTGGTGAACATTTTAAATGTTTATGCATCAAAAGACAGTATCAGCAGAAAAAAAGATAACCCTCCCAAAATGATAAAAACATTTGCAAAAGCATGCATCTGATAAGGGATAAATATATAGAATGTATAGAGAACTTCTAAAAAGGAATAGCAAACACAGAAACAAAATTTTTTAAAAATGTGAAAAAGACTTGAATAGACCTTTTTCCAAAGAAGACACACAAATGGCCAATAAGCCCATGGAAAGATGCTCAACATCACTAACCACTGGAGAAAAGCAAATCAAAACTGTGAGGTACCACCTCACATCCATTAGGATAACTACTGCATTTCAAAAAACAAATACACAGGAAATCATGAGTTGTTGAGTGCTGGATATTTGTGTTCCAATGAATACTCTCTTTTTTTCATGTGAGATTCTTTCTTTTAAAATATATTTTTATTGATTTCAGGGAGGAGCGAAGGGAGAGGATGAGAGAGAATCATTGATCGGTGCACCCCTACTGGGGATGGAGCCTGTAACCCAGGCATGGGCCCTTGACTGGAATTGAACCTGGGATCCTTAAGTCCTCAGGCCAACACTCTATCCACTGAACCAAACCAGCCAGGGCCAAATGAATACTCTTGACTTATGTTCTAGGACAGTTGTCCCCAAACTCATTAGTCAACAGAGCCAAATATCAACAGTATAATGATTGAAGCTTTTTTTTTGAGAGCCAAATTTTTAAAACTTCAGCTTCTTCTGACACCACTTCTTCAAAATAGACTCGCCCAGGCCATGGTATTTTGTGCAAGAGCCACACTCCAGGGGCCAAAGAGCCACATGTGGCTCGCGTGCCACAGTTTGCCAAATATGGTTCTAGGATATGGTGAAGTTCCTGGGAAATGGCTCATTCTTTTTTTTTAAATTTCTTTACTGATTAAGGTATTACATATATGTGCTTATTCCCCCATTACTCCCCACCTCCTACATATACCCCCCGCCACCCGTTGTCTGTATCCTTTAGGACTCGTTCTTTAAAGTTTGCTCTTAGCTTTGTCAGGTAGGACTGAGCCACTAGAGATAATTTTAACCACAGCTGAGGCAATGCCCTCTGAGGGTCTCCCCGATGTCCTGGGAACCAGGACCCTGTTCTGAATGGCAGGTGGGGATAGGTTCTCCTATGGGCGTGTTTGATTTCTGGGATCAGCCTATAATTGTATGGGTTTCCCCAATCCCAGACTCACAGTGGGTGCTGATCATTACTTCGCTGATACTTGAGGGAGAGCCTCTGAGGACCAAGAGCTCCTCAGGGCAGACCCCCCTCTCTGTCACTCTGGCCTCAAACACCAGCTGCCAGGGGCTCCCCAATGCCCAGGGCCGCCTCTGACTCAGGGGTGCATGGAGTGCTTGGGTTTCCCACAAGAGCCTGGAAATGCTCTCATGGGGGTGAGTGGGCCGATTGTGAGGCTCACTTTGTGTGTTCCCTCTCTCAGGGGCCCTGGTCTGGGATCCTCAAGTCCACCATCTGAACACCATGGCCCCATGATTTGGCTAATGGTTTGGTGAGGCCCTGGTGGGAAGGTCATTCAGTTCCTCAGACTCTATCAGGGCTGGAGCACCCCCTCCCACCATCACTCCCTCCTCAGGTCTCTGCTCACAGTGCAGCCCTGAGGGAGGACCACTGGGGAGGCCCCAGCCCACAGTCTGTGCTGCAAGGAGCCCAAGACGTTTTCAGAGGGGACAGTGGGTAGAATGGCCCCTGGGCCAGACACTCCTTAGACCAGGACTCTCTGCAGGAGACCAGCCTGAGGAAGCCCAGGCTGGAGGGGACCAATGTCTGGTGAAACCCATATGTCCACACCCCTCCCCATGAAATCAGATGAAGGAAGCCATCAGGTGATGAGGTGAGTTTATTGGGGTACCCAATGAGGTGCTGACAAGCTGAGAGTAGAGGGCAAGGGACTCAACAGAGAAACTAGGAGGCAAGGACAGGTGTCCAGGGGCAGGTGGAGGCATCGTGTAGGAGGCAAAAGCCGAGGGAGCACTGAGGTCCAGGGTTCTGGAAGGCAGAGGTCAGGTTGTGGAGCCTGAGGGATCCCATCCTGAATGGTGGCAGTCATCTAGCACAGGTCAGGACCAGACTGAGGAATGGCTGGAGGTCCACAGTCACAGGGTGAGATCTGAGCCCGGCTGGCCCTGGGGGACATGTTTGCTCAGCAGCAGGAGGCCTGGGCCGAGGTGGGGACACAGCAGGTCGGGCGGGAGCACATGGGGCGGCAGAGCAGGGACATGCTGGAGGATGGGCGGCAGCAGCTGGGCTGGCAGGAGGAGGAGGTGGGCACACAGCAGGAGGAGGTGGGCACGCAGCAGGCAGGCCTGCACACGGGGCGGCAGATGACGGACATGCAGGAGGAGGGTCTGCAGCAGCTGGAAGGGGTTGGGCAGGGGGTGGCCCCAGAACACACAGGCTTGCAGCAGATGGGTGTGCAGCAGACAGGCTTGCAACAGACAGGCCTACAACACACTGGCTTACAGCAGACGGGTGTGCAGCAGACGGGCACACAGCAGGCCTGCTGGCAGGGGGAGGAGGTGCAGCAGGAGGGCTGGCAGCTAGACTGCTGGCAGCATGAGGGCATGCAGGAGCTGGTGCAGGAGCTGGTGCAGGCTGACTGGCAGGGGCTGGACATGCAGCTCACGGGGGTGCAGACAAGGGTCAGGCAAGGGGACAGGTTACAATAGGTAGACTGGCTGCAGCTGAGGGTGCAGCATGAGGGCTGGCAGCAGCTGGGGGTGCAGCAGGTGGGGACACAGCAGGTGGGGGCACAGCAGGAGGGCTCACAGCAGCTCTCTGGACAGTCGTCCACCTGCCAGGAGGAGTCGGTACAAGAGTCACTGGACCCGGGCAGGCAGGCGCGGTTGCCATAGCTCAGGTTGCTGGAGCAGACGGACAGGGCAGATGTGGCCATGGTAAGGCAGCAGCTGGAGGTGAGCTGGGAGTTGTGTGAGGGTGTGAGTGCCTATGAGTGTGTGTAAGCTTTCCTGGGACTCCAGCTTTTATATCTGGTCTCTGGCCTTTGTTGTCCCCACAAAAGGCTCACATGGCCCCTTTCCTTGTTGGCTGAGTGCAGGCCCCGGAAGCCTCATTAGATGAGTCAGATGCCTGTGGGGACCTTGATGGCAGCCTGACCCCCTCAGGGAAGCTGGTGGCAGGGCCCTGCTATGGTCCAGTGGTTCCTCCTGCAGGTCTTGATGAGCCGGGGCAGAGTGTGGCCGTGATTCTCTCTGGCAGATGGTGGAGGTGGTCGCTGGTGGGGCTGCTTGTGGTTGTGTTGGGTCCCACAGATTGTTAGAGAGACCTGTTCCTCGTGCTCCTGGAGACGAACTTGGGGGTTGCCTGTCTCCTCGGTGGGGAGGCCACATGCCGGGCAGGCACAGAGGGTCTGGGTGGGGTGGGGTGGGGTGGACGTTGGGCTGGAGTGGTCCCAGGCCCGCCCGGCAGTCCTGGGAATTCGGAAGGGAGCTAGGACAGCATCTTTCTCAGTCCTGCTAGCACGTCTGTCTGGTGAGCACGGGGGGAGAGGGGCCCTGACCTTACCCTTACTGTTCCCTCTGGTAGCCTCCTGCCTAACCTTACTACAAATCACAACCAGGAGACTGAAAATGCACCAGTCTTATACAGATTTCACCAGATGTACATGCACACACACACACACACACACACACACACACACACACACGTGTGTGTGTGTGTTTCTATGCAGTATTTTAACATTTGAAGATCATATAACCACCCCCACCATCAGACACAGTGTTGTACCATCACCTCAAGGCTCCCACATCCACCCCTTTAGACCACACTCACCCGCACTCTCACCCCTCATCCCCGACAACCACCTATCACTTCTCCGTCTCTATTCTCAGCGACGCCGAGAACGTATATAAATGGAGTCACACACTGTGTCACTTTTCCAGGGGGACCTTTCCGTACAGCACCATTCCCTTGCAATCCATGCAAGCTGCCCATCGCAGATTTGGTCCTTTCCATTGAGGATGATGCTCTGTGGTTGCTTAACCAGTCACCTGTCGAAGGACAGCTGGGTTGTGGGGAGGTCTTGAACCACACTTCCAGTTTCTTCAATAGATACAGAGCTGCTCTGGTGATCTATGTCTTCTTGATTGGGTTTGGCAGTTTGTTTCCGTCAAGGAATTTGTCCATTTCATTTAGGTTGTCAAATTTATGGACATAAAGTTGTCCATAATGTTCCCTTATTATACTTTCGGTGTCCATAATGTTCCCTTATTATACTTTCGGATCCTATACTGTAGGATCTCTCATGATGTCACATGATATTGGGGACTAGTGTCTTCTCTCTTTGTTTTGCTGGTCAGTATGGATAAAGATTTATCAATGCTTTTTATCTTTTCAAGGAAGCAGCATTGGGTATCCCGCCTCTCCCCCACCCCCTTCTGGCCCCATTTCTTTTCCCCCCATTTCATTGATTTCCTCACTGATCTTTGGTATTGTCTTTCTGCTCTGAGCTTTGTTTGCATTCTAGTTTCTTAAAGTAGAAGGTAAGGTCATTATTTAAGAACCTTTTTGTTTTCTTTTTTTAAATTATTGTACATAATTTTATTTTTGTATGGTTAATCCTCACCTGAGGATATTTTCCCCCCCATTGATTTTTAGAGAGAGTGTAAGGATGAGGAGAGACACACAGAGAGAAACATCGATGTGAGAGAGAAACATCAATTTGTTGCATCCTGCAAGCACTTCTCCTGGTACAACTGAGGTATGTACCCTTGACCGGAATCGAACCTGTGACCCTCAGTTCACGAGTTGACACTCTAACCACAGAGCCAAACTGGCTGGGGCTGAACTTCCTTGTTTTCTGAAAAGGACATTCAGTACTCTAAACAACCCCCATCAGTATTGCTTTCAGTATCTCATACATTTCGACATATGTTTAATTTTTATATAGTTCAAATATTTTCTAATTTTCCCTTTCATTCTTCTTTGATCTTCATGCTCTTTATAAGTCTGTTTTATTTTTTAAATATTTTGGAGGCTTCATAGAATCTTTTTAATACTGAGGTTCTAATTTAATTACATTGTGATGAGAGACCATGCACTGTATAATTTAAATTCTCTTACATTTGTTGAGACATGTTTCATAGCCGACAATGTGGTCTATCTTAGTAAATGTGGTCTATATTGGTACCTGTTTTTCATGCACTTAAGAAGAATGGTTATTCCATTCTCAACAAAATATTAGCAAGTGAGATACAACACATTAAAAGAATTATATACCATGACCAAGTGGGATTCGTCCCAAGAATGCAAGAATGGCTTAAAACCCGTAAATCAATTACTGTAATACATCACATATAATCATCTCCATAGGTGCAAAAAAAAGCATTTCACACAATTCAACACCCTTTTCTGACAAAAAACATTTCAACAGAATGGGTATAAGAGGAAGGTATCTCAGCATAATGAAGGCCGTATATGACAAACCCACAGCTAATAGCATGCGCAGTGGTGAAAAGCTGAAAGCCTTTCCTCTAAGATCAGGAACAAGACAAGAATGCCCACCATCGCCCCTTCCATTCAACATTGTCCTGGAAGTTCTAGCCGCACCGATCGGGCAAGACAAAGAAATAAAAAACAGAATCAAACTGTGACTTCCTGGTTCATAGGCTGATAATCACTGAGCCACACTAGCTGGGCAAGACATTATGTTTTAAACTGAGTTACATGTAAACATAGGAGAAAATTTTTGCCAGAATCTTCTCAGAACAGATTAGAGTAATTTAAAGGCAACAAGAAGTTGGTGTGAATTTTTCATGTATCATATTCAAGAATATTGATATACTATTGGGTCATAGCTAAACTGGTCATGTTTCTTTCTCCCTCTCTTTCTTTTCTTTACTTTTTTTAAAAAAATGTATTTTTTTTATTGATTTCAGATAAGACAGGAAAGGGAGAGAGAGACAGAAACATCAATGATGAGAAAGAATCATTGGTTGGCTGCCTTTTGCACAACCCCACTGGGGATCAAGCTCGCAATCCTGCAACCCGGGCATGTGCCCTGACCGGGAATCGAACCATTACCTCTTGGTTCATAGATTGGCACTAAACCCTGGAGCCACACTGGCCGGGCCCTCTCTTTCTTTATAAGAGTAATGGTTCACTTGTCAGTTTGGGTTCTCTACATAGCAGATGCCAACAGGATTGCTTTGCCAGGGATTCATTGCAGATATGTCCATGAGCAAGTGAGGAGGAGCTGAGCAGGTGGGAGGAGCCAAGCAGGTGAAGGGAGCCTGAGAGGGCCAAGACTCAGCTGCCTCCTGTGAGTGGATGCGGAGGAAAGAAGGTCTGGTGAGCAGCACCTCAGACCACGGCGTAGCTCTGAGGCCTCCAACAGGTGGGGTTCCTGGAGCAAAGGGGCTGTGAGAGGAGACCTGTGCCCTGCAGGTCCCTGCTGTGCTTGGTCAATGGCTGAGAGAAGCCTGGGGGGAGCCGAGGTGACTGTATCTAGAACATATAAATTCCTATAACTCACGAATAAAAAAGGAAAATAACTAAAAATGACTCAATTAAAAACTGGGCAAAGGGCCCTGGCCAGGGGGCTCAGCTGGTTGGAGCATCATCCCTTTCACCAGTTGGAACACATACCCAGGTTGCAGGTTCAATCCCCAGTCACAGTGATGGAAGAGCAAGGACTTGGACTTGTAAACAGAAAGGGTTTGTCACAGGCCTAGGAAGGGCGTTGTCTTGGATCCCACAGTACAGGAGGCAACCGATCGACGTTACTCGTTCATGTTGATGCCTCTCCTTTCTCTCTCTTTCAAAATCAATAAAAACATATCATTGGGTGAGGATTAAAAAAAAACTGGGTGAAGGATTTGAAAAGACATTTCTCCCAAAAAAGATACACAGATACACACATGAAAAACACGCAACATCATTACTCATCAGGGAAATGCAAATCAAAGCCTCAGAGCAATACCATTTCAGGCTCATGAGGACGGCTGGAATACAAAGGTCAGGTAATAACAAGTGTTGACGAGGATGTGGAGACACAGCAACCCCCACTCACTGCTGTTCCTCAGAGTTAATCATAGAGTCACCATGAGTCAGCAATCCCACTCCTAGGCATGCACGCCCCCCAAATAAAAATATTTGTCCGCACAAAACCACGTGTGTGAATGTTCATAGCAGCATTACCCACCACAGCCAACGGGTAGAAAGAATGCAACGTCGACCAATGAACGGACAAACACGTTGTAGTGTATCTGTACCGATGAATATGATTTGGTCGTAAAAAGTAATGATGGACTGGCCTGGGCTGCAATATGGGTGAGCCTGGAGCACATACTCCATTTATACAAAATGTCTAGACTAGGCAAACCCATGGGATGGGAACAGAAAGTAAATTAGCTGTCGGGGGGCAGGTGAGAGCTAAGTGTGCAGAGCTTGTTTTGGGGGTGATGAACATGCTCCAGATTCACTGTGGTGAGGGTTGGTCCTGTCAGTTCAATGTGCCAAACATCACGGAACTGTGACTGTAAAGGGGTGACAGGTGTGGTATGTGTATTGTGTCTCAATAAGGCTGTTAAAAAGGGACGGGGCACGACGGGAAATGAAAAGATAAAGCAGAGCCAGCCCTTGGGGAACCCACACGTTGGAGTCCTCCGCAGAATTCTTGCTTCCAAATATTCACATTGAGGGAAGTAGCTGACAAGACAGAGATTTTATCTGGGGACTGGAATTCATATATATATATATATATATATATATATATATATATATATATATATATATAAAACATCGCGAGATTACAGGACTGAAAACACAATGGCTGCGGTAGAAAACTCAGCAGTTGGGTTTGAAGCAGAGTTGATGGAGCTAAAGGAGAGAGGTTAGTGAGCAGACGTCCGAGGAAAGATCAGACAGAATCATAGTCCACAGGCAAAACCCACAAGGAGGATCGCAGTGATGGGAGAGCAAGGACTCAGACTTGTAAACAGAAAGGGTTTGTCACACGCCTAGGAGGTGCGTTGCCTTGGAACCCCTGGGGACCAGTGGCAGGAGATGCCGCATCCTTCCCCGGGGCTCCCGGCCAGCAGGGAAGAGACAGTCCCAGCTGGGTCTGGGTGGCTGGACTGCACAGGTAATCAGGCCCCAAAATGGTTCGCTTCGTTAGTTTACAGTTTACTTTTCCTGTTAAATGATGTTAAACTCAAAACTCTAAGTGGTATTTCTAGCCTAGCCTTTGACAGGTTAGCCCACCAGGAAAATTATATCGGCAAGAACTGCTGGCACAAGCCCTGAGCAAAAGGCCACACGGGCTCTCCCTGCACACTCCAAGTGATGGGGACCTCATGACCCATCAAGGCCGGCATGCCTGACCCCAAAGGCCTAGGACAGTGGTCAGCAAACTGTGGCTCGCAAGCCACATGCAGCGTGTGAGCCTTGGTTTGCCGCTCTGTTAACTAATGAGTTTGCTGACCACTGGCCTGGAAGACCTTGATCGGTGCCTCTCTGCGCCTGAGTCAGCATGCCCTTTGCACGCGGCACTGAGGACATCAACGGTCCTAACACGCAGATGAGGAGTGTCACTGACCTTAGGGGGGAGACTGGGAGCTTTCAAGGTGACAACGATGGAAAATTCTTCGGGGAAGAGATCACATCTGACGAAAATCCTCGAGGCAGGGAAGCTCATGGCGTGGGGGCTGGAGAGCTGGAGGCCCAGCGCTCCTTGGACCCGTGCCACGCTGATGCCGCTCTCAGCGCCATGCGGAGGGACCGCCTCGGCCAGGATGTCCAGGGGCCGCAGATCTGTGCCAAGGAGAGGACAGGCGGGTTATGCCAGGGCGTTCACAGGGCACCCGTGTGGCTGGCCGGGTCTCAGCGTGTACAGAATCCTCGCCAGAACCCCAAGGGCTGGTATCATAATTATCCCCGTTAACTACCCACCTGGGCCTGCCGGTGACCTCTCCTACCTTCCCCATGACCTGGCTGTGCTGGCTGTGTGCATGGTCCCACAGGGGACAGGCTCACACCCATAAGGCATCGGGGCTGAGAGGTCAAGCCTGGCATCCCCGATGCCCTCGGCAGTGCCACATTGCCAACCAGACGTGGGGACCCAACAGTGGTCCCTGCAGCTGAGACTGACAGGGTGAGGAGCCACCGCCATGCCAGGCTCCTCCGTCCCGGGCAGTTCACAGGCTCTGGCTGGTTCTGTCCCCATGCACACACCTAGCGTGGGGGCTTTGTTCCTGCCTGCACCTTTCTTGAAGCCACAAGGGCTGTTGCCCAAGTGGGCCATGGAGAGTCTCAGGTTCATATCCAGCCATTTGTACAGAGTCAGGCAGCAGCGCCCATGAGAAGGTAGCAATTGATGTTGGAAAGAGGGGCTTTGAGGCCCGAGGGTCTGTACTATAAGCCAGACCGGGGGATTGGAAATCTTATCTTTCCACTCTCTTTAAAATCAATGGAAAAAAATAGCCTCCTGTGAAGATTAACCACACAAAAAAAATCCCTCACAAAAAAGCATTTCATGAAGCCCAACATCATTCTTGCTACTCTCTCAGCAATAAAAGGGAACTTCTAGCCTGAGAAAGCTAAAATAGAAAACACTGCAGCTAACGATATCCACACAGGAAAGACTAAATGTGTTCCCACGTTCAGGCATGTGTGAGTCCACGTACACGTGCCTCCTTGCTCTATCCACGGGGAGCGCCTGGGAGAAGGGACCCGCTCGCAGCACTGAGCACTCCTGGTTCCAGACCTTGGTCTCTACCTGCCATCACCCACTGAAAGGGACCAGCGCGCCTTGGAGAAGTGGCTGATTCCAGGGCGGGGACAGGGGAAAGTCAAGGGGAGCTGGCACCAGAACGTGGGAAGTCAGGGAGGGTGGCATGCCAAAGGGGTCCAGGAGCCAAATAAAGACGCCCCCGGTGATCAAAGTTGGAATAGAAAATGATAATATTGCCATCCAAGGCAATAAAATAAGTAGTTTTTAGTCCATATTGAAATAAATAACAGAACAAATAAGCAAATAAGATGGGATCACTCTTCCTTGGAGGAGAATTTTAGCTAGGAAATGGCGATGGATTGAGGAGAGGAAAAATCACCATGAGAACGCTGCAGGGGCTGGCTGCACGCAGTCCCCGACGAACAAGGAAGCCATTGAGCAGACTTTTCAATGAAATGTCTATTTGCAAAGTCTTAAAAAAAAATCTCCCCCAATATGTACTAATTACAAAGGGGAAAAGGGTCACCTTCCCGGAAATAAGACACGTGGACAGCCTGCCCCTGCTTCACTGGACACATGACTTCGGTGAGATTCTGCCCCAAATATAGCAGCCCCAGACGAATTGTGAGAACACATCAGACAAACCCAGCTTGCGGGACGTTCTGCAATCCACCCAACCCGTGCTCCCCCGAAGCGTCAAGGTCATAAAGCACAAGGCAGCAGAGCAATTGTCCCAGGCAGGAGAAGAAGGAGACTTGACAGGTGCCACATGGGGTGAGGGATTGAGGGAGGGCGTTTGTGGGCAACTGGTGACGCGAATACAGTCGGTCCTTTGGTGAACACCAATGTGGTTTCTAAAATTTAGTAATTGACCTATGGCTATGTACGATGGTGACACCAGAGGAAGCTGGGTGCGGGGTATAGGTAAAGTCTCGGTACTCTTTTTAAGATTATTTGATAAAATAAACTTCAAGAAAATCATCCTGGGAGCCCAAGCCGTCCGTGGACAGGCAGAAGTCAGGTGCGTGCTGCCAAACCCTGTCCTTCACCTGCCGCAGAGCCAGAGCCCCGAGAAAGGAGGCCCGCTCAGCCTCTCCTTCCACCCCTGACCCTGGCATGGTGCCTGCTTCGGAGCAGGTGCTTGTGATGGGCCGAATTGCATCCCCAAATGTAGCCGTGCCCTCTCCCCTGTGAATGTGACCTTATTTGGCAAGAGGGTCTTTGCAGATACAGTAAGGTCCAAATGAGGTCCTAATCTGATACGACTGATGGGTGTCCTTATGAAAAGGGGAAATGTGGACAGAGGGTCCCACAAGGACAAGGCCTTGTGAACATGGAGGCGGAGATCTGGGTAATCTCCAAGCCAAGGAACCCAAAGATGGTCAGCAACCAGGAGAAGCTGGGGAGCACCTGGGGTGAGGGGTGGGGGGCAGGCGCTCCCTCACAGCCTCAGAACCAACCCTACCGGCACCTGGACCTGGGACTTCTGGCCCCCAGAGGGTGACAAATACATTTCTGCTGTGCCAGGCCCACTGTCCCTCGTGCTTTGTTATGGGGCCCCAGGACACTGATGCAGGATCGCACGCACATGATGACTCACACTGTCTTTGTTTAGAAACCAGATGCACCTCCAACCACAAGGCACACGACCTGGTTCCTGGTGCCTGAGGGCAGCAACCTGGGGCTCCCCCGACCAGGGACCAGGGTCTAGCCGCCCACGCACCTGGGCTCCGACTTGGCCCCCGGGGATCCCGCTAACACATCAAGACACGATTTCCTTCCAGGACTGTAAACAGGTAAACACACCCCGCGCCAATGCAAAGAGTTCGGGGAGCTGAGCAACGACGCCTGGGACGAAAACATCGGCTGCTCAGTCGCCAGCACCCACTCTCACTGTCAACAAGGAAGGGACGCGAGAGCCTGCTGCTGGGACAACAGACACAGCCAGGGAGGGGCATAAAAGCTGACGGCCCTCAGCGTCTCACACATTCACTCACCCACTCACTCACTCGAACGCTCACACCCTCCTCCAGCCCCACTGCCCCACCATGGCCGCCTCCAACCTGTCCGTCTGCTCCAGCAACATGAGCTATGGCAACCGCGCCTGCCTGCCTGGTTTCAGTGACTCTTGTACCGACTCCTCCTGGCAGGAGGACGACTGTCCAGAGAGCTGCTGTGAGCCCTCCTGTTGCGCCCCCACCTGCTGTGTCCCCAGCTGCCAGCCCACCTGCTGTGCCCCCACCTGCTGTGTCCCCACCTGCTGTGTTCCTACCTGCTGTGTCCCCAGCAGCTGCCAGCCCTCTTGCTGTACCCCCAGCTGCTGCACCCTCAGCTGTTGTGCCCCAGCCCCCTGCTTGACCCTTGTCTGTACCCCCGTGAGCTGCATGTCCAGCCCCAGCTGCCAGGTGACCTGTGGGTCCAGCCCCTGCCAACCAGCCTGCACCAGCTCCTGCACCAGCTCCTGCATGCCCTCCTGCTGCCAGCAGTCTAGCTGCCAGCCCTCCTGCTGCACCTCCTCCCCCTGCCAGCAGGCCTGCTGTGTGCCCATGTGCTGCAAACCGGTGTGCCGCAGGCCTATCTGTTCTGGGACCACTCTCTGCCCAGCCCCTTCGAGCTGCTACAGACCCTCCTCCAGCACCTCGACCCGCTACAGGTCCTCCTCCTGCGTGTCCCTCATCTGCCGCCCCGTGTGCAGGCCTGCCTGCTGCGTGCCTGTCTCCTCCTCCTGCTGTGGTGCCTCCTCCTCCTGCCAGCCCAGCTGCTACCGCCCCAGCTGCTACCACCCCAGCTGCTACCGGCCCAGCTGCTACCGGCCATCCTCCTGCGTGTCCTTGATCTGCCGCCCCGTGTGCTCCCGCCCGGCCTGCTGAGTCCCTGCCTTGGCCAGAAGCCCTGCTGCTGCCTGGACACATCCCCCAGGGCCAGCCCTGCTCAGGCCCCACCGCATGACTGTGGCTCTCCCAGCCGCCCCTCCATCCAGTCCCAACCCATGTCAGGAGGCTGCCCCAACGGGAAGCTGATGCCACATCCTGACATGCCCCGGCCTGCTGACTGCTGGTCCAGCCTGCTGCTGAGCGGGACAAGTGGAAGAACTAAAGGACCAGATGCAATGGCTCTTGAGGGACTCCTAGGAAGTCCTCCAGGCAGTGCCCCCTCCATGTCTCCCACCATCCCGAGGACCAGCTCAGCCTCCATCCGTCTCTGACCCTGAGCCTTGTCTGGATGCACTTCAGTAAACTGGCCAATAAACACGCCCCGAACTGAGCATGCACTGATGTCCACGTGTCCTCATTGTCATTTCTCAGCATCACTGCACGTCTACTTTTCCCTTGGTACATGGCACTCTGCCATCCAGCAGGACCCTGTGGGTTTCCTGTGGCTCCCAGGTTTCCCAGCTGGGAGGTAGAGGGTGGGCAGGCCTCACAGCCCTTTGGCCATTTGGGGCCATCTTGAGTTCATCCTTCACCCTGCTGTCCTATTGTTCACTGAATACTAGTAGTCCTTTTTCTTGATCTTACTTTGTGATGTCTCTACAGATGTGTTTACCATGGGGTCTGTACGAGCCACGGAGCCTTGGGTGGACTGGGGGTTGGTGACATCTCTCATGGAGTCCAGAACCCCCAAAAAGTTAGGCTGTGGTTTCTGATATCTCTCCAGGACCCACTGTTAGGATCTCCAGAATCCATCCCTCCTTGGAGAATGTTGGCTGCATGGCCCAGTCCTTGGGGAAGTAGGTATGTCTCAGGTTGAGCTTGAAGTTAGCTGGAGTATTTCCCAGCGAGGAAGCAGACAGGCTCAGCTCCAGAGCCAGGAAAGAACTTGAGGAGTCAAAGAGGGAAGCAAGGGATTGGATTAGAAGAGACACGGAGTCCTCCCGCCCGAAGTAATTACAAAATGAGATGAAAGATATAAAAAGCCAGGTTTCAGACACTAAACAGCTGACAGTACAGGACTCAGGTCCCCAAGAGAAGGGAAACAAAGGGAGGGAGCCCTGTCGTTTAATTTTCTAATTGGACAATTTTCTAGATATCCCTCTGTTAATGATTTCTGATTCTATTGTGGTCAAACAACATTCTCTGTATGATTTCAGTCCTATCCTTTAATAAAGAGGGAATATGCTAATTGACTCTCATGCCATCACAAAGATGGCGATGCACACAGCCAATAAGGAGGGAATATGCTAACTGACTGCCCCACCCTCAAAGATGGTGGTGCCCACAGCCACAATATGGCGGCGTCCAGTCCCCTCACTCCTGCCAGGGTGGCAGGTGCACTCTGTGCACCTGCCTCCAGAGTCCCCCAACCCCCTTAGCCCCCCAGCCACCCAGGGCCAGCCCCAGGTGCAGGCAAGCCTCAGATGGTGGCTACTCAGCCGCCCAGGGCCACTGGAGGCTCAAGTAACCAGGGCCAACTGAGGCTTGCGCTGCCAGCAATGGCAGCAGCAGAGGTTTGATGGGGCATCACTTCCCCTGATTGCCCAGTCACCTCCTGCCTCTAAGGGCTCCCAGACTGTGAAGGGGGCAGGCCAGGCTGAGGAGCCCCCGCTCTAGTGCATGAATTTTCATGCACCGGGCCTCTGGTTAAATATATTGAGGCAACCCTTATGCATTGCTGGTGGGAACAGACTGGTGCAGCCACTGTAGAGAACAGTATGGAATTTCCTCAAAAAACTAAAATTGAAACTCACATTTGATCCAGTGATCCCATAGGAATATATCCTAAGAGACTAAAAACACCAATCAGAAAGGATATATGCATCCCTGTGTTCATAGTAGCAAATTTACACTAAGATTTGGAATCAGCCTTAAGTGCCCATCAGCAGATGAGTAGGTTAAAAAACTGTGGTACATCTATACAATGGAAAACTACGCTTCTGTAAAAAGGAAGGAATGGGCAGAGGTTTGGAGCAGGCACTACCCTGAGGAAGACATACAAATGGCAAACAAGCACATGAGATCATGGCCATCATTAGTCACCGGGGAAATAAAAATACCACTACCCACACTGCACCCACCATGCGGCCAGCAATGCCGCCCTGAGGCATTTACCCAAGAGAAATGAAAACACACTGAGCGCTAGTGTTCACAGCGGCTTCATTCAGAATGACCATAACCTGGAGACAACCCAAATATATTTCAACAGGTGAATGGGTAAACTGGCATATCCATTCAATGAAGCTCAACTCAGCCATTAAAAAGGAATTAACTGTGGTTATATACGACAACAGAGACAAGAAAGCGGAGGCAGACACTGAGTGCTCACACTGCACGATTCCTTCCCTGTGGCCTGTCTTTGGTGAGACAGTGGCTCCAGGCTGGCCGGGCTCTGGGCAGAGAGTGGTGGATTGGGAAGGAATGCAAGGAACCTTTGGGCTGAAGCAAATGTTCCACATCTCTTTTTTTTTGTTTTTGTTAATCCTCAGCTGAGGATATTTCCCCATGGATTTTTAGAGAGAGTGGAAGGAAGAGAGAGAGACACACACAGAGAGAAACATCAATGTGAGAGAGACACAGTTGGTTGCCTTCACACATGTGGGCATAGAGCCTGCAACTGAGGTACATGCCTTTGACTAGAGTCGAACTTGGGACCCTTCAGTCCCCAGGCCAACGCTCTTTCTACTGAACCTAACTGGCCAGGACTCTATATCTTGACATACGTGGAGGCAACAGGATAGCAACCTTAAAAACAAAACAAAACAAAAAAAAAAAACCCGCATCAAGCTGTACAATTAAATTGAATGCATTTGATTACATGTAAATTGTATCTCAACACAGCCGATTTTAAGCAGAAGTGGGTGAAAAACTGGTCAGCAGGAGAAGAGAGAAGTTTGGGCGTGCAATGTGCAGCAGGCAGGGCATGGTGTGGGATGGGAGGTGGCGGGGGTCAGGGGAGGAGGCGGAGACCTCAGGGACATCAGGGGCTCCCTTCGTGGGGTCTGGCCATGTCACTGGCTGCAGGAAGAGTGAGGCTCACAGGCAGAGAGGCAGCACTCTGTCCACGTGCTAGGCCAAAGCGGGGCTGAACACTGTCAGATCCTTTCCGGGTTGGGGACAGTGGTCCACTTCCTGCAGCAGTTCTGGCCACTTCCCCCAGCGGGTGAACTTGCTGGGGTATTTGCACACTGTCAGCATGTGCCCTTGGGTGGTGTCAATGCCATCCTGATGTCAGAGTAGGCTGTTGCCCATGGCCCTTCGGTACGTTGAGGCCTGACAGGAGCACTCAGGTCCCAGGGGAGCCCTGCATCGTGGCTCCGTGTCCCTCGTACTCCCGGAACAAGGCAGAAGCTGCCAGAGGAGACCCTCGGCGCACACACAGACAGGGGGCGCTGTAAGTCCTGCCACCCGCTCCTTCCTATTTTGTTTCCACATCCGGTTGTTTGCTCCTGTGACCTCCCTCCCTCCCTCCCTCAGTCTGTGCTAACAAAGCGGACCTGCAGGTAGGTGACCCGGTGGCCCAGCCCACAGAGGTGTGCCACCCGGAGCCCCAGGCCAGCTCCCTGATAAGCAACTCTGAAGGATGAGCTTGCCCAGGTGGACAGCGGGTGGCAATGGTCCAAAGGATTTGAGAACCCCTAGATGTGTCTGCAGGTGACCAGCTCGGGTAAGCCTGGGGCAGGGGCCCCCAGACACTGACATTCCTCGGTGAGGGCAAGAGTCCCACCCGGTCACCTCGCCCAGAGCTGTTAGGACACTGCCCTTTGGGATCTCTCACTCGTTTCTAGAAATACGTGAGGCGGGAGGAGACCAATGTCTGGTGAGAACCCTGTGTTCTCCCCCCTCCCCCCATGAAATCAGATGAAGGAAGTGATCAGGTGATGAGTTTGAGTTTATTGGGTTGACCAAGGAGGTGCTGACAGGCTGAGAGTACAGATCAAGTGAATTGACAGAGAAACTAGGAGGCAAGGACAGGTGTCCAGGGGCAGGTGGAGACAGCACCTGGGAGACAAGAGCCCAGGAAGCAGTGAGGTTCAGGGCTCCTGGGAGCAGACGTCAGCTCAGAACAGTGGAGTCTGGGGGACTCCATCCTGAGTAGGGACAGCCATCTAACACAGGTCAGGACCAGAATGGCTGGGAGGTCCACAGACACTGGGTAAGACCTGAGCACAGCTGGCCCTGGGGGACATGTTTGCTCAGCAGCAGGATGGCTGGGCCGAGGTGGGGACACAGCAGGCTGGGCGGGAGCACACGGGGCGGCAGAGCAGGGACATGCTGGAGGATGGGCGGCAGCAGCTGGGCTGGCAGGAGGAGGTGGAGCCACAGCAGGAGGAGGAGGCACCACAGCAGGAGGAGGTGGGGCCACAGCAGGAGGAGGTGGGCACACAGCAGGCAGGCCTGCACACGGGGCGGCAGATGAGGGACACGCAGGAGGAGGGTCTGCAGCAGGATGAGGTGCAGGAAGTGGGCTGGCAGCAGGAGGAGGTTGAGCAGGGGCCAGCCTCAGAGCACATGGGCACGCAGCACATGGGCTTGCAGCAGACAGGTGTGCAGCAAACGGGTTTGCAGCAGACAGACACGCAGTAGGTGGGTTGGCAGCAGCTGGAGGTGCAGCAGGTGGGCTGGCAGCAGCTGAGGACACAGCAAGTGGGCTGGCAGCAGCTGGGGACACAGCAGGTGGGCTGGCAGCAGCTGGGGACACAGCAGGTGGGCTGGCAGCAGCTGGAGGTGCAGCAGGAGGGCTCACAGCAGCTCTCTGGACAGTCGTCCACCTGCCAGGAGGAGTCGGTGCAGGAGTCACTGGAGCCGGGCAGGCAGACGCGGTTGTCGTAGCTCAGGTTGCTGGAGCAGACGGACAGGGCGGATGTGGCCATGGTGGGCGGTGGGGCTGGAGTGAACTGGGAGGAGGTGTGAATGTGAGTGTGAGTGTGAGTGTGAGTGTGAACGGTGCCCAGGGCTGTTGGCTTTTATACCCTCCTGGCTCTGTGTCCCATTTCCGCTTCCCAGAGGCATAGCATGTTTGTTTGCCTGGGATGTTGTCCAGCTTGTAAATCTCTTAGACTGTTTAGCTCAGGAGCCCGCCCCGTCGTGTCCCCAGGGGAATAGGAGTGGGTGGCAGGTCCCAGTCTGGGTCCTCAGACAGGGGAGGGCGGGGTCTTGGCTCAGGCCATCTTGGATGTGCTGGGGCATCGTCCGGTCAGCTGCCAGGGCAGCCTCAGTGCCGGGCTCACTCTGTTGGCAGCCACACTAGGAAGAGTTTCCCTGTGGTTCAAACACCCCATCCCGTGGGGACGCAGGACTGTTGGCAACTTGTGTGGGAGGCACGGAGAGGCCGGGGCGTTGGGTGACTTCCAGGGCCACATGGGTGCGGCCGGACCCGGACCTCTTGGCCGGAGCTCAGGGGGATTTCTTATCACCAAAGCGCCTCTCTCCAACACGTGTCCACGTTCTACCTGTCCGTGAGCTTGGGAGGCCACAGGACTGTGTTCTAGGGAAAATCGTGTTGCTCCCTTCCCCACAGGAAAATGACAGCTTCCTGGGTGCCTGGTTCCTATGCGTGACCCACAGGGAGCACCGAGGCTGAACCAGGGAAGGGTCACAGCCCTGGTCTCCCTCTCAGGTGGCCTGTCCTGTGGGGGAAGCCCGGCTTCTCCTCCAAGACAGTCCCCCACAGCCTTTACCCAGCCCTCTGTCAGTCGGATATCCCGCCTGCCTACTCCAGACAACCCACAGTGTCGTTAGAAGCACAGGCCACAGAACACAAAAAATATGCAAAATGAGGCCAAAAAAAGTGTCTCCCTCACTCTGTCTGCCAGCACCCACATCCTCGCTCAGGAAGCAGTGACTTCCACTCCTTTATCTTCCCTGTCCCTTGTCTCTCCATCTGTGTGTCTGTGTGTGCTATACACACACACACACACACACACACACACACACACACACACTTTTACACATAGTCCATTCTGATTATTCGTAGTAGTTATGGTCTGTGAAGTTACTGTAAACACTGAATTAGCAGATGCTGAACCATGGCGCTGGGGGAAGTGCAGGGTTGGGACCCTGTGAGCCTCTGGGCACAGTGTTTTCATCAGCCCATCAATACGTAGCCTTGCTTGATGTGTGCTTCTGGTTAAAGACGTCTTATTTAATTAATGTATATTTAATATACATATTACGCAAAATTGGATTATAATAGCCATCTGCACTCTCACTCTTGTGTGAATGTGTATTTTCTCCATGAAGCACAGAGGAGCCTTATTGCACTTAGGACACCAGACAGAACTTCAGCTCCATGCTGTGGGCCATTTCAACCAGCAAAGTCACAAGCATAAAGCCCCCACATGTGGAAAATCACCGCCCCAAAGAGACCCTGGAACAGGGGTAGGCAAACTTTTTGACTCGAGGGCCACAATGGGTTCTTAAACTGAACCAGAGGGCCGGAACAAAAGCAACCTGACCATGTTGGCACTCTCATCTTGGGCTGCTGGTGAAGGAGCGGAGGGGAGAGCAAGAGAACCCTCCGCTCTTTCAGCTCCACGGGCCAGATCTGGCCCGCGGGCCATAGTTTGCCCACAGCTGGCCTGGAAGGACCCGTTTACAGACTGAGAGCTGACACAAGAGGCCGTGCTGCCTGTGCAGCCTCAGCTGGGAACTCAAATTTTGGGGTCACCCTGCACAAGCCCACAAATGACCACACAGGTGCCACAAGTGTTGATTTGGGGGTTACAAATGAATCGTAGGGAATAGGTGAATCCCTGACTAATGAATTGACTGCATACCTCTATCATCTATCTATCTGGGTATAGATAAATTCTGTATAAATTCTTAAAATACAAATTGTTTCATAGTTTACCCACTATGTGTTTTTTTTTAAAAAAAACAAAACAAAACAAAAAACACCTTACTAATGTGGAGCTCCTTCCCTGTGAATACATGAAGACTTCTCTTCCTTGTTGATAGCTGCCTAGAATTCCTCCATTGGTCTGGAAGATTCTTTCCTTTGCTGGTAATGGATTATACAAGCTTACTGGCCTAAAACAATGCACGTGTCATCTCAGTTTCTGGGGTCATGCTGTACTGGGTTTCTTGTGGATTTGCATCATGGGGGTCTCATCTGGAGGCTCAACTGGGGAAGGAGTTGCTTCCCAGCTTAAGTTCTCATCAGAATTCAGTTCTTTGCAGGTGGTCTGGCCGAAGGCCTCTGTTTCCTGGTGGCTATAACTGGGATTTCTCTCATTTATTGCCACAAGGTCCTGTCCTTGGGCAGTTCACAGGGGACAGCTGGCTCCGACAGCCAGCACAGGACAGAGTCTCCTCCCAAGACCAGCATTACGATCTTACACAATGTTACCACACATTTCCCATCACCTTTATGCCTGAAGCATGTCACAGATCCTGACCACACTCTGAGGGTAGGGGCCACAAAATGTGTGATACCACTGTTTTATCCCAAACTTAAAATAGCCATTTCCACTCAGATTATGTTTGTCTCCTTTTCCTTCAGTTATTGAGATGGGTGTATTAATGTGCCCAATTATGACTTTATCATTATCTATATCTACTTTTGTCCTGTCAATTTTTTATTTCTATGTTTTAAGCTATGTTACTAGGTACATAAACATTTGGAATTGTTATAGCTTTCTGGTGTGTTGACCCTTTTAGCTCTATAAAATGTCTTTATCTCAAATAATGCTTCTTGCCTTAAAATCTATTTTTCCTGATATTAATAAACCACACCAGCTTTCCAAAGTTGGTGTTTGCATGATGTATTCTTATCCATGATTTTACTTTTAAAATTTTATAAACAACACACATACCTATTTATATCTACCCCTGATTACATGGGTATAGATCAGGGGTGGGCAAACTTTTTGACTCGAGGGCCACAATGGGTTCTTAAACTGGACCAGAAGGCCAGAACAAAAGCAACCTGACCATGCCCCAAAATGTTCTTTTTAATTATTTTCTGACTATTTTGAGTTAACTGAGTATTTTTATAATTCCTCTCCCTTTTTCTAATCCTCACCAAGGGTAAGCTTTTATTGATTTTAGAGAGAGAGGAAATGAGAGAGAAAGAAACATCAATGTAAGAGAGAAACACTGATTCATTGCCTCCAGCATATGTCCTGCAACTCAGCAATGCAGTTAAGTGCCCTGACCAGGAATCTAACCAGCAACCTTCTGGTATACAGGCCCGCACTTCAACCAGCTGAGCCACCCAGCCAGGACCATTTCCCTTTTCTACTCATGATTAGTTACCCACTGTATTCACTGCCCTTTCAGTGGTGACCCAGAGATTGTAGTGTCCATTCTTGGCTATTCAAGTACACATGGGTACTCTTACCACTTTCAAAGCAATGCTGAGACCTCAGAACACTTTAACTGTTTACCCTTCTCACCCTGACTGTTAACACTGTTGTGCATTTTATTTTTCTACTAGAGGCCCAGTGCATGAAATTCGTGCACTGGGCGGGGGGGGGGGTGCACGTCCCTCAGCCCAGCCTCCACCCTCTTGCAACCCAGGACCCCTTGGGGGATATCTGACTGCTGATTTAGAGCCGATTCCCTCGGGGATTGAGCCTAAGTCAGCAGTTGGACATCTCTCTCGCTTCTTACCACTCAGCTGCTCACTGCTCCTTACTGTGTTGCTCACTGTTCCTTAGCACTTCCACAGAGGCGAGAAAAGCTCCCTCCACTGCCACTGCACTTGCCAGCCATGAGCACAGCTTCTGGCTGAGTCCCCTATGGGAGCACACTGACCACCAGGGGGCAGCTTCTGCATTGAGCGTCTGCCCCCTGCTGGTCAGTGCACATCATAGCGACCGGTCGTTCAGCCATTTGGTTGATTTGCATACTGGGGTTTTATTATATAGGATTAACAATCAAGAAAATAAACAGGAAGCACAAGCAGTCCTCATTTTCCATACAGAGGCCTTGCCGTGGTGGCGGTGCTTTCTGCGGGGAGGTGGACAGGGACCTCTGGGTCACACGCACGGCTCTCGGTGTTGGGCACATGCAGATGGCATGGGAAGGCTGTGGGCGGGCACAGGTGGGCGTCTGTGCCTCACTGAGCATTTGGGCAGGTGACAGGGCTGTGCACCGCCCATCCAGGGACATGGAGGTGCCCTGCCAGACCATCCAACTTGACCTGCTGGCCACCTGGCCCAGGGGTGTCCCTGAACTGGAGGGCATGCTGGGAGCCACAGTTAGAAATGCTCCAGCCTCCTGCCCTCTCTGGCCAGGCCTCTCCGCCAGGCGCTTGGGAAGCCTTGGCACCCAAACGGTCAGAATCCCCAAGTGTGCGCGGGACACCCCAGGTGTCCAGAAGGGGCAGTAGGACTAGGGGAGATGGTTCTCTCCTGAGGCCGACTCAGACCCTGGGGCATGCTATTTGCAGACACACATCCTTCTACCGCAATGTTATGAACTAAAGGCAGCTTAATCAGCGAGCAACAACTCACAGAACGAAAACACAAACCCGGCACTAATGAGAGTTCTCTGTGTCCCAAACACAAACAAGGAAGAGGCTGTGTGAGCATCCTTCGGGGAAACACAGCCAGAGAGTATAAAAGCCAACATCTGAGGAATCTTACACACTCACCCTCACACTCACACTCACACCCTTCTCCTAGCTCACCTCAGCCCCACTGCCCCACCATGGCCGCCTCCACCCTGTCCGTCTGCTCCAGCAACCTGAGCTATGGCAACCGCGCCTGCCTGCCCCGGTCCAGTGACTCTTGTACAGACTCCTCCTGGCAGGTGGACGACTGTCCAGAGAGCTGCTGTGTCCCCACCTGCTGCACCCCCAGCTGCTGCCAGCCCACCTGCTGAACCTCCAACTGCTGCCAGCCTTCCTGCCTGACCCTCATCTGCACCCCCATGAGCTGCATGTCCAGCCCCTGCTGCCAGGTGACCTGTGGGTCCAGCCCCTGCCAGTCAGCCTGCACCAGCTCCTGCACCAGCTCCTGCATGCCCTCGTGCTGCCAGCAGTCTAGCTGCCAGCCCTCCTGCTGCACCTCCTCCCCCTGCCAGCAGGCCTGCTGTGTGCCCGTCTGCTGCACACCCGTCTGCTGCAAGCCCCTGTGCTGTGTGCCCGTCTGCTCTGGGGCCTCCTCGTGCTGCCAGCCCACCCCCTGTACCTCGTCCTGCTGCCGACCCTCCTCCTGCGTGTCCCTCATCTGCCGCCCCGTGTGCAGGCCTGCCTGCTGCGTGCCCACCTCCTCCTGCTGTGGCCCCACCTCCTCCTCCTGCCAGCCCAGCTGCTGCCGCCCGTCCTCCAGCATGTCCCTGCTCTGCCGCCCCGTGTGCTCCCGCCCGGCCTGCTGTGTCCCCACCTCGCCCCAGACGTCCTGCTGCTGAGCGATCATCTTAAGGGCACCCAGACACTCAAGCGCTCACTGCCATCTGCACCCCAGGATTCTTTACTAAGAGCCCAGGCAGCTGCCAAGTCCCTTCGTGGGTCCCCGCACTGAGCGTTTGTGGTCGCAGGGCCACTGCCGTGCGTTTCTCCCTCTGGAAACAGTGCGCCCACTTCCCCACTGACTTCCCCCAAAGCCACGTGCCCTGCCTCCCAGCCCCGGCTGGCAGTGACCCAGCGAGGCCAGCTGGACCCTCCAGGCCTCGGGGCCTTGAGAGGAGCGAAGGGAGAGAAGCGGGTTTCTCCGCGCCACCTCAACCGTGTGGCTTAGCACCCCTCTGCATCCTATGCTGGCCTCCTCACTTCCTCCCCACCCCACCCCCAGTCTGTGTGCTGTCTGTCCCCTCCAATAAATTCCTTGCCTGATGCACTTAGCAGGACTCATTTCTGTTGTTTATAACAGAGACCTTTACCTGACATTTGGTCCCACGTCCTGCCCTGGGCCACCATGTCCCTGCCCCTCAGGGGTGGCCTGGGAGCCCCCGTCACTCGGACCACACCTATGTCCAGGAGATGGACGTGCTTTCTGAGCACAAAAGCTGAATAATCTGGCACTGGTGCCCGCCCTGGGGGAGGGGCTGCTCTCCAGGGGTGACTCGGGCCGTCCTCAGCGTCCCACTCAGAAGGGCCAGCTCAGGAAGGGGTTCGCATCGCAGGTCCCCAGCACCTGCGACGAGGGTGCCTCAATGGGCCTACACCGCCTGTGCTGACACCGGCTCTCCCGCTGGGAGCCTGGAATTTGGGGAAGCGCCGGGCAGAGTTGCCATGTGACCAGCCCCCCTAACCCTGGGCCCTGATCTCTGACAAGGTCCCCGGTAGACGTCTCACAGGTGCTGTCACACTCCTTGTGGGCAGGTCAGTGCATCCTGCATGATCCACCGGGACAGGCCCTACACCCGATGTCCCCACCTCCTCCCCAGGAGCCGTTTCCTGCGCTGACTTAGCTCCGTGTACCAAGTCCTCACAGTTCTAGAGAGGCATCGAAGCCGGGGGGCTGAGGACCCCAACACCCCTCAGGATGGAGAAAAAATGTTCAAGTCTGATAATAACAAACAGGCCTAGAGCGTAGACAGGTACATTTTACAACACGTAAGTCCCACTTACAGTAAGTAACATTGACTTGCTAACAGAGTGTGACCAGGAGGATGGAAAACACAGCCCCAGGCGGGGACGGGAGATTCGCAATGCACAGACCCCCAGGGGCGCGCCGAGGCCGCCTTGCCCAGCTCCTGAGAGCTGACCATGCACCCCTCTTCCCAGCTCAGGGTTCAGTAACACCCCATTGGGAGCTATTGTGGGAAGAGTTACACCACGGAAATTGGCAAACACCACAAATCGGGGCTTATTTGGTGTTTTTGTTTCACAGGCAGCCAGTTATTCAACATTTCCCAGCAGACCCTGCACACAGACAACCAAGAACGCATCTTCAGGATAAGTAATAGTTTTCTACAAATCAAAAAGTACAATAACCCGATTGAACTAAAACAAGAAAATGGCTTGGACAAGCACCTGTAAGAAAAGATATTCAAATGTTCAGTGAGCACCTGACTCATCAAAGAACTCAAATTAATGCAACACCAGTCCCTCACACACTTTCCAAAACGAGTAAGATGTTAAAGGATCGACAATACCTCATTTTATACAGGATATGCAGTCATTGGAATTCATAAAATTGACTAATGGGAAGGTACATTTCTTTAGAAACACGTTGGGCAGTATATATTAAACTAACCTCATGCCTGTCGCGTGACCCAATAACTCTATTTGTGTCTGTACCCTGAAATTACTAAATACACTCATCAAAACCAAAATGTACAAGACTTTTCATAACGGCACTATTTTTTTGAATATATTTTATTGATATTTTACAGAGAGATAGAGAGCTAGAAAAGTCGATAAGAGAGAAACATCGACCAGCTGCCTCTTGTACACCCCCTACCGGGGATGTGCCCGCAACCAACGTACATGCCCTTGACCGGAATTGAACCCGGGAGCTTTCAGTCCGCAGACCGACCCTCTACCACTGAGCCAAAAACGGTTTCGGCCATAACAGCACTATTAATGTTAGCCCAAATCTGGAAATAATGGAAATTTCCATCATTGATAAAGGGAATGGATAAGTAACATAAAGCAGGGTTTGAAATGCGATAGTTTATCTCACAGGAAAAAAAAATAAAAATAAAGAACTACTGATTCATGCAGCAACATGTATTTATCATAGGCTTTTTATTTTTTATTTTTATTTTTTAGCAAAATGGGCCATAACGAAAAGATGAGACAGAACAGGCAGAACTAACCAAGGAGGAGAGTCCCGTCCTCCTGCATGTCCCTGCTCTGCCGCCCCGTGTGCCCCCGCCCGGCCTGCTGCGTCCCCACCTCTGTCCAGCCATGCTGCTGCTGAGCAGACTCCCCCCCAGGGCCAGCCGGCTCCCGGGACTCTCCCTCCTCTCCAGCACCTAGAAGCCCCTGGAAGCCTGGGACCTCCAGCTTCCGTGGCTCACCTTAGCCAGGTGTGGCTCAGCGCCACCTCCTCTAGCCCAGCCCTGAGGGAGGGGGGAGGGGCTGGAATCTCACAAAGCTCCTCTCCTGGCCACGGCCCGGGTGCCCTGGCTGGGCCACACCACGCTTCCTGGTTCAAGGCCATCGCCCTCCTTTGGTCAGGGATGGGCCCTGCCTGACCCTGGTCCCGCACAAAGCCCTGCCACCCAACCTCTGAGCACCAGTAAAAGCTCTGCTCTCTCCCTGGCCCTGCGTGACGACTGCACACATCGAGGGGTGTGCAAGGGGACAGGGGTGAGGCCTGTGCCCTCGGGTGCCATGATGTCACCCGTCTAGGGAAATTTGAGGGGCTCTTGCACGTGACACCTGGAAGCTCATTGCCCCTTCATGCCGCCGTTCGGCTGTTTGACCACCACCACAGGTCCCGCGGGGTCCTAGCTTTGTTCCGGGCCCAATCCTGTGGGCACCGCCTGGCCTAGCACCCAACTGGCCTCTTGGGAACCCACGCACAGTCACAGACACTGGGACACACCCTGTGCTCCCCCGCACCGAGCGCAGAGACCACATGCAGCCTTCAGAGCTCCACCTGCTGGGCTGACTGAGGGGGAGCAGGTGGGACAGGGAAGATTGGGAGGAGGGGAGCCGACAATGGTGTGGGAATGCCCAGGAGCGAGTTCAAACCATGAGGTGGGAGGCAGATGTGAACATGTGTGTCCAGATGTGGCCAGATGCAGGTTCACACATGAGTGAGCAAATCTGAGAACAGGCTCCCAGAACTAGGACTGTAGAACAAAGCGTGAAGATCACCACACTGCCCACAGGGGTTCTGGGTCCTCGCCTATGCCCATGTGCACTAGGGCACGTTTTCATGGTGCTTACATTCCTTAACGCGGCATTTCTAGATCAGAATGTATGCCACTGTTTAAATTCTGGGAGATACTGACAGTGCCCTTCTAAGGACTTTTCAAGATTGTGTCCACTAAAATGTCAGAAAACAGAAAATAGGGAACTTGCTGAAACCGGTTTGGCTCAGTGGATAGAGCCTCGGTCTGCGGACTGAAGGGTCCCAGGTTTGATTCCGGTCAAGGGCATGTTCCTTGGTTGCGGGCACATCCCCAGTAGGGGTTGTGCAAGAGGCAGTTGATTGATGACTCTCTCTCATTGATGTTTCTAACTCTCTATCCCTCCCTCTTCCTCTCTGTTAAAAAAAAAATCAATAAAATATATATATATATATATATATATATATATATATATATATATATTTAAAAATAGGGAACTCTAAGCTTCCCTCCCCCAAAACACTGCAAGCTGAGCCGGGGGGGGGGGGGAGGGGTAGTTCGACAATGCATTGGCAAAGCTGACAGAATGAGCTGTATCTAAACTCCGGAAAATGGTCAGAGGTTTAAAAACAGCCAGGGAAACGCTTTGTTAAGAGAAGAAGCAGGAGCAGCCACGTGGAACTACTCTGCAGCGGGCTAGCAGTCCCTTGGCCACCCCACCCCGCTCAGCCGCAGTCTGACCTCAGTGGCCTGTGCTGCCCCCAGTGAGCCCTGGTGTGGAGGGAGCACAGCAGACCTGTCTTAAAGGAAGTGTGGCTGTTTGTTTTAAGCTTCCTGGTGGCTTGTGGAAGGACTCACACACAGGGCTTGCCTTTATTTCTCCCAACTCAGAACTTCCTCAAGGCATAGAGGCATGTGCATGGGCAGTGTTGGTCAAGTAAACAAGTTAAGGCACCCGAGGGAAGAATATCAGCTGTGGCAAACAGAAGACACCCCGATAAGCCCAGAAATGACAAGCTGGGGGATGGGATGTTTTCAAGAATAAAGTTTTCAAATCTTCCACCAATTCCTGGGAGTCGAGAAGCTCCACATGTACATATGAGGGGGTGCGTGCTCAGAAAAGACCTGAGAAGGCCTTAAATATTCACCTCTGACTGCACTTCAAGCTCTGGAAGTGAAGGTGAAGGCAGAATTGTCCAGCTGAGGGTTGAAGGCATGCTCCAACAGAGCCCAGCTAAACAGATTAGGGGGAAATAAAATTGGGGGATCCAGGTGTTTAAGGAACTATCTGTCAAATTACTATTTGACTACTAACAGAGACTACACATGACAAAGAGTACAGTCACTACAAAATAGTTTAAAAGAGTTGCTAAACAAACAAACAAAAAGCCACAGCAATCAGCAACAGCATAATATATGAAGGGAAGAGAATATGATATCAATTATCTACACTGAAAGGTAGCATTAAACTGTAAAACATACTGGGAGACATAAAAGCGAAAGATGCAAATTGATGGTACCTTTGTGGCTCCCACCAGCCCAATCAGTAGTGAGTATGCAAATTAACCCACCATCTTTGTTGGGTTAATTTGCATACACAGTCACCAAGTGGCCAAGGGCAGGGCAGGATGCTTGTGTCATCGCCATGGTGACAACACAGGCATTCTACTTCGCCCAAGTAGCTCTGGGCCTCTGGGCAGCATGGGAAGGAGGAGAGGAGGTTCTGGGTCAGAGCGAAGGCAGAAAGGTGGCTCTGGGCCAGAGCAAAGGTGGTGCGAGCAGCCAGGGGAAGGAAGGCCCATTCTTGCACGAATCTTCATGCATCAGGCCTCTAGTCTATATATATAGAAGCCTAAGTGGCCAGCCAACCGACCAGTAGCTATGATGCACAATGACCAAAGGAGCAGAAATCACAGGCATGGAAACATGGAACAGGCTGATAAATTTCAGAGGGAAGGGGAGACAGGGGAGGGAGGAGGACGGGAATAAATTATATAAAAATCTTATATGCATACTAGAGGCCTAGTGCACAGATTCGTGCATTGGTGGGCCCCTGGGCCTGGCCTGTGGAGATCGGGCCAAAACTGGCTCTCCGACATCCTCCAAGGGGTCCTGGATTGCAAGAGGGTGCAGGCCAGGCTGAGGGACCTCACTGGTGTCCCTCGACAAATCCATGTACCAGGCCTCTAGTCACATTATAATATTCAAATGTTTTCAAAAAAATTCAAGGCATGTAAAGTTCAGGAATTGAACTTACTAGACAAAGTCTTTATGTCAACTTTATTAATATACTCTAAGAGTCAATGAAAACCATGGACAAAAAGTTAAGAGAAACCAATAGAATTGTGTCTAACCAAATATAGAGTATCAATAAAGAGATAGAAATAAAAAAGGAACCAAATGAAAATTCAGAGTTGAAAAGTACAATAACTGAAATGAAAACTTCACTAGAGGGTCTGAATAGCACATTTGAGCAGGCAGAAGAAAGAATTAGTGAGAGTGAAGATAGGTCATCTGAAATACTATAGTCTGAGGAGCAGATAGAATAAATGAAGTGATGATAAATGAATAGAGATTAAGACATCTGTGGGACACCATCAAGCACAACAACATATAGGAAATGGAGTCCCAGGAAGATGAGGGAGAGAAAAGAGCAGGAAAAAAAATTATAAGAAAAAGTGGTCAAGTCCTGGTTGGATGGCTCAGTGGTGGCAGCATTGTAACATGCACCAAAAGGTGCAGGTTTGACTGCCAATCAGGAAAGGCTCCCTCCACTGCCACTGCACTTGCCAGCCATGAGCACAGCTTCCGGCTGAGTGGGGCTCCCCCTGTGGGAGCACACTGACCACCAGGGGGCAGCTTCTGCATTGAGCGTCTGCCCCCTGCTGGTCAGTGCGCATCATAGCGACCGGTTGTTCTGCCATTTGGTCGATTTGCATACTGGGGTTTTCTTATATAGGATTAACAATCAAGAAAATAAACAGGAAGCACAAGCAGTCCTCGTTTTCCATACAGAGGCCTTGCCGTGGTGGCGGTGCTTTCTGCAGGGAGGTGGACAGGGACCTCTGGCTCACACGCACGGCTCCCGGTGTCGGGCACATGCAGATGGCATGGGAAGGCTGTGAGTGGGCACTGAGCATTTGGGCAGGTGACAGGGCTGTGCACCGCCCATACAGGGACATGGAGGTGCCCTGCCAGACCATCCAACTTGACCTGCTTGCCACCTGGCCCAGGGGTGTCCCTGAACTGGAGGGCATGCTGGGAGCCACAGTTAGAAATGCTCCAGCCTCCTGCCCTCTCTGGCCAGGCCTCTCCAGCCAGGCGCTTGGGGGGAAGCCGTGGCACCCAAACGATCAGAATCCCCAAGTGTGTGCGGGACACCCCAGGTGTCCAGAAGGGGCAGTAGGACTAGGGGAGATGGTTCTCTTGTGAGGCCGACTCAGACCCCGGGACACGCTATTTGCAGACACACATCCTTCTACCGCAATGTTATGAACTAAAGGCAGCTTAGGGTGCATCCACAGAGCGCACAACACCCTAGGAGCTTTGTCAGCGAGAAACAACTCACAGAACGAAAACACACACCCGGCACTAATGAGAGTTCTCTGTGTCCCAAACACAAACAAGGAAGAGGCTGTGTGAGCATCCTGCGGGGAAACACAGCCAGAGAGAGTATAAAAGCCAACATCTGAGGAATCTTACACACTCACCATCACACTCACACTCACACTCACACCCTTCTCCTAGCTCACCTCAGCCCCACTGCCCCACCATGGCCGCCTCCACCCTGTCCGTCTGCTCCAGCGACCTGAGCTATGGCAACCGCACCTGCCTGCCCGGGTCCAGTAACTCTTGTACCAACTCCTCCTGGCAGGTGGACGACTGTCCAGAGAGCTGCTGTGAGCCCTCCTGCTGCACCTCCAGCTGCTGCCAGCCCTCTTGCTGTGTCCCCAGCTGCTGCCAGCCCACCTGCTGTACCCCCAGCTGCTTCCAGCCTTCCTGCCTGACCCTCATCTGCACCCCCATGAGCTGCATGTCCAGCCCCTGCTGCCAGGTGACCTGTGGGTCCAGCCCCTACCAGTCAGCCTGCACCAGCTCCTGCACCAGCTCCTGCATGCCCTCGTGCTGCCAGCAGTCTAGCTGCCAGCCCTCCTGCTGCACCTCCTCCCCCTGCCAGCAGGCCTGCTGTGTGCCCGTCTGCTGCACACCCGTCTGCTGCAGGCCCCTGTGCTGTGTGCCCGTCTGCTCTGGGGCCTCCTCGTGCTGCCAGCCCACCCCCTGCACCTCGTCCTGCTGCAGACCCTCCTCCTGCGTGTCCCTCATCTGCCGCCCCGTGTGCAGGCCTGCCTGCTGCGTGCCCACCTCCTCCTGCTGTGGTGCCTCCTCCTCCTGCTGTGGTGCCTCCTCCTCCTGCCAGCCCAGCTGCTGCCGCCCGTCCTCCAGCATGTCCCTGCTCTGCCGCCCCGTGTGCTCCCGCCCGGCCTGCTCTGTCCCCACATCCTGCTGCTGAGTGATCATCTTAAGGGCACCCAGACACTCAAGCGCTCACTGCCATCTGCACCCCAGGATTCTTCACTAAGAGCCCAGGCAGCTGCCAAGTCCCTTCGTGGGTCCCCGCACTGAGCGTTTGTGGTCGCAGGGCCACTGCCGTGCGTTTCTCCCTCTGGAAACAGTGCGCCCTTTTCCCCACTGACTTCCCCCAAAGCAACGCGCCCTGCCCCCCAGCCCGGGCTGGCAGTGACCCAGCGAGGCCAGCTGGACCCTCCAGGCCTCGGGGCCTTGAGAGGAGCGAAGGGAGAGAAGCTGGTTTCTCCTCGCCACCTCAACCGTGTGGCTTAGCCCCCCTCCGCATCCTATGCTGGCCTCCTCACTTCCTCCCCACCCCACCCCCAGTCTGTGTGCTGTCTGTCCCCTCCAATAAATTCCTTGCCTGATGCATTTAACAGGACTCATTTCTGTTGTTTATAACAAAGACCTCCACCTGACATTTGGTCCCAAGTCGTGCCCTGGGCCACCATGTCCCTGCCCCTCAGGGGTGGCCTGGGAGCCCCCGTCACTCGGACCACACCTATGTCCAGGAGATGGACGTGCTCTCTGAGCACAAAAGCGCTAAATAATCTGGCGGCGGTGCCCGCCCTGGGGGAGGGGCTGCTCTCCAGGGGTGACTTGGGCTGTCCTCAGCGACCCACTCAGAAGGGCCAACTCAGGAAGGGGTTCGCATCGCAGGTCCCCAGCACCTGCGATGAGGGTGCCTCAGTGGGCCTACACCGCTTGTGCTGACACCGGCTCTCCCGCTGGGAGCCTGGAATTTGGGGAAGTGCTGGGAAGAGGTGCCATGTGACTAGCGCCCCCCGCCTCCCATAAGAACCCTGGGCCCTGATCTCTAACCAGGTTCCCGGTAGACGTCTCACAGGGGCTGTCACACTCTTTGGGGGCAGGTCAGTGCATCCTGCACGATCCACCGGGACAGGCCCTACACCCGATGTCCCCAACTCCTCCCCAGGAGCGTTTTCCTGCGCTGACTTAGCTCTGTGTACCAAGTCCTCACAGTTCTAGAGAGGCATTGAAACCGGGGGGCTGAGGACCCCAACACCCATCAGGATGGGGAAAATGTTCAAGTCTGATAATAACAAACAGGCCTAGAGCGTAGACAGGTACATTTTACAACACGTAAGTCGCACTTAAGTAACTCTGACTTGCTAAAAGAGTGTGACCAGGAGGATGGAAAACACAGCCCCAGGCGGGGACGGGAGATTCGCAATGCACAGACCCCCAGGGGCGCGCCGAGGCCGCCTTGCCCAGCTCCTGAGAGCTGACCATGCACCCCTCTTCCCAGCTCAGGGTTCAGTAACGCCCCATTGGGAGCTATTGTGGGAAGAGTTACACCACGGAAATTGGCAAACACCACAAATCGGGGCTTATCTGGTGTTTTTGTTTCACAGGCAGCCAGTTATTCAACATTTCCCAGCAGACCCTGCGCACAGACAACCAAGAACACATCTTCAGGATAAGTAATAATTTTCTACAAATCAAAAAGTACAATAACCCGATTGAACTAAAACAAGCAAATGGCTTGGACAAGCACCTGTAAGAAAGGATATTCAAATGTTCAGTGAGCACCCGACTCATCAGAGAACACAAATTAATGCAACAGCACCAGTCCCTCACACACTTTCCAAAATGAGTAAGATGTTAAAGGATCGACAATACCCCGTTTTATACAGGATATGCAGTCATTGGAATTCATAAAATTGACTAATGGGAAGGTACATTTCTTTAGAAACGCATTGGGCAGCATATATTAAACTAACCTCATGCCTGTCGCGTGACCCAATAATTCTATTTGTGCCTGTACCCTGAAATTACTAAATACACTCATCAAAACCAAAATGTACAAGACTTTTCATAACAGCACTATTTTTTTAATATATTTTATTAATATTTTACAGAGATGAAGGGAGAGAGATAGAGAGCTAGAAACATCGATAAGAGAGAAACATCGACCAGCTGCCTCTTGCATACCCCCTACTGGGGATGTGCCCGAAACCAACGTACATGCCCTTGACCGGAATTGAATCTGGGACCTTTTAGTCCGCAGACCGACCCTCTACCACTGAGCCAAACCGGTTTCGGCCATAACAGCACTATTAATGTTAGCCCAAATCTGGAAATAATGGAAATTTCCATCATTGATAAAGGGAAGGGATAAGTAACATAAAGCAGGGTTTGAAATGCGATGGTTTATCTCACAGGAAAAAAAATAAAAATAAAGAACTACTGATTCATGCAGCAACATGTGTTTGTCATAGGCATTTTATTTTTTATTTTTTATTTTTATTTTTTAGCAAAATGGGCCATAAGCAAAAGATGAGACAGAACAGGCAGAACTAACCAAGGAGGAGAGACCACCTCCCGTACTCCTGCATGTCCCTGACCTCCAGCTTCCGTGGCTCACCTTAGCCGGGTGTGGCTCAGCCCCACTTCCTCTAGCCCAGCCCTGAGGGAGGGGGGAAGAGGGCCTGGAATCTCACAAAGCTCCTCTCCTGGCCACGGCCCGGGTGCCCTGGCTGCACCACACCACGCTTCCTGGTTCAAGGCCATCGCCCTCCTTTGGTCAGGGATGGGCCCTGCCTGACCCTGGTCCCACACAAAGCAGTGCCACTCAACCTCTGAGCACCAGTAAAAACTCTGCTCCCCTCACTGGCCCTGCGTGACGACTGCACACATCGAGGGTGTGCAAGGGGGCAGGGGTGAGGCCTGTACCCTCGGCTGTCATGATGTCACCCTTCTAGGGAAATTTGAGGGGCTCTTGCACGTGACATCTGGAAGCTCATGGCCCCTTCATGCCGTTGTTTGGCTGTTTGACCACAATCACAGGTCCCGGGAGGTCCTAGCTTTGTTCTGAGTCCCATCCAGTGGACACCGCCTGGCCTAGCACCCAGACTGGCCTCTTGGGAACCCTTGCAGTCACAGACACTGGGACACACCCTGTGCCCCCGCACCGAGCCAGCTACTGGGACACAGGCGCAGTGACCACATGCAGGCTTAAGAGCTCCACCTGCTGGGCTGGGCTGAGGGGGAGCAGGTGGGACAGGGAAGATGGGGGGATGGGGGGTGGGGCCAACAATGGTGTGGGAACGCCCAGGAGCGAATTCAAACCATGAATGGGAGGCAGATGTGAACATGTGTGTCCAGATGTGGCCAGATGCAGGTTCACACATGATTGAGCAAATCTGAGAACAGACTCCCAGAACTAGGACTGTAGAGCAAACCATGCAGACACTGGTGATGTGAAGATCACCACACTGCCCACAGGAATTCTGGGTCCTCACCTATGCCCATGTGCCACCCCATCCCCGCTCAGCAGCAGTCTGACCTCAGCGGCCTGTGCTGCCCCCGGTGAGTCCTGGTGTGGAGGGAGCACAGCAGACCTGTCTTAAAGGAAGTGTGTCTGTTTGTTTTAACCTTCCTGGTGGCTTGTGGAAGGACTCACACACAGGGCTTGCCTTTATTTCTCCCAACTCAGAACTTCCTCAAGGCATAGAGGCATGTGCATGGGCAGTGTTTGTCAAGTAAACAAGTTAACACACCCGAGGGAAGAATATCAGCTGTGGCAAACAGAAGACACCCCGATAAGCCCAGAAATGACAAGCTGGGGGATGGGATGCTTTCAAGAATAAGGTTTTCAAAGCTTCTACCAATTCCTGGGAGTCAAGAAGCTCCGCATGTACATATGAGGGGGTGCGTGCTCAGAAAAGACCTGAGGCCTTAAATGCTCACCTCTGACTGCACTTCAAGCTCTGAGCAAGCAGGAAGTGAAGGTGAAGGCAGAATTGTCCAGCTGAGGGTTGAAGGCATGCTCCAACAGAGCCCAGCTAAACAGATTAGGGGGAAATAAAATTGGGGGATCCAGGTGTTTAAGGAACTATCTGTCAAATTACTATTTGACTACTAACAGAGACTACACATGACAAAGAGTACAGTCACTACAAAATAGTTTAAAAGAGTTGCTAAACAAACAAACAAACAAACAAACAAACAGCCACAACAGTCAGCAACAGCATACTATATGGAGGGAAGAGAATATGATGTCAATTATCTACACTGAAAGGTAGCATTAAACTGTAAAACATACTGGGAGACATAAAAGAGAAAGATGCAAATTGACCGTACCTTTGTGATGCCCACCAGCCAATCAGTAGTGAGTATGCAAATTAACCCAACAAATATGGTGGGTTAATTTGCATACACAGGCGCCAAGTGGCCAAGGGCAGGGCGGGATGCTTGTGTCATTGCCATGGTGACAACACAGGCATTCTACTTCGCCCCAGCAGCTCAGGGCCTCTGGGCAGCATGGGAAGGGGGAAAGGAGGTTCTGGGTCAGAGCGAAGGCAGAAAGGTAGCTCCGGGCCAGAGCAAAGGTGGTGTCAGCAGCCAGGGGAAAGAAGGACCATTCTTGCATGAATCTTCATGCATCAGGCCTCTAGTCTATATATATAAAAGCCTAAGTGGCCAGCCAACCGACCAGTAGCTATGATGCACACTGACCAAAGGAGCAGAAACCACACGCATGGAAACATGGAACAGGCTGATGAATTTCAGAGGGAAGGAGGGAGAGGGGAGGGCAAGAAGAGATTATATAAAAATCTTATATGCATACTAGAGGCCTAGTGCACAGATTCATGCATTCGTGGGGTCCCTTGGCCTGGCCTGTGGAGATCGGGCCAAAACTGGCTCTCCAACATCCTCCAAGGGGTCCTGGATTGCAAGAGGGTGCAGGCCAGGCTAAGGGACCTCACTGGTGTCCCTCAACAAATCCATGTACCAGGCCTCTAGTCACATTATAATAGTCAAATGTTTTCAAAAAAATTTCAAGGCATGTAAAGTTCAGGAATTGAACTTACTAGACAAAGCCTTTATGTCAACTTTATTAATATACTCTAAGAGTCAATGAAAACCATGGACAAAGAGTTAAGAAAAACCAATAGAATTATGTCTAACCAAATATAGAGTATCAATAAAGAGACAGAAATATAAAAATGAACCAAATGAAAATTCAGAGTTGAAAAGTACAATAAGTGAAATGAAAACTTCACTAGAGGGTCTGAATAGCACATTTGAACAGGCAGAAGAAAGATTTAGTGAGCGTGAAGATAGGTCAACTGAAATACTATAGTCTGAGAAGCAGATAGAATAAATGAAGTGAAGATAAATGAATAGAGATTAAGACATCTGTGGGACACCATCAAGCACAACAACATATACGAAATGGAGTCCCAGGAAGATGAGGGAGAGAAAAGAGCAGGAAAAAAATTGTAAGAAATAGTGGTCAAGCCCTGGCTGGATGGCTCAGTGGTGGGAACATTGTCCCATGCACCAAAAGGTGCAGTTTCGACTCCCAATCAGGGCACATACTTAGGCTGTAGGTTTGATCCCTGCTCAGGGCATGTATGAGAGGCAATCAATCAATGTTTCTCGCGCATATCAATATTTCCTTCTCTCCCTTCGTCTCTCTCTAAAAGTCAATAAAACTTGAGTGATGATTTAAAAATAAATAAGTAATGGTCAAAAACTTCCCAAATTTGATGAAACATAGGACTCTACATCCAAGAAGCTCAATGAACTCAGGCCAGGCCTGCTGGAAGTTGACTCTCCTTGGAGAGAGGAGGTCCTTCCCTGTCCTCGGCCTCCTCACCCTCGCAGCCCTCAGCCCTCAGCCCTCAGCCCTCGGCCGACACCATGGAAGTTCACAGACCCACCCAGGAAGGGCCTGTCCTCACATCGCCTTTCCCTCAGAACAGGCCAGGATTGTTCAACTCCCTTTCCAGTCACAGGCCAGGTCTCCAGCCCAGGGGAGGGCACCAAAGGCTGAGCCCACGCCGAGTGCGACCCCAGGGCCCAGCTGCCACCAGGCTTCCTCCAGGTGGAAACTGAAAGGTCAGCCAAGGAGAAGCTATGGCTTCCTTCCAGGTATCCCTGCAGGGATCAGACTCGGGCCAGGGAAACCAGCCCTGTCCAGGAAAGGCAAACATTTATGGTCTGAGCAAGGACATCCCATGACAGAGGCCTGACCTTAATGGAGGTGCAAACACCAACAAGGAAGGGAGAGCGTGAGCCTCCTGCTGGGACAACACGGGCACCCAGGGAGGGGTATAAAAGCTGGCCAGTTCCAGCACCTTGCACACTCACTCACCTTCACCCACTCTCACACCTCCTCCCAGCTCACCTCCAGCCGCACCGCCCACCATGGCCTCATCCGCCCTGTCCGTCTGCTCCAGCAACCTGAGCTACGACAACCGCGCCTGCCTGCCCGGGTCCAGTGACTCCTGCACAGACTCCTCCTGGCAGGTGGACGACTGTCCAGAGAGCTGCTGCGAGCCCTCCTGCTGCACCTCCAGCTGCTGCCAGCCCTCCTGCTGTGTCCCCAGCTGCTGCCAGCCCTCCTGCTGCACCCCCAGCTGCTGTGCCCTGGTCCCCACCCAGACCCTCATCTGCACCCCCATGAGCTGCATGTCCAGCCCCTGCTGCCAGGTGACCTGTGGGTCCAGCCCCTGCCAGTCAGCCTGCACCAGCTCCTGCACCAGCTCCTGCATGCCCTCGTGCTGCCAGCAGTCTAGCTGCCAGCCCTCCTGCTGCACCTCCTCCCCCTGCCAGCAGGCCTGCTGTGTGCCTGTCTGCTGCACACCCGTCTGTTGTAAGCCAGTGTGTTGTAGGCCTGTCTGTTGCACACCCGTCTGCTGCAAGCCCCTGTGCTGTGTGCCCGTCTGCTCTGGGGTCTCCTCGTGCTCCCAGCCCACCCCCTGCACCTCGTCCTGCTGCAGACCCTCCTCCTGCGTGTCCCTCATCTGCCGCCCCGTGTGCAGGCCTGCCTGCTGCATGCCCACCTCCTCCTGCTGTGGTGCCTCCTCCTCCTGCCAGCCCAGCTGCTGCCGCCCGTCCTCCAGCATGTCCCTGCTCTGCCGCCCCGTGTGCCCCCGCCCGGCCTGCTGTGTCCCCACCTCGGCCCAAGCGTCCTGCTGCTGAGCCGCTCCATCTCCTGCCTCCCGGCTGCTGTCCGTGCTCCTGAGCACAGTTTTCCTCTCCCTGGAGCCCTGGAGCCCCTCTGCTGGAGCCAGCCCTCCCCTCTCCGTCGGTGGACCCACAGTCATTGCCTAATGAAGATGTGAACGTGGCCCCATCCCTTTTTGAGGAGAGATGACCACAAACCCCTCCCTGGGGTGGACTTGGGGCCAGGAGCCTCCTCTGCGGGACTGGTGGCGTGCTTTCCACGTGACAAAAGCCAATGCTAAATCAATAAAATGCTTGTGCCCGGAAATGTGTGTTTGCTTTCTCCTCCCCGGCCCCTGGGTGGCTCCCAGCCTGGGCTCCAGTGCTCCCCCTGCAGGAGCCGGACCGCAAAGACCGCTCTCCAGCCCAAGGTCAGAGCAGCTGGGCGGTGAGATCTGAGAGGCAGCCACCTGCACGTCCTCTGTCCCTTGTCCCCGTCAGCTCCCAGAGGTCCCCACCACATTCCATATTAGCATGCTCTAAGCGTCTAGACAGCCTAGCGTCTCGCTTCCATTGTCCCGGGGCCTCCAGTTCTGTAGCCCAGTCCCCTGCCCCCTCGAAAGTCCCTGTAATGACATGGGGGCCCCTGGTCACCTAGGATCACCTCCCATCGCAAAGCCCTTCATTGGCTCCCATCTTCAAGTCGCTTTGCCTGTGAATGTCATCGTCACAGGTTCTGGGATCAGAACAAGGACGTCTCTGGGGACCACGGAAGTTGCCCATCAAGCCCTCTCCACTGACTAGGAGAAGGAGCCACATTTTTCTTTTTTTTAATTTTTCAAAATATTTTTATTGATTTCAGAAGACAAACAACCCAATCAAAAAATGGGCAATGGACCTAAGTAGATACTTTTTGAAAGAAGACAGAAGGCAGGCCAAGAGACATATGAAAACATGCTCTAAGTCACTAATCATCCGAGGGATGCAAATTAAAATGACAATACGGTCCCATCTCACACTTGTCAGAATGGCTATCATCAACAAATCAACAAACGACAAGTGCTGGCGAGGATGCATTGAAAAAGGGACCCTCGTGCACTGCTGGTGGGAATGCAGACTGGTGCGGCCATTGTGGAGAACAGCATAGAGTTTCCTCAAAAAACTGAACATGGAACTCCCACTTGACCCAGTAATCCCACTTCTAGGAATATATCCCAAGAAACCAGAAACACCAATCAGAAAGGACATATGCGCCCCTATGTACACAGCAGCATAATTTGCAATAGCTAAGATTTGGAATCAGCCTAAGTGCCCATCAGCAGATGAGTGGATTAAAAAAATTTGACACATGTACACAATGGAATACTATGCTGCCGTAAAAAGGAAGGAACACCTACCATTTGCAATAGCATCGATGGAGCCAGACAGCATTATGCTAAGTGAAATAAGCCAGCCGGAGAAAGATAAATATCACATGATCTCACTCATTTGTGGAATATAATGAACCACATAAACCGATGAACAAAAACAGATCTAGAGACAGAGAAGCATCAATCAGATGCTCAAACCTCAGAGGGAAGGTAGGGGAGGGGAGGAGTAAGGGGGAGAGACCAACCAAAGGACTTGAATGCATTCATATAAGCATAACCAATGAATGCTGACAGCAGGGGGTGAGGGCAGGCCTGGGGGGATGGGGGGAGAATGGGAGGATAATGACACATATATAATACCTTAATCAATAAAGAAAAAAAATGGAAAAAAGGAAATATATATATGTATTTTATTATTATTATTATTATTATTATTATTATTATTATTATAGATTCCTGCAATAGGGCTGCCTGCTGCGCTCTCCCCCACCCTGCCTGCTTCCCTTCCTTCTCCCCTGCCCTGCTTGTGTGCCTCTCCGCAGCTTTGCTCCCTTCTGCAGAGCGTGGCTTCTTTCTATGCTGTCTTGATATGCAAATTAACGCCCAGCTTGTTTGGGTTAATTTGCATACTCGCCCTGATTGGCTGGTGGGCATGACGTGGGCGTAGCAAAGGTGCAGTCAGTTTGCATATTACTCTTTTGTTAGATAGGGTTATTATTATTATTGATTTCATAGAAGAAGGGAGAGAGAAAGATAAAAACATCAACAATGAGAAAGAATCATTGATCAGTTGCCTCCTATATGCCCCACAATGGGGATCAAGTTCCCAACCTGGGCATGTGCCCTTGACCAGAATCAAACCTGAGACCCTTCAGCCTGCAGGCCAATGCTCTATCCACTGAACCCAACTGGCTAGGGCAGAGCCATGTTTTTTCAATGGGGCATGCAGTTTTGACTTTAGCCAGAGCAGAGCAGGGGACCTGTTTACCTAAATGGGGTCAGGTCAGCAAGCTAGTGATTTGCCTTCAGTCCCACCCCAAGCTGCTAAGAACTGAGCTCTTAAGTTCAAGGGACAATGTGGGACGAAGGAAGCCACGTGGCCGGACACTCGGAGCACCCCTGTCACCCCAGAGGAGGCCTTTGAAGGGTCAGGCCCCGCCCTCTCTGCAGACGGAACCTTCCAGAATCCTCGGAAACCACACCCCGAAGCAGTTTAGGGAACTGAAGGAGGGACGTGGCCAGCATCAAACTATGATATTTGATAGGCCTTGGATGCCAGAGGGTGCAGGGCCTGGACACTGTGGCACCTGCCGGTGGGATGAACTGGGGGCAAGCCCCTGGGACTGGCTCTCTGGGATTCAGTGGCCGCACTACGAAGTGGTCTGGTGGCATCCAGGAGGTCTGAAGTGGACGCCTGGACTGACTCAGAGGAGTTCATGCAACTGGCTGCTCCTGACCCCAGGAGGAGGCTCCGGACCCCAGGAGGAGGGTCCTGGGAAGACACAGCTCAGGGGCCAGAAGGTGTGCAGCAGGGCACCTGCCTACACATGAGGGTGTGGCAGGACGGCTGGCCACATCCAGAGGGCTGGCAGGAGGGGGCACGCACACAATGGCCTACAGCTCACGGGCACACAGAAGGCTGCCTGGAGGCCCAGGGACATGCAGCTGGCCGCCTGGCAGGGGCTGGGCACACCACTGGCCGGGCTGCAGGAGGAGGGCTGCTGGGTAACACGGGACAGGCAGCTGCAGGCCCCGTGGCAGGAGGTGGCTGAGCTGCACACTGGCAGGCACACAGAGCCGCATCAGGGGCACAGCAGGGGGCGCTCCCGCAGCCCAGGGGCGGGCCTCTGGCAGCAACTCAGCCCAGGGGATTGGTGGAGCAGCTGGTGTGACACATGGTGGCACGGGGCTGGAGAGGGGTCAGGGCAGAGGCCAGGGCTGGTCTGCAGGCTCCTTCCCGGGGCGACCTTTACTCCAGGCCGCAGTGTCTCCGCAGCCAGCCGCACGGCGCCTTCCTCGTGGCTGCCTCCCCGGGTTCTCCTCCTCTTCCCGCTTCGAGTGCCTCTTCCTGGTGGAAGTGGCCCCGTTCAGGAAATCCCAGGGGCCCTATGATTTCTAGAACCAGAGCCCAGATAGTGAAGGGCCATCGTTAGGGGACAGGGGACCCATCAATGATTTCCAAGGTGCTCCCCAATTTTAAATACCCTGTCCTCTGTCCACGTAAGCACAGTCCCACTGCTGCACTGGGGGTCCCCCGTTTAGATGTGGAAACTCAGTGATTTAGAAGGTCTCCCCACCGCTGCTGGGAGCGCGGGGACCACGTCACCCCGGTAACAACAGGAACGGGTCGAGCTTGGCGCCAGGTCTGTGCTGTGTTTTACACGAACTGTCGCAGCATTGATGACTTGTTCGTCCGCACTATTCCAGGACGGGTGGCGTGTGCCCGCCCCGTCACCGCAGACCGAGGAGCAGGCGTGCGAAATGGCTGCTTCACTCTGGAGTCCATCGTGCCAAGAAATGCTGGGGCTTTGGGGTTCTGCGATTCTTCCCTCTACAAGTTAGGTTTTTTACATCAAATTTGGAGGTTTTGTCTATTTCTTCAAGACATCCGTATGTCTCAATGGCATTCTCCTCTTGGGTTAAAAGTACCTTTATGTTAGGTTTTTTTGTTTGTTTGTTTTTTAATGTTCTCTCAGATGCCCTTTTCTTAGTTCTTTTCCCTTATTCAGATTAGATACTTTCGCCGAAACCAGTTTGGCTCAGTGGATAGAGTGTCGGTCTGTGGACTGAAGGGTCTCAGGTTCGATTCTGGTCAAGGGCATGTACATTGGCTGGGGCACATCCCCGGTGGGGGATGTGCAGGAGGCAGCTGGTTGGTGTCTCTCTCTCATTGATGTTTCTAGCTCTCTATCCCTCTCTCTTCCTCTCTGTAAAAAATCAATAAAATATATATATTTTTTAAAAAGATTACAGATACTTTCTATGGAGTGTCTTCGAGTTCACCAACTCTTTCTTCTCCCTCAGCTCGGGTGGCATGCCCTGAATCGGTCCACCTGCGCCTGTGCCCTAGCACCTCAGACTCTGGGACTCCCCATCGCTCCCCGAGGGTGCCCATTTCTGCAGCAGTGCCCTCACCCCCGGGCACCTCTGCCTGGGACACTGCCCTTCATGGCACCCTCTGCAGCGCAGCACCTCCTCCTCCCGGGGGCCCGGCCGCCCGCCAGCCCCCTCACTCCCTGTCTGCCCCCGTTTCCCCCGGAATCACTTTGTGCGTGAACTTCTCCCTCCGCTCCTTTACTCCGTGCCTGGAAGGCTCCGAGGCCAGGTGGCTCCCCTGCCCGCACGCGGGGCGGGCCACTTGTCGCACAAACAAGTCAGTTTTGGCCTAGATTTGGGGCAAACTTTGTGCAAAGGGCAGGTGGTGAGCATTCGGGGCTTTGCTGCCACACGGTCTCTGCCTAACTGCTCAGCGGCTTGCACCTAGGCAGCCCCAGACAGACGCGGGGACGTGGACGTGGCTGCCTCCACAAAGCTTTCATTCACACGCGGCAGCAGCCAGCTCCCGCCGGCGGACTTCGGCTCGCAGAGTCGCTTTAATGCTTCCCATGCAGATGCACGCGCAGCCTGCACGACTGCCTCCGTCTTCGCTGAGGGCACGGGGCACCAACGGCCAGACGGACCCGGTTCTCTGAGCGAGCCAGGTGCCCGGTGCACAGGAATGGCCTGGAGGAACCCCAGGCGCCCACGTGGCCAAACCAGAACTCCCTGTTTACAGAGCGGCCGGCCTCGGAGCCAAGCTTGTTTATGTGGAGCCTCACCCCGGAGCGCGTCCCGGGAAAGAAGGTGCTGGAAACACGGAGGAAGCAGCCGCCGGGGGGAAGGAAGCAGGAGGAAGTCAACAGCCGTGCTTCTGGTTGCGGGACGCCCACAGCCTGGGTATAAAGGCGGCCAGGGAAGGAGCCCGCAGACACCTCCGCCCTCACTCCCCCCCGCCAGCCCTCGACAACATGTGCCGCACCGGCTGCCACACAGGCGGCCAGGCCGGCTGCTGCTCGCCCAGCCCTTGCCAGTCCTCCATGTGCCTGCCCGTGAGCTGCAGGCCCACTGTGTGCATGGCCCCTTCCTGCCAGTCCTCCATGTGCCTGCCCGTGAGCTGCAGGCCCACTGTGTGCATGGCCCCTTCCTGCCAGGCCTCCATGTGCCTGCCCGTGAACTGCAGGCCCACTGTGTGCATGGCCCCTTCCTGCCAATCCTCTATGTGCCTGCCCGTGAGCTGTAAGCCAGCTGTGTACGTACCCGTGAGGTGCCAGGTGCCCTGCAGGCCTGTGAGCTGCAGACCCACTGTGTGCATGGCTCCCTCCTGCCAGTCCTCCGTGTGCCTGCCCGTGAGCTGCAAGCCCCCCATCGTGTGTGTGGCCTCCTCCTGCCAGTCCTCTGGGTGCGCCCAGCCCTCCTGCCCCACCCTGGTCTGCAGACCCATCTCCGGTGGCACCCCTTCCTGCTGCTGACCGCGAGCCTCCGACCCAGCTGCTTCCCGTGCAAGACGGGCCACACCTGCACCTCCCACACCCAGTCCCCAGCGCCTCCAGGCTCTGCCCGAGGCAGAGGAAAAGCACGTTCGACAAGCCCTCTGAACTCCAGGACGAGAAGGTGGCAGGGCGATCTGGATCCCTCGTGGCCCTGGGCAGCCCCTGAGGGAAGCCCTGGAACTTAGGGTCCCCTCTGGCTCCAGCAGGAAACCCCACCCGGTGTGAGCAAATAAACCTCTTTCTCCACGCAGCTGTGCCTCTTTTTTCTCCTTCACGTATCTTAAAGTTTTTTCTTTGAAGGTGAATATCTGCCTAAGCACAGCCACACCTCCTCAAAGAGCTCTCTCCGGAAAGCCCAGCTAAACGTGGGGGTGTCCTCAGTGGGTGGGGGTGTCCTCTGTGGGGGAAGGTGCCATTCCCAAGGCTGCAACCCTAGACATGGTCCAAAGGGCAGAGGAAAAACTCCTCTCCCGCTGAGATGGGGGAACCGTCCTGGGCCTGGGTCATAGAGGGTACCCTAACGAATTGCTACGACAGGGATGATAAGAACCAAGCGCCTGTACTCGCCACCTCCCGCAACCTCACCACAATTACAACTGAAACACAGAGCAACCATCCTCAGAACCACCTGAAAGCTGGCTGAATGGAAGGCCTACAACTAGAGAAGTAAAGGAAAAGCACAGTGAGACCAGTTGGAGGGGAGCCCGAGCTGAGCAGGCAGGCACACACCCAGGTGTGCCGGTTTTTCGATGAGGAGGGAGGTTGTCTTTGTGGAGGCTGCCGGAGAAGGGATAGGGGTCCCAGCCCCACACCAGGCTACCATCCCAAGGTCGCAGAGCTGGGAAGAAAAGTCCCCATAACTACAGGCTGTAACAACCAGCAGGAATTCTGGCAGAAAGACAGGAAGGCTGCTGGAGACCCAGCTGTTCCCATGAAAGGGCTGGCGCACAAGCTTACCTGGACTCGACACCACTGAGCTCCAGCACCAGGTGGCTCTGGGGGACCCAGGCACATACGGGGAGGAACTGGCATCTGGGCAGGAACCCAGGGGTGGCTTTCTTCCAGACAGGGGTGCTCAGAAGGGTCACTGTTCCCACGCTGGGGTCTCCTCTGTCGCAGGGCTGACTGGCAGCCATATCTGCGTGGCCCACGCTGTTTGTTCTGCCCGATCCAATGTGAAGCCCCACCCGAGTGGAAGGCAGCAGCTTCTCTGAATGAATAGCCTGTCCTGGCTCAGGCTTCGCTAAAACCTCTTAAACAAGCTGCAGCTGGTGGCAGCCCCAAACGTATCCATAAAAGGCCCAAGTCCTGGCATTAGCTTCAGCCTGCCTTGCTTCACAGCAGGGCCTTGAGTCCTGCACGGCAGCTCTCCCACTGTAGTTGCAGCTGGTCCTCCCAGCCAATTGGCCTGGAGGTCAACTCCTCCCAGAGACGCCAACAGCAATCAAGGCTCAACAACAAAACTGTGCACACAGCCCACGCAGGGGTGCATCTAGAGTGCCCAGCTGTGGTGTCTGAGGAGGCTGAGCCACTGGGCCCTACAGGACACCTTCTACGCAAGGCCACTCTACCAATTTCAGGAGATATAGTAGCTCTACCCAATACACAGAAACAAACACAGGGAAGCAGCCAAATGAGGAGACAAAGAAACCTCACAAATGAGAGAAATGGAAGCAAGCAAACAATTGGATATAAAGTTCAAAACCATGGTTATAAGGTTACTCAAGGGTCTTCATGAGACTTTGAAGGATCTTAGTGAGAATGTCAAAGACATGAAAAAAAAAGACCAGTCAGAAATTAAGCATACTAACTGAAATAAAGAACAATTTATATGGCTTCAACAGTAGAGTAGAGGATTCTAAGATTCAAATAAACAATTTGGAATATGAGGAAGCAAAAAACACCTGATCAAAAGAGAAAAAAAATATGAAGAAAGTATAAGAAGCATCTGGGACAACCTCAAGTGAACCAACATTCACATTATGGGGGTGCCAAAAGAAAAAGAGAGAGAGCAAGATATTAAAAACCTATTTGAAGAAATAATGACAGGGAACTTCCCCTACCTGGTGAAAGAAATAGGCTTACAAGTCCAGGAAGCACAGAGAGTCCCAAATAAGAGGAATCCAAAGAGGCTCAAACCAACACACATAATAATTAAAAGGCAAAGACAAAGAGAGCAAGAGCAAAAGACAAAGAGAGAATCTTAAAAGCAGCAAGAGAAAAGCAATTAGTTATCTACAAGGGAGCACCCATATGACTGTCAGCTGATTTCTCAACAGAAACTTTGCAGGCCAGAAGGTAGTAGCAAGAAATATTTGAAGTGATGACTAGTAAGGACCTACAACCAAGATTACTCTATCCAGTGAAGCTCTCATTTAGAATTGAGGGTCAGATAAAGAGCTTCACAAACAAGAAAAAGCTAAAGGAGTTCATCACCACCAAGCCAATATTATATAAAATGTTGGAGGGTATTATTTAAGAAGAGGATAAGAAGGAGGAAGAGAAAGAGGAAGAGGATGGGGAAGAACAGAAAAAATATGAACAATAAAATGGCAACAAATACATATCTATCAATAATTAAATCTAAAAATCAAAATAAATGAACAAGAAATCAAATGAAAAAAATTAACTAAATGGGTGAATAAGATGGAATCAGAGGCATCGAAGCATGGAACAGACTGATGAATCTCAGAGAGAAGGGGGAAGGGTGGGGCGGAAAGAGATTAACTAAAGATCTTACCTATGGACACAGACGGTAGGGTGGTGAAGGCCTGGGGTGGAGCAAGAACTGGGTAAAGGAGAGCAATGGGAGGGGGAAAAGGGGGGCGTCTGTAATACTTTCAACAATAAATATTTTATAAATAAACAAACAAACAAACAAACAAATAGAATTGCTACAACAGGGAGGGCAGGAAACTCTCACACAAACCCCACCATGTACAGAGTGGAGTCTGGCTGTCCCAGGGAGGAGCAGCAGGAAGTCTGAGGAAGCCTTTCTCTCCAAGTCCCAGGTGGACTTATCTATAATAATAGAAGCATAATATGCTAATTAGACTGGACAACCTTCCAGAGAAAGCCAGGGCTTCGAGGGAAGCCTGGGTCCTGGGTGCCAGAGGGAAGCTGGTGCCAGCAGCCGGGGGAAGGAAGGCCTACTCTTGCATGAAATATGTGCATCAGGCCTCTAGTCCTATATAATAAAAGCCTAATATGCAAATTGTCCCCTTAACTGAGAGTTCGACCACTCGCTATGATATGCGCTGACCACCGGAGGGGGTTGTGGAACATGGCAGGCACAGGTGATGCAGTGCACTGGCAACAGGCAGCAATGGAGGTGCTGCCGGCCCCAATGAGAGTTGGACCACAGCAGGATGGTGGGGCAGGTGAGTGGATGGTGCCAGGCCAAGGCGGATACAAGCAGGGTCCAATCGCCCCACAGACAGTGACCAGTGGCAGCGGCAGCTCCCAGGCACTAAGGAAGCTGGGAGGGGTGTGTGTGGGCGTTCGGGGGTCCAGGGGCTTCCCAGGGCCCAGAGGTCAGCTGGGACCTGCCCTTCCATGCCAGACGATCATGTTTCAATCACCAGCCAGGCCTAGGGACTGTACCAGTGCACAAATTTCATGCACCAGGCCTCTAGTTTAGAAAATAACACCCTCCCCCCCCCAAACACACATACACACACACACACACACACACACACAGTAAAATAGAAAAACAAAAGAAGAAATAACAATGAAACCCAAACTGCCTCTTTGGGAATAGCAATAGAATTGATAAACTTCCAGCCCAATTAGAAAAATAAAAAAGAAAGGAAAGGCACAAAATACCAATATTAGGAATGAAAGAATTATTACAGATCCTACAGTCATTAAAAAGATTATAAGGAAATAATACCAACAAATTTATACCCATAAATTTGATAATTTAGATGAAGCGGTCAAATTCCTTAAAAGTCTCAACTACAAAAGCTCATTCAAGAAGAAACAGATATCCTAAATAGTCCTGTATTATCAAATAAATTAAACTTGCAAGTTAAAAGTCTTACAACAAAGAAAACTCTAGGACCAAATGGCTTTACTGGCAAGTTCTATCCAACATTTAAGGAAGAAATACTGCCAATTCTACATGAATTCTTCCAGAACTTAGAAGGAAAGTACTCTGATTTATTTTATAAGCCAGCATAACCTTGATTTAAAAATTAGACAAAACCATTACAAGAAATTATAAACCAATATCTCTCATAAACAAAGATGCATACAATGCTAACAAAATATTAGCAAATCAAATCTGGAAATATATAAGAGAGATGAAATGTTGTGATCATGTGAGATTTATCCCAGGAAACAAGGTTGGTTTGGTGCTCAAAAATTAATTTATAAAAAAATCTATAGAAATTTTATCTCGATAGATTCAGATAGCATTTGACAAAATTCAAATCCATTTGGGTAAAAACTCTCAGCAAACTAGGATTAAAAGGAACTTCTTTTAAAGGGCATGTATGGAGCATGATAAGAAATTAGATGAAAAACGACATGATTTTCCCTTAAAACCAAAAAGAAAGCAAGGATTTCCAATTTCACCTCCTCTATTCATTATTATGTTGTAGTTCCCAAACAGTAAATAAGAGAATAAAAATAAGTAAAAGGGACACAGACTGAAAAGGAAGAAATAATACAGTCTCTATTAACATATTACATCATCGTTGATCTAGAAAAATCCAAAAAAAAAAAAAAATTCTATAACAAAGCTGGACAGAGGCCTTCAGCGGAGTGCCAGCACAGGTGTGGCAAGACTGACACCCAAGAAACTTCTCATTCAGAGAAGGGTTCACACCTTACAGACGGCATGTCACCTCCAAGCCGGTCCTGAAGGAAGTAGGAGGTCAGCATCCACACGAGCCAAACGCCAGTGTCTGAACCGCCGCAGCAGAAAGAACGCACCGTGATGCGGTTGGCACAGGAGTCTGGCCTGGCCGGCTCAGAGGGCTCCCTGGGTGGCTTGACTCTCCGCTGTCACTCTCTTGACATCCGTGCCTTTACCTGTGCCTTGTGTTTCGTGACAGCGGTGTGAGCCGCCAACATACATGCAGAATGCGCCCTGCTCACAGAGGGTGTCTGAGGTGCCTGGGAGCTCCGGGACCCCACTAAGCCCGAGGTCAGCAAAGTCAAGGTGAGCACAAGGTAGGGGATGGGCTCTCGGCCTCTCTGAGCCTCGGGTGCCTCAGCCGTGCCAACAGGAGTAGGAGCCGCTTCCCCGGGGAGGCACGGGGCAGTTCCGCGGGGATCCTGCATGGACAGGCTCCGGCACGGCCTGGCGCAGGGCCCGTGGCATCCCATCCTCCTGTGGTCGCCTGCTGGCCCAGGAGATGCGTGGTTTGCCCTTTCCCAGCGGCTGTAGGACCTCGGGCCCCAGCTGTCCCGGTTGGACACTCCTGTTGTGGGTCAGGCCTGGGTGACCACCAGTGTCCCCCCTCTCTTCTGAGATCAGGGCCCCATACCAGGGGGCAGGACACCCAAACATCCCTGCAGGAAGAGGAGCAACATGGGGGGCTGACACCTGTAGCCGATGGGCCTGAGCGGGTCTGTGACAAAGCCACCCCCTGCCGTGGGCATCCACGGGCGCACTGCAGAGTGCGCATGTCAGCGCCCCCCAGGGACACTCACAGGGAGTGGGCGGACAGGTGCACCGAGACGATGAGCAGAGGTCAGGTTCACTCAGCCCAGCCCACCCTGGCACTGGTCTCGCCGGCTCAGAGACTGCCCTCTCCACGTGGGCTTTCTTTAAAATATATATATATATATAAACTGATTTTTTTTTTACAGAGAGGAAGAGAGAGGGAGAGAGAGCTAGAAACGTCGATGAGAGAGAAACCTCGATCAGCTGCCTCCTGTGTGGTGTGTTGGGGATGTGCCCGCAACCAAGGCACATGCCCTTGACTGGAATCAAACCTGGGACCCTTCGGTCGGCAGGCCGACGCTCCATCCACTGAGCCAGACTGGTTTCAGCTGCCGGGGCTTTCTTTATTGGACTGGCTTCATGGGGCACCCAACACAGAAACAGGGACGTGACATCAGCAGTAACAGCCACCAGTGGGCATGTCGCCAAGACGCCAGGCCCCGGGTAACAAAGGCCCCCCTGGGGGAGGAGCCCCCAGACCAGCCCCACGCAGCCCCACACCATCTTGTGCCACGCTAGCGGCTCCCAGGCCTAACCACCTGCCTCGGGCCCTCCGTCCCCGCCCCTGCCTGCTGCTCTCTCATGGGCGTCGGGAGCTCCTGCTGCTGCCCCATCCCTTGTCTGCTGTGCTGGCCCGCGGATGGGTCGGGCGCCTCCTGCCAGCCTGCCTGCTGCCAGCCCGCTGGGTGTGAGCCCTCCTCCGATGTCTCCGTGGCCTGCCTGCCTGTCTTCTGCTGCGCCCCCGTTTGCTTCTGATGCTGTGACCGGCACCCCGGCCTCGGCCTGGTCACAGGCAGCCGAGCTGTGCCCTGCACGGGAACACCCTTTCCAGCCACCGTAGCTGGTCTCTGGCCAAGGACCACGGTCTTTGCGTGGCTCCCACTGGATGACTGAACCAGGAACCACCCGATGGCTGGCTAAGACACTGATTCATCTGGCATTCTCTCTGGAAATCTCCATTAGCACCTTCCTCTGGGGCGAGAAGGGGTGGTACAGCCTCCAAAAAGAGGGTCTGGGATGAAGGGCTGGGGCTGGCCCATCCTCATGAGGGTGGTGAGTGTAGCCAGAGCCTGGTGCCCACCTCTGTCCTGCCTGCAGGCTGCTGGCATGCCCTCTGCCCTGGGCCACAGCTGTGAGCGAGCGCTCAGGGTCAGGGCTGCCACCGGGAGACTGGCACTGAGACAGCACAGGGTGTGCTGACAGCCCAGCCATGACCCTCTCTGATCCCAAGTGAAAGGTTATCTCCCCCTCCCAAGCTGGTGGGCGGAGTTTATACATGACCGGTGTAAGGTTCCCCCCCCCCACTCCCAAACTGGTGGGTGGAGCTAACAACATGACTGGCACCTGCCACAGAGACATCTCCAAGACAGTGAACCACCAATCAACACGGGCCAGAGCGCCCTTGGGGCCCATCCCTTCCTGTTCCACCCTGGGCCCAACCCCCTCCCTTTCCATCCTTTAAGAAGGACCCCAAGCAAGACACGTGCTGCTGTTGAATGTTGACCGCCATCAGCCCGACTGGGTCCGATTCCCTGTCCCCTCTCCCTCCAATTCTGATCTCTTTACCCCCGTGATGGCTTCCACCCATTACCGGGGAATAAACTCTACTTTAAAACTCCCTGTTCTGTTAACTGTTTCCTTTCAAACCTAACACCCAGCACCTCCCTTCTCCCACCGACCGACCCTCGGCAGAGAAGTGGCACGGTCTCTGAACGCAGCACCGACGGGCTCCTCGGCCAGCTCCCTGAGCAGCATGCTGGCCCCCGGCCTCTGCCACCAGCTGGCTGGGGACGCTGCTGGCCTTGGTTCCCTAAACGATAAAGACCAGGACGCCAGGCCCTCGTGTCTGACCACATTTCCCACGCACCTCTGCACTGGCCCGGGGCAGTCAGCCGGGAGCGGGGATGGCAGAGCCCAACCCCGTCCAGTGGGGGGCGAGGTGACTCTCAGCCACCACACAGGTTGAAGGTGAACGTCCAGCTGAAGCAGAACAGAGGAGCCGCCCTCCTGGGTGGTCTGCCATCCTGGAGGCAGGACAGAGGTGGGCACCAGGGTGAGCGAGCCTGCAGTCCAGCAGTGGTGTCTCTCACACGGTTGGACTCACGGCCTTCTCCTTCCCCTTTCCCTCAGGGGGGCCTGGCATCTGCCTCATCGTTGGGGGGAGGGGGGGCTCCGTGCTGTGCTGCCAGGAGGAGCTGGGTGTGAATTGCAGCTCTGCCATCTGCACAGCCACCTGGGGCGCAGTCCGCCTCTCTGTAACCTCCGTGTCCCCTCCCGCCCGGCACGGCTAAGAATGTGCCCGGCCCTGACTCAGGGGACTGCCGTGCTCACTCAGACACCACTTAGAGGGGGCAGAACACAGTTCCTGGCGCGCATTCTATAGAGACACGCACCCCTACAATCTGAGCTTCTCAGAGTTAGCATACCCTAACGCAAGAACCTCACGTGTGAACCCACAACCCCAAACACAAAACACATGAGAGCATGTACGCACACAAGCCAAGGGTGCTAAGAACAACAGATGTGCCCTAGCCTTTGGCTCGGTGGATAGAGCATCAGCCTGCTGACCGAAGTGTCCCAGGTTCGATTCCGGTCAAGGGCACACGCCTGGGTTGCAGGCTCAGTCCAACCTATAGTTGGCAGCCAATCAATGATTCCCTCTCATCACTGATGTTCCTATCTCTCGCTTCCTCTCCCCTCCTCTTCGAAATATATATATTAAAAAAAAAAAGAACACAACAGACATGAAAGGGAAATGCTACCCAGCCATTGATGTGATAAAGGAGACACAGTCCTAACCCTTAGTCCAAGGGAGAAGGCATGGCCCCAAATCCCAGCCTGGTGGGGAAGGCATGGCTCAAACCCCCAGTGTCCCAAGGACGCCATGTGGTGGAAATCTTGATCACAGAATTGTAAATCAGTGTGCTTAAAAACCAAAAATAGAATGGGAAACATAAAAAAGGGACAAGATATACTCTTTAGAAAGATATATTGGAGAGAATCAAATACAACTTCTAAAGCTAAAATATGTAAAGTCATTGAAATAAAACCCACTGCCTGGGTGAGCTGGAAGATTAGACAGGCGGCATGGAGTTTGCATGAATTAGAATGCTGACCTGAAAATTTATTCAAAAACAAGATATTTTTTAAAAAATTAAAAAGTGGCTAAGAGACTTGGAAGATAGAAAAGGTTCAATATTCAATTAATTGACATTCCGGAGGAAGAGGTCAGAGAGACCTGGGGAAAGGCAACATTCAGGAATGAAGATCATTTTCTGGAAATGAGGAAAACATGTACCTCCGAGTCACAAGGCACAACACACGTGAGAATAAAAAGAAACGCCGAGGCATGCAGTGGAAGCCAGAACACTCACGAGAGAGAACGTGTAGAAAGGAACCTAGAATTACATTATGACCCAGAAACTCCTAAGTTAATACACAAAAGAACTGAAAAGGGGGACTCAGCTCTTCCTTGCAACCTTATTCTCAGTAGCCAAGAAGTACAAACAACCCAAGTGTCCATCGGGGAGGAATGGGCAAACACCATGGGGATGTCCGTACAGTGGAATCTAATTCAACCACGAAAATACAAGAACTTCTGACTCGTGCTACAATACACATGGACCTTGAGGACATATGCTAAGGCCACGTTCCAGGGGCCTCCTACTGACCATGCCCCAGCTTGGCTCAGAACCCCTTCAGGTGCCCAGGACCCCATCATCTGAACCCCTTTCATGTCCAAGTCCCTGGCCCCCAAGGCTTGCCAGCCCATCCTAATACATAAAAAACCAGGGACCTTCACAACCGAAACAACCAGACAGACGACCTAACAACAGACTGCATGGGGTGACGAGGCTGGCGGGGGGAGGAGGGGAAGGGAGCACTTGGGGATGAACAGACTGGTGGGAGGAGAGGCAGTTGGGGGGCAACCAGGCCTGCAGAAGGGGGTAGTTGGGGGCAATCAGGCCAGTAGGAGGGACAGTAAGGGGTGACCAAGCCGGTGGAAGGGGGGGCCAGTTAGAGGCAAACAGGCTGGCAGGGGGGGGGCAGTTGAGGGCAACCAGGCCAGCGGGGGGGGGGGGGGGGGGTCAGTTAGGAGCCAGTGGTTCCGGATTGTGAGAGGGATGTCCTGGATTGGAGAGGGTGCAGGCTAGCCTGAGGGGACCGCCCCATGCACGAATTTCTTGCACCAGGCCTCTAGTGTGGTTTATAAGAACGAGATGTGCAATAGTCGAGACGTTTGCAAGCCAGTTATTAAACCACTATTGGCTGGAAGTCAGCCGTGGCGGGAATATTCATACCACCATCACTGCCAATCCTGGCTTTTCATTTCAGAGAGGCCAGTCCACTCTGTCAGCCCTCACTTCTCCCACTGCCTGTGGGTACCAGGCTCCCTCTGACTTATAGTTAAGGACACAGGTCCGCTGGGTTCTGATCCAGGCTCTTCTGCTTGCTAGTGTGGCTTTGGTGCAAGTTCTTAGCCGTGCCTCAGTTTCCCCATCTGCAGAGTGGAAATAACAACAGCTCCTCCCTCACAAGGCTGTTGTGAGGGTGGTGGAGGTCATATTTATTAAGTTGCTCAGAATAGACGCTGGCATAGCAAGAGCTATTATTTAAGTATTAGCTGGTACAATAAAAGTCAACACAGCTCCCAAACCACTCATTGCTGTGGATTCGGGAGAGAATCACACCCCTAACTAAGTAGGATCTAAAAGCATATAAAATATGCTTATGATCTCAACTGAGCGTTGAGAAATAATAGTAAGAAACCCCAGAAAGCTGCGCAGAGGGGGGCTTAGGGGCATACCTGGCCCTCCTGTGTCCAGGCCCAGGTCGGCCCCCGCTGTGAGGCCTCCCCGGCACCCCGGCCCTGTGGGCCCTGGCCTCCAACCTCTCCGGGGTGCAATGAGCTGAGCTGTCACGGGTCTGTGACAAGCGTCCCCAGGGACCCGCTCCGACAACAAGGAAGCAGACTCTTCCGTGCCCTCGTGATGGGACAACACACACGGCTGAGCCATATAAAAGCCGACCACCCTGAGCAGCTCACACACCCTCACAACCACTCCCTCACACTCACACCCTCACATCCTCCTCCCGCCTCTGCCCACCATGGCCGCATCCACCCTGTCCGTCTGCTCCAGCAACCTGAGCTATGGCACCCGCGCCTGCCTGCCCGGCTCCAGTGACTCCTGCACCGACTCCTCCTGGCAGGTGGACGACTGTCCAGAGAGCTGCTGTGAGCCCTCCTGCTGTGCCCCCACCTGCTGTCAGCCCTCCTGCTGCACCCCCAGCTGCTGTGCCCTGGTCCCCACCCAGACCCTCATCTGCACCCCCATGAGCTGCATGTCCAGCCCCTGCTGCCAGGTGACCTGTGGGTCCAGCCCCTGCCAGTCAGCCTGCACCAGCTCCTGCACCAGCTCCTGCACCAGCTCCTGCATGCCCTCATGCTGCCAGCAGTCTAGCTGCCAGCCCTCCTGCTGCACCTCCTCCCCCTGCCAGCAGGCCTGCTGTGTGCCCGTCTGCTGCACGCCCGTCTGCTGCAAGCCCCTGTGCTGTGTGCCCGTCTGCTCTGGGGCCTCCTCGTGCTGCCAGCCCACCCCCTGCACCTCGTCCTGCTGCCGACCCTCCTCCTGCGTGTCCCTCATCTGCCGCCCCGTGTGCAGGCCTGCCTGCTGCGTGCCCACCTCCTCCTGCTGTGGTGCCACCTCCTCCTGCTGTGGTGCCTCCTCCTCCTGCCAGTCCAGCTGCTGCCGCCCGTCCTCCAGCATGTCCCTGCTCTGCCGCCCCGTGTGCTCCCGCCCGGCCTGCTGTGTCCCCACCTCGGCCCAGCCATCCTGCTGCTGAGCAGGCGTGTCCCCCAGGACCAGTCAGCACCGTGGGGCACTGCCGGCTTCACAGCCGCCTTAGGGTCTGTCTCTGGGGAACTGCCCTTCCTCCTCTCAGCCCAGGAGGACGGCCCAGGCCCTCTGCCGCACTCCGCCTGGGGCCCCAGGGCTCAGGATGGGGCCCCCGTCCACAGTGCAAGCCTCAGTGGTCTCACCTCCTCAGAAGCTGCTTGGAAAACTTAATAAACTCACCTGCATTTAACGCTGATGGCACTTGACTCTCTTCTGGCCATTTCTGTTCCAATTGCCAACCAGTCCCCACGGAGGCCGGCCCACCCGCTGGGTCCCTGCCGGACGCCAGCTGCAGCGGCCCTGCTCTGGCCCTGCCTGTGCTGGCCCGGCCCCTGGCTCCCACCCCCCACGACCGGGGCCAGGCCAGGCATGGTGGGCCCCGTGGGGGCAGCCCCCTTCCCAGGAGCCCACAGCGGTCGATCCTCAGGGACGTGGCAGTGGCCAGTCCCGGCACAGTCACCACGCTTCCCTGGGCATCTCCCTCAGACGCCCACTCAGAGGGGGGCTCCCTGCAGAAGGGCCTGGCAAGACATGGGGTTCAGTGTCTCCCCCATGGAGGTGCAGCAGCCCCTCTGCCCACGCCCAGAAGATTGGGGTCAGGCAAGACTGTGGCCTGCTTCCCAAGCCCTCCAGCCTGCCTTCCCCCTCCCCTCTCTGGAGCGATCTGCCGGGATCACCCAGGTCCCCGAGGCTCCTCCCCCATCACAGTGATACTAAAGCCAGCCGCCCCCCTCCCACTCAGTGCTGCCTGCACCCCTGCCCCGTTTCTCCCCTCCTCACCCCTGCACCGCAACACCCTTCCCTTCCCCTCACCCGCCACGCCGCTGACCCTGCCAACAGCTGCTGAGATCAGCCTCACTCTCGTCCCTTCTCCTGGGGCCCTGTCCCCGCAGAGCCTGGCCCTCCGGCCCTTCACTCTCTGCCTGTCCTGTGCCCCTCACCCCACCTCCACTTCCCTGGGGTGTGAGGACTTGGCTCTTTCCCCTGACACACCCCCGGAGCCTCTCCTGGGCTCAGGGCAAGTACACCTGCAGACAGGAACTTCCTCCGCGTTGCCTCAGAGCGGGACCCCTGCCCAGACTCGGCCCCCTCTCCCCCCCTCACACCACATCCGCCTGCCCCTGAGCCTGCGGCGCTTCCCACTGGCCTTTGTTCCCCGCTTGCTCAACGACTCCGGGCAGCTGCCCAAGGCTGCCGCTGCCAGGCTCTGGGGTGCGACCTCCCCCGGCAGAGCCCGTGTTCTGGGGGCTCCCGTGGCACCTGCACATTGTTCTCTAGAACGCATTTTGGGAAGAAAAGGAGCCTTTGACCAGCAGAAGATGCCAGTCGGGAGAAAGATGATGATGATGATGATGGGCTTGGGAGAAGCTGCCGTCTAGGGTCCCACGTCATCGCAGCCACTGCGTGAGCAAAGGGAGCCGCGGGCAGAGGTGAGCGGCCCGTGGGGTCCCGTTGCACTTGGTGGGCAGAGGCCTTTGTCTGCCCTGTGGCCCCGCCCTCGCCTGAAGTTCTGAGCATGAACAGCTGGGGTGCAGGGAGAAGCAGAGAGCGCAGACTGCCTGGGGTGCTCCCCTCACCCACAGACGCCTCGTAAGCAGCGGCCTGGGGGCTCGTTCCCATAGGCGCTGCCTGAGGAGGACGTGTCTGGACGGACAGACAGGCCTCCAGAAGCTGTAGAAGCCCAGGAAATCAGAGCTTCGAACCTGACGGTAGAGCCGGGTAGTGTGAGCTCGCCATTGGGCCTGAAGCCTCGGCCCCTGATGTGCGTGTTCCGGTCAAACCCACAAGCTGGACCAGCAGCTGGATGCATTCGGTTCTTCGTGGCAATCGGAGTTGCCTTGCTAAGCGCGATGCTGCCACGTGGCCAATAAAACCACAGTAAGACCAGTGGCTTGGTGACGCACCGGGTGAGCATCAGGCACTGATCGTGTTCAAATCACACAGCAGCCGGTGTTGCTCAGTGGACAGAGCATCAGCCTGTGGATTGGATATTCCCGGGCTCAAATCCGGGCAAGGGCACATACCTCCATTGCAGGTTCAATAACCAGCCCTGGTCAGGGTGCATGCATGAGGCAACCAATCAGTGTGTCTCTCTCACATCAATGTTTCTATCTTTCCGCCTCTCTTCCACTCTCTATTAAAAAAAATAAAAATAAATACAAATAAATCACCGGCTGAAACCGGTTTGCGTCGATCTGCGTACTGAAAGGTCCCGGGTTCGATTTGGGTCAAGGGCATGTACGTTGGTTGCGGCCACATCCCCGGTGGGGGGTGTGCAGGAGGCGGCTGGTTGATGTTTCTCTCTCACGGGCGTTTCTAGCTCTCTATCCCTCTCCCTTCCTCTCTGTGGAAAATCAATAAAATATATTTTAAAATAAAAATAAATAAAATAAGTCACCAGTGGATAAATATCCTCGGGTGAAGATGAACAAAAATAAATAAATAAATCACGCAATGGCCTGGGTACACTGGGACCCCATCTTGTTGAAGAGGAAGCGGGGACCCACGGTGACCTGCCAAGGTCATACACACCGAATCAGGCAGTGAGAGTGAAGGGTGGGTGGAGCGGGGAGAGACCATGTGGGCAGGTGAGACATGGAGGGTTTGCAAAGAATGCTGCCGTAGGCCCATCTCGTCCCCAAAGACAGCCTGGTCCTGACGCCACACCTGAGCGGAGGGCTCTGCAGACTGACCGGAGGCTGCTGATTAAATTAAGAATCTCGTGATGGGAGACAATCCTGGGTCAGCCAGGTGGGCCCCGCGGGGCCTCACAAGTGTCCTTCGCAGGGAGAGATGCTACTTCCTTCTCACACTGACAAGGAGGTGGGACACAGAATCAGAGGCATCACGGCCAAGATATGCCCGGAGCCTCAGCAGCTGGACGCGGCGGGAAAGACACCCCTGGAGCCTCCGGGAGTGGGGGGGACGGGGGGGGGGGTTAGGGAAGGCGGCGCTACGACACCTGGGGTCTCAGCTCAGGAAACTGCACTCAGGTGGTCTCCAGAGTCTGAGAGGACCCACGTCGGTCGTGTTAAACCACCCAGTGTATGGCCAATTGTTACAGCCCCAGGACACAGGACACAAAATCAAATGTCCGGTCAGCCCTCGCTGAGCGTTGTGGGGGAGATTTCTGCAGATCTAAGGGAAATGACACATAACAAAGTCAACTCAACCACGGCGCTGAGACAAACAAGAGTTAGGTTCCTACGGCATCTCATCAGCAGCATCACGAGAAACATCAGTACTTGAGGACCTGCTGCAGATGACAAACTTTGCGTGATAAATGCAGCTTTCATACTGTCCAAGGATTCTGGTTAAAATGCCATTGGGCTCAGCTGGTGTGGCTCGGCGACTGAGCAGACATCTATGAACCAGGAGGTCACGATCCAATTCCCGGGCAGGGCACGTGCCCAGGTGGTGGGCTCAGCCCTCAGGCGGGGGCGGGCAGGAAGCAGCCAATCAATGGTTCTCTCTCATCATCCATGTTTTCTAGGTCTCTCTCTCTCTCCCTCCCCCTTCCTACAAGTGTCTTGACCACCCTGCCCTTGCCCACAGCATAACCCCCGCCAGCTCGGGCCACCGGCGGGGGAAAGAACAGCACAATGCCGCTCATCCCCACGCTGCACCTGTGTATCGGGCCCACCCTGAGGCAGGGACAGCTGGCGCCAGCCACAGGCAGAACTGGCCACAACCCTCCCCCTCCCTCCATCATCTACAGGAACTCGGTGACAATGCAAAAGAAAGGGGACCCCACGCCCCAGAGACAGGCACTCACGCGAGGAGCCACTCCTGGGACCCAGAATCCAGGTTACCCTTCCCCATCACCTGGTCCCTGCGATGAGCCCCCAGCAGCCCACCCTCTGCCCACCTGCCTCAGCTCCACCCAGCCTGGTCTCTCTCAGCACGCGTGGCCAGGACTGGCCACCCAACCACAAGCACAGGCGGCACTTTTACGAGCTGGCCAGCACCTCCTAAGAAAACAAACCAGCCCTCACGAGGGTTCCCCAGGAACAGGCTCCAAACACCAACAAGGAAGGGAGGGCGTGGGGAGCCTCCTGCTGGGGCAACACACAGCCCAGAGGGGGGTATAAAAGCTGACAGCCTGGGCACCTCACACACTCACACTCACACACCTGCACACTCCTCCCAGCTCACCTCCAGCCCCTGCCCACCATGGCCGCCTCCACCCTGTCCGTCTGCTCCAGCAACCTGAGCTATGGCAACCGCGCCTGCCTGCCCGGGTCCAGTGACTCCTGCACCGACTCCTCCTGGCAGGTGGACGACTGTCCAGAGAGCTGCTGTGAGCCCTCCTGCTGTGCCCCCACCTGCTGTGTCCCCAGCTGCTGCACCCCCAGCTGCTGTACCCTGGTCCCCACCCAGACCCTCATCTGCACCCCCATGAGCTGCATGTCCAGCTCCTGCTGCCAGGTGACCTGTGGGTCCAGCCCCTGCCAGTCAGCCTGCACCAGCTCCTGCACCAGCTCCTGCATGCCCTCATGCTGCCAGCAGTCTAGCTGCCAGCCCTCCTGCTGCACCTCCTCCCCCTGCCAGCAGGCCTGCTGTGTGCCCCTCTGCTGCACACCCGTCTGCTGCAAGCCCCTGTGCTGTGTGCCCGTCTGCTCTGGGGCCTCCTCGTGCTGCCAGCCCACCCCCTGCACCTCGTCCTGCTGCAGACCCTCCTCCTGCGTGTCCCTCATCTGCCGCCCCGTGTGCAGGCCTGCCTGCTGCGTGCCCACCTCCTCCTGCTGTGGTGCCTCCTCCTCCTGCCAGCCCAGCTGCTGCCGCCCGTCCTCCTGCATGTCCCTGCTCTGCCGCCCCGTGTGCTCCCGCCCGTCCTGCTGCTGAGTGAGCACATCCCCCGGGCCAGCCCCGCTCTCCTCACCACTGCCTTCAGGCTTTAACCCCACACATGCATTGCGACGTGTCCCGGCATGAACGCTTGCTGGCCTCAGACCCCCACCACCAGGCTCAGCCTGCCTGCAGCCTCCACATCAGGCCCAGATGAAGCTGAGATGACCCTCCCCGGTCAGTGGGGGTCCCGGGTTGTTTCTGACAGACCTGGCTCCTGGCCTTTCTCCCATAGCCTTACCGAGGCCCCTGCCTGGTCTCGAACCCCGCACCCCCGCTGCTGTTCGCCCTCCCCTCTTCACACACGTTTCTTGAGCTGAGTGAATAAAGGTGCTGACCTGGCTGCCGCTGTCCTCTCTCTGGGCCTCGTTGTGGGGTTCGTCCGGCTTCCCGGGTTAACAGAACCCTGGCTTCGGCATCTTTAGACACGAGTCACATCCTGGGAGCTTTTCCAGCGATGCCGTCTGAGGTCCACCCGGAGCGGTCCCCAGCCCGCCCTCCCGTGTCTGCACTCCGGGCAGCTCCGGGGGCTGTGCTGCACGTCTGGGATTCGAGTGGCCACCAGCCCCCTGGCCAGCAGGCCCCAGGGCGAGGACCCCAGGGGGCAGGGCTCAGGCTGGCTTCTGGGCCTGGAGGCTGTGGGACCAGGACATTCAACCTGGTCCCACAAACGACCAGTTTCTGCACCTGTCCCTCCACCTCCCCTTGCACATCCTCATTTTACTCAAACGTCCCAAACCCACCCGACTGTGCCCGCTGTGCCCGCACAGGCCAATGGCAATGTCCCCCCCCCCCCCAGCCCAGGCCCAGCGGGTGTGGCAGAGGCCATGGGGACCCTTGCCCCCGGCCCAGCCTGAGTGTGGCAGAGGGCAGAGGGGAAAGCCAGAGGGCAGGCAATTCAAAGGGTCCGGGCCTGCTGCCGTTGGAGGGTTTCCCCTCCTTGCCAGTCTGGTTGGGGCCCCCACATTTCCCCAACTTCCCAAGCCCCGCGCCCTCACTCCTGGACTGAGTGAGGGCCACTTCCTACCTGAGTCCCCCTGCCTCCGTACTCCAGCCAATGCCACCTCCTCGCCCGTGACCCTCCCCTGCCATTGACATGACACCCCGTCCCACCGAGGGGGCCAGGAAGCCCGGCGAAGCACTCTCCTTAGAGCAGGTTTAAGAGGCCGTCTGACCCTCACTACTCTCCCCCGGAGAACCTGGTCCAGACCCCTGTGCTGGGCTGGCTTTTCCAGAGTCACCCACACAAAATGGGGGTCCTCAGGGGACCTGCCCGTGGAACAGGCATCCTCGTGAGGATGGGGGACAGATGCCCCCCCAAAAAAAAATCTACCAAGGGGCACAGGATGCAGGTGCCAGTCTCAGGTGCCTCCGCCACCGCGGGCTGCCACGAATGGGTTGGAGTCATGACGTCAAAGGGGCAGTAGTTCCCACCAAGTTCACGGCCCTGAATTCCCCCCACACACACACCCCGCGACCCGGACGGAGCCCAGCGGAGTCGGGGTCCGGAAAGCCGCCCTGACCAGGCTCCTGGTTTAACCGGAAGCAGCCAGAGAAGCCGCTGCCGGTTCTGCTCCGCCCTGCGGGACGCCGGCAGCGCCTGCCCCCTGGTGACCTTCCCTGGAGGGCCCAGCTCAGCCCAGACCCCCACCCCCCCACCCCCGCACTCCCAGGGAAGGCACAGACAGCCCAGCGCAGGGTTCAGGGCTCCCCAGCGCCGCCCCAGCAGCGTTCCCCGCTGCTCGTTCTCCAGCCGCTGCTCACACGCCGCGCCAGGGGGCGCTGTGGAGCTGCACCCGGGCCCGCGGAGGCCCGACCCACCTCCACGCGCGAGGCCGGCGGCAGGGCGCCGTGCAGGCCGCGGGAGGAAGAGCGGGAAACGGGCTTTATCTCCAGGGTGGACATGCTCTGGGTTTGTTTGTTTTTTTCTCAGCGGCGCACACACCGGCTGCCCCTCTGCACAGCACGACACCCTCCCTTCCCCGTGCTCCCCTCGGACCCAGCCCGGCCTGCAGACCCAACCGTGGGCCACCTCTACTGTCCCTCCCCGCCCCCCAAAAAAAGAGGGCAGCTCCCCCTTCCATTGCCAACAACCCGAGAACAGCAGAGGGGCTCCCGGGCTGCAAGCTGAGCCTGGAGTCACCTGGGCAGCGAGGTTGGCGTCCCCCCATCACCACCGCCACCTCCAATGGAGGTACGTGCGCCTGACATTGCCCAAGATGCTCCTTAGATTGGATTCTTCTGAGACCAGCCCCCCTCCACACACACACACACACACACACACACACACACCACACACACACACACACACACACACACACACACACACAGATCTCCACCGCAGGGCAAAGGTTAGCAGAGTCGCTGCGAGGGAAGGGAGGGGCTCTAACGGCCAGAGCCCGCACTGGGGTGCTCCTGCAATCGGAGATGCGGGGTTGGGGTGCGGAGGGTGACAGCCAAGCATCCTGTCCCATCTTCCTACCCCAGTCCCCCCAGACTTGGATGAGAAGGGTAGCGGGCACCTCCTGCCCCAACACAGAGTTCTCTGAGCCTGGGGCTCAGGATCCTCCTGGGAGGATGGGGCGGGGGAGGGGGGTGCAGAGGGGACGGGGAAATGGTGCAGAGGGGACGGGGAAATGGGGTGGCCCATCAGGAAACCGGTCCAGACCCGAAGCATGCGCCTTGACTGTGGACAAAGACTGCCGGGAAATCCATGACTTACTTTCAAAGACCGAAACCACAGAATCAGCGGTTCTGATCTTTATGAGGCCCCATTAGAAAAAAAGAATATTCTTTGTTTCCCGATTTCTGCGCAGACAAATAATTAAAAAGTGTCCCTGTCCTAACGGCTGAGGATGTTTTAAAGGAAAGCAGGCGTCAGGGTGACAGAGTGCGCTGGTGGCAGGCGCGGCCTCCTCTGTGCTTGGGGGACAAGGGGGTGGGTGTCCCGCAGGCTTGTGTGTGGAGAGACAGGGGGAGGGTTGTGCTGGGGTCTCCTCCAGCCTGCAGGTCGCCGAGCCTGTCCCGATGGGGTGGGCGTGGTCATCCATTAATGTCACGTATGAACTTTTGCTAAAAGTGACAAACTCGAAAAGCGTTAGCGCTGCAGGTGATGGGACTGTCCAGCCACTCCGGGGCCCAGAACCGTCAGCCTCCTCCCCCTCCCTGGCCTCCGGCCTCTGGGACTTCGTGCAGGCCGGCCGGCCGGGGGGCTACAGCTCAGATTCCCAGGGGCCGGTGGGCGCCGCCCAGCTCCCCAGGAGAGAGAAGCTACAGGTTCAGCAACTGCAAAGGGCTGACAGGCTTGGTGGTGTGGGTGTGAGCCCCCCGCAGGGGTGACTCCCAGGAATGGGTTTCAGGGCCTCTCAGCGAAGGGCCAGAACCCACACCCGGAATCCCCACTGAGCACCCCGGACCCCAGAGCTCCTGTGAAGAAGTCCAAGGGCAAAGGCCCTGCGAGGACCCGGCCCCCCCGCCCCTGCTCCGGCCCCAGCTGCCCCGGGGCACACATGCCCACTGCCGCCCAGCCAGCTGCTCTAACATGCAAACCTGTTCCCAGCATTCCCTGGGCACTTCTCCGTCTCCAAGGCTGCAGGGCACGCCAGCCTGACCCCTCTACCCACCCTGCCCTCGGCCCACCGTGGGGTCCCTGCCGAGAGCTTTGGCCACGTGGCTCCTCGGGGCTCTCCTGCCTCCGGCCCAGGGGGCCACAGCGGTCTGCTCTGGGCAGCTGCAGTTTGATGGAGGTGCGAGTCCCCAGCCCTCGGGACGCTCTGCCTCTGCTGAGACCCAGCGGCAGGGAGTCGCCGAGAGGGGCTGGTGTGCCGTTCTGGTTTTATGTGGAAAGTATCCATCCCTGGTTCCCCGGGATCAGCGAAGCCCCTCCGAGCCATGGCTCTTTGCTCTGATGGCACTTGGCTCCCAGTGAGGAGACCAGGGGATGCCTGCTGATGATCTAAGCTGGAGCACTGACTGGCATGGGTGGGTGTGTGGGGGTGTCTGTTAAAGTCCTCAGTCCCCCCCCCAAACAGCCAGCACCCCCCAGGGGGAGGTGAGCAGCCGTGGGGTCCTGAGGCAGCCGCTGCGCGGGGTGCAGGGGCACCTGCCCGCTTTGGGCACCAGATTTGAAAATCATACGGGAGCCAGTCCACCTGTGAGAAGCAGCCCCCTGGCTTCAAGTGACGGGAGGCCCGACTCCCGCCCCCGGCACAGGGGCAGCACGCGGGGTCCCAGCAGCCCCCCGAGGACCCCGCGCCGCCCTGAGCACGCAGCAGTGTCCCGGCGCGAATGAGTCACCGACATGTGCCTTCACGCTCCCTCCGGCGCGGGGAGCAGAAGCAGCCTGCGTCCTCATCACCATAAAGGTTATTTATAAAGCCCGCCCCCTCTCCCCCGAAGGCACGGTGCAAATAGCTAAAGGATGACCCAGTTCTGAATACCACAGCCGAGCGAGAGGAGAGGTACAAGTCACGGAACAGTATTGAGCTACATTTGGAACAGTCCCAAGACCCCTGCAGAAAGGCGAGCCGGGGCCGCGGGGAGTTGAAAGCACCAATTTGACTGCCGTCCGCTTTGCAAAGCACGCGAGCTACCTGCAGGGTGGTGTGTGTGTGCGTGTGTGTGTGTGTGTGTGTGTGTGTGTGTGTGTGTGTGTAGGGGTGGACTCCACTCTCCTCTGGGCTTTGTTCACGGCCCTGCCATCGCGTGGGGCCTCGGCTGTGGTGCCCGGGGTTGAAGTCCGGGCCCCGATCTGCCCAGGGTGGAGGGCGGCTGGCGGCTGAGGTGCGGGTCAGGGGACGGCGGCGGCGAAGGCTTCAGCTCCCCCGCAGGAGGGTGCTGGGCTGGGAGAAGGCCGCTCTGCCCGCCACCACTGTGCCATCTCTCTGTCCTGGTCACCCTCGCTCCCCAGCATCAGGTGGCTCAAGGTCCCTGCAGGGCTGTGGGGGACCTCAGGCCAGGACTTTCAGGAGTCCCTGGGCGGTGGGGCGGCAACTCCCTGCGACACCCAAATCGCCACGGTCTCGAGGCCACGGGTGCCTACGTCACTGGCTCAGGGTCCAGCGTCCAGCTTTCTGGCTGTCAGGCCTCGTTTCCCTGTTGCTTTGCTTTTTAAAAATCATTCCTTTTTCTTTTTTTTTTTTTTTTTTTGCAGAAACCAGTTTGGCTCAGTGGATAGAGCGTCGGTCTGCGGACTGAAAGGTCCCAGGTTCGATTCTGGTCAAGGGCATGTACCTTGGTTGCGGGCACATCCCCGGTAGGGGGTGTGCAAGAGGCAGCTGGTCGATGTCTCTCTCTCATCGATGTTTCTAGCTCTCTATCTCTCTCCCTTCCTCTCTGTAAAATATCAATAAAATATATATTTTTTTAAATTATTCATTTTTAATCTCTTGGTAGATAATCCAGGAAGGTATGGTGGTATCATGGTCATTAGCAAGCCCACTGGGCCTTTCTGAAAAGAAGGGGGCATCACCTGCTCACCCCTCACCCCCGTTCCCCCCACCCGGCCGCCCTGGTGAGCTGGCCGGGGGAGCCCCGCTCCGATGGGGCTCCCCCCGAAAGGTGTGCTTGGAGCTGTTCCATCTCCCTCACTCCTCACGGGACAGAACGACCAGGCTGGGGGTGGGGGGGGGTGACCCCAGCGCTTTGCTAGGTGCCGCCCCGGGTTCTCCGCCTCCTTCGAGGACTTCATTCCTGACGCAGGTGGAAGGCCTTCCCCAGGAGGGCAAGCAGGTAAGTACATGTGGGGCCTCCGATGGCGGCCGCCTAGCGCTTTGAACCGAGTCCCCACCCTGTGAGCCGTTAAAGACGGGGTTGCTATTGTGATTGCCTCCCTGCACCCTTTCATCTTCCCCACCCCTGCCCGTCCCGCCCCTGCCCGTCCCGCCCCATGCCCGTCCGTCCGAGGGCACCCGGGACCTCGGATGGCATCAGGAAGTGGCACCTAGTGCCCAGCCACACCCGCCGGCTCCAGGGCGGCCGCCCCCTTACCTGTGCAGGGCTCCCATCGCCGGCCCCCTCGGCCCGGAGTCACCAGCGGCAGGAGCAGGGCACACAGCGTCAGCAGGGTCGACATGAGGGGTCCGGGTGCCGAGCTCCATCCAGGGCTCGCACGCGGCCCGAGGGGAGGCAGCTGCTTCCTCAGACACCTGGGTCAGCCCCTTGCACGGGGGGCCCCGGGCAGTCACTGGGATGGCCACATGCCAGGGCCCGTGGCAGGGACGGAGGTGGCCCGCCGCGTCTAGCAGCTCCGCCGGGGAGGCAGGCGGCGCTGGCAGGTCGGGGCTGCGGCCGCCCGCGGTCTAGCTGCTCCTCGCTGGGGCGCGGGCGCGGGCTCGGGGGCTGCGGCGGTGCAGGTGACAGCTGATAACATCTCCGCTGCACGGGCCTCGATTAGTCATTGGCAACGCGCGCGTTTTTTTCCCAAAGGAAAAGACAGAAATAGATCGTCCAGGGGAGCGGGCGCGGGGAGCAAACCAGAAAAACCCAGAGAACCAGTTTTCCTCGCAGGGAGAGCTCCGCTGCTGGCAGCCGCGAGGACGGAGCTCGGCCACCACCGGCTGGGGGGCGCCCGGCGGGGATCCCCGAGGGGAGGGCGCGGGCCGGCTGGGCTCCGCTGCAGGTGCCGCGGGGCTGGGGTCCGGACGACGGGCCCCCACGCTCTGCCGCTCTGCCGCTCTGCCGGCCCGGCCCCAGGTCCCCGCTCCGCAGCGGCAGCGGCGGGTCCCCACCCCCGGCGTGGACGTCCCCCTTTTATCTGGTGCCCGGCCCTCCGAGGGTGTGTGGGTTTGTCAACTGTTGGGTTTCAGGAATTTCCCTCGGAGGGAAGTCAGTCCTCCAAGGGAACAGCTAATGAGGAGAGAGCCGCCCCGGGGAGGGGAGTGAGCACGTGCGGGTGCCGCGGCGGGTGTGCGGCGGGCGGTTCGCCTCTTCCAGGCCCGGTCACTCCCGCCTGGCCCCTCAGAACCGCCGCTGACGGACAGCCGTGGAGGGAGGCTGGTCTTTGGAAAAGAGCCGGCCCGCCCGCCCCTCCCAGCAGCTCAGGGACAGGCTGGGAGGGAGTTCCCAGCGGCTGGCAAGGGGCTCATGCCCTCGTAGGAGACCCTGGCATCCCCGTCCCGCCCTGGCAGCCGCCCCTGGGTCAGTGGGACCCCTCTCAGTGGCCCCTGAAATACAGCTTGCAGTGTGAGCCCCAAGCCCCCCCCCCCCCCTGGAGAACCCCGGCTCCAGGTCTGGGCAGAGGCTGCTCGGGACACAGGTGTTTGTGAAGAGCACACACCCTGGGGCTGGGGCTTGCCGGAGGGCGGAGACAGAGGCAGAGACGGAGAGAGGCCGGCAGGCAGGCAGGGAGGGAGGAGAGAGAGTGTGTCACAGGCTCTTTCTGTAAGCAGCCTCTGTGCCTGGAGAGTCTCTCTCTCTCTCTCTCTCTCTCTCTCTCTCTCTCTCTCTCTCTCTCTGTCAATATACACTGAGTGGCCAGATTATTGTGATCTCTGAATGCATAATAATCTGGCCACTCAGTGTGTGTGTGTGTGTGTGTGTGTGTGTGTGTGTGTGTGTATTAGAAGACTGGTACGTGAATTTGTGCATGGGTGGGGTCCAGCCAGCCTGGCCAGGGAGAGGGGACATGGGCGGTTGGCCAGCCTGCCTGCTGGTCAAACTCCTGGTCAAGGGGACAATTTGCATATTAGGCTTTTATTATATAGGATATACACTGAGTGACCAGATTATTATGAGTTTAGAGATCAAATAATCTGGCCACTCAGTGTATAGATAGATGATAGATGTGTGTCTGTGTGTGTGTGTGTGTGTGTGTGTCTGTCTTAGTATCTGTTGAACATTCAACAGATACTATAACACACACACACACACACATCTATCAATATATATATTCAACAGATACTAAGAGACGGTTTCCGTCCTGGTCGTATGGTCACACGGTCTCAGTTACCTGGGGTCACGTGAAGAAAACCTGGAAGTGGCTCTTATTACACAGAACCCCATTCCCAGCCCCAGGTGAAGCCTTGAGCTGGTCCTCCCTCCCCTCCGCCCCAGGACCCACAGGCCTGGCCGCACACAGTGTGGGGGCAAAGGCTTTCTGACCCTCTGGATCTTAGGAGCCGTGAAACGTCACACGCCCAGTAACAATCATTACAACCGTAATCTGGTCGAAGGGAGGACACAGCCTTCCAGATGTGAGAGGCTGCTCTTTGGGAAAAAGGCAGCTGTGTAAATTGGAGAGTCAAGCTTTCCTCTTCCTTCCCAATTGAGGAGAACCTCGGGGGTCACAGTGGCCCTGGGGAGGCAGGAGCCGGTCAGGAGGGCAGGGGACTTCCCACAGGGTGGGAGATGGCCACAAACCCAGGCCCCGTCACTGTGACGCCTGTCAGCCTCGCCAGGCGACCCTTGACCTCTGCTCCCACGTCTCTCACTAACCTTTAATCGGTTGATAAAAACGGGATCACGTGTCATCGTTTAACTACCAGATCAGCATTGCGGTGCCTTGAACCCTCCCAGGAAAGGTTTCCTCCGTTACATCCGACCCAGTAATGCCAGTAATGCTCCTGATGACAAACGCGGTAATTAGTGGGATCTCGTTCCCATTTTAAAATGCTAACGTACGTGCCTGAACGCAGACAGGTGCTCAGAATTGCCTTCTCTAGACTGGGCCCCGTGTGGCCCTGGACAAGTCACTGAAATGCCCTGAGTGCTGATCCCCCATCTGCGAGCGTGCCCGGTGGGGGGACCTGCATGGAGGGAGAGCCTGCAAACCACTTGGTGGGTGCGGCCTCCACAGAGCAGCAGTTCTGCAGACACACGGCCAGCTCTCGGGCTCCGGGATGCCCAGGGAGAACGGGGGACTCCGTGTGGGCCTCCCCCAGGTCCCCTCCCTGGGGACACGCCAGCACGGCCGCTCGATGAAGGATCGGAGGCCCTGACAACAAAGAACGCGCTTCAAGTTTCCTGCCCGTCTCCTCCACGCTGAATCCACTGCCCCGCGCCACACACTGAGCTCCCGGGAGGCCACCAGCCAGGTGCAGAGAGCAGAGCGTGGTCCTGCCACAGTGTCACAGGCCAGAGAGCCTGCTCAGACCGTCCCTTGTCAGGCGTCACCCTCAGGAAGCAGGCTGGCTACATCTCCTACTGGGAGCCAGACACAGCCCTGACAGCCCCCCGAAATCAGGCCAGAAGACCACCCTCGTCCGCCAGCTGCCTTCCCGTGAGAAAATAGGAAATCTGCCCCCAGCACATCCTGTTGGGCTCCGCCAGAGACCTGTCGCTCTCCCCTTGTTCCGCTCACTGGCTGAGAGCCGGGCCACGCTCACCCTGCTGGGACAGGGCTATTCACACGTGGATGAGCAGGCACCACAGGCGTGTGGCCAGGGCTTCCTCATGGCATAAACCCCTGAGAGCATCACCGCGTGGCCGAAGGTGGCGTTAGTGTGTGTGTCCCCATCTCCTCGGGGGCTGTTCAACACGTCCCAACCGGGGAATGAAGCTTTCTCTGGGAAAAGGAGATGAAGTGACGGGTAAAGGAGAAATTTGAAATGGTAACTCCTTGTTATGAAAACAAGATGCTAGCACCATGCGATCCCCCAGTTTGGGGTTATAGGAAGTTAACCTGTCGCGTATGTGGAATCCTCGGGGGAAGAGAGCGCTTGGCATGTGGCCACGGGTCCAGAGAGATGAGAATAGGAGGCAGGCTCAGGCAGCGAGCCTCGGCCACCTCCCCAGGCTCCCACCCGGCACCAGCGTGGCTCCATCCGTCACTGACAGCTGGAGGGACACATGTTAGGCGGGGTCTCCAGGAGACACAGTTAGAATTCCATTTTGAACGTGATTTCAGGAGAGAGGTCTCGTGAGGTTACTGAGTAAGAGAATGAGACTTGTTTTTTCCAGTCCCCAGAAGATTTCTTCAGATCGGCTCTTGGTCTGCTGAACGGTTGCTGCAAACATCTCATCCCCATCACCCCTTTTTTGATGCTTTGGTTTAATTGCCTTTTTTTTTTTTTTTAAGGAATGCTTTTCGGGGCTTTTGTCTTTTGCCAGGTATTTTAAGCTTTTATTTAGTCAGTAACACTTCCTTAAGACGCGTGGATCTTAAGATACAATTTTTAAATGTCTCCAGGGTCCCGTGGTGCTTATGTTTCGCTCTCCGTTCCGCCTGGAGTGTGAGCACGAACGTGCAGTGCAGGGAATGAGCCTCTGGTTCCAGACGCTGTTATGCACCCTTTGTTGAGTGCCTCTCCTTCCCCATCGCCTGGAAATGCCGGCTTGTAGGATGGGTTAGGCTCCTACCTACACTTGGGTCCAGCCCATCAGCCTCTGTTTTAAAATTCTTTGGTCCCTTTCCTTTGCCAGCACATTATCTCAATAACAGTCTTTACACTAAGTGTTCAGACCGACAGGTGAAGGACATATGCATTCACCTTCCCTTTGCACAAATGTATCAGCAATTCCCACAGTCTCTCTTTCATATAAACTTTAAAAATTATTGGTTCTCATCTTCACCTCCCAAACCAAAATCAAACAGACAATGAGAAACATTACAGGAATACCCATTGGCAAGGTGTAAGTTTGTAGATCACTTACAGAATAATGAACATTTTTAGGATACGACACCTTCCGACTCTACTGATATAAACACATAACCTCTCTGTGTATATCCATCTTGAATTAAGTTCATCAAGAAATGTTAGTATTATTCCTGTAAATATCCTATAAACTTACTTATATACTACTAGAGGCCCCTTGCACATTTATGCACTGGGGCGGGGGTGGGAGGATGTCCTCTGAGCCCTCTCACAGTCCGGGACCCCTCGGGGGATGTCTGCATGTAAGCGGGCCTAAGCCAGCAGGCAGACGTCCCCCAGGGGTCCTTAGCGCTGCGATGGAGGCAGGAGGCAGGAGAGGCTCCCGCCGCCACCGCTGTGCTCACCAGCCATGAGCCCAGCTTCTGGCTGAGTGGCGCTCCCCCTGTGAAAGCACACTGACCACCAGGGGGGCAGCTCCTGCATTGAGCATCTACCCCCTGGTGGTCAGTGCGCGTCATAATAACTGGTCTTTCTGCCATTTGGTCAATTTGCATATTAGGGTTTTATTATATAGGATAATACAGTATGTGAATACAGTCTCATACAGTGTGTGAATGTGTGTGTTTCCAAGCTCTCTGTTCTGTTCCACTTCTCCCTGCAACTCTGTCCATTATTGCACCATAAATTCTGGTGCCGTATTGTTAGGTGCATATATGTTTGTGACCATTATATGCTCCTGAGTTTTTTCTTTCCTGGCTGGTATAAAACATTCCTCTTTATCCACAAGGTCTTATATTTCTACGAGTTTGTTGAACGCGTTTTGCTGCTTTGGTCGTGGTGCCCTTCTCTCTTGTATCATTACAAAAATTCCATCTCTGTCCTGCTGCCCAGTGTCAGTGCTCTTTCTAATCTGGGCGGATCACTCAATGTGCAGAAATTGGCTTGCTTCCTGAAGATAGCATAGCAATATAAGATAAAGGTGGCCAGAGCCTGAGCCTCACACATGCCACAGGAAAGAGGAAGCGGGGTCAGCAAAGGGGTCTGAGGGAGAGGAACTCGATCTGCTCGAGGATGTGTACAGAGGAACTGGTGGGAGCTGGTAGAGTAAGAGCCCAGTGCTGACCTAGAAAGAGTGGAGGGTTCTCCTGCTCTCCCCTCCGCTTCTTCTCCAGCAGCCCAAGACGAGAGTGCCAGCATGGTCAGGTTGCTTTTGTTCCGGCCCTCCGGTCCAGTGTAAGAACCCACTGTGGCCCTCGAGTCAAAAAGTTTGCCCACCCCTGGTGTAGCCACTCGAGGTGGTCTCATTAGCTGGTTATAAAAGGGAACGCGTGCCAAAGCGGCCGAGCCGAGAGGGCTGCTGCCTGCGCTGTTCACGAGCTCTGAAGGCAGGACAGGGGGTGCCGGGCGCGCGGGTGCTGCGGGGGGGGGGGGGGGGGGCACACGGCGCCGCCGGGGCCTCTCACGGGGGCCGCCAGCCTGCTTCCTGTCCCTGGCTCACCAAGCCTGTCATTTTCAGCTCGTGAGGGGCACCGGCCCCACCTCCAGGCAAAGCCTATCCTTACCACACGGAGCATGTTCTTAAAATTCCTGACAGCTTAACCTACCGCAATCTTACCCCGATAAAAGCGCAGGTTTTACCCCCTGCTCCCAGCTGCATTGTAATTTCCCCCAGCAACCTGCTGAAAAGACCCAGGGAAACTTAGCAACCGGCAGCCGGCCTGGAGGGAAGCTGCAATTACCAGGGTGCGAGGCCTGCGGGCAGCGGCACCCACTTCAAAGGCGCGAGGGGCGGGCGCGGGCAGGGCTGTAATTAGCCAGGCCGCCGGGCACCGGGGCCCCGCGTGCGCACGCACCGCCGCCGGCGGGAACAAAGGCGCCCGGTGTTTGATGTGGATCGCCCCGAGTCCGGGAGGAAGGGTGTGCCCCTCCGCCCGGCACCCAGGACACCCCCAGAACGCACATCCTCTCTGGCCTGGCACATCCTGGCACCTGCCTGGGAAGAGGCCCGCAGAGCAGAGCCCCCCGCTCCCTGCCAGGGGCCTGGAGAGCCGGAGAGGGGCAGCCCTGGCGGAGCGGCTCCCGAAGGGCCAGCGTGGGGAGAAGGAAGCATGAGATGCCTGGTGGCCGACCCCTGGCCACTTGCCCGACGGCCAGGCCCAGGTGCTCGCGGTGAGGGCAGGGCTGGGAGAGGGGCGCACCCAGCGGAGGGTGAGGCCGGGTGTGGGGGTGACGGCAGGGCAATGGGCCCCTCTCCTGAGGACAGGAGTCCGAGCTGGTGTGCGCTTCTCGGGCCATGAGGGCGGATGGACAACCTCAGGACGGGAGAAGCCGGAGGGTTCCAGAAGGAGCCACGCCCCTGGCAGAGGGGAGGGAGAGAAGGAGACAGACAGAGGAGGGCCTGAGGCCGAGGGAGGACTCTGTGCCACCAGAGGCCATGGTGGGAGGTCCCCACGTAAACCATGCCTCTGACAAACGGCCGTCTTCTCCGTGTCCTCACGTGGCTGTCCCTCCATGTCTGCAGCCTAATATCCTCTTCTTATTCTTCTTTTTTTTAAAATATATTTTATTGATTTTTTTACTGAGAGGAGGAGAGAGGGATAGAGAGTTAGAAACATCAATGAGAGAGAATCATCTATCAGTTGCCTCTTGCACACCCCCCCCCCACTGGGTACATGCCCACAACCAAGGTACATGCCCTTGACCGGAATCAAACCTGAGACCTTTCAGTCCACAAGCTGATGCTCTATCCACTGAGCCAAACCGGTTTGGGCCTCTTCTTCTTCTTTTTAAATATATTTTATTGGTTTTTTACCGAGAGGAAGGAAGAGGGATAGAGAGTTAGAAACATCGATGTGAGAGAAACATCCATCAGCTGCCTTCTGCACACTGCCCACCGGGGATGTGCCCGCAACCAAGGTACATGTCCTTGACCAGAATCGAACCTGAGACCTTTCAGTCCTCAAGCCGACGCTCTATCCACTGAGCCAAACTGGTTTCAGCTAATACCCTCTTCTTATAAGGCTGCCAGTCATGGCAGGTCAGAACCCACCCTGTCCACCCCATTTCACCTCCATCGCCCCCCTAAGACCCGTCTCCGAACACAGTCACACGCTGAGGGGCTGGGGTAAGGCCTTCACCGCAGCCCATAAAAACCGTCACCACAGAAGGGGAGGGTTAAGTCACTGTGTATTTAAGACGAAAGTAAATACGTGAAAGCGCACCGTGGTATCAGTCCCTTTCTCGGTGTCAGGAACAGGCAACACAATAACCAAATATGCGTGCGCCTTCGCTGAGTGATGTTCTTGGTGGGGAGGGGGATGTGGGCGTGAGCACGGCAGGCCCCACGGTAAGTACGCTCCTGGGCATTGCACACGTCGGATGGAAGGAGTGTGTTGGGACTGGAGTGACTGCATCCTCTCAGCTGGAACTCTGGAGTCACACGGAGTTTTCTGTGTGGTGCAGCAGGCATGCGCTCCTGTCTTATTTGTGCAATCCGTTAAAGTAGCAGCGGCAGGACGGCCACCGAGCACCGACAGCTTCATTCCCCGCTGACAGATCTGAGGGCGCTGTCACCGAGAAGCCTTCTCCGTGGTCTAGGACGGTCCTCGTCTCTTACAGCCCGCAAATAAACTGGACATACAGGTGCTTTTAAATATAACTTTATTGCCGAAACCGGTTTGGCTCAGTGGATGGAGCGTCGGCCTGCAGACTGAAGGGTCCTGGGTTCGATTCCGGTCAAGGGCATGTACCTTGGTTGCGGGCACATCCCCAGTGGGGGGTGTGCAAGAGGCAGCTGATTGGTGATTCTCTCTCGTCGATGTTTCTGACTCTCTTCCCCTCTCTCTTCCTCTCTGTAATAAGTCAATAAAATACATTTTAAAAATAAATAAATAACTATTTTTCTTAGGACACAAGTAAAAGTAGGCTCGTTGTTGAAACCTCACCGCGCGCTGACGACCAAAGGAAGGAAATGAAAACGAGCCGTAACCCCACTGTCAGAGGCGCTCACCGAGCACCGAGCCCCGCGGTGTGAGCGGCAAGAATCACACGCTGCAGTAAACTCTCTGTGCGTCATCAGCTTATGACACACACTCCTCTGCCACCTCTTCCTGCTGACGGTAGAGCTGGCGATGTGAGTCAGCCTGAGCACTGAGGCCATCCTTGTAAACAGCCCCGGCCCCGCGCAGGACACGCTGCTGTGCCCATTTCTACGGAGATCCAGAGAGGATCCCCCTCCACCCCCCGTCCCCCAGGAGGGTGCAAGAGCCCCACTCCTCCTGTGTGGCCGCGAGGAGCCGGGCGGCAGTTCTGGGCCAGCCCGGGCCCCTGGGCGTCCCTCTCCCTGGTCAGAGGCAAGCAGACCCCGGCCCCTGCACCTCCACCCACCTCCTCTGAGGGGACAGGGCATTTTGCCAAAGGGGCAGCACCTCCTGGAAGCTGGCCTCCCTGCCAGGCCCGGTGGCTCTCTGCCTGAGGCCAGGCCCCTGGACTGGGGGCCACCATCACGGGGGAGAGGCCGGGCAGGTCCCTTGGCCTTGCCGTTTCTACTTCCTGGTCCTACAACAGGAACGCCCGTGGTGGCCGCCCTGCCTGGCAGTGAATGCCCAGCAGGTGCAGGGCCCGCTGTGGGCAGGCCTTCGCCAGCTCCCTCCAGGGGACGGAGAAGGGAATCACGGGAAAGGAGCGGCTGACTCTTGTCACACAAAGTGCGGCGGATCCCTTCAGAGGTCACGCAGCCCCCGGACGCTCACACCTCTCATCCTGGAGACCCCAGAGGAGGCAGCAGCCCGCCCTCCGCCCCTCCCCCGGGCCGTTTCCCTGCGCCTGGCCCAGGGAGGTCCCTCCCCACGCGGGTTTATTGTCTTGTGTGACAGCTCCTAACTCACACGCCAGCCGCAGGGCAGGGTCCAGGCCCTCAGGACACCCATGTTATCTTGCACTTCCCTAGACGTGGGGCGGGAAGGGACGTGGCCAGACAGCGGGCGGGCCCACGCAGCTCGGCAGACCTCCGAGGAGGTTCATGCCTCCGGCCCTGCCCTCTCCCACCGGTCCCTCCAATTCCTCTCCCTCTTCTAGCCTCCCCCCGGGCCCAGCCTCCCCCCGGAGCCTCCTCTCTGTCCAAAGCTGGAACCCTCCCCGCTGCCTGGCATCCCTCACGTGCTCCCGGCCCGGACACCGTTGTGCAGTGCTGGGAGAGGATCCCGGGGCCTCGAGGTTCCAGCCCCAGAGGCAGATGCGTGGGAATGGCTCCAGGAACCGACAAGTCGCCATCAGGCAAAGCGGCAGCTCCTGGGAGGGAGGTGGGGGGGGGGGGTAAGGGGGCGTGGACTTGGCGCAGCGGGGGCCGCAGGGACAGGGAAGGGACAAGCAGGGGCCTCGCTATCTCGGCCGCCCTGTGCACGGCCCCGAGTGGGCTCCCTGGTCCCGGAGGGGTCTTAGCTGTGGCTCCTTCTCCGACTTCTCGGTGTGAAGTTAATGTCCCAGGGCGGCAGGTGAATGCTCGTGAGAATGGGGCCCCGGAACTCAGCGAGGCCCGGTGAAACCGAGGGAGGCCCACTGGCGACATCACTGAAAGACAGGACATTGGGGTGCGGTCTAAAGGGGTGCCCTGGGTCGGATGAAGAGTAGGGGACAGTCTTTGAGGGTGTCCGGGGCTCCAGCACCTCCCGCCCAGCCAGCCCTGCTGAGTAAACGCCCATCCAGGCCCCACGGCTCCCATGTACCCAGCAGAAGCCTTTCCCCCCTTTCTCCCCTCCCCGCACCCCCTCCCCTCCCCTGGCCCCATGACAACCAAGTGCTGGAGGCAGGAAGCGATGCTGTGCGTTCGGGCTTGGAGCCAAAACGAAAGCAGGGCAGAACCTGTGGAGGATTTTCCCACTTGAGACACCTCTGCTCGGCTGCTGGCTGGTTCAAAGCTGCGAAGTTAAAATCCGGATCACTGGCCACGATGGGAGAGGAGTCACTGATTGTCCTCTCTCGATCCATGGATCCTGTGTTGGCTGCTCTCAGAAAACACAGCGTCTTCATCCCCCACGCGGTCCTGGGGTGCTACCTACAGGCTGGGCACCACAGGGAGAGAGGGGCTGGCCAGGTAGGCAGGGACAGGACACGCGATGACAGGTGTATTTGCTCCCTGGGGCAGCCGGGAAAAAATGAACACAAACTGAGGGGCTTAACAGAACAGAAGTTCATCCTCTCAGCCTGGCAGCCGGAAGCTAGAGATCCAGGCATGGCCAAAGCCACGGCCCCTGCCCCAGGCTCCGGGGAGGATCCTCCTGCCTCTTCCAGCTCCTGGTGCCGCCAGAATCCCTGGCGTTCCTGGCGTATGGCGGTGGCATCACCCCGACGGCTGCCTCGGTCATCAGACGGCCCCGCCCAGTGTTTGTGTCTCCCCTGCTCCAGCCTCAGCCCCTCTGCAAGGACCCGCCGAGCCTTCCCGAGAAGCTGGCAATACTGGGGGGCACGGCCCGCCACTGTGGGCTGGAACGCCCTTGCCACAGCCCACTGCACCCGGGCAGCCCAGGGCCCAGAGCCCAGGCTGGCGCAGGAACCCCCGCTCGCTCGCTCGCACTGGCTCTGAGCGGCAGAGAGGCTGGGACTTGGGCTTCCCCACGGCGCAACTCGGAGGCCTCGCCAGGTGTCAAACCGCCAGACACAGCTCGGCTCATTATGTTTCCACTTACGAGCTGGGGGTGAATCAGCCGAGACTCTGAGCCGCGGCTCCTCCGAGCTCTGTGCTAGTCTGTGTCTGGACACTGTTGCTTAGGAGGCTGGCTGGCTCCTTATTCCAGTCTAGGGTGGTTTACAGAGCAGCCAATTCCTCGCCGCACCGTGGCGGGGCGCGGGGTGTGCATGGTGAAGGCAATGCCAGGTGCGCGCTCACCAGCCAAGGGAGCCCCTGCAGCGGGGCCGGGGCACTGAGTGCGGAGTGCACAGAGCAGGCAGAGGCGACCGGACGCGGCCCCCTGGGGTAAACCACCTGGGGTGGGTCATTCTTCCCTCTAGTGAGGGACCTGGGGACGGGGGGGATGCATGATGCGGAGACGGTACCCACACACTCACCAGAACTGCAGGACCTGCTGCCCACGAGGCCAATGGCTGGGCTGCTCCCTGTCCACCCCCACCTCTCAGCCTTCCCTGTGCACGTGTGTCTGTATATGGTGTGTATGCATGTGTGCACACATGCGCGCGTGTGTGCATATATGTATATGTGGTGTGTGTGGGTGTGTGTGTGTGTGTGCATGTGTGTGTGCATGTGTGTGCGCATGTATGTGTGTGTGCGCGCGCGTGTGGCCATGCAACCAGTAAGGACAACCGCCCGTGAAATCCGAGGCCGTGAGTCACCTCCCGCTGCAGGGACTGGGCGCTGGGGGCAGCCTGTGGCTTTGAACGGGAGATAGGATCTGGCAGACAGTGAGTGATTGCATCTCCAGGTGGCTGAAGGGGAGGAAGCTGGATGCGTTCCGAACGCGACTCCCGTTCTGCAGGGGGAAGCACCGGGAGCGACGTCGTCGGTGCCATCGCTAATGAGCCGGCTCCCAACTCGTCTCAACACGAGTCTGTGCCCATAAAAGAAGGAGGAAGGGCCCCCATGGAGCTCGCACATTCACTGTCGGCGCTGCTCAGGGGCCAGGCCTTCCCTGCGCCAGTGACTCTCTGGCCAGACGGGCCTGTCACTGTGTCGTCCTCCAAGCGAGAACAGCACTTGGAAGACACTTTAATACAAAGTGCCTTTTATTGCGAAGCCCCTGAGCTCTGGAGGTCTCCTGGGGGACCCCCAGGGGACACAATGGCAGTAACAACTGCGACAGTGATAATGACAAGAATGGGCTGCTGACTGCACACACGCTAAGCACCAGGCTCTTTTGAGGCGGATCCAGAACCAAACCCAAGTCTACCTGGATCCCAAGCCAAGTTATTCACGGGCTCTCAGGTCGCTCTACAAGGCCCCGCTGGGGACGCCATGGTCTGACCTCAGATGTATGGTCTAGGTCAGCTGTGGGCAAACTACAGCCCACAGGCCGGATCCGGCCCATTCGGCTGTCCTATCCGGCCCACGGAGCCGAAAGAGCAGAGGGTTCTCTTGCTCTCCCCTCCGCTCCTTCACCAGCAGCCCAAGATGAGAGTGCCAGCATGGTCAGGTTGCTTTTGTTCCGGCCCTCCGGTCCAGTTTAAGAACCCATTGTGGCCCTCGAGTCAAAAAGTTTGCCCACCCCTGGTCTAGGGTGAGTTTTCTTTTTTTTAAAATATATTTTTATTAATTTTTTACAGAGAGGAAGAGAGAGAGAGAGAGAGAGAGAGAGAGAGAAACATCAATCAGTTGCCTCCTGCACACCCCCTCCTGGGGATGTGCCTGCAACCAAGGTACATGTCCTTGACCGGAATCGAACCCGGGACCTCTCAGTCTGCAGGCTGACACTCTATCCACTGAGCCAAACGGGTTTCGGCTAGGGTGAGTTTTCACCACTGCAGCCTCTCAGAGGTCAGCTCACAACCAGCAGGGCAGCTGTTCAGGGACCACTTCAGACGCCTGCAGTCACAAACACGGAACAACACACTTAGTGAAGGATGCGGGAGGAGCGCTTGGCACCTACACGGCCCAGCTGGGGTGTCCGCCGTGTGCCGAGATGGGGGGGGGGGGGGCCTGCAGCTTGTTCAGCTACACAGCTGGACGTGGGCCCGACTTGATGGGAGGGAGCGTCGGAGGTGAGAGAAGACATGAGTGAAGGGACCGGTCAGCTCCTGGCCGCTGCCGCCCTGCTCCTCTCTGCATCCTGAGGGGCGGCTCAGGTCCTCGGGTGCTGGCGCAGGATCTGCAGACTGCTGCTGCCACCAGGAACACTGCGCATTGTGAGTCACCCCTCAGACGGCGGGCTGGGCGGGCATGCCCGACGTGCCACTTCACGGGAATGTTCAGATTGCAGACATTTCTTTAAAGCCTTTTCGATAAAACGTAATTAAGTTTTCAAAAGGATTAACTTTTTAAGAGCCCAATTTTCGTAACGTGGCTTTATATTTTATCATCATTATAACTCGCATTTTGCAAATTATTAATCAATTTACTTTGCATTTTAATATATACCTTTAAACACCTTAGATAGAAGCACATAACTTTTTGAAGACATTGAAAAAATACTTTCGGCTTTTAATGTTTAACTTTAATGTGTATCTATATTTTATTACACGTCCAGTGTAACGGATGTGTGTGGACACCTTTGTCGGTAGGAACATGAGCTCTTTAAACATCTTTGTGCAGGAAGGGGACAGACGTGTTGTATTTCACAGCTGGTCAGCGTGGGGTCTTGCTGTTTCCATGTGTGGATCTGGCAGTGGCCTCTCGTGCACAGAGGGAAAAGCGGCTCAGTGGGGCCCACCCCTGAGGGCCACCTGGACAGTAGAAGGGCGGGGAGTCAGCCTCCCTGAGCCCTGACTTCTGGAGGCATCTTTGCAACGTGAACCAGCCCATCCTGGCTAAGAGAAGCACGTTCCATCCGGGGTCCCCACAGAGCCATGTCATGTCCAAGACGTCTGACGGCAGCTCGAATAGCCACCCCGGCCAGACCCTGAGACCCCTGGGTCCTGCGCCAAAGGATGTCCCCCTGCAGTGCGAGCTCCCCTAGGCCGTCAGCTGGGCAGAGGGCTGGCCGGCAACCAGGCAATCCCACAGAGGTCTGCTCTCTGCTGGCACGCAGGAGCGGCGGGCCGGAACCACAGCCTCAGCCAGAGGCAGCCTGGGCGCGATGGCAGCCCGGTGACCGGCGTGGCCACCGAGGGTTTGACATGAAGAGAGCAGGTGTGTGCAAGTATCTGTGCCCCCCTGACTGAAGTGCAGGCCCCAGCTCCTGGGGGTGGGCAGCTGTCTGTCCCCGGGTGATGCTCACCTGGAAGCTAGCATGTGCAGGCTGGCAGTCACGGATGACTCATGTGGCTCATTTCTTTATGACAATCAGGCTAAATTTAGGTTAATTACTTTTTAACCATTCTCCCGAGGATGCATGAAGATACTTGACGCGGTCCACAGGCTCCGACGCTGCTATCTGATGGACCCGATGCCAGCCTGGTGGTGCGGGGCCCTGCCCTGCGTGTGGGGAAGCCGGGGTCACCAGCGGGAGAGAACCCGAGGCGTCGCTGTCCAGCATGCAAGCTGGCAGCCCGTGTGGGATTTTCGGACACTTAGGCATGAATGTGTGCAGTTTGTCTGCCTGCCCAGCCCTGCAGTCCCCTTCTCCCCCCCCCCAGACCCTCCCCCCAATAAGCCCGTACCCTGAGACATGGGGGCCTGGGGAGCCCTCTAGCTGGGATCCCACCACAGACCCTTCTCCCTGGTCTCCTTGTCAACCAACAACTGAGTTTTCCAGAAAGTCACTCCGGAACCCAGAAATGTCAACCTGCCAGCGGTGCTGCCAGCCCCTCCCGGCACCTCTCCCGCCCCAGGCCCAGCCCCCCCAGCCTGGGCTGTAACACCCCTGCCTTTCCCCGAGCTTCATTCCAGAACGGCTGCTGCTTCCGGCTGCAACAGCACCCCCACCTGGCTCACCCTGCACCCTCACCTGCCTCCTCCAGCACCCTCACCTGCCTCTTCCAGCACCCTCACCTGGTTCCCCAGTACCCTCACCTGGTTCCCCCAGTACCCTCACCTGCCTCCCCCAATACCCTCACCTGGCTCCCCCAAAACCCTCACCTGGCTCCCCCAGCACCCTCACCTGGTTCCCCCAATATGCTCACCTGGCTCCCCCAGTACCCTCACCTGGCACCCCCAATACCCTCACCTGGCTCCCCCAGTACCCTCACCTGGTTCCCCCAGTACCCTCACCTGGCACCCCCAATACCCTCACCTGGTTCCCCCAGTACCCTCACCTGGTTCGCCCACTACCCTCACCTGGCTCCCCCAGAACCTCCACCTGATTTCCCCAGTACCCCCACCTGGCTCCCCCAATACCCTCACCTGGCACCCCCAATACCCTCACCTGGTTCCCCCAGCACCCTCACCTGGCTCCCCCAATATTCTCACCTGGTTCCCCCAGTACACTCACCTGGTTCCCCCAATACCCTCACCTGGTTCCCCCAGTACACTCACCTGGTTCCCCCAATACCCTCACCTGGCTCCCCCAGTACCCTCACCTGGTTCCCCCAGCACCCTCACCTGGTTCCCCAGTACCCTCACCTGGCTCCCCCAGTACCCTCACCTGGTTCCCCCAGCACCCTCACCTGGCTCCCCCAGTACCCTCACCTGGTTCCCCCAGTACACTCACCTAGCACCCCCGTACCCTCACCTGGCACCCCCAGTACCCTCACCTGGCTCCCCCAGCACCCTCACCTGGCTCCCCCAATACCCTCACCTGGTTCCCCCAGTACACTCACCTGGCACCCCCGTACCCTCATCTGGCTCCGTCCACTAGGCTTCAGCCTCCCTAAGCCCTACCTCTGCGGGGCCCTCTGGGCAACTACTGGCTCAGCCATCACTCTGGCTCACAGTTGCCGGCAAAACTGTCTGGCTCCTCAGCTGACCGTGGGAGGGAGGGGCTGCCCCTCACGGAGGAGCTCCAAGGGGCACATGGCCAGAACAGCCAGTCAGACAGCGCTGGCCACACTAGCACCCCCTCCGGGCTCTTCCCGTGTGTATCAACTCAGAATGCTCTAGAAGTCGAGGACTGACATTCTCTCCCTCGAACACCTGCCCTGCTCCCGGGGACTGTGCCCACAGACAGCAGACTCCCTCTTGTCCAAATCCACACACCACAGCCCCGGCCCAACAAGGCCAGGCACCCCGCACACGGGCCCTGCAAGCCAGCTCCGGGTCACGCTGCCTCGGGCGGGCTGACAAGGCCGTGTGAGGCCGGAGCAGAGCATGGCCTCACAGGGCTGGTCTACGCCAAAGGCACTGTGGCCTCTCGGTAAAGGCTGTCTGTGGAGGATAAAGCACTGGCATCAAACAAAACTGCATGCGTTTCCACGTCCCCTCCCCGGGCAGGGTCCGTCCCTGCAGCGGGCTGAAGGGTAAATAATGGAATTCCTGAGCTCCCCTTCACTCCCTCCCAGGAGAGCCAGCGGACAGCCTGACCCCCGTCAGAGATGCGCCTGCACAGGGTGGGAACCAGCTTCACCAGCGTTTGAATCTTTACCAAATTGTAAGGGCAGCACAATTGTCGCTGCAACAAGGAACCAATGCAAAGCAAAGGAGGTGATGGCCTCCATCCCACCGCAGCCACGATCGCAACTGGTCCTGACCAGCGCTTTTTCCCTAAACCAATAGCACACTAACAGAATACACAGGCCAGTCTCCAGGCAGAGGATGAGGGCTGGTGCGAGACTGTGACCCCAGAGAGGGAGAGGGAGGCTGTGGGAGGTCTGGATACCCCCTCCCCCTCGCCCCTCTCCCCAGCACGGTCTCCCATGCGGCTCAGCGCTGGGCTCCAGGCAGAGCATGGCAGGTGGAGCTCGGAGGGGAATGTGCATCAAAGAAGCTGCATGGAAATGGGGCCCCAGATGCAGGGCCCCCAGTCCTTGGCCGTGGATTACCTGCACCTACCAGGGTGAGCACGTGGGAACTGCCGGAGAGGCTGCTCCAGGAACAGAGACTGGGAAGTCCACTGGTCCAGCCCAGCGGCGTGCAGACAGCCCTTCGGCCCTCACTCTGCCCCCGGGAATCCACTGGAGACACCAGGACAGCCATGCCTGAGACGTGAGGAAGGTCACAACTTGTAGTGGGGACAACATCTTAAGTAAGGTCCATGCTAGACACCCACCCCACAAAGCCCTAAGGAACGCCCTGACAGAAGCCACGGGGACAGGGGCTGCCTGTGGAGCCCCCCCACTTACAGGAGCTTGGAGAACACCTAGGACACACCTCAGAGCCAACCCAACAAAGCATAAACCCAAACTCACTCAAATCCAGAGCCAATTAGATTATAAAAAAAATCAGCACTCTTCAGAGGAAGATAGGAACCCAGAGTTTCCACGACCTCCGCAGCCAAGTTCAGCAGAGATGAGGAGGAGGAGGGGAAGGAAAGGACCAGGGGGAATAAGAAAGTCAATTAACAGCCCTGAGGCGGGCCAAAGGCGGGACCAGCAAAGACTGAAAGCAGGTGTGGTAAACAGGCTCCAGGGACACAGGGAAGGCAGAGGCTGCTACGAAGAAAAGGAGTCTCAGCAGATACACAGAAACTGTAATGCAAAGCATACTTCTCAGTTCTGAAATATCCAAAATAATTCACTGGATTAAAATGAGCAATCTGCCGAAACTGGTTTGGCTCAGTGGATAGAGAGTCAGCCTGCGGACTGAAAGGTCCCAGGTTCGGTTTGGTCAAGGGCATGTACCTTGGTTGCGGGCACATCCCCAGTAGGGGGTGTGCAAGAGGCAGCCGATCGATGATTCTCTCTCATCGATGTTTCTGACTCTCTGTTCCTCTCCCTTCCTCTCCGTGGAAAATCAATAAAATATATATATTTTTTAAAAAATAAATAAATAAAAATGAGCAATCTGAGGAAGAGAGAAAAAGGAGCTTGAAGAGAAATAAACATGGGGTCGGAAGCCCACAGGACAATTGTGAATGCCCACCTTACCTAATAATAGACAAACATGTAAATTGACCATACCTCCACTATGCCCATACTCCAGTGAGTATGCAAATTAGAAGGCCAAAGATGGCAGCTGCCCAGCACTGAATGGCCAGGTGGGGCAGGACGCCTGCTATGAGAGGGAGGGTGGAGGGCGGAGGGATCTATAGGAATGGAGTGCCACAGCGAAGACAAGACTGCAGACTCGAGTCTGCAGCGAAGATGAAGATGGCAGACTCTGGCCTGGGTCTGCAGCAAAGACGAAGACAGACAGACTCAGGCCTGGGTACCAGGTGCCAGAGGAAAACTGGTGCTGGAAGCCAAGAGAAGGAAGGCCTATTGCATGAATCTCTTCGTGCAACCGGCCTCTAGTAAACATAAAAAATTTTAAGTTACTCAACATACATGAAAAATGAACCAATTCCCAAGGGAAAAGACAATTACAGACGCCAACCACAAGACACAGATGTAAGAATTACCAGACTTGAAGGTGGTTTTCACAAGCACCCTCCACAAGGTGTGGTGAACCACCCGAACTGAGTGGAAATAGGAGTTCTCTGCAAGGAAAGGGAAAGCATTAGAAAAACCTAACTTCAGAACTAAAAACAATAGAGCATCTGAAGTAAAATAAAATATGAATTGTATATAGAATATGGAAGTTAGGGCTGTGCATTGTTATTGTGGTCACTAAAAAATAATACAAAATTAATACTACATACAATTCACATTTTATTTTACTTCAGATGCTGTATTTTTTAGTTCTGAAGTTCGGTTTTTCTAATGCTTTCCATTTCTCTGCTGAGAATTCTTGTTTCCACTAAACAATATACAAATAATCCAAAAGGATGAAGGAAAACCGATACAAAGTAACAAAAACCAGAGGGAGAGGCAAACAGTAAAACTGCTGACCCAAATCCAATGATCTCAGTAAAGAAACCCACTTTAGCCAAAACCGGTTTGGCTCAATGGATAGGGCGTCAGCCTGCGGACTGAAGAGTCCTGGGTTGGGTTCCGGTCAAGGGCATGTACCTTGGTTGCGGGCACATCCCCCGTGGGGGGTGTGCAGGAGGCAGCTGATGGATGTTTCTAACTCTCTATCCCTCTCTCTTCCTCTCTGTAAAAAATAAATAAAAATATATTTATTTAAAAAGAAAAAAAGAAACCCACTTTAAAAACAATGCTGTAGATGGGTTAATGTTAAAAAAAAAATGTTCTCCCCCAGGGAGACCAGAAGGCCCAGGTGGTTTAACTGGTAGGTTCTATCAGACTTTCAAGGGACAGGGAATCCTGTAAGAAAGAAAATCAGAGAGACTCTCTAAGTCCTTCTCTGAGGCCTGTAAAACTGATGCCCAAACCAAACAGACATGAGAGAGGGAAAGTCGGGTCTCCTGGCACTCCTGAATATGAACACAAAACCCTCAACAGACACCAGCAAGTCAAACTGAACCAAGTAACTTCAAGAACACACCACAATCAAACCGGCTTACCTAGAACCATAAGAAGGGTTTAGGTTCAGAAAATCCAGAAATGTAACTCACTGTGACAGATGAACAGAGAAAGGGCGTCAGGATGCAGGCGGGTGGGGCCGGCAGCACAGGTGCTCACAGGGAGCCACTTCTCAGCAGTGCCCTGAAAGGTGCCCTGGGAAGACCCTCTGGGCAGAGCAGAGGACCAGGCTCCGGTGCTCTCAGAGGGCAGAGGGAGACAGGGAGGCTAACACTTTAAAAGAGGCAGAGGTGCCCTGGCCAGGTGGGTCAGTGGCAAGTTCCGTTCCCAGTCAGAGCACATACCTAGGTTGAGACATGTATGGAAGGTGTCTCATTGTTTCTTACATTGATGTTTCTCTCTCTCCTTTCCTCTCTAAAAAAAATCAACGCAGGTGAGGATTTTTTTTAAAAGTGGCAGAGCCATTAAGCCCACATACACCCCCACCCCAAGGCCCAGGGGCATAACTCTGTCGGCCCACAGGGACCTGCTGAGAGCACATGTATGTCCCAACACCTGCCCCCATGCCCCACTGATTTCAGTGGTCAAGTTCTTGCCACACTTGAATCCACTCAGACCCTGCAGGAGGAGAGGAATATATTCAAACAGTGGGCCACCAGGCTGTGCTGGTCTGGGGCCCCAGGTGAGTGGGCACCTGTTCCAGCCCAGTCTCTACCATCCACATATGGCAACAGAACTGAGTGGACCAAGTCCAGGGAACCACAGCCATCAGGGCTGATGGGACAGGACATCCCATAAAGCAGCCCAGACAAATGATGGCTGGGAACGAGGAGGGGGAGAGAGTCTCCAGAGAGACAGAGATCTGTGTTTTCCTGAGGTTGTTCAGACACCCTATGGACCCCGGGGCACACTCATGGGCCTGTCCTCTCCCTTGACTGCCCATGGCCCCAGCCCAGGAAGGCTGTCCTGAAGCTTCACTGCGGACCCACACGCTGTGTGCTCAGAGTCCTGCCCCCCGACCCCTGCATCCACTCCCCCTCCGCCTGCTTCAGGCCCTACATTTCTGGAGTCCAGCATACTTCTGTGGGTGGAAAGAAAATAGGCATGGAATTCGCCCGCACACTCACCCATCGCTGGGCTCTAGTTGGCAGGGGCTGGTTCCACCCCTGCAGCCTCCCCTGTCAGGGCCCCTCTCCTCAGCTACAGCTCAGCAGGTCTGGACAGCCTTCCACCCTGTCCCTGCAGCCCAGGCCCATGTAAGCCCGTCCTGGTCCCCAAAAACCTGCCCGCACCTCTGTCCACAAACCCTCCAAGTACCCCATTGAGTGGCCATCTGTCCCTGCCAGGACCTGCCAGCCAGGTGGGGTCCCAGGCAGTGCCTGGGGATTGGCAGCGGTGAGCTATAAAGCCAAGTCCCATCCCACCCGCCCGCACGGACAGCCCTCAGGTGCCCGCAGCCTCCTGGGACTTTACTGTTGGGAAAATAAAGATGGAGGCGGCAATCAGTTACCCAGCCTCAAAGCCCCTGGGGCTTCTTGCCCTGAGGAGTGATATGTAGGTATACACACTTGTGTGCATGTATAAGCTGTGCACACGTGGGAGTGCTCGTGCACTCATGTGTGTGCGCACAGGTCTTCACGAAGGTAGGGCCATGCTGGGCGAGGTGGCGCCCAGAGGTCTGGTGGGTGGGACCGTGCTGCTGCCCCATCCCCGCTCAGCTGCTCCCGTGGGCGGGAACTGGTCCAAGTGGGAGAAACCCGTGAGAACCCCCAGCCTGCTCTGCCCTGAAGCTGCAACTGTTTCATGTGGTTCCAACTCATTTAGTGTATTATCCAGGATTTCAAAGAGCCATTAGCAAGACAATCCCTCAGTCCCTGGTTTCCACCTGAATCTGAGCCAACGTTAGGTCCTCTGCCAGACAGGTAAACCCGCACACACATGTACATGCACACACGTGCACGCACACACACATACACAACTTGAAAGGAACTCGTCGCCACCGTTATCCTGGAGCAAACAGGCGTCAGGAGGACTGAGGCAGGACATGAGGTCAGTACCATCAACGCAGTCATACACACAGCTGGCCACGCATCCCCTGGGGCCCAAGGGGCAAGCACCGAGCACCCACCACCTGCCCTCTGGGAGGTCTGCGATCTGGTCTTGATTCCTCCAGGCCCACCCTACCCCTGCGCCAATGGCTGCTATCTGACAGGGTCAGTGTTGCCAAGAGCCAGCGGCAGGAGCTGAGGAGGTGGAGGGGCTGGAAGCAGTGGATGGGTCCCTGGGTTGAGATGGACCTGGGCCCCAGCTGCACAGCCAGGGGCTTCGGGCAGCCACGGAGAGACTCACCCTCCGCGGAGGGCGGAGGGGCTTTGTCTGAGAGACTGGGGTCAAAACAAACCCTGGCCTGCCGCTTAGCCAGCTGATAGACAAACACTTAAGAGGCAGAAGCCCATGTCCCTCACCCCCCCCTCCCCGGCCCAGAGCCTTGGTTCCTGCCCGTGAGGCCATCAGGGGACTTCTGGCTCCAGAGCACAGCCCTTTGCCCAGACCCCTGAGCCACTCTACGAGCTGCCCTCCGGCCAGGCAGGTCCAGGAACCCCGCCCAGCTGAAGGCCTCCAGCCCCACACTGGCAGGCACATCTGCAACCATGCCCATCTTTCCTGGGCAAAATACCCGTGAACACTTGCGGGTGTCTGTGCACCCGAGTAGCTTGGGGACTCTGGTCACCTATGGGACACTGTGGCACACCCGTAGGGCAGGTGCCAGGTGGAGAGAAAGTCTCGGCAAATGGCCAAGCCACACATAAAACCAAGGTTCCTAGGGCTTGGGGTGACAGGTGTTGGTGGCCAAGGCAGATGGCCTTAAAGGAAGGGTGGCATGCTTCCCGATGTGGAGGATGGAGGAGCAGCCCCCATGTGGCTTGTGCCAGCATCTGCCAGAGCTGGGTTTCAGTCAGTCGAGTGGGGAGGCAGTGGACACCAGGTGGTTCACCCCCAGGACACAAGGCCTAATGACCCCTGGTGCCCAGGTAGCAAGGGACTTAAAGGTGCTTCTGGGCCAGGTTCTGGTTTGGTGGTGGGACAGTCTCTGAGGGAGTGAACAATTTTGTCCCCGGTAAAAGCCCAGTCCTGGGGGAGGGGAGCATGACCTGAATAGATGGGGGGGGGGGGGCTGTAATACTGGGCCTCTGGCCACACAGCTCAGCCAGGAACACCATTCCCTAAATGGAAGGGATGTGTGGTGTAGGGTTCATGAGGGTGCCTCCCCTGCAATCAGACCTCCTGGGACTTGCCTAACGGGCCAGGTCCCTGGCCTGAGCACCAACAAACTCAGCCAGCATGGCCTCTCCTGCCTGCCCAAGATTGGCCCTTGGCTGACACCCGAGAATGTGGACTGCAGACTAGGCTGCCTCACTGGGCCTAAACCCGTGGTTTAGCCAACTTTGGCTCGCAAGCCACATGCGGCTCTTTGGCCCCTTGAGTGTGGCTCTTCCACAAAATACCACGGCCTGGGAGAGTCTATTTTGAAGAAGTGGCGTTAAAAGAAATTTTAAAAACTTGGCTCTCAAAAGAAATTTCAATTATTGTACTGTTGATATTTGGCTTGGTTGACTAATGAGTTTGCCGACCACTGGCCTAAACCATCTGTGCTGACAATGGTTGTGCTGACACCTGCTCTCCCTCTGGGAGTCTGAATTTGAGGAAGTGCTGGGCAGAGGTGCCATGTGATCAGCCCCCGATAAACCCTGGGCCCTGACCTTTGACAAGGTCCCTGATAGACATCTCACAGGTGCTGACATACTCCTTGCTGTGTGCATCCTGCATCAAATACTGGGACGGGCTCTAATCACTCACCCGGTGTCCCAGAATCCTCCCACAGGTCTTCCCTGCGCTGATGATGCCTTGTACGCTTTCACTGTCCTGTAACATGGCTTGAGTCCAGCAAGTCACCAAACCTGGGCTGGTCTTGGGCACCCCAACTTGAAATCAGAGATCTGACATTAAAGGAGTGAAAGCCCCGCCACAGAAGGCAGAGTGAGCACTGTTGGAGGAGGGGGGTCCACGACCTGAGCCTGGAGCACCTTAGAAGGTGGTCCAGGGCCCAGGGCTCAGGCCTGGTTCTAGGGAAGCCTGGGGATGAAAGAGAGAAGCTGACCATGACAGTCATCAAACAGTACTGAGGTCAGCAAAGCTGGGACCTGGGCCTCTTTACTAATTTACACCCTAAGCAAGGAGCTTCAGAGGCATGTCTCACAGGGACTGTGACTTCACGTCCCAATGAAAATCCGAGTGTGCTCTTAGCTTCCCGTTGCTTCCTACTCACATGCCTGCTCATTGCTGCCCATGTCCAGTCAAAGGCTGGTCAACAGACATCTCCTCTAGACAAGTTCACAGACTGATGCTGCCACAGACGCAGCTAGGAAACCCGAGAACTCCAGAACACGGAGAACAGAACAAAGGGACTAAGAGAATGAACTCCTCCAAGGCTCACACAAGTCTAGAATAAAGTGACCTCTGAACAATCCTGACACAGTCTTGGTGCCCATGCATACTGCCCAAGGGAGGGCAGCTCTACTGAGGGGCTTCTGGCATATTCCACAGTGGGCAATTTGGTCATGGGTCTCCATATCATTATATAAAAACTAGAGGCCTGGTGCACTAAATTCATGCACGGGAGAGAGGGGGTGATGTTCCAGCCTGCACCCTCTCCAATCCAGGACCCAGCAGGGGATGTCTGACTGGGATTGGGCCTAAACCGGCAGTTGGACATCCCTCTCACAATCCAGGAATGCTGGCTCCTAACCACTCACCTGCCTGCGTGCCTGATGCCCCTAACTGCCCTCCCCTGCCGACCCAGTCACCTCTAATAACTGCCCTCCCCTGGCGGCACAGTCGCCCCTTAACTGCCTCTGCCTCAGCACCCACCTCCATGGCTTTGTCCAGAAGGATGTCCAGAAGATGCCCAGTCTAATTAGCATATTACCCCTTTATTAGTATAGATGTGACAAAAAACAAACAAAAACACTGCAGAATGGGGAAAATATATAACTTTATTTTTAACCAGGGGATTCTCTTTCCATTTAATAAATACAAATTAATAAAAATACTTTGTTTTGCAAAGAGACAATCTCTCTTCTTTCTCCAGATTTCTTGGAAGCCCCCGTGGCCACCTGCTAATGTGGCTGCAATGCCCACTCTCCGGCCATGTCCACAGATCACATCCCCACACACTTTCCCTCTCTGTGGAGAGGGCTCTGCCTCCTACAAATGGGCCTACAAATACTGTTTAGGTGCAACACCTCTTTCCCTCCCTTTCCAAATACAAGTCCTTGCACTAAATTCCAAATCCTAAAGGATGCCCTTCTGAAGAGAATCTGGTTTCCAATGAAGCCCAATACAGAGCCCCCTTAGTCAGTATTTGTCAACCCAAGAAATTATGTGTGAGGTGGCAGTAAAACAACCACCACAACTGCCCACCAGACACATCATGAAAGGGGAGGAAGGGACAAAGTAAAGTAAGATCTATTCTATGTCTTGAAGGCCATCCATTATTTTAAAAATAGAAATACTTATTTAAACGTAACCTGTTTGAAACAGGCTGAATGTGTGATTCTGCAAGCAACAGATCTGTTATTGCTCATAATGGACCCCAGTATCATGCTTCTGAGCCGCCCATACTGGAGAAGACTGACTGTAATCCACAAGTAAGTGATTTGTGCCCACTGGGGCCCAGGACCCCGCGTGCCACACTTCCACAAGTGAGCGCAGGTCAAGTTTGGAGATAAGGCACGCCTCTGCTCTGCGCTAACAAAAGATCCCTTCCAAGTTACAGAGAATAATTTTGTCCCAATAAGTCAAAGTTCCTCCTGCAACAACAATGTGCAAAAACCTACAACTCCCTGGTGTTGAGACTGGAAAAAGTAAACTCCTATCGATTCAGAAGAAACTGTGACTAAAACTTTCAGTCCCATATTTTTCTGTATTACTAATTGAGAAATGACTGTCATCTTTGATAAATGTGATCAAGAAAAATCATTGGTCTGTGTGGTAGCAGTGAGCCTCCCCATGTGCCCACTGTTCAGTCATCCACATTTAGAAAAGAATTTATTTCCTGAAAGTATTACTAAGTGTGACACAACAAAAGAAAAAGATGTGGTGAGATTATAAGAAAAACACCTGCTTGTAAAACACCACACACTGAAACAGCTGCGCACTGCTCGTGGGGCACACAGGAGCCAGAGGGACCACAGACGCCGGCCCTGCCCTTTGCCTTGGCTCCAGTCCTGAGGCGGCCAGCACGTACCCCTCAGCACTCAGGAGGGAAGGGAAGCCACTAGCTGGTGGGTTTGCAGGTGCTTCAGCTGGGAGAGGTAGTGGTGACAGCTTTGACAATCTACCTGAACCACCTTGCTGGGAACACTCTAAAGCTGCATCCAACTGTCATTATCCTACGTGAATTGTAATTTCAGAAGAGAAGCCCGTTTGGGGTGGGAGAGGTGGAAAAGAAGACCAGAGCTGCAGATCTACAAGCTTGCCTTTTTGGTACCAGCAGAGTGTCACTGTCACTCAATGTCCTGGAGGAGAAACACTGGAGACTGCCTGGTGGTGTATGTGCACACACATGGGCGAGGCCTTAGAGCCCCAGAGACTTCTGCACGATCTGCTTGGCGATTTTGTAAAACTGCTCTCGGTCATCCCGCCACATTTTGGAAGCATCCACATTAGCTCCACTTTCGTCGTTGGGCTCTGGAAGAGAAGGCAGACGTGTCCACATGAAAGGGGCTCCTAAAGTAAGGTCTGAATTGACAAGATATTCTTTCCACTCCCAAGATGTATCCAGAAATAAGAGATGCTGATGACTGAAATGCTGGGGGAGAAGCCTGTTCTTTAACAGTCGAAACTGGTTTGGCTTAGTGGTTAGAGCATCGGCCTGCGGATTGAAGGGACCCAGGTTCTATTCCAGTCAAGGGCATGAACCTTGGTTGTGGGCACATCCCCAGTGGGGGGTGTGCAGGAGGCAGCTGATCAGTATTTCTCACTCATCAATGTTTCTAACTCTCTCTCTCCTCTTCCTCTCTGTAAAAAGTCACCTACCTCACTTAGCACATAGGACAACTGGCACATGACCTGCGGAGTGCCCAGAGAGTGAGTCACAGACCACCCACCCGTCAGCTTATTCCTCCAGGGCTTGCTCTGTGCAGACACTTCTCTCAGAGCCCTTCTCAGTGAAGCTCCCCCAGCAACTATCAGAGTACACGGCCAGGCAGATGTGGCCCTGCATGCACTTTGAGCCCGTGTGGACACCTGGCGCCAGGCTAGAATCAGCAGACACACAGAGAGGCAGCCAGAGCCTGTGGGAAGGAGGCAGGGGAACCAGCAGTGACAGAGGTATAGGCAGTCACCACCAGGTAGAACCGAGAAGCAACCAGGCCAGAGCAGACAAGGCTGCCTAGAGGCCAGCAGGACAATGAGCACAGTTCAGGCTGCCACAGTGTCTGAGACTCTTCAACCAACAGCACTGTTTCCCTCCCGTCTTCCATTATTCAACAAACCCTTCCTCACCAGCTCCTGTGTGGGAGGCCTCCTTCTGGACACTGGCTATGCAGGGGACCCAGTGACCTGGGCCCTCTGAGAGACACCCCCTCATGGACCCACAAATGCCTCGTTTCAAACTGAGTGCTACACAGGGGAGAATAGGACAGCAGGAGGCAGGGTGACTGGGAGTATGCAGGCTTCTCAGAGAATGTGGCACTTAGGGGACCCCTGTTTGAGCCAGACTGCAGGGAACGGCCAAGCATGGACAGAGCCAGCCCCCAATTCCTGCCCACAGCCTCTGCCCGAGGAAACGCCAGTGCCCCAATGGCTCGCCGAGGCCCAAGGGCCATAGTTCCTAGAGCAGCCCTGGGACAGACCACACAACCAAACAGGAGCCAGCCTGGCCAGACTAAGCACAGGCAGTGACGGGGCTGGAAAACCAGCTCAGAGCGGGGACTGGCATTCCAAGAGGAGTATGCAAAGAATACATTAAAACCTTTCAAAAAAGGAAAATAATTTAGAGCAAAAATGTTTATAATAGAACTTATAGATGACATCTGAAGATAGCCACGTCACTGCTTCTCTCTCGTCTTCAGACACCTTTTGTTTGATTCTGTTTGTTCATGTGAGAATGGAGAGAGTCTCCAGATTAAAACATGCATGCTGGTGTGGCTCAGTTGGATGGGCATCGTCCCATGCACCAAGAGATCACTGGTTGATTCCTGGTCAGGGCACATGCCCAGGTTGCAGGCTTGATCTGTGGTAAGGAGCGTGCAGGAGGCAGCTGATTGATACTGCGTTCTCACACAGATATTTCTCTCACTCTCTTCTCCTTTCATCTCTTCTCTAAAAATCAATAAACTATTCTTTAAAACAACAACAACAAACAAATAAACAACAACACACATACACTGAAATTCTTGACTTCGGGTTCCTGGACTTCACTGAATCCCAAGCAGTCAGCTGAGGCCCTCCAACCGCCAAACCTAGTGTCCGCTTAGGGTGGCCTCCAGCTGGGACCTCCTACAGCACCGTCAACTTTCTCCTCCTGACATGCCTCCATTTCCTCCTAGTTTTCCAGACCACTCCCCCCACTCCTGTGAGGACCCCTCTCCTTCTATGTGCCCTGTTCTCCATTATCCCCTCTGTCCTACCCGTTACCAACAGATGATCCCATATCCTCACTTCCACGACCCACCCTCAGATGAATGGCTTCTGGACAAACACTGGAGGGTGGACACTCATACCCCAAACTGGTCCCTTCCAAAATTATGCTCCCTCTGGATTCCTGTCCGCAAAGACAGCACCCCATTGCCCAGGCACTCGGGTCAGAAACACAGGAAGGATTATGCTTGGAACAGTATATACAAATAACATAAAATGAAAAAGCAGAAAAGCATATATATAAACTCATCAGGAACATTAAAGCTGAATTATGAAGGTGAGGATGAAATGCGGGAGGAGGCACAGCCACTGAGCTATCTGGCTTCCTCTCCTAGCAGTGAGCCCAGAGTGGCCAAGGCTTTCCTCACCTGCCAGCATGCTCACCACCGACAGGAGGATCTTCTCCACGCTCTGCACGGGGCTCCACCTCTCGGCACTGCTCTCATAGCCCATGGGGTCGTCGCCCGGAGCATGGAGGATGGAAATGCAGACTCTGCCATCAGGGTAGACTGCAGGGACAGAACACACCAGGTGAGCAATAATCGGGCCGGTGAGCCAGCGTGGGTCAGGCCCCAGAGGCAGGGAGCAGGAGGTGCAGACAGAGAGCAGGCTGTCTGCACAGCTGGAACACAACCTGAGCCCCAAGTGCCACGTTCCCATCCACACGCTCCCATCCACATGGTCCTGGTAGGCCTATATGGGCCCCTCGGGTCACTGCTCACCACCTGAAGGGGGCTCTAGGCTGGTCAGTCCAGTTCTAGTCATTATGGGACAATTCCACCATCATCTGGTTGTTTTATAAAAAAATATTATATCCAAAAGGAGTAAATGAAAGGCTTTTGGCAATCAAATGTTTCACCAAAATATCCTAATAAAAGGGCAATATGCAAATTAACCATCACTCCATCACAAAGATGGCAGTGCCCAGTACCCTCAACCCCACCTGAGTCCCCCAGTCCCGGAGGGTGGCCGCTAAGAGCGGGCAGCCTGACGGAATGCTTGTATCGTCGTCACCCAGGTGGTGAGGCAAACGCTCCGCACCCAGCGCAGATGGGCCTCTGTGCCGTGGAGAGCCTCCGGGGAGCGGGCGGGGAACAGCCAGGCCCCGCAGAGAGCTACTGGCACACCGATTCGTGCGCAGGGCTACTAGTCTCACATAATCAGGACTGTTCACAACAATTCTACCATTAAATCCCTGAAAAATGTCACATGGCTAAGACAAAGACAACTGAAATTACTTAAATATTTTTAAAAAGGCACTGGATTTCTCTTGGTAACTTATACTTTTATCTACATTAAACTGTCCTTCTAAACTGAAGCCACAATGCTGCCAATACCACCAGGATTAACTTGCTAAGGCTCAGAACATACAAAATGTTTCCAGTGGTCTGTTTCACTCCCTGTCACTTCCTTTCATGTAGTCACTCGGGCCCTCCTGGTACCACTAAAACAACTTCCCAAAGTACTCACTGTTGGGATGAAACATCTCACAGGTGAATCTCATCTTTGGGGGACTTAATGGGTAATCAAGCGGGAAGCTCAGGATGGCAGGAAAAACACCAAACTCAAAGCAAGTGTCTTCTGGGCCCCTGAAAGATATAAAATACACGGAACTTGAAGGTAATTTTTTCAGTGTCTACCACACTTTAGAAATGAGTTCAAGACATTTTTGCTTAATTGCACATGAAAAGATTATCTAAATACTAATGAATTGGTTCTTTCTCTGAATGGAAAGTCCTGTCTCATTGTGGCGTTCCAACCTGGTTTAAATCGTAGGTACAAGCACAAAGACGAAGTTACAGGTAGTTTTTACACTAACAGAGGTAACAGTGGGGCTGCAGAACTCTATCATCACAGGATTAGAGAAAACAACTAAGGCCAGCACTGAAGACCCTGAGGACTGTGCTTTTCTGTATATGTGATACGATTACATTTTAGGAGAAAGATAAAAATGATAGCACATGTTAGAGCAAGATTCTATTGTAGTAAATAAATGAAGGGTTGAGAGTTGTTTTCCAAAGGGTATTTTTAATTTTTAAATGAGCCTCAGAAGTAGTTTTTCTAACCTTCCAGACAGGTAAAGAGCATACGTGTGGTCCCTGCCAGGTTCCCTATAGAAGGCCAGGTATGCACACGTGCAGCAGTGTTGCAAGCAAGCCCTGACCTGCAGACCACACCCTGCACTTACACGGTCACCTAAGCACTCAATGTCACCAGGCACGTGCATGCCTGTTTGCCTGGATTTACCAACTCCTCAGGTGGAAAGTAGCAGAAACAGACTAAACCACTTCAGAAGTCCTCTCACATTTTAAAACTCTATGCATATAAATGAACACTCTCATGATCAATATGCAGTACCATGGCCGGCAGGAGAGGAGAAGTGAGAGGCACCAGCTTGAAACTTAAAAGAGGTGAACTCCTCCACCCCATACAAATGTCATTTATAAAATCTGCACTAGAGTAGCTTTAACAGATTTCACACCATTTTTCCTATGTAATTGTTTATAGAAAACAGAATTGCTAAACAACTAAACACTACGACTGCAGCAATCGCTATGGGTATGACCCATTAACTCAATAAGAAAAGAAATTCCACTATATTCCTGTGAACCGAGGATGTCTCTTTAGCAACACCTACTATCTCTCTCTAAGCAGTGAGCCTAGCATGCTAATTCTACAGCAGAGTGAGTGCCATCCACAAGGACAAAAGCCTTGGCCACCGCAGAAGCAGTTCAACACAAGAGACCTGCTGCCTCTCAAAATAAATAAATACAAGATACAGCACAGGAAAAAAATTAAAATATATTTATTCTAAAACACTCTACATACATTTTTAAATTGTCTTTTTAAAGTATAAATTTATTTTAAATCTTTTTTTAAAATATATGTTTTATTGAATTTTTTTTTTTTTACAGATAGGAAGGGAGAGGGATAGAGAGTTAGAAACATCGATGACAGAGAATCATCGATCAGCTGCCTCTTGCACAATCTCCACTGGGGATGTGCCCGCAACCAAGGTACATGCCCTTGACTGGAATAGAACCTGGGACCTTTCAGTCCGCAGGCTGACGCTCTATCCACTGAGCCAGACCGATTTCGGCATTATTTTAAATCTTGATAAAATTGTTTTTATTCAATAAATTTTTTAAAATGTATATAGATTTGCAAATATTAGAAACAACACTTATCTCTACAATTAAAGGAAATAGACAAAAAATTCAAAAAGAACAGAACTTTAGCCCTGGCTGGTGTGGCTCAGTTGGGTGTTCAATTGTCAGTTCAATTTCAGGTTGGGGCACATGCGTGGGTTGAGGATTCAGTCCCAGATCACATTGTGAGCGGGAGGCATCAATGTGTCTCTCTCACATAGATGTTTCTCTTTCTCCCCGCTCTCCTAAAATCAATTTTAAAACCTATTTGAAGGAAGGAAAGAAGGGCGGGAGGGAGGCCGAAGAAAAGAGCTTTATTTTCATTTGGTGCCAGCACTAAGGGCTTTCAATGACACCACCATAGTGGAGGCCAGGACCGAGTCACCAGCCTGGAGGCTGGGCTGCAGTAAAATGCTCAAAACAGGAACAACGAAAAAGTGTTCGGTGGAGCTAAATATTTTCTTTTTATTTATATATATTTTTTACTAATAAATCTTTATTGTTCAACCGAAACCGGTTTGGCTCAGTGGATAGAGCGTCGGTCTGCGGACTGAAAGGTCCCAGGTTTGATTCCGGTCAAGGACATGTACCTTGGTTGTGGTCACATCCCCAGTAGGGGGTGTGCAAGAAGCAGCTGATCGATGTTTCTCTCTCATGTATGTTTCTAACTCTCTATCCCTCTCTCTTCTTCTCTGTAAAAAATCAATAAAATGTATTTTTTTAAAACCTCTGTTGTTCAGATTATTACAGTTGTTCTTCCCCCCCATAGCTCCCCTCCGCCCATTTCCCACCCCACCCTCTGCCCTTACCCCCCCACCCTCATCCATAGGTGTAAGATTTTTGTCCAATCTCTTCCCACACCCCACACTCCCCGTCTCCCCCCCCCCCAATAATTGTCAGTCCACTCCCTTTCTATGCCCCTGATTCTATTATATTCACCATATTATTCTGTTCATCAGACTTTTTATTCACTTGACTTTTAGACTCACTTGTTGAAAGATATGTATTTGTTGTCACTTTGTTGTTCATAATTTTTGTCTTTACCTCTTTCTTCTTCTTCCTCTTCTTAAAGAATACCCTTCAGCATTTCACATAATACTGGTTTTCAATTTAAGAGGCTAATCTTGATTCTGAAAACTGTGTCCTTGCTACTTCAGGGGAAGCCACAGTGAATAGGTACTTTGTTCTGGAGGGTGTCACTGCATAACAGCGCCCAGGGCCTTGGCCTGAAACCAGGACAGGAAAGCCACAAGAAGAGGCAGGCATGGGGTGGGCTCCGGGAAGAGAGGTGGCCCAGCAAAGCTGCAGGGGGAGGCGGCCAGCCTGGGCAGGGCTGCAGGCACCACCACCCGGAGCTGTGCCCTGGAAGCCCTTCTTTCTGCACCCAGGTCAGCACAGACCACACACGCCAGATTCCCAATCGGGCCCACGCCGCTTTTCCAGAAGACCTCAAAGCAGACAGAAGTGCCCCTCTGTCCTTACTCCGTATGTCCTTTTGATAAAAGCTGTCAGGAAGTGCACTTTCACTTAAGCAGAGCGGGGATAGCCAAGGATAAAATGACTTGGTCAAGGTCTTGAGTCAGTTCAGTGCCGGAGTTAACAGTAGAACAGTTCAAACTGCTAACTCAGAGGCTGGGCAGACAGAGATATTATCTTTAAAAGCAACAGTGTTACTATGTCAGGAATGTGTGCCAGGCCTTCAATCTTTCTGGCACCTCTTTAGGAGAGGAAAAAAATGTCTGGGTAATGTTTTTGGAATGTGCCAAACGGTACTTGCTCAATACTCTGATAACAGTTCTTTGTTTCTCATAATAGAGCTTTCTTTAAAACAAAAAATCCACTGGATCATCTGCAGCCTCAGAAACACGAACAAACATTTCCTAAAGTGTTCCCACATCTTAAATATCAAAGTGATTTTCAAATGCTCTGGTTCGCTACTGGTTAAAACCAGGTTCCTTTCTCTCCCAGAGGTCCTGGGCCGGGGACAAGCCCGCAGCTGGGCCCATGTGGGCAGTGGCATGCCAGCTGACTGATGGAAACACTAGCGAGTAAATTCCTGAAGCAAGACAGAGAGACATAATTAGTATTATTTTTGGACAAGTTTTAGTGCCATACTCCAGGCAATAAAGAAGTGATAGCCTCCCTTCTTCACTAAATGCCTCATCTGAAAATCTTCAGGGGCAAAAAATGTACAAGAAAAACCAAGGAAGCAAAACATTTTATTTATCTGAGGCAACTATACATTCTTCAAAGCTTGAAAATTTTTTATCTTATTAATTAAAATAATGGCCTAAATTATTTCAGAACTCTGAGACAGGTACTTATTTATTTGTTGAGACGAGTATTAAAGCAAAATACCCACGCTGCACTCTATAAAGGAAACTGTTCCAAATCGCTCTACTCTGACGACTAGCTCAGGTGAGTCAGATGCTGAGGAGCAAATACTGAGAGCAGCATGACGGTCTAACCCTGACCACTGTTCAGTGTCTGCTCTGCCGGAGGGACAGCTGCCTGCTGCTTCCTCCTGGGAGTCCTGGCACCCCAATTCTGCACCATCTATAACAACCGATCACCTGTGCAGCTAGGCGTGCCTGGTGTGAACCACCTGCCCTTGGGCATGTCCTAGCATCACAGCCCACGTGGCTCTCCAGCTGGGGCAGGTGGTGAAGAAGCTGTTTTCGCTGTTCCCTTTTTCAGGTTTGTCACAACGCACGATCATACATGTGACAAGGGTTTAAATAATAAAGATTGTAAACCCATTCATTAGTACTTAGACTTGAACTGGATTACTAAGGACGGTTATGCCCCAAAGACATAACCGCCTGAAGCATAAAAAAGAAAGGCACACTGCTTCGTAACACCTTGTATTTCCAGGCGGGTCCCCGTGAGGGGCGCTGGCAGTACAACCCAGTCAGCACATCTAGTCCTCAAGAAAAGCAGATAAATTCCACAATAAGATCCCACTTCACACCAGACAACACCGTGTGTGTGCAGGGAGAGTAGAGAAATGAAGACCCTCACCTGCGGTTAGTAGGAATATAAAATGATGAGTGAGCTACTGTGGAAAACAGTTTGACTGTTTCTTAATCTGTCAAACACAAATTTATTCTATCCTCCAGCAACTCCACTCCTGCGTATCGAACCAAAGGAAACAGAAAAGCATGTCCACACGGACAGTCACAGCAGTACTACAGCCCAAACATGGCGACACCGAAGTGTCCATCAGCTGAGGCCATCACACAGCGGAACACGACTCGGCAACAAAAAGGGAGGAACCACTGACACTGTGACACAGAGGAATGCAATCTATGCAGTACGCTGAGTACCAGAAGCCAGACACAAAAGACAAGGTATTTATGATTCCATTTGCAGAAGTCCAGAAAAGGCAAATCTATTAAGGCAGAGAGTAGAGCAGCGCTTCCTGCAGCTGAGATGGGGATGGGAACTGACTGCAAATGGGAAATGTTCTAAAACTGGATAGTGACCAAAACCGGTTTGGCTCAGTGGATAGAGCGTCAGCCTGCAGACTGAAAGGTCCCAGGTTCGATTCCGGTCAAGGGCATGTACTTTGGTTGTGGGCACATCCCCAGTGGGGAGTGTGCAGGAGGCAGCTGGTCGATGATTCTCTCTCATCGATGTTTCTAACTCTTTATCTCTCTTCCTTCCTCTCTGTAAAAAAATCAATTAAAAAATATATTTTTAAAAACAAATAAATAAAACTGGATTGTGAGGACAAAAAAACTCTTCTACACTTAATACAAGAGAACTAGGGTATATAAATTACATCTCAACAAAGCTGCAAAAAATTTTACACTGGGGGCAACAGCTCAGCCATAGCAGGCTTTCTTGTCCTCAGCGCTGCTGCACCTTGGGCCAGACGGCCCGTGCTGTGAGGGAGGCCATCCTGTGCACTGTGGGGTTTAGCAGTGTTCCACTAGATGCCAGTAGTGGAGCTCCCCTTACCCCTCAGTTGTGACACCCAAAAATGTCCCAGACATTGCCAAATGTCCCATGGGAGATGGGGAGGGGGGGACGGACGGAATCAACCCCAGCTGACAACACTGGTCTAGACCTGTTGTTACATAATTTGCTTCTTCCTCTCCATAGCCACTGTGGACACATCTCTAGGCCAGTATGTGGATTCTGCCTGAGCCTCTCCCGAGCCACACGGCATCCCACTGTATAGGTGACCTGTAAATTATATTGGACAAAGACTTGTCCATATTACTGCAACCCAGACATGCCCTTAACTGGGAATTGAAATTGGGTCCTTCTGGGGTTTAGGCCAACACTCTAACCATTAAGCCATGCCAGCCAGGATTCATTCTGAGATCTTGATAGCACTTCTATTGAAGAAATTCTTGGGGTTGAGACTGTTCCGTCAGAGAACATGCAATACAAATTATACACATCTATCTTAATGTATCAGGTCTGTTTTAGTAGCACAACACCCTTGAGAGAAGCTCTATGATACTTTTCTGTCAACAAGAAAACCTAATGTAAAGGTGACTACTGTGACCATAATGTTCACACCTAATGTAAGCCACACCCAGTCCTAGGAGAAGCAACAGCCTGGGAATCCTTACACCCACGGTCGTAACCCAGCTTGGACCCAAATGTGCCACAGTAACATGGGGGTAGTCAGCAAAGGGTCCCCAACCATTCAGGAAGAGGAAGTCCTTGTCATTTTGTCACAACTGACAGATCCCCCTGGTCTGGAAAGGGGACAGCAGCTAGGCCATGGACCAGGCAGGGAGGTCACCACTGCCAACTACTTCAAGAATGCTGGGGAAGGACAGAAACAACGTGGCAAAATTCCTAGGAACTTAATGCTTTTTCCAGCCATTGAGGATATAATAGATGTCCTGTACCCCATACTGCAGGGCTGCAAAGAAAGAGTACGTCCAACCTCCAGAGTTAAGGACCTCAGACAGCTCCCCACACCCACAGCCAGGGGCCAAAGAGGTCATGCAGCCAGACCCTGGAACATGAAGACACTAGTTCATGGATGCTGAAGCCCTGGCCAAGTGGCTCAGCTGGTTGGAGCATCGTCCCACATACCCAAAGGTTGTGGGTTTGATCCCTGGTCAGGGCACATATGTAGATTGTGGGTTGGTGTGCATACGGAGGACAACCAATAGATCTCCCTTCTCTTTCTCAAAAAAAAGAGAAAAAAGAATCAATTAAAAACATTAAATAAAGAAAGAAAAGGGTGCTGAACCTCTTTGTCCTCTTTGTTTTGATCTAGGTAAGTGAAGGTAAGAGAGGTAGAGTGACCGGCCCAAGACCATAAAGCCACGGTAGCCATATGCCCTGTAGGCACACCTCCTCAGTCTGATAGGAAGCCCCTGCCTGCCCTTCTTACTGAGTATGTTCCAACTCTAACAAGCTCCGCAGAAAGTCACCAGAGTTATTTTCCCCTACTGACCGGACAACGGGCAGCAGGGATCTTATTTAATTACTCCTTGTTCATTAATTTGTTGTGCTCCCACCCCAGTCCTCCAGATTTGTTCCTTCAGGATGGAGGTTCAGGGTCACCCCTACTCTGCCTGTGTCTGTGAGGACGTGCCCTAATAACAGGCTCTCGGTGTTGTGTGTCTGGCACATGTGAAAAGATGTTTTCTTCCCAGCACATCTGAGATGGAGTCTCTGAAGGTTAAGCTGCAAACTCTGGAAAATGAGACAAGCATGACTTTTACACACTAGGGTATGGGAGAAACACTAGAAACAGTCAAAGAATAAAAAGAAAGAAAAGAAAACTTATCACTAAGTAGAGAAACTCAGCCAGCTGTCTGCCAAGACAGGAGGGTGAGCCGAATCAATGGGAGGACAGTTAATTCCTTAATAGATGTTTTAAGCACACTGGTGAACGGCCTCTTGTTTGTGAAAGGATCTGGAACAGGACCAAAACCCACATACTCACAAGATCCTGAAGCAGGGGAATTCCACATTAAAGCAAAAGCCTTATTCAAACACAGAAGTGCTCTACCTAAAAAATAGTTCTAATTACTTTTTAAGACAGGTTTTCATAATATTGATTTAATTTTATACTGTTTATCTAAAATTAGTAATAGTTACTCTAACAGATTTTAAACTATAAACACTATTAAAAAACCATAGTGAGAGCTCATGTGTCCCTTTAAGGACTTCTAAATAGTCCCCTGGGCTGCGCAGTCACTGCCTCCCAGACACAAAAGGCCTATCAGGTGCCCACAGACCTCTGCACTCAGGGGGACTTCCAGAATTCTGTCCCTACAACCAGGCCTGCTGCCTGGTGTATGTGTGTGTGTCTGTGTCCGTGTTAACACAAAGGAATGCATGTGACACAGTAAATGAGAAAAGCAGGTTAAAGAACAAGTTCTTACAGTGTGATATCATGTTTCTTTAAAAAGACAAACAGCTACGCTAACATGAGTACAGTATTCCATTGGATGTAGGTCATTGCTGACCTGGAGCCCTTGCTGTGGGGTGAAAGACACAACGCAGTTACAAAGACATGCTCATGCAGAAACACTGGAACACAGGAAAACTATGGGTATCATGGACCCAGGCAATGAAGATATTACAAATGATCAGGAAACATTAGCATGCTATACTGTCCCTGGACAGTGTTTACTCATTTTTGCTTATCAAAAAACTTATCTTCACATCAATTTTCACATTTTAATCAAACCTCACAGATAACAGCAGCAACTTGTTTCTCAAACTAACATGTAAATATTAGGAACTAATGTCATACAAGCACCAGGAAAATCAGAAAGTCTGATTACATTTAAAATACATCCTGAAGTCAGGGTTCACATTTGCTGCAGCAGTTTCAAGCTTCTCCCAGTCCCTTCTCATTAGGGCACTGCATCCAACGGGAAAACTTCCTACTAGGTGAAACCTCATCTCATGAGAAAACCAAAAACTGATTATAAATCTCAACTACCTAAATGTTACCGTGCCACATTTACTTGAAATACCCTAAGTCTAAGAATAGCCCCAAAATTGTACATCTAGGGTATAAAGAAAGCAAGCAAAGAGCCTGGGTCATAGAGCCATAGAAGACTCTAGAAGCAGAGGTCTATTTGTTGTTCTTTAAGCAACGTCACTGTACATGACACCCAGTTACAGTCTTTCTAGCCTGGGTAGGAACCCCACAGGTCCTCTCAGAAGAACTGAGCGTGATCCGGTCAGGACGACGGAGGGCCAGACAAGCGCACAGAAGGGGAGCAGAGGGGAAGACGAGTCCTGGTGCGCAGGCGGGGTGGCCACCCCCACACGAAGGAGCCTTTTCAACCTCAAAGCCTTGGCTCTCAGAGTTCTTGAAACCAAAGCCACCCATGCTGTTTGAAGCTAATTCAGCACAACACAGACCATTCAACATTTACTTTAAAACGCTACAAATATATGATGCTTACTAAACCTTTTACTGGTGGTGCTAAGGAAACACTTTCATTTCTTATGAATATATGTTTGTGTTGTTTTCCGCCTTCAGATTATCAGACTAGAGAAGAGCTAAATTTCAGGCACACTTAGCCTTTTTTCTGATCAACACTTGTTAGCAGAGTTGTACTGCCAAACATGATGTGCAGGTCTAATTTCCAATAAAGTCTTTATATATATCTATACATCTATACATCTATACATCTATATCTATACCTATACCTATACCTATACCTATACCTATATCTACATATAATTGATTTTTTTACAGAGGAAGGGAGAGGAAGGATAAAGAGCCAGAAACATCAATGAGAGAGAAACATCAACCAGCTGCCTCATGCCCTTGACTGGAATCGAACCTGGGACCCTTCAGTCCGCAGGCTGACACTCTATCCACTGAGCCAAACCAGTTTCAGTACCAGTAAAGCCTTAAAGACTAACAACACATAGGATTAACTTACATGATTAATGCCTCCCATTCAAAAAAGTTCTCTTCATTCATGGGACCTGCAGAAAAAAAAGAAAAAAACAGCCACATTGTCACTTTGAAGGCAGCTTTGTCTATTTAAAGTAAATTAGAAAAAGGTTAACTTCAGTGCCTCACCTGCCACGATTCCCTCTGGAGGATTCAGTGTTAATTCTATAAAATTAAAAAGTAAAACAATTATGAAACAAAATGAATATTATTGTTGGCATTTTATTTTATTTTTTTCTCACCATTATTTTATTAAGGTATTGTATGTGTACATTGCTTACCATTGCCCTCCTCCCCCCTCCCATACATGCCCTCCCTCCCCAGAGTTTTGTATCCATTGGTTGTACTTATATGCATGCATACCAGTCCTTCGGTTGATCTCTTATCTCCCCTAGATCACCCTCCCCCCCCACTGTGTCATTGGACAGTCTGCTTGTTGTTTTACTGTCACTATATCTTTCTGTTCATTAGTTTATAATATTCTTTATTATCCATAAATGAGTGAGGACATGTGGTGTTTCTCTTTCATTGACTGGCTTATTTCATTCAGCATGATGTTCTCCAATTCCATCCAGGTTGCTGCTAATGATGATAACTCCTCCTTTTTTATGGCAGCATAGTATTCCATTGTGTTGATATACCATAGTTTTCTGTTCCAATCATCTGCTGACAGGCACCTAGCCTGTTTCCTAATCCTAGCTATTGTAAATTGTGCTATGAACCTAGGGGCTCCCCCGGGTCCCACCGCCCCCCCCCCCAGGTCACACGGCTCCCTCAGGTCCCACCGCTCCCCTGGGGCATGCGGCTTATTGTTGGCATTTTAACAAAAACAATTGTAAAAACTATATAAGCTATAAATTATATATTGTAATATTAGCAGATAAAAATTCTTTGTACAAAGTGAATGACTGCTCCAGTTACATTTTGATAAAGACTATAGTGAATAATTCTTTATTCCAGCAAAAAAGCAGAATTTTAGAGCTAGAAACCCTTTCATTCTACAGGTGAAGAAACAAACAAAAAGAGTTAACTGTCTTTCCAAAAGACTCCTGTTGGATATTATTTTCTAACTGAAAAGTAGCTCCTGTCACTCTAAGACGAACTAAAGATGTGAGGAGAACTGAGGCTTCAAAAGCCTGACTCAGAATCAAGTACATCCAGCACCGCACAGACCAGCCACCAGCCCCTAACATCACTGCAATCTGTGAGCCCACAGACGGACTGCTCCACAGAGGACCAACTTCAGCACTGACAGCAGAAACACCAAGAAATAAGTCAACAGCAGCACTGCTCAGCAATTTAAGATCATTATGTAGCTATTGAAAATGTGAGGCCCAGCTCTGCGACTTAGAAGCTGCCACTAAGAAATATCATTTTAACTCCTGGCCTCCTAGTTTTTATGAGAGACTCCCAGTGAACAAATCCAGAAATATGAGAAGATGAAAACTCATGGGCAATATGGTGGCAAACAGGAGTAAGGAAATAGGCCAAAATGTATGCCCCATTTGGGCTGAGGAAATCACTAAAATAGTAAGAAACATGCAAACAGAAGAGCTATAAAACAAAACATTGTTTTTTTAATATATTTTTATTGACTACAGACAGGAAGGAGAGTGAGAGAGAGAAATACCAATGATTAAAGAAAATCATTGATCGGCTGTCTCCTACACACCCCACACCAGGGCGAGAGCCCACAACCTGGGAATGTGCCCTGACTAGGAACTGAACTGTGACCTTCTGGTTCATTGGTTGACGCTCAACCACTGAGCCATGCCTGCCTGGCCAAACATTGGTTTTTAAAGAGACATAAAATTAACAAATCCCTGCTAAATAAACAGACCTAAGGACTGGAAAAGAAAAAATAAAGTGTCATTAGTCACAGATGCTATGCCAATATACATAGAAAGTCCAAAGGAACCTAAAGAAAAATTACTAGAAAAAGTAAGTTTGCCAATACTGCTGAATATTTATATTTATATTTATATTTATATTTATATTTATATTTATATTTATATGAACTGAGTTATATTCCTATATATTAGCAAGTTAGAAAAGGGAAGTATTAAAAATTATCCAATTATAATGGAAAACATATAAAAATAATTTCATTGCTGTTAATCCTCACCTGAGATTTTTTTCATTGATTTTTAGACAGAGTAGAAGGAGGGGGGGAGAGAGAAAGAGAGGGGAACATAAATGTGAGAGAGACACATCAATTAGTTGCCTTCTGCACGTGCCCCACTAGGGCCAGGGGTCAAGCCTGCTACCAAGATACATGCCCTTGACCAGAATCGAACCCTTCAGTCCTCAGACCGACAGACACTCCAACCACTAAGCCAAACTGGCTGAGGCTAAAAACAGGTTTTTTTAAAAAGATGTGCAAGATCTGTAATAGATGAAAATAACTTTAATTAAAGAGGAATATCATACTCATGGATTAAAAAGCCTCATTATTATATAGTTACCAACCCTTTGCAAAATGAACCTATTAGTTCAATACAACCTCAGCCAAAATACCGACGTTTTCTTGTTTGAATTTGACAAGACTATTCTAAAGATACATGAAAATGCAAACTGCAAACGACCAAGAATAGCCAAGACACTCTTTAAAAACAATAAACTGAGAACTCTCAAGACTTATCCTAAAACTACAGAATGTACATTGTGATGCTGGCACAGAGTTCCATAAATCAATGGAATAGGTCGAAGCACAACCAGAAAGGGGCTCATGGAAATACAGCCCCTCCGTTCACTGTGAAGGCAGTAGTACAGAACAGAGGAAAGGACAGGCTTCCCCACAAATGCGCTAACCTTTAGACAAAAAATGTTTCACCCTGTCCAGTGTGGTTCGATTGGCTGGGTGTTGTCTCAAAAGGTTGCCATTCCCAGTCAGGGCACATGCCTGGGTTGTGGGATCCGTCCCCTTAAGGGGGGTGGAGGATGGGGGAGGTGGTAGGCAACAGCTGATAGATGTTTCGCTCTCACATCAATATTTTTCTTTCTCTCTCTGCCTTCCTCTCTAAAAATCAATTTATTTTATTTGATTTTTTATATTTTTTATTGATTTTTTACAGAGAGGAAGAAAGGAGAGAAATATCGATGAGAGAATCATCCACCAGCTGCCTCTTGCACAACACCCACCAAGAATGTGCCCGCAACCAAGGTACATGCCCTTGACCGGAATCGAACCTGGGACCTTTCAGTCTGCAGGCTGATGCTCTATCCACTGAGCCAAACCAGTCTCAGCACTAAAAGTCAATTTAAAAACTTGAAAATTTTTTATTAAAAATAAAACTTCCCCCCCATTTCGCACTATGTACAAAAACAAAATATATAAGGGAAAAAAGAGAGAAGGGACATGTGAGATAATAAATATATGCTGGTCTCTGTCGCCAGCTCCTGGGCTCAGTGCTGAAACCCCTGGAAATTCCTAAGTGCTAAGAAAATGAGGAGCATCTTTGGTTCTATTGGGGCTCTGCTCCTGTCCTGCCCAACCCCTTGTTCCTGACACAAGGCTCCTAAATCCCTTGAACTCCCGGGTGACAGGAGTCTTTGTTCTAATGAGGTGACTGTGGGTGGGCTCCGGGTGGCTCTTGGATGAGGGCTGGTTAGCAGACAGACAGAATCGTGACTAGATAAAAGCTTGGAATTTCAGGCTCTCCCCCCTTCCTCAGACAGGGGAAGGAGTGGCTGGATAGAGATGGAGGAAGGACCCATCTTGCCTGTGAGAGGACTCCACAGAACCCCAACAGCATAGGTCAGGGAGCTGCTAGGCTGTTGGACACGAAGAGGAGCTTATTCAGAGAGGGCACCAAAGCTCCACACCCTTTCCCCATATCTTGCCGTACACATCTCTTGCATCTGGATGTTTACCTGTATCCTTTATCCTTTTATAATAAACTGGTAAACTATTTTCCTGAATTCTGAGCAGCTCTAACAAATTTATCAAGCCCACATTGAGGGTCAATTTATAGTCAGTAAGTAAGAAGCACAGGTGACATGGTAAATGGTGTTAGGACTAGAGGGCACCCAGCTGGTGTCACCGAATTGTCTGGTGGAGGGAAGTATGCTAATTAAACCCACACATCTACTTTCACAAGCATTGTGACTGTGAGAGTAAAGGAGACACACAGAAGTATAGTTTTCTGCCAAAACAGGTTTGGCTCAGTGGTAGAGTGTCGGTCTGCGGACTGAGGGGTCCCGGGTTCGATTCCGGTCAAGGGCATGTACATTGGTTGCGGACACATCCCCAGTGGGGGGTGTGCAGGAGGCAGCTGGTTGATGTTTCTCTCTCATTGACGTTTCTAGCTCTCTATCTCTCTCCCTTCCTCTCTGTAAAAAATCAATAAAATACTTTATAAAAAAAAAAGAATTAAAAAAAAGTATAGTTTTCTACGCACCGCAAAAGATGTGAACAGACATCCAAAGAAGACATGCATGGCAAATCAGCATATGGAAAGATGTTCAACATGTGACTCATAAGGAAAAGGAAAACTAAAACCACAAAAAGATATGGCTCTACATCTTTATCTGTAAAAATAACTTCATTCAGTCAAAACAGAATTGCTAAAATAAAATAAATAAATAAAGACTGACAATGCTAAGTCTTGGCAATTTTAGCAACTGGATCTCGGGTGCATCATTGGCAGAAATGCAAAATGGCCTGTTAAAACAGTTTGACCATCCTAATATATAAAAACTCAGTGTCCGTAACATCCAAACCGACCAAAGGCTTGACAGATCGGGAGTCAGTCCTGTAGTCAGTGCTGGGTTGCTGCTGCGACCCACTGACTGTTGAGGGGGCTGTAGATTAGGCCCAAGAGAGGCCTGGAGAGAGAAGCAGGGTCTGATCTGTAGCCTCCATAGCAGCTATTGATCAGCACTCTCTCTCTCTCCAGGCCTGGCCAGCAGATGCACCTCTTTTTCTCTCTGGCCTCTGCTGGGGCTATTGATCAGCCCCGCCTCTCTGATCAGACCTGTTGATAGGTCCAGAGACACTGACTGGAATAGAAACTGGCCAATCAGAACCAAATCTGGGTGAAGTGTGAGGAGCCAATGGTTGCTTAGGAGGCAGAGCTTTTGATGCTTACTGGCATAGACATCGACCAATCAGAACCTAATCTGAGTAAACTGCGAAGGCAGAACATAAGGTGGGGCTGAGGATGTGTTTTAAGGGCAACAGCTATTTGGTGTAAGGTGTAAGAAAGTAGTTCAATTTTTTAATGACTGGTTTGGTAGTATAGTGTAAATGGCTGGCTATCAGTCCAGCTACAGGGATTATGTATTTTTGTCTGCCAAGAGCATCTCCTCCTGATGAAAAATGCCCCCCCATTTAAGCAATCCTATCCTATGTAATCTATCCTATCTAAAAAAGAGAGTAATATGTAAATTGACCATCACTCCAACACACAAGATGGCTGCCCCATGTGGTCAAAGATGGCTGTCTCCATGTGGATACAAGATGGCCAGCAGGGGAGAGTAGTTAGGGGTGACCAGGCCAGCAGAAGAGGGATGTTGGGGGTGGGGGTTAGGGTTAGGGGTAGGGTTAGGGTTAGAGTTAGGATACTTAATTGTATACTTAATTAGTGCTCTAAGCTTAGAGCACTAGTTAAGTATACAATTTTACCTATATGTTCCCAAAAATTCTAGTTTAGCACTTCTTAGTTGGGATTCAGGAATCTGTATTTTAACAACTCCACCAGGTGATTCTCATCATGAGAGAAGTTTGGCAAACACTGTCCTAGAGGATAATACAGGGGAATATCTTCATGCTCTAGTAAAACCAATAATACAGTTAATAACCAGGAAGTACTAACCATAAAGGAAAAGACTGAAAAAAGTAAGAACATTAAAAGTAAGAATCTCAATGTCAAAAGATATCTTTTAAAAAAAAATACTCAAAAGATTACTTAAGAGAGTAAAAAGGTAAGCCACAGCCCAGCTGGTGTGGCTTAGAGGTTGAACGTGGATCTATGAACCAGGTGGTCATGTTTGATTCCAAGTCGGGGCACATGCCCTGCGTACCCAGTGGGGGATCCTCATCAGTGATGTTTCCATCCCTCTCTCCCTCTCCCTTCATTTAGAAAGCTGACAATAAGAAGTGTCTGTACTGATAAGGAGCAATGAAAACACACTGCTGGAGGGAGTGTAAGTTGGTATTTTGGAAATGTGGTTGCTATTACCTACTAAGACCCAGCAACTCCTCGTAGGAGTACAAACACAGATATATGTGCATCAAGAGACATGTCTAAGAATCTTTTTTGCTGATGTCATCACTCAGAAGAGCTACAGATTCTAAGTAGCAACCAACATGTTTCTATGCAGAGTAACTTATACCAAATTGTAACAAATCCCCTATGAATCCACCTCTGGAAAAATACAGGGAAATACTAGGTGAAATGTCACTGGATTAATTATGGAGTTTGATATTTAACATTTTGGCATGCTCCTTAAAGAGACAGAGGATACCAGCTTAAGCAAGTGAGCATTTGATGACCCTAAATCCTCAGATTAAAAAAGAAAAGAATGCATGCTTTGATGGAAAAGTAAAGCTAAACAAGAAGACTCTCCTGTGAGGAAGAGCTGCCAAGGGATGGGGGGCCCACCCCAGGGGGTCCTAGAGGGCTGGCACCCGTCTCACTTCCCCTGGCTGATAATGCTCGCTCTGAGAACTCCCTAAGCTGAATGTCCTTCCTTGTGTTTTTCTTTGTCCCGTTATATTTCAAGCAGTAAATACTTTTATAAGCTGTTACGGCAACAGCTTTGACAGGGAAGATGATCCCCTAGGCCAGAATGGCAACTGCGAAAGTGGTAAGGAATGGCCATAGGCAGAGGTGGCAGGGCTTACTGATAAAGCTGACGTGCTATGTGAGGACAAACAAGAGGAGTCCAGACCTCTGAGTGAGTGGTGGCGCCATTACTAGAATGGGAGACTTCTCACTTAAAACATGGGAAGACAGAGACATCGATAAACAGACAAGCAGAGGTGACTAGCAAGCAGTCGAGAATGAGTGTGAAGCTCCAGGAAGGAGGGATGTTAGAGACAGACAGTGGAGAGTTACTGCACGGGGAGTGCACAGAGCCCCCAGGGCCTGATGGGATTCTCAGAGCAGTATTTCCCAAGGAATATTTGGAAATACAGGGCTCATTTTTAGATTGCAGTGACTTGGGAATGCTATTGCCATCTGGTAGGAAGTGACCAGGAGCACTGAACATTCTGCCATAAATGAGTCCTACACAAGGAAAAATTATTTCACTCAAAATGCCAAACCACGACCCAAGAAACAAGTCTGTTACTGAGGATGGAGAGGAAGGGACAGCAGAAGTGCTAGGGGAGTCCAGTGAAGTAACACAAATTAAGTGTTAATTCCAAACACCAAGTGCTTTAGTCAATACTTCAAGGAGCGAAGAACCAAGTGCAAATACGGTCAATTACCAGGGAGACTGAGACATTGGATTTGGCCAGACAGACCCTGGCTATCTCAGCCCCGCGCTGTATCTCTTCACAGTAGTAGCCTGGGAGAATAACCCTAGGACCCAGCTCACCAGGCTTTATACACCTATCATCTGAAATCTCATCTGGTTTCTGTGTCAAATCACATTTTTGTAAAAACAAAAATAACAACAAAGAAATAAACAACAGTTTAAGACATGTGAGTTATAAATTGCTAAGGGGAACAAGGGGGCTGGGATTGGAGGGATGGCAATGTCAATGTTAATGGAGCAGAGTGCCTAAGAGCAAAACAGAGAAATAATTACACTAATAATTTTCATGGAATCTCAAGGAGGAGCTTACACCAAAAAGAGATGGCTTTCTTCTTCATTTGTGGAGTTCCCCCTTGGAACTTCCCTCTGTGCCACCCTCCCTTTCGGGAGAGAGCAAAGGGTTGTCTAAACTGTAGCTGGAGAACCAGCCCACAGGCAGCAACCTTCCCACCAGCATTCTTATTCAACAGCGGCACCTACTGGTCAGTATGAAACTACAAGTAACCCAGTTCACTAAGAGGGAATGCTGTGGACTACACACACATATAGACACACAGACACACAGACAGACACACACACACACACACACACACACACACACACTACAGTTTTATATTTACAGATAAAAACAACTTTAAAAAGAGAAACAGCCGAAACCGGTTTGGCTCAGTGGATAGAGCATCGGTCTGCGGGCTGAAGGGTCCAGGGTTTGATTCCAGTCAAGGGCATGTGCATTGGTTGCGGGCACACCCCCGGTGGGGGGTGTGCAGGAGGCAGCTGGTCGGTGTTTCTCTTTCATCGATGTTTCTGGCAACTTTCTGTCCCTCTCCCTTCCTCTCTGTAAAAAATCAATAAAATATTTTTTTTAAAAGAGAGAAACAAAATCTTAACAATGCCAGAGAAATTTGCAAAGACCATACCACTGACTATTCAACAATGTTGTTAAAAGCATTTTTTTAAAGTGGCTTAAAAATAACTGCCACACAAAATGAAATATAAATTTATATTTATAATTCTGAGACATGGGATTGCTTTAACCCAGCAATCCCATGTCTCAGAATTGATCCCACAGAAACACTGGTAAAAAATAAGATAAGATACATGCATAAAGCTATTCATTTCAGGACCATTTATAATAGCAAAAAAAACTGGAAACTATTCCAACACTATCCATAGGGGACCAGTCAACTCATGTTGCATCTGCCTAGAGAATACCTGCAGCTGTGAAAAGGAATGATGAACACCTCTATGCACTAACACAGAATAATCTTTAGGACATCTATATAATAAAGAGACAGGGTGGTAACAATCATTATGACCAAAGGCTTGACCAGACCGGAGGTCAGTGCTGGGTTGCCATGGGAACCCAGCACTGACTGGGGCCACTGCCTGTGCCCCAACCCACCACTGACTACCTAGGGGGCTTCGGATCAGGCCCCGAGAGATGCCTGCAGAGAGAGGCAGGGTCTGATCCATATTCTCTGTGACAGCCATTGATCAGAGCTTGCCTCCATTTCTCTCCAGGCCTCCACATTGGGGCTGCTGATCAGCACCACCTTTCTGATCGAGCCCCATTGATAGGCCCAGAGATGCTGACTAGCATAGAAACTGGCCAATCAGAACCAAATCTGAGTGAATATAAGGAGTCAATGGCTGCATAGGAAGTGAAGCTTTGGACGCTGACTGGCATGGAAACTGACCAATCAGAGCCAAATCTGGGTCAACTGTGAGGAGCCAATGCCTGCCTAGGAGGCAGAGCTTTTGATGCTGACTGGCATAGAAACTTACCAATCAGAACCAAATTGGCCGGCAGAGGAGGGCAATTGGGGGCAAGATCAAGCCAGCAGGAGAAGGGCAGTTAGGGGTGATCAGGCAGGCAGAGGTAGTTAGGGGCAATCAAGCCAGCAGGGGAGAGCAGTTGGAGGTGAGATCAGGCCGGCAGTGGAGGGCAGTTAGAGACTATCAGGCAGGCAGAGAGGTAGGGGTGATCAGGCAGGCAGGCAGAGGAGTTAGGGGCAATTAGGCAGGCAGGCAGGTGAGTGGATAGGAGCCAGCGGTCCCAGATTGTGATAGGGGGTCCCCAATTTGAGTGGGTGCAGGCTGGGCTGAGGGAACCCCCCTCCGTGCACAAATTTTATGCACGGGGCCTGTAGTCTACAATAATGAAAGTGTAATAAGCTAATTAGACCAGATGTCCTTCTGGACTAAGCCAGGGCTTCGAGGAAAGCCGGGTCCTGGGTGTCAGAGGGAAGCTGGTGCCGGCAGCCGGAAGGCCTACTCTTGCACAAATTTTGTGCTTTATAAAATAAAAAAACAAAGAGGAGGAAAATGTAACTTGCATTTCTAATGAAGTGATTCAGGTTAAGTGAAGTCACTGGGATGGGCTCTAATGTAATCTGATTGGTGTCCTTATAGGAGAGTAGCACGCAGACACAAAGGGATACCACATGAGGACACAGGGATAAGACAGCTGTATGCTCAGGAGAGGTTACATTATATGAAGAATTCTTACAACTTCATAAAAAAACATAACTAAAACATGAGCAAAAAACTCAAGACACACCTTCAAAAAAGATATTATGGATGGCATATAAACACATTAAATTATACTCAATGTCACTGATCATTAGGAAAATGCAAATTAAAACCAAAGTGAGAGGATGGTGACGTATAAAGATCTGAACTCACTACTCTGAAAAGACACCTTTTTCCCTCTTATTAACAAACTAAAGGCCCGATGCATAAAATTCATGCACTGGAGGGGGGGAGATTCCCTTAGCCCAGCCTGACCCTTCTCACCAGGAACCCTCAAAGGATGTCCTACTGACAGCTTAGGTCCACTCCCCACAGTCTGGCCTGCCTCTGAGAGAGGCCACTGGGCTGATCAGGAGAAGGCATCACCCCCATCACCCCGCCGCAGCTGCCAAGGTGTTTTCATCAACTCAGACTCCAATCCCTTCACCACAAAAAAAAAAATGACATCTTTTGCCGAAACCGGTTTGGCTCAGTGGTAGGGCATCGGTCTGCGGACTGAAAGGTCCCGGGTTCGATTCCGGTCAAGGGCATGTACATTGGTTGCGGGCGCATCCCCGCTAGGGGGTGTGCAAGAGGCGGCTGGTCGATGTTTCTCTCTCATTGACGATTCTAACTCTCTATCTCTCTTCCTTTCTAAAATATCAATAAAATATATATTTTTTAAAATGACATCTTTTTTTAGCCATTTTCAAGTTATCTCTTTCATAGATTACATTTTTTTTTTATTCTCACCTGAGGATATTTTTTCATTGATTTTTGAGAGAGAGAGTGGAAGAGAGAGGGAAAGATGGAGAGAAACATCAATATGAGAGGTACACTTCAATTGGTTGCCTCGTGCATGAGCCCTGACCTGGGCCCCGGCCAGGGAGGAGCCTGCAACCTAGGTACATACCCTTGACCAGAATCGAGCCCAGACCCTGCAGTCCGCAGGCCGAGGCTCTATCCACTGAGCCAAACCAGCTAGGGCAGAATATGACATTTCTTAGCCTCTCCAGCAGCGGACCTTCGTTTTTTCATCAGTGTACAAAATTGGTGTGCTGATGAGGGGTGTCCCTCAGCCCAGCCTGCACCCTCTCCAATCTGGGACCCCTCAGGGGACATCCCTCTCACAATCTGGGATTGCTGGCTCCCAAACGTTCACCTGCCTACCAGCCTGATCACACCCTAACCACTCCCCTGCCAGCCTGATCAACACCTAATTACTCCCCTGCTGGCCCTATTGCCCCCAACTGTCCACCCCTGCTGGCCATCTTTGACCACATGGGAAGGCCACTGTGTGAGATTCAATTTGCTTATTGCCTCTTTATTATATAGGATAAACAAAAAACAACTAGACAACTACGCATTGGGAAAATGGGAGAAATGGCCCTGATCCAGAGCACCTGTATCTCCTGGAAGGGCGCCTGATGCCCCATTTTTGCAACTGCCCTTGTACACTGGTTCTGGAGGCCAAGAGAGCCATGTTCCTGGTCACATGGGACTATAATAATCAGTGTCACCCAGAAAACAGCTCCTACCCCAGTCTGGCAGCCTCATATTTGTGAATGCTGCCAGATGACACCTCTATTTATGAAGGCTGTCAGATCACCTACCTCTGGTGGCTAGGGGGGCTTACACTTGTGGGCCCTCTGGACTGTAACCAGCATTGAAAGATTTTTTATTTTTTTTAAATATATTTTTATTGATTTCAGAGAGGAAGAAAGAGAGTGAAAGATAAACAGATCAATGATAACAGAGAATTACTGACCGGCTATCTCCTGAACACCCCAACTGGGGATTGAATCATGACATCATGGTTCATAGATCAACACTCAACCACTGAGCCACACCAGCTGGGCCAGAGAAAGATTTTTTAAACAACTACCAACCCCAGAGCACAGCAAGAGGCAGCAGGCCCAGGAGCTTCGTCTTTCTGTGAAGGAGGCCTATTAACAAATCATCATGACCCCAGCCTGAGAGGCAGGCTTCTAATTAAACTGTAATCCTCTCCAGAGACCTCAGAAGGCAAGTGCTAACATCATGCTCACCCTCTGCAGAGCTCCAGAGTGCCAGTGTCTCCTGGGAGGGAGCTTTACACATTTGTGGTGCCCTGGTTTTTTGTGGCGGCAAAGGGATGCCCCTTGATCACCTTGTTGTGGTGTTAGGAATGGGTAGGGGGTGTCTTGCATTCTTTGTTTTTTAATATATTTTTTATTGATATTTTGCAGAGAGGAAGGGAGAGAGAGAGCTAGAAACGTCGATGAGAGAGAAACATCGACCAGCTGCCTCTTGCACACCCCCTACTGGGGATGTGCCCACAACCAAGGTACATGCTCCTGACCGGAATCTAACCTGGGACCTTTCAGTCCGCAGACCAGCGCTCTACCACTGAGCCAAACCGGTTTCGGCTCTTGCATTCTTATTAGTCCCACAGGACCATGGCAATCAAAGAGATGATTATTAGCAGGCTACCACTCCCAGGGCACCCCCTAGATACACCGCCAGTCTTTCTACGAAGGAGGCTTCTTACACAACCGTCCAGAAGCTTCAACCTGAGTGGCAGGCTCCAGGTTTGGCCCAGACTTAGTGGCCTACACAGTTGCTCTCAAGGAACATAGGTTGCGGACAGCATCTTGGCAGTCTCCCTCTGCCTTGCTCCAGCTCACCCTATCACCCAGAAAAGAGTGTATACACTCCTCTGGCATCCCAATACTTGTCTGGAGCCACAATCTCTATGACTGCCAGCCAAGGGACACCTCTGGTGTACAGTGAGGCTTATACTTGCAAGGACTATATATATGTATATATTTTCATTCTTTTAAAAGCTGCTGCCTGAGGGTCTGGCTTACAACCAGCCTGAATCCAGGAGGTGAGAACCTTCCCTCAGGACACTGACAGGTCTTGGCACACATTCAAGTACAGCTTGGACAAGCACAAAAATGTGAAAGACAACTAAGAGCTGAAATGGTTGAATGACAAAGTTTCTCTCCTACAAGAGGCCACTTCCCTTCAAGAAGGGAGAGGTGGTTGTTTAAACTACTGTATGGAAACCAACACAGAGTCAAGCAAAATGAAGAAACAGAGAAATATACTGCAAATGAAAGAACAAGATAACACTTCAGGAAAAAACTTGATGAAATAGAAATAATGTACTTGATAATGAATTAAAAGTAATGGTCAAAAAGATACTTGCCGAACTAGGAGGGGGGGAGAGGGCGCGCGAGGTGGATGAACCAAGTAAGAACTTCAACAATGAGATCGGAAACATAGGAAATACCAAACAGAAGTCACAGAGCTAAAAAAATAAAATAAAAAATAAATAAAAAATCTCATTGACTGAAAAACATAAAAATATATTAGAGGAGTACAACAGCAGATCAGATGAAGCAGAAAAGTCAACTTGTCAACTTGAAGACAAGGGAGTGGAACTCACCCAATTAGAGCAGCAAAAACAAAAAAGAACTTTAAAAAAGTGAAGATAGTTTAAAGGAATTATGGGACATCAAAAGGATTAACATTTCCATCATAGCTCTCCCAGGAGGCGAAAGAAAGTAGAAGAAATCTTATGTGAAGAAATAATGACTGAAAACTCTCCTAACCCTGAGAAGAAACAGACACCCAGATTCAGGAAGCTTAGAGAGTTCCAAATAAGAGGAACCCACACTGAGACACATTATAATTAAAGTGTCAAAAGTTAAATCAAGAAGAGTTTTAAAAGCAGCAAGAGAACACTTCTTGTGTACAAAGATGAGAGAATCATTGATCTGCTGTCTCCTACTAATAAGGAGACAGATAAAAAAGACTACCAACAGCTATTACAGCAGAAATTTTGCAGGCCAAACGTGAGTGGCATGACATATACAAAAGGCTGAAAGAAAAACTGCCAACCAAAAATACTCTACCCAGCAAAATGGTCATTCAGAAATGAAGGAGACAAGCAAAAGCTAAACAAGTTCATCAACACCAATTAGATGTTACAAGAAATATGAAAGGGACTTCAAGCTAAAATGGAAGAGTGTTAGTAATAAGAACACATATGAAATAACTCTCATTGGGAAAAATATATATATGTTATAAAGGTATTGGACTAATCACCTCAAGGCTCATCACAATACGTTGTGTGTGTTTTTTTCTTAAAACTTTATTTTAAACTTCTCAGGACCGCCTAGCTGGTGTGGCTCAGTGGCTGAGCATCGACCCATGAACCAGGAAGTCACTTTAGGATTCCCGTTCAGGGCACATCCGCAGGTTGCCCGCAAGCTGATCAACAATTCTCTCTCATGATTGATGTTTCTCTCCCCGCCCCTTTCTTCCTCTCTCTCTGTAACCAATAAAATAATAAAATCTCTCGCCCTAGCCTGTCTGGCTCAGTGGACAAAGCGTCCGGCGTAGGCCTGCGGACTGCAGGGTTCCCGGTTCCTTACAGGACAAGGGTTCCTTACATGCCGGGTTGAGGGCTCAATCCCCAACAGGGGCGTCCAGGAGGCAGCCGATCAATGATTCTGTCTCTCACCCCCTCTCCTTTCCTCTCTGAAATCAATTTCTTAAAAATTTTTAAAAATATAAAAAAAAACTTCTCATTACACAGGTTAGGCTCCCCTCCCCTTCTCTCACTCTAAGTGGGCAGGGCTGGAATTAGGTAGTTACCCAAATTACTTACATGGGCAAAGAAAAACAAACAAACGGGAACGGAATGTAACCAAGCATTTCTGAACTAGCGCAGCAGTACCGTTCACTCTGTCCTTTAGCGCGTCCTCCTTTGGAGGAGGCGGCAGACAGGGCGGCGGGGGGCGACCAGAGACCAGAGCGCCCCCCCCCCACCCCCCGCCACTTTTCTTGCTGACCGTGAACAAACCGGCAGGCCCGTGGGGTGCGGAGTCCGCTGCCCCGCACTCCGCCCAGGCCTCACGGAGCAACGACAGGCGGACCGGGGACGGAGCGCGGGGCAGGGGGCCGGGAGGAGCGATGACGGGGCGCCGCCCCGACGTGAGTGAGGCTCGGCAGCGGGCGGGCCCGGACTCACGTTTGTACTCGGCCATCAGCCTCTTCAGCGCCGTCCCCGCCATCGCCGGGGAAACAGCTGGGCCGTCGGACGTCGCCGCTAACCGCTCGTATCCTCCCGCCCCAAGGACCGGGTTACTTCCGGGTCGCCGCCGGAGGCACAGAAGCCCTTCCGGGCCGCGGGGCGCGCGCACGCCGGCGCGCAGGGGCGGGGCCGGCGCGGAAGTGAGGCGGGCGGGCGGGCTCGCGGAAAGGGGCGGGGCGGGGCCCGGAGCGGAGCGGGGCGGTCTCGGTGACGGCGGGACCGGCGTGGAGGGGGACGAGCGTCCTCGGATCTTAATCCCCGGCGGCTCGGCCGCTTCTACCCGCCCCTGTTCCTGTAGGGCCTGGTCTTCCCGAAGATTCCAGGGCTGCGTGCTTGGTAACCGCCTGTTCCGTCACGGCGGCCGCCGGAGGGTCCAGTGGGGGGTGGGACGAAGGCAGCGCGACGACGGAGAGGGAGATACAAGCTGGGCAGAGGGCATTTAGGTAGGGCATTTTTTGTTTGTTTTTTCAGAGAGGAAGGGAGAGGGAATGAGCCCAGACCGGAATCCCTCCGCAGGCCTAGGCTGTTCTCGGAGCCAAACCGGCCGGGCCGGGGTCCGTTAACGACCCGGGAGGAGGCCCAGGACGAAGGCGCTGCCACCGCGCGAGGAGCCAGTTCCTGACGAGGCCCAACTGCAGCCAAAGACGACGGGCTCCTGCGACAGTGACGCCCCCAATTCCGTCGGGGTTAGGTTTGGAAAGGGGTTTGGCGACCGTGGTGAGTTTATTCTGCCAGCGCGGCCAAGAACTCAGGGTGTCCGGCCCGCTGACCAGCATGGCCTGGGTTCTGAGAGCAGGTGTGGTATGTGAGGGCTTCCTAGGACCTGGGCAGTCACATGGAGGGGCCAAGTTCGGAATGCAAGTAGTGTCTTTGGTATCTTTGACAACTGAGGTTCTGAGGTACAAAAGGTCTCTCACAGTTGAACCCGGTATCTTGCTTCCCCAGCTGTGAGCTTGTGCGGCACAGCAGGTGACACCGACTGGGGTTTTCCTGGGAGGAAGGGTTCCTGGGCTGAGGGACTGTCAGTGCCGAAATGGGGCCCTGGCACCACTAACAGGATAAACTGCCTGTCGCCTCCTGCAGCATCAATTTAACTCTTAAGATCCTAGGAGTTAGATTTATGTAAATATAGTTTCTTAATTTAATTGATTTTAGAGGAAAAGAGGAACATCAATTTGTTGTTCAACTTATTTATGCATTCATTGGTTGATTTTTTAATGTGCCCTGACTGGGAATCGAACCCATAACCTTGGCATATCGGGAGAATGCTCTATAAACTGAGTTACCCAACTAGGGCCTGTAAATATTTTTAAAGTATTAACATCAAGAGGTATTATTCCAAATGCACAATGTACATAAATTTTGAGAGAAAAGATAATCAGGTGAGGTTAGTACAGAGAGATGAAGAGGAGCTGGGATATAGCACGTCCACTCTCACCTGATCATTTACACCAGCCAAAGTCGATGGGTTCAAGCCCATTACAGGGTCTGAGTAATTTGCTAGTTGCCCCGGGGAGTGGAGGTGGGGGGCATTCCCACCTACTGCACTGACTGAAGAAGAAAGAACAAGGCATGTCCTTGAGGTTATCTTTCAAAATTTATGCACATTGTGCATTTGGAATAATACTTCTTGGTATTAATATTTTAAAAATATATACAGGCCTCATTGAGCCTTGCTGAATGGTCATTACAAAGGTTGAATTGTGACAGCCTCAACCTCTAAGTGCAATATTTAATACAAGAGACAGAATATCAAACTATATTTACTGTTTACAGTAGTAAAGGACAACAAAGAATGTACAAATTGTGAACAAACAGCAGAGCCAGCAGACACCACATCCACACCCCAACAGCAAAACACAAAGGAAAGGCAAGATTCCGGGCAAGCAAGAGATGGTGGTCCAGGTCGCACTGTCCAGGTGCCAGGAGGCGGCGGAGCAGGGCCATCGGGCAGCAGGGGTTCCATACAGAAGGGCGGGAGAACTGAAAGTTTAATAGGTGTAGGTTCCAAAGTGGTTCACAGAAATGAAGCCACAGCTAATGTCAGGAAAGCGGCAGAGCACATCTGTGAGAACATGAAGTCGTCTGTGCACAGGGCCCATCTGTAACCACACTTGGAAGTAGCTCTTTGACACAAAAAAGTCACTGCAAAATCAGCAATACTTAATTGTACTTGTTTATATAGAAACCATAATTATTCATCAGAAGCAAACACTGGAAGAACTGTGAGGCCGCGGTACTGCCAAGTGAGAAACATGGCAATTGCTTTCCTCTATTAAAATGGGGCCCCTGAAACTAATACAAAATAATAGTAAATATAAACTGTAATGGAAAAATTAAAAAAAGAAAAAGAAAGGGAAAAGCCAATTTCTGTTGCACCCCGCTTTGCCCATGCACCATCGGGGTCCTGGGCCTGCCCCTACCCCAGGAGAACTAGAGCGAGTGCCCAGGCCCGTGCTACTGAGGGACTCGGTTACTTGTCACCTTTTCAGAAGCATTCCAGTATCCTCCCTTCAACTTAACCATATTCTCACAAAACTTAAACTTGCAATATTTAGCATTGAAAAAACCTACAAGACAGTAAGTGGACCTACAAGAAACAGTAAGTGGACGTTTGTCTCCCCACAATGCCCCCAGAAGCACCCCCACTTTGGTGATGTGAGCCCTCTACAGTGGACTGAGCAGGGGGATTTATTCAATTGGGATAAGAACCCTGTCTAGATTAAAAAGGGACATTCACACAACAAGCTTCGGGAAAATATGGTAAGAGGGGGAAAGACAAAAACGAGAGCAAAAGCAAACCCCCAAAACCTTGCAACTCATTTTCCTAAACAGACATGACACTGGCTGGCCCGGTTCAGGTAAGGATTCATCCCTGCAGACAGTTTTGAGCTGCACCCGCAGTATGTCAGAGAGGAAAGGAATTTTTGTGGATGTCCTTGGTTCCTGCAGACTCCTTTGTGATTGGCATGGTCACGTGTTCACTATTCAACAGCAAATGCAAGGACGGTGACAAAGCGGGCCAGTCCCTCTACAGACCACATCCCAAGAGGCAGCCAGTAGCCCGTGAGCCTCCTGTTTGCTGCTGGAACACGTCGATGGTATCTTCATCCTCCATCTCCAACTGGCAGGGTCGACGTGACAGGCATGGAGAGAGAGGGGAAATCTGTTAGTTTTCTCACCATCACAGGAACAAAAACTGTTCAACTGAACACATATGTCCACTGCACTGTCTCCCTCGCACCGGCATACAACACCCCACCACACCTCTGCTCTGGGGGCTGCTCCTGGGTTGCTAGGTCATATCAGCCAAAAGAGGCTTTGTTTAGGATTCTCAATAAGCTACTATTCAGTAACCTTCCCCTAAGAAAACTCACAAAAGAGTATTCAAAACTAGCTTTAACTGACAGGAAAACTAAGTCTTATTAAAAAATGAGCAAGTATCTAACATTGTTACTGAAAATTAGACCAAGTCAGAGCCCAATTAGGAACATCCACAGAGTGGCGCCAAGTCCTCAGGACTAGCAGGGGCCACGCATGTCATAACAAGTGCAGTGGATGGCTGTTCCAAAGCAAACCAAGTCAGAAAAGAACCAGCTTGGTAAGGGAGCGGCTGCGGGCTGTACTCCGGGCCCCCGTCCCTCCCCTTCAAGACCAGGGCAGAGAAGGGCAAAAGCCTCCCACCTGCTCCTCCTGACACCACAGGAATGGACATCTGCCCTGATCTTGTCCATTCTCAGAACAAAAGAACTTCTGCCAAATCATAGAGACTAAACAGGGCTGGAGGCAGTAACATTTCCCAGAAACAGAAGTAGGTCCGGGTTAGCAGGCCCCTCCTGAACAGAAGCCAGAGTGACAGTCCGGAGGAGAGTGTTCCAGCCCCCACCCCAGTGCGAGTCCCCCAGAAATCTTCACAGAGCCAACCACCATCTCACAGCAGAAGAGTTCCTCAGCTGAGCAGAAATATGTCGCCCTTTCACATGCGCCAGCCCAATTGATTCTGCCTCTGTGAAAGGCAACACTGAGTGAGGCCCCAATTGTAGGCGACTCTGGATCACAAGGTCACCCAGCTGATGAGTGACAAGAACCACAGTCTGAACCTCGGCCTCCAGCTCCATCTGAAACTTTTCACTGAGGGGTCTTGCAATGAAACCTGCTGGGCAGACGCTGAGACTGTTGGGGGAGGTCACAGTCTCCTGACTGAAATGAAGGGGTACACACTCCTTTCCATCCATACCCCTATACACAAATGCTTACAGGGTACAAGCAGCAAGCCAGTAAGCTGGCTACAAATTGACTAACACTACAAACTCAATGTCCAGACCACCAGGGGGTGTGGGTGCATCTGCCCATCTTGCCTGGACCCCTCTGCTGAGTCCCCAGCCCGCCTGCTGCACCTCCCAGCCTGGAGGAGGATGTCCAACAAAGGGCAGCATTCTCATCTGAAGCACTAAACTGCCCAATCAAAATGTTAAATATTCTAATAACTAAGAACATTAAGAAAACGTAAGGTATCCCATATGAACACCCAGCAGTAGCTCCCCAACAAGAATATTTCAAACAGCAATTAGTCAAATGCAGGTCGAAGTGGCCTCAAGATGCCGAAGCTGCTTTCATACCTGGGCCGGGGTGTCTGCTTCATTAATTGGCTGCCCATCAAACCTGAATCTAATCTGTCTCATTGACAAGCCCTGGAAAGAAAAGGCAAATATAATTATTTCTAGGTAATTCAAAAACATCACATACTTATACCAGAATACCAGAATTCTGACTGGAGGATATTTTTCCATTGACTTTTAGAGAAGGAAGAAGGAGAGAGAGAAACATCCATGTGAGAGAGAGACATAGACTGGTTGCCTCCTGCACGCACTCTGACCACATTCATGCCCTTGACCAAATACCACCTCGCACCTTCAATCCGTGGGCTGACGCTCTATCCACTGAGCAAAATTGGCTAAGGCCAAAAACCTTTTTTTCATTTAAAGGGTCCTCAGGTTGTTGAGGCCCCACACATGCTACAGAAGCAAACAGTTCTTTGCTGACTAGCACACTTTAATTAAACCAGGATTCAGTGAATTCCAAGAATAAAGTTTCAAAGCACTTGAGTTTCCCTTAAAAAAAAAAAAAAAAAAAACCAAACTTGAAAAATATACTTTAGAATATACCTACAAAAATTGGATATGTTAGAATAATTTTTAAAAAGTAATATATCTTTGCTTAAAATGTTTTAAAACTATCAAAAGTATGTCAAGAAATAAAGAGTTCATCAAAAATTAGCAAGAAGCCGAAACCAGTTTGGCTCGGTGGATAGAGCATCGGCCTGCGGACTGGAAGGTACCAGGTTCGATTCCAGTCAAGGGCATGTACCTTGATTCCGGGCACATCCTCTGTAAGGGGTGTGCAAGAGGCAGCTGATCGATGATTCTCTCTCATCGATGTTTCTAACTTTCTATCCCTCTCTGTGAAAAATCAATAAAATATATTTTTAAAAATTAGCAAGAAATAATTTCTTGAAAAACACATAAAATGTTTAGAAATTAAAATTAGAAAATGAGTGACAGATGAAACAGATCAGACACAGCGAAAAGAGACTTAGTGAAGCGAATAACAGGGCTAAAGGAATAACTAGAATGCAAGTTAATAGATACAGACATAAAAAATACAAAATAGAACATGGACTGAGGAAAAAATACCAGGATTCTGAATGTGCAGATGGATGATCCAGTGAATTATAAACCTACAGGTGGGCCTACAATGCATTTACTAGTAACGTGGTGCCAACACCAGCACCTTCAGAAACCACTGTTCTAGCAACCTGTAGCTCCGGGCACCCACCCCTGCTGATCCCTCTTACTTCCCTCCAGAGCCCAAGCAGGATTTCTAAACTGCTGGCACCACCACCTTCCCCCTTTAAAAAATTCTCAGAGAGAAACAGGTCAGATGACAGAGACGTGTGACAAGAAGACTGTGTGAAACTGGAGTAGTCCCGATGCTGTGGCCTTGAGGAAAGGCATTTTCTATCCAAAAAGGAGCACGTGCAGAGTTTCTGAATCCTGAGAGATCAGTAAACATAATCAGGGTGCAAAGACATCGCCCTTTTAAAAGTAGCTCTGACTTTGCTTCAACAGGAGAGATGGGATTAAAACACGCATATCAGCTCCTCCCGAAACTGTACTAAAAAGACATATAAAAATAAGAAAGACAACCTGGCCAGTGTGGTTCAGTTCATTAAGTGTTGTTCCAGGCACCAAAAGGTTGCCAATTCCATTGCCAGTCAGGGAATATACCTGGGTTTCTAGTTCAATCCTCAGAGTACATGCCAGAGGCAACCATTCTGCTCTCTCTTCCATCAATGTTTCTCCCTCCCTTCCTCTCTCTCTAAAAAAAAAAAATCAATAAAGAAATTAAAAAGGCATAGTCAGCAGGACAAAGAACAGAAGAGGGGACGAGCCAGCAGAAAAGGGGTGTTACTGATGGGCTGGATGCTGGACCCCAAGGTCTGGGTGGGAGTGGGGGCGACAAGATGCATCCCTGAGGGGGGAGGAGCAGGCACAGGTGGTCTGGGCGGCAGAGGTGCAGCAGGCAGCTGATTTTGGATGGTGCCTAGAAATTCCTATCAGAGACCCCAAGTCAGGGCCGCCAACTCTAAGAGGCCAGGAGCCATGCCTCCACAGGCAGAGGGAGCTCCGGGCTGGAGTGAGACAGGAGCAGCAAGCACACCCAGAACCCCTTGGGGAAGAGGACAGGGCACCTGTCACACCATAGCAGTAAGGCCCTCACCCAGAGTGAGGGCCCCAGTTGGAGAGGATAGGTGAGTCCACGGAGCATGATGACAGCAACACAGATGCAGGGATGAAGCGAAATGCATTTGAACTGTAGGTTCATGACACTAACAAAAATAATCACAACTGAAAAGGCTCAATTTACTGGTTACTGTGGGAGGACACAAGTGAGTCAGCTCGTTCCTTTGAAAACTGGTAAAGGAAAGAATCAAGCACTTTGTAGAAACCAAACTGGGATGAGGAATGTGTCTCCACAGCGTTTTCCAGCTACCGTGTGAAGGAGCCATGGAGCTGCACTCAAATTCACTGTACCACAATCTCCCAGGAAGGAAGCCGCATACACACTGACCCAAGGGCAGACGTGGTCACACTCTACCCCCAGAGGAAGAGGCAGCATTTCGCCTGGCCTGATGGGCACAATCTGGAGATGAAGAGGGCTGAACAGAAAAGGCCACCAAGGAGTACACACACTTGTGCACAGACACACATAAATGCGCACACACACAAATATGCACACACGTGCACATCAACGCACACATGTGCAGACACACATGCACACTTCCAGGACAGTGGAGCCCTGAAGAGCCTGGACATGGGGTGACAGCCGAGTCCCACCCAGCCCACAGGCACACCTGCCGCTCGCAGTAGGCCTTCATCAGCTTGCTCAGCGGGGTGTGTCTCTTAATCTTGAACTGGACCACGGAGCCATCTTGCCCAGCCACTTTCAGGTTGATGTGGTCATTCTCCGTCTTCACTCCCTCCTGCAAGAGACATGACACTGGGCCTCAACACCCGAAATAACCACTATTTTTTAAAGGGTAAATCTGTAGGTAATTGCTGGGGTTTTATTTTTAAGTCGTTAAAAACCAACCTAATTCTGAAAACTCCCCAGCAATCCAGTCACTCGTGTGATGGTTTTATTTTTACACAGAAATTATTTTTAACTTCTACTTGTGGAGCATCCATGTGTCAGGAAATGCAATGGAAAACTACAGAGTTCACAGATTGGTAATTCAAAGAAAAAGAATGTGTTCGATAAATCTAGAATAACTAAGAGCAAGTCCACGTCTGCCACGGATCGCTCTGAAGCCGGGGGGAGCCATGGTATGCCGGTCCTCCCAGGGGAGCGGTTGGTGCAGCAGCAGCTTCCACCTTCCAGCTGCCGAGGCCTGGGGAGTTCAATCTGCCCCATCCGGTCAGGACCGCTCACAGTACTTCATCTTGCGGAACTCCTGACTCACTCAGCTCCTGAGCAACCACGAATGGAATGGGTGCCACAGGTCTGTGTCCTGCAGCAGCAGCTCAGTCTGAGAAGCGTTTCCGAAGAACCGGAGATGTGCCCACAGGGCGTAGCGCCGGTGAGGGGCCTGCGGTCACAGAGCCACCTCATGTATCTGGCACTGACTGACTGGGAATGAAGAGTGGTTTATCTTTGAACAAAACGATGAAACTGACCCCAGTCAATCTGAAAATAAAGTCTTGATGGACCTCAAAGTGGTTCTGTACTTTCTCCAGCTGCACACATGCTCCCTGGTTGGTGCATCCCAGAAGAGCTGACCACAACAGGGCTCATGGCCGGGCTGCTGGCTTTGTGGAGGAGTCAGATCCGCGCTCCTTCCCTCCCTACTGGGAGGGCTGGGGCCATGGCTCCCCCTCGCCATGTCGCCAGCTATCCTAACAGAAGGGGCAGGGAGGCAGGCAGTCACATCCTACACATGGTTTGACACTTCGAGTGGGGGTGATGCTCTTTCTAGGGGGCTCGGAATGGCCTGAGAAGTGGCCCTAGGAGGCAAGACCCCAGCAAGGAGCCTGAAGGTCATCCTGGGGTGGTGCTTACCCCACCGCAGCCTTGGGTGGCAACTTGGCCTGGCACCACTCAAGCCCCCCTCTCTGCAACGTGGACTCGTGTAGGCAAACCCGGTGACACAGTGTGTGTGTGGGGGGGGGGGGGGGGTGTTGCTCAGGAACCCAGGGTCCCTCTAGCACACCTTCATTCCCCAGATAGTAAGGATACATTTGCTCCTTTGTTCAAATAAAGGTTTTGTTTTGGAATAATTATGCATTAGAGAAATTGCAAAACAGACGTGGAGAGAACTCCAGTACACCTCCCACCTGTCTCCCCAAAGTTAGTATCTCACACCCAATACATGTCACACTAAGACACCAGTGCTGGCACACCACTAGCAATGAAATGCCAAATTCTTGCTATTTTAACCATTTCCAGTGGTATTAAATACATTCATACTGTTGGGTGGCCATCACCAATAACCATCTTCAGAACTCTCTTCATTTTGTAAAACTGCACCTCTGTCCCCACTAAACACCAAGCCCCCTCCGCAGCCCCTGGCACCCCCTTCTACTTCTGTCTGAATTTGGTGACTCCAGGTCCCTCATACAAGTGGAATCATACCGTGTTTGCCTTTTTGTGACTAGCTTATTTAACTTAGCATACTGTCTTCAACATGCATCCATGTCATAGTATGTCAGAATTTCTTTCCTTTAGAAGGCTGAAGAATATCCCATTGTATGGATGGACCACCTTTTGTATGTCTACTCATCCATCCATGGATGCTTGGGTTGCTTCCATATTTTAGCCACAATGAATAACGCTGCAATGAACATGAGTGTACAAATATCTCTTGAGACCCTGCTTTTAATTATTTTGACTATGTACCCAGAAGAGTAATTAATTGCTGGGTCATCTGGTAGTTCTATATTAATTTTTTGAGGAACCTCCACACTGTTTTCTCAACTCCTGCACCATTTTACATTCCAACCAAAAGTGCATGAGGATTCCAATCGTTCCATGTCCTCACCAACACTTATAGGATTCTTTTTTTTTTTAATAGTAACTGTCCCAATGGTTGTGAAGTCTTGATGACTTGCAATTCCCCAATGACTGGTGTTGTTAAGCATCTTTTCATGTCCTTGTTGACCATTTGTTTTCATTTTATGTTTTATTTACTGATTTTAGAAAAGGAGAGGGAGGAAGAGAGAGGGAGAAAGAGAAACATTAATTCATTGTTCCGCTTATTTATACATTCATTGGTTAATTCTTATATGTGCCCTCACCAGAGGTGGAACCCACAACCTTGGCCTATCAGGATGACACTCCCATCAACTGAGCTACCCAGCCGGGGCTCTTATTGACCATTTGTATATCTTCTTTTGAGAAATGTCTATTCAAGTCCTTTGCCCATTTTGGAATTGGTTGTTTTTTTTAAGTTGTTGAGTTTTAGAAGTTCTCTATGTATAAGGTGACCAGATGCCCCGCCAAAAGCGGACGTCTGGTCACCTTATCTATGCATTCCAAATATTAATCCCTTAATACATATATGATTTGCACCTATCTTCTCCCCTTCTCAGGTTGCCTTTTTACTGTCAATAGTATCCTGATGCAAAAAAATTTCTGTAATTTTCATCAAGTCCAGTTTGTCTGTTTTTACTCTTGTTGGCTGTGCCTATGGCATCATATCCAAGAAATCACTGCCAAACTCAATGCTGTCAAGCTTTTGTCCTGTTTTCTCCTACAAGTTTTATGGGGTGGGTCTTACATTTAGGTCCTTGACCCATTTTGAGTTAATTTTTATATGTGGTGTTACAAAGAGTCCAACTTAATTCTTCTGCATGTGGACAGGGGAAATATTTGTTTTTATAATGAAAAAAAACATGATTTGTTCAAACAAACAGATGCGAGAACCAAAACACAAAACAAACAGAAACACAGAACCACAGGGCAGCAGCTGCAGACCAGGCAAAGGAAGGCAGCACTGGGCAGAGGCCTCGCCAGGAACGATGGGCAGCAGCTCCTCAGGGAGCACATCCAGCCCGGAAAGGCCCCGGGCTCCTCTCTCTCCTCTCCAGGAGGGACACCAAGAGCAATGGCCCGCGCCAGACCCCGGTGAACTCCTAATAAACAAGGAGTAAGAGAAACATAAAACTAGAAACGACCACCATTTACCGCAGTCAGTTCCCTGACTGAGCTATCAGGGAGCGGGAAGCTGCTTTCCCAGCTGACCCACAAGGCCTTCCTTCCGCCAGGCCAGCGTGCTGGCCGGGAATGTGCCTGCCCTCCTCGCCACGACCAGAGCAGAGGGCTCCTCGGCAGGCACAAAGGGCACTGCAGACTGTTTATCCTTTTGGACACAGTCCAAACAAGTTTACTCAACTGAAAGGACCCTGGAAGTTGACCACGTGGGAAGAGTTAAGTTTAAACCCACTGGAGAAGTGAGTATAGTGTGTATTTCACTGTATGTAAACTTCAGTCAGAGGAAGCCACCCAGAAAACAAAGAAAGGCATTTATATTTGGCCCAATGACCAGGCTGAGAGGAATGGTATAAAAGGCTGAGTTGGAACCAAAATGTACAAAGCAAAGGCGGCTCCAATTGTAGTGCAATCTTGACTCAAGGCAGGGCAGGGAGGGGACTGGCTTCCACCATCAGCCAGCGGGCACACGCCTTGTTTACTTATATGAGGCTTGCCTGCGAGTTTGACATGATTGAGGGCTGCAACCTCTAGTACCAGGCTGGTATCAGAAGCCTGTGTGCAAAGCATTCAACTCAGCAGCAGACCTTCCTCTTGGTCAATAAACAAACCCTGACAGTGCAGACCAAAAGCTTTGGAAACATCCTTTCTATGTTATATAATGAAAGGGTAATGTGCAAATTGACTGAACAGCAGAACAACCGGAGGCTATGATGTGCATTGACCACCAGAGGGCAGATGCTCAACACAGGAGCTGCCCCCTGGTGGTTAGTGCGCTCTCACTTGGAGGGGGGGGGGGTGCTGCTCAGCCACAAGTCAGGCTGATGGCTAGTGAGCACAGCAGTGGTGGCCGGCTCCAGCCTCCTTGGCAGCACTAAGGATGTCCAAGGCCTGCTCCCCATGGACATTCCCCAAGCCCACCATCAGCTGGACATCCCAATGGCTGCCAGACTACAGAAGGATACAGGAACCCTCTCCTCCCAGTGCACAAATGTCGTGCAGCGGGCCTCTAGTGTTTTTAATAAGAGTAGTTAGCACACAGCTGTGGACCTCCCCACAGACTGACAGCCAAAACCCTAGAGTGTCAATTTTCAACCAGTGTGCCACAAGAATTTTTAAAACTTGCAACCTGACTATTTAGTCAGGGGCACTGACCTCTTTTCCCTTAGACTGTCAAATAAAATGACCACAGCCAACACAACAATCTGGTGTGAATGAATCACAATTACCGTATTTGCCGGCGTATAAGACGATTTTTTGGCCCTGAAAAATACGTATTTGCCGGCGTATAAGACGACTGGGCGTATAAGAAGACCCCCTAACATCTCCACTCAAAATACAGAGTTTGTTATATACTCGCCGTATAAGACTACCCCCCACTTGGAGGCATATTTTTCAGGGCCAAAAAACCGTCTTATACGCCGGCAAATACGGTATACCTATTTTTTGGTCAGATCGGCCAAAAAAAAAAAAAAATGTAGTTTATGGTGTGCCGCAGAATTTTAGTAATAAGTTTATGTGTAGTATGAGATTTTAAAAAGGTTGAAAATCACTGTGCTAGGCCCTGGCTGGGTAGCTCAGTGGTTGGCAAGCCATCAGCATAGCCAAGGTTGCAAGTTTGGGTACACACCAATGAATGCATAAATACATGGGACAACAAATTGATGTTTCTCTCTCCCTAAAAACAGTAAGTAAAATTTTAAATAAGCTGGAGGCGGGGGGCGCTAAACAGAAAAAATAAATTGAAATTTTAAAAAAGAAGCCCTGGCCAGAGGTTAGAGCATCAACCAAGGGTTGGAAGGTTCCATCAGGCCTGGCTGGGGCATGTGCGGGAGGCAACTAATCCATGTGTCTCTCTCACATCGATGTTTCTTTCTCGTCCTTTCTCTCTAAAAATCAATTTTAAAAAACTATCTTCAGGTGAGGATTAACAGCAAAACAAAAACAAAAAATCCGCTGTCCTAGAGAAGCGCACACCAGGGGGCGCCACAGGGGCCGGTGGGGACCGGGATGGGAGGACGGGCGCACACCGCCGGGTGGTCAGTCGGGGAAAGGTGGCAGAGCGCGGGCAGACCCGGCCACCCCGGGAGGATCGCAGACGCCGGACCCACAGCGAGGGGCGTAGTGGGGGTCGGCCTCCGCGATGGAGAAGGTCTTCGGGAGGGGCGGTCCCCGAGAGGGGTCAGGGCGGGAGAGAGTGTCCGAAACCCCCGGAACTGGGGTCCGAACGGGAAGAGGGTAGGGTCCCCGGCGGCAGGCTCCCGACAGAGGGAGTCTGGATGCGGCGGGGAGGGCCCGGAGACGAAGTGTCGTCCCGGCGGGAAAGGGGCGGTAGTTGCGGGGGATCAGGGCGAGGAGGGTCCCGACAAGGGGTCGCCCCGCTCTCCCTCGGCGCTCCGCGGACCCCAGCTGGACCCGAGCGGGTGACGCGGGGCGAGAGGTCAGGCTGCGCGCGGGGAGCCGGGACCGGGGGGGGGGGGGGGGGGCAGTGGGAGGGGCGCGAGCAAAGGGGGCGGGGCCTAAGTCGGTGGGGGAGCGGCGGGGGCGCGGGGGCGGAGCCTAAACGAAGGGCGGGGCGGCTGGACCGTGGGGGCGGGGCCTGGGCCGAGGCAGGGCGGGGCCTGGCCGGGCGGGGGGAGGGGAGCCCGGCGGCGCGGCGGCGGGGGGAGGGGCGGGAGGCCCGGGCGCCGGGGCGGCCCGGCCGGCATCGCCGTCCCTGGGGCCCCGGGGGCCGTGCGGAGCCGCGGGGGGCGCCCAGAGCGCGGGGCGGGCGGAAGGGAGCGGCGCGGGCGGGGGGTCGTGCGCGGAGCCCGGCCCGTGCCCACCGGCCCTTACCTTGGGCTTCTCCTCGGACATGGCTGCGCGCGGTTGCGGGCGGCGGGGCGGCGGCGGCAGGGAATGAGGCAGCGCGGGAGCGGGCGAGTCACGCTCTCAGCCCGCCGCTCTCCCGCCGCAACTGCTCGCGGGGCCGCGCTTTGCCCCCCAAATCCCGGCGCGCCGGTTGGCCGGCGCGAGGTCACGTGGCGGACGCGCGTGCACGACGCGCGCGCCCGGGGCCTGGAGCGCGCGCCCGGTGGGGCCGAGGTTCCCGGCGATTGGGAGTGCGTCACGGGGCGGGGCCCCGCGCCATCCCCGCGCCCCGACGCCGGGGGGCGCTCAGGCGCTGAGGGGTGGGGGCTGGGCGCGCTGGGACCTCCGGGGCCCTCAGGGCAGCCAGGGCGGGGTCGCTGCGGACGTGGAGCTGGGGAGGGGCTTGGGGAGGGAAATGGCCTACAAAGAGGTAGGCCTGGAGGCCGGGCCAGGTGTGGAGCCAGGGCCAGGACTGGCCCGCTCTCTTGGGGTTCAGACGGCCTGGGTGCTTCTTGGAAGAGGTGCCTTCACCCAGGTGCCAAATGTCAGGTCTTAAAGGACTGCAGAGGGAACCAACGGGGCGGGCCAAGGCTGGCCCTCCCATCGGCTCCATCCACCAAGGACACTGCATTTGTTCCTTGTGAAGCCCACACAAACTCGGGTCTGGCCTTCCCCCTGAGCCGCAGGTGGACAGGGGCATAAACAAGGATTGGGGATGTAGAGTGTCTCTCTCCGTCCACCGCTCACTGACCTTAGCCAGGCTTCCCTCTGAGGCTTCCTCTTCTCCTTGTGTCTACTCTGGACCCCATTTGAGGAACTGAACCTGGCAAGTGAAAGCTGATGGATCACCTGGGGGAGATGGTGAAGGACATCCTCCTGTGGCTATTTTGCTAACATTTCTGGAGTGCACACCCTGCACCAGATGCTAGTACTCTGCACCTAATCCTCACAGGAACCCATTTCACAGGTGAGGAAATTGAGGTGCTCAGAGGTTAAATCCCATACCTGAGGCCCCAGAGTTAGTGAGCACTACGGCTGGGATTTGAGAGCAGACAGTTGGTCATTGAAATTGACCAGTGTGCCCTACACCAGTCAGGGCAAACCCAGGGTTAGACTCCCACCAAGATGGACCACGGGGGTGCTAGGGTGGACACTGGAAATGTGCTGGAGGAGAAGAGTCAGGAGGTCCTTTCAATACTTTGAGGTGCACATTCTTAGAAAGCCCTCACTCTTCCTACCCTCCCTGCCTGTAATCCTAATGCTCTCAGGAGAAATGGACCCGTGATGGCCAACATTTATCACTCAGTGTGTGCCAAGCATGGTATCAAGCTTGCATCATCCCATTAAAGCCTCAGAAAATTGAAGTAGTGATCCCTATTTGGTCAATTAGAAAACTAAGGTTTAGGGGGGGGGGGGGGGGACTGCATAGGATCAGGCAGCTAGGACATAGCAGGGCCTGGATTTGAATTTAAGGGACAGAACCATTTCCAGTTTGAGACCGAGCCAACTGGGTTCCACTCACTTCCTGTTAACATCTCTAAACCATAGAGCCAAGTTTTCATGGTCTCTAATTTCACAAACCACCTTGACTCTTAAAAATTCAATTTCTTGGCCAGAGATGCATTTAGGAGAAGTGAAGGGGGCTCCTCAAAATGGAGTTGTCATGTCACAGGTTGACAAAGTCTCTCCGTGAAAGGTCCCCTCTCAGCCAGGTCCAAGGATTTGGTCCCTTTCACCCTGGAATCTGGACTGTGGCCCTCCTCTGCCAGAGGATCCCTGGGTAGAATGGCCGACTCAAGCTGTGCTTCCGGCAGAGGGGAGCCTTCAGGAACCGTCCCCTTCCAAGACAGAGATGGACAATGGGAATCAAGCCCCAAATTGTTGGCTATGGTGTGAGTTTGGGTAGCGGTGTCCAGATCCATCAACAACCTAAGACAGTATCAATTACAAAATATAACATCATATGTGCTACATTCACATTAAGCTATTATGGATAGAAGACACATCCTGGTTTTAGACTTAATGTGTGAAAAATACATAATTTAGAAATTGATACAACATCTAAATGTGTTACAATTAGAAATTAGACTACAGCCCACACATGTAATGAAAGGTTATGTACATATTTTAAATATGTAAAAATAAAAGGAGTAGTTGATAACAGGAAAATATGCTTATATGAAGATAAGTTTTTTTAAAGCAAATTATAAAATTACTGTGGCCCTGACCGGTGTGGCTCAGTTGGTTGGGCATCATCCTGTGCACTGAAAGGTTGCTGGTTCGATTCCTGGTCAGGGCACATGCCCAGGTTCTGGGCTCTATTCCTAGTAAGGAGCATACAGGAGGCAGCCAATCGATGTTGCGTTATCACACAACGTTTTTCTCTCCCCTTCCCTTCCTCTCTCTCTCTCTCTATAAATCTTTTTTTTTTTTAATTTTTAAAAGAAAACCTATTGTGGTTTTTGGACAACCAGAAATCTGTATTAAATACTTTGAAAATCTGAAGAAATCAGATAGCTACCAAAATGGAGAAAAAAAATTCTCTGAGGGACAACGATCCCACAAAGAAGGGAAGTGATTTTTACCTTTGAGACATCCGGTGATTAGTATGGTGTATTATTCAGCTCAGGCTGCCATGACAAAACACCACAGACTAAGTTACTTAAATCACAGTCACTTTTGTTCTCACAATTCTGGAGGCTGGAAGTCTGAGATCAACGTAACAGCAGGGTTGATTTCAGGTGAAGCCTCTCTTTGGCCTGCAGATGGGCACTGCCTCCATGTGTCCTTCCCTCTGTGTGTGCATGGAGAGAGAGGGAGTAAGAGAGAGAGAAAGGAGGGAGGGAGGGCAAGAGAGAGAAAGATACATATAAGGCAGTCCATAATGTATACAATGGATGAGAATTTAAAACACAACACAACTTTTGAGTCTCATAGAATGGAGGAAACAAAACTGGGCATGGCCAACTGCAAGATAAATTGGGGGAAGAGGGTGGGAGGATGGCTCTGATAAATAATCTGAACCTTGAGCTAAAGCACTGAGGCCTACAATAAAGAAGTAAGGCTGAGGGGTAAACAGATCAGTCCTCACAAAGAGTGAAACCCCAGCATCCCAGGCACCTCACTCCCAAATTGGGTTAAGCTGATTGACCCTCTTTCCCATTACCAGCCGGAAGCAAAAGGAAATACTCTGGAAGAAATTGGCATCAGCCAGGGCCTCACATTAACTAAAATATTGTCATACACAGTGTCCAGAATTGAATAAAAGTTTACAAAGAAAACGGAAGACAAATGATCCAAAATCAAGAAATATACTTATATATTAAATATATATCTAAAACTCACAGGAGCCGAGACCGGTTTGGCTCAATGGATAGAGCATCGGCCTGCGGACTGGAAGGTCCCAAGTTCAATTCCGGTCAAGGGCATGTATCTTGGCTGCGGGCACATCCCCAGTAGGGGGTGTGCAAGAAGCAGCTGATTGATGCTTCTCTCTCATCGATGTTTCTAACTATTTCTCTCTCTTCCTCTCTGTAAAAAATCAATAAAATATATATATTTTTTAAAAAGAATGGCAACATTTAAAAAATAAATAAATAAAAATAAAACTCACAGGAAAATAGGCATTACCAGACATAAACTTGAAAGTCACTTTAAATAATGTATTCTAGGAAATAGATTATTCCATAGAAATTTTCAGCAGAAAAGTGAAATCTATAAAAGAGAATCAAATATAAATTTGGAAACAAAAATACAATCACTGAAATTATGAAAAAATGGCAGTCGATGGGTTTAACAACAGATTAGACACAATGAAAGAGAAGATTATAAATTGGAAGATATGTCAAAAGAAAATATTCAGACAGAAGCAAAGAGGGAAAGAAGTATGGAAGATAACAAAAGGTCAAACATACTTGTAAAATAGAATCCCAGGATTGAAAAGAATATACCAGAAGCAATATTTGAAAAGATAATAAAAGAGGATTTTTAAAAATTCACCAATGATAACACACCACAGATTACAGAGAAACTACTAACCCAAAGCAGAATGTATATTATATATATAACTACACCTGCATAAATATATATATATGTTATATATAGTATCATGTATAACTATATATTATATATAACTATATATTATATAACTATATATTATATAATTATATTATATATAATTATATTACATATAATTATATTATATATAATTTTATATATAGTATTATATATAACTACACCTGCATAAATGATAGTAAGGTTGCTGAAAACCAAAGACAAAGAGAATATCAGCCAGATATTTAAAGGAGAAACAAAAAGACTTACATCAGACTTTGCAATAGAGACATGGAAGTCAAGTGACAATGGAATAATATCTACAAAATGCTGAAAGAAAATAACTACCTACATAAAGTTCTATAACAATTAAAATTTTGTTTAAAAGTGAAAATAAAGCAAATCATCAAGAATTCATTGCCAGAAAGCATGCAGTAAGGGAAGTACTAAAAGAATATCTTCTGACAGAGGTAAATTGATCCCAGGTGGAAGCATAGAAATACAAGAGGTTTACTGACCCAGCAACAGTAAAACAACAACAATAATATCTTCTGAATACCCATTCACTTATTCATCCACCTATTTACTCACCCACCTATTCACCCTTCATCCATCCATCATCCCACCCATCCATGCACCCATCCACCCACCTACTCATTTACCCAACCATCCATTACCCCAACCATTCATCTTAATCTAACCATCCATTATCTATCCAGTCACCCATGTACTCATGCACCCATCCCATCTGTTAATCCATTTCACAAGTGCTTGCTGTGCTCGTGGCAGGTGCTGGTGCTGTCCTGGAGCTCAGCGCTTCCTTGAGAGGTCCTGCTGCTCCTGATCCTCCCTTCCTGTCTGCCCACCTTATGGAGTGTAGTCCCAGCATCAGACGGGCAGAGAGCCTTACAACGGAATCAGACATACAACCCAATGATTGTGAAAGTCAATTTTCTGTAATAGATCCATAGAAGATGGATGGACTGATTGGTGGATGAATGGATAGATGGATGGATAGATAGATGGATGGATGGATGGATGGATGGATGGATGGGTTGGGGGTCATGGGCGGATGGCTGGACAGGCAGATATACTGCTGGTTCTGCTTCTGTGGTTAAACCTACATTAGGTGCCAGAAGAATCGAATAGTAGATCTGAGTTAGAGAACAGATCGTAGCAAAGGAAGACTCTTCAGATAGGTGGCCAGGCAAAGCTCACACACCTGAAATGGAGTGAGAGAAGTCAGGAGTTGCCAGGATGCCTGGAAAGATGCTCCAGGTGAGGGCCTTGGTGTGTTCCAGGCACGAGGCTGCTCTGGGGCTGAAGGAAAAGAGAAAGATGCTGCAGGAGGAGAGAAAGATGTAGGTGGAGGAGAGCAAGGAGCCTTCTAAACTTTCAGAGAGCTCTGGCCTTTTTCTAAGTGCTGTGAAAATCATGGTGGGGGGTGGGTGAGTGTTGAGTGGGTCCCCACAATCATATTTGCAGTTTAAAGAGGTCCCTCGGGCCAGGGAGGAGAAGAGTCTGCAGGTGCCAGCCATGCCCCAGTGAAGCGGAAGGATATGGCGTGGACCTGGGCAGGGCAGTGCAGGAATGCTGCAGTGCTCTGCAGACAGTAGGGCTCTGTGATAGGGTCTGGCTTGGGCTGGTCTGTCATGGTGAGAGTCCTGTGGGATCAGGGAGAGGTTTGGTAGAGGAGGAGTGTGGAGTCATGGTCACCTGGGAGCCTTGGAGCCCGGGCCAGGGGAGAGAGGAGGGTGCGGGCGTGTGCTACCTGCAGCCCCCGACAGACCCAGGCCTGCTGGCTCTGACCCTAGAGCCCACACCACATGTTTTCAGAGCACAGCACGAGCTCCCAGTGTCCTCTGATTTTGGCGTCTGAACACTTGGAATTCAGTCGCCTGTCCCTGCCCTGTGGCTGAGCATGCAGGCTTCTCATGGGCTGGCTCCACCTCTCCCTGCCCTCCCTTCCTCCCTTGGTCAGTGCCCACCTGGGGAAGGGCACACCCTGGCAACCTTCTTGGGACTTGGGCTCAGATCTCCTGAGCAAGCTGCATGCTCCCAGCCATTGGTTTCCTTTCGGAACTCATTCTGGGGGGAGGGGAGGTGTAAGGCTTCCAAGCAAGTGCCTCCTGCTTGGGGCCAGCCCCACCACCCAGGTCCTGCTTGTGAATCATCCAACCTCCTCCCAAGTGCCAGCTTGCCTCTGCATGCCCACTGCCCATCAGTCTCCCAGTTAGCAACCCTCTGTGGCAAGCAGGCTATTCTTTTTTTGTTGTTGTTGTTAATATGTTTTTATTGTGTTCAGGGTGGGAGAGGGAGAGATAGAAACATCGATGATGAGGATCATTGATTGGCTGCTTCATGTATGCCCCCTACTGGGGATTAACGAAACCCAAATGTGTGCCCTGACTGGGAATCGAACCCTGATCTCCTGGTTCATTGGCTGATGCTCAACCACTGAACCAGACCAGCTGGGCTGGCTAACTATTCTTTATGCCTGGTTAACTATTTGATTACCTAGTTAAATATTAACTTTAACTAGGTAACCAGGCATAAAGAATATTCTGTATAGAAGTTAGCTATTCATTATGCCTGGTTAACAATTCTTTATACTGGGTTAACTACTGTTTATATTGACCGAGTCCACTACTCTTTATGCCGAGTGAACAACTCTTCAGCTTGGGTTTCAATCGGAGAAAGCGGTCGGGAGCCTCTGACTCCTGAGCTGACACAGGGGCCGCACCCTCCCTGCTGTGACCTCTGAACGTGAGTCCCTGAGACTGAGTAATTGGAAGTGGTTTTGTGATTTTGTGAAAACGCTGAAAAAAACAAAAAACAGCAACGCTGTTACTTGGGATACACAGTTGGAAATCATGAGGCAGGAAGAAAATGGCACACGTCACCCTGCCTGACATACTCATCCACTTTAACCGGGCCAAATGCGATCACTTGTAAAGCAGACAAGAGGACCGAACACTTGCAAACCCAGGGCTTAAGGCTGAGTCCTGAGAGGGGCTGTGCCGGAGACACCATTAGTGATGGCTGAGAATTAGTGTCAAGGCAGGCCAGCCGGCTGGTGGGGATCCTCGGAGAGGGACAGGGCTCACCGTGGTCCAGGGGCCAGCAGGGAACAGAGGACAGGGGCAGGGAGGGGCTCACCACCCATCCGTCGTCATGAGACGCTGGTAAACAGCATTCTCTTGGAAACATTAGTAGAAGTGTAAGGCTTCCTGGCAGGCCAGCACTCCAAGTTCACTCCAAGTCAGCTCCCGCGATCAAAGAAAATTCATTTTGTGGACACAGTGCCCCTCCCTCTAGGGGATAAGCTTAGAGAACTAGAATCTGTGGAATTACTCAAGAATGTTATGTTGACTGTATCTGGTGATTTATCTGAAGTTAGGAGTCATTCTTAGTATTCAGGCTTTCGAACCAACTGTGGATTAATGATGCTTTTCCTCTCTGGAGAGAAAACCCATCAAGCCAAGGACGTCTCCACTGAACTGGCCAGTTGGCCTCTCTGCGCAGGAAAGGACACACACCGGGGCCTCTGTAACCAGCATTACCGAGGAAGATGGCGCCATCTCAAGTGGACGCAGTTCCCGACAGCCAGATGTGCTCCTGATGTGGCCCTGGTGAGGCAGGTGGCTGCCCGGCCAGGGGTGCCTTCCTGCCAATGGAATCGGGTGGAGGTGACTGTCACTTCCCCACCGTCCTCCACACCTGCTGGCTGGGGACACAGCACTTGAAGAACCCAGCGGACACCCAGCCCCGAGACCTCGGGGAGGAAAGCTGCCACCCCTGAGAAACGCCTCCGGGCTGAGCCACCAGAATGCTGATGTCTGTTCGATTCGGCGGCCATGGGTAACAAGTCCAGGTAGTCCGGAATGTGTGAAGAACTTCTAACCTTCAACGTGTGGCTCCTTTCACTCACAAAGGCCGTTTGGGGCCTATGTCACCAGCAGAATACATGGGACCAGGGTCAAAGGTCCACAGGGTCAACTCCACCCAGGGAGTTGATGCCTCTGGTGCCCTCTCAGGCTTGGCTGGGCATCTGTGCCAGGGGACATAATAAGGTCTCCATCCCCCAAAGAGGTGACTGGTGTTGGGTCCTTTAGCTCCTCCAAGTGGACATGTGGCCAGAGAATGTTCAGTAGTGGCAATGATGAGCGTGAGGGATGCGGGTTTCTGCAAAGTATCAGGCCGAAGCGAGTCTGTCTGGGGACTCGGGGTCCAGCTGCTGTGCCTCCTGTTAGAGTGAGCACGAATGACCACTGAATCAGCCACTGCCTGGCCAGGGCGTGGTCCCTGTGACCTGCACAGCACTGCGGGAGCAGCCGGACCAATAGGGGTGCTGCGGAGAGGGGGCTTAGAATGGAGAGTGGGGAGATTGGGGAGCCTCGGGACCACCCATGTGGTAGGTCCAGGGCTTGTCCTGCCTCCTTCCTGGTCTCGCTTCTTAGAAACTGACAGCACTACCTTGCCGAAGTGCTGACAGGATGGAGTTCCTGACACTCAGGTTTCCCTGGATGGCTGTGTCTGCTCTCCCTGCCTCTCCCACCAGCGGCCAGGCCTGCTTCTCTGAGCCACCAGGGTCCTTGGGCTCTTAGTGATGCCCTAGGCCAGCATCTGCCTACACTGTCAACTGTACCAAACACACACTCACACACACGCACGCACGCACACAGGGAGGTGGGAACCCCTTTCATGTCTCAAGTGGTTCAGGGTTTCTGTTCAGGGTTCCGATTCTGGAGAAGGGCAGCACACAAATGAGAGACTAGAAGAAATTTAATTTGGAGATATGGGGGGCCAGGTGGGAGCCCACCTCTAGTGGGAGGACTACAGCTAGGCTCTGGCCTTGCTATCCCTTTTATTGAGACTATAGGATACACCCATTGCCCTTAAGCAGTTTGGGATACACCCATAGCCCTTAGGCAGGTAGTAATTGGATTATCATATCAGTAAGGATTTACATGATTATTTGGGGGGAGGGAGTTGCCTCAGTTACCATTGTCTCAATTAGACAGGGAGTGGTTGCCTCTGACTTTTCAGAGCTTCAAGGTTGACCAGCCTTTTACATCTTCCCATTAGTGAGACACTGATCAGTTTCTGGCACAGGGCCTGTGCTCCCATCTATCCAGAGAAATGACTTCCAGATGAGGCTCTGGTTTGGGGATACTTACCTCCACCCATCTTTCAAAGCCTTACAGACCCCTTCAAGGGAGGCAGGCACTTGGGCAGAATTCTACCAACACTTAAATTAAGCACCATGGACACTCTGATCCAGAATTCTACTTCTGGGAACTGACCCCACAGCCCACTCGCAGTCCATGACAGAGCAGCACGAACACACTTGGCTTGGGAACCAGGGCTCCCAAAGGGGATGGAATGGGCGCTGCAAGGCCACCTGGGAGGCAGTGGCCACGTGCACTGATGCACGCACATGATGGAGCCCTGCGACATGGACCAGCTCTGGAAGGATGCCCAGAACTACCCTGTTTCCCCGAAAATAAGACAGTGTATTATATGTCTTCCCATCCAATTTTCACCTTTTAACTGGCAGTGATTGTTCCTGAAGAGCAAGCATCATGACAAAGCATTTCACTCACCGTCCTTATCTTTCCAAACAGGTCTCACCACCATCCGAGTTCTCAAATGAAGCCAAGGTTGATGTGAGCTTCCCACACCGACTGGAGATGCTAAGACCTGGCCAGGTCCAAGGCCACCCTGTGACCACACCTGGGGGTAGAGACACGGCCTCCTGCCTCCCACATTCTAGGTGGAGGCCGGTAACCTCTAGATGTTTCACAGTGAAGGAACTGGAATTGACCTGCCTGTGTACTTTCACCTGGAAGTGGTCGGGTACAGCTGGGTCCAGTGGGGCAGGCTCACACTTCCCACGGGACTGACCACCATCTCCAGACACAAACTCAACACAGAGTTAGTCCCAGAGTCCCAGTGACTGACGCAATGGTAAAAATGGCTCAGCAGCAACTCGGAGAGGGATGGGCTGCTCTCCATGAACCAGGCATTTAAGAACTCCCAAAAGAGAGGGGTGGAGTCTAAGAGCCTGTTGATATTTATATGTTTTGACCGGAGCCAAGGAGCAAAGCTCAAAGGCAGAACTGCTTTCTCCTGGGGTTCTCTGTATCTGATTCCAGCTAAGTAGTAGGGAAACCTGGGTTGGGGGTATGTGTGTGTGGGGGGGGCGTGGGGGGGGGGTGGGTAGGGGGTGGGAGTGCTGCACTGAGTAGAGAGCTAACAGCTGGCTGGGCGGGGCTGAGGGCAAGAGCACGGGAGTTTTGGGGCACAGCATGGTCATTCCCCATCAGCCAGGCTATGAGAGCTGAGAGTGCTCACATATCACGCGATGGGTTCAGAAGTCTGTCTGTATCTAGAAAGTCTAACTGCCCTCACTCTCCAAGTTCAGATAGTCCCCAACTTACGATGGTTCTGACTTACGATTTTTCAACTTTACAATGATGCAAAAGCGATACAAATTCAGCAGAAACTGGTCTTTTCCTGGGAGAGTACATGCGGTGTGATCCTCCTGTGATGCTGGGCAGCGGGTGAGCTGCAGCTGCCGTCAGCCATGTGATCTCAGGGATCAAACAGCTGACACCCGACATGTCTGTCCTCCCTGTCAAAGGGCTCTGCCCAACTGAGCTTAGGTGAGCGTCTGAGCACGTCACTGTGAACTTGGCTGAGCTCTAATGCTGGGTCTGTTAGGTGGGCATATCACAGGCATTTCCAACCTAGAACCAATGGGATGTTATCAGGATGTAACCCATTGTCAGTGGAGGAGAATCTATAGCCATATCAATACCCTAATAAATGACACAAGGAACTCAGAGTATTCAGCAAAAGCATGTATTAAACCATTTATTGGAAACTGGTTAAAAATTAAGGCACTCCAAACGTTATGGTTTCTTGAGGTTATAATTTTTGGTTGCTTTTAGAACTATCTCAGAGAAAAGCATGTAGACTGGGGTGGCCTTACAGACGCCCCGGTGAGGGCTCCATGTCTCGTGAGATTAAACACACTGTACTCACTGTATTTAACAACCCCTAGCTCTACTGTCAGCTCAGCAACCTACATTGAGTGATCTTACATACATACTAACTAATATGTTAATACAAAGTTCATTAAAGTCTTACAAAGTTTCTCTGATGAATAAACAGCAGAAAGTAAAAATTATTAGGCTGCTTTAAAATATTCAAGAATGTTTCATAACACTGTAAATCGCTGTCAAATGCCCAGGTGAGAGAAATAAGACTACAGACTCTGTGAAAGGTTAGTTTCTCAGTTTGGTAGAATCGTTAGTTCCCAGCACCGGTCTCCATGGTTCAAGGCGTGTCACGCTGTTTGATCATCCAGGTCTGCATGTGAACTTGATGTGACGGTAGAGCAGCAGGAGTGTGAAGGCTGAATGCACGGCGTCTTTTGTGTGCCTGTTGGCCTACTTTCCCGAAGCGGAATGTTTTTCTAATTCAAAGCAACCTGGCACTGGGGAGTGTGTCCAGATTGTAGAGAGGCCGCTCCCACTGTCCCTTCATTGTCTGCTGCTGTCCCTGCCACGAGTTCAGTCTATTACTGAAGCCACATTTCTTGCTCTGAAAGAAATGGAACCATCATACCCGGTGCCACAGGGCACCCGGGCCACCAATGACCTTGTGAAACCCACCTCTAAAGGGAAGTCTCATGACACGCCTGAGCCAAAGGAGCGCGGCTCAGAGCCAGGGTCATCTTAGAGGCAGAACAATCGCCATTGTTTCTGTGTAGTGTGTGGAGATTCCCTCAGCTGGCCATGGACACCCACTTCCCAGGGCACAGAGCCCTTCCTCCTCAGGCTGGCACACAGCCAACGGCAGGAGAGCTCAGAGCACCTCACACACGGGACTGACACCTGTGTCACTGGGGCTAGAACAGCGAGCAGGCGCATGGGAGCACCCATCTTCTGCCTTAGGGAGGTTGTTTCAAAACTTCATTTATAATAGAGGTTTTCTCTGGATAACAAGCTTTACAGTCTGCTAGCTACAAATTACAATGTCATACAATGCATGGTCTGAACATTGATAGTGAAGTTTTCTGGTGAAATCTTTTAGGTGAGAAAATAAATCTAGGATTTTTAAAAAAGGTTTTCAATGAGTTCACTCTTCCATGTTCTTCATTGCAACTACAGCCTAGGAAGGAGGCTCACTGACATTGTGTCCTGGACTCGGAAAGCCACCAGAATTGACATGTGGGAGACGGGCAGAGGGGCTCGAGGCCCGCACCTGTGGTTTCAGGGGGAGATGACAAGGGACTGGCCGATCCTCCCCCGTCACACGCAGAGATGACTCTCCGGCTGCTGTGTGGAGCTGTTAGTGGGTGGGTGGGCGGGAAGAAGGTTGGAGCCGCTGCAGCAGGAGGACGGCGTTGGTGTTGCGGCTGTCGGTGTGCAATCAGCTTACAAACTGAGACATGGAATGTGCATGATTCCTCCTCAAATTAACAACAAAAACAAAAACAACCTTCCCGCACCTGCACAGGCTTAACATCTCAAGTGACTAAGTACAGAAACAGGAAAGGGCACAGAAGCTCACAAGAACGGACAGCATTCAGGGCGGCTGCGTCAGGCTCACTCCATCAGGGTCAGCAGGCAGGAGAGGGGCGGCCAGGCCTGCAGGCTGCTGGCCCTGGGGCGCCTTTGGGACTTGACACGGTGGGAGTGTGTTTCAGTTTTCAAATCTAGCGTATGGGTTTTCTTCTTTAAACAAACCTGCAAACAAAATGGACTTGGTTACAAGTGCTGCTAGCCAACAGCAAAATTCAAGACAGCAATGCAACTCAGCTTCCTATGGAGACTGACTGAAGCCAACAGGAAAATGGGGATCCGAAGCAGGTTCAAATGCTACGCTAAACCTTTTCTGAAAGTCCAAGTACAGGACTTTAACACTGAAGTAAAATGTGCCCAAACCAGTAATTTTAAGAAAAACAGATCCCAAGAAATAAAGACTGACTTGCTCAAAGAGAAGTTAAGAAATTTAAAGCCGGGGGGAAAAATAAATTAAATAAATAGAAACAATAAATACATGTAAAAATAAAGATGAGAAAACTGGAGCACACATATAGAAAAAAGAAAAGAAATTTAAAGCCAATATTTCTTCCCACAGATTAGTGGTTAGCTAATATTATACAGGAGGAAAAAAGCACCTTTCTTTAAATGTCCTTATAAATGTGGATTAACTTTTAAAATTAAGGCTGTAAAAAGAAGTAATAAGGCCACCATCAATTAAACTGTCAAGCATTTACGTAACTAGTAGAATCTATAGTGCTAAATAAATACTCAAACTAGGAGTGTTCTCTTTGCGTGTGGAAACACACAGAGACTCTCTCTCAGTGAGAACCTGTACTGTACTCTGAAATTATCTAGATTCATTGCAACACACTTACTAACTGCAGGGTTTTTTCAGGCGGGGGTGGGGAAGAGATAAGAAGGGAGAAAGAGTCAGGGGATGAACACAGAACTCGTGTCAGAGGAGGGGAGCCTCAGTCCTTGGGAGAAAGTGCCCAGATTTGATAAAGAACTATCATATGGCAAATGCCAAGTACCAGCGGTCTAAGGCCATGTTGAAAAAGAAACAGCTCCCCGCTCTATATCTAGCTCAGAAGGAACTGTTCCGTGATATGGAAAGCAAACACCTTCTATCTAGAACAAGGCCTGGGTTTCGCCTGCACTGGTGAAACGAGTGCGCTCATGAGCCCCTTCCCCTCACCACTGGGGACCCCGAGACTTATTCCAGGCAGGAGGCTCTCCAAAGTCCAGGACATTCGAGAGACTTCACACAAACTGGCACCCGAATTAATTTCATCTGTACCATTAAAGGTCAAATTAACCGCAAAAAAGACAGAAACAAAGTGCATCAGAGCAGGAAGTGGCACCTCCACTGACAGCCCTGAGCCTGGCCCACCAGGCGCTGCCCCACCAAGAGCAGAGGCACCCAAAGTGTAAGGCTCCCATGCTACAGCGCTTGGTACGCACCTCTGTCTTTTATTTACAATGTATATATACTAGAGGCCCAGTGCACAAAATTCATGCATGGGGAGAGGGTGGTGGTGTCCCCTCAGCCTGGCCTGCACCCTCTGGCAGTAGGTACATGTCCTTGACAGGAATCGAACCTGGAGCACTTTGGTTCATAGGCCATCACTCTGAGCCAAACTGGCTGGGGCTATTTACATTAATATTAACCAGATGATAAAGCTCCTTTTGAAGTCCCTCACTTTCGTGGAAAATCAAGCTGTCCCCAGTCACAGGCGTGTACACTGCCGTTCAGTGGGCAAGGGCATGCACCCAGGCAGAGGCACGGGGGAGAGTGGGCAGCGTGCTGACGCCACTGGACAAGGGAATTGCACCCCCACAGGAGCCCATCGCCATCGGTCCCGGGACAAGGCCAACACTGGGCTTTGTGCTGTGGGCAGGAAGAGCATGGTGGCAAGGGGGCAAAGACATATTGGTGCTCTGAGGAGGCCAAGGGGTGGGAATACACGAAAAAAGGCTCTACCAGCCATCGGACGGCTCATCTGAATCAGAGGAGACCAAGCGGCAAGAGGGCCAACAGCCTCATGCCTGGAATCAACACTTGGAGGCCACCAAGATCAACTGTAGCCTTAGGCCGAGCAGGATGCACAGGGCACACCTGTGTCCTTCGGGAGGCCTGCAGAGGCCGTGAGAAGGACGTCCAGCCTGTGGGCCAGCTGAACCAGCGTGCACAGCCCAGAGGACCAGCAGCTCTTGTCAGAGAATGGAGCCTTGAGGATTTACTACTTCAGTGGGTAGGATCTTAATATCCCACCACAAAACAGTATTTCCTTATATAAACTGAGGGCTTCAAAATGAGTGCATTAGTTGGATAAGACTTTGACATGTTCCTGGTCGGATTTAGGATTTAGCACAGCTGCTTGGTCCACTTAACCGAATCCCCAGGTCACAAGGTCAAGAGAGGCAGCGTGGCTCAAGGCTAGAGGCCCCAGAACAGGCCAAGCAAGTCCACTTCTATCATTTCCCAAAACACTGAGCAATCTCTGAGCAGGAGTATCAACGCTCATGTTGTCCATGGATGTGAACCAACTAAACATAGGAGCAGACCTAATGTTCTCAAACACTAAAACATAGCCTCACCACCCGACCCTCAATCTCTCCAAACAAAAAATGAAACAAACTCAGGACAAAACACCCAGAAACAGGGAAAGGACAGCATGGTCTCAGTTCTGGCTGACTCCTTAAAGAAGGAATGCAGCTCCACACACAGGAGTCAGGGGACCACGGGATAGAGGGAAGGCACAGAGGAGACCAGACTCACAACCTCCACCCCCCAACCCCCGGCACACCTTTAAGGAAAACAAGATGGCAGACGAGGAAAGGGGCTACAGCGGACCCCTGAGACGGCCCGCACTTCATAAGCCAAGTATCCCTGGAGAAGTTTGGCTGAGATACAAATATTCGTCTTTTATTGGCCGGCATGGCAATAATCAATTGCATGGAATTAGTTCATAATGGCACCACTTGGAATAGTAGAGACATCTTTCTGTCCCTATAACCTACAGTTATACCTCATGGGACATCAATGATGACCAAGATGGCTTGGCATCAATTTCTCACCAACTGAAACAGAGATTCAGTCCATTCTTACCATATTTTTTTCTGATTTCATCATGCCTTGACTTCATCTCTGCCCTCCTAAAAAACAAACAAAAGCTTGTTTGGCATCAACATACAATGTAACTTTAAAAGAAGCGCCGTTCATTTCCCCCCCAAGAGCAGCTGTGGTCTGTTCTCGTTGGCCAGGATGAGAGCAGGGCGGGCCGAGCTTGGCTATCAGGCCACACTTCCCCTGGGACAGGCAGGGTGATGTGAGCACAGCCTTCTGAGCTGCTCCACTATCATGCTATCTATTCTTTATTCAATAAATGCAATTCAAATGTCCAATACCGATTTAAAAAAAATGTTTTCTTATATAAAGAAAAGCTAGCATTCAGTAAAAACCTTATGCTGGTTTAAAGATGATTAGGAACAAGCAAAAGCTAGTTTTTATTTGAGGCCCATGGACTTCAAGGTGATGACTGGAGACCTTTGGGGCCTTGGGCCTCACCGGCTGCCGCCCTGACAAGTCAGCACCGGTTCCTAATGGGGCAGGGACAGGGACCGAGGGCTGCCTCACACACACCTGCCAAACGCTCTGTAACCAGCAAAGTGGGCTGATCAGCACTGGTGGCACAAGACCCAATTCGGCCTGGGGCTGGAGACAAGTGACCTGACCAAAGGCTTTCCTCACTCTCGGAGCCTCGGGCTGCTCCTCGTAAATGAAGATTAAAAAACTGCCTTCAATGGCTCCTGCCCCTGCAGCATGAGAACCCACTCCCATGACACTGCGAGCAGGAAGGCTCTGCCAGCTGCAACCCTGAGGTCACCGATGAGGAAACAGGCAGGGAAGCAGCAGGCCTGGGACAAGGAGGGTCCTGGCCACTGGCTAGGTCCCTGCATACATAGCTTCTCACTCTTTGTATCACAACCTAGGAAAATCCACACACACTTACACGGACGCTTTTAAAAACAGAGAAGACTTGTGACTTATCAGCGTCACTTGCCCGATCTGAGTCCCCCGGAAGGGCTCTTCTCCCCCATGGGGATGGGTCTGTGGCCTCACCTTTCTTCCTGCCGGATCCTCCTCTCCTCTTGCTCCCTTATGGCCTTCTCCTCGCTCTTGTCTGGCTTCCGACTCTTCTTCTTTCTGCAGTAGCAGCAGTAGCAGCAGCATGTGGTAACCGCCAGGAGGATGAGGCCCCCAACCACCGACATGGCGATAATCAACGCCTCAAAGTTCACTGCGAGTGCAAAGGGGCCAAGTCAGAGCGGCTCGGAGCAGGAACCCCGGGCAGCAGCATGCCCTCCCGGAGGGCGAGCTTTGCCAGAGCGCGGCCCCGGCCTGCAGAGCAGGCCTCTTAGCACACAGCTGGGCCACCTAACAATTTCTCCATTAATCAGGGTGGTCCCAGGTTTTGGGGTCCACCACCAGATACTGAAAAGATGTTTTAAGACGGAGGAAAGTTAAAACCAGAAGGACGAGAATACTCAGCTGTGTATTTGGACATTCCTAAAAGAAAATTTAAGCACCATGCAGCTCATTTAATTACGTCTAAGTCAAGAGCAATGCACTTATTTTGCACAGGAACTAAATTCTGACCACGGCAAGCACGCAGGACAGGGGATCTTACCCAGGGGTTTGAAAATGGCTGCCTATCGTGTCAAACGAGTTTATGACTTCCTGTCCAGACCAAAGACAAACTTGAGGCAAGTTTTAAATTCTTTTCAGCTTCCCTTAAAGATTTATAAATAAAAACCAGTCACTATTTTTTAATTCAATCTGAACTCTAATACTTCTTTTGTGAATGTGTTTTTAATCATCCGGTTAACACAGCCACTTAAGCGCTGGCCAGTGTGGCTCAGTTGGTTGGGTGTCACCTCTTGCTTCAAAGGGTTTTGAGCTTGATCTCCAGCAGGGAGCATGCAGGAGGCAGCCTTTGCATGTTTTACTCTCACATCTATGTTTCACTCTCTCTCTAAACACATTTTTAAAAATCTTAAAAAACCCACCAACCAGTGAAAAGGCTTGAAGAGCCAGCTGGCCAACAGCGGGTTCCAGGCTTCGCATACCCATACCAGCTCCAGCTGGTTTTGAAACGAGGTTAAAATGCCACCACAGGAAGCGGATGATCGCTAATCTCACTTGTGGTCCGGTGGGGCTTAGACGATGATTGTGGCGAGTGCTCTGCTTCGGGGACGGGGAGGCAAGTGGAGGGCTCTGTGCCGGTGTGGACCCACCTCACGTTCAGACTGGCTGGCGGCAGAAGAGCACTCACTTATGGGTTACTCAGTCATTTTACAATCAGGAGCAGTGTGGCATGTGACCGAATCCTTCTGAGCCATAACCGTGTTCTTTCCTTCCTTGACCTGCTCTTAGAAGCGCTGGAGTTGCAATAGCAGTGAAACTAGAAAGAGACCTTCACTAGCAGATGGTGTCCTTTCTGATTTGAGAACTCTACAACGATCAACTTTAAAAATGACAATGACGGAGATCAGTTAGATAGCTGGCTCTAAAATATATCTACCCCAAAATAGCTTCCCTGCTTAGCAGCTAAAGCCAGTCATAAAATAAAAACAGAAATCACATCTTAATAGGAAGCAAAACTATGAGCCCTTTCCCTGTTATCCTGAACGGCAAATCGATGGCACTCCACCAGAGGACGAAAGGAATGGCCCAGGGTGACCCAGATGATGGAGTGACATCTTGATTCTGGACAAAGGTTCAAAATGGCCAAGTCCTCATTTTTCTCCAAGAAAACTTATATTTTTAAGATTATTATAATTAAAACTCCAAAACATTTTTTTTGCCTAAACTGGATAAAAGGATTCTAAATTGTAAGAATAAAAAGCATCTGCCCCGGCTGGCACAGGTCAGTGGTTAGAGCATTCGGGAAGCAACCAATCAATGTGTTTCTTCTCACATCCATGTTTCTCTCTCCCCTTCCCGTCTCTCCTCCTCTTTCCACTCTCTCTGAAGAGCAATGGAGAAAACATCCTCGGGTGAGGATAAACAAACAAAAAAGCTCCTGTGGTGGCCCTGGGAGAGGGAGGGGAAACAAAAGCCACCTGTGGCGTAAGGCCTAACATTAGTGTTCAGTGCACCTTGGTGTCTGGTGAAACCAGGAGAGCCTTGAGTGGCCCAACAAGTTCCCCTCCCCACTTACTCCCACAGGTGAGGCCCCAGCCAAACCACCGTCCTTCTTCCGGGAGCCAGGTGCAGCTGTCATTTCCCTGTCAGCCCTTGGAATTGCTCTGACCCAGGCACCGCACCCTCTTGTTACTGCAAAGCCTCCTCCCCCAGCCCCTAACTCACCCAGCATCCCTCCCCAAGGGCTGTGACTACAGGTGATGAGTACACTGCCATGGATCTTGTCTGTCCAGTGTCAGGTGTCGGGTTTGACATTCCCTGTAAGCCCTTGGGAGGGGCTTTCATTTCACAAGAGAATTATCAAACCTGCCCTCCAGCTGGAAGGGAGCTCATCGTCATTAGCCTCCAGAGAAATGCACATTAGAACCGCGGGGCGATGCCACTCACACCCACCCGATGGATGACACCGAAGATGACCGAGTGCCCACCCACTGGCAGGGACGTGGAACGCCTGGAAGCCCCACATTGCTTGGAGGAGCATGAGCTGGCACACCTTTCTGGAGAAATGCCTGCGGCCCTATAGAGCGAACATGTGGTGAGGCAGCGATTCTATGCCTACATATACGCCCTGTGGAGGGAGCGCTGACACACATCCCACACAAGACCACAGCCCAAGTGCCCTTCAGCAGCAGAATGGAGGCGCACCTGTGACACTGCCCCAAGTCAGAGACAAAGCGGCACCCACAACATACAAGGGCCTCAGACATCCATACTACGGGATGAAGTCAGATGAGGGCTTCCATTATGTGAAGAGCAGGGACAGGCAGCACTAACCTAGGCTGATGGACCCACGGGGTCCTGACAGCAACCGCTGTGGGTGCCGGAAATGGTCTGTACATTTTGTTAATGTACTCATGTAAACATTTACTGAATAGATGTATGTGTGTATACATGTGTGTTTATGTTGTAGACTGTATTCTATAAAGGGTGACTTAAGATGTGTGCATCCCAACAGAAGTTAAACTTCAACGTAAACAGCTCATGTGCAACACGCCCAGGGTCCCAGAGTCCCCTGGTCCAGGAGTGTCTGTGAAGCAGTGAGCAAGGGCAGCTCCATGGAGAAGACAGCGGACAGGACAGAAGCAGAGGGCAGTGAGGCCCAATGAAGCCTTTCCGGAATGAGGACAGCAGAGAGAATGATCAACTGGGTGGATAGGACAAAGGGTGTGTGGGCACATGCACACACATGTACGGCCCACACAGTAGGCCCCGCAACTATACACCACACAATCCTGGATTCCCTGGGGCCTCAGCACTCTGAGTATTTCTAATGGAGGCTGATGGAGTCTAAAATGGAAATCAATTAGAAAAAAAGACAGATAAATAAGGAATAAGCTGCAGGCACACAAGTGAAATACCAAAGTGCCCTAAGGAAACAGCTCCTTTATGCAGCTTGCGAAGGTGGCCTCGCCGTCGCCTCTGTAGCTCAGTTGGTTTAGTGTGCACAGTGCACCAAAAGGTTGCTGGCTCGATTCCTGGTCAGGACACAGGCCCAGGTTGTGAATTCAGTCCTGTCAGGACACGTATAGAAGGCAACCTGTCGATGTTTCTCTCTCACATTGGTGTTTCTTTTTCTCTCCCTCCCTCTCTCTCTAAAAACAATTTAAAAATAAATAGATAAATACATGGAAAGAAAGAAAGAAGGTGGTCTCTGTTTAACCCCAAAACTGAAGCCATAAAAAGAAAGGATTAATAAACCCAACCACATAAAAATGAGTTCCGTGTAGCAACATATACCGTGTAGCAACTAATTTAAAAGCAAACTAGAGTCCATCCAGTATGGCTCAGTGGTTGAACGATGACCCGTGAACCAGGAGGTCACGATTTGATTCCTGGTCAGGACACTTGCTGTGTTTGTGAACTCCATCCCCAGTAGGGGGTGTGCCAAATGATCAATGATTCTCTCTATTGATGTTTTTTTTCTCTCTCTCTCCCCCTGAAATCAATAAAGACACACACACACACACACACACACACACACACACACACACACGTTTATTTACATATTTTAAAGCAAATTAGAGCCCTGACTGGTGTGGCTCAGTTGGTTAGAGAGTCACCTGTGCACCAGAAGGTCATGGGTTTGATTCCTGGTTGGGGCACATGCCTCGGTTGCAGGTTTGATACCCGGTCAGGGTGCATACAGGAGGCAACTGATGGGATGTGTCTCTCTCAAATTAATGTTTCTTTCCTCTCTCTCCCCCTTTCTCCCTCTCTAAAAAAATTAAGTAAATACATAAAAGTAAACTAGAAAACAATCTGAATCTCACAAAGGGCTAATTTCTGATGAAAGAATGAATACCTGTAACAACCATATGCAGACGATGGGACACGGGCCCACTCGGAGCAGGGATTCCTTGCTTGGGAAGTCAGAGCCCCTACAGGAACCACAGGGGTCAAGGTGGCCCACGAACACCACCAAGACACAAGGTGCTGAGCCATCCAAAAAGCAGCCCTCAACTCACCACCCCCAAGGGTGTGGAGACCCAGTGCAGAGCCACGGCTGAGGCCTGAAGGTGAGCCTCCAGATCCACAAGGACCTCCCTCCCCCCGCCGCCAGTTAAGACACCACAAGCTCTCACTGGTTCCCCGCCTTCCCACTGGGACACCAAAGAACTGCTGGAAACACATTTCCTGGCGGCTCGTGTTAATGAGCACAATCCAGAAGCCAATTTTGTAAAATGACCACTTACCCCAACAAACGCCCCAACGTGCAGAGCTCAGCTTACAAAGAGAAGCAGGTGGCAAGATTTTTGTCACTGGATAGTCCACGCATGTATTATCCGTGTTGCACCAAAGACACTGAGAGAGATAAACATTAAATGTTAGAAATTCAAAGTAAACACCAAAGAATAAGACGGTCTAGAACCTGATTCCCTAAACCTGTGGTCAGCAAACTGCAGCTCGAGAGCTACATGCAGCTCTTTGGTCCCTTGAGTGTGGCTCTTCCCCAAAATACTCCGGCCTGGGAGAGTCTATTCTGAAGAAGTGGCGTTAGAAGAAGTTTAAGAGGGAATGGGTGGGGGTCGTGGGAAGAAAAAATAAAAAAGAAGTTTAAAAAATTTGGCTCTCAAAAGAAATTTCAATCGTTGTCCTGTTGCTATTAGGCTCTGTTGACTAATGAATTTGCCGAGCATGGCCCTAAACCAGGGGTGGGCAAACTTTTTGACTCGAGGGCCACAATGGGTTCTTAAACTGGACCGGAGGGCCGGAACAAAAACAACCTGACCATGCTGGCACTCTTATCTTGGACTGCTGGTGAAGGAGCGGAGGGGAGAGCAAGAGAACCCTCCGCTCTTTGGGCTCTGCGGGCCGGATAGAACGGCCAAACAGGCCAAATCTGGCCCGCGGGCCATAGTTTGCCCACAGCTGCTCTAAACCATCAGCCTGGTCCACTCACCCTTGGGGGATGGTAACGGCCCGGGCTCTCTCCCCAACACAGAGGCTCAAATGCCCTCCAAGAACCATGCCACTCGAACCTCTTCCACTAGGCACCTGGATAGCCACACAGCCTCGTGTTGTCGTGAAAGATGCCAGGCAGCCCCGCCCCCCCCCCCCCCCCCCCGCCAGGGCCTGCTCCTTCGGCCTGGAACATTCCTCCCAGACGCATGTGGCTCTCTCACCGCCTCCACGAGGCCTAACGTGGGCAACCTACTAAAAACTGCCCCCCTTACCTCCGCCCCTGCTGTCGCACTGTCCCCTGACACACTCACGCAGCCTGTCTGGCCCATCACCAGGAGGACAGGCATCCACGTGCGTCACTGAAGGACCCTGACCAGGGGACCAAGGCTGGCCTCGGCAGGAGCTCAGTGTCTGTTAGTGGGCTTCTGTGACCAGAACCGCCACTATGTAAAGATCTTAAAGATCCCACCTCTGACCTCTGCAAGTGAGCATTACCTCCAGCCGTCTTAAAGATAGTGCCACCGAGGCTCAAAGGCGCCTCACAGACGCCCCTGAGCCCCTGCAGTGCCGGGGAGAGGCGGTCGGGGCCGGGACAGGGCCGTCACCCAGGGCGTGTGCGCGGGAGGCTGGAGCTGGCAACAGAGGAAGCGGGGCTTGGGCTGCAGGACGTGCCCGCTCAGGAAGAACCTGGCTTGTTATTTTAGATCTTAAAGGTGACAGTTTTATGGCGGTCTTTTTCCTTTTGAGATTTTAATAGGACACAGCGTCATGGTGTGTGTTTGTTTTTCTGGTCCCAGGTTAGGAGGAACGTCTATGGCACACTGTATTAGAATAAAGGCTCCCCAGGGCTCCTTACATAACATCCACTGTGTGTGCTTAAAACGGCTGGGCGTACTTAGTAAACAGCAGGAAAAAACCCTTTTTATTTTGGCTGTTTGAGAATATCTTGCATTTTAGTGGTTTTGTTCTGGTTTAACAATGTTTGGTTAAATCTTCAAACAGCTTAAGTTTTAAATGTCGAATTTTCCATTTTTCTATGACGATTTTACCAAAAGCCATAGGCGTTCACTAGGAGGGAATGTGTTCATGGGAAACAACTGAGTGACGCCAACGGGACGGGAGCGCGCCCTCAGCCTCCCTCTCACCTGCTCAGGCCCAGCCTGTGCGCTGCTGGGCCCACACGCACGGCCACCCCTGCTCTCACCCCCTGCGCGTGTGCGCCCGCAGCTCTGACTTGGTCTGTCTGGGTCCAGAGTGGGGGTCAGGACTTCAGATGAAGTGCCCACCCCACTGTGACCTGAACATGTCCCTCACCCTCACCTTCCCACTCTCCTTCCCGGGGAGGTGAGAGCTGAACGGGACAGAGCTGCACAGGTGCTCCGGGCACTGCAGGGCCACAGAGACTAAGCCATTTTCATGGCTGAAGTGGCTTCAGTAGAAAAACCAGACACTGAAAAGAAGCAACATCAAGAAAACGCCACCCTGCGGACCAGAGCCCCCGATCTGGTTCAGCGTTGTCAACGACAAGACCTGAAGCTGCAGTACCAGCTCCTTTCTGGTTTAATTGGCAGAGGTGAGTCCTATAACCCACCAGATGTGTTTGGGACCCAAGACCCTTCCATGTTTTGTAAAAACATGGCCCCACGTCTTGAAGGGGGAATCATCTGATCTTTCCTGACCCCTGCCCTTGGTCATTCAACCCTAAGATGGGGGAAAGAGGAACACAGGCTGTGTAGTTACAACACGCAAAGACCCGGCCACAGTGGGCAGGCAGCCTCCCGGGGCCCGAGGCCAAGGCCCCACAAAGGAGGGTGTCTTCTCTCCAGCCATCCCTGCCCTGGGTCAGCTTCTCTCGGGTCCTCGGTGCTGGCCACACGGCGCTCCGGTGAAACGGAGCCAGACACTCACGGTCTGCTGGATCGGGTGCTGCCGGGAAGTCAAAGCCCGAGGAGTGGCAACCGGACCTAACAAAGCAGCACTGTTCCCACACGTCCTGAGGTGGCCAGATGCGGCGGGAGGTTCCCCAGCGTCTCCTGTCACTCTCCACGTCGCCCCGGTGGCCTGCTGCACACACCTATGTGCTGGCTCCCAGGACGGCCCCTGGGGAGGTGCCCGCGTGAGCCCTGGGCCTCCACTCCAGAGCAACCACCCTCTTGCTCAAGGTCACACAGGGACTTACAAGAACCAGGGACACTGGGACATGTGGCTGCGAGGCTCAGCTCCTGACTAGTGAGCTGTGAACAGCCTGACCCCACTGGGCCCGACGCCCCCAACCACCCCAATGACCTGGCGCCTGTGTCTCCCCTGGTTCTCGCCTCGCTACTCCATCCCTGTGCGAAGAGCTGAGGAGAAGCACCTCCCTGCCTGGTGGAGACGCGGGACACCGAGAGCGGGACTTTGGCTGGAGTTTACAGGCGGCTCACGTTCCTCTGACCCCTCAGGGGTGATGACAAGGGCTTTGGGCACGCTCCTGCTGCGTCTCCAGGGACCTTCTGCAGAGGGAGTTATAACCCCTGCCCCCAACAGGCCTCTATGGTCTAACGACACCAAGATGAGGCCCTCGTCACAGGTTAACAGTCATCGAATGACCCCTCACCCAGCGCTCATCCCATCCGCTCCTCTGTCCCCACAATCCCCGTTCTGAACAGCACTGCGCACCAACGTGCACCACCAGCCACACATCTCCCACCACAGGAGGCCTGGTGCACGCCTTTTATGACCCCATAACAGTTTTGGGAGTTAAATATGCCTATTAAGGATGCTCAGGTGGCATCTGCAGTCCCCATGGGACAGCTTAGGTGCCTGAGAAGGGCTAAAATAATATTTGATACCCATCACGAAAATCTCCCACATCCCAACATCTGAGCCCCTAGCACACACAGGGACACCCCATTAGCAAAGTGGGCCTGCTTCCCGTCACGTGCTACTTACGGAGACATTTTTCAGGCACTCTTGGCAGGTCTTGTTTGTGCTCTGGGAGCAAGCTGTGGGGGAAAAAACAACGTGTCAGCCAGGAGGGCAGGGGGTGCTAGTGAGTGACGCACAGGGTCCTCTCCGGGTACCGAGCCTCCGGGGACAGAGCAGTTACTGAGCCCCGTGCAGCAGGACACCAAGAGCTATACGAAAACATCACAGACGGCTGTACCCATGGGCGTCTTTCAGGAAAGGTGACTGAGCATACCTCAGGAGGGAAGCCACGGGTCAGATGGCATGGACCACTAGCCAGCTGAGGCCACCAGCTCAGCAGCAGACACTCTCTGTGGAAGCTAAGATTACAGCAATGTCAGGCCCACCTGACTAACACCAGGGCTTTGGCCCCTGGCCAGTCGCACCAGCCCCTCGAGAGGGGTATGCTCTGGGGACACAGGGGAGAAGCTGGCTGCAATCCCTAGGAGCCCAGCTGGGGACCCTCCCAGCACTGTTGTTCCAGGGAGGGGTCAAACCCCACACCACAAACGTGTGATAAGTGAAACATTTCCAGTATGACATCAGGCAGTGCTATTACCCCACCCTATCCCTTAAAACAAACACACACTTTGAAAAGAGCTCTGCACAAACTCACTAATCACCAGGAACTGCAACTTAAAAGTTGTGATAATATACCACTTCATTACCATCAGAATGGCTAAAATTAAAGGCTGACAATCCTAAATGTTGGCGAGGCTGCAGAGCAAGTGGGACTCAATCCAGTTTTACTGGGAGTACAAATTGTTTCTATCACTTTGAAAATAGAGCTGGCACTTCCTCATAAAACAGATATATATGTCTACCCTATGACTCAGTAATTCCACTCTTAGATATTTCACCCAGGAAAAATTAGAACATACGTCCACAGGAAGACGTGTTATAGGAGTGTTCATAGCAACTTTATTTTTAATATGCCAAAAGCTGAAAACAGCCCAGATGTCCAGGTATAGAATGATGGACAGACAAACATGGCTGTACAGTGGAACCCTATTCAGCCACAAAAAGTAGTACATACAATTATATACACAAAAACACGAATGGACCTGTAAACAATCTAATGGAGTCACTTGAACATGGAATTGGAGCTGCCATACCAAAGGAACTGCCTTGAATGTTTTCATTCCCAAATCTTTGGAATGTTAGAACAGGGCAAAATAACCTGTGAACTGGGCCTGGGCAACCTTGATTCTCAAAAAACTATTTGTAAAGACAACAAGAAAGCACATCCTTATATAACTACTGGATTGAAAATTAAAAATACTATTTAGCCCTGGCTGGTTTAGTTCAGTGGTTAGAACATCACAACCAATTGATGTTCTCTCTCACCCCTCCTCCCTTCTACTCTCTTTAAAAAAAAAAAAAAAAAGGAAAAAACATCCCCGGGTGAGGATACACACACACACACACACACACACACACACACACTGTTTAGAATTAATGTCACTATATTATGTTATCTGCACCAACAGGCTTCCTTCTACTGATATATTGTTCCCCTTATCTTTCTCATAATATCATTGCTTCTGTCCCCTAACTGGGACAAGATCTGGATTTGTGCCTGAATTAGTATAGAAATAGCTGATTGTAAAACAGGCACAGAGGGGGGACACGATCAGCGCTAGGCAGCTCGCTGTGCCAGGAAAGGGCGCAAGTTGATGGGTAAGTGGTAAACGGACCCAGAAGCAGATGGTGGAGGTCCTCCTCATTTAAACAACCAGGGGAATGGCAGACAGCAATGGACGCAGACCTCCTGAACAGTCCATGGTTTCATACTGACATGAAATATATAGAGAGAAGGCAGAAGCATTTCCACTTTGCAACCATCAGGCAAACAGGGGCGCCGAGACCACTGTACCCATCGATGGTGCCTTCCCATGTTAATCATCACCTCATCATGAGAAACGGCACCTGAAGAGTGACCAGTAGAACCTGTGACCACAGGACAATGGGACCAAGTGACAGCAGTGCCTCCCAGAGGGTGAGGGAGAAGGACAGTCACTGAGTGGTTGAATCCTGTCAAAATGCATTGGAATCAAATCAAAGAAAACCCACACAAATCCAAACTGAGGGTCTTTCACACAGCGGCTCTCTGAAGACACCGGAGACTGCGGAGCTATTCCAGAGGGACAGATGTTAAGAGATATAACTACAGCCGAAACCGGTTTGGCTCAGCGGTAGAGCGTCGGTCTGTGGACTGAGGGGTCCCGGGTTCGATTCCGGTCAGGGGCATGTGCATTGGTTGCGGGCACATCCCCAGTGGGGGTGTGCAAGAGGCAGCTGGTTGATGTTTCTCTCTCACTGACGTTTCTAGCTCTCTATCTCTCTCCCTTTCTCTCTGTAAAATATCAATAAAATATATTAAAAAAAAAAAAAGAGATATAACTACAGGTACCATGTGGCCAGAGGAGGCCAGCGGATAGGATGGGGACATAGGTCATGACTGGGAAACTGGGTACCAGGATATGTTAAATCAAGTATTCAACTATCATCATCACTGGTGGGTTTCCAGATTTTGGTCTTATATTTACCAGTTATGTAAAAGAAGCCTCATTCTCAGGAGACACACTCCCAAGAACTTAGGGGTAAAGGGTCACATCACAACTGACTCAAATAGTCTGGTTAAAACTAACATGCAGACGAGGAGGAGTGGCAAAGCAGACGTGGCAGATGCTGTGGGAACAGAAAGGGATTCGGAACTCCCTGTTCTAGTTATTTCTTCAGCTTATCTGTGGCTCTGAACTTTTTCTAAACAGAGTTAGGCAGGGGAGGTACGGGGGGGGGGGTCTGTATACCACCTAACACATCCACGCTCGAGTCCTTTTTGGAAACTTCTACAAGGAAGGACGCACTTACTCTCCAGGGGAGCAGGGGTGATGTGCGCCAGGAAATTTTTCCACGGGGATTTTCATTTTTAAAGTCTTTGTGAACCGGTGTTGCGTGAACTAAAAGAACCGTGGTCCAAAGCACACAGCACACACTTCATCCACCCAGGGCCTCTGATTAGCGGCAGTATGAGTCAACAGAGAAGCATGGGAGGCGGCAGCCAAGCAAACTGCCCGGCCCTCCTCCGGCACCGGCACAGCCAGGAGCAGGGCCGGGTTTTCAACTCGGGCAGACACGGCAAGTCAAACAAGCTCAGCGCTGGGGGGTCACCCTGCTCTAAAGCACCCCCTCCTCCCGCACACCCCCTCCTCCCACACACACAGTGAGCAGAGACAATACAGGAACCATTTGCTACCGCTCCATGGATGGGGAGTTCTCCTTCGCTGCATCTCATCTCATCACAGGATACAGAAAACCATGTGCTCAGAGCCAGAGAAAGCAAAAACAACAACATGGTTTCTTTCTTTCTTCTCTTTTTGAAATCTTTTTTTATTGATTTCTGAGAGTAAGGGAGAGAGAGAGAAACATCAATGATGAGAGAGGATCATTGATTGACTAGCTCCTGCACGCCCCTACTGGGGATCAAGCCCGCAACTGCAACCTGGGCATGATGTGCCCTGACCCGGAAGGGAAAGGTGATCTCCTGGCTCACGGGTCACACCAGCACCGTTTCTGAACTCTGCTGCTGAATGTGAGTGCCCTGCCCAACTTCTGAACGCTGATGGCTGATAAAATCTTCAACTTAGATTCTATTTATTAACAATTAAAGAACTGTAGGTCTCACTCGCTCTGGATTGTTCTTCTGTGGGATACACTAACCCATGACCCACTTTCCAGTTCTTCTCAGGTGAGTCAACTGATTAAGTATAAAAGATAGGCTAGCATGTATAAAGAGATAATGTTTTTTTTAAAAATAAGGAAACAAGTAAGTATATTATTTATGGTCCGTATGTCATACAAGAGGCCAAAGGGCTGTAGGTGCTGAGCCCTGAGGCAGTGGAACAGAACAAGCCCCTTATTCGGGCGTTGTGCCCACACTGCCAATGACAGAGCCGACCCTGTCCATTTCACGTGAGAAATGAGGGCGGAAATTCTCTTAGACAAAAAAGCCCTGGCCATCTCCCTATCCCTGTAGAAAAGAGTAAAGACGGTAGTACATAACACCACGGGCCACGTGACAGAACCTGCTGAGAACACCTATACACGGCCTGTGGAGAAAGAAAGCCCCAGCTCTCGGTGGGCAGTGGGAAGGAGGCTGCAGACCCTGCACACCCAGCTGCTAGGGAGCTCCTTGGGGTCCCTCTGTTTAAGACACCGGTCTAAGGACCTTTTTTAAAAAAAAGTATATTTTATTGACTTTTTACAGAGAGGAAGAGAGAAGGATAGAGTTAGAAACATCAATGAGAGAGAAACATGGATCAGCTGCCTCCTGCACACCCCCTACTGGGGATGTGCCCGAAAGCAAGGTACATGCCCTTGACCAGAATCGAACCTGGGACCTTTCATTCCGCAGGCCGACGCTCTATCCACTGAGCCACACCGGTTTCGGCTCTAAGGACCTTTTGACGTGTCATCTCTCCCTGAGATACAGATGAAACTCTAGGATGGAGTGTGACCCAGGCACAATACAAGGAGGGTCCAAAAGCACGGGAAGGCTTCTTCAACGGAATGAAATTGTCCTCAAGATCCTCAATGCCTGGTGGGTTCCGCCCATCTCCGCCAGCAGAGCGCACAAGAAGACAGGAGAAATTGTTGGTTTGGGATGGGTATGATGTATGCTAAGAATTGACACACACCAGGGAGGGTTAATTTTATGTATCACCTTGACCTGGCTAAGGGATGCCTGACTTCTGAGTGTTGTCTACTTGCTGTGGCCAGGACTTCTGTCTCCTCCTGCCCGGGACATGGGTGCTCCTGGGGGCTGGGCCTTCAGACTAGGCTGCCACTTGCATCACCGGCTTCCCGTTCTCGGGCCCTCTGATCTGGGCTGAGCTACACCACGGGCTCTTCTGGGCCTTCAGCTTGCAGACGGCAGATCTCGGGACTGCTCGGTCTCCGGTCATGTGAATGAGGGACTGCCCTCAAATAACTCTCTTTCGCTACAGCTATGCTGGTTCTGGAGAACACTCATCTCCTTACAAGGAAGACACAATGTTTTAAATAGTGTCCTCACATTCCTACAGAACTACAAGCAGAAAAAAAAAACCACACCAAGTACACACTCTGTGGGAAGGGGCGGCCTCAGTGCTCTGACAGTGCCCCCTCTCCAACTAGAGAGGAATGCAGACCCCAAGGGTCTGGACAGCATACACCAACACAACTCTGACACCACTGCTCCCATCCGACCGAGATGTTGATGAGAGAAACCACAGTTCACCCACCACCCACCCAGGACAACGGGCACCTCTAGGAGACAGAAGTGAGATCCTGTGAGCTAAAGCAAATGAGAGCAGCTTCCAACTGGACCGACAGTAAGTGTACATGTTTGTGGCTAGAGAAGGAGCTGCTTTTTACCAAATATATATATATATATATATATATATATATATATATATATATAGTTTTAGTTTAATTCCCAAACACTTCTGGGCATTTCCTGACAGGCACCCTCAGCCATTGAGAAGATTCTTGCGCAATTAAGATTCTTTCGCCAGATATGCATTCTGTTTCCTAAAATGTACTGATTCCCAATTTCTGCTGAGAATCCAACTTAGACCCGAAGTTCCCTCTACAGTGCAACCGGACTGCTCTGTTAACCAATGTCGCAAACACACACACACACACTTAATCTTGGGAGTAGATCAGAAGAAACTCTTCTGCACTGCAGTAAGTATGCAATAAGGTCACAGAGAGGAAATGTGTTTACTGTACTGATCAGACATTGACAAAGCCTGGGCTAAGAGAAATTGAGAAAGACACTGGCCTCAGGCTGGGCCTGCCTCCAGTCTACTAGTCAAGATCTTGAAACGGAGACTTAAGAGGCCCGCCCCTGGCTCCGTTTCCCACAACCAGTGATGCATGGGGAACTCCACACACAGCGGCCAGCTTGAAACATTCCCCAAACAGATGGACACTCCAGTCTCAGCTCCCGCACTTCCTCATTTTCCACCTGCACCTCCAGCTGTACCGCATTGCTCCGAGTCTGAACCTCTTTTACCCTCAGGTCTTGCAGTTTGCTCCACTAACACTCCCTCACCTCCACCCCTCCCCGCCCCCCGCCCCCTGATGGGAGGCTCCGTTCCTTGGTCAGTCTCCCCAGAAACTCAGCTTCTCAGGAAGGAACTCCGGGCCACCACCGTGTGCCCGGCACCCACAGGTGGCTAATACCAGGTGGGGGTAAACCAAGGAAGAGGGCCCTCCGCAGTTCGTTGGCAGTGTGGCAGGGAGTCAGCCCGGCTCCAAGCGGCGCTGTGCACGCCTTCCTACCTCACCCTAACGCCCCTGGGAACTCCGAGCACCCCTCCCCGAGCGGGGCCGAGCTCGGACCCGGACCACCTCGCACGCCCCGCGGAGCGGTGGCAGCGGCTGACCCAGGACAAAGAGATGGCCGGGCCCCGCAGGGGCGCCAGCTGCGGCTGGACCCGCGTGACCGGACCCCGGGGCGGCCGCCCCCGCGGCCCGCGGCCCGGAGCTGGGGCCGCGACCCCTCGCAGCTCGGACCCCGCGCGTCCCAGAACCCGTTTGCCTCCCTGCCCCCTGCCCGGCACCGGAACCCCGCGCCTCCCTTCCCTTCCTTCCCTCCCGACCCCGGGGCCCCGCGCCCCCTCCGCGGCCCGCCCCACCTCGGGACCCGAGCCCCCTCCGGGGTCCTCACCTGACCCGGGCGACTCCGGCGCCGCGGCCGCCTGGAGGAGCAGCAGGAGCAGCGTGGCGCCGCCGAGGGGCAGCCCCCAGCGCACCGTCCGCCCGCAAGCCCCGCCGGCGCCCATGGTGGGAACGGCCCAACCGGTCGGCGGGTCGGTGGGAGTGAGCCCGGCCGCCTCCGACCAGGAAGACTCGCGCGCCGGAAGTGGGCGGGGCGGGCGGCGCCGGCGAGTGCGCAGCCGCGAGCCCCGCCCCTCGCCCCGCCCCTCGCCCTCGGGCCCGCCCCGTGCGGAGTGTGCTCCCTGCTCGACCCGAGCGGGGCTCAGTGCGCCTGCGCAGCGGGAAGGCGGGGGGGGGGGGGAAGAGGAGGGGGAGGGGCCCTGCCCAGGAGCGCCCCCTGTGGGTCAGTGCCCCTGCGCGGCTGAAAGGTACGGTCCTGCTAGGGTTGCTGTCTTTTTTTATTTTTTTTCTTTCATTTTTTTAAATTAAGGTTTTATATGTGTACATATCTTACCAATTTCCCCCTGCTGTCTTTTTAAAAAAATATATTTTATTGATATTTTACAGAGAGGAAGGGAGAGAGATAGAGAGCTAAAAACGTTGATGAGAGAAACATCCACCAGCCGCCTCTTGCACACCCCCCACCGGGGACGTGCCCGCAACCAATGTACATGCCCTTGACCGGAGTCAAACCTGGGACCTTTCAGTCCGCAGACCGACGCTCTACCACTGAGCCAAACCAGTTTCGGCGCCCCTGCTGTCTTTTTAAAAATATATTTTTATTAATTTCAGAGAGGAAGGGGGAGGGAGAGAGAGAGAGAGAGAGAGAGAGAGAGAGAGAGAGAGAGAGAGAGAGAGAAACAGCAATGATGAGAATCATTGATCGACTGCTCCCACACGCCCTCTACTGGAGATGGAGCCTGCAACTTGGGCATGTGCCCAGACTGGGAATTGAACTGTGACCTCCTGGTTTATAGGTCAGTGCTCAACCACTGAACCACACTGGGCAGGCTGGGGCCATTGTCTTTTAATTCGCCTGCATGGCCGTGAGTGGTATTTGGAAGAGTAGGGGGTGTGCCGCCACAGCCTTGACCCTAAAAAGGTGAAGTCCTGGAAGGTGTCCCCAGGGACTGACTGTGCCACAGCCTCTCCTAGCTCGATCCTGAGGGCCACTCAGAGCAAATACTTGGTCAGAATCCTGCCTGGAAGAAAGACACCCCCCAACCCTCTGCTGTCCTCGCTAGTGGGCATTCATCGCTGAACCTCCCATCCCCCCCACATCCTCCAGAGCCCTGCCCTAGGCACGCTGATCCCTGACCATTCACCCACACACCTCCATCCCCTCTGCAGACACACCCCCACCACACTCCCATGAAAGGAAAAGGGGCTCTGTATTAAATCAATAGTGGGCATAACCTCACGGGATGAACTGATCACCAATCTCTAAGGCATGGTCAAGGTGAGTAGTCACTGGGTCTCTAGCAGACTCTGTCCCTCCCTGGCAGACAGAATTCCCACTGATTTACACAGCCAGATGTTACGTGAGCGCCTCTTCCCGGATCTGGTGTTCTGGGCTAGGGATCCTGGGGTGGGTTGAGACACCAAGTTCCTTAGGGACTACCTTTATAGCTGAGATGACCCTGCAGATTCTCAGCTGCTGCCTGTGGGTAGGGGGCCAGGTCTTTTTATGTCTCTGCCCTTCCTACCAATTGCCAAGGGGCTTCTCCTATAAATCCTTGGTTATAAGACTTTTGCTCCGCTGGTCCTGAGCCGCTTCTACAGGTTGATTGTTCTATACTTTAGGTGTAATTCCAGTTTGGTCCCGGGAGGAGGTGAGTGTAACTTCCGCCTACCCTGCTGCCATCTTGGATCCTCTGCTTCCTTCGATCTTGCTCTAAGTCTGCCACGTGCTTTCCTTCCCAGCACACGTTATTTGTAACTTTGTACTGGCTATGTGTTACCTCCATGAGGGCAGGAATGTATCCGAGTTTGTCCATGTTTCCTTCACGGTGACAGGCACTTAGCCATGCTCCCTTAGGGCTTTATGAACAAACGGATGTTTTAACATTAAGAGTTATGCTGGGGCCGAAACCGGTTTGGCTCAGTGGATAGAGCGTCGGCCTTCAGACTGAAAGGTCCCAGGTTCGATTCCGGTCAAGGGCATGTAGCTTGGTTGTGGGCACATCCCCAGTAGGGGGTGTGCAAGAGGCAGCTGATCGATGATTCTCTCTCATCGATGTTTCTGATTCTCTATCCCTCTCTCTTCCTCTCTGTGAAAAAAATCAATAAAATATATTTAAGAAAATAAGAGTTATGCTGGGATTGTAACATAGAACTATATGTTTCCAGAGAAGAAAGTAAGGACTGACCTTATCCGGAAGCATGTTTATGGATGAGAATGTGGACTCACAATTCACAGCCCTGTGTCCACATCCATCGTCTCTCCTGTCTGTGCGGCACGGAGACGAGCGACACGACGTGCTAAGGTGGCTGCAGAGGGTGTCAAAGTCCTGGAGGCCCTTTCCTGGGTCCCCTAGATTCCCCACCCTGACGGGCTCTCACTGGCTTCACCCAGACCCTGCTGACACGGTGCCAACTGGCAGGTGCCCCCGGGTCTGGTTCTCACTCTGGGATAAGGCCACGGCGGTAAGTACACAGGCTTGGCTGGTTCACTTTGGCCAAATGGCACTGATCAGCCACGACTTCCAGGAACCCCTAGGAGATCGTGAGGGAAAAACCACTCGCTTTAAACTCTCGTGCTTCCCATCCCCCTTCCCCCGCAAGAGCAGGTAAGACCTGGACAGGAGGAAAGGGATGTTTATTTCTGGGCTTGCTCCCCCCCCCCCCCCCCCCCCCCCCGTTCAGGCTCTTGTAGAGACCCTATTTGGTGGGGCTGCCCCATGTCTTCTGAAAGCTGCTTACATGTGGGGCAGGGACTGGGACCAAGAGAAGCCTTGGGTGCGTGGCCCGCAGGTGAGGAAGGAGACAAGAAAGCCGCGCCCTGCCGGAACCGGTTTGGCTCAGTGGATAGAGCGTCGGTCTGCGGACTGAAAGGTCCCAGGTTCGATTCCGGTCAAGGGCATGTACCTTGGTTGCGGGCACATCCCCAGTAGGGGGTGTGCAGGAGGCAGCTGGTCGATGTTTCTCTCTCACTGACATTTCTAGCTCTCTATCCCTCTCCCTTCCTCTCTGTGGAAAATCAATAAAATATATTTTCAAAAAAAAGAAAAAAAGAAAAAAAGAAAGCCGCGCCCTGGGCCAGGGATTGAAGTTGACGTGAGCCCTGTAAGGGTGTTGAGCGTGGGGTGGGGTGGGGGGGGGAGGGGGAGGACATAGCCTGCAGAGCAAGCTCCCACGGAGAGGAAAGTTTATTAATGTTTTCTGTACACCTGATTGGGGACCAGTGGAATCGATGGGTGCGATTGTATACCCCGATAAGTGCAAATATAAATATGTTTTTTGCCACCTTTCATCAGACCGCCATCCTCATTTTCACACGGGAAACATGGATCCAACCTCGTAAAACTCCAGCGATCCCTTTTCCGAGTCTCTCTCAGAAGGCCGTACGGGTCAGAAGGGGGAACTGAGCGGCCTCCTGAGGAGTCCATATAATCTCCCAGTCATAGCTGTCTTCTTCTTCTTCTTTTTTTTTAATCCTCACTTGAGGATATTTTTTTCCAATGATTTCCAAGGAGAGTGGAAGGGAGGGAGAAGGGGGACAGAGAGAGAAAGAGAGAGAAAGGGAAACATTGATGTATGAGAGAGACGTCAATTGGTTGCCTCCTGCAACCATTTGGGCCCCTACTGGGGCCGGGAAACCGGCAAGCAAGGCATGTGCCCGTGACCGGAAACTGAACCCATGACCCTCGGGTGCATGGGCCAACGCTCTAGCAACTAAGGAAAACCGGCCAGGGCGTATCTGTCATTTTGAGGGCAGAAAATAAGAGTGGATGTCTAGTTAATAGATGAAATCGCCAGGCGTTGCAAGCCACGTCCATGGATGGAGCAGAGTCACGGGCAGCCTGATGGAGGAGACGTGGTCTGGGGGGTGGGGGGGGATTCCATCTGGTCGGCTCAGACGACCTTATCTTCACCGGTGCCCCTAACTCTCAGCAAACTTGGGGTTCATGACTGTCGTGGTGGCACTCTTGAAAAGGGGGTTATCCTGGTGAGAAAAGCAAACGAGACTCGTGAGCACAGGGAAGGGAAGAGCTCAGATCGGGGTGACCTTCCTGCAGGTCCTGGTCCCATTGGCAGGGCTTGCACTCAGCAGCTCTGAGGACGGGGGACAGGCAGTAGCCACGTGTGGGGATTACGTAGGGAGGGTGAGACCCTCCACAGGGGACCAGCCGCCTCGGGCCCCCGGGGATGGCCACTCACGTTGTTCCACTGAGACTTGAGCTTCTCCTTCTCGAAGCGCTTGTACTCCCTGAGGTCAGTCAGGTGGGTCAGAACTTTCCAGATGACCAGCAGGAGGACGCCGATCAGCACGACTCCTGCCAGGGTGCCACCCACGATGGCCCCCACATTGGGACCTTTTGGACAATCTGAGGCGAGGAGGAAGCACATGCACACGGAACGTCAGGGCCTCCCCGGCTACCAGGCCTCGTGCATGCCCCACCCCAGGCCATGCAGTTCCAAATGCAACTGTGAGGACTCCTGTTTGCAAAGAAAGAGGGCCCACCCAGGTAACCAGCCAATCAGAGCACAGCATGAAGGGGACACGGTTTGTGACCAAGCTTGTGTTCTCTAGACCACGCGAGGGCTCGTGGTCGGGAAGGGAGCTGAGAGCAGGTCTCAGTCTAGCAAGGGCCACGGTGCACTGCTGGTCCATGGGCAGTCCCAGCTCTGCGCCCCCTCAGCCTCTGTGAGAGGGAACAGGGTGGGGGTGCTGGGAGTTTGTGGGCTCCCCCCTGCTGCTTGTCCAAAGCCCTTAAACCATCCCATGGGGCTCTGTTTACTGTAAGTCCCAGCATCCCACATATGCTCTGTCATCGTTTCTCCATGTGCCTCCTGGGAATTAACTTAACCCACCATCCGTCATGGCCTGTGGATCCTGCCCCTGCCCCTCATTTCTCCTGGCTAGGTCCCCATGTCCCACCTATGGGAAGGTCCCCTCTCTGTTCTCAGTACTCCACCCCCATCCGTCTTCAGATTTAGCAACTGGACCTCAAGCAGCCCATCCAGGTCTGTGTTCCCCTGGCCTCGCGAAGTCCTATGCTCACCCGCCCCGCCCTGCCTCCCCGACGGGTCTGCGTCGGGTTTTTGAAAACACAGTTCAGATGTGTCCCTCACTCCCCTGGACGTCTAAGAGACCCGAAGGCCTCCCAGGACTCACAGGGCCCTCGAATGACAGGCCTCTGACAGCACACTGTCTGCGCCCCCCCCCCCCCCCCATGTCTGGATGCTCTCATCCTCTTCTCTGAGCTGCAATGTGTCCTCCTTGGAGAGACCTGCTAGCCTCTGATCTCAGGAAGCACCCGCTGACATGGCCTTTGCACCTAGGGTCCCCGGCCGGAGACCTCCCCCCCCCCCATCGTGGCAGTAGTGTTCTGAGGTGCTGGCTGAGGGGGTCCAAACCCATTGCACATGATGACAAACCCGTGATGACAGGGTTGGTGTTTCCATGTCCCTCACCATTTCGGGAGCCCGGTACTGACCCCGAGCCGAGTAAGTGGACAGTGAGCAGCGCTTGGGGAATGCAGCCCCTGGCCACTCAGGGCCCCTTGACCCCCCCACTCCAGGGCTGAGCATGCACCCCAGGAGGTGAGGCCAGAGACGGGGAGAGGGCCTGAGGCAGGCGGGCCACAGTCCGAGACCCCCTGCTGACCCCGCCCGTCTGCCTCCCCACAAGGAGAGGGCGCTGCGCAGCAGCCAGAGTCCCGGGGTCCCCACGTCCCGCCGGGCGGGGCCTCACCTCGAATGTCGTCCACCAGGATGTGATATCTGCCCCTCCCCACCAGCTGCCTCAGGGTGTAGTTGAGCCAGCAGCCCTCCGAGTCCCGCTCTTTGCAGTTCTTGGTCATCCTGAACTTCTTGAAATAGTCCAGATCACTGTCCTTCTCGGGCACGGTCATGTTCTCACACGCCACGCTGCAGTTCTTCATGAAGGGGCCCTTGTCGAATTTCAGGCACTCGGCACAGGAGCTGCGGGGAGAGCCCCTGCGTGAGCACGCGTGCGCACCCCCGGGAGGGAGATGGCGTGAGAGCGTGTGCCAGGGTGTGTGGCCCATGCGAGAGAGTGCCAGAGTCTGGGCACCAGGGTGGCAGGCGGGGCTGGGCCTGGGTGCTGTGGGGCTGACACTGGTGCCTGTGTCAGGCCGGGGCAGGAGGTGGGCAGAGCCCCTGGGACCTGGCAGTCTGACAGATCGGGTCCAAGATGGGCCGCGACCCGGAGCGGGAGGACAGCGGCGGGTGCGGGAGGCCCCCCGCCTCCCCCTGGGGCCTCAGCCGGGCGGGCGGGGGGGGGTGGGGTTCTGCGGGGAGCTGGCACGCGCACCGGCCCAGTGGAGGGAGCACTCACACGCTATGGGAGCAGGGCGACACACAGCCCAGGCAGTCCACACAAAAGGGCAGCTGGTAGTCCTTGTCGCACTGGCACACGTTGCAGATGCACTGGCCGCGGCCACTGCAGACGTTCCCCTGCGAGTCTCTGCAGCCGTCGGAGGACTTGATGCACTGGCAGGCTGAGCCCTCGTAGCCCGGTTTGCATCTGCACTTGCCGCAGTGGCATTCCCCACGTTCTGGGAGACAGCGGGGGGCCACCACAGAGTCACCCCCCCGCCCCGGCGCCAGCCCCGCCCGCCTGGCCGTCACTCGCCAGGGGCCCAAACCCGGGACCTGCTCCTGGGAGGGTCTGTGGGTCCCTCTGTCCCCAGCACCACCACCGAGAACTCACTCTCGCCCCCGCAGGGCTGGCTGTTGTAGCGCTCGCAGTTGACGTTGTCACAATCGCAGAACTGCCCAAAGATCTCCTTCTTGGGCACGTCGCTCTTGTGGCACACGCACTGCCCGCAGATGCAGTCCCCCAGCCCCGAGCAAATGATGGAGCTGTTGTCTTTCCGGCAGTTTCCTTCCAGGTCCTGGCTGCTCCGGCCCTGAGTCTGGCACTCACAGTTCTTCCCCATGTAGCCAGCATCGCACCTGGAACGGGAGGGACACCGCTCAGGGCTCCTCCCCCAGGGCCTCTGCTGCTGTGTGTGGCTCCTGGTGTGCGTGTGTGTGTGTGTGTGTGTGTGTGTGTGTGTGTGTGTGTGAAGGGATGTGGGGGGCGGGGGGAGGGGAGCCTCACTTGCAGATGCCACACTCCACGGAGCCCTTGCCACCACAGATGCTGCGGTCCTGGCTCCGGTCCCGGCACCGGCACTCGCACTGGGGGAGTACGCTCACGGTCACCGTGTCGGTGAAGCCCAGCGCCCGGATGACAAACGACTGCTCCTGGACACACTCTGTGGCCGTGACCTTCACCTGGAAGGTGACCTGGGTGGGGAACAATAGGGCTCAGGAGAGGCCAGGACCCTGCTTCCAGGCATGAAGGATGCAGGACTCAGGGTCCCGAGAGGGAGTCGATGGAGCTCGGGGAAGGGGGAGAACACAGAACGCTCAGGGTTTCTCTGGAACGTGGGACGGGAGGTGAGAAAACGGTGAGGTACTGGAACACGGCAGGAGCAGGCGCATGGGACTCCCTGACCCTCCGACCCACCGACCCGCCAACCGTTTCTGGCTGGGACTTGGGCTGGTGGATGGTTCTTAGAATACTTTCTATGGCACAAGTGTTCTATAATGATTTTAAAGTGACTTTGTAAAGAACTGATGCTTTGTCCCGAAGCCCAGCATGCTAAGGCGTCTGAATCCCACCGGAGGTCCTAAGTCCTGAGTGCAGAATTGTGTTCTGACCTTGAGTAAAGAAAGGGTCGAGATCATGCCTGAGAGGTCAGAGTTGGGACGGAGCACAGTCCCCACCAGCCGCGGTTCAGCGGTCGATTGTCGACCAGGAACCCGAAGGTCACGATTCGATCCACGGTTGGGCACATGCCCCAGTTGTGGGCCCGATGCGTGCAGGAGGCAGCCAATCAATGACTCTCTCTCATCATTGGTGTTTCTATCTCCCTCTCCATTCCCCTCTGAAATCAATAAAAAAAAATTTTTATAAAGAGAGCAAAGGCACCCCCAAATCAATTTTAATGAATTTCCAAATGGTTCATTAACAACAAGCAGAAATGTCAGGAAAAAAAATGTGTGTATAAGAAGCAAGCAGCCAGCCACAGGATTGAATAAATTCCCGTGTGAATCACGTAGGGCAAGGAGGAGATGCTTTGGCAAAAATTCACATGTAACATTTAACAAGTAACATGTTTGAAATAATCCTAATGCTATGTTGTAAACTGTAATGTAAGCAACTATTTCGCTAGATATTAGTTCACAGCCAGTGAAAGAAAAATTTAATTATTATGGTCATAATAAATTGAAAAGAACTAGGGAAATAAGTCGGTGCTTATTTCTATTCATCTGCTTGGCCCATGCTTTCATGTTTTCAGCAAGCAAACAAAACCCAAAATCAGGAAAACCAACCCAGAAGCTTAGTATGAGAAAGGAATGCTCTTCTCAGAGGGGGACACGCTGTACCAGCATCTGCCCCCAGGGGGCGCTGCAGACCTCGCGGTCATTACCCCTACACTAGGGAAGTCTTCGGGGTTGATTACTAGGATGCTCCGGCCAAGGACGGTGCTAAGTGCACCCGCCACCTGTCCCCCTTAACAGGCAAAATATAAACTTACACCGTTTCGCCTCTGAGGGGAGTTTAAAGGAAGGGAACTGAACCTCTGGTGGGCCTGGGGCTCCTGCCCCTGACTTGTTCCTAAGCCCTTTCCTTTTGCCTGGGTGCACTTCCTTGGGGGATGTTGGGATGGAACCTCACCGGAACGTTGATCTGGACGCCGTCACAGTCCCCTTTGGGCCAGTTCACTTGCGAAACTCCGTTGCTGCAGAAGGAGTCGTAGGTGACTTTCAGGGTGTCGGGGAGGGTGTTATGTTCCAGAAAGACTCTGGAGGAGAGTTTCTGTGGGCAAAGAGTGGCTGCTGGTTAAGAAGGATCATTCTGCTACCCCCCAGGCCTTCCCACTCACCAGTGAATCCCCAGTGCCTGGCTCAGGTAGGAGTGGAAAACTATTTAGGTGCATGGGAGACAGGGACAGAGAGAATGAGATAGAAAGACAGTCAGAGAGACGAGAGAGAGAGAAACGAGAGAGAGAGAGAGAGAGAGAGAGAGAGAGAGAGAGAGAGAGAGACACCAGGGAAAAATAGAGAAAAAGAAAGAGTACAGGGTGGGGGGGAAGGGGTAGAAAGATGATGAATGAGCATCATTTCAGAAAAGATGGGATCATCCATATGTAGCGGCTGGGGTTCAGGAGGGCCCGTTTTGGGGGTACGGGGCTCCAAGAGCATACAAGGAGCTATCGGAACCTCCTCAGTGGGGCTCTAACTAAAGTCAATGGCTTCAATGTTTATCGGGTGCTCCCAGTGAGCTCGGCTCGGTGAAGCCATCAGGACCTTTGGCCATGAGCCTGGGGTCCATGTTTCAGAGAAGGCACTGATGAGGGTCAGTTGTGGCACATACCACGCCATCAACACGATAGGACACAGCTGCCCTGTGGGAAGCCCGGGGTCAGTTTGTTCACAAGGCCCAAGGGTGTTGCACACAATGCACTCCCGCCCAGGCCACCCTTTTATTGACCCGCAGGGCGTGGCATCTGTGCTGAGTGGCTGGCCCCCAGCAAAGCACCCGGGGACTCACATTGTAGGCGTCCTTAATGAGCTGGACCACGTTGCTGGAGTCCTCTGACAGCTCCCCAACCGCCGATTTGGGGATAATCTCAGTGAGCTTCTACAAGGCAAGAGACCAGCTGGGTCACAGGTTGGAACTCTGGGGCCACGGAAACCTCAGCATCTACTGGTTGGTAACACCCCAGAGGGTTCCTGCTTGCTTGTAAGATGATTCAAACTATCACCCCCTCCACCCGATTTCTTACAGTCTTTAAGACAGTGCATGGTCAGTGGTGTGCTGGTAAATTGTTAACATCTGGTTCTTGGCGGGGGGGTGGGGGTGGTGTGAGGGGGTGGGGGAGGGACTCTAAGTTGTAGCATTTGCCAATTTCCTTGGTGTAAATACTCCGCCTGGGTGGATTTCACACTACTGATAGCACTGAACATAGAGCTGTGGAGAGATGTGGCTTGCCATGGTTAGACAGTGTTTCCACCACTCAGAGATGAATGGCACAAACAATCAGGGCACAGGTCAGGCGTGGGCAAACTACGGCCCGCGGGCTGGATCGGGCTGAATAAAACTATTGAAATAATAGTAATAAGAAAAAACCGTACCCTTTTATGTAATGATGTTTACTTTGAATTTATATTAGTTCACACAAACACTCCATCCATGCTTTTGTTCCGGCCCTCCAGTCCAGTTTAAGAACCCATTGTGGCCCTCGAGTCAAAAAGTTTGCCCACCCCTGGCATACGTTATAGGCGATATGCCAAAGCAGCAGGGGGGGGGGGTAAGTTTGGAGCATTTCAACGAGTTGATGTAACTCAATTTGAATAATGATAGTGTTAGAGACAATGTGATCGTCTGCTCTAACAGGCCCGGGTCAGCTGGTTCGGCTGTGACCGTGGGTTAGCGGGCCCGAGCACCTATAATGCAGACAGACCTGAGGCCAGCCTGCAGGGAGGCCACTTCCTCCCACATGCTCACCTTGGCCTGGTTCAAGGCTCTCACCATCACTCACCGGTGATTACTCCAACACTTTCTCTTACAGAATTGATGGTTGGGCCAATTTCCTGCCTCAAGCGCCTGCTGTGACTCCCCAGAGTGGAGTTCGGTCACCTCCATGGAGCTCACGAGGGCTGTTACAGCCTGGCCTCCAACCCCCTCCAGCCTCCACCCCCCACTCCCTCCCTCCCAGCTGTGGCTCTCTGCTGTGGTTTGAGGAAGAGGGACTAATCCACAACACTTGCTGTGTTGAAGCGAAACGAAAATGTCAGAACCAATGCCAAGATGTACGCCACAAATATGCTAAATCCCAAGGGAAACCGTCCTCTTTCATCCACACAGAAATATCATGTGGCAGAAAGAGGCCTCGGACTCCCTACACCCGTGTTCATGCTCCTAAACCAGTGGCCCCGCGTGGCTGCCTGCCCCAGACGCCGGGCAGGCGGAAGCGGAACTCAGCCTGTGGCAACGCTGAGATGGCCGGGCCCTGCCCTGTTGCTCAAGACCCCAAGGCCACTTACCTCATAGGTTTTCACCATTTTCTTGGTTACAGCAAAGATGGGCTGGATGTTGTTTTCAGCCAGTTTATGTGCCAGCTGGCCCACCGACGGGTAGTCCTGGAGAGGAGACACCCAGGCAGTTAGCCCAAGGCCAGGCAAGCTGCCCAGGCCAACCACCCGTACCACGCAGCACGGGTGCCTGCGTGGGGCCCGGAGGCCGAGCCCTTCCACGTGCTGTCCGGGGAGCCCTTCCGAATGACATTGACAAATGCATAAGGTGGTAGGATGAAGAGGGACACCAGTCATACTAAAACACAGTTAAGAAGGTGGACACTGAGCAGAACGGTCACGTGCAAGAAGGGCTCTTAGGGCAACTGGGCTCAAATGTGAAAACAGAACCTAGAAGCCATTACTGAACGGGGGCCTCTCATGCATGACACACTTCAGGGAGAAGCCTGCACTAAACTGCCCTGCCTCTTTAAAAAAAAAAATTCATCTTTATTGTTGAAAATATTACAGATGATCCCCTTTTTTCCTCACTGACCCCTTTCCTCCCACTCCTGCCATAGGAGGCAGTCCTTGTAGAGAAGTTCCTGGAACTGTATTTCAATTAGTTGGACTGAGACATTCTGGGTCCAATTGGCACTACAAGGTTAGATCCTCATCAGCATCTTCCCTGACCAATCAGAGTGGCTCCAATCTGACCATTCTGACCAATCAGAATGGCTCCATTCTGACCAATCAGAGTGGCTCCAATCTGACCATTCTGACCAATCAGAGCGGCTCCATTCTGACCAATCAGAGTGGCTCCAATCTGACCATTCTGACCAATCAGAGTGGCTCCATTCTGACCAATCAGGATAGTGCTTTTTGACCAATCAAACCATGAGGATTTGGCATGCTCATTTGCCTGAGAAGGAACCAATCAGTGATCAGGAGCAGGGACTTCTCTCTATAAGTCAGCTCCCCTCTAGCCTGGTTGGGGAAGGCATTTTCCCTTTGCATCTAAGACTGTGTTTCTCTGTGTTGAGCTGTTAAACCTTGAGCAGAGCGGAGCCACTCAGCAGGCCGGACCACTGCGGACCGGAGCAGAGCGGCGCTGTCTAGCCCCGGGGGACCAAGCTGCAACACCAGGGCCGAGGGGCCACCCCGGGCAGCCGCACAGTCATGCTTTCTCATAATTGAAACCTCACGGCCAGTCACCACTCCCCGATGTGCAAAGTAGAGACGAGAGTGAACATAATGTTGGCGTCTCTGTGCTTGTGCGGTGCTGGGAATTCCTCTGGCTTCTATCAGGGGCAAAACCTCACAGCCACCCCAGCACCCGCACCTTATTTTCATAAATGAGGGGCAGTGCCGAAACCGGTTTGGCTCAGTGGTAGAGCGTCGGTCTGCGGACTGAAAGGTCCCGGGTTAGATTCCGGTCAAGGGCATGTACCTTGATTGCGGGCACATCCCCGGTAGGAGGTGTGCAAGAGGCAGCTGGTCGATGTTGCTCTCTCATCGATGTTTCTAGCTCTCTATCTCTCTCCCTTCCTCTCTATAAAATATCAATAAAATATATTTTAAAAAAGTAAATGAGGGGCAGTCTCAGCTTCAGGCAGAGCTTCACCAGAACCTCAGGGGGTATCTCTTTCCTGTCCGTTGTGGACCCCTGAAATCTGCCCACCCGCACCCTCCCCTGCAGTCTATAGGCTCTGGGTGGAGGTCGCCTGGTTGCTTCCCAGCACCCAGAGTTTAGGATTTTAGGGTGCAGAGCATCATTCACAGCAGGCCAGGTTCGAGGCTGCACCCCACTTCCCCACCCCTCTGACCCTCCAGATGTGCTCCCTCAGCTGGCCTGGGGTGACCTTGGTCTCCGGTCTCCCTGGTCAGAACTACAGACCTCCCTGGCACTTCCCCTTCCGGCCCAGGGTTTCCTCTGCAGCCCCCTGCGCTATGTGCCCTCCCAACGAGGACCGGGGGAGGGGCACTCACAAACTCGTTGCTTCTTTTGTACATGTTGTCCTCCAGGTGGCAGTGGCCGTCATTGGGGGTCAGGATGGCTCCCAGCTTCCCGTCGCCTGCAAAGTGGAAGCCGTCGTCCGTGGCGAACACCAGCAGCCGCGTGACATTGCGCCAGCCAATTTCCTCCTGAGAAGGAGAGGGCGGGGTTACCTGCCTCGGTTTCCTCCGTGGGGCCCTCCCAGAGGAGAGTTGACAAAGCGCTGTGCCCCTCTGTCCCCTCACCCCTGGGGGGTTTCCGGGCGGGACGACCCAGAGACGGGACCCAGGCAGGGACCAGCTTCTGGACTCGGGTCCAGGCTCCAGTGCCTGGGGCCGGAGGCACGTCTTTACAAGGACAAGCTCCCACATGCCCAGCGAATGCTCGGGACACGGAGGGGAGCTGCGAAGCCTGTTTATATGAAAACCCGAGGTCCTTCCAGGCCCAATCGACGCAGGCCGGAGCTTAAATCCGAAGGAACTGTTCCCAAAGAAGGAAAGGAAATACTCGTGGAAATGTGTGTCACCACGTAAAAACACTGCAGACACCAAGAGCAAAGAGCTCAAGTGGGGGCCCCGAAATGGGAGATGAGTCAGGCACATTCGAAACACGCGTGTCATCTCTGTGACATCACACGCAAATGAAGTGTGTGTCTGAGACGCAGGGACAATCCGTGGAGAAGCTGGAGGATTGGAAGCCAGTTTGCAAAGGGTCAGGACTGAGTGGTTAAAAATACGGGGCCGCCGGGTGAGCCGTGTGTCCCAGGGGAAGCAGTGGGACCCAGGGGGAGAGGCAGTGAGAACCAGAGGAGGAGCGGACTCTAGTCATGTGATCCTGAGATAGTCACCATAAAACAAGCAGACTGTCAAATGACAGCGGGGAGGGGAAGGAGACCCAGGGAGAGATAAGAGATCAACCGAAGGACTGGTATGCATGAATATAAGTACAACCAAGGAATACAGAACTCTGGGGAGGGAGGGCATGAGTGGGGCGGGGGGGGGGCAATGGTAAGATATGTACACATATAATACCTTAATAAAAAAATTTTTTTTTGAAAAAAAAATACGGGGCTGGTGATAATGTACTATTTACATCATGGAGTGGGCGGACGAGGCAGGACTCCGCAGGCGAGCGGGCAGCCGGGGGCAGGGGAGGCCCGGGGGGGGGGGGGGAGGGACAGGCCAGACACGGCCGCCTGAGCCACACGGCATGGTGGAGCCTCGGAGGACACCCCTTGTTTCCCGAGGCGCAGAGGGTGGGGGTGATTCTGCTCCAGGATCCGCCAGGATCTGACTGCTCGGTGGTCTTACAAGATCCTTTGCTTCTACTTAGGCTTGAGAAGATGTTCCCCACGCCACAAACTAATAGTGACATTTCTGGGTGACTGGAGGGTGCCCTCAGGGAGTTCACGGTGAAGGTGGCACCTGTGGCTGCGGGACTGAGGTCCCCATCGGGGAGATCCAGGGACGGGGCGGGGGCGAGGCCTTACCAGGCAGGCTGCGACCTGCATCATGGCATCCAGCCCGCCCTCAGGGGCGTCCAGGTTCCCGGAGATGAGCTGCTTCCCGACCTCCGTCTGGAACTGGTTGGAGTTGTCCGTGAGCTTCAGCACATGCTTGAAGGCGAACGGGGGCTGGCACTCCTTCTCCTTGTTGGGGCACGGGTTCCGGAGCTTCTCGGGGTGCGTGTTGACAAAGGGGAGCACTGTCTTGTCCACAAAGGACCCGAAGCCTGAGGGACAGCGAGGGTAAGTGTGGGCGGCAGAGGTGGCACCAGGTGGTGGGAGGGCAGGGCCACAAACCTGGGGGAGGAGGCTGAGGAGGGGGCATGAGGGCAGAAGAGCCTCGGTTTCCCTACTTGGTACAGAGTAGGGGAGAAGGTAAGATTTCCCATGGGGTGTGTGTGTCCAAGTGTGTGCACGTGTGTAATTAGATATGCGCGCGCATGCGCGCTCGTGTGTGTGTGTGTGTGTGTGTGTGTGTGTGTGTGTCCCCACATAAGGAGACAACTGCCCTGAGGGAGGCAGAGAGGAGAGTGGGATGTTCCATTTTCCTCACACACATGTACTGTGTAGGTCAGTCCCTGCTTGTCAAGAGCTGAGGCCCCTTGGCCTGGAGGTCGGGGCTGTGCGTGCGCGCGCGTGTGCGTGTGTGTGTGTGCGTGTGTGCGTGTGCGTGCGTGCGTGTGTGTGTGTGTGTGTGTGTGGTTATTTCATTAAGGCTGTGATTACTCTGCAGTCTATATACGCTTGTGATCTTTAATTTTTTAGTAACTGGCACTGTAGGACTATTGTCTTTCAAACATATTAAAGAGCAAACAAAAGGAGGTGGAGGGAGAGGAGAGGAAGGGAGAGAGGGAGGGAGGGAGGGAGGGAGGGGCAGTGTCAGGAGGGCCAGCCCCTGGTACGGCCCTGGTGAGGGTGCACGTAGGGACACAGCATGAAGCCCCCAGCACCCTGCCCGTCAGGACACGGGTGGGAGGAGGAGTGTGGGCAGCGGGGCCAGCTGAGATTCCGGGCAGGACGCGGTGGGTTGACCTCACCAATTCGGCCCGACTCGGTGATCTCGTTGAGGGCCCGGAGCAGGTCGCCCCCTAGCTTCTTGACGTTGATGAGGTCGTCGAGCATGGAGTAGGACAGGTCCATCAGGTAGTACAGGTCGATGGGGTAGCCCTTGGCGCGCCGGAAGGTCACATTGAACACAGCCTCCTGGCCTGCCGTGGAGACGGGGGGGGGGGGGGGGGGAGCGAGGGGCAAGGGTTCGGGCAAAGCTGGGTTAAATGGTTCCCCGGGTTGCTGGCTGCGGGACTTATCAGAACCTTTACTCTGCCAGGAGTCCCTGGCCTCCTGAGTGGGGACGAGAAGGGTGTCCCCCCCCCCCCTCCTTTGTACAAAGAACACAGAACGCAGGGCTGAAAGACACCCGGGCCCCCAGCCACAGGACACCGGTCAGAACCGAGCCTACCGGGTCTCAGGTGGAGCTTCACTTTCTGTGGGAACAGCTGCTTCTGCCCCCCCTGCTGGTTCTCCGTGGTCTCAGCGAGGCTTCTGGGGTCCATGATGTCGTCGGCCGCGCAGCCCTTAGACAGCAGCTCTGCCCTCGTGTCACAGCGAACGGAGTCCGGCTCCCCTGGCCGGGAGAAGTTCTGGGCGGGGTGTCATGGGGAAGGAGGAGACATGTGTGTGTGGGGGTTCTCGTGGGGGGAGTTTGTGAGGCTGACCTGCAGGGTCACTGGAAGAGGCTGACCCTCCTCATCTGCACCCAGACAAGCCCCCTACAATGCGGGGATGAGGTGGGGAGCTGGGCAGGCCCCAGGGAGACACCCATCTCCCGTAGCTTCTCCGTGAGGCTCCCGGGCCGCATCAGAGGGTGGGCAGCCAGTCTGCACCGCCTCCAGCGGCAGCCCCCACGGGCCTGTCCTGACCCAGCACAGCCTCCCTCTCTGGCCAGCCTCCACGCGGCCCTCGGACCGGGGTCCGGCCTGTCTGTCTGTCTCTCTGTGAGGCAGCAGCCCTGAGACCTGCTCTGCTCCTGACCCAGCAGGAAAGGGCTGGGGTGGTCCTGGGTGCCCGCAGTTTCAGAGGCAGAGAGAGAGGACGTCCAGCCCGGGAGGCGGAAGGACTGGCCGGGAAGGAGGCTCTTACCAGCTTCTGGCACCAGGCGCAGCCGGGCCCCGACTCGATGCACTCCCGGCAGGTGCTGACCTTGTACTTGGTGCACTCCTGGGCGAGGACTGCGGGCGAGAGGAGACCGGCTCGGTGAGCAGGGCTGCTGACCCCGTGCGGAGGCCGGGTGGCACAGGGGGCTGCTGTCATGGACGGGGTGGACAGAGGACCAAGCCCGCCAGCGGGGTGTGGAAGGAGGAGGAGGGATGGCAGAAGGACCAGGAAGAACGAAGGACTGGTATGCATGCATATAAGCATAACCAATGTACGCAAAACTCTGGGGAGGGAGGGCATGTATGGGGGGGCGTTTGGTGAGGTATGTACACATATAATACCTTAATTTAAAAAAAATGAAAGAAAAAAAGTAAAAAATAAAAGAGGACCAGGAAGGATGGGACCAAGCAGGGGCGTGTGCCTGCCAGGATCCAGGGAGGGTTGGCGGGCAGGACCCATCATTCCTGACTAGGAATGTCCCACAGAACTCACCGGACCCGAGGGAGAGCAGAGCCCACAGGGCGAGCGGCAGGGAGTGCTGACGCAGCATTTCCTGTGGAGGGACGGGTCTCGGTGACGGCGTCTGGGGCTGGCCGCCCCCGGAGCCCTCCCCCACGAGCCCGGAGATGCAGAGCCAGGAGGCCCTGCCCCTGCTGCTGGGGGCGTCCGGCCTCGGGAGGAGGCCAGCACAGCCCCGTCCTCGTGACTGCCCTGCCAGGCAGCCACCATACCCCCGACCTGCCGGGCCTCCGAGGGTGAGCAGAGGGGGGGCCTCATGCCAGTCGCACACGTGGGTCCACGTGCACTTGCACACCCACAGCCACACAGCCGCACCACACAAGTGCACACAGGTGCACACAAGCACGTCCGAACCCTCATACCCATCGCACAAGCATATGCATGTTCACACAGAGAACGCACAGAGGAGCCACCCAGCACACACATGCATGCAGGTGTGAACACACCACACGCATCACAAACCAATGCATCCCTACCACACGCGCACTTGATGCCACACACCCTGGGTCAGGGCCGCGGGCCCTTTGTGCTCCCTGAGTGCTCCCTGAGTGCTCCCTGAGTGCTCCCCGAGTGCTACCCGAGTGCTCCCCGAGTGCTCTCTAAGCTCGGAGCAGGGACTCGGGAGGGAGGAGGCGCTCTGCACCTGGGAGCGAGGGAGGGCTATGCAGAGCCGCCACCTGCCTGTCCAAGGCACTAGCAGCCTTGCTTTCCTTGGTGTGCGCCCGCTGTCTTTACAGACCCGGTGCCAGGGGGGAGGCGTGGGCAGGGCACCGAGGAAAGTGGCTCATGCAGGGGTCACCGCTGACGCTCCAAGGGGCGAAGTGGCTGTGGGGTTGGAGGCCTCATGTTCTAGTTCCGTCCTGGTTCTCGGAGGCAGAGGCAGGGCCTTCTCGGCCACCGCCCCCCGGGCCGGGCCCAGAAAGGGGACGTCGCGGGGGCTGCAGACCCAGGCTGGGCCCAAAGCGGCCCTGACCCCTCCGAACACCGGGGAGGGGAGGCCGGGCTTCCTGGCTGGGTGGCTGCAGCTGGCTATGACTTTTTAACTGACACCAAGGAAGCGGGGAAGGTGCTGAGACTGTGGCAACCGGGAGGTGGCAGGCAGGAAGGAGCCATTCTTTATCAGAAGCAAAATCAACACCGCCCCCCCCCTCCCCTGAAGGTAGTGCGAGTGCCAGATGCTCTCCCCCGGGCGGGCGGGGCCTCTGGGGTTCCTGGGACGCCCTGCCGCCAACACCCTGCCGTGGGGATGGGTCTCCAGTCGGTGTGGGTCTACCCAGGCCCAACCCGGAGCCCACCCGCCCGTTCTGGGGCCTGCGTGGCTCCTGCCGTGGCCTGCAGGGCTCTGGGAGCGTGTGGTCGCTGCCGTGGGTCTCGGGGTGAATCCTGTGGGGGTGTAACCTGCCCTCCCCACTCCTCTCCCGCCCTGCCCCAAGTTCCTGCCTTTTTGGAGGCTCCCCGCCAAGATTATACTCAGGACCCAGAAATGTCAAAGCAGAACCCTCGATTCTCCCAGAGCGGGGTGGAAAGCAGAACTCCTGCTTCTCTCTGGCTTCCTGGGCCGCAGTAGCGGCCAGCCTGAGCAGCAGTTTCGGTTCACTCTGGGCCCCCCGTTTGTGGACTCCCAATCATGGGCCATGGGGCTCGGGCCAAGGCTGGTCTCAGCTCTCCACCTGGGCACCCCCAAGTTTGGCGGCTGGAGTGGTGCCTGAGTGTGCCCGCTGAGCCCTCCGCTGACGCGCGCTGCCCCAGGGTGCAAAGTCCCGTGGACCCCAGGATAGCACCCCACTTCTGAGGCTGGGGCAGCTCCAAGCAGAGGGCAGTGAGTCCCCTCCCCAAATGTCCCGCCCACGCTGTGGTCTGGTGAGGTGAACGGATCCCCCCCAGGTCTGGGGCGGGACTTGCAAACGCAGCTCTGCCCTCCCTCCTGTGGCCACAGGCCCGAACCCCCAAATATTCACCACAGCCAGCTTGTAGGTTCCCCGGGTCCTCACACGGGGAAACTGAGGCCCGAGCAGCAGCGGGACGTGGGGGCGCGGTTATGCTCAGTGCGCTTCCTCCCACAGCGAGGGGAGTGCACTTGGTTAGGGCAGAGCCCGCAGGCCACAAGGTCCTGACCTTGACCACAGGAAGCCAGGCAGGGTGGGGAGGGGGGCTGCCCGCTCCCCAGCGTTACTTCTAATCCCCTGCGGGGACGGCCACTGCGGATGCCCACCCCAGCCCACAGGCGAGTGGGGGCCGGACAGCCGCACAGGGTGGCTCTGGGAGCTCTGAGGGCAGCCGGAGGGAGAGAGGCAGACGGCAGAGGCCAGCAGTCAGCCCTCCTCTCGGGGGCGGGCAAGCTGGGTCAGGCAGGACTCTCCTCACGGGACCTCGGGGCGCAGCCCCCCACGGGCTGTGCATGGCAGTCAGAACCGGACCTCAGAGGCCACGGCCTGGCTGAATCCAGGCTGTGGACACACGGAGACCAAGCCCTCCTCTGGGCGTTGTTCTGAGGCTGCCTAGCACAGCGCAGTGCCCGAGCCTGGGTGGCAGGCCTGCCTCAGCAGCTCACTCTGCCTCAGTTTCCTCTGTGTGATTGGAGAGGACAGGCGTGGTTAGTGATCATGTGCAGAGCGGCCTTGGCACCTGGCACCCAAGGGCCCTGGACGTGCAGGGACAGTTGGCGGGAGATGTGCAGGCGAGTGGGAGGCCCAGGCTGAGCCAAGGAGAGAGGGTGCAGGTCCAGCCAGGCCACCGGAGGCTAGGCCTGCACAGCTCATGCCAGAGGTGGTCCTCTGATGGGCAGCCCCTTGTCAGAGGCCTGAGTGCCCTCCCACCAGCCAGGCTGCCATCTCCCTGGATCCAGGAAGCAGCCCTCACCGAAACTCAAGGTGCAAAACCCTAAGTTAGGCGTTTTGAGAAACCTCAGGCCCCACCGGCCCATGAGGACCTAGACCAGGGGTGGGCAAACTTTTTGACTCGAGGGCCACAGCGGGTTCTTACACTGGACCGGAGGGCGGAACAAAAGCAACCTGACCACGCTGGCACTCTCATCTTGGGCTGCTGGTGAAGGAGCGGAGGGGAGAGCAAGAGAACCCTCCGCTCTTTCGGCTCCGCGGGCCGGATAGAACAGCCGAACGGGCCAGATCCGGCCCGCGGGCCCTAGTTTGCCCACAGCTGACCTAGACCCTACCCACCAGGGGAGAGATGGCACAATCGTGGGAAACTGTAGGAGGTGGTGTCCCCAAGTCCTCTGTACCAGCCAGCTTCCCCAGAGCCTGGGCCCGGAGCCCTCCCCTCCACACCCCATGAACATAGCTACAGGGGGTCCCCCCTCTCCACAAACAAAGCGCCAGTCAGGTTCTGAGATGCAGAAGGAGCATTAGAAGGCACGCACACTCCTTCCAAATCACCCACACTCGCATGAAAAAAATATCCATATTTGGTAAATGACAGAAGAAAAAGGGAACATTACAAGAGAAATACAAGTTTGAGCAAGAAGCGGGGGAAAGCACTGCGTCTGAGTCAGGATGGGAGGCTGGTGTCAGTTCAGGCTTCTTGTCAAAAATGGAGGCTTTTCCCAGGTACGGACCCTCAGATGAGGCCACGCGAGCTGCCACAGCCACGCTGACGGTCAGCACTTGCCATGGGATCTTGCTCTTGACCGTTGGGGTCAGAGAATAAGCCCTCCTGAGTGCTGGCTGACAAGAGACCACAACCAAGTGACTGGGAGCCGTGAGCAGTGATGACGCTCTGGTGGGGAGAGTGAGGAGGAAGAGAAGGCAGGGGTCCCTCTTTGCCCAGGTGGATGAGTCAGGGCTGTTTTATGGAGAAGAAAAGCAAACGTTACGATGGATTTTGAAGAGGCCTCTGCCTTTTAAACTCAAAGACGGAATGTCAGCATGGGATCTGTTTTACCTGCTTTATCCTATATAATAAAAGGCTAATATGCAAATCAATCGGAACAGTGGAAGGACCGGTTGCTATGATGCGCACTGACCACCAGGGGGAGTGCCACTCAGCCAGCAGCCCCGAGACGGGATCACAGTGGCGGGAGCCTCTCCTGCCTCTGCAGCGCTAAGGATGTCTGACTGTGAAGAGTGGGCCTAAGCCAACAGTCAGACCCCCCCCCCCCCCCACACACACACACAAAGACTCCTAGAATTTGAGAGGGCGCAGGCCAGGCCAAGGGACCTCTTCCCCCGCAGTGCACAGATTTCGTGCACCAGGCCTCTAGTATAAACATAAGACAGAGTGGACAGGGCTCCCCTCCAATCAGGGCAGGGACACACCATCCTGGATTGCAGGGGTCCAGACTGATCCAGGGACAAAAAGGGCACAGGATGGAGGCGGACACAGCCTGCAGGCCTCCCAAACTCCAGCTCCACTGAGACATCGTCCAAGTGGCAAGGACACGGTCACAGCTATTAATTTCACCATCAGTGATGTACGAGAGCAGGAATTTGAAGGAACACAGTTTCTAACCTAATGAAATAAAATAAGACCCCCCCTCCCTAATACACATTAATTAGAAATTTTAAAATGCTGACTATCCTTAAGTCGGCAATTTCTCACCTTTTATTTTATTTTTTTTTATCTCATGGTGCACATAAACTAATTACTAGCATTCTGTGGCATATATATATATATATATATATATATATATATACACACACACACATATATATATATTTGCTGATCTGACAGGAAAAAAAAAGGTATACTTTTGACTCATTCACACCAGGTGGTTATTGTTGGGTTGACTGTTGTCATTTGAATTTGAAAATCTCAGGGAATAAGGTCAGAGCCCCTGACTAAATAGTCAGGTATTGCAAGGTTTTTTTCTTGCAAGTGTGCTGCAGTGCACTGGCTGAAAATCGCTGTCGTAAGGAGGAAATCAAACACATTTACAGCTACTGTAGACAGGAGGTGACGCAAACATCCTCTATGCAGAGCAGTGATGCCCTCTGTGCCCCTTGGGGACATGAAGTCGATGCCCTGCTTGTGAACAAGGATAAAAAAAAAGTAAATGCCCAGGGTGCCGTTTGCCCCTGTAGAGCCAGGTGCCCCAGGAGGGCCGTGTGCCCTGGGAGAGCCATGTGCCCCAGAGGGGCCGTGTGCCCCAGGAGAGCCGTGTGCCCCGGGGAAGCCGTGGGACCCAGGGGCGGGGGAGTGGGAGAGGAAGGTGGTGTGAACCGGAGGAGGAGCGGATTCTATTCGTGTGGTCCTGAGACAGTCACCATAAAACAAGCAGACTGTCAAATGACAGCGGGGAGGGGAGGGAGATCTGGGGGAGATAAGAGATCAACCATCGGACTGGTATGCATGCATATTAGTACAACCAATGAACACAAAACTCTGGGGAGGGAGGGCATGTATAGGAGGTGGGGGGGGGGCAATGGTAAGCTATGTACACATATAATACCTTAATAAATTTTTAAAAAATGGGGAAAAAAAAGTAAATGGTGTCCTGCCTGGTGTCGCTCAGTGGTTAGTGTCAGCCTGTGCACCTAAGGGTCTCGTGTTTGATTCCTGGTCAAGGGCATGTGCCCGGGTTGCAGGTTCATCCCTGCCCAGCCGTGGTACAGGTGCGTGGCAACGGGTCAATGTGTCTCTCTCACGTTGATATTTCCACTCTCTCTAAAAAGCAATGGAAATAGTATCCCCGGGTAAGAATTAACAACAACAAAACGAGTGGCAATCTTCCTCTCCAAGGAGGTCTTAGAAATTAATGGCAAAGGGGAAATGCAGCTGGCCAGTAACGGGTTGGAGTTACGCTGCTTAGTGGTCAGGCAGTGAGATTTCTTGTCTTGCTATCAAATGGCAAATGTGTTTAGCATTTCTGACACTCGCCCAGCAGAACCTGTGCAGCAGTCAGAACGTGTGAATGACTCGGTTTTCAGGGTAAGAACGGACTGTGGGAAACCAGCAAAAGTAAGTTCGCAGGAACTGCCCAGGTTTCTCTCTCTGGGGGGTGCAATGATAAGTATTTTCCATTTTCCTCATGATGTCTGCTCATATTTTTAAAAATATATATTTTATTGATTTTTTTACAGAGAGGAAGAGAGAGAGGGGTAGAGACTTAGAAACATTGATGAGAGAGAATCATCCATCAGCTGCCTCTTGCACACACCCCACCAAGGATGTGCCTGCAACGGAGGTACATGCCCTTGACCGGAATCGAACCCGGGACCTTTCAGTCCGCAGGCCGACGCTCTATCCACTGAGCCAAACCGGTTTCGGCTCTGCTCATATTTTCCAAACTTCCTATGGTCAACTTTCATAACGGTTTAAAAAACAGTCATTCATCTAAGGAAATCCAAACTGTGGTGGCGGAGGAATGCGTCCTGGAGTTTCTGTTCCTCCTGCCAACGCTACTCCCTGGAGCGGGAAGAACTGAGACGCTGACGTCAGGGCCTCCCTGCTGGGATACAGGCTCGCTCGTGGTTCATTCATCCACCCATCACTCATTCATTCTCTGAACAAATGCTTGCTGGTCTCTTCTACAACACTGCCTCCCAGATTTGGGAATTCTGACCTCTGGTAAGACCTCAAGACATCCCATCCCCACACTCCCGCTGAATTTCCATCGGAGCCTCTGCACTCCAAAAGCCAAAGCACAGGCACATCCGTACCGTCTGAAACGCTGCTCCCGTGGGCGGACTCTGCGAGTGCCCCCACCCCAGAGGCACTGGGACAGAACCCGGGCCCCTGGGGCCCCCGCTCAGGGTTCTCCCAGGTGGTCCAATGGGGTTCTCCCAGGTGGTCCAATGGGGTTCTCCAGGTGGTCCAATGGGGTTCTCCAGGTGGTCCAATGGGGTTCTCCCAGGTGGCCCAATGGGGTTCTCCAGGTGGCCCAATGGGGTTCTCCAGGTGGCCCAATGCTTACAGAAGTACCAGAGCAACCTGCTGCCCCCATGGCTCCTCCCAGGCAGGAGCCCTGGCTTGGTGGGGTCTCCATCTCACTGAGGCTGGCCTTAGACCCTGACCTAGCTCCTCCCTCACCAGAAAATCCTTCAGACTGTTATCCTCATAATTAGCTGGTTAGTATCCATGCAGGAAAGAAAGTAACGGGAAGTGAGACTGTGGGCATGGTCACCTGGGCAGCGTCAGCCTGGAAGTGACAGCCTCACACCACACTGTTCCTCCAAGAGGTTAGCAGCCCTGCCTTCCCCCATCGGGTACTGGGTTTTAGGGGGGGAAGGGAGAGGGGCACATGACCAGTAGAAGTCAAGGTGGAGCCGGGGGAGTGCTTGCCTGCCAGTCTAGCCTGGGGAACGATGGAGTGGCTGGGTGTGGGCCCCATCACAAGTGCATGACATCGTGGGAAGTTAAAGTCCCCAAAGAGTGCCCTCTCTCTCGCTGGCTCTCTCTTGCTCCCTGACCCACACTCGCCAGTGTGCTCACCCGTTTCTTTTTCATAGCCACGTGGCCGCGAGTAACGCCAAGGCCCCTGGCCGTGGGGACCCCACGTGCAATGGGTTGCAGCTGGGAGCCCACGCCGAGCCAGCCGGATGCTGGATTGGGCTGGGTTTTCATACGGAGCGGGAACTCTGAGCTGTGCCTTCATTCTGGCCCCGCTGAAGAGAAAATTCCCACTGCGAGACAGAGATGGGACCCCTTGATTCTACATGGTCAAGAAAGCTCTCCGCAAACCCCCATCCCCTCACGGGGGCCTCGGGAAGTTCTTTTCCTCGCAGCACCCCAAGAACTCCGCTTCCCACTGAGAACAAACCTACTTCCAGCTGCAGCCCAGGGGACAGTGAAGCTTCCAGTGCAGTGGAGTCAGACCTCCTGGGCACAGAGGCCACTGCATCTCAGACTGGCTGGATCTGAGCACCCCAAAGGCCAACCCCACACCTCCGGCCAAAGGGAAAGAGGCCGTGACTCGCTCTGTGACACCTGCTGGGTGAAGGGCGGTGGCTGTGGGAGGCCTGGCATCCACGGGTGGGGGTCCCAGCGGACACGGCCAGTCTGCAGGGGGGAGCTTCTGCCAGTGGGCAGTGGTTCTTGCCCAGATAGCCAGTCAGTCAGGACTGTGGCTCTCACAGAAACAAGACCGGGCATTGCCCACAGCACCACCCTGCTGGCTACTAGACTCGGCCAACGCGGTATGCCTCCACTGCACTGGAAGCTTCCGGAGAGAAGACCACCTGGGAGCATTGCACCCTGGGCGGCATCTACCAGGGTGTAAACCGTGCCGGCTCCCCATGCCACACCGTGGCTTCAAGAGGGCCCCTCGCTACAAAGCCACGTCAGCCTGACCCCAGGGTTGACGCTCTCAAACTTACACTCAGCAGCTGAGAGGCTGTGGATGGGCCCTCTCAGCCTCAGTTTCCTCCCTCGTTAAAGAGAACCGAAGACCCCGAGGTCTCTGGAGGAAGAGGGAATTTTGCCTGCAGAAGGCTTTCCAACTTGAGTTGCAACATCAACTGTCCCTTAGGTTTCTGGCCGGCCCTGTTTTGACTTGCGAGGTATCTCAACTGCATTGAACCCATTCCTGAAAATAAACCTTTCTCTACACACACACACACACACACACACACACACACACACACACACAAAAGCACACGCACACGCACACGCACACACGCTTGTCCTATTGGTGCTGTTTCTCTAGAGCACCCTGACTGCTACAGAGCCCAAGACACACGCCCAGTTTTAGAAAAACCTGCGAGAGGCGTTTTTAACAGCCCCGGAGCTGAGGTAAGCCAGCTGCGCCGTGGTTTCCTGCCCCACAGGTTCCGGAGGCTATGAGGGCTCTTCCGAGCCCCTTTCGCTTCCCCCCCCCAATCAGAGCTGTGGGCTGTGGCATCACAGCTCCCCAAGAGCTGAGGTGACACCCCTCTCAGACCGGGGAAGCTGGGGTCTGCCTGCCCCCTCACTGCCCTGGGCCTTGCTGCCTGGCTGCTGGGAGGGTGAGTGGCCTAGACACCTTCGGCTTTCAGCGGAGGGAGCCCTGGGCCGAGACAGGAAGGCCCGCCCAGGTCCTGAAGGGCAGACACTGGGTGGGGTGGGAGCCCCTGTGTGACTGGGCCACTCCAGGACCTGGCTGTGTCTGCCGGGCCTCTCCTCCCTGCACCATGTCACCGAGACGCCCACCAGGCAATAATAGAAGCGAATGGAAACCACCAGCCCTGTCAAGGACCCCTGCTCCACCACAGCCCTCCCTGCCCTGAGGAAAGGTGCTGGGGGGCTCTTTCTGGTCCAGCTGCTTCAGCCGCCAGAGCTGAATGCAGGATCCTGCAAGCCCGGCTTCGTGGGAAGCCCACGTGCGGGGAGGAGGCCCAGCCCTCGCCGCCAGGGCAGGTGACAGGCGGCCTGCGCTGTACAGGCGAGTGGGGTCTCCAGACCCAGGGCTCACTGAGACTCTGCCCTGCTTCCCTTTGGTCTGTTGAGAGCGTTTAGGCCAGGGGTGGGCACACTTTTTGACTCGAGGGCCACAATGGGTTCTTAAACTGGACCGGAGGGCCGGAACAAAAGCAACCTGACCATGCTGGCACTCTCATCTTTTTTTTTTTTTTAAACATTTTATTGATATTTTACAGAGAGGAAGGGAGAGAGATAGAGAGCTAAAATGTCGATGAGAGAGAAACATCGACCAGCTGCCTCTTTCACACCCCCTACCGGGGATGTGCCCGCAACCAATGTACATGCCCTTGACCGGAATCGAACCTGGGACCCTTCAGTCCGCAGACCGACGCTCTACCACTGAGCCAAACCAGTTTCGGCTGGCACTCTCATCTTGGGCTGCTTGTGCAGAGGGGAGAGCAAGAGAACCCTCCGCTCTTTTGGCTCTGGATCCGGGCTGGATCCGGCCCGCGGGCCATAGTTTGCCCACGGCTGGTTTAGGCAGATGCTCTTGAACAGGGTTCCAGCCCCATGCTCTCATGCAGGGTCTGGGGTGAGATGACGACCAATTCAACGTTTTCATTTCAGGTCCAGTTTGTGCAAAGGAAAACAGACAGTGAGCCCCTGACCGGGTCTGCCTGGTGGATGTCACCCAGCCATCACCAACAGATTGCCCAGCGATGGGCAGAGAGGCCCCTGAAGTGCGGGTTCTCAGCGTGGCCAGGCTCCCCACCCTCTAGGTCAGGGGTGGGCAAACTACGGCCCGAGGACCGGATGGCTGTTCTAAACTATTGAAAAAAAAAAAAAGACCATACCCTTTTATGTAATGATGCTTACTTTGAATTTATATTAGTTCACACAAACACTCCATCCATGCTTTTGTTCCGGCCCTCCCGTCCAGTTTAAGAACCCATTGTGGCCCTTGAGTCAGAAAGTTTGCCCACCCCTGCAGGTGAACACACGTGTTATCAGCGCCTTGCAGGCAGTGCCCTCGTCGGCAAAGTGGAGCCAGCTGCCCATGGCACTGCCTCAGGTGGGACTGCGGGCCACTCACACAGTGACGGGTGAGCAGAAAGGTGAGCCCTTCACACGCGTGTTCCACAGAGCGGCCAGGGCCCGAGTCACATGGCATCACCACGGGCTTGGTGCTGCCCCGTCCGTGGGCAAGTACCTGTTCGCAACCCTGTCCGCCGTGGAGCTCGGCCTGGGCCTGAGCTGGACCTGCCGGACCCCTCAGGACACAGGAACCTCTTGTCCACGTGTCCCCCACATCTGCTCAGAAGCGACATTCGATCATAGCGCCAGTTGGAGGTTAAGCTACAGCCCGGCCCAGCCCAGCCCTCCTCCCATTTCACAGATGGGAGGCCACGCGGCCTGCTCACGTCACACTCTCCCCGGGTGCGAACGGCTCCTCCCGTCCCCCGGACAGCGGCTGCCTCTTCTGCAGAACTTCGGCCAGGCCCCGGGCTGCCTCTTCTCCCCCCACAAAATCTCCAGCTCTAACTGCCCCTTGTCCCAGGCCGACGGTGCACGGGGCCAGCTGACAGCTAGCTACAGGGCAGGGAAGCCCACCCAGATTCAGCGGAGAGACCCAGGCCAGGGGAGAGGTGTCTGGCTGCCCAGCTGGCCCCTTGGGAAGTGCCTCGATTTTCTCCCTCGGGCAAAGCACTGAGGCGGCCCTGAGTGCCCTCTGCCCGCACTTGTGCACAGGCACCGCGGCCAATTGCTCTTCTACTGGCTCACTGCACCTGCCTGAGCTGCAGTGACACCCCTCTGACATGTCCCAGACCCGGAACTTAACCTCACAGAAACCCCACGTGGCCACTCGTCCCAGGTCACCCGGGATCAGCCATCCTCAGAGGAAGGCCTGGGCTCTGCTCAGGATGCGGCACAGCGGTGTGGCTCGGCCATCGCCATGCCAGGACCCTGCGGTGAAGGGACTCCCTCAGCTCTGGGGACACTGTCCTGGATCCTAAAGGGCAGACACTGGGTGGGGTGGGGGCCCCTGTGTCCAGAGTGGCTGGGGCACTCATCCCTTCCTGAAGCTCCTCAGGGTCTGGCTTCCTCGTTGCATGCAAAGACCCTGGGCCAGGGAGAGCTTGCTCTCCCCTCCCCATCATGGCGGCCCTCCTCCTCCCCCCTGTGGTCCCAGGGACCCTCAAAGGAGGAGAGCTCAGGAGCAGGGAGGTGAGCTGGAACAGCAGGAGGGATCTCAGCACACGTCGCACACAAGCACGCGCGCGCACACACACACACACACACACATTTTCACGGTCAGAGAAAGAGAATAGGGATTGGATGCCAGGAGGGTGGGGAGGGGGCACTGAGGAGGCTAGAATTGTGCAGAGGGTCTCAGTGGACCTCAGGCTCCGGTACCCCCACTGCCAGGAGACCTTGGGAAAGGCCTCCAGGAGACTGGTTTAGGCATCACTCACCTAATGCCTGACTCCCTAAAACTCACAGTCACCCAGCACTTTCACATCCTCAGGCCCGAGCTTGTGAAACTCCGAGAATCCAAGAGAAGTGGCAGACCCACCGCCAAGAAAATGCACCACGTACACAAACACACTTCACACATATCTACCCCCACACATACACTCCTAATACACGCTCCCCCACCCCCCCATCCCCTCATACATCCACATATGGACACACACACTCCCACCACTCTCACGAACACACTCCTTCCCATGTACCTACACTCACTCATACACACACCACAAATTCACACCCCCCCTCTTATACACACACACCAAACATACACACTCACCCTCAGACACATACATACATAAGACTCTGCTGGGCACAGACGGGCCCCGACAGCGTGGGGGCGCGAGGAGAGGAGGGGGACTGACTCAGGCAGGAAGAGGAAGGCACAGCTGGTGAGGCCCCACTCCCCTCCCACACAGCCCAGCCTTGCCCGGGCTGCACCCACCAGCCGGGGGGGGGGGGGAAGGGGGTCTTTCCTGCCCCCTCTCCACCTCCTTCTGGCTCTGCCAGCCTCCCAGCCCTCATTTTGGGGCTCAGCAAGTATCTGTGGCTGTTGGAAGACCCGGATGCTGAGGACTGGGGTCTGTGCCGTTCCTCTCGCCATGCTGGGTCCTCTTCAGTCACAGACGTTCCCATCCTCCGCAGAGCTCTGCTTGCGGCGGGCATAGCACCCCCTCCCCGGATCTCCGTGGCAGGGGGCCTGGGGCGGGTGATCCCAGGGCAGGCAACAGGGAGTAAGGCTGCCAGGGGCCCCTCCAGGGCTGGACCACCTGGAGCTGCTTCCCCTGGGAAAGGCCATGGCCGCTCTCCAGAGAGACCAGCATTAGAACGGCCAGCCTGGACGCCTAAGCCCCGAGCACTCACCCTGCGTGAAGTCCTGGAGACGTGGCAGGGCGTCCGGTGGGCTGGGGGGGCTTCTGCCCGCTCTTTACCAGGCTGGTTTTGTGGCGCGTCTGGGAGGACGCTGGCCAGCCAAGACTTGGATGTTGAAGGCACAAGGCTTCCTCTTCTGAAGCAGCAATAGGGAGGAAGTAGTTACATGTGGGTGATTGCACCACATGGGGCCCCTGAAACCCAGCCCCGCTGCTCTACACGGGCTCCCAGGGGGGGCTGTCAGAGGAAAACCCTTACAGGCCAGATGACGGGACGTGCCACTCATTGTGCAAGTCATGGTGAGGCGCAGAGAGGAGGGAAGGAGGCGCAACTCTTGGGGAGAGGGCCCCTGGTGGCGCGGAGGGGCTCGGCCAGGTGCAGAGGAGGTGGCTGTGCCCTCCAGGGGACAGGGAACCACAGAGGGAGTGCCTAGGAGAGGGGGCCTGGCCTGCAGACTGAGCACCCAGAGAGGGGAGTGCGTCCATCAGAGAAGAAGACACCAGGATGTTGGGGAAAACACTTGCTCATGGAAACAAACAAGGTTTACACGAACCAAAGAGCGGAAGGACCAAGGCTGGAGAGCGAATCAGAGAGCAGGGTGAGAGACCGGCTCAGGGGCACAGGAAGGTGAGAAGAGGGAGGCGCATCCCTTGGTCTGTCGGTGCCCAACGTCTGGGTGACCCCCGGGGGTCCGGGGGAAAGAGGAGGGAACAGAGAGGAGGAGTTGCTCAGACAACAACAACAAAGAAGAGAGCCAGAGCTAAGAGAGGACCAGGATTAAGAGTCTCTGCAGGCCCCAAGGAGGTTTAGAAAAAAGGTCATGTTACTAGGTTTATCCGGAGGCTGTCACAGAATAGCAAAGATAGCAAGGTTTACTGCGTGAGGGGGCTGGTAGCGGGGACAGGGAGAGGGAACGAGGGAAAGACATGGTGGAGGTCCCATAGATTTTCAGGTGTAACAAAGGTTTTATGATATAAAGCGTCCCCATCCTTTAGAGTTACATGTTGAAACATCCCAGATGATAGGATATGACGTTTTTTACTTGCTTCCAAACAATCGAGTGGGGAGGGGTGTAAATGAAACAAGATAGGCCACGAGTTGATCATTATTAAAGCAGATGTTGGGGGCATCCAGGCTTATTAAACTATTCTGTCAGCTTTTACATATGTGTGAAATTTTCTGTAGTAAATTTAAAAAAGAACTTTATGTATTTTGTTGATTTTAGAGAGGAAGGGAGAGGGAGAGAGAGATAGAAAGAAACATCAGCCGAAACCGGTTTGGCTCAGTGGTAGAGCATCGGTCTGCGGACTGAAAGGTCTCGGGTTCGATTCCGGTCAAGGGCATGTACATTGGTTGCGGGCACATCCCCGGTAGGGGGTGTGCAAGAGGCAGCTGGTCGATGTTTCTAGCTCTCTATCTCTCTCCCTTCCTCTCTGTAAAATATCAATAAAATATTTTTTAAAAAAAGAAAGAAAGAAACATCAATGATGAGAGAGAGTCATTGATTGGCTGCCTCCTACACGCCCCCTACGGGGATGGAGCCCGCTACCTGGCATATGCCCTGACCAGGAATAAAACCATGATCTCCTGGTTTATAGGTTAATGCTCAACCACGGAGCCACACCAGCTGGGCTGGAAAAGAACTTTCAAAAGAAGGATAAAGTTGTTTAGTTTTGCAAGACGAAAAAGTTCTAGAGATTGGTTGCACAAAGGGTGAATATACTTAACAATACCGATTGTGCGCTTAAAAATGGTGAAGGCGATTAAAGGGTTAAATTTATTCTGTGCCTATATTTTATCACAATTAAAAAGAAAAAGGAAGTGTACGAAATGCTATTTATGAGGCAACCTGCTAACAGACACCGCAGGCTGGGGAGAGATTTCAGGGACAAGGCTTGCATGTCAAAGCCAGGAGTGGGGTGGGGGGGGTTGGGGGCAGGACCCTGGGATACCCTTTTCCCCAAGCCAGCCAAGTGCCAGGAAATGCCCTCTGCTGTCACGTCCACTTAGGTCTTCCAGAACACGCACGGTACTTCTCCAGGTCTCACTGAGAATGCCCTGAGCCTGGCCCACACTGAGCCGGATCCCCGGCTCTCAGAACATCACAGCCTAGTCAGGACACAGCGTGTCCCAGCCAGCCCGATACAGGCAGACTGCAGGGGGTCCCCCGGAGAGTAATCCAGGTGTGGTGGGGGCAGGGGGCAGCCAGAAGGGTGGCTCGGCAGGCTGTTTTCATCTCCTTGCTGGGCACAGGCCTGGGCACCTCGGTCCTACTGCCCACCCAGCCGCGTGCCCACAACACACAGCCCGAAAGCCTGGGAAGGGACCCCTTTGTGATGGATGGAAGATGAGAAGTATTTTCATAATGGAGAATGGGAAGCAAGGAGACCCAGGCTCGCTTCAGAGAGAGGCTCCGGGGTGGGGGGTTGGCACCAGCCAATGCTGGGAGGAGGGTTGGAGAGAGTCAGACCCTGTCGCCCACAATGCTGTGCTGGTGGGTGCTGGTGGACTTTTTTTTTTTTTTTTTTAAGTTTCTTCCCACTAGTAACTTCCTCCTGCAATGTGAATTCGACTGGGTGAGTTGGGAGAACCGGTGTTGAGCCTGGCGTCCAGCTCCACCCTCCCCCACCCCTCACCCCCCACCTGCCATCGCCCAAAAGGCAGAAAGCCATCTCACCTGGGGTGACTGAGGCATTCAGGTGAAGGGAGGCTGCTGGCAGCCCTTTCTCAGGCCTCCGCTCCTCCCTCTCACACCTCCACTCTTGGGCCTCTGTGCCAGCTTCCCTCTCAGCTAACCTGCAAATTCTCCCAGCCACCCACCCCTCCTTTCTCAGAAACTCCCCCGTCGCTGCCTTTTTTTTTTTTTTTTAAGTTTCTTCCCACTAGTAACTTCCTCCTGCAATGTGAATTCGACTGCTGCACCCTTTGCCACTTTGCAGAGGCAGAGGGTGCAGCAGACCCACAGAAACAAGCCCTAAGTAATCCAGTGGATCCCCGAGTGCAATCTGGGCCATGTAGACACAGGGGGGGGGGGGCAGCCAGGTGACTTAGAAAGGAGAGAGGAGATGCCAGAGGCCGGGATTTTCCAGCCACCTACTGTCCTGCACACTGGCCTGGACCCCCTCAGCCCACCTCCCACCCAGCCCCCACCCCCACCCCCACCCCCACTAAGCAGACTTCTCCTTAGCCTTCCTCTTTCTGGCTTCCTCCCTCCGCTGGAGGAAGCCGAAGAGGTGGCATTCCTGCTACCCTCAGTCACCCAAAGGAAGGTGTCAGAGCAGCCAGAAAAGTTGGGGTGGGATGGGGAGCTAACCTTTGTCCTGAGTCCAGGGGGTCCCCGATCCTCATAAGAATGCAGAGATTTACTGACAGGCGTGGCCATGTTGGAAACCACGCTGAAAAGTGTATTGCAGATCTGTCAGGGCAAAGAGATTAGGGTGTCAGTGAGGACGCCCTGAGCCTGGCTGAAAATGTAAGCAATCATCAACTCTGGGAAGCAACCAGAACGTTGCAGAAGGAAGAAAATGTAATTATAGTATGGTCCACTTTGCTCGGTGATGCACAATATTTACACGGTTAGAATAAGGAAAGCAATGAGCACAGATTGAAAACTGAACCATTTACCCAGCTGGTATGGCTCATTGGTTGAGGGCCGGCCCATGAACCAGGAGGTCATGGTTCAATTCACGGTCAGGCCACATGCCCGGGTTGCAGGCATGATCCCTAGTAGGGGTTGTGCAGGAGGCAGCAGATCGATGTTTCTCTCTCATTGATGTTTCTATCTCTCTATCCCTCTCCCTTCCTCTCTCTAAAAATCAATTAAAAAAAATTAAAAAACAACAACAACAAACCACCATACAGCTGCCCGGAGAGGAAGGTGAGTGTTGAGGAGCGAATCCCCATCGACCAGACCAGGAAGCTCATAATCCTTCCCACCCATGAATCGAACTCCTCCCTTCAGTGTGAAGGCCAGGCTGACCTGTGGGCTCCGTAGGTCAGAGGGGACATCGAACGCCAACCCAGCCTCAGGTCACTCCTCTCCGTCCTGGAACTCCTCAAACTGTCATTTCCCTCTCAGCCTGTGGTTCCCACCCATGCTGAGCAGAGCCATAAGGACATCCTTGGAGATGGGTGCCCACCTAATGTCGGGCTGCCTTTGTCAAGTAGGTTTGTCCCTTCTGACCCTGGATTAAGGGACTTGGTTTCCACAGGTGTTTCCTAAACTCCTCTTGCCCCAGGGGCCTGGCTCAGAGAGGTGGAGGCTGAGGTTAGAGACAGAGCTTGTCCTTGAGGTCCAAGGGCTGGGCCCACCAGTAGTGGTGGCACCCTGAGGACGTTGGGTCCCTTTCTGCTGGACACTAATCATTGTCTCAATAATGGAAAGATGTAAAAGACTAGTCAACCCTGACGCTCTGAAAGGTCAGAGCCAACCACTCCCTATCTAATTGAGACAAAGGTAATTGAGGCAAATAATCATGTAGCTCCTTACTGATGATAATACAATTACTGCCTGCTTAAGGGCTATGGGTGTATCCCAAACCTGCTTAAGGGCAATGGGTGTATCCCACAGTCTCAATAAAAGGGATAGCAAGGCCAGAGCCTAGCAGTAGTCCTCCCACTAGAGGTGGGCTTCCACCTGGCCCCCCATATCACCAAATTAAATTTCTTCTAGTCTCTTTCATTTGTGTGCGACCTTTCTCTAGAACCTAAACCCTGAACCGGAACCCTGAACCACGCGGGATGTGAAAGGGGTTCCCATATCTTTCCTTTTCTGTGCCTTAGTTTCCCTCACTCTTCATCCTCCCCTAGCCACTCCCCCCACCCACCATGTTGTGGGAACATGTGGTGAAAGGGTCCTGCAAAGGGCCTGGCACACAGCAGATGCCAAGGAATGTAAAGACACCTATCTACACTAATAAAAGGGTAATGTGCAAATTGATTATGACACCCTCGCAGTAACAATCAAACAGCAGGCTACGTGGGTTGACAAGGCCAGCAGGGGGGTTAGTGAGGGATGACCAAACGACTGACCATCAGGCTGTGTGGGGTGACCAGGTCGGCGCGGGGAGGGGATGGGCAGTTGGGAGTGACCAGGCTGGCAGGGGAGGAGGCAGTTAGGGGTGATCAGGCAGCCAGGCAGGTGAGCAGCTAGGAGCCAGAGGTCCAGGATTGTGAGAGGGATGTCCAATTGCCCAGGGATAGGGCCAAATCTGGCAGTCAGACATCCTCTGAGGGGTCCTGGATTGGAGAGGGTCCAGGCTGGGCTGAGGGGGACCCCTCCCCCCGCACGAATTTATGCACCGGGCCTCTAGTATATATAACATCCTAATATGCAAATAGACCGAATGGCGGAACAACCTAACACCCCAACGATTGGTCACTATAACGTGTGCTGACCACCAGGGGGCACGTGCAGAACATGGCAGGTGTTTGCCGCAGCCGGATGGTGGAGCAGGTGAGTGGGGGCACCAGACCAAGGTGGGGCACCAGTCGCTGTCATTTGGGTGAGTCTATGGTGGTTACTAAAAATTCTTTGCTCCCGCACACTGAGGTCCCACCTGGTGCTTGCACCCACTGCCGGCACAAACCCTGGCCTTGATCGCTTGGTGCCATCAGTGGGTGCAAGCGGCTATTGGCTCCAATGGACCCTCAGGGCTTCTCCATCTCCCCCTGCTCCTGAGGGACAATCAGGGCCAGCAGCTGCCTATCACACCCACTGGCAGTATGGCCATGCTTATACCCGCTGATGGCACCAGCCCCCATTCACACTTGCTGCTTGCACCGGCCCCAATAACTCCATGCTGTCAGCGGATCAAACGCGACCAGTGTCATCAGCACGTGGGAGTGTTGGTGGTGGGAGCAGGGCTGCCAGCAGAGAGGGGACTGGGAGCCACAATGGGAGTGGCCCCACAGGGGTGCAGAGGAGGGGCTGAGACCTGTCCCTGTGCCCACCACAGCCTCACGGCTCACAGTTCCTTTCAAAGTGCATGAATTTGGGCACTGGGCCCCTAGTAAATAATAAAAAGGAGAATGAGCTGTGGTCACAGAGATCATGGAGCTTTGGACAAAAGTCACAGCATATGTATGTTTTTAAAATATACTTTTATTGATTTCAGAGAGGAAGAGAAAGGGAGAGATAGAAACATCAATGATGAGAGAGAATCATTCTTCAGCTGCCTCTTGCATGCCCCACACTGGGCATGTGTCCTGACCAAGAATGTACCCAACAAGGATGGTGGCTAATTTACATATGCAGGCACCTAGTGATGGGGGACAGAATGCTTGTGTCATCACCATGGCAACAACACAGACGTTCTGCCCCACTCCCCATCTCTCAGGGCCTCTGGTCAACCTGGGAAGGTGGGGCTAGAGTGGAAAGAGGCGGCTCCCAGAGCAGAAAGAGATGGCCCTGGGGCTTGAGCAGAAAGGGGCTGGGCCGGAGTGGAAAGGCAATGCCGGCAGCCAGGGAAAGGAAAGCGCATTCTAGCATGAATCTTTGAGCATCGAACTTCTAATATAAAATGTATATATATCATATATATATCTCCTACCTAATAAAAGAGTAATATGCAAATTAACCATCACTCCACTACACCCACCAGCCATGCCCACCAGCCAATCAACGGACATCCCTCGAGGGGTCCCAGGATGGAGAGGGTGCAGGCTGGGCTGGGCCCCCCCTCACCCCCATGAACAAATTTCATGCACTGGGCCTTTAATATATATATATATATATATATATATATATATATATATATATATATCCATCCATCCCCTGGACATGTGCCCTTGGCAGGAATTAAACCCAGGATTCTTCAGTTCACAAGCCAACATTCTATCCACAGAGCCAAACCCGGTAGGGCCTGAGGAATTCTTTTCTGCATTACTCCCCACCTGGATCCCTGGGGAGGTGTACAGAGAAAGTGCACTCTCAACCCCCCTCCTACTGGGAGCCCTTTGCTTGAGCCTCATCTCATCCATCACCTGCCTCATCCCTGCGCACACCTGTGCTGTGTCACCCAGCAACGGGCTCTGAAGCCCTCCCTGGCGCCCCCATTTCCCCTCCTGAAGGCTCCAGCCCAAATGCCGTCTCCCCGAGCCTCCCTTATCCTGCTGTTTCCCTAACGTATAAGGACTTGTCCCTTCTTCTGGCCCCTGGGTGACATCGGACACCCACGTGGCATGTCTGTGAGTTGTGCAGAGGTGAAGGGCATGGTGACATCCAGCCCCATTGGAACTCAGCCCCCTCACCGGCCAATGGGAGCAATGAGCACATCGCCGTGGGTGAGGTTATGAGCAGATAAGCACACACACACCACCTGGCACAGAGAAAGCGCTCAGCAAACGTGGGCTGTGATGACTCCACTAGGGCAGAGTGGAGACTTCTCCGGGAAAGGGCGGAACGCACATGACTCTGGTTTTCCCGGCCATGGGGCTCTTGCCACAATTACTCAGCTCTGCTGCTGTGTCACCTGAGCGCCCTCAGACCCCTGTGAATGAGTGCACACGGCTGTGCTCCAACAGAACGTTGTTTACGAATGAGGTGGAGGGCCAGCCTGTGGGTGGTAGAACACTGAACACCGCCCTAGGCCGTGATTCTCTGGGGGTGAGGATAGTGTGAGGGGACAGGGAGCTACGTGTGTGAAACTGGAAGTCTGGGTGGGCCTGGCTCTTGTCAGAGACTCGGATCTGATCCACTGGTCCGTGCCCAGCCTGCTGGGTCCTGATGGCAGGTTGGCCCTGATGTCTCTCTAACAAACAAAACACACTCTGGGTGGTCTGATCATCAGCCCAGGGACACCGAGTCTCCGGCCCCCCTGGGCCTGCCTATAGAAGGCACTTGGGCCGGGGAGGGACAAGAGGAGAACATGAGAGGCAGGGAGCAGAACAGAGCCCTCAGGACACTGAAGGGAACCCCAAGGGCCTCTTCCCTCTCTTCTCATCCTTCTCTCCTGCCCTCTTCTGCCAGTTTCCAGGACACCTCCTCCTCCCCAGAGTGGACTGAAACCCCCCATGAGTCCTCTGTTCCCCCCAGAATCCTCCAGGGTGGCTGCTCCAGCGCCTGCAGACATGGGGGCCGGGCAGGTGAAATGTCTTCCCTCCTACAGGTGAAGTGCTCCCCCTCGGACTGGGGTGGGGTGGCGGCTGTCTTCCATCTTCCTCTCCCTCATGTTTTCTTTTTCAGCATGGGGCCCATGGGCCCTCTTGTTCCCGGCACACAAAGAGCTGGGCATGTGAGCCGTGGTGGCCCATGTGGCTGGGCTCTGGGAAGCCTGGACCGAGGTTCTGCGCACCCACTGGGCACCCACTGGGCAGCTACGGACAGGTACCTTTTTCTACCTGTAAAATGGCGGTGGGGGTCTGCCTCTCAGGACGCTGAGATGAGGTACGTGAGGCTCTCAGCAGACAGGGAAACGTGGCAGGGGGCAGGGGGCAGGGGGAAGGGGGAGGGGGCAGGACCAAGTGCCTGGGGCCAGCCCAGCGGGGACCACGCGGGGCAGAGGGGAGGAGAGAGTGGGTCTCACCCTGATGCTGACTCAGTAGGGGTGAAGCGGAAGCTCAGCGGGAGAAGGCGCGTTTGCCCTTATCTGGGTGTGACCTCGGCCATGCGGAAATGACCCGCTGAAGGTCACCCACACAATGCGGGGCCATGCTGGGCAGACAGAGCTGAGACTGTGGGCGGTGTGCGGGGTGGTCACTAGGAAGACCTAATCTTTCCGCACTTGAGCAACAATGAAAACCCCCAAGGTAAACAGGCCGCCTGACCCAGGAAGAGAGAGCGCAGACGCTGGTGCTTAGGCACTGCCCACCCATACGCCCCGCTGCCATCTCCCAGCTACAGGACCAAATGGGTTTTAGCATTTAAAACAGGGTCTACCCTAGCCAGTTTGGCTCAGTGGATAGAGCGTCTGTCTGTGGACTAGAGGGTTCCAGGTTCGATTCCGGTCAAGGGCACATGCCTGGGTTTCGGGCTCGGGTGTGCAGGAGGCAGCCAGTCAATGATTCTCTCTCATTATTGATGTTTCTACCTCTCTCTCCCTCTCCTTTCCTCTCTAAGATCAATAAAAATTTTATTTAAAAAATAAAATAGGGTCCTGTCTTTTTCAAGTTGTGTATGAAGGCCACATGTTAGTTTTATAAATCAGAAAAAGATGTTACTATAAAAACAAGTTAATCAGACACAGGACAAAACCAAGCCCCACATGGCCACCTGTAAGGAGCTAGGAGAGGTTTGGAAGGAGAGGAAACAAATGCAGCTGAAGGATGGGGGTTGGGGAGGGGATAAGAGTGAGGGGAGGAGAAGGGGTTGGGTGAAAGGGAGGCTTTGGGGCTGCACCTGCCTCGCTTCTCCAGAGCAAACGAGGGGCTCAGCCACGAGGCCACGCCTTTCCCTGGCGGGGCTGCAGAGCTACCACTTGTCGAAATCGCGGCTTGGGCAACCTCCCCCCAGGCCTCTTCCTCCTGCCCCACCCACTTCCCTGAATCACCCCAGCGATCCCACGGTGAGTCTGAGTCCGAGTCCGGCACAGTATTTTACCCCCAGGAGGTCCCAAATGCTGGAATTCCACAGCCTCGGAGTCGGAATTGTGTACGTCTAACTTCCTGGTGCATCCCTGGGATGCAGCCGGACCTGGAGCTCCGGGTCACGGCTCTGTGGGTAGAGGTGGATAGGTCGGCACCCGCCTTGCTGCCCCAGGAGCCAAGGGGCGGCGATTCCCTGAAATCCGTTCAGTTAGGAGGATGCTCGGGCAACGAACTGTTTCTCAGAGACCCAAACGGGTCATTTAAAACCCCAGGCGTCCCTAAACCAAAGCCAAAGCCTGCAGGTCAAGGGGGCAGTGGCGACCGGCAGCCCAGCACACCAGGTCTCAGAGGCCAGGGTGCCTCCTGTGGGCAGCGAGACTGAGAGAGACATTCACCCAGGGTCCCACCTGCTCAGGAGGCACAGGTGACACGCACCTGTCCCCTTCCCACGGGCAGCTGCTCGCCTGCTTGCCCACTGTGTAAAGGAGAAGCTGCTTGGGGGGCCCGGGCACCCCTTCCAGAATGAGGCCTGGCGCAGGACAGCGGACTTGGCTTCCCAACCCATAGCCGCCGGATGGAGCCCGCTGTGCGCTGAGGCTTGGGCAGGTGTCAGAGAATGTCCTAGAACACACTGCCTCCTTTCCAGAGCCGATTCCTTGGGGAAGCAAGAGAGGGTCCCCAAAAAGGTGGGAGGAGGAGAAAGCCCCAGGAAGGGCTGGAGCATACTAGGGTACCAGGCACCCTAAGTCCAGTGCACTGAGCCTCCACCTGTTGCCTACACTGGCTCCGCCCCGCTCCAAACCTCATACTTGGACTATCTGCACTTGCTCCCTAACTACTCCGGAGACACTGGCATCTCCTGAGCATGTGCTACCTACAGCTGTTGACCCTTAAAGACTCCTACCATCCCCATTGTAGAGACGGGGAGACTGAGGCTCAGAAGGTCCGACCTTACCCAAGTCAACTCCAATCCTGGCTGCCGCCCTGGGGCTATGAATAGGGCCTCTCCTCCCTAAGTGAGCGTGGGCTCCGACCAGGCAGCGGTTGGGGTGAGGGGATTCAGTGGGAACAGCGGCTGATAGAACCGTTGCCCCGGGTGGGGGAAGGTTCTTTTGGAGTCAGGTTATCGCGGCTGGGCTGGCACTGCACCCAGGACGCTGGTGGCCAGCCCCCAGGACCAGACCAGGAGGATGGCCCGACACTGAGCACACGGGCACCTGTGGTGAAGCATTGGACCAGGCAAGGCTGGGGGGTGCAGTGGGCCCTGAGCTTCAGGTCCCAGTACTGTCGCTGGTCGTGCTGGGAGAAGCTACTCCCCTGCTCACTGTTCGCTGGTCAGGTCATCTCTGCTTTAAGCTTAGCCTGGGGGCTTGGGAAGCCCCTCAGCAGACCCTGGCGCTTCACTAGGACGTGCTGGCGCAGGGTCCCAGACAATGATGTGCAGCCGGGGTGTTTGCTCTGCATGTTCAGGAAACCATCCTTCCACTTCTGGGAAGGACCTGCGGGGACTGGAGGGCTTTGGTGGCGATTAGAAGCGTCCTTCCCTCCCTCCCCCCCTCCTACCACCCCACCTGAAGGTGGCACCCCTGAGTCTGCCCCCTTGCCCTCACCTCTGCAGAATAGCAAAGAGTGTGCCTTCCTTGGTCCGTGAGCGCCCTCCGGCGGCAAAAGATTGAATCAGAGAGAAAAAAGAATTCCGCCAGGCGTTGGAGTAAGGGACCCCCAAGGCCGGGAGACTGAAGCACAAGGGACAGATGGAGGTGGGGCTGAGAGCCTGGAAGGGCAGAATGTCTGGGGGGTGGGTGGGGTGGTGGGTTCCCGTGGAGGCCAAAGTCAGGCGTTCCTTTCCAGGGAGATCATGGCCTGGGTACCCTTCTGGCATGGAGTGCCCTGGACAGGTGGTCACAAGAGCGATGAGAGGAAAGACAGGAAATCAGGGCCCCAGGATTTCTGACAGATCTATTTTGGAGCGGCATTCCTCTTACCGGGACAGTGTGGGTTGCACAGGGAGCAAAAAGGAAAGCCTGAAACTGAGCCGTCTGCAGGCCTCTGGAGCTGCTTAGGTGTCTACACCGCTGCCTGGGTCAGGCTGGGGACCGTGCCACCTGCCAGGAGCCAAGCTGGAGTCTCCCTGCTTCGGACAACTCGGGAAATGAGGCTGGTCAGATGCAGAGTGTGTTAAAGGTCAGGGCAGTGATGCTGGACAGATGGAGCTGCTTCTGGGGTGTCCCCTAGTGTCCCTGAGAGGGGTGCCAACAGGACAGTCCTTGATGCTGCTGGGCTTTGTCTCTGAGTCTGTGTGCTCTGCCCGTAGCTCACCCCTGCATGACCTTCTTAATATATTTTATTGATTTTTCACAGAGATGAAGGGAGAGAGATAGAGAGCTAGAAACATCGATGAGAGAGACACATCGACCAGCTGCCTCTTGCACACCCCCCACTGGGGATGTGCCTGCAACCAATGTACAAGCCCTTGACCGGAATCGAACCTAGGACCCTTTAGTCCACAGACCGACGCTCCATCCACTGAGCCAAACTGGTTTCGGCCCCCTGCATGACTTTCATTAGCAGAAATTGCCTCTGCATTCTTGTTCTATCATGGTGCAGTTGGGGACTTGGAATGGAACTAAGCTTCTTTCACATCTGATGGCACCTCCTTAAAGAAGCCGTAGGTTCCATGGGATTGGCGGGGACCCGACTTGGGGTGGGCATGGCCTTCTCCACACTCCAGAAAGCCCGCTTGCTGGGCCAAAACTCTCACTTCCCAGAGGTTCCTCAAGTCTAGCCCTCAGCCCAGCTAGCGATTCACCTTTCAAACCCCACCCTGGTCTGTGAAGTGTTGGGCAGGTGCCCTGGAGCCTGGAGAAGCACTGACAGCCAGGGACTCTTACCCAGAAGCGGGATGGCCCACCCAACGCTGGCCTCTGAAGTTCCTCCAGGGACATTTCTCTCTGGCCTCAGTGTGGATCCATGCTGTGCCTTTGCTTCTTTACATTCAACCTGATATATCCAGGGGCCTTCGTCATCTACAAATGTCCTCATCCCTGTTGGACATTCTAGATCTGGACAGGTCAGGTCCTGCACACCCTGAACAGGCCTGTCACAACCAAAATAGAGCATTGACTTGCCTGCAGTGGGGGGACCACACACCAGGGCAAGCACCTTTTCATCCTTTGAGGGACTCTGTGTGGGGCCGACTATTTCTCTCCAAAGCCCATTTTCTCTATCAGAGTTTCGGCTGGGCTCCTAGACAGGGTGGAATCCTGTGTGCTAGCACTCAAGGCCTCCCTTGTGTGGGGAGGGGGCTGTGTGTCCTCCTGGCTGAGCCTGGACTCCTGTGTGGACCTAACAGAACAAGGGGCTCTTTGAGGATGAAAGTCACACCCTCCCCAGCTTGTTTCCCCTCGGGGCTGGAGGCCTGGGAGACTGAAAGTGAACTGCAGGGCTCACTCAGGGCCTGGTCCAGCAGCTTCCTAGCACGTGACTTGTGTGTGTTGCAACAAGTTAGTCTAGCATGTAGTTTCCAGTTTAAAACAGACGAGTTACACCCCATTTCCAGGAATTGTTTTGAGGAATAAGTGAAATGCTGTAAAAAAAAAAAAGAGATGGACACGAAGTAAAGGTTCAATCACAGTTAATCAAACAAATGGACTCGCTCAGGCAAGGGTTATTGGGGCTCCTCTTAGATTCAACCGCATTCAGTCTCAGATCTCCCATTTCAGACAGGTCACCACGTCTCATAATATGCCCCACCCAGGCCTCTGATTCTTTTTCTCCCTCAGAGACTGTATGAAAGGCACAAGTGCCGGGTGGGAAACACAATCGTGTGTTTCCGAGAAGCTTGCTCCATCCAGCTCCACATTCATCATCCTCAAATCACAATGAGGCTGCCTGGATTCCAGCCTGTAGACCGCATCTGCCAGGGGAACTGGGCGGGACTAGGACACAAGGCCCCGCCCCTCAGCGGCCACACCCTGCTGCGGCCCCGCCCCTCCCGAGAGACTGCGCAGCCGCTGCAGGGAGGATATCGGAACCCAGCTGCCCGGGCTCCAGTTTCCGCCCGGGCCTCTTCTCGCAGGCTCCGTCTCCTGCGCCCCGCGGCTTCCGGTCCACTGTGGGTCTCAACCAGAGACATGGGGAAAGTGAGAGGGCTGTGGGCCCGCGTGCACCAGGCCGCCGTGAGGCTCACGGCGGAGTCCGCGCCCAGCCTCGCGCCTCCGGCCCAGGAGGGGGCCCCTCCGCAGACCTCGGCAGGCGGAGTTGGGAGAAAGGTAAACTAGGAGCCAGGAGGCGGCCCTGGGAGGTTGGGATGGGAGTGGGGTCCGCGGGGGTTGGTTGGGGCGCCGCACTGTGCGGCTTTGGGGGTCCTGTGCTGGCCTCGGCCCTGTGGCTCCCCAGGCGGGTCTCCTGCGACCGGGTACTGCCCTCGCGGTGTTTGCTGTGGGACCTGCGCGCCTTCTCCGCCGGCGAGGCGTGGGGGGCCTCCAGGCTCCTCCCACGTTGAGATGGCTGGTAGGGCTGACTTGCCCCACTGGGGCCTTGAGCTGTGCGAGAACCAGACACCTCCCACTGAGACAGGCCAGTACGCCAGGACAAGTGGATCAGGGATAGTGGATGCAGCACTTTGTTTGGTCATGGAGAGACTCTTTGATAATAGTTATCTTTTAGGGGTTAATGTAGGGCCCGCAATATATTTCAGCATTTACATCTTAATTCCAGTAAAAGAATCTGTACAGCTCCATTCCCTGCCACCTCTTGTCCTGCTATATTGTTATGCAAATTGTATCTATACACGGTGGACAAAAGTAGGTTTACAGTGGTGAGTACAGGGAGCACAGTTATTGTATTACTTATTTATTAATTATTGTATTATTTATTTGTATTATTTGCCTTCTTGATTTTACCTCGTATCCTTACTTATGATTCCTGGCAATTTAACCTACTTGTGCCCACTCCTCTATATGTTACAGCCCAGCCTGAAGTTGTTATGATTGTTCTTTCATAATTACCTACATGTTTACCTTTTCTAGACTCCCTGTTTTGTTTTTGTGGATTTAAACTGTTGGTATCATTTGCTTTCAGCCTAAAAAATGCCCTTAGTATTTCTTAGAAGGCAAGTCTGTGAACAATGCATTCTCTCAGCTTGGCTTTATTTGGGACTGTATTTGTTTTACTTTCATTCTTGAAAGATAGTTTGAACACTTTGCATATGCCATACCACTGCCTCCTGACCTCTGTTGTTCCTGATGAGGAGTCAGCTGTTAATCATATAGGGGTGCACTCCATTGTGATGAATCAATCATCTTCTGTTGGCGTGTGTGTGTGTGTGTGTGTGTGTGTGTGTGTGTGTTTTATTGCTTTCAAGGTTATCTCTTTGCCTTAAAGTATTTTGACTAATGTGCCTTGATGTACTAATAGATCTCTTTGTGTTTATTCTGTCTGGAGTTTGTTATCCCTTTGGAGTTTATTGAGCTTCTTGGATGTGTAGGCTAGTATTCTTCATCAGATTTGGCAAGTTTTCCACCATTGTTTCTATGAATATTTTATCTCCCTCTCTGTCTTTCATCTGATACTTACATTACTTATGTTGGCATGCTTAAAGGTACTCTAAGAAGCCATTCATTTTTCCACATTGTCCTTAAGTATAAAAGTTATCTTACTGGCAAAAATGGCTTAATTTGGGAATAGCAAAGAATTGCAATTTGGGAAAGCCAGCTATAGCAAAAACTGCAGGCATGTCTAACAAAGTTGAAGAGTTGTTTTATGGAGAAAAAAGGAGAAAGCTAGAAGGATTGTTTTGAATGAAAGGCCATTAGAGAAAAGGGAGAGTTCAGGGAGGTGATGTTTCTCATAGGCTGAGATGCTGGAGAGTCAATTTCTTGAAGAACAGAGATGGGGCAAGTGCAGCCAGTCCCCCCTGCCAAAGCACTAGGGGTGAGTTTATTAAATGTTGTTTTTTTAAAAAAATATATTTTATTGATTTTTCACAGAGAGGAAGGGAGAGGGATAGAGAGCTAGAAACATCGATGAGAGAGATACATCGACCAGCTGCCTCCTGCACATCCCCCACTGGGGATGTGCCCGCAACCAATGTACATGCCCTTGACCGGAATCGAACCTGGGACCTTTCAGTCCGAAGGCTGTTGCTCTATCCACTGAGCCAAACCGGTTTTGGCTATTAAATATTTTTAATTAACAGGATAATTTAAAAATATGTATTTTATTGATATTTTACAGAGAGGAAGGGAAAGAGAGAGAGAGCTAGAAACGTCGATGAGAGAGAAACATCGACCACCCACCTCCTGCACACCCCCGACCAGGGATGTGCCCGCAACCAGTGTACATGCCCTTGACCGAAATCGAACCCGGGACCTTTCAGTCCGCAGACCAATGCTCTACCACTGAGCCAAACCGGTTTCGGCTTAACAGGATAATTTTTAAGTTGATAATTTTGATGTTATAAATATCCAAATGTCCCTTGCACAGAAAAAAAAGGTTCCCCATCCCTGTTTTAGGAGGGGGAGTGTATAGCAGCGTTTCTTGTTGGGCCTGTAATTGGTGATTCCTTCCTGTGGAGGAGTCTTCTGTTGGAGTCTGTAATTGACTCTTTTCCTATAATTGATGTCAGGTGGGTACTGGCTGGCTCTCCCCTCCTGGCCTGGTCTCTCCATTTCAGTCAGGTTTTCCTTTCTGCAGGCCTATTCTATAAATTTATTTCTATTGATTTCTCTGTCATGTTCTGTTCTTTCCCTCTCTTTTCTTCAGATGCCATCATCTCTATCAATCTTTCTTTAAATTTGCTGATCATTTCCTCTGCCAGTTCAAATCTAGTTTTGAATCTCTCAAGTGAAATTATTCATTTTGATCACTGCTTTTTGACTTCAGGATTTTATTTATGTTTTAACTAGAGGCTTGGTGCATGAAATTTGTGCATTGGTGGGGGGTGGAGGGTTAGGGATGGGGGGGATCCCCTCAGTCCATCCTGTACCTTCCAATCTGGGACCCCTTGGGGGATGTCTGACCCCCTGATCAGGCCTAAACTGGTATGCTGGCTCCTAATCATTTACTTGCCTGTCTGCCTGGTTGCCCCTAATTGCCCCGCCAGCCTGATCGCCCCCCCCCCCCCCGTCTGGTCGCCCCTAACTGCCCCTTGCTGCCAACCAGGTTGCACCCAACTGCCCCCCCCTCTGCCCCCCCCCCCCTGCTGACCTGGTTGCCCCACGCAGCCTGCTGTTCAGTCATTTGGTTGTCCCTCACTAACCCCGCTGCGGGCCTGGTCATAGGCAGCCATCTTGTGAGGGCATAATGGTTAATTTGCATATTACCTCTTTATTATATAGGATAATTGTTTAATCTTTTTGCCTGGCTTCCTGGATCAGCATAAGTCACTTACTAGTCAGATTGTGTTAAACCCTTTTGGTCTCATTAGGTTTTGGCCCCTCTCCACTGGATGTGCGTGAGGCCCGTAGGCTGCTATTACCTTTGAGAGTTTACATTTTTGACTCACCTTCAGTCAGGAACTAGCAGCTTGAGTTTTCCTCTCATTGGTCCTGAACCATCATGGCCTAGAGCCCCTTGGCCTGCAGACTGCCATGGATGCATCCTGGGGGCACTCCTGGGCTAGAGCACGTGACCTTCAGCCAGTGCTAGCCCAGAGCTGTGCCAAAGCCCTTCTGCCCGGGGCCTTCTGCCCTGCATTGTGTTTGCTTGGGGCATGCTTTCCATTGTGCCCATCCAGAGGTGGCTGTGATGGGCAAGGGCTCGCAGTAGATTGCTCCTGAGGGGGTGCAGCCTGGACCCCAGAGGGCTCTTGGCTGTCTCTGCGGAGTCTCACTGTTACACTATGCTTTCCCTGACATGTGGCTGGTTGCTGCCAGTATTGGCACTGTGAGCTGCACAGCCTGCCCAGATCCCTAGTGTCCCCCTGTCAGGGACAGCCAGAGCCCGCACGGTGCTCTGAGTTGTTCTGAGTGGCTGTGAGTCCATGTGTTCTTCTAAATTCTCCTATCCAACTGTGCCAGGGCCGGTTCTTCTCGAACCCTGCCCACTGTACTAACTATTGGGGACTTAGTCCAAGTTCCTCCTTTATCCTCTGCCTGGCACACTAGTAACAGGTGTTGGGTCTGAGCCCCTCTGCCTGGGCTGGACCTCCTCGGACGCCGGGTCATAGACGGAGAAGCCATGAGAGGTTGTGAGCATATAAGAATGAGTCTTTATTGCTGAAGCCAGTGGCCATATAGCTGTCAGACAAGAACAGTCCTCACAGCAAAGTCCATACAGGCAGGGAGCCGGGCACTGGCTAGTGAACATATATCTTTCCCATAAAGCAGCATCAGTCTTTCTACCTGAGCAGCCACGTGCTGCCTCCTAGACTCACCGCCTCACATAGCAGTATCTGAGCTTCCCGGCTCAGCAGCTTCTCCTCTCTCTCCTGCCCAGCTCTCTCCAGCAGACTTCTTCACACACTCCGTTCTATGCTGTCCTCCACACTCCAGCAGACTTCTCACTCCCACCTCAGCCAACTAGACTGGTCAGTAACCTACTTTTTTGCAGGAAGGGATGTGACCCAGGAGAGGACTGTACAAGTAAGAAGAAGTGAGGTTTGGAAGGAGATCCTGAATCTGGTCTAAGATGGTTCTTAAACCAGCAGCACGGCCCACCTGGTGCCCTGAGGCGGGCAGGGAGGTGCTGCCGAAGGGCTCTGGGGTCTGAGCTCCCAGGGTCCCGGGGCTTCCCTGCTGGGGAGTGGGCTGGTTTCTCCAGGTCCTCCTCCGTGATGGCCAGTCCTCGTGCATCTTGATGCTCTCACCCAGGGGTCTCCTGCCGTGTGACGGGCCTTGCATTTCTCCACAAAGCCATGGAGCAAGTCTTACATGGTCCTCTTTCTCTCCTTCCTAGGAGTGGGCTTTTGTGAACACTGACATCTTTGCCAGGACCAGGATAGACCCCAGTGCCTTGGTGCAGAAGCTGGACTTGGACACAAGGAGCGTGGCTTCCATCAGGAGAGGTGAGGGAGCGAGGCGGACCGCAGGTTTGCCTGCTTCAGGGCCTGCTGGCTTTGAGTTGTTCAACTGCATAGGCAAGAGCAAACTTCAGTTAACTACATTTTTAAAAAAATTCTCACTCGATATTTTTCCATTGATTTTTTAGGGAGAGTGGAAGAGAGAGGGAAATACAGAGAGAAACATCGATGTGAGAGAAACATATTGGTTGGTTGCCTCCTGCATGAGCCTGACCAGGGCCTGGGCCAGGGAGGAGCCTGCAACCAAGATACACATCCTTGACCGGAATCGAACCCAGGACCCTTTGGTTCGCAGGCTGATGCTCTATCCACTGAGCCAAACTGGCTAGGACTAACTGTATATTTTTAAAATGTTTTTTACTAATGGAAAAATTAAAAATATACTATAATAGAAAGAATGGTACAAAGAAAGTCCTTGTGCCCAGCACCATCTTCAACACACACAGATGGCATTATTTTGAAGCAAATGGTTTCTCTCATGAATTCTATAGCATCTATTTCTAAGGGCTCTTTCTTTTTTCTTTTTTTTTTTCTTTTTAAATATATTTTATTGATATTTTACAGAGAGTAAGGGAGAGAGATAGAGAGCTAGAAACCTCAAATGAGAGAGAAACATCGACCAGCTGCCTCTTGCACACCCCCTATTGGGGATGTACCCACAACCAATGTACATGCCCTTGACCGGAATCGAACCGGGACCTTTCAGTCTGCAGACCGACGCTCTACCACTGAGCCAAAACAGTTTCGGCAATAAGGGCTCTTTCTTAAATAGCATACCTACAGTGCCGTTATCACATCTAAACAAATTAGCAGTGATTTCTTATCAAATATACATGCAGTGTTCACCCATTTTTGATTGCCTCATCAAGTTTTTTGTAAAGATTAGGGTGCAAACTAGTGCCCTTGCTTTGCTATGTTGCAGCCCCTGACCTCGTGTTTTTATGATGAGGGGAGGGCATGTTTCTGACTGCACTTCCCCCATTTTGGATTTTGCTGGCTGCCTTCTCCTGGTGTCCTCACCATGTTTCTCTGGTCCAGCCCAGTCCATGGCCAGTGCTTTCCGGCTGAGCTTCCCGGAAGAGGAGAGCAGTCTGCTCCCCTCACGTTGCCCGGGGGGGGGGTGGAGTGACTCCCAAGGCCTGGCGGTGCACCGCCACCGGGTCTGGAGAGAAGCCTCAATGCTGGTAGCTGTGAGCTGCACTGGCAGCTGAGCGTTTGAAATAGAGAGGTGTGTAACCGTGCGAGGAGCACTCAGGCCTCCGGGGCTGGGCTGTGTGCCTCAGTCCCTGTAATCCTCCTGTACTTTACCTGCACATCGGCTTCCATTGTTTAGTGGACTGTACGTTCTCATCCTTAAAGTTGTAAGTAGCGTGCTTTTTGTCTTGCCGCTTTCACAGTCTTTGTGTCCCCGGGGCTCTCTAGTGAATTGATGTACGGATTTTTCTTAATTATTTCTTGTTGGAGGATTCAGCAGCATCCAGCTTTAGTATCATTTTCCAGGTTTCCGCCTGTAGTTTGTAAACAGCTCAGGCCGTAAGATGTGACTAGTTCACAGGTCTGACTTACATCAGGCGTCTTTGTGGGGTTGTGTTGTTTGCATCGTTGCTCTGGATATTTTCATGTCACGGGAGATGCACGTGCTTCTTGCCATCCTTTGTGCACTGAAACTGCAGGGAGCAAACCCCTCCCCTCCTAGGGATCCTGCAAATTAGGTTCTCTGAAGACAGATCCAGAGAAACGCAGCTTATTAATGTGTGCATGCACTCCACCCAGGAGATAGGGAGTGGTGAGAACTTGGCTTCTCTAGCATCCTAGCAACAACAGCATGTGTACAGCCCCGCAGGGCGCAAACCGTGGAAGGCAAGTCGTGGGGGAAGGAATGGAGGAAGGTGTTTGTGAGGGTCCATCTTGGCTGCGACCTTCCCTCACCTTCACAATCACAAGGTTTCCTCCGAGAGGGAATTCCTAGTAGTCCCCGTTTTCCGGAAATTTCTTTCTTTTTTTAAAAAAATAATTCTTTATTGTTGAAAGTATTACATACATCCCTTTTTTCCCCTCATTGACCCTCTCCAGCCCGCCCCTCCCCCTCTGGTCACAAATTTCTTGATCAACCGTTTTGTATGTTCACTGATGCTCTTAAGGCTTGTCTGTGTGTTTGGGGCAGTTCTGATCACCGTTCTTAACCTCGGGTGAGTGCTTTGCCTATTACAGAGGTTAGCTACTTGTCATTTCATACAAAAAACTCTTCTAGGATTTTAAAAATTGCTGAGGAAGTTATTCCCCTAGAGAGCTGACAGATGCTGTTTTCTGACAGTTCCCTATGACGGCTACTCTCGAGCCTCCTGTCTGTCACCTCTGCGACCTTCCTCTCCTTGGTTGTGGGGTCAAGTTTGCTTTCTGTCCATAGAATGGGCCCTGCCTTCTTGATCCCGGTTGGCATGCTGCCCTGCCTGTTGGTGGTGCATACACCCCGAAGGAGGAGCCATCTGTGCTACAGCCGGTGTCCCCGAGCAGTGTGGAGGGAGTGGAGGGGACAAAGCATTCGCTTGCAGTCAGAGGAGCCAAGCTGAGGTCCCGGTGCTCTGCTTTGTTGGCTGTTGGATTTGGGCATCTGTAGCTTCCCAGGACTGTTCATTCCTCATGCATCAAATGAGCATGGAATGTGCTTCGTGGATCTGCCTGGAAGTCCTACTGGCCTTCAGTCGTGCCCACTACTGGAGGTAGCTGGGGGTCATCTCCAGGGGGAGCTGGGCCGGGGGTGGCTGGCGTCATCCCAGCGGTACTCCCATGCCAGTGAGGGGCTGGCCCACTCTGTCCCCTTTCACAGACAAGGATGCGGTGTAGGGGGCGGGCAAGCCCCATCGTAGGTGCCAGCCCCTCCCTTTGCTGAGCTCAGAGCTTTGAAGCCCATCTGGGAATGGGGGTCCTGATGCCCTCCCTCCAGCACTGCTGGATGGTTCTCTGTGAGACATTGTCACAGCTGTTGCAGCTCCCGATGGAGCCCCCAAGGAGTCAAGATGCCCCAGGTTCCTGGTGCCAGGTGACTGACTATTTCAGCCTCTCCTCCACCGAGCCGCCCTCTTCAGCATCTCTTCCGAGTTAGGTTGTTCCCCAGCCTTGCTTCCTCCTCATTGGCCAGTGCCTGGATCCCACAGGGAACGGTGGGTCTTGTAGTCTCCAGCAGGAGCTGGGGCCGGTGGCCGGGGACAGGTCATGTGGAGAGTGGCATTGATGACTCAGACCCTGGCTGCTCAGGGGCCTGCTGGGCGGTGAAGGTGAGGACACCTGTCTGCCTGGCTTAGCTCAGAGGCGTCCTTTGCATCTTCGCCCTGGGCTGAGCCACAAATAGAACTGTGCCTGTGTCTCGGCTGCTGTGCCACTGCCTTGTAGGCGGAATGGACTGGAAGAGGCTGAGCCCGCTCAGGGGAGCCTGGCCTGGCTGTGGTTGAATGTCCGTTGTGCGGCTCCCATGTGCTGTGTGTTCCTCCTTCAGGCAGATGCGCTCTCACACTCCCTGCAGCCTTAGGACCTGGTGAGCCTGCTTTGCTGGTGGCATTGTGCCAGGGTTCTGCACAGAGCACAGAGCCCTTGGAGCCCTGCGGCCTTTGGAGCCCAGTCTGCCCCTGGTTTCCCTTCAACACCCCCCCCCCCCCCGAAAGCAGGGGCTCCACACTTCCTGGGGGGGAACCACTAAACTAGAGGCCGCCCCCCACCCCGCTCCCCCTGCAGACGGACCCCATCACCACCACCCAGCTCCCACTCCAGATGGACCCCAGCCACCACCGCCACCCAGCTCCCCCTGTGGACGGACCCCACCCACCACCACTCAGCTTCCCCTTCCACCACCAGCCAGCTTGGCTTTCCCTGAGAGTCCAGGGACCCTCATTGTGAAGCAGCTTCCTCGCTCCTCTGAGTCCTCTCCTATGTGGGGACGTGTGGCTTGAGTTCCTCCCCCACACAGATTGCTGCTCTGCCCACCTTCTAGTCCTGTCTTCCACCCTTTATGCTGGAAGGGTGCGGAGAATAAGCCCATTCTGTTCCCAGACGAGCACCTGGGGTATTGGGTGGGCACTCCATCTATGGTCTCAACTGGGCATCGCTAGTCCCAGACTTACGCCCAGAGAGGTGGGCAGGGTGGGGGGGAGTGGAGGAGGAGAGGCCTGGTTACGGAGGCGGGAGCAGAGTATGGGAGGAGAGCCTCAGCATTGCCACCAGGCTGGGTGGGCAGTATGCTGGATGGTCAGCACGCCGGACAACTTGGAGGCCACCAAGGGGCAGCGGTGGAAGCATGTCTGCTGGGCTCTGTGGCGGGAGAGCTTGGGGAAGTGGCAGTGGTGAGTGGACAAGGACGCCACAGTGGAGGGACCGTGTTGCAGGGACACCTGGAGTGTGTGCACCCGCCTTCTGTGTCTCCGGGACTGCTGCTGAGGCCCCTGTGTCCCCTAGCAGAGAGCGCTCTGGGCCTCCCGGCCATGCGGACCACAGCGGCCATGCAGACCCCAGTGCTGCGCCTGCATTTTCCCTGTGCGCACGCTGGAGCTTCCCGCTGTGCCTCTGGCCCACCGCAGGGGTTCCCTCTGAAACCGGAGTCCGAAGCAGGTGCAGGCCCAGGACTGCTCGGCAGAGGGCGGCAAAGCTGCATCCTCTCTGCAGCCCAGCTCAGGCTGGAGAGGCCGGCCCTGCTCTGGAGAGGAGCTGGGGAAGGCTTTCCCGGGTTGAGGAGTTTTCCACTCCTCCAGCCTTGCAGTCAGGGGAGTACAGACCCTCAGAGCACTTCCCTTCCTTGTCTCCATCCCTCCCCCATCTGTAAGAGGGGAGCCAACGAAGGGGCTGTGGAGCGGGAATGACTGTCTCAGGAGAGCCAGTGTCTGGACAGACCACCTGGTGGTGTTTGTAGTGTGTGTGGGTCCCCTGAGGACAGTGGATGGGCGTCGAGTGGGTGGCATTTGGGAGCCTGTTCCTGCCATGTTTGTGCTGCTAGCCGTCGGGGAGGGCTACATCCTCTGGTTACAGCTGCTGGTTGTGAGCTCTTGCAAGTCTCCTGGCCCTGGTGTCTGCTTTGGGGAGAGGTCCTCGGTGGGAATGCCTCCACCAGGCCCCGGGGAGGTCACCCACTGTCTCCAAGGCCATCGCCTGTGTGCGTGGCCGAGTGCAGGACCAGAGGCGAGGGCACGGTGTGGCTCTGACCCGAAGCGGCATAGCGGGAAGTAGGGAGGGCCTGCTGCTGGGCTGCTCTCGCCTGGTCTGCGTGGAGCCCGTTCTTTTTAACAGACAGAAGCAGGGAAGGGCAAGGGCAAGGGCAAGGAAGGAACCCCGGGAGGACTCTGCCTGGGCATTTTGAGAGGGAATGGTTGGAGCAGGATGAATGCTGTGGGGCTGGGCCCGATTGAACCCAGCCCTATTTGCAGATAAAACCATAGGGTAGAGCCGAAACTGGTTTGGCTCAGTGGATGGAGCATCGGTCTGCAGACTGAAAGGTCCCAGGTTTGATTCCGGTTAGGGGAATGTACCTTAGTTGGGAGCACATCCTTGGTAGATGGTGTGCAGGAGGCAGCTGGTCGATGTTTCTCTCATCGATGTTTCTAGCTCTCTATCCCTCTCCCTTCCTCTCTAAAAATATCAATAAAACATATATTTTTTAAAATAATAAAAATAAATAAAAATAAAAAGGCAATGGAAAAATATCCTCATGTGAGGATTTCATATATATATATATATATATATATATATATATATATCCCCATTGGGGTGGAATTGCTGAGGCAAATGGGTGGCCATTGAAAATGCCAGTTGACGGTGCCAGTTTGCCTTGTGAAGGCACTGCCCATAGAGCTTCTACCCATTGCTCACAAGTCTGCCACTGGTTTGTGCCAGCTGGTTCCAGACTGTTCTCTGCCATATGAAGGGTGGACAGTGGGGTCTGGTTTGTAAAATGTGCTCTTACTGATAGAATAAGCTTTTTTGTTGTTAATCCTCACCCAAGGATATTTTTCCATTGATTTTTAGAGAGAGTGGAAGGGACAGAGAGAAACATGGATGTGAGAGAGACACACCAATTGGTGGCCTCCTGTACTTGTCCCAACCAGGGCCAGTGATCGGGCCTGCACATGTCCTTGACCGGAATTGAACCTGGGACCCTTCAGTCTGCAGGCTGACGCTTCATCCCCAGTATAGGGCATGTCAGAGGCAGCCACTCAATGGTTCTCTCATCACTGATGCTTCATTCTCTCCTTTTCCTTTATTCTCTGAACTCAACAAAAATATGTATGTATTTTTAAAAATTGTGTGTAGCCAAATGTGTTTTTTGTAGTATTTTTGTGGCTTTATTTTTTTATTTACATATTAATCTATTGGGACCTTATAGAGGAAGGTAAATGACTCCTGCTTTATTTTCCTCCCAAACCTGTGTCTTAGGTTGTGTTTACCACGGTGGTGAGGAGACCGGGGGTATCACAGATGCCTTTGCATTTGTGACTTCGGTCACATCAGCTGTAACCTGTAGTTGTCTCTCATCGCCTGTGCCCAGTCCTTTCCCACAGCTTGTTGATGTTGTTGGTAGAAAGGCTGATTACAAACTGATTTTCTTTATCATTCCATTAGAATATGCTCATGTGATATCCCATTAACCATATCCTCCCGAAATGCAACGCCTGTGAAACCGTATCCTGTCCTCTGACTATCCCCACTGGTGGCAGCTCTGGTGACTGGACAAGGACTGGGAGAAGGGTGGGCCTCCTGGTACAGGGGTGGCACTGGGGCAGGCAGATGGGCATCTCCTTACTTGAACTTCGCATTCCGTTCCTCGAGGCTCCTTTATGAGAACAGAGCAGAAGGTTACTGACCTCATCAACACTGCTGTAGTTGCACTCCTGTTTTCTGGATGCGAAGACTGAGGCTCATCTACTGTCCAAGTTGTGTCTCTACAATCAAAGCTCCAAAGTTCACTGTTCTGTTATGTTCAGCAGTGTCTCACTTCTCCTTTTCTTGTGAAAGCAACCTGTGCCTGAGTTTGCACGCAGCCTTCTCTGTGGGCTGCTGGTGCCTTTTGGGTCCGCACCCAGGGTTACTGCTGCCGCCCTAGGCCGTGGGGCACCTCGGGCGGGCTTAGGGCAGGCGCAGGCACTGGGCGAAGCCTGCGTGTTGAGTGGGAGGCCCAGGGTGGCCAGCCCCACCCGCCCTGCCTCTGCTCAGCTTGGTTGGTTGGTTGTTTTAAATGTTTTTATCTTAGGTTCTGGAGAATGTTACTCATCTTGAAGATAAGAACTAACTGCTCGCTGGGTCACATGCGCACTCCAGGCTGGCCAGGCCTGCCCTGGACTAGGCAGTCCTGGTACCTGCCAGGTTCAGGTGGAGCCCTCAGGCTGCGTGACCCGCCCCAGAGGGTGGAGTCACTCTCACTTTGTCATTCGGATGCCTCATCCCCCTCCCCCGTGGCCAGTGTCGACTTGGGGCGTGTCCAGAAGGTGCCATGGGGCCTGACATAGCGCCTCGCTCCTGGAAAAGGGCGTCATTCCCATGAAGTCATGTGCCCCAGGCTTATTCAAGAGCCGGATCTCCACCTGGCTCTCCACAGAACTTGTTTCTTCGTTGTTTTCTCAGATGTCATGGGTCTGTTGTAACAGCTAAGCACATCTGCGGGAAGTTAAGCTGCCAGGACGTGCATCTCATATAGAACGTCCTGGGCTTAAGGCGCCTTATCGCTGGGGACCCAGTTAAGGCCAAGGAAGGGCAGCAGCCTGGAGTTTGCTCCATTTTTAGAGCTGGAAGCAGAGAAGCTGTCAGTAGGTCTCTGACCTACCGCCCTCCCACGTGCGTGCCCTCATGCCACAGCCCTGACGTCGGGGAGAAAGTCATTGGACTGCATCGTCGTTGTGCTCCTGGAGTGGCGCACCTGCCAGCCTGGCACCGTCCGCTCCCCTAGCGCGCATTCCCCCGGGTGGGGTGGGCGTGGGGAGACTCTGTCTGGGTGCTCCAGCCTGTCCAAACAGAATTCAGTGCCACTGACATGCCAGCTGGCACAATCGGGCTTTCTTGAGGCTCCACGGCTTTAGACACACTGACTATCTTTGTTCAGCTGGGACTCAGGTCTGGCCAGCATGGGGCAGTGGCTCGCACCCAGTGCAGCGGGCACCATGCTGCGTGTTGGTGGGCCTCCCACCCCGAATGTGCCTGTTGGGAAAGGGGCTCTGTATCTCGCTCCCCACCCCCTGCCGGCCGGGGAGGAGATGGCAGTCTGGGGGCCAGCGAGGCAGACCGGAGACACTGCGGGTCCTGCAGTTGGGGCCATGTGCATTATCTGGGTGCTCTGAGAGCTGCACCTACGTACACTCCTTGGATTATAGTTTCTTTGGGGGAATAAACCCCCAAATCCCATGTCCCCAGTACTTCTCCAGTGGCCTGGTCCCAGGGGTGCTGATGAAGCTTCAGCGGGTCCAGCCAAGGACATGGTGCTGCGGAGGCCTGATGGCCGTGGGCCCACCTCACACTCTGTCCCAGGCCGGAGCACAGCAGTTCCCGTGCTCTGGCCCCCCTCTAAGCTTTGCTTTTCTCATCTGTAAAATGGGACTAGTCACGGGGTCACTGGCATAAATGTGCTCAGTGCTCCTAACGGTCATCGGGTTTCTCCAGGTAGTTAGCGATGTCATATGCCAGTGGGTGTGACGGGAACTTGGCACCTGGTAACTGATTGCTGCATTTCTCGTGGGGAGCGGGCAAATGAGGGCCACAGGTGGCTGCTTACCGGGAGGAGAGAGGGAGGGGAGGTGAAGCTTGGCCTGCCTGAATGTGGGAAGCACAGTGCTCTGGGTTACTCAAGAGAAGCTGGGTGTCTTAGCTAGCTCAGGTGGCCATAACAAAGCACCATAGCCCAGAGGCTCACACACCAGGAGGGCTGGCTCCTCCTGAGGCCTCGTTCCTTGGTGTGCAGACAGCCGTCTCCTTCCTGTGTCCTCACATCGTCATCACTGTGCACGTCTGTGTTCTCATGTGCTCTTGCTATAGGGACACCAGTCTTACTGGGTTAGAGCCCACCCATGTGACCTAATCTCAACTTAATCACCTCATTAAAGGCCCTCTCTCCCAACACCGCCATGTTCTGGGGTACTGGGATGAGGTCTTCCACATGTAAATTTGGGGAACACAGTTTAGCCCATAACAGTGGAGATGTGCAGACAGCCATGGGTGGTGAGGACAGGGTCATGACGGAAGGAATGGCCACACACCTGGGCATTTGAAGTCACCACAAAGTAAGAGCAGAAAGCACTGCGGGATGGGGCAGGAGCTGAGAGGAGTAAGGTGGGCAGTGGGAGGGTCAGCTAGGTGGCCAGTGTTTAACGGCGGAGCTGGGAACAACGGAGGCGTGTGTTGTACCCCACATATGCTGGGGTGAGACTGGGGACATCCCCACATGGCAGGCAAGAGTGGCCAGAGGGCTCTGGGGAAGGCACCTCTGATGGGAGTGGGTTTTACCGTCCTGGTTGATTCGGTGACAAGATGTGGGACCACCACTTGCTTAGACTGGGCTCACCTGCGTCCTCTTGGCTTCCGGCAGCACCTGGGCAGAGGGATTCCAAGCAGTCGGGACTGTGAGCCGAGCCCAGTGTGCGCAGGTCCCGGGCTCAGCAGAAGGGGAGCGTGGTGCTCTGAGGTGCTCACCCGTTTTCCATAGCTTGTGGCTCCTTTTTGAGTTGTGTGGCCCTCTCTCGTCAGCATGCTTATGCTGCAGCCCTCCGGAAGGTCATCCTGGGTTTGGGGTGGCGAGGAAGTGGGTGAAGGCCTGCCTGGCCTGCTGGGGGCAGCCCCGTGGTTAGTGCCAGGCCTCGGAGGGACCCCTGTGCTTAGGGCACCCTCCTGACATCGTGCTGACGTGCAGTGTCGTGTCCCCAGCACTGCAGCAGCCGCTGCTCCACCTTTCCCTGAGGGCTGTGAGAGGGTGGGGCTGCCCTCGCCCCTAGGTGCAGCCCGGCTGCTGTGGGCACGGTGGCCCATGGGGGGGGGGGGGGCAGTGCTGCCTGGCACTGTCAGAACCTGCCCAGTTCTGTTCCCAGGCTTTGTGGGTGGGGAACATTATTTTTATTTTTTTGAAATATTTTATTGATTTTTTTACAGAGAGGAAGGGAGAGGGATAGAGAACTAGAAACATTGATGAGAGAGAAACATCAACCAGCTGCCTCCTGCACACCCCCTACCAGGGATGTGCCCACAACCAAGGAACATGCCCTTGACTGGAATCAAACCTGGGGCCTTTCAGTTCGGAGGCTAATGCTCTATCACTGAGCCAAACTGGTTTCGGCAATGTGGGAGGGGAACTTTAGACTTTGTCCTGTGGGAACGGGGACGCTCCTCACTCACTGCACGTGTGCTCTGTCCTCAGGTGCCGAGGTGAAGACAGTTTTGCCCAAGAAGGAGAAACGGAAGCTGAGGCGTGAGCGGTGGCTGCAGAGTAAGTGCATCCCCTGTCTCCTGGCGGTGACATGGCTCCCTCACAGCCAGGAGGGCTCCGGCTTCCTCGCCCTCTGCACCTGGGACTGGGGTTGGGGCTCACGCTCAACGGCTGGCTCGGAACCCCTTTAAGGGCCCCACCATGGCTGGTGGGGGGCCTGGGCCTCGGCAGCGATGGCCTGCGGTGGCCGGTGATGTGACAGGCAGGTGGCCCCAGAGGAGGTGGCTCTGGATGAGTTTCTGCAAAGCCTTGGCTTACTTCTCCCTAAGAAAATGCTCTCAGGAAGGTGCTGCACCAGCTTCTTGCGTGTAAAAATGATTGCTTTTATTTATTTATTTAATTTATTAAGGTATTATATGTGTACATAGCTTACCATTGCCCCCCCCCTCCCATACATGCCCTCCCTCCCCAGAGTTTTGTGTCCATTGGTTGTACTTATATGCATGTATACCAGTCCTTCGGTTGATCTCTTATCTCCCCCCAAAATGATTGCTTTTAGTTCTATGATGAATTTGTAATTACAAAAGGACACATGTTGGTCGTGGGTCCTTTAGGGCACAGAACTGTCTAAAGTGGCTGATGGAGTCATGTCCCTTTCAGGCCTCTAGGCACGCACCCGATCAGGACATCTGGGCGGGGCGTTCTGCGTGATCCCAGGACTCCTGGGTCCCGCGTCTTCTGGGGGTCAGCAGGGCCTTTCTCTCCAAGTACCTGTCTCTAACGGTGGGTTCCCTTCATGCATTGCTGGCTAAACGTCTTATGACAGGTCAAATGCCACTCTTCCCACTAATTTTGTTTTGGAAAACATAGTAGTTATTTTTCATGATGCTGAGTATTTGCTAATGTTTTTCTAAATACTTTCTTGTGAAGATTGTTTTGTAATTTTCTTCCTTATTATTTTTGGTGTGATTCTGCTGACTTTCTGTATCCGGGATCTGCATCCTTTGATTCAACCCACATTGATTGAAAATACAGTCAGATGCCACTTGATGGGACAGGTCAGAGAAAGGCCTCGTTAGGGAGAACATCACAGAGGCAGTTACTCACACCTGATGGCACAGCCTGTACTCCACACCTACGCTGTCTGGTACAGCCTCTTGCTTCTGGGCTGCAAGCCTGTATAGGAGATTACTGTACAAAACTAGGTTAAATCAAGCAAGAGAGATGACGCAGTCAAGAGATGAGATAAACACCTCCTGTATGAGGCTGCTGCAGTGTGACCCAGCTACTGCTGTACAGGAAACTTATTGTTGTTGTTAATCCTCACCCAAGGGAATTTTTTTCATTGATCTTTTTTTTTAGAGAAAGTGGAAGGGAGGGAGAGAGAGAGAACATCAATATGAGAGACACATTGATTGGTTGCCTCCTGCATGCACTGGACTGGGGCCGAGGATGGAACCTGCAACCAGTGTATGCTCCCTTCACCAGAAATTGAACCCAAGACCTTCTGGTGCCTATGCTGATATTCTAACCCTGAGCACACTTTTTTTTTTTTTTTTTTTAAGTAGAAAGAGGATACTTCTAAAGTAATGTAGTAGCCCTAGCTGGTTTGGCTCAGTGGAGAGAGTGTTGGCCTGCAGACCAAAGGGTCCTGGGTTTGATTCTGGTCAAGGGCACGTGCCTCAGTTGCAGGCTCCTCTCAGGCCCAGCCCCTGGTCAGGGCACATGCAGGAGGCAACCAATGGATGTGTTTCTCTCACATCGATATTTTTCTCTGTCTTTCCCTCCCTCTTCCATGTTCTCTGAAAACCAATGGAAAAATATCCTTGGGTGAGGATTAAAAATAAAACAATAAAATAATGTAGTAAATGCATAATGTAGTAACATAGTTGTTTACTGTCATGATCAGGAATTAAGTACTGTATGCAGTTGTATGTGCTGTAATTTTTAACACTCTTTGTCATATATCTGTTCATTTGTTCAGTCATATCTGCCTATCTTCCAATCCATGTTTTATCTTTGCATTCCTAAGTAAGTGCAGACATCAGTACACTTTCTCCCAAATAATTAGGCTAGAATTCAGTATTTGTTTTTTATTTTTTATTTTTAGATAAAACTTACATACAATGCAATGCAGATCTTAAGTGTGCCATTGAGAGATTTATGACAGTTGTACACACCAGTTTAGCCATAATGCCTTCCACTTCAGAGCTTCCCACCCCATTATGAAATCCCATGACTGCCCAGGGCTGACCACTGTGACTGTTTCTGGGTCGCAGTTTAGGTTCATTGCTCCGGACCTCCTGTGAATGTAGTCATGTAGGATGTGCTCTTTCTGTGTTTTTAAAATCCATCCGTGCTGCATGTGGCTGTGGTCCATGCCGGTCCGTTGCTGAGAAGCGTTTCTTTATATGGACATAGTATTCGGTGCCCACTTTCCTGTTGATGGACACCTGGTCTTTTTTCTCTCTCAGCTGCTATGACTAAGGCTGCTATGAACATTCTTTACAAGTCTTTTTGTGGACATATGTTTTCATTTCTCTTGGGTAAATACTTGGGAATGGAACGCTGGGTCATAGGGTAGTTGTATGTTTAGTTTTACAAGCAACTACCAGATGTTTCTCTAAAGTGGTTGTACATTTACACTTCCACCAACGACGTTGGGAGCTCTGGCTGTGGCATGGCTTTGCCGGCATGTGGTGGTGGCCGTCTGCTCAGCACAAAGTGGTAGCTCATAGTGGGATTCATGTTGATTGCCAAGAACCAGCCTCTTCATGTCTTAGCTGCCTGTTGATGCATCCTTTCCCCGTAAGTGTTCCCTGGGGCTCTTTGCCTTTTTATTATTGAGCCCTAAGGATCCTAATGTCCTGCACACCAGTCCTTGGTCACCTGTGTGTTTCACAAATAATTTTCTCTCTGACCGTGACTTCCTATTCTTCTAAAAGCATCATCATTTTGGCTTTTATATTTAGGTTTCTGATCCATCTTGAATGTTTGTCTGTGGTAGCCCCCCCCCCCCCCCCCATGTAGATATTCAATTGCTTTAGTGTCTTTGTGACACCAAATGGCTTCCTGCTGCTTGTACTTAGCAGGTCCTGGGCAGTCTGGATGGCTGTACGTCAGAGTAAGTCTTGGACTCAGATATGGAAGTCCTTCTGTCTTAAAGATTGCTTTGAATACTTCAGGTCTTTGGCATTTCCGTATAAATCTTAGCATTGGCTAGTCAATTTCAAAAACCACTATCTCCAACAAAAATTTAGTTGGTATTATGATTGAGATTGCTTTAAATCTATAGTCAACTTTGGGAGAATTTTTGTCTTAACAATATTGACTCTCTGAGTCCATGGACATGGTATATCTCTCCAATTACTGAGATTTTTCTTTAGTTTCTGTCATCAGTATTATATGGGTAAAGATCTCACTCACATGTTTTGTTTTGTTTTGTTTTGTTTTTTAAATATTTTATTGATATTTTACAGAGAGGAAGGGAGAGAGATAGAGAGCTAGAAACGTCGATGAGAGAGAAGCATCAACCAGCTGCCTCTTGCACACCCCCTACCGGGGATGTGCCCGCAACCAATGTACATGCCCCCGACCGGAATCGAACCCGGGACCCCCCAGTCCGCAGACCGACGCTCTACCGCTGAGCCAAACCGGTTTCGGCTGTTTTGTTTTCTTAATATAAGGTTTTTGCTGTTTTATAATTTTAAAGCTATTATAAATGTAATCTACATTTTCCAGTTTTTGGTTAGTACATAAAACTATTTTTTCATACTAATCTTGTATCCTTTGACCTTGCTAAATTCATATTAGTTCTGGTTGTCGCTTCTTTAGAATTTCCTACACTAATACTCATGTGACTTAAAATAGAGACAGTTTTATATCTTCCTCCCAAGCTTTGTTTCAGAGTCTTCTTGTCCTTTGACTGCAGTGATCAGACCTTTGGTGCAGTGATAAAAGCCGTGAGGCTCGTTCCTGATCTTCCTGGTTCTTGGGGGCCAGGGGCTGAGGCCAGGCTGGTGTCCTACCAGCCTGCTTTGCTCAGGAGGAGGAATCCCAGGCATAAGGCAACTTGAAGTCAAGTGCTTTGTTTCAGGCCCTATTTACATGGAACTTCCCTTCAGTCAGTCCAGAGGAATGACAGGGACTTTCTCTTGTTGCCTGTCTTCTGGATCCTGTTATGGGCATGGCTGGGCTTTCAGGGAGCTGGTGCCAACCATCCTGGGCACCATATCGAAATGCAGGTTTCAGGCCATAAAAATTTTCCATGTTCAACAGAGTCATTGTGGTTGGTTTTAGAGACCTGATTTGCATATGTTTGCTCCCTCCACCCCCATGGTAGTTTTTCCATTGATTTTTAGAGAAAGTGAAAGGGAGGGAGGGAGAAAATGGGGAGAAAGAGAGAGAGACAGAGAGAAACATACATGTGGGAGATACAACCATTGGTTGCCTCTCCTGGCCAGGGCCTGGAATGGAACCTGCAACCCAGGTACATGCCCTTGACCGGGAATCGAATCCGTAACCCTTAGGTGCATGGGCTGACACTCTAACCACTGAACCAAGGGAGGGCCCTGTTAAGCTTTTTCTTTGCACCTCCAGCTAGTTTTAAATTAAACCTCTTGGGCCGAAACCGGTTTGGCTCAGTGGTAGAGCGTCTGTCTGCGGACTAAAAGTCCCGGGTTCGATTCCCGTCAAGGGCATGTACCTTGGTTGCGGGCACATCCCTGGTAGGGGGTGTGCAAGAGGCAGCTGATCGATGTTTCTCTCTCATCGACGTTTCTAGCTCTCTAGCTTTCTCCTTTCCTCTCTGTAAAAATATCAATAAAATATATATTTTTTAAAATTAAACCTCTTGGGATAAACAGCTTTGTCAGTCAGTGGGAACCTGCCTGCACTGTCTTGGGGAAGAGAATGTAGGGGCAGGACCCACCTCCCGTACCCCCAGCCAAGCCCCTGCAGATGCTCCCCAACTGTCATTGCTTCAGATCTTGCTGCTTTAGACCACAAAGTTGACAGGAGGGGCTTTTTCTTGTCCTCCTTTGCTCTCGAGTGGGCTGGCCATGAAATCCTGCCCTGGGGGACGAACATCAGCATGTGGGTCAGTTCAGTCCGGCACCCTCAAAGGGGTTTCCTGGAGGGAAATGAATGAGGGGCTCTGCGTGGATTAGGTACAGAGGTGTCGAGGGAGCCAGAGAGGTGGTGAGGCCCCAGGCCCTGGGAAACCAGTGCCAGCTTGGTGTGCCTTTGTAGTCAGCCCGGGCCGGAGCTGTGCCTGTGCCTGTGGTCTGCCCTCTAATTAATTTTTAGGAGCCTCAGGGGGGAGGGAGGGAGTCACTTTTCCGTGGCCAAGTGGTCGTCTGAAGCACTGCTTCGGTCCTTGTCTCCCTGGGAGGCCCTCTTGCATGTGGTCTGTTTGAATATCTGTAATACCCAGTGGGCCCACTCTTGTGTCGCTGCTTGTGTTTTTCTAAAACGGTTTTGGCTATTACGCATTTGGCCTTTTAAAAAAATCTGATGTAGAACTAGTGTCCCCGGTTGGGTAAGACTCCTGTGGGCCCTGACTGACGTGTCAGACTTGGGGTTGGTGGGCGGCGGTTGGAGCTGGCCCTGCAGCGGTCGTGGCAGCGGGTGTGTCCTCAGGCAGAGCCCCGCCGTCCACCCCTCCCTGGGACCGCACCGGCCACCGGGACTGGCACCCCGCCGTCCCTCCCTCCCTGGGACCGCACCGGCCACCGGGACTGGCACCGAGTCAGTCTCCTTTCCTTGCTCTGCCGCGTGACGAGTGTGGCCAGTGTTTCGCCAACACGGGTGATATTTACTACCGGCCTGTCTGGAAGGTCTTCTGGGTCAGATTAAGGCAATTCCTCATCTGTGGTTTGTCATTGTCATTGTCATCATGAGTGGCAGCAGTGCTACCGGGTTCTTTCTGGCACTCGTGGTGACTAGAGGCCTTCCCGTCTGAAGCAGCCACTGCAGAGGGCTGCCTGGCAGCTGTCCCCAGGCCGGTCAGCCTTGCCTGCCTCCGACACTCCCCAGCTGGGCACCACACGTTAATTTAAAAAGCTTTGGCTTTCAGTGGTTTAGAGTTTGCTTCCGTCCTCCTGAGAGCCGTGGGCTCTGCTTGGATCGGGTGTGGCGTTGGTGCCTGCCTGCCTGTGGCCCAGGGCATCCCCCTCCTGTCTCCTTCCCATCTCCTTCTCCTGCCTGAGGTCACCACCCTGAGACCCTAAGGTCCCCCCCCCCCCACACACACACATACACACACACACCTCCCAGCTCTCTGGGGAAGAGGCATCTGGTGTGACAGGGTGCTGGGCAAACAGTTTGCCCTTGACCGGGAAGGATGGGAACACCTGAATTGTCACCTCATGGGCCCTAACAACTCCGGGCTCTGGGGGTGGGGTGGGGGCTTGGTACACAAAGACCCAGGAGGGTGGGTAGTCTGTCCCGTGGACTCAGCTGTTTGGGGCCAGGAGAATAACCCTCTCTCCACAGGGCCCTTCGGGGGGCGGGGAGGGCCGGCACGTGTCCCTGATTGGGCTGGGTCAGGGTGGGCCATCCTGCGGCTCTGGCGGTCAGTGCTGCCGCGCTGCAGGCTGGGAGAGGGGCTGGCCCTTGGGAGGCCTGCCAGGCACTTCTCCCCAGTAGATGCGTAGAGTCAGTTTCTGGAAAGTCGCCTCTTGAAAACGCCTGTTCTGGCCCTCACTTTCACACCCTTGTCGGGGGCCCTGTGCCGTGCACACTCCTCTGCACTAATCAGCGGGCTGCCTGGGTCTGGCCTTATGCATGGGGTTTCCCAGCCAGGACCCTGTGCCGCACCTGCTCTGTGCCCGGTGGCCGTGGCTGTTGTGCGGAGGCCTCCTGCATCGGCCCTTCGGGGCTGACGGCAGCCACAGAGCTCCGGCCACGAGGCACAGGAACGCACAGGGAGCAGGCCGCTCCCTTCGCTGGCTGCCTCTCCTCCAGGGCCGCCTTGTGCTCTGCCGGGAGCTGGCTATGAATTGTCCTGGTCCTTTGTCAGGAAGGGGCTTTAGTTCCCGGTTGGATATGATTCAGAGTCTGCACCCCGTTATTTATAGCCCAACAAACCAGAGTGAGATGAGTGTCAAGCTCAGGTCTCACCCCAAGCCCATCACTGTCCTCATTTCCGAGCGTTTGTTAGCGGAGCCTTTTTTATAAAACCTGGTGCGGAGCCCATTGAAGATCAGTTAGCACAGGTTCCGTTAGCAGAGCGGCCTCTGCCCTCCCTGGGCCAGGCTAGGCTGCCAGTGGGGGGCCTGGCCCCTCCATCCCAGGGAAGGGAGGGCCGCTGTGCAAGATCCGCATGCCCACCAGCGAGCCAGCGTTTTCCACAAGCCACACTGGAAACCACATGTTTTTTATTAGCAATTTTTAGCATGTATTTTATTAGCAATTTTGAAATAAAATATATTTTTAATGGAAATGAAATTGCAAGGCCATGCTCTGTGCAAGCCCTGCCCAAACCTCTTTCTAGAGCACAGGCTGCTGCAAGCCGCTGACCCAGCCTCACCCTCTAGCGCTTCTACACCCTGCTCTGCCCGCCACCTTCTCCTGTCCCGCTGCCTCCCTCCCCAGGCTGTGGGACCCCTGCAGTACTCGGCCCCTCACCCATTTCCGTGTTAGGAAGCTGGCTCCCCTCTCCAAGCTGTCACCTCTTCCCACGGGGACTCTCCCTTCCAGTGCACCCCCAGAGGCGCGCCGGGAGTGAGCAAGAATGGGATGCGCCCACCAGCCTCCCTGTGACTGTGTGGCTCTCCACAGCCACCGAGAGCCTAGGCCCTGTGACCAAGTCCCTTTTCAAGAGGAAAAGTCCTCCGTGTCTCATCATCAACCCTGTAATTTAAAAGCACACACCTCTCTGATTAGGGGAGAAGTAGCTCGGAGCCAGATCGCCCCCAATTCCCAGGGCGGCTGGGAGGTGCCAGCCAGCCGGAAACGGGGCCTGCCGTGGGCAGGAGGGGAGCAGCCCAGACTTGGCTCAGGTGGCCGGGCTCCTCAGCCTTCTGCTCCCTCGCTAACTCCTTGTTTCCCTTCCTCAGAAATCGAGGCCATAAAGCTGGCTGAGCAGAAACTCAAGGCGGAGCGGAGGCGGCGGGCCACGGTGGTGGTGGGGGACCTGCAGCCCCTCCGGGACGCCCTCCCCGAGCTGCTGGAGCTGGAAGCGGGCGCCCGGCGGCCACGCACCCGAGGGTGAGCTCCACCTCAGCTCCCGGAGAGCTCCAAGCTGCCATGGCTCGGCTTTGAGGGGGTTAGCCCAGCCAGGGTTCTCCACTGGAAAAATGTCCCAGGGCCGAAGCCCAGACCTGCCAGGACCACGGGGCAGGCCTGGGGCTGGCACCTTGGGGACAGCCGCGCCCATGCTGCCGAGTGAGGGATTTACCCGCGCTGTGTCCGCAGTGTCCTTAGCCCATGGGAAGCCCGTTGGGGAGGCAGTCAGTCTGTCTGGGAGCTGCCGACCAGGCCTGAGGCTGCGGAGGGTGCTGCTCCCTCTGGCCTCTCACCGATGAGACGCCTGGATTTGTCCATACCACGCTGGGCTGGGGGAGCTGTGGGAGGCCTCAGCCCACCTCCCGTTCTGCCTTAGTAAGGGGACATGGAGATCCAGGGCCGGAGGCTATGCTAGACCCTGTTTTCCGGTCCTCCCAGCGCATGGCCACCTTCTGGGGGCTCTGGCTGGCGGAAGGGCGCCCTGACCCCAGTTCCGCACATGCAGGCCTGGGAGAACTGTGGGTGGTCAGCAAGGGACTCACACCCGGGTGGACGCAGGGACTGGGCCAGTGGCTGGAAGAGCAGAGCAACGTCCCGGACAGGCAGAGTTGGGACCAAGTTGGGCTGAGCCAGGGTGACAGGAGCATGTGGTACAGGTGCTGCCCTGGGTGGGCCAGAAAATTTTTTCATTCCTACTTTAAAAAAAAATCCCAATTAAAGATGAGGGCCTCTGACCTGGAGCTGAGTTGGCCAGGACTGGGCAGTTTTTCTTTCCCTCCCCCCTCTCCGCGAGGCCTCTCCTGCTCTCAGAGTGAGTGTTCCTTATCCCAGCCCCATCCCAAAGCCTAGCTGGGCTGCACCTCAGCGATGCGATGCGCTCCAGCAGGCATCCCAGGTGAGCTGGGCGAGGCCCTGACCCGGTTCTCTGCCCACAGAACCAGCAGCAAGCCCCGGCCGGCGGAGCTCAGCCGGATGAGCGCGGCGCAGAGGCTCCAGCTCCTGTGAGTACCGCCCGCAGCCCCAGGCTCTGGCAGCCCCGCCTCGGGCTGCTCGGGTGCCCGCCGTGGGCGCTCAGCCAGGCCACCTCTGAGGCACAGCCTCGGCGTGAAGTAGCCTGTTTCCAGGGGGCGGTCAGGAAGCCCCGTCCCCTGAGTGGGGAGGGGGGCAGCTGCCGGCTCTTGGGGGCTGCCCTCAGGCCCCAGTCCTGCGTTTGGGGGGGGGGGGGGGAAGGTGTCCCAGATATTGTCACCTGGCTCAGGTAATTACTTGTCCGGTGGGTAATTACTTGTTCAGGTTCTCCCGTTAATAACCAGGAAAGCTGGGGCCTGGCATGGTGTGGCCTTGCCCACAGTCACACATGCAGGGCAGAGCACAGACTCCACCCCCCCCTCCCGTCCTCCCCCCCCCCCCCCCCCTCACACACACACACCACGCACAGGTCATTCCCACCACGGCAGGCCCATGTGAGCTTGACCTGGAGCTGCCCCCTGAGGCTTCTGGCGGGGTCACCTGTTTCGGGGGCAGAGGTGCTGTCCCCCAGGAGCACCCAGCCAGGCAGCAGGACTGTGGCTGGGCTCCGGGGCCTGCAGAGCTCGAGCCGCCCAGCGCTCCCAGGAGGCGGCGCGGCCGCGCGTGCACCCAGGGGCGGCTGGGTGCAGAGACAGGCGTGTAGGGAAGCAGCCTGCACTGAGGACTCGGGCTCAGGGCTCCTGCAGGAGGAGAGGATCACCTCCTCCTCTGTTGTGAGGCAGCGGTGCCACCCGGGGCTGTGGGCACACAGAACTGGCCCTTGGTTCCTGCGGTGGCCGCCTCTATTTCGGCAGCGCTGGAGGGAGGCGCCTCTTACATAAGGCTGTGTCTGCATGGGGTGTGCAGGCCGCTGCCTCCCTGCGTTTGGCAGCCTTTCGCTTTTAATAGCAGCTCCTTGTCAAGGTTGGGGACGAGCCTAGATCCCCTCTCTGGGGAAGGGACAGGGATACTGGCACCCCAACCCCATGTGTGGGCCCAGCGGACCCAAGTGTGACCAAGAGGAGGCCCAGGGCAGCGTCTCCTCTCCTCCCCAAAGCCCCGCTCACCCTTAGTCCCCTTGGCCCGACCCGCCTCCTCAAGAAGCCCAGGCTGCCTTCCTTAGTCCCCACCCTGCGCTCAGCCCTCTGCTGGTATCTCCCCCCCCCCCCCAAATGGTGATTCAGCCTCTCCTGTCTAATCCAGGCTCAGCCTGCCCTGCGGCGCCTGGGTGTGGGTGGCCCAGCTGAGGTGGGTCCTGGGTGCTGAATACTCATCCCACTACCCCAGGGGTAGTGAGTCTGCTGACCTCCAACCTCAATTTTTCAGTGAGGAAGAAAGGACCCGCTTCCGGGATCTACTGGCCAGTCCCGCCTACAGAGCCAGCCCCCTGCAGACCATCGGGCAGCAGCTGGCCCGGCAGCTGCAGCCGGACGGCGGTGGCCTGCTCTGACCTGGCCTGGGGCGCCGTGAGCTCCGAGGATGCACATGAGGTGCCAGAGAGGCCGACTCCTCGCCATCGTCACCGGATCCTGGAGGCAGCCTCCTCGGCTCTTGTGAGGGCCGGTGGGCAGACCCTCCTGCCCCTCTGGAGGGTGAATAAACGCCGCGTGAACTCAGGCAGTGGGCCGCGCTTCCTCTGTGCCGTGGCTGTCCCGTGAGCAAGACAGTTATTGTTACAAGTCCCGGGTTTGCAGGTTGGGCTGTAGAAACATTGACTTAACCCTTTAATCTGAGGATGTGGAAGGGAGTGGGTACCTTTCTCAGACCTTGAGGAATGAGATGGGGTTTGTGCTGTGCGGGGACCAGCTGACCACGACCTCAGGGGCAGTGGAGGCTGTGTGGTTCAGGAGGGTGGGCCCCGGGCTCGGGGTCCCTGGTCACTGGTCGCTAGAATTCCCTTGGAGCCTCGGCTAGTGTGTGGGTCCCACCCTCAGACGGCTGGATGATTGGACTGATGGCTGCCTCGGGGTTGCATGTGGCCATCTTCCTGGCATCCACCATGCCTGACGCATGTGCCAGCCCTCAGAGGGACTCAGACCCCATGTGTGCCCCACGCACTGGCTTTCTCCAGGTTTGTCCTGGACAGAGAGGATGCATGGAGCCCATGTAACATCAGCCAGTGGGGTGAGTCAGGCCCAGCAACTGCACCCCTCAGGGCCCTGTGCTGCTTGTACAAACGGCGGCTGTGCTGCTTCTGGAATGTTCCTTGTGCGGCGATAAAGCCGGTGCCGGCAGTCTGGGCTGAGGTCATGGTGCTGAGACGTGGGGCCCAGCCCCTCAAGCTTCCATGGGTTCCCGCCGATGACCGGGGTTTTCCAGGGTGCCTGCTTCCAGGATATCGGGAGAGCCGGCCGGCTGGCGGAGATAGCGGACGCCGGCCTTCCGGGCCTTCCTCTGATGTATTCCTAAGGCAGCCGGGCCCCGATCCTGGGCCCCAGACAGCAGGTCTGCCTGAAGAAAGAAGCCTCTTAATCTCAAGTCAGCGAGACTCGGCCAAACGGTTTTCTTCTGAAGATGTTCCAATAATGTTGGTTAAAATGACAATTACATGCATATTCCTGGTGTTGGCCTGTGTTTCTTAAGTTTTTCTTAAGATTAGAGACATCGTACTTGTAAGATTCTTGGTACAAAAACAGTGATTACTTGTGTTTCTGAACCCAAGTGTTTTTCCTGGTGCCAGAGGCCTTGGACCATGGAGTCTCCATGGGGCCTCACGACGGGCCTGGAGCCTGATCCCTACTTGTACCCTGTACCCAAGGGGTGGCCCTGGGAGCCAGGTGGGCTGGGCACTGGCTAGGACCCTCTCTTCAGAGGGGAAACTGAGGCACAGAGGGGGAAGCCCCCACCCCCTCCCATGACAGACTGAGTGGTGGCCGGGCTCTGGAGCTTTGGTGCTTTTCCCGATGCCATCCTCAGAGCCTCCTGATGCCGCTTGAGCTCTGCCCTCAGTTTAGGTTGGCACAGAGCTCGGGGTGCCCGGGGAGGAGTGCCTTCTCCCTGCATTCATGCCTGGGCTTCTAGCACAGCGGTGATAACTCCCACCTCAGCGTCTCTCCTGGGCTGGGGAGCAGATTCTAATTACATCACAACGTTTAATTAGAGAACCCAGTACCCATCAGCCCTCTGGCTGTCGGGCTCCCTCGGGACCAGCTACAGCCTTCCCTCTGCCTCCTGCAGGTGCCCCCCCCCCCAACCCCCACCAGCTAATGTGCCCTCGTCTTCTGGCCTGTCACCTGGCAGGACCCACCATCAATTCCGTATCATTCATTCAGAGAGAGAGTTCTATCCAAGTGTATTTGGGGCCCCAGCCTTGGGGCCAGGGTCAGCCCGGAGCTGGCCTCCTAACGGGCCTCAGGGGCTCCAGGATCACGTGCTGCGTGTTCATGTCTTTTGCTCGATGAGAAGACGCTGTAGCACAGAGGTATGCCCTGCTCCCCACCCCCCTCCCCAGTTTCGGGAGGGTCAATATGTGGGGTCAGCTCCGCATCCCTCTGGCAGCCTTTAGGCCGAGCCCAGAGCACCTGATCCACAGGCTCCCCAGAAAGCCTGCCCTTTACAAAGCATATGGACGTCTTTTCCAAAAATAGTCCTTTGCTCCTCAAAATACGGCCTGAGTGTGTCTTTTAGCTCTTTGTTGTATAGGTGTTAGGCACATGGAAACCAGAGTTTAAGGCGGTCCTGCGTGTCCAACCTCCAGGCCCAACCCCAGCCCCCACCGAGGAGACCCAGCATTGCCTCCGCCACTGGAGTGTTTCCGGCCCCTCAGAGGCAGGCTCCTAAGTGACCGCAGGCCCCGTATCTAACCAAACAACACGAACAGCAGTGTCTTATGGTCGGTCTTCTGCCTCCACATCTTGTGAGTGTCCCGTCGCTTGGCCAATGTTGGGGTCACTTCGCCATGTTCAAGTCCCTCGGAGCACCTGACTCCGCTGCCATCGATCAGCTGGCTTTCTTCAACTCATTTGATTTTTAGGGATTGCTTCTCAAACATTTAATTTTGTGCTATAATTAAGTAAAGTGTTACATGTATCAGAATGTCAAGCCTACAAAATGAAATGCAAACCTCTCTAATAGCAGTGCTGGACAGATTGGAATTGTGGTTTTGTCCTGTTCTGGGGGAGTTCCCATTTGAAAACAGCTCGTTTCACCTTTACGGGGTGTCTAGGTTTGCTTCTGAAGCCTGGGCCGCCCTCCCCACTGGATAAGGATGGCAGGCTGTGGGTCGGGGGCCAGAGAAACCAGGGTCCGCCCAATGCCCCATCTGAGGGCCTGGTCAGTTACTTGGGCACTGGATCCTCGGTTTGTGTAGATGAAAAAAAAAATTAACCCACTGTTGGATACAAGACTTGGGTGAGTGTACTGGACACCCTGTCATGTCCAGCGCTATGTCCCCACTCCTGGTGCTCAGGCAACCTCACATCCTTATACCAGCCCCTCGGGATCCTGGGCAGCCCAATCCCAAACGGGAATGATGGAAAAGAATGTACTGGGATTAAATGATGGAGATGGAGGGAGGGTAGAAGCGGGGGGAGAGGGAAGACCGCTCCCTGGGAAGGTGGCTCTTGTGGGGAAGCTGATGGCTGCCCTGAGGGGATCAGGTGCCCCATGGTGGCATACAGCCAACTCCCTCACTGCTCCTGCATGCAGAGACCCCTGATTTAGATGAGTGGGCCAACCTGGGAACATAGCTGTGGTGTGTGTGTGTGTGTGTGTGTGAGCACACATGTATGTATTTGCACACACATGGGTATGTGGTGTGGTTATGTGTGCTCCCGAATGTGTGTATGTGTATATGTGCACACCTAAGGGTACCCATGTGTGTGGTTGTATAAGCTCCCATTGTGTGCACACGTGTCTTATGCATGTGTGTGTGTGTGTGTGTGTGTGTGTTTTCAGGGGTCAACCCAAACAGATAGTAGGAAGGCATTTGCGTCTAAGTGGGCGCTCTGTCTGAATAGGAATGAAGCCTAAGTATAAAGCACTTTTATCGAGACGAGACATTGAGCCCAGGGGAGGCGGGGGCTGGGGAGTGGTGGTGCCACTTGGCGTGGCATTCCTGGGCTCAGGGCGGCCTGCACTCTCCGCTCCACCTGGACTCGGGCACAGCCTGTACTTGACCTGCCCACACAAGTGTATGTACGTGACGTTGACACTTTGGGGAAGCTTCCTGAGTCAGCACATGATGCCCCGTGCTTGTGTGGTGAGCGGCATTACTTCACACGGTGGCCTGCCCTGGGTCCTGCTAAGAGGACCGCTCAGACCGCTTCGCTTGCCAGCCAACTCCCGGCCGGCAAGAAGTCAACATCAGGTTGTGTTTGTTATAGCAGCACATCCCAGCACGTGGTGATGGGGACACATCCCCTCTGGTTCCCCCTGAGATGGGGGAATAGTCATTCTCCATCTGAGGGCAGGGGAGGTGCCTTCAAGTCAGGCCAGAGAACTGAGAAACAAGAACTTTCTGGAAGAAACATTAAGTCAGGCCTCCCACCCTGGCCCGGCACATGCTGTCCCCTGTGGAGGCAGCTCAGAGACGGCCCTTGCTTGCAGGAGCCGTGTGCATGGGCAGACACTGGGCTGCACCGAGGATGATCGGAGCCAGACGTGACCCTCAGCCTCCCTGAGGCCAGCAGACAGCTTGGGAGAGGAACGTGCTTCCAGGTGACAATGGTCCAAGCAGAGGAAACGCCGCGACAGCCCGTTCAGGAAACACTGGCACAGAACCCGCCGGCCAGGGAGCCTTCGGGAGGGACCTTACACCACAGATGAGTTCATTATGTACAAGAGCATAAATAGTACATGAGCTAAGCACTCACTCCCGGACTGCAGAGAAGAAAAATGAGATAAGGCCTGCGGCCGAAGGAAGCAGGAGGAAGACGGGGAAGATGAGAGAAGTGGCCGGCTTGGCAAAGAGGAAAACGGTAGAACGCAGAATCCATCAACCAAGACCTACTGGCCCCTGGGAGCTGCCTGTCGAGGAATCTCCTGACCTCATTTTTCTGATCTGGGGGCCGTGAGGAAAGTGGTCCTTGCTCTGCCGGGACCAGCCCTGGCGCCGGAGGACCACAGTCCAGTCTGTGCCTTGCAGCCAGGCAACCCCTCTGTGCCTCACTCAGCCCCCGAACACGGGGCAGTGCCGGGTTCTACCAACGTCATTCCTAGTCGTTCAGCATTCGCTGTGTTGCCAGCATATGTTGCTGGGAGGAACGTCGTGGGTCTTCCCCTGACACTGATTCGCTGGCCAGGAGCGCGCTGCTCCACTCGGTGATGCTGGGAGAGGACAGACAGCGGGCGCCATTTCTACCCAGGAGAAGGGTCGGCAGGAAGCGGGGATGGGGGGTGTCAAGGGCCTACGCTGCTCGGAGGGGTCGTTTCTCACAGCCGAGGGGTCTCCCAGTGGTGTGGGCAGAGAGCCGGAGGCCCTGGTGTCTGAGCATATGGATGCCTGAGGGGCCGCAGTGGGGCTGTGGATCAGGATGGCTCCCAGGGCACCCGCACCCAGGGCCAGCTGGGGTAGGGCTCAGGTGGGGGAGGGGGGGCGCGGCTGGTGCCCAAGAGTGCCCGTGACAGCCATGCCAAGGTGAGTCCTGGGACCCCATCTTCTCTGTTCTGCCCAGGAGAGCTGACCATAGACGTCTCGAGAATCCGTAGGTTACCCAGCAGCTCCAGAAGCACAGGGACCCCCACCCTGAAGGAAGCAAGACCCCTTCTCTCCTCTCTCCAACACCAAGCACAGAACTTGCTCAGTAAGCACCACTCCCACTCCCCCTCAGGAGAAAGCAGGGGTCTCTCACCAGCATTTTGGGGGCAGCGCTGGCTGGGGAACCCCGTGCCTGTGCCGTGGCCCTGAGCACTGCTGGCCTTCTCCTGTGTCCAGCTCAGGGGCCTGGGCGGAGAGGCCGGCAGCTGCCCGCAGCGCGGGGAAAGTGTTTAGATGAAACTAAAACAAGACTGTCATGTATTAATGACGACTGTAACGCAGAACTTAGCCTTGTAATAATATTTTGGTTCTGTTTCCACTATGCGCACCTAGAAAAATGTGAGCTCGGCCCCAGCCCAGTGAGCGTCGCATTCCAGGAGCCTCGCGGCATCTCTGCTGTCACTCAAGACCCGAGTCCATGCGCCCCACGCTCCAAAGGCCGCTGGAGCCGCTGCTCACCGTGGGACCGAGAGGAGGTGGAGCACAGTCCGGGACGTTAACCGGTGTCATTAAGAGTGATAAGTGGCCGAAACCGGTTTGGCTCAGTGGTAGAGCGTTGGTCTGCGGACTGAAAGGTTCCGGGTTCGATTCCAGTCAAGGGCATGTACATTGGTTGCAGGCATATCCCCGGAAGGGGTTGTGCAAGAGGCAGCTGGTTGATGTTTCTCTCTCTTCGACGTTTCTAGCTCTCTATCTCTCTCCCTTCCTCTCTGTAAAATATCAATAATATATATATATATTTTTAAAAAAGAGTGATAAGTGGGTGCGGGGATCTTGACTGAGGATCCCGAACTCTGTCGGCCCCACGGAGTGGGTGTCATTTCTGCTGCGTGTTACAGATGAGGAAACTGAGGCACGGGGAGCCTGGCGGCCTGCCCCATTGCCCCCACCTCCTAGAGCAGTCCCTCCCACGCAGCAGTGACGCAGGTCCAACATGAGCCCTGGCCAGATCGTGACGGTCTCAGCTGGGAGGTCAGCTCGTAGTGGCCTCTCCGGCCCCAGGCCCCGGGGCGCCCACAGCCTCTGACCGGCGGGCCGGGCTGAGCCTGTTGAATCAGATGGTGTTTCCAGGATCCAAATAACAATTTCCGGAAGCAGCAGGAACGGCCCGTCTTTCAGAAGAGGAAGGTAAACAAGAAGCTGCCGGCTGCCACGCCTAGGCCGGCTGCCAGCCACCTCGGTGACCGGGGCCTGGGCCTGGCCGCTCTGCACATGCAAAGGCCCTGCGAGCGGCCGCGGCAGACGCGGGGCTGCTGCCTGGGCTGGGGCCTAACCGCGGCGGGCCAGGAGCAGGTGGCCATGGGGCTCCACCAGCCTGTCCTCTGGGGCCAGAGGAAGGACAAGCAAGAAGCGAGCTGACTTCTGGAAAGGGGTGGTCTGGGGCAGAGCTGGGGCCACATGGAGACCAGAGGACCTGCTTCTGCTCAGAGGGGCCTCTGTCTCCGCAGTCCCTCCAGCCCGGGCCCTGCTGAGGGCCAGGGGGCCTCGCTCCTCGGATGGGGCTGCGGCCTCCCAGAGGAGGACGATGCCCGAGCCCCGTCAGGACGCACCTAGGACAGACATTCTTTAGAAAATGGATTTTTCTAACCTTCAGCCCTGCTGGGGAGCCTGGAGGCTCGGCCCACACACAGCTTTGCCTCTTCGGGGCGTTGACCTTTGCTCGTTTTGCACACGAGCCATCGTTCTGACCAGCAGGCCCGCTCTGCTCCGGCCCCGGGTCTGTCTGCTGAGGCTGCAGCCCTTGGCAGCTGGCAGCCAGCCATGGGAGCGGAGCCTGGCCCAGCGCTCCCGGGACCTGCTCCTGGGTGGGCCCAGGCGGCAGCCACGGGGAGGGGAGAGTGAAGGGTCCGGGAAGGTCCTGCAAACTGCGGTGCTCTGCACTGAGCCCCAGCCCGGGAGGACCTCCTTGTCCGAGGAGTCAGCCAGTGAGGGGCTGCTGCCTGGTGCCATGCTGGCATTAGTCTGTACCCCACCCCCTCCTGGCCTTTGAGTCCCACACTCACCTGGCATCTGACCAAGGCCCAGCTCCCACTTAACTCTGGTGGTCCAGGCCCCGAGGTCTGATCCCCTGGGGGTCGGGTGGGGACTGGAATCCAGATTTGAACCCCTCTTCCCAGTGAGACTCACGTGCAGTTGCATTTGAAGCCTCCTAAGCCAGGGAGGGGAGGGGAGGGAAACGCCCAAGTGGCGCTCCTGGGGGAGGTGACAGTGGGCCCGGAAGGGGCGACGCCAGAGCGGCTGGGCCGGGGCCTGTGGCGGTCTCAGCCTCCAGTGGCACTCTGGGCTCCCTCTCTGTGGGTCACATGGTCCCCAAAGCCCCTTTGAGCACAGGCCCAGTGTGGCCCAGCAGCTGGCCTCGGTGGGGGCGGCATCGCAAGCGTGGCACATTCAGGAGAAACACCTTTATTTTTAGTCTGTGCTTGCAGCTTTGCTGGGGTGTGAGGACAGAGGCGGCACTGCTGCAGGAGGCTGAGTGAGCTGTCCCTGTGCTACCCTCGGTGCTGACTGTCCCCTCCCTGCCCTTCCCCCAGCCCAGAAATCCCCCTGGCGACCCTGAGGTCAGGCAGTCCCCTCAGCCTGGCCTAGCCCTGGGTGGAGGGCCATTTGACAATCAGACAAAACTCCCCATTCCCTGCAGGTCCCATCAGCACCCTCCTTCCCTGCAAGTCTCATCAGCACCCTCCTCCCCTGCAGGTCACATCAGCACCCTTCCCTGCAGGTCACATCAGCACCCTCCCCTGCAGGTCACATCAGCACCCTTCCCTGCAGGTCACATCAGCACCCTCCTTCCCTGCAAGTCTCATCAGCACCCTCCTCCCCTGCAGGTCACATCAGCACCCTTCCCTGCAGGATCCATCAGCACCCTCCTTCCCTGCAGGTCAGTCACATCAGCACCCTCCTTCCCTGCGGGTCCCATCAGCACCCTCCTTCCCTGCAGGTCCCATCAGCACCCTCCTTCCCTGCAGGACACATCAGCACCCTCCTTCCCTGCAGGACCCATCAGCACCCTCCTTCCCTGCAGGTCCCATCAGCACCCTCCTTCCCTGTAGGACCCATCAGCACCCTCCTTCCCTGCAGGTCACATCAGCACCCTCCTTCCCTGCAGGTCACATCAGCACCCTCCTTCCCTGCAGGTCACATCAGCACCCTCTTTCCCTGCACAGGGCTGGGCCATCAGGGACCTGCTGGCCTCTGCTAGCTGCAGTCACCTCCAGTCACCTCGCTTCTGCCATGCACCACCCTGGTGCCCCGGGACCCAGGGCCACTGAGCCTGCAGGGAGGGGCCGAGCCGACCAGGCCTGGGAAGCTGGGGGGAGAGAGAGGCCCACGCCAGGAAGTCCAGGAAGTCCGGCTCCCTGTGCTGGCGGCCCCTCCTGCCGCTGGGGAGGGCTTGGGAACAGGCAGGGGTGAGCAGCTGGAGTGCTGTTTTGTGCGAAGGTGGGTGTTTCTTGGAGACGCCTTTGCTTATGGGCACACAGGCTCCCTTAGGCGACCGGAGCTACCAAAGGTGATGTAGGAGCTCTGAGTGTGCAGAAGACATAGCTGGGCCAGGGTCTGTGGTGCTGCCCAGCTGTCCCCAAATTCCCAAAAGGCTAAATGGTATAAGATACAGCAACCTCGGGTTCTTTCTGTTTATTAAGAAGAGAATCGGGCCCAAACCGGTTTGGCTTAGTGGATAAAGCATCGGCCTGCAGACTGAAAGGTCCCAGGTTCAATTGCGGTCAAGGACATGTACCTTGGTTGCAGGCACATCCCCAGTAAGGGGTGTGCAAGAGGCAGCTGATCGATGATTCTCACTCATCGAAGTTTCTAACTATCTCTCTCTCTCTCTTCCTCTCTGTAAAAAATCAATAAAATATATATTTTTTTAAAAAGAAGAGAATCGGGCTCCTGGGCTCTTTTTGTCTGCCTTTTGCCAGAGTTCACGGCTGTCTTCACGGGTGCAGGTGGCTGTAACAGATACCACACACCAGGCATGCAGACGGGGACCTCACAGTAGATTGCTATTGTCTCCCAGTCGAGGCTGGATGTCTCAGATCCAGGTGTCAGCAGGGCTGGTTCCCCCTGAGGCCTCTCCCCGGGGTGGAGACACGTCTTCTCCCTGTGTCCTCACGCGGTTGTCCTGTGTGTGTCTGTGTCCTGATCTCTGCTCCTAAGGACGCCAGTCAGATTGGATCAGGTCTCACCCTAAAGACCGCATTCTGCCTTAATCACTCTGTAAAAACTGTCCAAATATAGTCACTTTCTGAGGTGCTGGGGCCCGGGGTTTCCACATAGGATTTTGGGGAACACAGCTCAGCACATAAGAGGGGTGTTGACAGGCTTATGTTTGGAGGTCTCTGGTGGCCCACCCACCTAGTCACTGGCATCTCTTTATGGATGAAATGAGGGGATGGAAGTGGCACTTCTGGGCAAGGGCATGGGGGCCCTGGTTCCTTCTGGTTCTTATTTTTATTTTATTTTATTTTTAAAAAAATATATTTTATTGATATTTTAAAGAGAGGAAGAGAGAGAGATAGAGAGCTAGAAACGTCAATGACAGAGAAACATCGACCAGCTGCCTCTTGCACACTCCCTACTGGGGATGTGCCCGCAGCCAATGTACATGCCCTTGACCGGAATCGAACCCGGGACCTTTCAGTCCACACATCGACGCTCTACCACTGAACCAAACTGGTTTTGGCTCCTTCTGGTTCTTTCTGCTGCCCGCATGTGTCAGGTGGTCATGCTCTGTCCACTTGGGCCTGGAGTGAGTCCCCGGCCAGCCATGCAGGCAGGGAGCGAGTGTGAGTGTGACCCAGCCCACCCTGACTGACTCAGGGGTTGAGGCAGCGGGGTCAGGAGGATGGGGGCTGTGGCTCCGCCTGGCACTGGGGCCCAGAGGCACCGGGGTTCTCAGACTGAAGGAAATGAGACACTATCTCCCTCAGGGGGGTGGGGAGCTTTGGGCGAACATGGTCTGGACTTCACTCTCTTCTCGCTCCGAAAGTTTTTTGGCCAGTGGATCAGTTGTGTGAAATTTTTTCCAGGCTAGGATAATCTCCAGTTATTCTATGATATTTGCAAACTCTGCAATAGCAAACAGATCTTGGCTGTGATGTTTTCCAAGAAATATATTCTCTTCAAGCAGCCTCGCCAGTTTCTTGCAATGCTGCAGAGAGCAGGGAACCCTGTCCGGCTCACCTGGCATCAACACTGAGGGCGTGGCATGGCCAGGCGGGCGCAGTGCTGGGGATGTGAGCCCCCTGGCACAAAACACCAGCCTAAGGGCGATTCTACAGTTCCCTCCAAAGAACTCAGTGGTACCGATTTCACATTTGTGCAAATAAAGGGCTCGTTCTGGTGATCATCCCCTAATAAAGAGACTCCCTGTTCTGGTAATTTAATTCTGTATAAAAAAGAATCTTAGAGAATTAGGCATGAGAGACACCCTTTAAGATAGTGTGAACATCCATCGTGAGCTGTTGGCCCACATCACAGCCAACAGTAAAACTGCCACGGAGCGCGTCCAGGTCAGACGCGGGCCAGGAGTTGCAGCGATGCCATCAGCCAGGACAAATGATGGATGAGTCATCGCTGCAGGCTGGATCCCTGCTAACTCCAAATGCCCGAGAGAACTGGCTGAGAAACACAACTAACACACAAGGTCAGCAAGATGCTTTTACAAAAGTTTAAGCAGCCTCTTTCCTTTCCAGTCGAGTGTCCCGGCCCCGTCGGGCCCACCAAGGCTGTCTCATCACCCACAAGTGGGATCTCTGGCCATCCCCATCACACTGTTGTGGGGTCCCACAAGGTAACAGGGGTTACCCTCCATTCTGCTGTGCCCCCTGTTGACAAAACGAGACTGTGGGAGGGATGAGAGACTGTGGTGGGGGCCACGCTTATAGGGCCGGGACCAGGCGGCTGGGGGCCCTGCTTGGAAGGGGCCCAGCTGAAGTTTCCGTCTGCATCCCCCTGCAACCAGAGAGATGCCCCTCAGGGCAGGTGAGAGCTTCCAGGGCACCAAGACCGGAGGCGGGAAAGAACGGAGTCACAAGCAGGGCTGGCTCGTGCGGGGTTACGGAGGCTGGCTGCCCTGTCTGCGTTCGTGCCAGAAAGAATCGAATTTATAGAGATCAAGAAAGTCAGGCATGGCTCAGAAAGAAGATAAGACAACCAAGGAACTCTGTGCCCAGATACTTAAGAGTCGGGGGGATGATTTCTTAAAACCTGGGGATTTGAAGTCCAGGAGCGGGAGCTAGGGCTTGGGTTTCCGGCTGACTGCCCAGCCCCGAGGACCTGGCCGAGTTCCTGCCTCTTGCCTTCTGTTCTTTCTTGGAAGATGAAGGGATGAGCCATGGTCCCGGGCTCCCAGCTCCCATGCCCCCTAACCTGGTAGGTACCCCAAAGCCTCTTGCACCAGGTGTCCAGTGTGAAGCCACAGCCTGCGTGGCCTCGGGTTCAAAGACTTGGAGAAAGGGCAGACATACATGCAGATTAATACACAAGAAATATAAATTTGGAAATCATGGGGGAAGCCAGTCATGAACTTGGGACAAGAGTACCAAGTTCTACCGACTCTCCGACTCTCTGTCCCATTGGCTTTTTGTTTACTAGAATACACATTGTCTTTTAGGAATGCAAACAGACATATCAAAGGTGATGTTTAGGAAACAGCAAAGAAATCATCAGTTTTGGGGAGGATTGCCTTCAGCTGTTGAGTCAGCAGCAGGTAATATTATCCAGATATGCAGCCCTGTGAATATCAAAGCCTCGTTCAGCCTCTGACCAGGCTTCTCAGATTTGTATTAATTACTGTTGATCTTGGGTCCTGGCAGTCCAGGACTGAGGTCCGGTTCTCCAGGTACAGGCACAGTTACCAAGAGGCAGTGGGTACCCGGCCTACCACCTTCCCTCCCTAAGGACTGACTTCTAGAATTTCCTGCAGGAATGCACTCACCTCACCACACTGTAAGCACAGCATCCTTAGAATCAGAAATCGACAGCAGATGAGAGTGAATTAGGCCTTGGAGGGCGGAGGAGGAGGCTGGGAGCCTGCCAGACACTGCCGCTGCTGTGGCAGGATGCCAGGGCTCTCGGCACAAGGGTGTCCCGGGTCAGGGTGGGGTCAGCTGCTCCTTGAGAGCCACAGGAGGAGACCAGCTCTGTGGTCCCCTCCGTTCCCCTTGGGAGAGCCCCCAGGTGCTGCCCATCAGCCTGGTTATGCAGGTGGATTGCTCCCCTGATGTCAGGCACGGCACCCACCTGCTGGGACCACAGAGCACAGGGGCCTGGCCTGTCATTGGTGCATCCCTTTAATCATAGTTACCTACTAGTACTTAAAAAAAATCACCTCTTATGGCATTTTAAAAAATTGTGTCTTGAAATTCGCCTGAACGTATATGGTTCAGTGTCCTTTAGAACATTCACACACAGGTGCGCAGCCATCACCACTACCTCATTCCAGAGCTTTTTCACCACCCCAAACAGAAACTCTGTACCTATTGGCAGTCCCTCCCCTTGTCTTCTTCCTCAAAGTCCCTCAACCACCAATCTCTTGTCTGTCTCTGTGGATTTCTCTCTCCTGGTTATTTTACATGAATGCACTCATATAGTGTGTGATCTTTTGAGTATAGTTCCTTTCACTGAGCATCGACTTTCTGAGGCTCCTCCATGTTATAACAGGTCAGCACTTTCCTTTTCACAACTGAGTAAGATTCCATTGCATGGATAGACCACCTTTCGTTTATCCATTCATCAATTAGGGACACTTGGGTTCATTTCACCTTTTCAGTATTATTCGTAATGCTGCAACAGAAATGCAGAGCAAGGTTTTGTGTGGACATTCTCATTCTCTTGGGTGTATGCCTCAGAGTGGAATTGCTGGCTCGTATGGGAACTGTTAACTGTTGGAGTTTACAAATGGAAGAAAAAAAAACCACATTTTCAGTGTCTTTTATATTTACCACTGGAGTTACCTGTACTAATAATGCTCTACATTTCTTCCTGTTGATTCTCGTTATCAGGTGGTGTTCTTTCATTTCAGCTTAAAGGCCGCTGTTTAATATTTCTTGCAGGGCAGGTTTGCTAGCAATGAATTCTCTTGGGTTTTGTTTAATTTTGTTCATTGCATTAAAAGTTTTATATATTTTCATTTTATATATTTACAGTGAAAATAAAAGTAAAATGATAATTTTACTTTGTAATTTGTTTCCCCTTAATTTCTTTTTCATTCCGGAAGGACAGTTTACTGCATATAGAAGTCTTAGTTGACAGTCTTTTCTTTCTGTACCTTGAATATGGTTTCCCACTGTCTTCTGGCCTCCAAGGCTGATGAGAAATCAGCTTTTGATCTTATTCATGATCCCTTGTATGTAATGAGTCTCTTCTCTCTTGCTATTTTAAGATCTTTGTCTTTGGCTTCTCATAGTTTGATTAAAATGTGTCTAGGTGTGAATTAATTTGTATTTATCCTTCTTGGAGTTTATTGAGCTTCTACAATGTATAGATTAATGTTTTACGTCAAATTTGGGGAAATATTGGCCATTTTTAAAAAAAATATTCTTTGTGCTCCTTTTTTCTATTTCTGGGGCCCTGTTATGTGTACTTTGGTCTGCTTTGTGGTGTTCCACAGGTCTGGACTCTGCTCCTTGTTCCTCGTTATGTTTTTGTTCTGTTTCTCAGACTGAGTAGGCTAACCTTTCTTCAAGTTGGCAGTTTCTTTCTTCTGCTTGCTCAGATATGCTAGTGAGAACTCACTGAATTTTGCCACTGTTCTCTTTGCTTTTATGAATAAGAGGCTCTTATTTGTAAAATAAGAGCCTCTTATTTTATGGAAGTTTATATTTTGCCATCTTATGGATGTCATTATTCATAATTTTAAAAACAGATTTATTGATATAAAATTGACATACAAGGGATTACACATTTAAAGTACACAATTTGACAAGTTTTGACACGTGTATACACCTATGAAACCAGCATCACAATAAAAATGACATCTCCATCACCCCCAAAATCTCCTGTGCCCCTTGTGATCCCTCCCTCTGCCCTCTGTACTGCCCCCTCTCTCCAGGCAACCACCGATCTGCTTCCTGTCACAGTAGATTAGTTTGCATTGCTACAGTCTGATTTAAGTGGAGTCATCCTGTCCCTCAGCATCATTACCTTTAGATCCATCTCTGTTGCTGGTGACTCCATGTTTCACTCCTATTGATTGCCGATTAGAATTCCATTGTATGGATGCACTACTGTTTGTTTACTCATTGCCTTGCTGGTGGACATTTGGGTTGCCTTTAGCTCTTGGCTTTTACAGATAAAATTGCTATGAACATTTATATACAAGTCTTTCTTTGGATGTGTGCTTTCATTTACCTTAGGGAGTAAAATGGCTGGATCATATGGGAGATATATGTTTAACTTTTTAAGAAACTGCCACACTGCTTTTAAAAGATGTACATTCTCACCAGCAGTATATAAATGGCTCCACATCCTCCCCAATGAGACTGTCATTTTTAGTTGTTCTAATAGGTAGATAGTTGTATCTTACTGTGGTTTTAATTTCCCTGATGACTATTGATATTAAGCATTGCTTTTTTTGTGTTTTCATTTACTACATGTGTATCTTTTTTGGTGAATTGTATGTTCAAATTCTGGGCTCATTTCTGAAAGGGGTTATTAATTTTCTTTTTATTATTGAGTTTTGAGAGTTCTTTATATATTCTGGATTCAATTTTTATCAGATATATAGTTTCTAAATGTTTTCTTCCAGTTTGTGGTGTGTCTTTTATTCTCTTACTAGAGACTTTTGAAGAGCCAAAGTTTTAGCCCTGACCGGGTGGCTCAGTTGGTTGGAGCTTCATCCCATATATCAAAAGGTCGTGGGTTCAATTCCCATTCAGGGCACATACCTAGACTGCAACCGATTGATGTTTCTCTCTGTGTGTCTCCATTCCCCTCTCTCTAAAGAAATCAATAAACATGTTTTTGGGGAGGATTTAAACTTTTTTATAAAGACCAGAAGTTTCAAATTTGGATGAAATCTAGTTTATCAGTTTGTTCTTTTAAGGATCATACTTTTGGTATTCAATCTAAGAAATCTTTGTCTAACCCAAAGTCACAAAGATTTCCTTCTATTTTTTCTTCTAGAAGGAATAAAAAACTACAGTAGGTTTTACATTTAGACCGGTGGTCCATTTTGAGTTGATATTTGCTTATGGTACAGGGTGTAGATAAATGTGTATTTTTCCTCATATGGCTAGCCAGTTGTTCCTACAGCATTTGTTAAAAAGATTCCCATGGCTGGTATAGCTCAGTTGGTTGGAGCACGTCCCATACACTGAAAAGTTGCTGTTTTGATTCCCAGTTAGGGCATGATTGGATCCCCTATTCCAGTGCATTGAGAGACAACCGACCCATGTGTCTCTCTCACATTGATGTCTCTCTCTCTCTATTCCTCCCTTCCTCTGTCTCCAAAGGAAAAATCAATTAGAGAATAAAAGACTCCCCTTTCTCCACTGGACTGACTTGGAAGCTACAGCTCAATTTGGGAAGAACTGATATCTTAAGAATGTTGAGTGATCCAACCCATACAGACACAAAATTTTTCTTTTTTAAAATTTTATTTTAGGTTTTCTTTAATTTTTTTCAGCAGTGTCTTATTGTTTTATGTGTATAAATCTTATGCATCTTTTGTCTGATTTATCCTTCAACATTTCACTTTTTAGTTAATTATAAATGACATATTTCTTTTCCATTTTTAGTTGTTCATTGCTAGTCTATAGGAATACAATCATTTTGTATATTGATCTTGATCCTGTAAAGCTGTTAAACTCACTCATTAGCTCTAGTGGCTTTTTTGTAGATTCCATTAAATTTTTTTTTTGCAGAGATGAACACGTCATCTGCAAATAAAGATCGTTTTATCTCTTCCTTTCCAATCACAGTGTTTTTTCTTCTTTCCTTCCTTCCTTATCGCCCTGGCTAGGATACTAAAGGGAAGTGGAAAGAGCAGACATCCTTCTCTGGTTCCTGATCATAGACAGAGAGCATTCAGTCTCGCTAGTCAGGAGTCTTTTTTGTAAACACCCTTTATCAAGTGGAGGAAGTTCCCTTCTATTTCTAGTTTGCTGAGAATTTTTATCAGAATGAATGTTGGATTTTTGTCATGTGCTTTTCCTTTGTCTACTGATATTATCGTATTGTTTTTATTTTAGTTTGTTAACATGGTAAATTCTATTGATTGAATTTTGAATGTTCAATAAACCCTGAAATTCTTTAAAAAATATATTTTATTTATTTTTTATTTATTTATTTATTTATTTTTTACAGAGGAAGGGAGAGAGATGGAGAGCTAGAAACGTCAATGAGAAAGAAACATGGATCAGCTGCCTCCAGCACACCCCCTACCGGGGATATGCCCGCAACCAATGTACATGCCCTTGACTGGAATCGAACCCGGGACCCTTCAGTCCACAGGCCGACGCTCTACCACTGAGCCAAGCCGGTTTCGGCAACCCTGAAATTCTTGGGCTGAAAGTTCACTTGGTGCTGATGTCTTATCTTGTTTGCATAATGTTGGATTCCATTTAACAAGCATTTATTTAGAATTTTTATTTACGTCATGAGAGGTATTCGTCTGCATTTTTCTCTTGTAATTTTGTGTCAGGAAAATGCTGGTCTCATAGGATGACGCGGGAATTCTTTCTTCCTTTCCAATTCGGTGAAAGTGTTTATGTGGAACTGCTGCTAGTTCTTCCTTGACTGTCTGACCGAATTCCCCAGGGCAGCCATCTAGGCCTGGGGTTGTCTTCCTGGGAAGGTTTTTAACTGGGTTTGCTGACGGTCCTCTGCTGCTTGCTCGGGGAAACTCCTCGTCTCGATGACTGCAGCATGCTTCTCTCTGGTTCTCCATCTTGCAAACTGTAGCTGCCTTGGTATCCCCAATTCTCAGTATCCCCATCTCAGGAAGTCCACCAGGCCCCCTCCCTTGCCCAGGCACAGCTGGGGGACTCACCTCCGCTGTTCCCTTCTCTCAGGCCTCCTGGTGTCCAGCACCTTGAAAACCCTGGTTTCACATGTTTTGTCTGTTCTTTGTCAGGGGAAAGTAAATCCAATACCTGCCACTCCACCCTGGCTGAAAGCAGGAGTATTCCCGAGCACAGCAGTGATGCATTTGTCTGAGAGCTCTGAGGCAAAACGTACCTTTCCTTTGTCTTTGGTGGGCAGGATGCATGACCTCAGCCTGTCTCCTAGGAGTCAGCTGTCCCCCGGGGAGGCCAGGAGGCCAGATGTTGAGGGGTTGGCCACAGATGGCCTCGCCCGCAGTGCCGCTGGCCTCAGGCCAGTGGCTCCCCGAAGACACTCTGGCCAGGAGCAGGCCACCAGTGCCAGCACATGCTCTCTGTTCAAATTAAGTATCTCCATCCATTTGCTTGATGTGAATCTTAAATGTAAGCAGTGGGCCTGCTTTGCAGTGAATTATTCATCAGGAAATGGGCAGAGCCTCCCAGGAGATCAATACTTGGGTTCTGAGTTTTTATTTTCCTAAAAGGATCGCTAATTGCTGGCAAGCAGGGGCAGCGAGGAACCACTGAATGATCCTGGAAGAGCCCGTGACCAGCTAGGGTTTGGGGTGACTGCGCCCTGGAACTGTGGGGCACCAAGGGGCGGTGGTGTGTGTCGTGGGGTGCATTTCTGGCGAGATAACCAGGCCTTTCACTGTTGGGGGTTGTCGGGGTCAGGATGGCTGGGCCCTGCTGACACAGCTCAGCAGCTGATGGGTGACAGTGGGAGGGACAGTCATGGGGAGCCTGCCCTCAGGTTCAGGTGGGACCGCTGGACCTGCCAGGTGAGTCAGGGAGCGGGGAACCCCGTGGCCAGGTGGAGATGGGCTTTGTGAAGCCCCGTGGGCTGGCCTGGAGGCCCCGCCTTGTCTGGGGGGGAGGATGGCCAGTTAGCGGGCAAGCAGCTCCAGCGTCCACTGCAGCCCGCTCGTCACGGGCGAAGGCAGGGCCACGGGCTCCCCAGAGGGGCACCCAGTCCTGTGAAAGCCAGGGCAGGGCCAGGTTCCCCCCTCCCTACCTCCAAGGTGTTGTCAGTCGCCTCGCTCCCCCTTTTTATTACAAAATGTGTGCGCATTCCTTTTAGAAACTTGAGAAAGTACAGATTGGCCAAAGGAAGACAGTAAAACTCTGGTATTCCAACCACTCAGGCACAATCCCTTGATATTTGCTTTATCACGTGGCATTTCAGATATGTATGGACCACGCTGTTTATGTCCTCTGGCACCATCTCCTCACTTCATGACATGAGCATCTGTCCACCCACACTCCTGCCATTGGAACGGGACGCTCCACGCCCCATTGGGTGCGTGTCCCCGAGTCTGCGTGACCCAGCCCGCCGCGGCCACACACTCTGCTTCTCCCAGATTTCACTCTGTGAATCCTGCAGGCCTTGTATCTGCTTGACCTGAAACTGGGGATCCCCATTCTCAGAGGTAGGTGTGCCGACCACTCCTCGCAGGCAGAGATGGGTCAGGGATGGTCATGTGGCCTGAGCCCAGCCATCAGAACCCTCCCGGGAAAGAGATGCCAACCATGGGGGCACCTCTGGGCCACCATGGAGGGAGAAACACCTGAGTGAGAGGGGACAGGGCCTGGTGACTTTGCAGGGCCCAAATCCGAGTCCCCGTTGTGTCGCCGTCGCAGCTGCCAAGGGCACTTGTACGTTGTCTGAGCCGGCAGGAGACGCACCCAGCATGGACTTGGGTCTGCAGTCGGAAGCATGTGGACACATGTAAGGTGGTACCAGGAGTGGGGTGTTGCATATGGCAGCCCCGAGGGGGCCTGGCAAGGGGGGCTCCTTGGCCCCAGGCAGGACAGCCCCGCCAGCCCGTGGCAGAGTGCGCCTCCTGCCACATCGCTGGACCTTGGACTCGGCCCAGGGGCTTACCAAGGAATGTTCTCTTGGCCGTTTCCCGGAGCCTCATACTCCTGTCGGCCCAGCTCCGCTCAGGCACTTGCGGGGGGAGAAAACACAGCCACGAGGGAGAAGCCCCTTCAGAGGTGGGTCCCAGCTGACGGGGCGGGAGTGGCTGTGCCCCTCAGGGTGGGGGAGCAGGTGCTCGGAGCCCAGAACGAGGCCAGACCCTCCCTGTGGACAGCCTCCCCCCCAAGTCCCTCACTGTTCCCCGAGGTGGGCCGCCCTCTGGAGGCAGCCGGGGCAGCGAGAGTGGGGCCTGCCCTCCCTTCCCAGCCTGTGGCCCCTCATCTCTGGGCTGAGGGACACGGGCAGGGCCTGGGGGTCTGCCTGTGAGAGGAAGCCCCAGGCAGCGTCTCCATCGGAGGTCAAACACCGTGTTCTCCTTTTGGTAATGGCCCCCACCCCCCACCGAGTTGATGAGGTCAACCACAGGAACCCCAAGTTCTACAAACAAAAGGCTGTGAAGCTCCAGCCCTGGGCGGCCTTGGGCCCCTGCCCCCAGGGTGAGAGGTGGACAGCTAACTTCGCACATGGCCCCTGAGAGGTCTGAGGCAGAAGTGTTGGGGGCCCCTCCTCTGACCATCCAGCTGGGCTATTGGCAGCTCCTGGCCAGCCTGTGGCCCTGACCTACCCCTTCCTGGCAGCGCTGGGCCTGAGTTGCTCCATCCTGACCGCCGTGGGGTCAGGGGTCACCAGGGCCAGCCCTGAGCTCCTGGCGGCCTCTGAGCTGGGGGTGGGAGACTGTGGGGGCTCAGCCTTCCTTCCTGTGGCAACAGGGGGCTGCCCTGGGCAGTCACTGCACCGTGACCTGGCGGAACCCGGAGCCAGGAGGAAGATGGTGGGTTTTCTCCTTGGTGCCGTTCACACTTTTACGCCCACGTGCTCGTGTGGCGTTGACACACTCAGGTACAGTAAAAGCAAACACCACAGAAGGCCCACTGCCAGGAGCTGTGCTGTGCCCGAGACCCACCTCAGGGCCCTGGGCCCCGTGAGCCTCTGCCCTGTCCCCGCCCCCGGGGCTCAGGCTGCAGCTCGTCAGCAGACCCTTCATGGCCGGATAAGGGTCAGCGGCTCCCTGGAACGTGGTGGGAACAGAGCAGCAGCGTGTGAGGCGTGGGTTGGGCGGGGTCCAGGCCCCCAGGGGACCCCCTTTCTCCTGTGAGTTGGACCTGGACGTGGAAGGTTCGAGCTCCCTCCAGCCTCCGGCCCCCACGGGTCCCCAGGGCCGGTCCCTGCGTGGGCGCTGGCAGTGCCAAAGTCAGCAGCGGGCCCGGAAGGCGAGCGCGCCGGCCTTATCTGTGGCTGTTTTCCCGGAGGCTCGCTGCGCCCCGGGCTGGCTGCAAACGCTCACCCGGGGCCGATACTGGACGTTCCCAGACAGTTTTTTGGGCCCCTGGCCCCTGGCATCCTGGTGGGCGGTGCTGGGAAGAGGGCCCGGCTCCGGCTCCCACAGGCCCAGCTCTGTCACCACTGCTGCTGTGGGTCGCCGCTCTGTTTGTGTGGGCAGCACAGCCAGGGGCTCCGTTCCCACCCTGCGCCCCGGCCCCCCGGCCCCCCGGCTGGCCCGAGGAGCCCTGTGCAGAGGCCACCACGGCCTGGACAGGCGGGAGGGGACGGCTCGGAGGAGGGAGCGGCCGGCGGGAGCTCCCACGGGCCTTGGCAGTGGGGCTGGCCGGCCCGGCGCTCAGGCAGCTGGGCGCTTGGCAGAGGCTGGGCTCCTTCCCTCCCTCGATGATTCCATGGAGGGAGAGATTCAGCCGCTGGCGCTGGAGGGAGGCGGGGACGGTGGGAGGCGGGGACGGTGGCCTCATGCACGCTGTGGTGCCTTCGTGACAAGGAGTCCCAGATCCTAGTGGGACCTAGGATGATTATCAGGAAAAATGACCAGGGAAAACAGCCCTGCGAGGTGCTCTGGACAGGAAGACCTAGTGAAACAGGAATACGCTCTCTTCCAAAGAGCAACGTAGCCGCCCTCCGGCGCTGGTCTGTACCTGGCTCCCCGGACCGGCCTTCGTCCGCAGCCCGGCCCGGCCTATGGACAGTCGTCCTGTGATGTCAGCAGGGCTGTGGGCACATGCTGCCACCAGCGGGGGCGGCTGTCTCCCTGAGGGGCAGGTGTGGGTCACCCAGGTGTTTGCAGCAGGCACCCTAGTCCCGAAGGCTGTGGATGGCTGAGGGTGGGGCACCCAGGGCTTAAAAGGCCACCGTTCCACCAGTCCCTGCCCTTGGAGCTGGTGCTTTCTATGACAGGGATCCTGGGGAATTGGGGGCTGCCCTGCCCCATGGCTCCTGGCAGGTATGTTTGGGCTGGGCTGCAGGAGGGTGGGGGGAGAAACTGAGAAAGTAGCCTGGGCCTCAGGGAGGGGGTCCCGGGCGAGCAGAGAGTCCCCAAGCAGAGGTCAGCTGGGGAGGCTCCCGCTGGTCAGTCCCGACTCCAGATCGACTCCGCGTTTCCTGCCGCACCGACCAAGCCGAACGAGCTGGAGCCAGCGGCCCAGACAGGCCCCTGGGCTGACCAGGAGGTGTGGGCAGGCGGCTCCAGCAGAACCACTTCCCCGCCTCCTCCGGCTGCTGAGGCTGCGGTGTCCTCGGCTCACGCCCCCTCCTCCATCTCCACTTGGGCGAGTCCTCTCCTGCCTCCCTCCTCCATCTCAGCACCCCCATCATGGTGGACAGGCTCCCGCCACGGTCTGCTGATGGCAGCCTGCACTCCCCTTGGCCATGGAACCGGACAGGCCCACAGCTTCCAGGAACTGGGACGAGGCTGTGTTGGGGCCGCTATTCTGCTGACCGCCTTCCTCAGGGCTCTGCCCTGCGACCGCACGGGACCCGGGAGTGCCGGCCTTGGGACCTGGCCGAGGACGCTGGCCATCGGGAGCGGCTGAGACCTCACCCATGGGCCCCAGGGTGCTGGGCAAAAGGAGGGGCCTTAACAAGAGCACAGCGGGCTGCACCAGCGCCTCTGGGAGTGACGGTCCTCTCTAACCCGTATCAGGTCGCCCGCGTGCTTGTCAACGACGCGGGTGACGCTCTGTCCGGTGGGCGCAGCTTCGCAGGTAACGTGCGTGCGGATCTCCTGGCTCCATGCGGATCTGATGTGGGGTCCGGGGTGCCGGGGTGCCAGCGCCCCTGGTGCCGGTGCTGCTGCAGGAAGCCTCGCTGCCAGCAGGCAGGGGGAGGAGGGGGGAGCAGGGGAGGCGCCAGGTGCGCCCAGGAAGGTCGGCAGTCGGAACCAAGGGCAGCCTCCACGCAGCCCAGAGCGTGTCTGAGACTTGGCCTCAGGCCCGCTGGCCGCTCTGAGCCTGCACACCCGACGTCAGCGGTTCTGCTCCGGGAGCCTCTCCCGAAGCCGGGACAGGGACGTGTTCGTGGCAGTGCCGCTGCAGTAGCTGGACCTTGGAAACAACCTAACAACAGAGACCAAACACTGGCTGCAGAGCCCACCCCACTGCCACCAGCCCCTCCCAGGCCGAGCCACCTCTGCTCTGCCCTTGACACTCCCTGCCCCCTGCCATCCTGGGTACAACAGCCGGAGAGGCCTCTTCCCAGGGCTCCTTCTTCCCAGGAGAACCTGCCCCTCACCTGCCTACCCTTTCGACCTCGCACCCCCACCCCGTCCTCACTGGAGGAGGGCTCCATCTCCCTCCTCCTGCCTTGTTTTGGCGGCGTGGGGTGGGTGGGGGGTGGGTGGGAAGGGACACAGAGGCTGGGGCTGGGGAGAGGGTGAGCACCCTCACGTGGAGATACGGCCTATTTCCCAGGCACACTTAAAGAGGACTCGTGGAGGCTCCCGCTCTTGATTTCTGAGGACAGACGCACGGGTCAATGGGGCAGCACAGAGTCCAGAAACCAATGCTCACATCTGTGCCAAGTGGTTTTTTTTTTTTTTTTTAAAAAACATTTTATTGATTTTTTACAGACAGGAAGGAGGAAGATTAGAGAGTTAGAAACATCGATGAGAGAGAAACATCCATCAGCTGCCTCTTGCACACCCCCTACTGGGGATGTGCCCGCAACCAAGGTACATGCCCCTGACCGGAATCGAACCTGGGACCTTTCAGTCCGCAGGCCAACACTCTATCCACTGAGCCAAACCGGTTTTGGCTGTCAAGTGGTTTTTGACAAGGACGTCAAGACCATCCAGAGGGGGAAGGACAGTCTCTTCAAGACGCTGCAGGGGGAACGGGATGCCCCCATGGAAAAGTGAGGCGGGACCCTTCCCTAACATCTGGTACAAAAATGAACTGAAAATGGACCCAGACCTCCATGTAAGAAATAAAGCTCGGGAGGAAACACGGGGGGAAGCTTCCTGACGTTGCACTTGGCACAGGCAGAGGAAACAGAGACCCACTGGGTGCGGAGTTTGCAAGATGCCCAGTGCTGATGCCGGTGTCTGTGCCACACGGTCTCTGTGCTCAGCCCTCCCGTGGGGAAGTCTGTTCTCGCTGCGCACGCCAAGGCCAGATGCCTCGTGGGTCCCGAGGGTCTGTGTGTTGATCCTTGGCCACTAGGATGAGCCCCAGTGGGAGCTGTGCGCAGCTAAGCCCACCTCACCAGACAGGACAGCGGGGAGCTGTGACCCCGGCGGCAGCGGGCAGAGCGGCACCAGGAGCGTGAGCATCTCGGGGCGGTGCCGGCGACGGCTGGCAGCTGGTGACCTGAACTCCCCCGGGAGAGGCCGCCTGTGTCCCAGAAGCAGCACGTGCGGGCCAATGTGCGGCGTCCACGCTCCGGCTGAGGTCACCTTCCCTGGGGGCCTGCACCCTCGAGACATCCGCGGGCCGTGCTCGGGGGGACATGGCCCTCGCAATGTCCACGGGGAGCGCCTCTGTGAGCTCCCAAGGCGCCTCTGTGATGAGTTCAGGGGAGGGAGGTGGGGCCGACCCTAGCGTCTCTCACGTCCTCCGGGACAATCTGCCTTCGGGGGAGGGCTCCGGGGTTTCCCTGGGGAAAAAGGAACAGGATGGGAGGCCACGAGGATGCCGACTCGGGAATGTCAACATGTGACGTTTACAGGAAATGCAGGTTTTGTGTTCATAAGTGTCCCCGGCACGCAGCTGCGTTCACGCGTGTGCACCGGCTGCGGCTGCTTTTGTGCCGCAGCCGTGCCTGGAGAAGCTGCGAGAGACCCCGTGGCCCACGGGGCCTGAAATACTGACCTTCTGCCCCTCCTGGAGGGACTCCACGCCGGAGTTGCAGCAGAGACCACACCCCACTGAAATTTGGGGAGCAGTTCCGAGGCTGCGTGGGCATTCCTGTTTGGCCTTGCCCCGAAAGCGCGGGAACCCGCATGGGCAGCCTCAGTGTGCATCGCCCTCAACCCCCGCAGGCAGATGGCAGAGCTGGGCCCTGGCTCTTCCTGAGCCTGGAGCCCCCGCATTCCGCCCCGGGTCCCTGCTGGTGGCCAGAGGAGGATGGTCAACCTGTGCACAAAGGTGCCTTGAGGCACAGATGTTTGCCAAAGAGACTCCTCATCTCGTGTCATGGATCTGTGTCTAGATTTACCGCCTTTTCCGTTACAGATGCAAAATCAGAATTGGGTCATTGGGGTCCGCAGTGTCTCCGGTCTCGCAGCCCTGCGTGCACCTCTTCCCAACTCTTCCCCCAAACACCAGTGAAGATGCAAAAGAGGCCACGGGCTAGGTGGGTGGAAGATTTATTTGTAAAACAAAATGGTTAGAATACAGGAAATAAATGTTTATGATCCCCCAGGGTGAACATAAGAAATACGCTCTAACTGAGCATAAAGGCAGAAACGATAAGGATTGAGATTTAAATTGTTAATTAAATTTTTTTGGATGGCAGAAGCATCCCGTGAGCAAAATAGAATGGCACACGCCTTTGGTGGGGGGCAGCAATTCCAGCCTTTATGGCATAAGAGGGGGATGCGATCAATACCGAGCTATAAAGAGAGCTTTCAGACAACCAAGAGAAAGACGAGAATTCACACCCCACCCGCCCACTTGCCACCCGCCACCTGAGCCTCTTTTCTGGGCCTGCCCTCTGCTGGCCTGAGTCCTGGGTCTTATGTTCCCTCCCCTCCCCCCCCCAAACCAGCAGCCTTAACAGTGCCTGACAGAGTGGGGGGGTGGAGTGGGGTGGGGTGTCAATCTCCTAGCCTTCTCACTCTTGGAAGGGATGTCTTAACCCAGGGGAGACTGGGGCAAGTGGCTTATAAGAGCCCTCACTGGTTGCCTTCTCTTTCCAGCTCACTTTCTCCCTCCCTGGGTGGGTCCTGAGACCACCTCCCAAATAAACTACTGACAGGCAAATGCTTAGAAGACTCGGGATCTAACTTGGAGGGAATCAAACAAAAACATATCACCCATTTAAAGTGACAAACAGAATGTCCCCAAAAGAGAAACACAAATAGCCAGCAACTGTACAAGAATGCTTAGGAAAATACGAATTGCACATTGTAATGGGAAGTCATATTTCACCCTTGAGTTGGGTGGAGTCTTAATATCATGAGAAAGCGTAACTGGGCCCTGGAGCCGGTGAGCCTGCCGTCTATGGCGACCAGTAGACACAAGTGATCTCACGTTTGTCATTAACTCCAAGGGATTAATCGCACAAATATGCAAACTGATGCAGTCACAAGAGGGTCAAAGGGAAAACAAGGAAAAGCAACGGAACTCAAAAGCCCAATAACAATGGATTGTTCACGTCAATTATTGTTGCTCTCCACAATGAAATCCATGTAGCCATTAAAAATGATGGCTGCATGATATCCTGGCTGTTAAAAAAATAAAGCTCATGATACATGAAATGAAAAGAGTGGGACTGTAACACGGCATGCAGAGCAGGGACCCATTTCTATAAATACACCGATGCTGACAGGTGTAACGTTTGCACAGGAAATTGTCTAGAAAGGGCAAGTGTCAACCATTGTCACTTTGGAATGGTGATGGCCTTAAATATTTTGCTTTGCTTGCCCTCGTTTTCTCATTTTCCTATAACAAATGTGTATTCGTCATGCGATTTGGCTGAACCTGACATTTGCTCCTGCCAGGGAGCATCATTGCTGATGGTGGAGCGCTCTGACTGTTACAGGCTGTACGGTTGCTCATCCGTGGGTGTTTGGCGTGTGCCTCAATCTGGAAGCGAGGTCTGCACACCACCACGCTGACCTGTCGCCGCAGGAACATGAGACCCTGGATGCTCACACTCAAGGCAGGGATGCTATAGTCAGCTAAGTGCATGCAGAGGGCACTCTCCCCAGGAATGGATGTGCCTTCACCCCAGGGGTCATCTGTCTGCTTCCTCCTTGGCTCTGGTAACTTTCTGTTAGGCTCATTCTCAAAAGCCCCAGCCAGCCCCAAGGTCCTCTCCCCCAGGAGGGCAATTCTAGTGGAGAGGGCCTCTTTCCTTCTGGTTCTAGCTAAAGTCTCAGGGAAGAAGGTCATTGGCCAGGATCGAGTCACATGCTCATCCTGAGCCAATCACAGTGGTGGGGCCAGGGGTAAGTGCATTGATTAATCAGGCCAGGACACTGCCCATCACTTGAGCAGAGGAGGTGGGGTCAGCCCCAGAGAACCTTATCAGGTGAGAGCGGGGAGAAACACCCATGGGAATCAGGGCGTTGGGACTCACGGGCGGGGCGAGGACATGCCCACCACATGTGCTGTGTGCTGCTCACTGTGGGAAGGTACTGCTCCATGCTGGCCCCACTGAGCAGGCAGAGCTCCTTGTCACTCATCCTGTGAGGAGGGGCTGCTGCGGCTCCTCTCCCCAGGAGGACAGGTGACTTCCAGGAGAGTAGACCCCAGCCATAGCCAGGGCTGATCCCTGGGCCAGGCTTACCTGTGTCTGGGTCCTGCCCTGCCTCCTCCTCCAACTCCGGAGGCCCAGGCCAAAGGCAGGAGAAGGAGGCTCTGGGACCCCTTGGTCAGGCTTGTGGGGCGGGGGGCTAGGGAAAGGAGGGAGGACCCTTTGGTCATGTCCCAGGGTTCTGGCTGATACCCCTGGAGCCCCAAGGTCAAGTGGCAGCCTTGGGAGAGGGGGTGGATTTCCCACCAACAGGGGCAGAGGGCCAGATGAAGGGGACATTGTGGGGCCAGTGCCAGGGGCGCTCAAGAGTCCCCACTCCCTACACTCCCCTCCCTGGGCCAGCCAGCCCAGGGATCTCCCACTCCCCCAAACCCAGCCACATTCAACGGGGGGACAACAGAAGCACATCCTCGTTAGAAGATGACGGGTCAAAATTATAAAGCCAAAGCCAACAAACTGCACCGACCTAGACTGGTGGCCGTGGACATAGAGGACACTGAGGACGAGGACCGGCAAGATGAACAGCCAGCCGGGCCTGGCAGGTTGCCTTCGCCCACATACATACGCAGCCTCTTTGGGCAGCTCCAGCCAATGAGCACCCTCCCCGGGACGTGGGTGGGACCAGAGGAGAGAGGTGCTCTCTGCTGGGATTGCCCGCTGGGGAGACATGACCCGGGGGCTACTGCAAAGTGGGCCTCCTGGGCAGTCTGCAAAGGCTGGTAAGTCCTTGCCCAACAGCCAGGAGGGATGAAGACCAAAGTCCGTGTGAAGTGGCTGTAACACCCAGTGCTATGTGAGCAGAAACGGTTTTATTTTTATCACCGAGCACCCCGCTGTGCCGGCTGCACTCCTCTGCATTTTGTGGCTCTGCCTTTCCCATCTCCCAGGTAGGGAGGCCCCTCCCCGGAGCCCCTCTGTTCACCCGGTCACTTCTCAGCAAACAGGGGCTCCGTCCACCGTGGCCCGACAGGGGGGCTTTTTGTCCAGTTGCCTTTGTTGATGATACAAGGTCATCTCATGAGTCGCTGGGCTGTCTCAGGAACAGAGAGGCCGAGGCTGGGTGAGCGTCTGTCCCCACCACGTGGGATCCCAGCAGCGGGCATGCAGCCTGTGGGGACCTCGGGCCAGGCCCCTCAACTGCTGGGAGGTGAGAACAGTGACAAAACCCCCGCCCAGCACACATATGTGCATTGTATAAGGCAAAGCTGGCCTCGCACTCCGCACGTGTTGTATTACAGGAGCCTTTACATTTTCTTCCGTGGCAACAACTACGAGCGTTTCTCCTGGGAACATCCTTGATTCCAGCAGCACAGGTCACCTGGGGTGGCAGCGGCGGCATCCTCTCCCCGCCTCCCACCCCCCAGGCAGGCAGGCAGGCAGGGGAGCCCTTGTCGCACCAGGGATCTCACACAGAGAGGACTGCTATTTCTGGCAGATCTGGGGACTTGGTTCCCTGCCCGTCACTCCCACTGGAAGCAGAAGCGCTGAATAAAACATGAGTGGTGCTTTCTCAGACCCTCGAGTGAGTGAGCTGGCCCGTGAGGAATGAGCACTCGCAGGCTGGCCCTGGAGTGTGTGTAGGAGCTTGGGGGGCTGGAGGAGCTATGTGCCTGGGGGGGGGGCATTTGCTGAGACGACAGGTCAAAGCCAACTGGAGGAGGGCAGGCTGGGGGAGAGCCTTGCTGCTCAAGGGACCACACGCTCCACATAAGGATGAACTAGAGCAGCATCCTGACCCCGCCAGCCAGGGGAATGCCAGTCCCCAGGTTTGGCATTGGGTGGAGGAGAAAATTTCTCTCTTGAGATCTGTGACCACCAGCTGGTCCTCGTGAGGTTGGCATCTCAGATTACAGTTCCTGAGGGTCCAAAGCCCAGAATTTCAATTCAAGTGGTTTCCTGTAGGCAGGGATGGTGGGAGGACCCAACCTCAGCCCTGTCTCAAGGGGCTCCCACAGGTAAAGGTCCAAGACACATGCAAACAAGTCCAATCACAGCAAATAATCCTAAAGCACACAGACAATAAGGCATCACAGGTGAGCCAGAAAAGCCATAGGCAACAGAATGTGACTCACAAATACTTCAACTATGAGATTTTTTTAGGGCAGAACAGCCAGTAAGTGAGGTATGCTTAAGTAAATCCAAAGGGATTTAACGTATGAATAAGAATGTGTGACCATTAAAAAAAATGTGATCAAGCCAACTTAAAAAAAAAAAAAACCTACCTAGAATTTCTTGAAATAAAAAATATAATAAATGGAGATAAAATTCAATGGATTAAAAATAAATAAAACTTAGAAGATTCATTGATCAGTGGATTGATTTAATTGCAGTTAGATACAGTTAAAGAAAGAACTAGTGAAATGGAAGGTAGATCTGAATAATGTCAAGTTCAGCAGAAACAAAACATGGGAAATGTGAAGAGTACGTGGCTAATGGGAAAGCAAATAGCAAATATGTACAGTTAATCCTAAAAAGTAGACCAAGACAAGAGCCCCAATGCCCATCCACCGAGAAAAACGAACGTAGAATGCGCAAGAGCACAGATGTCAGGGGAGGGCCACTTTAGAGCTTGTAGTTACATAACTAGTGAGAACCTAAGGCAACACACACGGCTCTGAAACTTGTGAAAGGGAAGAGGCTGCAGGGAAGGCGTGAGAACAGTGTCATTATTCACAGCCAGTCAACAGGAAGGGAGGAGGGGGGAAAGACACAGGGGAAGGGGGACAAACATCAAGTTGAAGATAAACATGCAGTGCGGAATTAACAGTGCTGAAAGCTGATCTTTGAAGATGGCTGAGAAAACGGACAGGCCTCTGGTGATCCCGACGAAGGCCGTGAGAACAGAAGAGGAAAACACAGCGGCTCCAGAGATACGGTGGCATGTCACGAATAACTGTTCGCTGTTGTAGTCGGACCCTTGGGTGAAGTGGACAGAATTCTGGGACAGTATCACTTAAACACAAACCAAGAAGAAATAACTAACCTCAGTAGTTCTAGAAACAAATTAAATTGGATCAGTGTTGATAAAAAAACAAAACAAAACAAAACAAAACAAAAAGCCAACAACAACAAAAAACCAAACCTTTCAAAGAATACCTAAATGGTTTCACTGGCAAGTTTTACCAACATTTTAGGAAAGAAATAATAATTTCAGAGTACATAAAAAAAGATCTTTAGAAAAGCCTATAGCATATGTTAATGGTAAACTTTAAAAAAATATTTTATTGATTTTCCACAGAGAGGAAGAGAGAGGGATAGAAAGCTAGAAACATTGATGAGAGAGAAACATCGACCAGCCGCCTCCTGCACACCCCCTACCAGGGATGTGCCCACGACCAAGGTACATGCCCTTGACTGTACCCTCCAGTCCGCAGACCGATGCTCTATCCACTGAGCCAAACCGGTTTTGGCTAATGGTAAACTTTTAAAAGCATTCTCTTAAGAGCCGGAACAAGGCAGAGATGCCAACCATCCCCGTGCTAGTCAACATCCTGTAAGTCCTAGGAAAGTTTCGTAGGAAAGACAAGATAAGAACGAAGGGCAGCTTAGACAGAATTTTCATGTAAAGGCTGGTGACCCGGGGCTGGGATGGGCACCATCCTCTTTTTATCCCGCTGCGCGTCTCCTCCTCACGTGGTTGCTACCTCGTAGTCTAAGACGGCTGCCAAGTGCTGGCCATCACATCTGCATTCCAGCCAACGGGAGCAAGCCGTGTGAGAGGGAAGTAGGCCTGCTCTGTTTGAACACGACCCGAGAGGCATATTGGCCACTTCTACTTCCACCCCACTGGCCAGAGCGTATTGGCAGACGTGCCTGTCACCTGGATTCTGGCATCAGAACAAATGGGGTGGATGAGGCCAGGGGCCCAGGGACAGTCACCTGGAACTGGGGGAGAGCCAGGGCCGGGGCAGACTGGTGGCCTAGCCAGGGCCAGAGGTGGTCCTCCCGCCCCCGCCCAGGAGCTACGCCATGCGCTGCCATGCACTGCCCACCCCACCCCCGGCCCCTTTGCTGGGCTTGGGAGGGAGGCCAGGGCAGCCTTGTGATGGAGGCGATGGGTCACGGCTCTGACCCGGGATGCAAGACGCCAGGTGGCCTCACTGGTTTCATTATCGCCGAAAGAGCAGCTATGGGAGCGGCTGTTCTGCCTCGGGGCCCGTGCATTGGCAGGAAGGCTGTCGGCAGGTTTGTGCAGAACATGGTTGCGATTTGTCATAATTTCGGTAACTGTCATTTCAGCTCGAGGCCTCAGGGGCAACCTGACTGTGCAGACCAGAGCCCGGGAGGTGCCGCTCGAGCCCAGGCACTGGCTGTAGGCTCCCCTGAGGCCAGACAGTGCCCATCGGAAGGGGCCACACCAGAGGTCTCAGGGGTCTGCCCCACACTCTGGAGCGTGATCCATGCCTGCCAGACAAACGGGCCCACGTCACACGGAGCGGGGGCTGCGCCTGCCACAGCAGAGCAGAGGGGACCGGGAGGCCGTGTGGGGACACAGGGACACGCAGAGTTGGAAGGGGCCCTGCCCACAGGCCCCACAGCAGCGGGGCTCGCCTGTGCCCTGTGTGGCCCAGACTCATGGAGGGTGTGGTGAGACCATGCGTGGAAGCTCGAAGCCCAGGAGGCCAGGATAAGAGCAGACGGGCAGGGGTCATCCGGTCACTTGGAGCGAACCGAGTCCTACAGAGGCGGGAGGACTGAGCCCGCTGCCTAGCTCAGGACCCTGTCTCTGGCTTCTGCCGCCCTCCCACCTCAGAGGCCTGGCATAGGGTCTGGAGGTAAGAGGCCCCGCACTCAGTGTGGGGGCAGCGTGGGACCTCCGCAGCCCTGGGGGACTCTGTGTTTGGGGCGGGTGCTGACCTTCTCATGTAAGGACTTAATATTGAACTCAGAATCCAGGGCACAAGGTGGTGATGGCCTTGCCTGCCCCCCACCCCATCACCCCATCACCCCATCAGGCTGTATCTGGTCCCCTATCCAAGGTTGCACCTCCCCTCCCCACGAACAGGTGTGGTGGGCAGCCCCTCACCTCAAGTACAACCTGGCCGTGGGGCCCCTAGCCTCCTCTCCTGAATGGACACGTCTGAGCATGTGCCCAGGAGGAGCGTTCACCACCTCCCTCCGTCCCCACGAACGCAATGAGGCCCCAGACGGGCAGAGACCGCTGTGTGACAGCTCAGAAAATGGAACTAATGACGGCGCTGCCGAACAAGGGTGCCATTCAGCACGTCCCGGGGCGGCAGATCCTTCTCGGCTGGGTGGTCAGCAGTCCCGGTGCCCAATTCTGCAAGTCCCGCCCCTCCCCCAGCCCCACACTTAACGAGCAGCCCCTCTGCCGGGCCCCGCAGGGCCTGCGTCCGGTCACCTCGCCTGAACTGGTTTGGGGGCGCTCAGCCCATTATCTGAAGTTGCCCGTTCCCACGAGGCTCCAGCCCCAGCCCGGCCTCGCCCCACGGCGCCCCCCGTGGTGGCAGATGTTCTGCTTGAGTCTCATCTTCCTGGTAAACTGGCACAGCACGTAGGCGGCGGCTTCCGCAGGCCTGGCGGCTGTTGCCCCATTTGAAACCGTCTAAAGGGGTGAAGGGCAAACTCACCGGTGAAGGTGCAACCAGGCACCGCTGGTGCCCTCCCGGCCCAGCCACCTGACACGGGGTCCCGTGAGTGAGCCCGGGGGTGGGCACCATGCCATTCACGTTCCGAAACCAGCAGAGCTACGCTGGAATTACAAAGGGGTCCCCCAAAAGTGTGGCACGTGTCTCCACCTCTCCCTGAAGCAGTGGTCCTCACCCTTCCTAGTGCCGCGACCCTTTAATACAGTTCCTCATGGTGTGGTGATCCCCAGCCGTAAAATTATGATGTTTCTCTCTCATTGACGTTTCTAGTTCTCTATCCCTCTCCCTTCCTCTCTGTAAGAAATCAATAAAATATATTTAAAAAAAACAAACTGGTTTCGGAGGAAGGACTGAGGTGCCCCGTTCTTGGGGAGTTCGCATTCAGGTTCGGAGAGCGAGGTCCCGCCTCTGGGCCGTTCAGTGGGGTCAGTGGTCGGCAGGGACAGGAGCGGACCCAGGTCATCGGACGGGAGCGTGTCCACAGGAGCCTGAACTTGGGGTGCAGGGGCCCGAGGGCTCTGAGAGGGAGAAACGCAGAGAACATTTCAGGTTTGGTCTCGCCAGGACCCCAGACAGCCTGACCCCCCACAGGATCCACAGAGGTGACCACACGCACCCAGAGGCTGGGATGGCTCTGCGCATTGACCTCCCTCGGGGGGGAGCCCCCACACTGCTCGTCCTCTCACGGGGCACGCCACACCCCGGGCCTGTTTGTAGCACTGTTCTGCACACTCAGGGTCCCCGTGCCTACTCCTCTGTGAGCCCACCCGAGCTCCCACTGCCCCCCGAGTGTGCCCTGGCCCCTCATCACACTCCCAGGGGTGGACCCCACCAGCGACACTCTGTCCCTGTCTCCCCTTAGCTCCAGCTTGCTCTGGCCCATGGACCCTGTACCACAGGCACCCCATCCTCCCACACGGTGGAGCTGCCAGCGCGGGCTGCGGCCCAGGGCCCCGTGAGGACCCGTATGGCGGATAAGCAGACAGCAGTGCGCCTGTGTCTCTCAGGAGGCGAGAGCTCATGGACTCAGCCCCTAATAAACGAGCCTGATGTTTAAGGGCCTAAAAGTGCAACTGAAACTGTGGACCGTTAGAACAAGTTAGAGTGGCTGAAACCGGTTTGGCTCAGTGGCTAGAGCGTCGGCCTGGAGACTGAAAGGTCCCAGGTTCGATCCCGGTCAAGGGCATGTACATTGGTTGCGGGCACGTCCCCAGTAGGGGGTGTGCAAGAGGCAGCTGATCGATGTTTCTCTCTCATCAATGTTTCTAAGTCTCTATCCCTCTCTCTTCCTCTCTGTGAAAAATCAATAAAATATATATATTTAAAAAAAAATCCTCTGGTGAGGATTAAATAAATAAATAAAATTTAAAAAGAAGAAGAAGAACAAGTTAGAGTGATGGTTTGAGATCCTGAAGCGGGCAGGACTTCAGTGTGTCCCTAAGGCTAACGGTCACAGAGCGAGTGGGGCCTACTTGATTGTCTAAGAATCTGAAATTTCTCTGGAGCAGAGCACATAGTGACATAGCTGGAAGGTGAGGTCAGGCTGGGGGAGGTTCTCCCCAGTCCTTCTAAGGAGCTGACGGTGGCTCGCTGCCTCCTCTCCTGGGGCACTGACGGCATTGGTCTTGCTGGGGAAGCCACGGGCCGCCCTCCACACCCACAGAAGTAAGTTCACCCCGGGGTTTAGGCTCATCAGGCCCATCTGCAAACACACCTTCTCCCCGGACCTGAGGCTGCTGCTGAGCGGAGGCCCAGAGCAGGCTAGGTTTGACCCTTTTCAGATTGACCCTCCTCACCAGCAATGTGCTTCCGGGTGTTTCTTTATTCCAAATCCTTTAAAATAAGCCTTTTTGCCCTAGCCGGTTTGGCTCAGTGGATAGAGCATCGGCCTTCGGACTGAAGGGTCCCAGGTTCGATTCCGGTCGGGGGCGTGTACCTTGGTTTCAGGCACATTCCTAGTAGGGGGTGTGTAGGAGGCAGCTGGTCGATGTATCTGACTCTCTTTCCCTCTCCCATCTTCTCTGTAGAAAATCAATAAAATATATTAAAAAGTAAAATAAAACAAGTCTCTCTCTCTCTCTCTCTCTCTCTCTCTCTCTCTCTCTCTCTCTGTTTCTCTTTGTCTCCTTCTCTCTCATTTTTTATTTTATTTATTATTTTATCGTCACCTAAAGATATGTTTATTGATTTTAGAGCAAGAAGAAGCAGGAGGGGGAAAGAGACCAACACAAGAGAGAAATATTGCCGAAACCGGTTTGGCTCAGTGGATAGAGCGTCGGTCTGCAGACTAAAAGGTCCCAGGTTCGATTCCGGTCAGGGCATGTACCTTGGTTGTGGGCACATCCCCAGTAGGGGGTGTGCAAGAGGCAGCTGGTCGATGTTTCTCTCTCATCGATGTTTCTAGTTCTCTATCCCTCTCCCTTTCTCTCTGTAAAAAATCAATTAAAAAAATATAGAGAGAAATATTTATCGGTTGCCTCCTAGATGCGCCTCAACCGGGGATTGGACCCCAAATCCAAGTATGTGCCCTGACTGGGAATTGAACCACAGCCCTTTGGTGTATAGGACGATGCTCCAATCAACTGAGCCACCCGGCCAGGGTTATATTTTATAATCAGTTCTGTTCGCCGGGGCCCTTCCAACCCGAGACCCACGTCTGTCTCCAACTTAGAGGAAAGTCCTCCATCTCTGATTTCCCCTCCACCGCCTGCCCTGTTTGTGGAGTCGGGGTGTACGCCTGGCGTCCCGGTTTTGTCACCAGGTCTCTTGGTCCTCTCGCCACACCCACCTTTTTATGGAATCCTGAGAGGATCTGTGAACATCTCCACATATCTGGGTTTGTCTTCCTGGGGTGGCCAAGCCACCCTGAGCTGTTCCCGTTGCATTTCAGAGGTGACAAGCCCACGTCTTCTCTCCAAGACCCTGTCCTGCCCTCAGAGCGAGTCCTGCTCAACCGTCGGCAGTCACGTCATAGACAAGAACTACCTGTGAGATGTTCTGGGTGCACGGGTGGGGTTTCTGAGCCCTGCTCCCGTGTCCTGGAGGGGCCCAGTCAGAGGTCATGGTCCTGCCTCCTTGGATGGGCCCCTTCTCTCCCATGTGGGGGTTCCTGCCCCTCCTACTGACCCCATCTGCATTCCTGAGTGTAAGGAATGATGGGGTCAGCACGCTCCCTCCATCACACGGGGCTGTGCGTGTGTTCTAGAAACTGAGTAATGTCTTCCATGGGAGGCACTCCCCCCACAGAGGTTCCTGTCCCATTGGGTGATTCCAGCGAGAGCTGGGGAGGTGGGAGGACTAAAGCCAGAGGCGTCCACATCCTGAGTCGGAAGCCTGTCCAGCCTTCATGCTTCACTGTGGGGTTTGCAGCCCCTTGTGAGTGAGTACACCCATATTCTAGGGTTTGGGGCTTCCTCGCGGCCCCGTGGTGAGGCCAATGCCAGGCCTGCGGTGGGCAAGGGGAGGCTTGGGTCAAGCCAGGCCCAACTGGCGCCTGTGTGGAGAGGTCCGAGGACCGGTCAGGGCTGCAGACGTGTGTGGAGGGGACAGGCGGAGCTCGGAAGAGCCCGGTGACGGCAGAGGGCCCGTCCCGCGTCTGTGGCGGAGCACGGTGATTTATTTTCCTGTCTGAGTCTCGCTTTGCAGTGGGATTTGCAGCCACGAAAGTTCTTGGCCAGGACGTTTGGGTCTTAGGAAATGTCGGGCTGCACTTTTATTTTTAGCTTTAGGAATGCGATGCTTGATAGGATTTGGATTTTTTAAAGATGGGCCAACTTTAAGATGAGAACTATATCCCTTGACCCCAGGCTGCTCCTGTTTATAGGGGTGTGTGGGGAGGGTGTCACAGCTCCATGCTGGAGAACAGGAGCTGCCCATGCTCTGCTTCCCGTGTGTCCGGAGCCCTGACCACCGGCCAGAAGGGACCAGGTTCTGTGGGACCAGACAGCAAATCACTTTCCAGGCTGGGGCAGGGGCTGGGCTCTCAGGCCAGGGCATAGATTCCCCCATTGGAGGAGCCTCTGTGAGTGGTGACCCCCGCCGACCCCAGGGTGATGGGTTGCAGACCAGGAAACCGCCCCATTCGTGCCGGCAGCTGAGCATGCAGCAGGCAGGCTTCTCTGGGCCTTTGGGTTTTGCTGGGATCTGAGAGTGTGGAGGTGTGAGTCAGGGGAGCACTGCCCTCAGGGCAGGATTACAGCCGGGGCAGAGCTGAGTGTGGGGTCTTTGGCCTCAGTCAGGGCCCCCATACTTGTGCACAGCATTCTGCTGTCATTAGCAGCCACTACACTGGGATCATGCCCAGATCCCCAACACATAGCTGATACCTGTGTTTCCCTCTGAGTGGCCCAGGCCATCTTCATTTACTACAAGTTCATGGTTAGCATTTCTGTGTCTGCCATATCTGAGCAGAGCACATGGGAGAGACTCAGCCCTAGAACTGCAGTCTTGGTCCAAGTCACACGCCTGTCCCAATCTTAATCCCTCTGATATGGGAACGACGCTGTGAAGAGATGATGGGAAATACAATGTTCCTCCTGCTCCAACCGCCCCATTCCTCCCTGGAGAGTCATACAATCAGACCTGCGTGGAAATACTCTTCTCTCCCAGAGTAAAGGTGGTTGGGAATAGAAGGTACTTTCCATGACTGGAACCCATATCAGGGTCCCCAGAGGGTGTGAGACCCTCACCTGTGTGGCACATGGTAGCACCCTTGGGTCCTCAGTCTGAACTGTAGTCCATCCCACCCTTTATGGGTCAGATGCCATGCTATGAGCTCCCCTGCCGGCCCCCTGCCTTTCCCCGCTCTCTGCCAGACTGATGGTGTACATTTCCTGTTCTAAGCTTGAAACAGTCATTTCTCTAAGAAGTCCTGGCTTCCCAGAGTGAGAAGTGGTCTTTAGAGGCCATGTTTTGGGTGCTCTGAGTGCCTATTGCTGCTAAGTTGCCATTTAGAGTTGAGCTGTATCAGTGGATGGATTTAGGAAATGTGCATCTTTTTAAGAGAAATAAAGCATCATTGCTTGCTATTTATTGAAGTGTACTATAAACAAGTTTTACTTCATTTCATTGACTTTACATGGTATCTCAGGGTGTCTTTCTTGTCTTTTGTGGGGCAGTTTATCTACAATAGTTTCAAAATGATAGCCCTGATAGTGCAACTAGCAATATGAGTACACAATTCTTTGAGTCCTTAGAATATTTCCCACTAGGAATGTGTAGTCAAAATACTTCATTTTAAAGTCTCTTGAAATAATATATATTTTTGTAATTTAATATTTATACAAAACAGATTTTTTAAAGATTTAATTTCTTTAAGAAACCACTAGAAATAATCACATGATCCCAAAGTCATAACTATAGTTGAAGTAAATGAATCCACTTACATATGGATTTAAATTTTAAACAATATCTTCAAAATAAAAATGTAGTGAGAAGGATGGAAGAGAAAGAAAAATTCTAAAATGCAGAATAAACAAAAATGTGGACATATGAGGAAAAAATAAGTATAGAGGCTCAATTCAGCTAATCAGAAAACTACTTGATAGAAGTTCCAGAATGAGAAGACAGAAAGTCTGGGAGAGCAAATACTAAAGCAATTAATAGAAGAAAATGTCCAGAGTTTAAGAAAGACTATCAGGTTGAGTGTCCTAAGTGGGGAGAGGACAGAACACCCATACCAGACACACCTGGGAAAATTTTGGAAATTGTAGCACAAAGAGAAGATTCTAAAGCTTGGCAAGAGAAAGGATAAGCTATCTACAAAGGAAGGAATCATGCTGGCATCAGCACTGCAGATGTTAGATTTCTGTGGAAGGGCCTCTGGGCTTCTGATAATCAGGGATTTAGAACCCAGAATTCTATACCCAGCCCAACAGGCCACCAAGACCAACAACAAAGTAGAAACTAGTGTAGACTTGCAAGAGCTCAGACACAGACTCCCATCCCACTTGAAACAAAATCTGAAAGGAAAAGGAAGAAGACATGGGACATGAGCAGAAGTGACCTCACCCCAAGCAGAGAGGAATCTGGGTCAAGGAATGTGGCACTGGTCCATATGGCAGCATCCACATGAGGCAGGAGTCAGGGCCTCCGAGTGATGTCGCTTAATGCAGGCAGAGTCCTTCAAGAACAGAATAATTAAGAAGCAAAACGAGCTGGGTGAGGACATATTTCTGTCATCAAGAAAAAAAGAAATGCAATTAGGAATTCTGAGATAAACACAAGTTATTGAAGTGAGTTGACATCCAAATAGGAAGCCAACTCAATGTGGCAAGAGTCTGCAGAACTGTGAGGTGACAGAGCCCGCCTGTGCTCCAGGCTCGGGTCTGCCTCGAGTGACACGTGGCCATGTCGTGGCTCAAATCAAAGCATGAGAAAACATGTTTCTCATGGTCATGGTCTGAAGTAAGAGTGAAACCAGACCTTTCTGTGGTGATGGAAATTACAGACACAGGGACATAAGGCTAATTTTCAGAGACAAACTTGAAAGGAATCATTTGGGCCTGATGGTACTTAAAAGAAATGGTAAATCTTGTTTCTGTGCTGATTAGAGAAGATACAGGTGAAGTAACCTTTCTGGCCCAGGGCGAACCAGAGAGGTTCTGACAGATTCAGTGAGGACCTGAATAAATGTGAGACTTGCACCCTGATGGGTGGCTCAGCTGGTTGGAGCATCATCCTGTACACTAAAGGTCAGGGCACATACCTAGTATGTGAGTTTGATCCCTAGTCGGGACCGTATGGGAGGCAACTAATCTCTCTCTCTCTCTTTCTCTCTCCTCTCTCTCATGGATGGGTGAGAAGTTCCTGAGAGCTCCCTCTGAGCTAATTTACATGATGGGGTAAGATTTTACTTGGGAAAAAGGGTGAAAACCCCCCTAGTGCCTGGCACACAGTGGGTGCTCAAGTGGCTGAGAGAGCTGAGCACAGTAGCCAGAGATGACAAAGCTATCAAGAGTGTATGCCCGTGGCTTCTATCCTGCTCTCAGCACAGAGGCCTCTCTATTTGTGGCCGGGAAGGTGGCAATTAAGGTGGAAACAGCCCTCACACAGTCGCTCTTATTTTAAGGCTCCACGAATGTTTATTCCCAGCCTGAAGATTTCTGTCTGAATTCACATTTCAGAGTTGAACTGAATCAATTTCCCTCATTTTAAAATTTACGTGAGGTGATGCATTCCTTGCTGGTACTTGAAAGGCATCTTAAGGATTTTGTTATTTTGCCTACAGATAAATCCAAAACAGCCGAGATGTCAATGTTGAAAATTTTCATTTGTCTGGTCTTCTCTGAGAGTCCTCCCGGGGGGATTCTGGGAAGAAAAAAAAAAAACCCACACAAAACAACAAAATTACAAGTAATTGAAAAATCACTGGGCTAGGGTGAGTTTGGGATCTCACTCACGTCGGGGCTGTGTGTGCTGGGGAAGTTTTGTGGTAACTGTCGCGTCCCCTTCCGGAGGCTGACACAACCGGTCCGGGACGGGTCTCCTGGGGTGATGGAGGAAAGGGACACCACAGCCCCCCCTTCATGCCCTTTTCATCCCCTTTCCCAGAAATCCACTTTAGGAGAAAGGAACCAGGAGGATTAAACCCGCTCTGGGCCCTGCCAAGATGCTGGCCCGGCCCGGGCTGCTGCTGGCTCCCGTCCCAGCCGGCCCTGAGGGACTGTCCGGGAATGTCCTGCCACCTAGAAGTCTCACTGGAGAAGCCGGGAGAGCTGACAGGGCCTGGCCGACTGGGGCCCGAGGCCAAGGGGTCAGTCACACTGCTCCTGCTTTCATCCACTGTGCGGATGTTCTGTTCTTCACGGATGCTTTCTATTCAACTTGATCCTGGAAAAACATCGCGTTAACATATTACTGATCCTGATTCCTGAGTGTTTGGTGCCCCTGGACATTTTGGGCCTTTTCATCAGCCTCGTCCAGGCCCTGGTGGGTCAGAAGGCTGCACAGTGAACGTGTGTACGCGCATGGGCGTGCATGTGCACATGTGAACGTGTGCGTGTGCATGGGTATGCATGTGGTGACTACCGTCTGGGTGGGGGGAACAAAGCTACAGAGAAATAACACTGGGGAAAGCAGTCTGAGCCCAGCCTTTGTTTCCACATCACTCTGCACCCGGGGCAGTGCCCCCGGGAGTCACATGCACAGACATGGACACAGGCCAGGCGTGGAGGCAAACAGGTGGGGCTGGAACTAGAATTAGAAGGCATTCCTCAACCTGACCAGTGTATGTACCAAGTGCCGACAGCAAACATCACACTCAGTGAGGAAACGCCTTCCCTTTCAGCTTGGGAAAAAGGAACCACGGATGCCCAGTGTTGCCGCTTCGGTGCAACGTGGCTACGGGTCCTGGCCCGCGCTTGAAGAAACAGGAAAGGAAATGGGGTAAGCAGGGGTCAGAAAGGGGGAATAAAACGCACTATCTATAGTGAAGGGATCACCTCTGATGGGAAGCTAACAGAATAGACACACAACTGTTAGGACTCGAAAGAGACTGCAGCACAGTTACTAGATACAAGACCAACTTGCAAACTCAATGACATTTCTCTCCACTAATGAACTAGGAAGTATTCTAGACAGTAAGTAACCAACTAGAAAATACACTTTAAAATATCCCGTTCAAATAGCAGCAAAAATGAACCCATCTCTAGGATTTATCCTGACAAAGAATACACAAGACTTCTAAGAAGACAAGCACTTGAATTTATTCATAAAAGATGTGATGACAGGGAGTCACCTCGTGTCTTGAGTGGAACATTTAATGGTGCGATGCTGTCCATTCTCTGCGAGATGACCTGTGAAGGTACTGCAACCCCATCGGATTCCAGTCGAATTTCTTTTGGAGAGAACATTCTACATCTTGTAGGAGAGAAAATAGATCGACACATAGGTGAGTCAAGTGGCCAAGAGTGAGGACTTGCTTGAGCAGAAGTTAAGGTACCCACAGGAGTCAGGTCAGAAGGACGCAGGGGAACAGCAGACAAACACTGTAAGATGCCCTATAAGATGCCCGCCCAGTATTCCTCCAGCTGTCAAGGTCATTGACAAGGACAGTCAGAGAAAGTGTCGCAGCCAAGAGGAGCCTCAGGGGACATGATGACAGAATGAAAGATGGTTCCATGAATGGGATTCTGGGTCCAAAAAGGGACATTAAGTAAAAACTGAAGCGACCTAAGGAATGCATAAACTTGGTAACCTAACAATATTAGTTCATTAGTTGTGATAAATATGCTGTAGTGAAACCTTAACCAACAATGGGGCACAGGGCATATGGACACCCTGTACTATTTTTGTAACTTGTCTATAAATCTAAAAGACACTAAAATTAAAAATGTCTTTAAAAAAGACACAGGAACCCATTTGAAGAGGTTCTTACTGGAACAATTTGGCTTCAATAATGAACATGGCAGTGGTCTAAACCAATCTAAATAATGCTGCAGATTCATAATCCTATATAATAAAAGGGTAATATGCAAATCGACCGAACAGTGGAACAACTGGTCACTATGACATGCACTGACCACCTGGGGGCGCTCAACACAGGAGCTGCCCCCTGATGGTCAGTGTGTTCCCACAGGAGGAGCGCCACTCAGCCAGAAGCCAGCCTAGTGGCTGTCAAGCACAGTAGTGGTGGCAGGAGTCTCTCCTGCCTCTGCAACAACGCTAAGATGTTCAACTGAGGCTTAGACCCCATCCCCACAAGCTGGCCTAAGCCGTCAGTCAGACATCCCCCAAGGGCTCCTGGACTGCTAAAGAGCACAGGCCAGGCTGAGGGACCCCTTCCCCCGCCCTCCCCTCCACAGTGCATGGATGTAATGCACCGGGGCTCTAATAGTATTAATAAAAAGAACTAGTCATCACCAGAGGGATAGCATACTAATCTGTTTCTTAAAAACTGGTCAGTAGCTGAAACTGGTTTGGCTCAGTGGATAGAGCATCGGCCTGCAGACTGAAAGGTCCCAGATTCTTGATTCTGGTCAAGGGCATGTACCTTGGTTGCGGACACATCCCCAGTAGGGGGTATGCAAGAGGCAGCTGATCAATGTTTCTCTCTCATCGATGTTTCTAACTCTCTATCCCTCTCTCTTCCTTTCTGTAAAAAGTCAATAAAATATATTTAAAACAAACAAACAAACAAACAAACCAACAAAACTGGTCAGTGAAGGAAAAAGTGGAGCCTTTCTTATGTGAGTAGTCCCATGTGCAGCCAGATACTACTGTAGAAGGGAGGCATGCTTCTTTATGATAGCATTACAACTAACAAATGGTAAAGAAACAATAAAATGAGAATGCCACTGTGTCATAAACTCAATGAATTTAGATATGTAAGTACGAAGTGTCAGTGGCTGCTGACATCCCAAAGAAACACAGTCTGCCCTGCTTCCTGGACCCCTGGCAAAAGGGCGGAGCCTGAGCCTTTTCCCATCCCTCCCTCCCCCGCTACGCTCAGGAGGTAGAGGAACATGCTGAACAGCGCCTAGATGGGGACGGAGAGAGGCCCTGTAGGTTCAAGGAGACACAGATGACACTCAATGTTATAAAGCAGTGCAGGTAAGACCCAACCGCGGTGTCTGGGTGATGAAACTGGACAGAGTGCATGAAGTGACCACTGTGAAGGTCAGGGTCGTGGCTACCGAGAGAGGAGGGCAGTGGAGCCTGCGGGGCTTTCAGAGGGGCTGCCGGGGTCAACGTTCTACGTCATGGATGCTCACTTTACAATTCATTATGCTGTGCTTGTTTTGTGTGTGTGTGTGTGTGTGTTTAATAAATCTTATTGCTCAGATTATTACAATTGTTTCTCCTTTCCCCCCCCCAAGCTCCCTTCCACTTGATTCCCGCCCTACCTTCTGCCCTTACCCCCCTCTGTCCTCATCCATAGGTGTACTATTTTAATCCAGTTTCTTTCTGCACCCCCTTACCCCTTTCCCCCTAATAATTATCAATCCACTTCCTTTCTTTGCTCCTGATTCTATTATATTCACCAGTTTATTCTGTTCCTCAGATTTTTAATTCACTTGATCTTCTTCTTCTTCTTAAATAATACCTTCCAGCATTTCATATAATTCTGGGTTGGTGGTGATGAACTCCTTTAACTTTTTCTTATCTGTGAAGCTCTTTATCTGCCCTTCAATTCTGAATGATGACTTTGTTGGATACAGTAATCTTGGTTGTAGGTTCTTGCTATTCATCACTGTGTTTTGTTTTGTTTTGTTTTAGTATGTGTTTGTGTTAGAATAAAAACGTTGTAAAAATCTGAAAGAGTAAACCCCCCCTCCCCCAAAATAAAGCAAAGGTACAACAAATCAGTTTTCAAGTTGATCCTTTTCACAAGAATACTTCATTCCTGTGCCCAGAGGCCCGCCTGAGCAATTGTATAGGTGGCCCGTGGTAAGTAAGGGAGGCACGGTCAAGGTGAGGGGGACCTGAGGCCTTGTTACCATCCTCACACACTTCTGCCTTCCCAGGGACTGTCCCAGCCTCAAAGGAAACTGTTAGCTGGCCAATGGCCTTTGCACATTCATTGTCTCTGGGAGGCCTTTGTGGGTAGGACAGCACGGCTGTGTGATGTGGGTGAGCTGACTTAGCAGGAATTGTAAAATCACCTGCCTTCACCGCTTCTCTCTCGGCCTGGTTTCGATGTCAGGGACCTTGCGTGCCAGGCCCACTGAATCCATCCTGTGGGAAGCCAGCAAGGCTGCCTTCAAGGCCCATGTCCTCCTCCGAGACCCTCTGTCAACTCAGAGCCACCTGCAAACTCCTTCTCTGCGTCCCTGAGCATCACTGCAGTGCTGCGATTTTCTTTCTTTCTTTCTTTCTTTTTTTAGAAATATATTTTATTGATTTTTTTACAGAGGAAGAGAGAAGGATAGAGAGTTAGAAACATCGATGAGAGAGAATCATCAATCAGCTGCCTCTTGCACACCCCCCACTGGGGATGTGCCCGAAAACCAAGATACATGCCCTTGACTGGAATCAAACCCAGGACCCTTCAGTCCACAGGCCAATGCTCTATCCACTGAGCCAAACCAGTTTTGGCTGCAATGCTGCAATTTTCTGAAGTAGACACCACCTCCCTGATTAGAGAGGAAATGAGAAGCAGGCCAGGGAGGGCAGAACAAAGGTGATGCAGGCTCTGCCCAGTGCCGGGGAGACTGGGAGGAGCTGGCAGGGCCCAGAATGTCGACCTGTGACCGACGGAGCCTGGGCTCTGAGGTGAGCAGAGGTTAAGAGAGCATAGCGATGATGAAGGTGCGGATGTTCAGCTTTGGGTTTTTTCTTCCTCTTTATTTTCTTAGTGAATTTAGCACCAAAAGAAAGTGGAAAATAACAAGACAGATTTTATCCACCCCAACAGGGCACATGAGGCCACAACGCTGGGTGACTACCAAATGCCCTTTCCTGTCCCAGTCAGGGCCTCCCTGGGAATGCTGGACCCTGAGTGGATGTGACAGAGCCCGAGGGAGCCTGCCCCCGCCTGACACAGAAAGGTCTTCACTGTCGTTGGTATAAGGAGGGTTTAGTTGTCACTCTAAATATAAATCAGCCAACTATTTTCAACACTAAAAATAAAATGTCAGCCCCCGGCTGGTGTGACTCAGTGGTTGAGTGAACCAAGAGGTCATGGTTCAATTCCCGGTCAGGGCACATGCCCCCATTGCGGGCCATTGGGGGACATGCAGGAGGCACCAATCGGTGATTCTCTCTCATCATTGATGCTTCTCTCTCTCTCTCTCTCTCCTCCCTTCCTCTCTGAAACCAATACAAAATATACTTAAAAAAATAAAATGTCAGCTTCTTATTTGCATCTGAAGAAATTTGAATGTGGACTTGATCAGGGAAACAAAGTTTCAGACCATGGCTGATTTCCCCCTGCTGGGTTTACCTCAGTATTTTAAGATATTTTCATTGTGATCTTGTGAACAGAAGAAGAAATTTATCAGGCTCTGCTTTCAGTCCAGGCAGCTCCTAATCTGTCCATCCCCGTCCCAGATGACGACTATAAACTCAGATGCCAGATGAAGGCAGCTTCATGAGGGCGCTGGGCAGTGACCCAAATGGGGCAGATTGGGCCGGGGTGGGGGGCCACTGAGAGAGGGGATTGCACGGGGTGAATTTCCTGTGTTTTACAATCCCCAGCCACAAGGAAGGCTCTAGTTCACAGGGCCTCACATACATCATGCCGTTGATCACTTTTTAATGTGTTTATCCAGTCAGAAGAACAGATACAGAAAAAGATTTAGATAATGAAGTGTGTCTTCAAGGGCCTGCAGATAATATTAAAAAGCATAGTAGTGCACATTTAATTACAGTCTGAGAAGGAAGGGAGAGAAGTAACAGCTTATATTGTCTCAATGTTGGTGGACAGCATAAATTTATAGATTGAAGAGGCTCAGCAAACCCTAAATGGAATAAACATAAAGAAAACCACACCTACACACCTCATAGTCAAATCACTGGAAACCGAAGATCTGTAGAAAATCACAATAGCAGCCATAGGGACTCAGCATTCTGGGAACAGTGATTCAACTAATGGGCTCAAGAAATGGAGCCTCCAGCAGGCAGAAAATCAGCAAGGTCATAGTTGAATTCAACAACAACATCAATCAACTAGATACACTTGACATGTACTGACTCCATCTAACAACAGTGGGTCACACATTTTTCTCAAGCTCACATGGGACATTCACCAAGAGAGGCCACATTCTGGGTCAAGGACACACCTTATAACACATTTAAAAGAATAGAAAGCATAGAATACCTGCTCTCAAACCACAATGGAATTAAACTAAAAATCAGTAACAGAAGGATAACTGGAAAAATCCCAAATTACATGGAGATTAAACAACACACTTCTAAAGAACACATGGGTCAAAGAAGATGTCCCAAGAGAAATTTTTAAATATTTTTTTCCTGATAAATGAAAATGAAAACACAATGTACCCGAATGTTTGCAACTCAGTGAAAGCACTGCTTGGAGCTGTGGTTCTCAACCTTCCTAATGCCGTGACCCTTTAATATAGTTCCTCATGTTGTGGTGACCCCCAATCATAAAATTATTTTCATTGCTACTTCATAACTATAATTTTGCTACTGCTGTGAATCATAATGTAAATATCTGTGTTTTCTGATGGTCTTCGGCAACTCCTGTGAAAGGGGTCGAGACCTATAGGTTGAGAACCGCTGCTGTAGAGCCTAAGACCATCGGAAAACACAGATATTTACATTACGATTCATAACTGTAGCAAAATTACAATTTTGAAGTAGCAACAAAAATAATTTTATGGTGGGGGGTCACCACAACATGAGAAACTATATTTAAGGGTCACGGCATTAGGAAGGTTGAGAACCACCGGCTTAGAGACACATTTATAGCATTGAATGCATATATTAGAAAAGAAGAAAGATCTAAAGTTAGGCATCTAAGCTTCTGCCTTAGGAAGCTAGAAAAAGAAGAGTAAGTTGTAAATCCAAAGTAGGTAGAAAAAAATAAATCATAAAAATTAGAGCAGAAATCAATGATATTGAAAACAGAAAATTAATAGATAAAATCAACAAAATCAAAAGCTATTTCATTGAAAAGAGCAATAAAATCCATAAACTTCTATCCTAGGCTACCTAGGAATAAAGATAGGCCACAAATCACTAATATCAGAAAGGAGAAAGGGAACATAATTACAAATATCATAGTCATAAAAATGATAATAAAGAATACTGTGATCAATTTCATGCTCACAAATTTGGTATCCTAGGTGAAAAGGACTAATTCCTTGAAATACATGATCTGCCAAAACCCACACGAGAAGACATAGACCATTTGAATGGCCCTCTAGCTATTAAAGAAGTATAATGAAGAATTAATAACCTTCCAAAACAGAAAGCACCAGGCCCAGCTGGGTTCACTAGTGAGTTCTACCAAATATTTAAGGGAAAAAATATACAAAATTTCTGCAATCTCTTTTAGAAGAGAGAAGCAGAGAGAATTATTTTTAATTCATTTGATGAGGCCATTATTCTAGTAACAAAACCAAAGACGCTATAAGAAAAGGAAACTACAGACCAATATCTCTCATGAACACAGATGCAAAAATTCTCAACAAAACATTACCAGAGCAAATCTAACAATGTATAAACTCTCAGTCAACTAGAAATAGAGGAGAACTTCCCCAATTTGATAAAGAATATCTACAAAAACGCTACAACTGACATCAAACTCAATGGTGAGAAATTCAACCTTTCCCACTAACATCAGGTACAAGGGAAGGGTGTTCCTTCTCACTTCCTTTGACATCATACCAGAAGTCTTACCTGATGCAGTAAGATAAGAAAAGGAAATAAAAGGTAGAAAGATTGGGAAAGAAGAAATAAAACTCTCTGTGGATGACATGAATATCTATTCAGGAAATCCAAATGATTAAAAAACAACAATGCCCATTGGAGGTAATAATTAATTATAGGAAGGTTGCAGGATATAAGTTCATATACAAATGTCAATTGTTTTCCTATATACCAGCAATGAACAGGTGGGATTTGAAATTAGAAACACAACACCATTTACATTAGCACCACAAAAATGAAATATTTAGGTATATACCTAACAAAATATGTACAAGATCTAGGAGTATATGAGGAAAACCACAAAGCTTTGATGGAAAAAAAAACACAAAAACAACAAAGAACAAAATAAGTGCAGACATAGTTCATATATGTGTCCTAAATGATAGGCAACTACAAACATTTTTCAACATGCAACACTCAGGAGACAGGATTCTTACAAGCTAGAGGGCCAACTAAAAACGAATTTTAAAACGTTATCAAAATAACTAGCAGTGAGCTGTGAATCTGTTTAATGACAGGACGACCGGCCAGAACAAAGTGACTTACGGTAAATGTGGGAGAATGTTAGGTCATACGTTTCTGACCATAGAGAAATCCTGTCTAACACTCTAAAGGGTTTGGGGTGCAGAGGGGCAAACAGGTGGGCAGGAGAAAGAGTGTGCTGGTGCCCACATCTGGGCGGCCAGCGGCTCCAAGGCATTAGGGGAGGTTAACAAAGCAGATGATGGAGGTGCAAGGATATTTAAGTGACACGTAAGCATGAAGAAAGGCGGGGGAGGGGGTAAGGAGCAGAGGGAGGCCTGGAACCCACACCCCTCTGGGCATCATTCCTGGGTGTGCCCAGCATGTAGAGCTTACGATGGAAGAATGGACTCTTATAAGGTGCAAAAATTAATCACGCACATATTAGAAGTAAACCAGATATACCCAACGTTGTTCTTAAACTATTAGGTGTTTATTTTACACAAAATGTGATGAGAGTAAGAAATATTGCTGGTTATGCATATCATCCCGTGCCAGCTGGTCTTTTTGATTTTGTGTCCAAAGCGGTGGTGGCGAAGACTGGTAACCAGAAGCTGCAACAAAAAAGGAAAGCCGCTTCCATGATGTGATTGCATAATTTTACTCTCAGAGGAGCTCAGTAAAACAGAAGTCTAGAGCTGCTTTTATTTCGTTGCTGAAGATTGAGTTTCATAGGCCAGCGCGAGGCTGGATAGTTAACACTAAGAGTTTTCTGCAGAATACATTTCAACATTTTAAGTCTCCTCAGACTGAGGAGTTGGCCGCCTGCTACAGTAAAACCAGGGTCTGGCTCTCTCCATCTGCTCGTGGACTCCCCGCATTCCCCTGGGGAGAGAAAGTAAGCCCCTAACATAGACTCCCACCACTAGATTGACAGAGCCCTTTGGTAAGAAATAATTTGCAAGGAAACTTCCATATTCAATAGCTGCATTTTAAAATTTTATATTTGGGGGTTTGCCCATATTCAAAGTGTGTTGAGTGGAAATGGTTATCAATTATTATGCTACATGCACCTCCTTCTTCTGACCAGGATTTCCCATCCAATGTCCTTCAAGCTGAAAACAGTTCAGATAGAGGAGCGGTTTCTTCTCTTCGTTTCTGGATGCCGGCGGCTCTAAGGGCAATGACACACTGTCTTGCCCCCACCCTGTCCGTTTTGGGGAAGTGCCCTGCCCGTCTGGGCAGGAGTCTGATGCGTCCTGCAGACAAGGCCACGCGTCAGCCCATCTGGTGAACATTAGCCCAGGGACTTCTTGGTCGAGGTAGCTTTCACATAGTTTTGGTACAAACTGAAAATACAGGATTCAATTACAAAAGAATTTGGAAAAATAAGTGTGGTCAGAGCAAAGTTGTACGGGGATCAAAAAAAAATTGGAAGAAAAACAGGAAAATGTGTTTTTAAAATTAAAAGCCATTCAAAGATATGCAATGGTCGCCACAAAGGCCCCTTTTTAGAAACAAAATCTTCAAGTCAACCTGAGGATATTTTTTTCCAAACCTTTCTCAGAGAGAATGGAAGGCGGGGAGGGAGGGAGAGAGAAACATAGATGTGAGAGAGACACATCGACTGGGGGTGGGGAGGGAACCCACAACCCAGGTACAGGTCCTTGACTGGGAATCGAACCCGCAACCCTAGGGTGTGCAGGCTGACGCTCTAACCACCGAGCAGCACCAGCCCGGGCATCAGGTTAACATTCTTATGCTATTTGCATTGATTTTGGTAAAGAGCCACATAATTAAATACTTTGAGTAATTGTGAATCTAAAAATCATTGTTTCTATGTATGCTCACAAAATAATTATACTACTTACATTTGCTCTTTTAAAGGAGAAAAGACGTTGATAAATGGCAGGTTTTTGTGTCCAGAAATGCCCTTGCTTTCTGTGGCAGAGCTGAAGTGACCCGCTCTGTCTAATGAGAGGGCCTCTCACGAATCTATACTGTCAATTGCCACACGCAAACTTTCCTTACCCATTTTTTATTCTAGAAAACATTGTGATTTCTCAAGTGTCCACCTATTCCATGATGAACTATTAATGCTTCACAGACCCTGTCATCCTTCCCGGGTCACCCTCTGGGGACACCTCCCAGCCTCCTGGTGGCCAGTGGGCTGGGACTAAGTTCCAGCCAACAAACTGGGGGGAGGAGGCTGCTTCCAGAGACCCCTGCCTCCCGCTCTCTTCCTTCAGCAGGTGGGAAGGGAGGCAGCTGTGACCTGGAAAGTCCTTTGGAAGAGGGCAGTTTGGTCCCCAAATGGCTGAATGGGGAAGGGACCCTCTGTGCTACTCAAGCCCTCCCATTGCCTCACCCTGCTGCCCATCAGATGAGGCCCTTCCAATGACCACACTTGTCATGTGTTTGAGCCAGTGAACACACTGTCATGTGTTTGAGCCATGTGACTATGGTTAGAGCTGTCAGCCCACTCCACATACCCAGCCAAGTGTAGGAGTTCCTCTAGCCTCTGTCCTGAGATCTTGCTGAGAATTTCTGGATCTTCTGTTCACCTCATGGTACCAGCTTCTGTTGGGTGACTGGAACTCTCCAGAAGCGTCGTCCTCAGACACTGGGCATGTGTGTTCCCAGCACTGCGTCGTTATCATTGCAGTCCCAGCAGCCATCACTGAGGCTCAGCTCTCACTCACTGTTTTCTCTCCGCCCTGGGCTAGAGCTCCGCTGTGACCTGCCGCTGCATGTCCAGCCGTTCTATCCCCAGGATGCCCGAGCACCCGGCAGGTGCTCCATGCGGCCCAGCAACCAGACTCCATTCAGGCGTGCTCAGGGGAGAGCCTTCAGTTAACTGCAGGCTCTTCCAGCAAAGGGAGCTGGCGAGGCCTTTCCTTCCAGAAGGTTACGCACGCTGGCAGAGCTCTGAGCAGGAGCCAGGGCGGGAGCAGAACTGCAGAGGGTCCGCTCTTCCAGAGGCCTGAGACCTAGGAAGTGGAACACGGAGTCTGCTCACACCACCGGAAGCACCTTTTCCACGCCTGCTGCAGGAGCGACACATCTTCATGGTGGAAAGTATAATAATGAGTAAACAAAAAGGAGAGAAAGACACGCATAACGTCATCCCACAGAAATATGCCCCAGATGCCTGCCTCTCTCTGACCACAGATGACTATGCACGTTGTCCTACGTGAGTGTGCAATATGCGATCCGTTGTATGGATTTTTCATTTGACAATGACATCACTAGCAGTTTTCAAGGTCAGGAAATGGAGAGTTGGGTAGACTGACATTTGAATAATTACAATTTACTGACTAATTCTTCGTTGTTGACCATTTAAGTTGTTCAGATTTTGGCTTCTGTAAGAAAGCTGTGAAAATACGGGTGTGCTTATATTTTGGGGCATATCCTGAGGATAAATTCTAAGAAGTTGGACTCATTTTTAAGGTTGCTGGCAGGTGACATCAAAGTATCCCACACAGACAAGTGACAAAAGTTCCAATGTCCCCAATTTTCCTTCCCCCATGACATTCTTTTTTAAAAAAATTTAATACATCTTTATTGCTCAGATTATTACAATTGTTTCTCCTCCCCCCCCATAGCTCCCTTTCACCCAGTTCCCACCCCACTCTCTGCCCTTACCTGCTCCCCCCCCCCCATTGTCCTCATCCATAGGTGTACGATTTTAATCCAGTCTCTTCCTGCACCCCCCACACCCCTTTCCCCATGATGACATTCTTTTTAGTATCTGCTAATCTGGTGACTAAATCTGGTGCCTGGATCCTCCTTGAATTTTACCCTTTTATAGCTAAGCTGGATGGTTTTCATGGAAATTGACCACTTGCTGTTTGTGCCCGAGTGGAGGGCTGCATGGCATCTCTGTACCTAAATCTACTTATCCACGAGTGGGAACCGTCATCCTGGCAGCCTCGTGGGTTTTGTTGAGGACCAAATATGCAAATATATGTAAGGTCTGTACTTCTATTAGCACCTGGCACATAATAAGCACTACAGAAACATTATTGTTGTAGAGTCTGGTCTTAATTGAATTAAGGGTTATGGTTGTTTCACTCCATACAATCACGAATTCATATTCTATGACCTCCTCTTAAAATTCTCCAAGTCATTAGTTCCAAACAGGCTACACTGGACACAACTGGAACCTACTTGGTACAACGGAAGTTTACATTTTGATAACTGTTCCACCCATGGCGAGACCCTGGACCTGGATTGTGGGTCGAGGAAGGGACTCTCTGAGCTGCAGGTGGGTGACTCCCTGGGGACTAGCTGCCTCGTGGTAGGAAATGGTTGGCAAAGCTGGTGCCCCAAGGAGGGGGAAACCTAGAAGAGAATGGGAGCCCTCCAGAGACTGTCCATTAAACAAAGAAATATGCTTTGGGCGCCAACTTGGCTCCCCAGCCTGGATGGTAATAGAGCAGAGCCTTGAGCATAACCAAACAGGCGGGTGTCCAGGAGCCTTAATGCAGCCACAGCTCATCGACCGAGGTGGACACAGGCCGCTTTAGGAGTTCTTAGGTTGTAGCATTTTGCTCAATTTGTCATCTTAAAGCGATGAGCTCAACTCACACGCAGCCGGCAGGAGTTCCCACACTGTCGCGATTCCGAGCGAGCACGCCCTGCCCTCCTGCCAGCCACTGCTGGCAAGCACAGAGGAAGTGGCGTCAGGGCCTCAGGTCGTGCTGTTTGTAGAGGAAAGAACTGGAAACTATGAACAAGCCCTTACAGGACAGGAAAGCGTCTCTGCGTGGCGAACTGGGAGAGGACGCGGCTCCCAGCACGGCACCCCTGCTGGCTGCCCCCTCTCTCTGCCCTGACCTCATCTGTGCACCCCCTTTGCTTCTCCTACAGCCAATCCCATGGGATCTCTTCATGCTGCTGTGATAACTCAGGTCTGTTGCCAACACCTCTCCATGGAGCTCCGGCTGGCACACCTGTGTTTTCAGGGCTCTCCAGAGAAACAGAACTAAATAGATGTATACGTAGGAAAAGTTTTATCACAGGGCATTAGCTCACACGATGACGGAAGCTGACACACGCCCGGACCTGCAGGCTGAGTCGGCAGGCTGGAGACTCAAGAGAGCTGGCAGGTTATATTACAGTTGAAGGCAGGAAAAGGCCAGTGTCTCCATTCAAAGTCCACCAGGCAGGAGGATCCTTTCTCACGCGGGGGAGGTCAGCCTTTTTGCCAACTTCAAACCTTCACCTGATTGGTTGAGGCCCACCCAGCGGGGAGGGCAATCTGCTTCCTCAGTCTACCTACATAAACATTCATCTCATCCAGAAACACCATCATACAGAGACGCAGCGTGGTGCTGAACCAAATACCAGAGCCCCCTGCAGCCCAGTCACGTTGACGGGTGAAATGAACCATCACAGCTCCTGAGGGGGATGGTTAGCATCCTCACCTGCCCGTTTCGGAGTGTAGAGGGTGGGGGTGGGGTGGGGGAGGGGGGGCTTGGGGTGGGGGGGAGTACTCCCCAGTCTGGACAGAAGCTGTGAGAAGCCAGCTAACCCAGAAGCTGGCCTCTGAGTCTTCAGAGCTCAGGGTGGCCCTCAGGGAGGGTCCCAACCATAGGCAGTGGCTGGAAGCCACTCTCTTAACCCGTGTGCCTGTGCCCATCCACTGTGCAGCGTCCTACCCTCCCCAGAGCAGTGAAACAGGGGGCTGCAGGTGAGCCTCCCCTCCCATCGGGCTCGGCAGCCTAGGGACCCAGGATACAGTAGGAATGGGTGAACAGGAGGGTGGGAAGGAAGGGGGATGCTCCAGGCGTCCCTGTCAGGGTGGCTGACAGGAAGGCAGTGCAGGAAGGGAAGCCATGCTTGTCCCTTCTTCAGCCACAACTGACCAGTGGCTCATGGTGAGGGCACAGTGCTGGGGAAGTGCCGAGAGCCTACAGGGACCCCCAGGTCAGCGGGAGAGCGCACCTGCCCCAGGGAATCCTTCTGAGCAATGTGGGGGTCCTAAGTCCCTGCGAGGTGTGGGGGAGGCACCACCTAAAACCTGGCCAGTGTGGCAGTACCCAGGCCTCTGGAAAAGTTCGCTGCTGCAGAACTGAGAGCACGGGAGGGGGGATTCCGGGAGCAGAGGGCGGTGCGGGGGAACCCCGACTTCAGGTGCAGGCTGCAGGGGCAGGAGAAGCGGCCGCCAGGCCGCATGGGGTGACTGGCAGCCTGGGCTGTGGGCCCAGCAGCCGCCACACCACATGGTGTCGGTGCCCGCCCTTCCTTAGCCAGATGCCATCAACCTCAGGGCCTGATGGTCTTATTGAACCAGAGCCACCGGGATGGGAAGGGTATTTTTAGACTGTTTTCTGCCGGGTGGCTTGGGCAGGATTAGCAGAGCCCACACTGCACCCAGCAACGCCAGGCGGGACCGGCTCCCACGCGCCGGGAGGCTGGGAGGGAAACCCCTCTCCAGTCCAGATTGAAGTCACCCACTCCCATCTCTTAAAGAACCGGGATCTCAAATGAGTCAGGAGAAGCAAACCAAACAAAAAAAGGCACCTCTCGGTAAAAAATAAAGGAAGACAAAACCCAAAAGCTGACACGCGGGGCAGAGGCCGCTCCGTGTGTTGGCCTTTATCTCTCTTCCTGCACCTTCTGGTTTCTTCTATTCGTGGAAGGACAGAATGGAGCCGCAGCAGAATGAGAGGAAACGCAGGGCCAACGGGCGGTCTCGGCAGATCCTGAGACAAAAGTGGTTTTCCCACAAAGCCTCCGCTCGTCAGGGATACAAAGTGGAGATATTTCCAGGCTCTGTGAAGGCATGAAAGCCCCACTTTGCAGATTGCCACTTGCTTCTGCCCCTCCTCCCCCCAAACCATCTGGGTGCCTGGCTCCTTCCTTTTAAATCCTCTTTTAGAATAATGACTTGGTTGTTCTCTATTGGAGGGGCGCATGCACAGGTAGAGCCCACCGATTCCAAACGTTATCAAAGATAAAGCAATTAAGGAACCAAATAAAGAATTCACTGCCGCTGAAACCGGTTTGGCTCAGTGGATACAGCGTCGGTCTGCGGACTGAAAGGTCCCGGGTTCGATTCCGGTCAAGGGCATGGACCTTCGTTGCGGGCACGTCCCCAGTGGGGGGTGTGCAGGAGGCAGCTGATCGATATTTCTCTCTCATCGATGTTTCTGACTTTCCTTCTCTCTTCCTCTTTGTAAAAAAATTAATAAAATATATTTTAAAAAATAAAATAAAAAAATATTTTTTTTTTAAAGAAGAATTCACTGCCAACGGCATGGCCAGAGAAACTCCTGGGTCTGTCTGGTGGGGCAGGCCCACACCCACCACTGGAGGAGGAATGAAGTAGGTGGAAGGCAGAGGGAGAGGAAGGGAGGATTTTCTTTGACTGTAACAGGAGAAAAAGGCATGGAGTGAATTTGAGAACTGCTAACTATTACATAAATAAATCTGGGTCACAAGAAATAACTTCTGAACGATCCCTCAAAGATAGTCATCAGACACGGACAAAAAAAGAAGGCTCTGGTTGGGACCAGCCCTCCCTCCGGCACAACATGCCCGGTCAGGTGCACGCACAGACAGACCCGGGAGAGAAGAGCCAGCCGGAAGCTGGCCCTGGCGTACAGGGAAGTTCGTGTGTGATCAGGGTGGCATTTCCGGGGTTCGTGTTTGATCAGGGAGGGCCACACCCAGGAGGGCCCATACTCAGGGGTCTCTGCTCAGGAGGGCCCCCCCAGGAGGACGCTGCTTGCAATTGTAATGCTCTGTGGTGACTGCCTTGAAATGTTAGTAATTTTATTGCTGAATTTGTGTTTTGAAAGTGGAGCATGTTCTGGGCTTGGGGCCTGGGCTCGAAAGTGGCCCCGTCTCTCTCACCACCTGCCCACCTCCTCTCAGGGACCCTGCCACCTGGGCTCTACCGGAGGCCTGGGCACAGGGTGGGAAGGGGTGGAGATGGGCACATGGACCGGAATACTAAGTGGGAGAGTGGGATCCTTGGTGCCTATGAGGGTCTGCACCTGCCTTGTAAGTATTCCCCTGCCCCAGGGATCATGACATTAAATAGCAAATAAAAAACACCTCAACCTGGACACAGAGAGAAAGAATAGACGACGGAAAGGAGGAAAGAAAGGAAGAAGGGAGCATGGGTGGGCATGGGGGAAAGAAAGGAGAGAGAGAGATCAAAAGAGAGGAAAGGGCTTTTGCCCTGCGTTTTGAACAAGGTGTCAACATTTCCATTTTTCACTGGGCCTGTGTGTTATAGCTGGCCCACGTCTCATGAATTATACATATTGTATACTGATGTCCGGGGTTTGCTCTTTAATGAACATTGAGACGTCAGCCAGACCCCAAAAGAAAAGTCCTGTACTACCTTCCTCCTGTGGTTTCTTGGGGTCCCTGCACCATCGGTTCCACCGCCCCATTAGCAAGCCATGTGGGCACAGCCAGAGTGCCACCTGCAACCCTGTGTCACAGTCCTGGCCGATGCGATGAGGCAAGAAAAAGAAAAGGGAGCATACAGAGGAGGTAAATAGGTGTCTGTTCATAAACAACATGGTTGTAGACGTCGATATAGAAAAATCCTCCCAAACCCACAAAAAGCAATGGAATTAGTAACTGAACCCAGGGAAGGCAAAGATACACCCACATACAAAACCAACCACACTTCTGTTTGCTAGCAAGACACAAGAGGAAAGTTAAATTTAAAAACACCGTTTACAGGAGCAGCAAAAAACATAAGATACGCGGGAATGAGTTTAACAAGATATGCAAGACCTCTACTCTGAAAACGCCAAAGAACGCTGCTAAGAGAAATGAAAGCAGTAAATGAACAGAGATGCATGACATGACCGTGGGGCGGGGGGCATTCAGCCCCTTTTAGAGTCTTTCTCCCCAAAATAACCTACTGATCAATGCCTCCCTCATCAAAACCCCAGCAGGCTCTTTTTGTAGAAATTGAGGAGCTGATTCTAAAAGTGTGGTGGCGTCACACAGGGCTCCAAGGAGCCCCACCAGTGCTGACACAGAGCCTCTGGGACTGACAGCAGCTCTGGCTGCGAAGCTACAGGGATCAAGGCAGCCACAAAGGCCACAGGGGAATGGGGCAGACTGAAGTCCAGAAATAGACCCACCACAGGTCGGAGGTGTCAAGAATGGCTTCCTCTTGGCTTGACTTAAAAAGGGTTTTCTGGGACTGAGCTGCTATAGGGTGATTGGGATTCTGGTCACACAGTGTATATATCTGTCGCAAGTTATCCAGCTAGGCCACTGAGACACTTGCTTTTTACCGTAGGTAAACTGTCTGCCAATGCAATCTCTCTATATAAAACCCTAATATGCAAATAGGCCGAATGGTGGAACAGTGGAGCAATCGGTCGCTAGGAAGTGTGCTGATCAAAAGGGGGCCCATGTGGAACATGGCAGGTGTTGGCTGTGGTGGGAGGGTGGAGCAGGTGAGCAGGGGCGCCAGACCAAGGTGGGGCGCTGGTCACTGTTATCAGGGCAAGCCCTGGTGGTTACTGAGAATTCTTTGCTCCCGTGCACTGGGGTCCTGCCGGGGGTTTGCACCTGCTGCCTGCACTGGCCCCACTTACACCCACTGCTGGCTCCCGGTGCTGGCCCTGATCGCTTGGTGCTGTCAGCGGGTGCGAGCGGTGACTGCTGGCCCCAATCATCCCTCGGGGCTTCGCCACCTCCCCCTGCTCCTGAGGGGCAATTGGGACAGTAATTGCCACTCACACCCGCTGATGGCACTGGCCCCAATCACTCCACGCCATCAGCAGGTGCAAGTGGGCCTGGTGCCAGTGGCAGCTAAGGGAGTGGGGTTGCCAGCAGATAGGGGGCTGTGGGGCTGTGGAAGGAGGGGCTGTGTGGGGGTGTGGAGGATGGGCTGAGACCTGCCTCTGTGCCCATAGCAGCCTCGAGGCCCATAGTTCCTTTCAAGGTGCACAAACTCGTGCACTGGGCCCCTAGTCCTATATAATAAAAGGCTAATATGTAAATCGACTGAACAGCCTAACAACCAGTCACTATGACGTGCACTGACCACCAAGGGGGCAGAAGCTTAACACAGAAGCTGCTCCCTGGTAGTCAGTGTGTTCCCACAGTGGGAGCACCTCTCGAGAGGCCAGAAGCCCAGCTCAAGGCTGGCAAACACAATGGTGGTGGCAGGAGCCTCTCCCACCTCCATGGCAGGGCTAAGGATATTCGACTGCCGGACTGCAAGAGGGCGCAGTTCAGGCTGAGGAACCCCCCTCTATCCCCAGTGCACAAGTTTCGTGCACCGGGGCCTCTAGTGGGTTAATAATTAGCATGAGAGTCGAAACCGGTTTGGCTCAGTGGACAGAGCGTAGGCCTGCGGACTGAAAGGTCCTGGGTATGATTCCGGTCATGGGCATGTATCTTGGTTGCGGGCACATCCCCAGTAGGGAGTGTGCAGGAGGCAGCTGGTCGATGATTCTCTCACATCGATGTTTCTAACTATGTCTGTCCCTTCCTTTCTATAAAAAATCAATAAAATATATTTAAAAATATAATAATTGGCAGGAGAGGGTCTGATGGGCTGGGGTAGGATGCCTGCCTGCCAGACATTGCTGAGAGACAGAGATGGGGGCAGCTTCTCTATAAACTAGCTGAAGGCTCTTTTTTGGGTGAAACATGGACTAAAAGTTATTTTAACATGGTAGCAAGTTTCTATTACTTTCTAGAAAGATTTAAAAAAAATAATTAAGCTCAGATCCTCTATCAATCAACCAGTTGTGATGGAGACTGACATGCTAATGGGAGTGAGCCAAGCTGGGCACCTTCGCTCACACTTAGCCTGATGGGGCTGAGAGCCCATTAAAACAGCCCGTTAAACTCCCCGTCTTCACTCACAACAAGAGTGCCCAGTGCCTGCCACCCACGTGCTTAGGGCAATGCAGTAAGAGGGCGGACTGTCCCAATCCCCCCTCCTCTTCTCCCTTCCTCCTGGGGGACAGGCATGTGACCTGAGGCCTGGAACCCTCGCCAAAAAGCTCCTCCGGTACCCTGTCACAGGATGGTGGGCACACCTGCTGCCTTCCTCCAAAGCCGCCTGTGGAATATAGATTAAACACTGAAATAAAACACACGTTGGGCTCGGGAAAGCCTTCGTGGTGCACTCAGCCAGCCCCTGCTCAGGGAACCGGGACGGGGCCTCACCCCGCACCCACAGACTGAATGGACTTCTTTAAGGGGCAACCAAGATATGTATGATAAGGCAGGCAAGGGAAAAAAAGATGTTCTTCCATTTTGGGAAATAGTCAAAGCTTTTATATTCCACCAAAAATAGAAGTGGAATTCTAGAAAGCAAGACTAGCTGGGCTTATGCCTGTCTGCCATTCAGACAAACCCGCGTAGACTACGATGCTCTCATCTTTCTGGAATGTGTGCCTGGTTTCCCTGAGGTCCCGGACCCTGGACAGAAGGGAGTCTGGGACCAGCATCTTTCTCTTCCATGGACACCAGTCATTCACATCCCGCTCTCTTCCTAACCTAGCCACTGGGTACTGATGGGCATCACAAACTCAGCACAGCCAGAAGGGTCTCCTGGCTTCTCCCCCCGTTGTCTCTCACTCTCCCCCCACCTCATTATGTCACTTCCAACACACGCAGCCAGAATACTGACTGGGCGAGTCTTGATCCTTCCCTCTCTACACCCCTTCACCCAGCCTATCACTAAGTCTTATCCAGTCTGTTTCCAAAAACACCCCAACTCTTTTCACTCCCATGTTACCACCTGACCTAAGCTATCTGTCTCTCGCCTCAGCAGGTGCATTGGCTTTAGAGCAGACCCTGGTGAGGTGTAGCAAGCCCCCAGCATGAACAGCCTGGTCACATCCCACCTGTGGTGCTGCTGCTGGGGAGAAGGTGAGATTCACACCTGCAGCTCCGACTGAAGGGCGGTCCCCGAGTTAAATACCACTCAATGAGGCCCAAAGATGGCCTCAGGAACGGTCTCCTGCAAGTCACGTGTCCCTTTGCGACTTGCTTTGGGCCAATGAGTCCTCCGTAAACATGGTGCAGAGGTTGGAAAAGCCCTGTGCGCTGAGCTTTGCCACCATGAGAAAAACCAGACCAGCCTGCGGATGGTGTGTGTGTGTGTGTGTGTGTGTGTGTGTGTGTGTGTGTGTGTGTGACACATGGCCCACAGAGATGTCCCAGGAGTCTCCATTTTTACTTATTTGTCAACTAGTGGCCCTTGGATACTGTGGCTGGCCGTTGGCCCTCAGGCAGGGTCAAGGGCTTGCTTGTTCACTGGCTGACTGCAAAGACAGGTTTTTCCTTTCCCTCGGAGAGCAACCTGAAGCAGGTGACTGGACTGTTGCAACACTTTCCCCTGTGGTTAATTTATGCTCCGGGTCACTGAGCTTCTCTGTCATGTTCAAATGTCACACGACTCCTGAATAAGAGAAGCCAACACTGATGGCATGCTGACCACGTCCCGGGCTCTACACTGGGCTCTCTACCTGTGTGTCTCCTCTTCTCCATCTCACACACCAGGAAACAGGCGGGGTTCCCGAGAGATGCCTAAGCCCCCCTCACCTGAGGATTGGCTGCAGCGGGACTTGACTTTGGAGCCTAGCCTGTGCCCCCTTGCCCCCACCCGGCACCAGGCTAGCCAGTCCCTACCCACTCCCTCCATCCTTGTGAAACAAATAAAGGGAACCTCATTAAAATCAGGGTGGGGGAAACTTTGAAGGGGGAGCTCTCATGTACCATACTCACTGACATCTGCAGACTCCAGCAGGAAGAAGCTACCTCGTACTTTCCCGCCACGTAGCTCAGTGGTTGAGTATTGACCTATGAACCAGGAGGTCATGGTTCGATTCCCAGTCAGGGCACATGCCTGGGTTACAAGCTTGATCCCTAGTGTGGGGCATGGAGGAGGCAGCCGGATCAATTATTAATGATGCACTTTCATCATTGATGTTTTTCTCCCCTTTCCCTGAAATTAATAAAAATATATTTTAAACCCGAAACCAGTTTGTCTCAGTGGTAGAGGGTCGGTCTGCGGACTAAAAGGTCCTGGGTTCGATTCCGGTCAAGGGCATGTACATTGGTTGCGGGCATATCCCAAGTAGGGGGTGTGCAAGAGGCGGCTAGTCGATGTTTCTCTCTCATCGATGTTTCTAGCTCTCTATCTCTCTCCCTTTGTCTTTAAGATATCAATAAGATATATTAAAAATATTTTAAAATATAATTTAAAAATTTAAAATAAAAAAATATCATAGAAGCAGGAGGAAGATTTTCTCCTGGCCCAACAACAGCCCAACCAATGAAAGTTGACACACTCAGCCAATGAGAAGACACCACCACCATGACCTCTGGCTCTCCTTGAATGGACTTTCGCTCATAACCGCTCCTCCCAACTTCCTCCTTTTTCTCCATAAAGTAACACTATCCTCCTTTGTTCTCTGGACTTGCCTATTGTTCCTGGTTATTTGCAGTCTCAAACTGCAACACCTCTGGTATTCCTGAATAAACTCATTTTCCCTGGTAAGATAAGTGGCAATTTTATTTTTAAGGTTGACACCCCTGAGTTCTCCTAGTAAGTCACCAAAAAACCAACTGCTCCCGCCGTATTACCCATTCCTCTGCTCTCAGGACCCGTGTTCAAGAACTATAGTTTTTCCTTATTAACCTTCATTGTCTGTCTGAATAGAATCGCCGTCTTGAGTTATTCTGGTCTTCAGAAAGGCATCTCTGCATATGCTTGTCGCACGTACACATTTCTAGGTCTAACCGTAACGCCACAGATACAGGAGTAAGTCTATTGCATGCCCAGTAAAAAGACTTTCCAACGCCTTTACTGTCAAAACCAACCAATCCAATAACCACCTTAACGTTGGTACTTTGGACTTGCTGTCGCTGAAAGTGCTCCCCCTGTGATTCGGGGACCCCGGTTTCCTAATGCACACCCAGGGCTCTCGGGAAGGTGGACCGGCCGGAATGCCGGTTGGAAGGTTAGAACATCTGATCCCAGGGGGCCTTCTGGAGCCCCCTGCCCCGCCCAGGCCACCCTCCTCCCCGTGGGGCACCCCTTTCCCCGCTCCAGCCTCGGCTCGCGGTTCAGGTCGCCCTCGGACCCAGAGCAGAGCTCGGCTCGGCGCCCGCGCCCGCGCACGTCCTACGTCACGGCGTCGCCCCCGGCGTGCGCGCGCCCGGGCCGGGGGGCGGGGCCGGCGCCGAGGGCGGGGGCGGGGACGGAGGCTGTGGCGGCGGCGGCGCTGTCAGGCCCGCACGGGGGCGCGCTCGGGGCCGCGCCAGGCCACGGCCCGCGCGCCGCAGCCCGGGGCGGCCGAGCGGTGCGAGCCCGGACGGACGAGGCGCGCCGCGCGATCGGAGCGGCGGGCGGCTGAGGTGAGGCGGGGGCGGCGAGGGTCTGACACCGGCGGCCGACGACACCCGCCGCGGGAGCCGCGTTTATGTAAGCGCCGCCGCCGCCGGGCAGGTGGCGAGGCCGGGCCGGGCGGGGGGCTCCGGCGAGACCCCGTGCACCGGCGGGGGGCCGGAGGGGCTGCGGGCCGGGCTGCCCGGGGGAGGGAGGCTGCGCCCGGACGGCTCCATCTCCTCCCGGGGCGCCGGTCTGCGCGGAGGCTCTGCGCCGCCCAAGCGGAGGCTGCGCCCGCCCGGGGCGGAGGGGAGACTGCGCCTCGGGACGAGGGGGCGCCCCCGGCATGAAGGGGAGACTGCGCCCTGGGATGCGGCGGTGCCCGGGGGGTGGGGGCCTACATCCCTGGATGAGGCTGCGCCCGGGGAGGGGAGCCTGCGGCGGGGACAGCCCCGTCCCCACCCTGGGAGCGCCGCGTCTGCGCCGATCCTCCGTCCCGGGGAGGAAGCCTGCGCCCGGGATGCGGCGGCGTCCCCGGGATGAGGAGGCTGCGCCCCGGGATGAGGAGGCTGCGCCCCGGGATGAGGAGGATGCGCCCCGGGATGAGGAGGATGCGCCCGGGATGAGGAGGATGCGCCCCCAGGACGAGGCTGCGCAGAGGTCGGCCCGCGCCCGCCGTGTCCCCGCGGGATGCTCCGCGTCGCGGGCAGGGCAGGGGGTCCCCGGAGAGGGGACGCCGAGCCCGGGGGAAGGCTGCGCGCTCGGAGGGCACCGTGTCCGCGGGATGCCCTGCGCCGCGGGCGCCCCGCTGGGGAAGTTCCCGCCGGGGCCGGGCGCCCGGAGCGCTCCGGACCGATCTGGGGCGCCTGGGGGCCCGAGGTGACTTCTGACGTGGGCGCGTCTGCAGTCGGAAAATTACCGGGCTGTGGAGGGGTTCCAGGGCAGGGGGCCAAGTGGAGTCCCGATTTACATGTTGGTGAACCTGAACTGTATCCCAGCCTCGGGTTAGCCGCCGGAGACGTCTCCCCGCACCACTCACTTTGTTTGGTTCGCAGGTCCGATTTTTTTTTAGCCAACCCGCGTCGGTCTTACGGAGGATAACGGCATTTTATTACCTCCTCACCCAAACCGACGGTGGTTAGCGTCCCGTTCTCAAAGTCCCTATAGCGAAAAGTGGCTTGATGTCAAACTTGCTTCCTGACTCGCAGGGCTCTCATTAAGGTGGTCAGCCCATCCTTAAGTTTGGGGAATAGGAATATTTAAAGATTTTCGTTCCCTCTTATATCTACCCGTGTGTATTACACCTTTGAAAGATGCCACCGGGAGCTGCATTTCCCAAAACACTGGGCTGTCTTCACAACAGTTCCTAGGCAGTGCCTTTGGGGCGGAGACTACTCCCCTCCTCTGCATGCTGAGCTGCTGAGCGTTTCCCTGGGAGGACAGGGGGAAGGAGAGGTTGGTGATGCTACTCTGCCCTGGGTACCAGAACTAGCCTCCCCTCCATGCAGGGCTTTCTGAGGGCACGATCCTCTCTCATGGGCACCCACCAGGGTAGGTGGCATGATACTAGGTGGTGAGAGCTCTGAGCTGGTTGCCCCATTCTGCCCCGAGGTGGAGGCCAAGGACTCGGCTTGGGAAGGAATGCCTTGTCTTTGAGGAATGCCTGTTAGCTACTGGGGGGTTCCCGAGACAATGCCTTCAGCGACACCCTCAGCAAATTTGCAGATTTGGTTGAAAGGGAAGAGAGGAGCCTTGTTCAGGGGGCACTGGGGAAAGGAGAACTGGCCCAGCCCCGAGACATGCGTGACGCCTGTCCTGAGGTGCATGTGCCCAGGAAGTCAGTCCCGGGAGTGAAGAGAGAATTAGCTGGTGACATCATCGGCAAAAACTTCTGGGCGCACAGGCTGATTTGTTCCTTTGTGAATTTACATGTTGCAAGAGCAGTTCAACTGCTTTTCGACTTTTGGAATAAGAAAATTCTTTAGGCTTACATTTGTCTGTGAGCGAGTAAAACAGACGTAACTCACTTGATAAATACTTATCCATAATATTTACCAAATATTATGCTGTCTGCTAGGCCCTCCCTATTTTCAGCAGGGGACACGATAAAGGACAAGTTAGGCAGAGATTTTTTTTTAATCTTTTTTTTTCTGTGCAATTCAGTGGCTCTGCCTTTTTTAAAAAAAATATTTTTTATTGATATTTTACAGAGAGGAAGGGAGAGATAGAGAGCTAGAAACGTCAATGAGAGAGAAACATCGACCAGCTGCATCTTGCACACCCCCCACTGGGGATGTGCCGGCAGCCAATGTACATGCCCTTGACCGGAATCGAACCTGGGACCTTTCAGTCCGCAGACCAATGCTCTACCGCTAAGCCAAACTGATTTCGGCTAAGCAGAGATTTTTTAAAAAGCCCAAAAGCTGGCAGTTTGTTTTATTAATCACTTTTGTAGCATTACAGTTTAAAAATAAAATGTATAATTTTAGTTATACATTTTTAAGTGTCTAGCATTTTTTTTCAGATTTAAAAATATAAGCATGCACACAGTACATTGTAAAGGTAGAAAAAGACAAGGAAACCTCCTTCCACCCCTTACCCAGTAGCTCTGTTTCCTCCACCTGCTGTGATGAAGTATTCTTCCCGCAATAATCAAAATAGCGTATACACAGTCGTATATGCGTTTTAATATCGTTTTTTAGTGTTTGCCAGAACGGACAGCTCTGCAGTGAACGTTTTATGCATAGCTGCAAGCAACACCTGCTAATAACTTTTTATTAATCATCAAAATTCCTTAGCGATAAGAGCCGGCTTATATTCCCTTGAATGTTGTGACAAGCCTTGTCAGTACTTAGCACCAAAGCATATTATTTAAATAGGTAGAAGATCGCTAGAACGTACACTTTGCAGTTTAATAGATGAACTTACCAACCTATTAAAAACCTGAATACAAAACTCTGGGGAGGGAGGGCATGTATGGGAGGTGGGGGGGGGGCATGGTAAGCTATGTATACATATAATACCTTAATAAATTAAAAAAATAAAAAACAAAACAAAACAAAACAAAAAAACCTGAAGAAAATTTATCAGTCTTAGCACGAAACTGAAAAGGGCTTAGAGAGGTCCAATTTTATTGGAAAACTTGATTTTTTTTTTGGTGTTAACTTTCTAAAATGCAAATTTCCAAATCTATAATTTGTGGTAGAAATGGTGATTAAAAACAACAACAACAACTCTTTTTAAAAATATGTTCATAATATGTGAGGTAGGTAGGAACGGCCAGTAGTGAGAATTTCTTTTTTATTTATTTAAAATATATATATATATTTTATTGATTTTTTACAGAGAGGAAGAGAGAGGGATAGAGAGTTAGAAACATCGATGAGAGAGAATCATAGATCAGCTGCCTCCTGCACACCCCCTACTGGGGATGTGCCCACAACCAAGGTACATGCCCTTGACCGGAATCGAACCTGGGACCCTTCAGTCCGCAGGCTGACACTCCATCCACTCAGCTAAACCGGTTTTGGAGAGAATTTCATTTACAAATTGTACGTTGGAGTCCTCACGACTTCCTTGTTCCTTGAGTGACTTCTCTTGGCCACGTTCCTTTCAGAGTGTGGAGAGGGGACATGCCGTAACCAGCAGGTCTCCACGTGGCCTTGGTGCAGAGCTCACCACGGTCCCAGACCAGGAGTATCATCGCCTCTTTGTGTGACCCGGTGAGCGCGCTGGCTGACCTTCTCCCCCTGTGCCTGTGCAAGGTGTTCTAGGAATGTACAAAGAAAAGGCACTTTGGTTTGAGGTTTCCCATCCTTGTGGTGGAATGAAGATGAAGATAAGCAGGGAGGGGTGGAAGGAGCTCCGAGGTGCCTGGTGTTTTTATTGGCCGTGCGGTGAAGCTCTGCTTGCAGGGTCACCCCACAGGTATTTACAAGCTGTTGTTCTGGACACGGGAGGAGAGGCTGTGGGAGCTCACACAGCAAGAATAGTTCCTGCCCTCGTGGGGTTCACATGATAAGGAGGGAACATTAAGCCCCACATGAAGTCCTGAGTGCCGGGCTGGGCGGTGTGTGTGGGATCTCAGAGGGAGCCCAAAGGATGGAGGGAGCTGGGGGCTGCCCTGGCCGCCTCATTCGAGCAGCAGGAGCTCTGGAGTCAGAGCTCTGTGCCCAAGCGATTGTACTGCACTGGCGATAGCAGGGAGGTCGCTGGCAGGAAGGGCACGGAGGGCTGAGGTGAGGAATTAGATGTTCACTTACCTCAGTGTGATGGAAGCCTTGGGAGGGCTGCCTTCCTCCCTGCTCCTCTTCCTCCTTCCTTCCTTCCCCTCCTTTCTAGTTGGCTTAGAGAGCTTTGAATGAGGGAGTGACACGATCTGATTTATCTTTATAAAGAATCGCTCTGGCTGAGACCGATTTGGCTCAGTGGATAGAGCATCAGTCTGTGGACGGAAGGGTCCCAGGTACAGGTCAAGGGCATGTACCTTAGTTGCAGCACATCCCCCATCGGGGGTGTGCAGGAGGCAGCTGGTCGATGTTTCTCTCTCGTCGATGTTTCTAGCTCTCCATCCCTCTCCCTTCCTCTCTGTAAAAAAAATCAATAAAATATATATTTTTTTAAAAAGAATCGGTCTGGCTGTTATGTAGCTAACATTTGTGAGGAGCTTAAGCACTTTGCATATACTAATTAATGTAATTCTCATAAAGTCCAGAAAGTAGGCATTATTGTTTGTCTCCCGTGGGTGAAACTAGGCAGAGAGAGGCCACCCATAAGTGGCAAAGGCAGGACCCCCTGCGCACCTGTCCCTGGGGCCCTTCCCACCTGCCGGCCACAGGCGGGGGAGGATCACAGGGTATCCGTGACCCCGACCGTGCAGGCTCAGACCGGGCGGAGGTGGCCGGATCCAGTGCCACCATCGGTAAGTTGCAGCATCGCTGTTCGTACCATTAGCAGGAAAGTGCTGCCAACTAGACTGACACGTGCTTTCTTATCGCTTCGCTTTTCCTTCTACTCACTGCAGGTACAGACTTTTCAAGTCAGACTAGTCTTGTGCTTCCATAAAAGAGGAAGATGTGAGTGAAGTGAAAATAAAGTAATTCTAAATGTCTTCACGTGTAGAATCCAATTCTTCCAAGTCAGCCTTTGCTGTGGGGCCGCGCTGCCCGCGGTGCTGTCCACTGTGCTGTCACTGAGCATTTCTGAGACGGCAGCACTGCTGTCCCCGGTGCCGTTGTCCCAGCTGCCAGGCCCAGTCAGCAGGTCTGCGTGCTTGCTTGGACTCACTGGCAGGTGTTAAGGAAACGTTTCCGGTCCTGAAGGGCCTCGCTGACAGTTACGCTGTCCTGTCATGCCTCCAAGAGGAGCAGTCGGGTTGAGTGATCAGGCGCAGAGCGCTGCGCTGACTGAAAGCCTTGTGACACACCTCCAATCGCAGGCACTCCATTTCCCCAGTAGCTAGGATGTGGGGCACGCCCTTAGCACCGAGGAATGTGGCCTGTTTAGCAGGCGGTTCCATCAGGATGGCCAATAGACTCCGTGAGAAGGAGCATTCCAGAACGACCCCGGGGTTGTTGGCTGCACAGCTGGCCGGCCAGTTGTGAGGTGGGGAAGTCTCTGTGGCGATGAGGAGCGAGGAGGAGCCAGGAGTTTCACACTTGGGAGGCTATGTCACCTTCCTGGGCTTTGGTTTTCTTGCCTGTGAGTTAGGAGGAAGACTAGCGGCTTGTGTCCTAGGGTTGCTGGGTGGATAAACTGAGCTCTGTAAAGTGTCCAGAATGTTCCTCAAATAGGACTAAAGAGGGTTTTGCTTTTTTTACTTCTATGATTAGTCACCCAAAGGCAGGTGTTTAGATAATTCAAGAATATGTAAATGTGGCCGTGATTCGCTCATCTCAGGTATTTGAAACCACAGACTGGGCAGCGGGTGTGGAGACTGGAGAGCTGGATGAGGACTGAGCCTAGGGCTTTGGCCTGGAGTCCACAAGACAAGGATCTAGCAGTACCCACTGAAAGGGGTCTGTGGAAGAAGGAGGAAACCTGGAGGGTTTAGTGGCCTGGAACCGGGCCTGAGGCTGAGTAGTTCCGCCCCTTTCAGTGAAGGGTTGCTTGGGTTTGATGAGAGGCAGATGGCCCTGTGGTGGGGAGAGGGAGTGAGGAAGCAAGAACATCCAGTAGAGAGGACTCGACAAGTTTGGTTGAGAAGGGACATAGTATTGGGACAGTAGCCGGGGAGGTGGGTGGAGGGACTTGGGAGTCTTTTTATTTTTTAAATGACAGTGTTTATGGGCTAATAGGAACACTCCCATAGTGAAGGACAAATATACACTGAGTGGCCAGATTATTATGATCTCTGAATGCATAATAGTCTGGCCACTCAGTGTGTGTGTGTGTGTGTGTGTGTGTGTGTGTGTGTGTGTGTGTGTATGTGTAGTAGTAGTAGTAATAGTAGTAGTAAAGGCCCGGTGCATGAATTTGTGCATGGGTGGGGGTCTGGCCAGGGGGAGGGGACATGGGTAGTTGGCCAGCCTGCCTGCTGGTCAAACTCCTGGTTGAGAGGACAATTTGCATATTAACCTTTTATTATAGGAATACACACTGAGTGGCCAGATTATTATGCATCCAGAGGTCATAATAATCTGGCCACTCAGTGTATAATACTAGAGGCCCAATGTTGAGAATCTGCCCCCTGGTGGTCAGAGCGTATTATAGCGACCAGTCGTTCTGTGGTTTGGTTGATTTGCCTATTAGCCTTTTATTATATAGGATGCTGGGAAAGAGGGTAATTGCAGAGCAAAGTCCTTGAGAAGGCGAGAGGGCATGGCTAGAGGAGCAGGGACACCCAGCCCCAGGAGCCAGGCAGGACTTTGCTAACACCTGGGCAGCTTGATTCACTTGGGATCCAAAATGAAAATAATGTGTGCTCAGTCAGGAAGCTGGGCATTGTGCTCTAGGATTTGGGATCCAGTTTATGGTGTTCAACATGCCTTGGGTGCTCTTACAGAAAGATACATGGAGAAATGGCATTTTTTTTTAATTAAAAAAATTCACGTATCCCTAATAGTATTAACTTAATTAGACTCCGTCACCTTTACTCACCAAATTTGGTACTGCTTAGAGGACTAGCAAGACTTGTGCTTCAGTTGTCCTAAGGATCTGGCAGGAAGTGCCCGTGTTACACCCTGGGGGTGGGGAGGGCAGGGGCAGGAGCCGCAGCTTTGGGCCGGGACATGTCGGTTTGCATTGTTTGTGGTCATCTGATTTTTTAGGTTGGGAGTTTGGAAAGACTACAGCTTTTCTGTGGTTCCACAGACGTGATGAAATGTGGAGGCCCTTCCTTGACCTTCAGTCCATCGAGGTGGAGGGAGGGCGGGGGAGGGCGGTGGGAGAGTGGGTTTGCATTGCTCTGGGCACACTTTCTCTTCCCTCTGCCCCGCCGTGGGCAGGTTTCACGAGTGCCTTCTCTCTGTGTCACTGTGGAGAGACGCAGGGAAGGAGGAGCTCTCTGCCTCGTTGAGCCAACATTCCAGTGGGGGAGACTAAGCAAGAACAAAGGCAGATAATATAACTTCAAAATTAACGTCCGTGGGATGAGTGAAGAAACAGGGCTGAGGTGGACAGCGTCAGAGAGCCGCTCCGAATGGAGGCCTGGCATTCCGGGAAGGCCTCCCGGAGAGGGTGCTGTGCTGAGACCAGAAGGCGCTCTTGGAGGGACAGAAGGAGCCCTGGTGTCAGGAGAGGAGACAAGGACATTCCAGACAGAAGGGACAGCTTGCAGGACCCCTGATGGCTGGAGTAGCTGAAGTGGGGCCGGTAGCCTTTGTACAGTTGTCATTAATGGGGAGTGCAGTGGAAGGTGACTTTGAGAGACACGTGTGGCCGGCTGTGCAGGCTCTCATGCACCACAGGAAGTTTGAAGCAAGAGGATGAGGAGGGTGAGGGCAGCAGGTGGAGAAGCTGGAGAGCAGAGAGCCAAGTGCAGTTTCTTGTGGTCGAGTCAGCAGGTCTGGTGTCAGCAGGTCGGGTCTGGAGAGGAGAGGACTGGAGGGCGTGAGAGGGGCTGCCCTTAGGACTCCGAGCGGTGCTGATGCTGAGGACCAGCGGGTCTGAGGGCGATGCTTCAGTTATGGACGTTATCATTCTGTACTAGGCTCTATTTGGATCTGCAAATCAGTTCTTCCCAGTGTGTGATGCGCAGAATATTTATCTATACCGATATGTGGTCTATAGGATACATAACATATTTGTAAACACACAGACAGGTGTAAACGTTTAAACCTCTATTTGGTACAACAGGCGCTAACTGGGAGTCCTCACAAATCTTACATGGAGGTTTCATTACCTCTATTTTTCAGATCAGCAACTTCCTGGGAGAGCTGGACAATAGCCACATTTATTACACTCTTACTCTGTGCCAGGCGTGGTGGGACCAGTGCATTCCAGTTCGCTCCGCATGCTAACCTTAGATGGGCACTTTACGTGGGATCCCCATCATCTGCTCTTACTGAGCAGGAGTCTTGCCGGGCTCACCTGAGTTGCCTCCTCACAGGTCTCCTCTCCTCCTGTCTGTTCTTGACCAGCAGCCAAAACAGAGGCTTAAATGGGGGGCACATCAGCCACCCTTTTGCTCAGAAGCTTGTAACTGCCCCCATATCAGAGTCCTTCCAGGGCCCTCCCCTCCTGCCATCCCTTCAGCTGTCTCCGGGGCTGCACGGCTCTGTGCCCTCAGCTCTTCATCCACTGTGTGCTCTGCTGTCCCTGTCTCCCTCCCACCCTCCCATCAGCCTGCTGGGAAGATGGGTTATGCTCTCCGTCCTTAGGGAACAGAACGATGCCTGGCAGCTAGCAGACACTCGGCAATGTTTGTTGGATGGATGAATACCTGCTTCTTACTTTTTATGTTGGTAGTAAGTGGTGGAAACCAAATTGGGGCTCTTGGCTTCTGAAAACCTGTGCTTTTCTGCCTCAGCACCCCCTCCCATTGTGCTGGTGCATCAGGCATATATTTATGTCCGTATGTCTGTTATCTCCAAAGTTCCATGCTTTCCTTTGTAGAATAGGAACATTCACTAAATACTCAGAGTTGTTCTGAAACTAGACATTAGTGCAATAGATTAAATGAATCTCTTGAAAACAAGTAAATTAACCTGAAAAAAAAAAATGGTTCTGTCCCACCACCATTATTTTAACCCCTTTCACTTGATGGGTTATGGAAACATATTCTTTTAAGTAGTAACAGCACTCATAGTAGTCAGAAGTAACAATTATAACTACATCTTGATAAAAACAAGAATACTTTAAACCCGGGAAGTTTCAGAAAAGCAACCAAATTAAATGAAAAATATGTGATTCAATTGTGGAGGCTTAAAGGATTTAAACATTGGAGAGAAGGCGGCTTTATAAGCTGTGTGGTAGAGGAGCAATCAGAAGAATTTCCCTGGGTTTAGGAACCCGGGGATTTAATCCCAGCCCTGCCCTGACCTCGCCAGCACCTCATTTCCTGGCTATGCAGGTCCCCTGAGTGTTGACTTGATGGTTTCCAAGCTTCCTTCCATTTCTAGAAGACTGCTGTTGTAATAGCAAAATAGTACATGCTATGTGTTTTAAGGGCCATGCAGTGGGTTGTTCAAGAAATAGCACCTATGTGCTTGCAGTCCTGCGCTAACTACAGTGTTGCCATGTCACTTCATGGCTGCTTAAGATCCACAAGAGGCCAGCACTTGTGCCAAGCATCCTGTCCCCTCCCTGTGAACCCCATTGCTCTGCTGGAAGAGGTGAGGTGCAGGCCCGAGGACGGTGGGCCAGAGGGCAGGATCTGGGTGGGCGGTGGAGTGATGGGTCTGACTCTTTGAGGAGTGGTGAGACTCCGGAGTCCAGGTGATCCTCTGTGTTTGCCCCAGGCTTAGGAACTAGACTGTTAGTTGTCGTGAATTAAATGAAGCAAGGATTGTGTTCAGTTTGTAAATCTAGAGCATGTCCTAACTAACGATAATTCAGTGGTAGGTGACATTGAATTAGCCCCTCTTCCAACATTGTAGAGTTAGAAACAGGTGGTTGGAGAACAAGTTTGAAAGTTGCATTGTATCCTGTGCCTTCACTTCCGGGCAGTGCACGCACATCCGATTCCTTCTGGGCTTTCTTGGCTAGTCACTGTGCGCACAAGTTCTCTCCCTCTCGGAGTGTCAGCTCAGGGTGAGTTGATGTCTGTAAGGACAAGAACTTACCAAGGATGTCAGGAAGTGTCTCATGACGTCTGTGAGGCCGAGAGCCAGTCACAATAGCCTTTTTCCTGTGAATCACCTGCTTGGAGCTGGTGCTGCACGTGAGTCCCCTGCCTACTGTCATCTCATCATCTCCATCTCCTCCCTTTTCAGGAATGGGTTCTGCCAGGCACCTGCTTCCTCAGGTTTCTCTTTAGAGGCGAGGTCTTGTGTATGACTTACGTGGGCTCTGGCTGAGAGAGGACAGGGATTCATGTCTGGCCTCTGCCTTAGGAAGGGGGACCCAGCCACGGGGATGTCCCCAAGTAGAGGAGGGGGTTCAGTGGCTACCAATGGGAAGATGATGGAAAACAGACTTCATTCAGATGGTTCACCTGGTTCAGGCCTGAGCACAAACAGCCGACGTTAAATTTAATAGAGGAAGTAGTTTTGAGAGACCTGCTGGGGCCACAGCTTAAATTGCAATGAAGTAACTGTTTATATCCACTCTAGCTAGATAGGAATGAACTTAGTCCCATCAAATGCATATTTATTTGTCTTGACCTCTTGAAGTTGATTCCGTTTTAGAATAGGAATCTACCCCAAATAACAGTCAGACTTATTATTCTTGAGTCAGTCATTGGCATTAGATTTCACAGCATGCCTATTATAATACAGTGTTCTTTGCCGGCTACTTTAGAGGATTATCTTTCCTTTCTTACTATATTAACACTATTTAATTAAAAAGTTACCTAAGGTAGGCCTGGTAGGGCAGGGCACCTGGTGGCAGGGTTTGCCTTCCAGCCAACCACTTCCCTCAGCCCGTAGTACCAAACGTGAAATGTGGGGCATCAGCCTGCTAGTGCGGGTCTGGGCTGAGGTCTGGGTTCCCGGAGTCTGGGGCTGAAACCCACGAATGGCATCCTCTTCAATGGGCCTTTGGGTTGTGGGTGGAACCTGCGGACACCTGGGAGAGGTCAGCCGTGGCTCTTGACCGGTCTCTGCAGGGACCACTTGCAGGTCAGCTCTGTCAAGAAGGCCTGGGTGGAGCAAGAGGAGCCGGGTACACCACCCTCATTGCCACTGAGCCCCAAGTAGTCCACGTCCGTAAGAACAAGACCCTGTGTAGATTCACGGCTGGCAACCTGCCAGTGAGTTTCGGTGAGAGTTGGAAAGCAAATGGGATTTGTTGCATAAGAAAGAAGGCATTACACTATTTATCCACCCTCCACCAAGCCTCCACATGGATCCAAATGTGCAACACAAGAGAAGGTGTCATTCTGGGACAGGATCCATATCATGGACCAGGTCAAGCTCATGGGCTCTGCTTTAGTGTTCAAAGACCCGTTCCACATCTGCCTCGTTTGGAAAACATTTTTAAAGAGCTGTCTACAGACATCGATGGTTTTGTTCATCCTGGTCAGGGAGATGTATCTGGGTGGGTCAAGCAAGGTGTTCTAGTCAACATTGTCCTCACTGTCTGGGCACATCAGGCCAGTTCTCAAAGGAGAAAGGTTGGGAGCAATTTATTGATACGGTTGCATCCTGGCTAAATCAGAACTCAAGTGACCTTGTCTTCTTGCTCTGGGGCTCTTATGCTCAGAAGAAGGGCAGTGCCATTGATAGGAAGCGCCTGGTGGTCATTTACTGTAGACCACCCACCCCTCCCCATTGTCGGTGTACAGAGGGTTCTTTGGATGCATACATTTCTCTAAAACTAATGAGCTTATGAAAAAAGTCTGGGAAAAAAAAAAAAGTCTGGCAAGGAGCCCATCAACTAGAAGGATCTGTGACCTTGAACTGGGGTGAGCGTGGGGGTCCTCCAGGCGGTTACTAGCAGCTGCTATTGAAGTATTTGTCAGTGACGAGGTTGAATTGAAAACATAATTTCCCCAGTGACTCTGAAGCACTGTGCACGCCAGGGAGGAAGTCGTGGTGAGGTGGCCGTGAGCCAGGCTGCCCAGGAGTGGCAGCTTTGTCCAGCAGAGCCTGTACCCTGGGACCGCATGTCTGTCTTTGCCACTTGGCTCCGGCCTAGAATATGCGTCAAAGTTTTTGGAAGGAAGAGGAGGTCAAATTCTCTAGACTCTCCTGCCCTCTGTTTCCTTTATGGTTAGAGATGGGAGATAAGCACCTTCTTGGTGTGTAAGTCAGCTGCTCCTCTACTTGCGTTTGCCTGTAGGTTAAACTTTAGGTTCTAAGGTGTTGGGTGTTTTTATATAGAAAGGCCCCCTTTGCACGTCCTGGTGTTCCAGTCTGGGCTAGGTACACTGCTCTTTGACCTTTAACCGCGCTCCCAAGCCCTTCTTTGAAGGAAATAGGACTTTTTTTTTTTTTTCGATTTCCCAGAAATTAAGGTTCAATTTCCTGAGAGTAGCAGAGGTGAAAATTCCTAAGGCACAATCCTTGCTGTGACTCTTAGCCTGGCAGATGCCAAGAGAACCGGGCTGGGTCTTGTTATACTGTTCTCTGGGTGTTTCTAGCAGTAAGCAGTGGAAGTTGAACAGAAAGGAGGGGGAAGGGGAATTTCCTTTTTATTTTTATTTTTTTAGCAGAGGAAATGCTATTCGCTCAGGTGTGTCCTGAACTGGATTTTTAAGGAGGCATTTAAAAAAATGCTCTTTTTTCTTGACTGAAATCACTTTGGGATACATTTTTTTTTCTGCAACACTGGAGAATTTCACTCTTTTAAAAAAATTCATAAGTGGATGTTTTATACTTTATTAATCCTTTGTTTAAGAGACCATGTTTATTAGGTCTGTACCTCCATCCTAGGTCCTGTCAGAGATGCTGTATTTCTGTTAGTTGGTCTCAAAGTTAAAGCTGCTAGAGTCTGTTAATAAAAGGTTGCTGGAGTTAAAAAAAAAAAAAAGCTATCTAAATGTTTAAAAAGTCTCATGTAATAATTAACATTCCCGGAAAGTAGTGGCATGTGCAGTAAACAATGAATGATTTGCTGGGGGTAGAAGCGGGTTTGGGGGTTGAGTCTGAAAATCTTAATCCAGGATGAAGTGGAATTTGTAGGATGGAATCTGAGGACTTCAGAGCTGCGATCGTCACTAGGGACAAAGCCACTCCCTCAAGACTCCGCTGGTACAATGCCAACCTCCGTGTGAGGACTGTGAGCCGAGTCCTCTTCACTGTGAGAGCCGGACGTGGAGCTGGGTTAGGCAGGCCTGCGCCTCTGACTCCTAGTCTGGGGTTTTCTGTCTTCGTGTATTTTGGTGTCACGAGTAGGTGGCTTCCGCCCACCTGCGCATGAGTGAGTGGCATATTTGATGATTTTACAACGGAGCTTTCTAATCTTCAGTTTTATGCCTCTAATGAAGCTATGAGGGTATTGATAGTATTTCCATAGAAGAGGCAGGTACTGTGTAAACCTACAGGATGTTTCAGAGCACAAAGCATCGTGTCCCTTGTACCTCGTCCCACCCAGCCACCCTTAAATTCTCACTTTTCTGGGCAGGCTGGGCACAGGCAGGAAGGGGTGCTGGGTGAATGGAAGTGTTCTCATTGCTAGCCCTTGCTGTAGGAGAGGGAGGCTTTCCTTTAAAAGTTCACCAAGACTTGGAGCCGTGATGTAATCTGGGGAAGGTGCACAGAGTTCCCGGGACAGAGCAACGCTGTGGGTGGCACCAGGAAAGGGCAGTGCTGGGTGACACACCACACTGCCCTGTGTGCAGTCACATAGAAGCACCCGTCTGCATGATTTCCCAGTCTTACTGAGTGTCGAAAGAAACACTTCAGATTGTGCGTACGATCAGTTATGGTCTGGGTGTCCAACTTCTGAGTGTTTGGGAATGGTTCTGTAAGGAGATTTTGTTTCTTGTTTGGGTTTAAACTGCTACCATGGGACACCTCCTCCCCCTGCCCCCCTCCCCCCCCCCCATAAGTGGATGATTCAGACATTTTCATGAATTTCTGAGTTGTGTAACCATTACCACAGTCTAGCCTTGAAACCTTCCCATCACCCCAAAATGTTCATGTGCTTGTTTGTGCTTAGCGCCCATTCCCACTGCAGCCACAGGCAACCACCAGTCTGCTCTGTCTCCCTCTGTTTGCCTTGTCTAGGCATTTCATATAAGGGAATTAGGCCGTGGGCAGTCTTTTGTGCCAGGCTCCTTTCGCTCTGTGTGTTTTGGGCATGCCCTTGTTGTAACACGGGTCAGTCCTGGTATCCTATATAATAAAAGGCTAATATGCAAATTGTCCCCTTGACTGGGAGTTTGACTGGGAGTTCAACCAGGGAGTGGGGTGGGCAGGCCAACCGCCTATGGCCCCTTCCCCCAGCTGCCCCCCTTCCCCCCGAAGTCGGGGGCCGGGCTGGCCAACCAACCTCCTGGCTGGCCCAGCCTGAACAGGGCCAATGGGGCTGGCTAGACCTTACCCGTGCATGAATTAGTGCACTGGGCCTCTAGTAAGTAAATAATTGGATAAATCAGCAAGTAAGTCGGGGAGAAGGGATAGCTCTTCCTGACAGAAGAATTTAACCAGTAGAAAGATTGAGAAAACAGAAAATCACCATCAGCTGACACCACAGTCAAGTCACTTCAGGCGAGACCCAGGGACCAAGATACTGGGTGCAAGTTTGAGGAGAAACAGGATATTTGCCTAGTCTCGAATTATCTCTTCCCAAGTTATTTATTTATTAAAAGGGGAAAAATAGTAACTGTAGAGTGGATAAAGGCAGCAGACACTACCTCCCCCAGGTGACTCAGGTTTACAGCACCTGTGATAAGACAGGTCCTAGGCTCCCTGCTAGCACACAGCACATCCTCTTCCTGACATTTTTGTCATAGATCCACTACCGCTGTGTCCTCTCAGGAAAAACCTGCCAGACGCTAGGAGAGGATGACCTGAGAAGCATCTGGCCAGTGCTCTCCAAGCACCCGACAGGCAGGGACGGAGGAGGAACCTAAGGACACAAGGCCTGGAAATGCAACGTGCATTCTGGGCGGGGGCCCGGAACACAAGGGAAACCAGCACTTTCAATTGGGTCTGCACTTGAGCTGACACTGCTGTACCAGGGGCTCCTTTGCTAATTTTGGGAACCGCTCGGTGATTCTGAGAGATGTGGGCACTAGGAGAAGCTTGGTGAAGGGCCATGGCCACTCGGTTCTATGCTCCACTTAATAGTCTAACATTTAAAAACAAAATGTTGATAAAGGAGAACACACAACAGCATGGCGTGGTACCTGTGCACCCGGCCAGGACGGGGCCATGGCCTCGGTCTCCTCGCCAGGCTGAGGGAGGATTCCCAGTTGTCCTCAGGGAGAGTCCTTCCCTGTGTTCGTGCTGGACATCCTGGCTCCCTGGAGCCCCAGTGCGGAGCCTTTGGGAGAGTGCTTCCCGCCCGCACCTGAGTGGGGAGGGGCGCCTTCTTCACAGGGGCCAAGAATGCGTGGTTCCCCTGGGGAGGGGCACAGTGAGCAAGAAGCTCCAGAGTGGGGGCCTCTGGCATGGCTGCTGGGGGTGTCCTAGGTTGTCCTTGGTCTTTTAAAAAAAATAAATATATTTTATTGATTTTCCACAGAGAGGAAGAGAGAGGGATAGAGAGCTAGAAACGTCGATGAGAGAGAAACATTGACCACTGCCTCCTGCACACCCCCTACCGGGGATGTGCCCGCAACCAATGTACATGCCCTTGACCAGAATCGAACCTGGGACCTTTCAGTCCGCAGTCCGATGCTCTATCCACTGAGCCAAACCGGTTTTGGCTGTCCTTGGTCTTTTAATGTTACTTTTTTTTCAAAGAGAACATTTTAATTTTTATATATTTAAAATAATCAGTCTTTTCCTTTACGACTTTGTCTTTGCATACCGTCTAAGAACATTTCCCTACCTCAAGGGCTATTTAATTTCTTCCCGCAGTTTCATACTCTGTTTTCCACATTTAGTTCTATGTGAGATCTGTCTTCATACAGCTTGAGGTCAGGCTCATGTATTTTTTCCATTGGCTATCCAGTTGCCCTAATCATTGCCCATTGGTCAGAAATGCCACGTTTATCATACACTAAATTCTTCCTTCAGTGACATTCTAATTGCTTATCATTGCTCTGTAGGAAAGTTGTTTGACTTTGTATGTCAGTTAGGTCTCATGTTTTCAGGTAGAAGATCACATTGTGCAAACAATGCCTCTTCCTTTCTAATCCTTGTGCTTTTCCCCTGACTCTAGAGCTTCTGAATGCAGCGTTTAAACTGTAGCCGTGATGAGCCGTGCTTCTCTTGTTCTAACTTTAACACAAATGCCTCTAAAGTTTCCTCACCAAGTGTGCTAGTTACTATAGTTGATTATATACCCCCTTTGTCTAGTTAAGCTTAACTAAACTTACCTCCCAAGTTTTCTGAGAATTTTAAAATAAACTTTATTATGAATAGCAGTAGAATTTTACTGGTGCTTTTTCTACATGCAATCTGTAGAGATGATCCTGTGTTTGTTTGTTCCCCCCCCCCCCTGCAATCTATTAATATAGTACATTTCATTGGATTTCCTGATGGTACATGTTTTTTCATTCTCAGGAGAAACTTTGCTATACTTTTAACACACTGAACAGTAAATGTGTTGTTTATTTTAATACCTTCTTTTGAAAAATGAGTCCTTCCCTTTCCCCCTCAGTCCCACCCTTTTCTTTCCTGGGACGTAGTTTGCATACTGTGAGGAGTCTGCAGTGGTATAGCTGGTGCATGAGTAACACTGGCTTTCTTGGGGGTGGACGTGTAAAAGCCCTGATTTATAGCATTTGTCAATTTTCATGGCAAAAATATTCTCACCCGTGGCTATTTTCAGCTGCCAATGAGCTGACATGACAGCTGCTTTGCAAAACTCCCCAAAGTGTAGCCGTCCTTGCTCCTGAGCTGCTACCAGCTGCCACTGGACTCAGGCGTGTAGCCTGGTGACTTCCATGTCTGTGCACGTGTGTCCCCATCTCCCATGTCCACCCGGAGGCTTCATCGTGCCGTCCCCACTCAGCCCCATGTTGAGAAGTGATTTCCACTTGTCTTCTAACCATTTGGTAGAGTTTACTGCTGCTTTTCAGTCGCCCCAGGGTTACCACCAGCTTCTGGCTCTAACACCTAGTTTATTTATTTTCAACTCATTCTTGTTTTCTACTTGGTGCAGTGACAGCTGTTCATTTTCCCCTAAGAACTACCTTGGATGCTTCACTGATGGATAGTCAATATAGGGCTCGGAGTGATTTTTAGTGACCAATTGGGCGTCTAACCCATAGGTGCATGACCCACAGTAAGTGCAGAAAAATGAGGCAGGTCCTGTGATAGTAACTCCTTAAATCTGAGGGGTTGCTAGCATCTTATATTCATGAAGCCTTTTGTCTCCCATAATGTAAATTAGACCATTTCTCATTCATTGTTTATACAGTGATTTGACAAATATTTTTTGAGCACCTACTGTATGTCAGACACTTTGTAGTCCTAGGGAGAGCGATGGATAAAATAGCCCTTTTCTTCATGGAGCACAGGTTCTGGTATATCTATATTATTATTATTATTAAAAAAAATATATATCATTGATTTCAGAGAGGAAGGAAGAGGGAGAGGAAGATAGAAATATCAATGATGAGAGACACTCATTGATTGGCTGCCTTCTGCATGTCCCCCCACTGGGGATCGAGCCCACAACCTGGGCATGTGCCCTGACTGTGAACCAAACTCACACCTCCTAATTCATAGGTCTACACTCAATCACTGAGCCATGCTAGCTGGGCAGGTTCTGGTATATCTTTAAGTTGTGTGCTTTTCCAGTTTGACTGTCCTTGCCAATTTTCTCCTCAGACATCCACTTGTCTTTCTTTGCCCCTGGGATTCTCTTAAATCAAGCTGAAATTGATCCAGTTTCTCCCACTGCTTCATTCTGAAACTTTCTACTCCCATACTAACTAATGTTTAGCTTAAATAATTATATAATTACTAGAGGCCTAGTGCACAAATGGGTCCCTTGGCCTGGCCTGTGCCCTCCCAATCCTGGACCTCTTAGAGGATGTTGGAGAGCTGGTTTCAGCCCGATCCCCGCAGGCCAGGCTGAGGGACCCCACCAGTGCATGAATTTGTGCACCAGGCCTCTCTTGTATGCATATAAGATCTTTGCTTAATATCTTTCTGCCCTTCCTCCTTCCCCCTGAGATTCATCAGTCTGTTCCAGGTTCCCATGCCTGTGCATTGATCGTCTGCCCCCTGGTGGTCAGTGCCTGTCATAGCTACTGGTTAAACAGTCGACTGGTCACTTAGGCTTTTATATGTATAGACTAGAGGCACAATGCATGAAATTCATGCAAGGGGCTCGGCCCTTGAAGCCCCAGCGGTTTCAGCCCTCACAGCACCAGCTGCCTCGCCCCTCGCAGCCCTGGCGTCGTCCGAAAAGTCGTTCAGTCGGTCCTTCTGCTGTTCAGTCCAATTAGCATATTAGCTTTTAATTAGTAGTATATAGGATTTCTGTTTTGACTAAATTTTCACAATGAAATGGCAAAGGAATCGAATCTGGTGATTTTTACCTTAGGAAAGGTTAATTAATATTTTCAAAGGGATGTGGCAGTGGAGCAATTGGAAACGTGGACTGAAGTGACACTCTTTCTGACATATGGAGTGTCACCTAAGGAGGGGCTGCGGCGAGGCAGCCCCGGATGTCGGCAGCTTGTTCCCCTCAGTATGGTCTCTGGCTCTGGAGGGCACGAGGACCCATGGGGCTGTGCCTTCTGGCAGCTCGGTGGCTCCGAGGGATGGGGCCCTGGTCCCCCAGCCCTGGACAGCATAGTTACGTGTTTGCTCTGTGTTTTGGAGGGCATCGGAACTCGGGTCCCCATTCTCCTGTGGGTCCCAGTCCAGGGAGCGTGGCGGGTCTCCCTGGGGGAGGAAGAGCTGAAGGACTCCACCGAGTTCGGTGTCATGATGGGGAGGGAGGCTGGGGAGTGTGGATGCAGGCCAGTGGGCCTCAGAATTCCATCTGCTCGTCTTTCTGCCTGACGGATTTGGTTTCTGCTTTTTAAAGCCTTTGCCAAATCAGTGTCTTTAATTTACAACTCAGTATTTCATTTTAGTAAGAGAAAAAATAGTTCTAATTTATTCAAGTAATTTAAAAGTCCGTAGAGGTCAACTTTCCTCATTCCTTGAGGAGGATATGGAAGACTAGAGTGTGAAAGGCAGTCTGGGTGGGCCTTGGCTCCTGGCTCCCGAATTAACCATTTGCCGAGAAGAGCTTTCTGGGGAAGGAGGGGCACTCTGCTGCCGGGCTGTTGGTCCAGAAGGTGTGCCCTGGCCCCTAGCCGAGGTCCAGAGCCAACAACACACCCCCCCCCTCCTCCCCCTGACCCTGCCCGGCTCCTTTTTACCAGCTGGGTCTGCTGAGAAGGGAGCCTTCTAAGGCAAGCATGTCAGACCTGCGGCCTGTGGGCTGCGAGTTTGACATGCTTCTTCTAAGGTCTTTTGTTTATCAGACGATGTCTTTTCTCTCCTGGATGCATGCCTGAGCTGGTCATCCTTGCTCTCTCACCATAGTGCAACTGGCTGATAGAGTGGGAACATGTTAATGGCATTATCTTTTTTTTTTTTTGAAAGGTAGTAGTAATTATGGGGATTGAGCATTAACTTGAGGGTTGAATTCTTGTAAATTACCTTTACATCTTGGCATCAGAATTCAGGAGCCCTCATCAGAGTCACTTTCCATTGTTGTGCTGCTGTTGGCTTTTAGAAAACAGACCCATCTTATTTATATTCACCTACGTGTGAAGTCAGACTGATGCTGATAGCATCACAGAAGAAAGAGGAAAAGGCAAAGCATCTTCCGGTGAATATGACGGTAATGAGCAAATTAGGGGTTGTTACCAAAACACGGAGCGGATGAGGTGGAGGAAGCCAGGGACGCTCGTAATAGTGTAGATCTAACCCTTTTTCTGAATCATTATTTAAAAATTGTTTTAATAAGTAGAGCCTCCCCATCCCATAAAAAGGCACAATTCATCATCACACGCGTGTATATTTTACTTCCTCTTCTTGAAGATAGGTCCTAAGTCCTAAGGATGTCAAAGCCACGTCAAAGCTCGTGCCACGTCTAGTTTTCAAGAGCCAAGGCAATCTTTGTCCTTTTCTCAGGGGCCAACAGGGCGATTACTGGGCTGTTGAAACCCTTTTGAATAGTCTCTCTCTCTCTCTCTCTCTCTCTCTCTCTCTCTCTCTCTCTCTCTCTCTCTCTCTCTCTCTCTCTCTCTCTCTCTCTCTCACACACACACACACACACACACACACACACACACACACACTATTTATACAATAGACACAGTGAAAACCAGGAAATCAAGGCTTAGAGATAAGCACATCTCGGGAGGAAGGAAGCAGCACAGCACTGCCCCGCCGCAGGGCCACACTCCCTGTCACACGATTCAGGGGCTGAAGTGCCACCTGGGGGCTGTGCTCCCTAGCTCTCTGGCATGTTCCAGCAGCTGCCCCTGCCCGCTCTAGGCCCGGGCACCCGCGGTGGCTGTTCCAGGTCGGCTTAGCACTCCTGTTGACAGAATTCCAGAGGTGCCCACCGACATCCCTGGTGAAGGGAAGAGAGAAGCGGGCACCCTGGTGCAGAGCCCTCGGAGCATGTGCTGTGGTTCTCTGACTGAGAGCTATTTTCCTGCCACTTCGTGCGCTCTTCCGCAGTTTGGGAGTTAGCTCCTGTGCCCTGTGTGATGGGTCTGGGTGTTCACACCCTGAGGCGGAAGTCTGTCTTGCAGGCACACTGCTGTGTCCATCTCTTGGCCCGGCCTCAGCGCCCTGCACCTGGGGGAGGCCAGGCAGATGTATCTATAGGGTACGGACGGCCCTGCTTCGGCCCCAGGACTCTGGGCAGGGTGACGAGGCCCTGGCAGGGCAGCTCTGGTGAGGAGGCTGCTGGCAAGGCCTCCTGACTTTTACACGACTGTCCAGACTTCACGAGTGTGCCCTCCTGGCTCTAGCTCCGGGCACACACCTAACCTGCCCGGCCAAGCACCTTTGGCTTGGGTTTCGTGTCCACGCACGGCCGCCGTGCAGTGGCCGCTCGGGAAATGTCTGATAAGTGGACTGAGAGGACTCCTCCATGCCACCTCATTTCACTGGTGACTTGCTAGTCGCCTTCTCAGCTCGTGACTCCTGTTGGTTGGTTTGGCTCTGCATGGTTGTAACCTTCTCATTCATTGCGTTTCGGGAGCTGGTTCTAGATTTTGATATAATGTTTAATGTTCTCTCTCAGAAGGTGGGTTTCTGGTGATTTTTACGTTTAAGAAGTGAGGCTCTTTCGGGAAAGAAAAGGTGTGAGATTACTTGTGCAGAGGCCCTCCGGAGCATGCTCAGAGGCCCCTCAGCGTGGGTCCGAGGCCCGGGCGCAGCTCCTGTCAGCCTGCGCTCCTGCCTTGACTGAGGGCAGAGCCGGCCAGTGCGGGGGGCCAGTTTGCCATCTGAGGTTGCCTTTATACTCAGAACTCCTTACCACTTTGGGAAGGTTTTGGTGAACCCCCAGGATGCTTTGGAATGTAGGATTTGGTGGGGAAGGTGTTTCTGACGTTCTGGCTGCGTGGGTACTGGTTCGGCTCCCTCTGCACGGAAACATAGCACCCACATGTTCCTCGCGTGTGAGGCTCTGCGACGGGGTGGGGAGAGGGTGCAAGTTCGGGAGACAGGGCCTTGCTCTTGAGGAAGCGTCTGGCGGTGCAGACATGTAAGTATCAGGTAGGCGCCCACACAGTGTAAAACCCAGGACCGAGCCCAGGCCTCCCCTCGGGGGCAGGGGCCAGCCTGCAAGAAGGCAGTGGGCATTCGTGCTGGGCTGTCCCAGCTTGCCTGCCGGTCCTCCCTGTCTCGTTCTCCTCGTCTTTTCTGGTCAGGTTTGGCCTCACTGTTTCTCTGCAATGGCTCTTCGACTCACTAGGGACCTGTCTTTGCCAACAGCAGTGGCCGCTGTCCTGTCCCTGTCTCTCTCGGGCCCTCGGCAGGCCTAGCAGAACCGCCTGAGCCGGCCTGCTCTTCCTCCTCCTCCTGCCCCACCTCAAAGGCCACACTCCAGTCCCGCTCTGATGGCCAGGCCTTTCTCAGCGGCTTGTCCTCCAGCCCCGCTCCGGACAGGGGACGGTGCGTGCCAGCTCAGAGCCGCATTCATGACCCCTGTCCCGTCACTGGCCCAGCCCTGCTTCCTGAATGGCCGCAGCCGTTCTCACTCACGCTCTGTCTCATCCGCACTCCAGTGTCTGGTGGGACCTGCCAGCTCCTGCCCCCACGTTGCTCCGGGCTTTCCTCTCTAGAGCCCTCCGTAAGCCACGGGGCTCCGTATTGGCTCTCCTGGGTCCAGACTTGCTCCCGGGCAGTCCTGCCGTCATGTGGTCACTGAGTCATCCTTCTAGGGCACGTCGGCTCAGGTAACCCTGTTTGACCCCTTCAGTGACTTCCTGCACAGGCCGGGAAGCGCGTTTCCTCAGGAGAAAGTTCACAGCTCCTCCCTGGCCTGTTCTCTCCATTGTCCCTGTTTGCTGCTCTGTGTGAACCCCCTAACCCCTCCCCCCCCCACCCGAAGGCCAGGTGTCTGCTGGTCCTCGGGGGAACAGTCACCCAGGTGTTCATCATTCAGCCGTGAGTTCGGATGCCACCTCTGTCTCTCCCTGCCCCCCTGTGTTATTCTCACCCATGCCCCGGTTAATGGCACGTGGATGGCCCCACGTTGCCTCCCTCTTCCCTGGCACCTGAGCGTTCGGAAGCCAGGGGCAGTCCCGGTCACCTGGCGGCTCCGGGTCTGCGGTACCTGTGCCCAGGCATTCTCTGGCTGTGCTGAGCCGGGCTGACTTGTAGCAGAAAACCTACTGGCGTGGCTGCCGTTCAACTCCTAGGTTCCTCGTACCAGTAGTAGGCAGCGTGGGACTAGGACAGTGGTTTCTGACTCTTCCGTCTCCACTCTGCCGTTCAGCCCCGTGCTTGGCCCCTGGGGTCTGGTGGCAGCTCTTCTGCTGTTGCAGAGAAAGGAGGGGAAGCAGGAAGGGGCGGGATCTCCGCTGGGAAAGCGCTTCTGTCTCCCTGGCTGGACAGCACTGCACAGCCACCTCGGGCCTGCGCTCCCCAACATCAGCCGTGTGGGGAGGCCGAAGTGGTGGTGGCCTGGCCGCGTCGGCTCCCCCACGGCCACATCGGCAGCGGTTCTGTACGGCACTGCTGGAGGTTTAACAGTGTTGGGGTCTTTATTTAGCATCATTTCTTACCATCTCAGGTCCCACATTTCACAGGGAGGCGAGGGGAGAGCAGGTGCAGGCCCTGTTTCATGTAAGAATGGAGAACGGGGCTGTCTGTGGCCTCCTGGGCCTGCTGGTCCTTTATCCCAAACAAGACAGGCGTATCCACTTAGTGGTGGACACAGCGGGGGACAGGGGCAGGTGCCCCCAGCCGGACAGGCCCCTCTGCTCAGACACCTGAGTGCGTGGTCGCTGCAGTGGACCGGACCAGACAAGGACGAGGAGGGCAGGAGGCTGGCTGGGCGGGTCCTGCTCCCCCTCCAGTGGCCTGGCTCCCTCTGCAGGGAAAAGGGGGTTGAGCCTCCCTAGGGCACAGAGTGCAAGACTGCAGGAGGTGAAGGGTGAGGGCAGAGGGAGGCTGGGGAGGTGAAGGGGGAGGGCAGGGGGAGGCTCAGGAGGTGAAGGGTGAGGGCAGGGGGAGGCTGGGGAGGTGAAGGGTGAGGGCAGGGGGAGGCTCAGGAGGTGAAGGGAGAGGGCAGGGGGAGGCTGGGGAGGTGAAGGGGGAGGGCAGGGGGAGGCTGGGGAGGTGAAGGGTGAGGGCAGGGGGAGGCTCAGGAGGTGAAGGGAGAGGGCAGGGGGAGGCTGGGGAGGTGAAGGGGGAGGGCAGGGGGAGGCTGGGGAGGTGAAGGGGGAGGGCAGGGGGAGGCTTAGGAGGTGAAGGGTGAGGGCAGGGGGAGGCTGGGGAGGTGAAGGGGGAGGGCAGGGGGAGGCTCAGGAGGTGAAGGGGGAGGGCAGGGGGAGGCTGGGGAGGTGAAGGGGGAGGGCAGGGGGAGGCTCAGGAGGTGAAGGGAGAGGGCAGGGGGAGGCTCAGGAGGTGAAGGGGGAGGGCAGGGGGAGGCTGGGGAGGTGAAGGGGGAGGGCAGGGGGAGGCTCAGGAGGTGAAGGGTGAGGGCAGGGGGAGACTTTGGATGCTGTGGCTGCGCAGTCGGCCTGGGCTGTGGCCTGAGCACCGGATGGAAGATGGTGCTGTGCGGGAACCAGCATGGCGGCAGGAGGGACAAGCCGCAGGTCTGGTTTGGACGTGCAGACTGTGACAATGCAGGCATTTGGATGGGGCCACTTGCTCACTTTTCCATCTCCCGGGTCCATGGCAGTCTGGGCCCAGGTCTGCCAGGTAGCACGTTGCACCTCCCTCTTGAGCTGATGTTTCACGTGCACCCCAAACAGAATATCTGGAACCCACCACTTTATTTTATTAAATTTCACACCCTTTCTCCTGGTAGTACATGCCACCAACACCCCCCATTTGCAGTCGTCCTGGACTTGTCACTGTCACACCCAGTCCCCATCTCAGGTTGTGCCTGCATCCTGCATTAACCCTGCACCTGGGGTGTCTGCTCTCCATGTCTCCCCTGCTGCCCAGCGGCCCACAGCTCACACCATCTTTCTGTTGGCCTCCACAGAAGCCTCACAGTGGGTCCTGAATCTCCATGTTTTCAGCGCTCTCCATATAGCACCAGAGGTCATTATTTTATCCCTATGCTTGCTCACCTGTGTCTGCAATAAAACTGTTACTTACTCCTAAGCCACAAACACCCTGCTTGATCTGGCTGTCACCTGTCTCCAAACTCCCTCTGACCACTCTCCCTGTGTGCTCCAGGCCACAGCCTCCTCCCTCTGATCCTCTCTCTCTGTGTGCTCCAGGCCACAGCCTCCTCCCTCTGATCCTCTCTCTCTGTGTGCTCCAGGCCACAGCCTCCTCCCTCTGATCCTCTCCCTCTGTGTGCTCCAGCCCACAGCCTCCTCCCTCTGACCACTCTCCCTGTGTGCTCCAGGCCACAGCCTCCTCCCTCTGATCCTCTCCCTCTGTGTGCCCCAGGCCACAGCCTCCTCCCTCTGACCACTCTGTGTGCTCCAGGCCACAGCCTCCTCCCTCTGATCCTCTCTCTCTGTGTGCTCCAGGCCACAGCCTCCTCCCTCTGATCCTCTCTCTCTGTGTGCTCCAGGCCACAGCCTCCTCCCTCTGATCCTCTCCCTCTGTGTGCACCAGGCCACAGCCTCCTCCCTTTGACCACTCTCTGTGCTCCAGGCCACAGCCTCCTCCCTCTGACCAGTCTGTGTGCTTGCTACAGCTCATGGCCTCCTCGCACATGCCCCACTTGTTCCCACCTCACACTCTCCCTGTGCTGCTCCTCCGCCATCAGATGACTGCCACAGTCTGAGATGGGCCTGTGGAGGTGTTCTCTAGTTTTCAGTGGAGAGGCAGCTGAGGGACGTAGTTATTTGTCTGGACTCTGGAACCAGATTGTTGGGTTTGCCTCTTACCAGATGTGCGATTTAACCTTCTGGGCCCCAGTTTCTCCATTTGTAAGCTGGGGATATAAAGCCTACCTGATCACCACAAGGACTGAGAGTGTGAAATGTTGTGACAGTGAAGCCAGTGAAAGCTCCCCGTGGCCAGAACTGCAGTTTCAGCCACAGAATACAGTCACGTTGGATTACAGCCACAAGTCTAAAATAAATATCCGTGAGTCCATACTTACATGAATAAATGATTAAATGAACGGGGAGAAGCATAGAGCTCCCATGCAGACAGTTCCAGATGGTTTGTGAGCCCCTGGGAGGGGAGCTCACCACACTCCTTAGGGATGGGCTGTGTATGGCGACCTCCTTCCACAGAGGACAGTGTGGGGGCGACGAGTAACGAAGGGAGAAGCCTGACAGACACACCTCCTCCAGGAGACCTCGGTCAATGCCGACGGTGACAGCTCGTGTGGATAATATGTACTCTTTTAAAAAAATATATTTTATTGATTTTTTTACAGAGAAGAAGAGAGAGGGATAGAGAGTTAGAAATATCGATCAGCTGCCTCCTGCACACTCACCACTGGGGATGTGCCTGCAACCAAGGTACATGCCCTTGACTGGAATCGAACCCGGGACCTTTCAATCCACAGGCCGACGCTCTATCCACTGAGCCAAACCGGTTTGGGCAATATGTACTCTTCATATGTAATAAGAATGGCACTTTACCTCTGTGGTCCCCCTCCCAACACCCATGTCCCCAATCTGTCATGAGAAATCGTTGTGCTAATCCCAGTTGAGGGGCATCCTACCGGCCAGCCCTTCCAAAACTGCTAAGGTCATCAAGGTCACCAGGGGAAGCCTGAGAAACTAGCACAGCCCATGTAAGGGAACATGACGACCACATGTCACGTGGTGTCTTGGATGGGTTCCTGGACAGAAACAGGACATTAAGTAACATCTGAGGAAATCTGATTACACTATGGCTCATTAGCCATAGTGTAATCAGTTAACAATAATGTGCTCATTAATTGTAACAAATGTGCCATGTCAACGTAAGATGTTAATAACTGGACAAACCGAGTGTGGATATATAGGAAATCTCTATACTGTCATTCCAGTTTGTGTTTTTTTTAAATCTAAAATTGTTCTCAAAACTAAAGTCTGTTTTAAACAATGGTGCTTTTTAAAAGGTAATAACTCCTTAGAAGTTCCTTTTGTGTCCACCTCCTCTGCCCTGAATACCATCCTGGCTTCCGTGCTAGCTGGTCCCGTGGTTTTCTTTGTGGACTCGTCACCATTTTTATTGCCCTAAAGAGAATGTATCCTCTGGTCTTACTCAGCAGGAAAGGGTCACATGGCTGGCAGGCCTTCCTGGGCGAGGCCAGGGTCTCGGTGACTCCGGATCTCCAGGGACCTCACTGGCAAGCGTCCCTCCTGGGCAGCGTCTTCACTAGTCACACATGTTTACACATTTTTCAAAGTGAGGCCTTTTAATTCTAGCCAGGCCTCCCATGTCGCCTTCCATGTCCCTACACCTCCCCATCTCCTGCATCGGGAGGTCTAGGACCCCCCTCCTTAGAAGATGGCCTTGGGCACCTTAGCGACCCAGCCAGCCGAGAGGAAGATGTGCTGGGGATGCATTTAGTTTGGGTTCAGTGGGACACGGTGTGAAGAGTCAGGTGTCATCCGGGGGATGTAAGCTTGGACTCTGGAGTCATCCTGTGCAGCCTGGCGCACAGAGCAGCCGGGCCAGAGGAGAGGGGCCGTGGCCCACTGCCCCCACTTACCTTGGGACCCCTGGGTAGAGTCAGACTCCAGGAAGGGGAGGCAAGATGGGGCAGTGAAAGCATGGCTGTAACCAGTCTGACTGCCACTTGGGGACATGAGGGAATGTGCAGAATGGACCAGGAACGGAGGTGTTTCCAAGGAGGAGCTTTTCCAAGAGCTTTGAGACGAAACTCCTGCCACCCTTGCCTACAGTTAACTATCAAAATTGAGGTGGTCCGTTTGGGCCAAGTCAGACAGACAGTATTTCAGGGGATACTGCAAAGAGCTCAAAGCAGAAGTGTCAGAAGTGGTAAGTGGGTGTTTTGGGGCGCAGGGACTGCCTGCTGCCTGCGGAGGAAGAGCAGGCTTACAGATGCCCCCTGCTGTGCTGACGAGGGAGGCCTGGCTCAGAGTGTTGCTTCACACACATTCCATTTGGGTCTTTTGGGGGTGATTGCTGGCCACAAGGAGTTTTGGTTTTTATGCTATGAATGTACAGTTGGCATTTTTCCCTTGGGGGAAATATTCCCAAATGAAGTGTACACATTCTAAGTATGGAGTCAGACAACAGGGTTGAACTGAAGAGACTTCCCTACCAGGGTTAGTTTGGATGAGTGAGGTGGGTGAGTTTGGATGAGTGAGGATGAGTGAGGTGGGTGAGTTTGGATGAGTGAGGATGAGTGAGGTGGGTGAGTTTGGGTTGACTTCTTCAGGGACTTTTCTGTTATCAGTGACCCTTTGCATTTCTAATATTTGACTGTCATTTGTGATTTCTTTAAAGGAGGGTTCGGTTTCAATAAAAAATAGACGGCCTGCTTCCTCCATTATCATCACCTGCTCCTGATTGATGGTCCATCTGCTGTCTCGCAGCCTTGGCGGTTCTCAGATCACAATCAATTGAAATATTTTAAATGAGACAGCCCGTAAGAGTTAGCCCTAAGGAAATGCTGAATTTTTTTTGGACATTGTGCAAATAAAAACATTGTGTTGTTTCTATGCTCTCTATCAAACTTAATTCATCCCAATATGCCTAAGGGGGTAGTTTCAAGAGCCAGTCTCCTTTATGAAAACTTAGGGGCCCAATGCATGAAATACGTGCAAGAGTAGGCCTTCCTTCCCCCGGCTGCCAGTGCCGGCTTCCCTCTGGCACCTGGGACCCCGGCGTCCCTCGCAGCTCCAGCTTCGTCCGGAAGGTCGTCCGGAAGGTCATCCGGAAGGACATCCGGTCTAATTAGCATATTACCTTTTATTCTTATAGAAGATAGGGGCTTGTGGGGAGACTCGGGACTGAAAATGGGATCACCTGTCCTCAGAGGTGCCAAGCAGCTCACACTGTCCAGGTCTTCTGAACCTGTTGGCTGAGCTCTCTCTTCATCGTACGCCCCTGTGTAGGGATGGGGACAAAAGTCACTCCTTTGCTTTCTTGGTCTGCTTTGCTAGTGATACTGTTGTCTTTGGTTTGTGAAATAACTGTGGAGGATATCGACAACCTGTTGTAGAAGTTCCTTTGTGAGAAAGCACTGCCTCGATGTCATTTCATATTTTAGGAGTCTTTGCTTCTCAACTTGTTGACGAAGTTGTTCATAGAGTCTGAGGCATTATCAATAGGATTTTGAGCTTTCAAGGCTGTTTTCATGTTGTTTTTTCCTTTTCCACGCCGGTATTAATTCCTTTCTGTGTGGAAAATGAATGGGGCAGCCCGGCTAGTGTGGCTCAGTGGTTGAGCATCGACCTATGAACCAGGAGTTCATGGTTCTATTCCCTGTCAGGACACATGCCCAGGTTGCAGGCTTGATCCCCAATGTGTTGTGTGCAGGAGGCAGTGGATCAATGATTCTCTCCCATCATTGATGTTTCTATCTCTCCCTTCCTCTGTAAAACCAATAAAAAAATATTTTTTTTTAAAAGAAAAGAAAATGTTTATGGCAGAATAAATTTCTGGGTGTTTTTTGTCCTCCCTCCCACCACCTGGACACCCATAGCAGGAGCAGGTGCTGGACTTGTGGACCTCAAGGAAGGGCACAAAGCAGAGGTGTACAGTTGAATTAAAAATGACGAAGGGGATCCTAATGTTCTCACCGGCCAGGCTGGGGAAAAAAAAACAAGTGAAAACGAAGGCATACAATTGTGACTAGAAGGGGTAGAATGATCTCTTGCTTACAGTTCACCTGGAAACCTCAGAGCAGCAGTGCTGTCCGGGAGCTCTGTCTGCAGTGGGGGGCTGCCCGGGAGGGGGCCACCCTGTGGGAGACCACAGCCCCAGAGAGTCAGTGATAAAAACAACTCAGATCTTGGTAGGAACACAACATTTATATTAAACATCATTCATAACTTTCATATACACAACAGATAATCAGAGATATTATGGAGGCGACAGCTCCATTTACAATAACAATGGAGATAAAGTACTTAGGGATAATTGTAATAAGAAATGTTCAAAACGTAAGCAAATAAAAATTTTTAAAATTCTCGAGAAAGATGCCAGCGTAGCCTTGAGCAGAAGGAAGGTATGTTTATTCTTGGCTGAGATGTGGTATGTTTATTCTTGGCTAAGATGACATCATTAAGATGTCAGTTCTCTCTCGGTTACTTACAAACACTTACAAGCCCGGCTGGCGTGGCTCAGTGGTTGAGTGTCAGCCTCTGAACCAGGAGGTCGCGGTGGTTCCTGGTCAGAACACATGCCCAGGTTTTGGGCTTGATCCCCAGTGTGGCGCATGCAGGAGGCAGCCGATCAATGATCCTCTCTCATCATTGATGTTTCTATTTATCTCTCCCTCTCCCTTCCCTCTGAAATCAATAAAAATACGAACACAAGAGTCTTTTTTTTTCTCTTGGGCTGGACATGTTGATTATAAAATTGATACAGTGACAACAAACATGGGTGAATCCCTAGAAAACTCCGCAGAGGAAGGGCTGAGAAGCGGAGACAGCCTGCAGACAGTGACTCGTGTGGTAAATAAAGTCTCTACAGCTGCGTGGCACAGGGCCCCATGGGAGTTCAGAATGGGCCCAAATCAGGTGGAATTCCAGGTCATGGTTCAGATGCCATCTCACATTGCTGGGGTAAGGTCAGCTTTTTAATCAGGATTTGGGACAACAGCACCATTCTGTAACAGACGTTAGATTTCTGCCTTCTACCCCATACAATCATGCTTCAGGGCGATCAGACAGCCAAGTGTAAAAGATGGAACTAGCCAAGTGTTAGAAACAGGTGAATATTTTGTGGGGGTCAGTGGTACCCCCACAAGATCCTGTAGGAGAAAATAGGCAAAGGACATGAACAGACACACGTGTGCACACATATCCACACTGCACTTCCCCGAGACACCATTTCTCACGTCAGACTGGCAGAAACTCCAGAACTCCTTTGAGAGCTGTAACTGTTCCCCGCGCTGAGTTGGAAAGGATGAGTTAAATGCAGCTGGTGGGCCTTTCCAGCTCTCCGGAGCATGGAAGCTTATGCCTGCTCATTTCCGAGCTCACTCACGGTGCTCCTTGAAATTGGCTGCAATGACACCTCTGCCCCCCGCCCCACTTCCTAGGTCCTGGGTGCTCACCCTGTGGAGTCAGTGGCACGTGGAAACCTGTGTGCACAGAGTAGGTCCTCTGATTCCACTGCTCCAGGCTGCTCCTGCTCCCTCCACACGCATGCCTCACCCACAGCTGGGCTGAGGGGTTTCTCCTCTACCGCCTGTTCCCTTAGGGTGGCTGGGTGGTGATTACGGATCTCACACTGAGAGAGGAGGAGGATCAGGGGAAGGCCAGTGCTCTGTTGGGGCTGGCCATGGGCTCACAGTCACCAGGCCCTACGCAGGCTGGGTCAGCGGCCGGCCGGCCCTCAGCAGAAGTTGGGCCATTCACACAGCCTGGAGAGCGTTGGCCTCCTTGGCCTGAGTCTGTCTCTGGAGTTTGAACCGAAGCAGTCAGACGGGGATGAGGAAACACACAGGCGAGGAGATGGAGACAGCAGAGCGGCCCTCAGGGCCAACTTCATGCTCAGGACTGTGCCAGAACCTTCCGTTCCTGAGCCACAGGCCTGGCCCCCAGCCGCCACCTCACAGCAGACACCCTCTGCGGACAGTACACTGTGTTCTCCGCTCCTGGGTTCTATTAAAGGCTGACTTGTTGATTTGATTTAAAGACGAATTTTATGGCTCTTGATGTGGACTTAAGAGCATGCGATCTTTCCCCTGCTTGGATGGCTTCCGCACAGAGATGACAATGGCACGGGACGATGAAGCAGAATGAGTGTTGGTGCTGCTGCCAGGTGTCCTGGGCCCAGAGCAGCACGGGGGCCAGTCCCGGGTCCCCTTCCTGGCTGGGAACTGCTCACTCACTGGACGATGGCTGGACAGGAGGCCCCGTGTCGGTCCTGAGGCCTCGGTTCTCATTCAGGCGGGGAGGAGGCAGCTCTGCCTCAGGCGGGTCACAGCAGTCCTGCCCGATGAGACGACACCAGGTGTGGTCAGTGCCCGGCCCCCGGCGGGGCCTGATGCTGCAGTGCTTAAGGTTTGCTCACTTTGGCTACCAGATCCCCTTCTCCCCACTGAGCTCCATGCACTCAGCCCCCTTTCCCGACTGCCCCAGCCTCTCCTCTGCTGGCCAGGCCCATCAGGAGTATTTCTGGGTAAGAGAAAGCCGGTCATTGAGAAGTGTTAGGGGCCTGACTGGCAAGCACCCACCCTTCTCCTCCCTCCACTGTGGCTCTCACACCATTTAATAGTGGACAGGGCGTAGCATCTTGAGCCTTGAGCCCGGGTCACCTGCATGGCCACCGTGGTGGCTGCGGGAGGGACAGCACGGTCACTCACAGGTTGTTGGTGCACTGATGGAAGGCGGGAGCACAGGTCCTGGGCAGGGTGGTGCGCGGCTCCTACCTTTCCTGCGTGTGGCATCGCTTCTCACACCTCTCTCTTTCTGCTATGAGATTGTGTGTCAGTGTAGAAAATTCAGACAATAGACACAAGTGAAGGAAAACAGGAGGCATCTCAGCATTCAGATAACCTCTGTAGCCGTCTTGGGGTGGTAACCTCGTGCATGCACACTCGCAGCTGGGCACACAGGCTGGCATTTGAGGGTTCACGGTGCACTTTCTACCTGCGATCCCATTCACTCTTCAGCCACAGGGACTGGGCATTGCTGGTCTCCTGCCCTGGCTTATAGCTGAGTGAACTGGGCAGGAAGACTGGGCAGCCGCCTGAGCTGGCACAGGTCTCGCTGGAACTGGCCAGTGACATGGGCTCTGGAGTTTACATGTGAGTCATGGACTGCACAGCTCCCACTGTGCACGTGTGTATGCGTGCAGGTGTGGGCATGGGCATGTGTGCACATGTGTGAAGACCACACTCCTGCTCCCTATTGGACGGGGCTCCCTCCTGGCGTGTACACACTGGTGAAGCCGGTGGGTGAACACGGAATTTTTAACCTGAAACAACCTTTTGGTTGTTTCCAGGCTTGCTGTGAAGACCAGTGTTTCGGGATAACCTTTAATTTGTTTTTGGGATAAGTGACAGGAAAGCCAACTCAAACTAGCTTAAGCAAAAATAGTTTGTTTGCTCCTGACGTGTTCTTTGGAATTCCACAGTAGGCCGTGCCATGTATGAAGTAGCCTGTCACTATGTAATTTCCAGATGTGCTGTGAGCAGTTTCTCTATTTTCCTGTCTTTATAGGTATTTAGTGGAAAGCTGAGGGTAGCTGTGCACAGTTAGAGCTGGTCTCTTGGAAGTCAAATGTGAGCATATATTTCTACTCAGCACCTTTTTTTCTGAAAAGTTCAGTCCGCTCTTATTTTTAACTTGCCGCTCTATTAGCTAGTGCGGGGAGAAGCTCAAATTAGTCAGTTTGCTTTGTATTTATTTTTACTTGACCTTTTCTCATCCAAATTTTGAGAAGAAAATGTGAGATTCTTTTCTCTGCATAATTTTCCTCCTTGACAAGCAGCCACTTTCAGTAACAGACTCTAAAAGAGGTGGGATTAACCTCAGGGTGCGTGGCTGGCATTTTCCATTCATGAAACAAACTTTAAAAAGTCCATCTGTTTATCCTACGAAATAGCTATTAATTCCTTTTTCAGCAGTTTTGGGAAACGGTACATGTCCTCCCCAAGTAATGGTGTGTTTCCCAGACAGCTCGGCCGGTTTCCAAAACAGAGGGACGTGGGGCAGGGCGCGTGTGCGGAGCCACACATGGTCATGTTGGAGAGCCAGATGATGCAAGAGTGGGGAGGGCTTGTTTACTATTTGGGTGATTTTTCCTCAGTAACTGGACTAAATACTTGTCACTGATAGGAATCTGACTTCATTCCTAGGAGATTAAACTGCTCACCATGGCTGTGTGAGGACTGACTTGGGCACATGTGAGCCCTAATCGTCCCTTTGGAGAGACTAATGGTCCAGGGGATGCCAGCATTTATTGCACCTGTAACGCTTCTAGTTGCAATTGCTATCTGGATTCATTTACTCTGAATAGGTCATTTTTACCATTATTTTAAAAGGCAATAAATATGCATATTAAATCAAATCTCATGGGCGGTGGTATGACAGCAGATCCCTATCCTGCCTCATTCACAACGGCAAGCCAGCCCCCCCCCCCCCCAGGTTTAATCTTCTGGAAACTCCTGTGCTGAGAACTCTGTCCCCAGTGAGCGTCTTGAGACACGGCGTCCCCTGGAGGTGACAATGCTCATGCCTCATCAGGTCCCTCCTGCTCCTACTTGTTCCACTTCCAGCTCAGTATCTGCCTGTGGTGCGGCTGGGGTGGGTCTGCCTGCCCGCTCTGTTGTTTGAACTGTATATATACACTGAGTGGCCAGATTGTTATGATCTCTGAAAGCATATTAGTCTGGCCACTATATATTCACTGAGTGGCCAGATATACATACATATACACACACAAACACACACACATATACACATATATACATATACATATGCACATGCATATACATATACATATACATCTGATTATATATAATAACTGATACATATAATATCTAATATATATATATATATATTATTAGAGGTCCGGGTGCATGAATTTGCGCATGGGTGGGGTCCAGCCAGCCTGGCTAGGGGGAGGGGACATGGGCAGTTGGCTGGCCTGCCTGCTGGTCAAACTCCTGGTAGAGGGGACAATTTGCATATTTGCCTTTTGTTATATAGGATATATACTGAGTGGCCAGATTATTATGCTTTCAGAGCTCATAATAATCTGGCCACTCAGTGTATATAAGCATTCTAAGAATGCATTTTTGTATCTGTTTTCTTTTGTTCAACATTATATCTGTGAGGCTCCCTGTGGGGTTGGTGCTTTATGTTACTGCTCTGTAATATTCCACTGTTTGACCGCATCATGTATATATTCAATCTACTGGTGGATATCTAGGTATTTGGGGGTAATTATGAGTAAAACTGTCACGGCCATTCAGGTACACATTTTTGAATAAGAAAGTGCAGGCATTTGTAGGGTGGCCACAGGAGCGTGTATCTCCATGCCAGTGGACAGTGCTAGACCACGGTGGGGCAGATGCTCTGGGCACCCTCAACACGGGCACCAATTGTCTTCCTACCCCTTGCCATTCTGTGGGTGCTCACGGTGTTTCCCGGCAGTTCCAATGTTTATTTCCCCAACTGCTAGTGAGCACTGCCTATATGAGCAGTGGGCAAACTATGGCTCGCGGGCCAGATCCGGCCCATTCGGCTGTTCTATCCGGCCCGCGGAGCCGAAAGAGCAGAGGGTTCTCTTGCTCTCCCCTCCGCTCCTTCACCAGCAGCCCAAGATGAGAGTGCCAGCATGGTCAGGTTGCTTTTGTTCCGGCCCTCCGGTCCAGTTTAAGAACCCATTGTGACTCTCGAGTCAAAAAGTTTGCCCACCCCTGGCCTACATGCATACTGAGCACTTGGACTTCCTCTTGGAAGCACTTCTTCAAGTGCCCAGCTCACACCTCGGTCCCCAGGGAAGGAAATGGGTGTGGGCACAATGCTCTCCGCCACAGCTTCTGCCATACCTACATTTTTTTGTTTTTTAAACCCTTTCCCCCCCGTATAAGTTAAAGAAATTGGCTCATCTCTGAATTCTACCTCCGGTGTCTTTTCTGGAGTTACCTGGTTTATTCTGTTTTTGAAAAGGCGTAAAGACTTCATAGCTTTAGTTATGGCAAGTTCTCCCCCTGGAGACATGGGGAGGCTTTTGGCAGCCTCTGCCTGCTCCGCCCCTGGAGACTCCCACAGGCTCCTCTCCTCCAGCTCCTGGCTTCTGGGCGAGGGCTGGGCCTTGTGCTGGGAATCCAGCTCTGCTCTCCCGTTTGTCCCAGCGAATAGCTGCTCCCGAGATGAGAGATTCTGTTCTAATGCAGCCGGGCCGAAATAAGGAGGCGGGTCCTGGATGGCCCGCATTCCTCTTGTGGGTCTGGCTGGTGTGAGGCGGGAAAGATGAGCCAGAGCCCCTGCAGACCCTCTCTCCCCTCCAGGTCAGGGACACGGGCCGTGTTAAAGTAGATGACATGCAATGTACTGCTTGAATGGGGACATTTTGTAGAGTGAAAGGGCCTGTGATTAGTAATGAACTGGCTGTCCTGGCCAGAGCGGGTCATGGTCCTAGTGTTGCGATCCCAGTCTGAGAGCGTCCCCAGGGAGTGAAGGATGAACTATGAGTTGTAAGGAGCCAAGAGTGTCCACTGAGCCACAATCCAGAGGGGGCATGGGGGGGGGGCATGTGTGTGTCCCCTGTGGCACTGCGGAGAGGGGGCCGCTGAGCTGTGGGAAGATGAGTAAACTTGGAAGAGGAATGTCTAAGTATTTCACACCTCAGTTTTGACTGTGTTTAGTTTTTTTTTTTTTTTAATATATTTTATTGATTTTTTACAGAGAGGAAGAAAGAGGGATAGAGAGTTAGACATTGATGAGAGAGAAACATCGATCAGCTGCCTCTTGTACACCCCCTACTGGGGATATGCCCACAACCAAGGTACATGGCCCTTGACCGGAACTGAACCCGGGACCTTTCAGTCCGCAGGCTGACGCTCTATCCACTGAGCCAAACCAGTTTCGGCGGTGACTGTGTTTAGTTTATGCATCTGTGAAAAGGGGAACCTAGTACTGGCCTTGCTTAAATGCCTTCCCTGGGGCTATTTGGGAGAGGAAATTGTAATGATAAAACTTAAAAATATTCTGTAGAACGTTAATTATTCTTCTTGCCCTCAGCTCTTCCCTTGTCTCCTCTTTTATTTTTTTTATCCTCACCTGCGGATATGTTTATTGATTTGAGAGAGAGGAAGGGAGGGAGAGAGAGAAATATCAATGTGAGAGGAACATCGATTAGTTGCCTCCTGTATGGACCCTGACTGGGGTCCGAATCCTCGGTGTGTGCCCTGACCGGGAATCAAACCCGAAACCTTTTGGTGTACAGGACAGCATTCCAACCAGCTCAGCCCTGCCAGGAGCCTGTCTCCCTGTAGTGGGTGCTGAGAGGGGCAATGCCTGCAGAACTTGGTCTCTTAAGACTGTTCTCCTCATTCTGTCAGGGAAGCGCCCAAGACAGATTTGTCTCAGGCCGCGCCGACGCAGAGGGCTCTGCCTGCAGGAGCAGCTGAGTTCTACAGCTCTTTAATATCAGTCACTGTGTAATTGGACTCCTTGCCACTGACACAGTTATAGCCCAATTAGCCCCTCCTTGACACGTGCAAAGAATAGCTTAGCCACTTCATACATTTTCCAAAGATTTCAAATTGCAACCACAGTTGGCTTCTACTTTTGTAAGCAATCCACTGTTATGATTAGTCAGTCATATACACACACATCACATTTAGGAAGATTGATGGTTGGCTGGTTGGTTAGTTAGTTAAAAGCACTTTAAACACACAGGCTGAAGCACCAGAATTCTTTTATAAATCGAAGAGAACCGTGATGGAGCACAGTGGTGACATGCAGTGCTCCCTCGGTGGATATTGGGATGGGGAGACGTGGCTCCAGGCAGCCAGAGGGTACCTGTTAGGGCATTTTTATTAGGCAGGGGCTTGGCCTGAGGGCATTTGGAGACAGCCTCTGTGATCAGACACACAGATAAAACAACGATCATGGGAAGGACTCATCATTTATCAGGTATCACCTGGGGACAAACAGTATTTTGAACTTAGTTCTATTCCTTCATCTCAAAAATGCAAAAACACTTTTTTTTTTTTTAATGATCTCACCTGTTGGTGGTCAGGAGACAGAGAGAGTGATGGTCAGGGTTTCCTTTGTCACCTATTAAAGCTCTGTGGCCCTGGCTGGTGTGGCTCAGTGGATAGAGTGTTGGCCCACAGACTGAAGGGTCGCAGGTTCGATTCCGGCTAAGGGCACGTACCTCAGTAGCAGGCTTGATCCCTGGCCCCAGTCAGGGTGCATGCAGGAGGCAACCAATCGATGTGTCTCTCTCACGCCATTGTTTCTCCCCCCTGCCTCTCCTCCTCCACTCCACTCTCTTTAAATATCAACGTGAGAAAAAAATATCCTCGGGTGAGGATTAACATAATAAGATTCTGATTTTATATGACTAATGTAATCCAATAACCACCTTACTAGTTATAATGAGTGCACGTTAGTCAGTCCTGTGGACACCCTTCAGTTACTAAGAAGTCCCCATTGGATGGGGGCGCCCTTAATTCCACTCTTTAAAGTAGCTGCCGGGGGTAATATCAGACGTGGTGCACAGCATCATCAGGGTGTGAGCTAAGGTAGACTCCCTCTCCCCAGACAGACGGTTTCCAGTCCACACCTCCTCCCCTTGGTCTTCATTCTTCTTGTCGTCGTCACCATAACCTCAAGTCACACTTCTGTTAGTTCGTGTGGGGACTTGAGAAATACTGCCTCTCCAGCTCTTGGTCTTTGTGAGTTATATTTTGAGATTTATATTGACAAGGTTGGAAACATTTATAGTCTGTTTCCCATTTATCATTAGGCTTTCTGTGCCTTTTTTTTTTATAGTTTAGTTTTAAAATGTTAACACATGCAACGTCGTATTTTAGTGTCATGATAATGTAAATATACTTCACTGCAGAACCAAGTAGTGTGACTGGAGAAGGCAGAATGTGTAATTCTGTATCACAGAACCCTCACCGAGGAAAAAAGGGTGTCTGGAATGACTGGAACTCTCAGCTTCTGTTCAGGTTGCTCTGCAGCTTCCAGTTGCTCCGGCTCCCACCATGTCTTCTGTCCCACAGCGTCTCATGTCCCACCATGCCTCCTGTCCCACCGCGTCTGTTTCTTGGATTCTGTTTTTGTTTTGCTGGAGCACCTCTTTAACCACTTCTTCTCGGAGTGTGTCCCATGAAGGCTCGCAGACTTCTTGGTCCCCTCACTCCAAAGTGGTCCCCTAAGCTTGGTCCCCTAAGCACTCCAAAAGCATGTCAGGCATGCAGGCTTTTTATCCCCATGTTTAATTAGTAATTTGGCCGGGTCTAGAATTTTAGACCCTATAATTTCCCCTGGGAACTCAGAAAGCATTCTCTGTGATTTTCAGAGTCTGTGAGAAGTCAGATGCCAGCTCGATTCTGTTCTTTGCAGGTAAATCTCTCTGCTTTGTCCTCTCCCTCCTGTGGCTGATGGTTTCATTAGGAATGACCCTTTGCCTGACCTGCTTCTGGTCCAGACCCCCGGGACCATGCTCTGAGCATCTCGGAAAAACCTCTGAGCATCTCGGAGAGTTTGTTCTCAAGTTTCAGCCTAGAAGTCCTGTCATGGCCCCTTTTCTTGGGGAAACCCCTGCCCCACTCCCGCCCCCCCAATCCAGCACTGCCATTTCCACTGCTCTTCAGATCACCCTGATGTCATCTGCTTTATGCCTCAGCCACGCAGGCCAGCGCCTTTGTCTGCTGCTCAGCCCCCTTTGTGATTCTGACGCACTGTTATAATTCGTTCACTGCCAAAAATGACCTTTTCTGCCACTTTGATGGGTTCTTGGGAAGGAAAGAAAGAAGATATATACTTTATCACCATTTTCCATTAAAGCCTTTTTAGAGCGCTCTTACCCACAGGATTCTGTACCTTGAACATCTCTAACCATGTGGTTCTTTCTTTCCAGTGGAAAAACCGCTCAACATTATCAAACAATTGGGAAGACATTAAGTGAGCCAGTTCCAATAAATTTGTCAGCAGCTTATACAAAATTCTTTATGGGACTTCATTTTATATGATGTCAGAGCACTCCATAAGCTAAAAAGACCTGGGTAATTTTGTTACACTTACCTTGATAGTGTGTTTGCAAGTTAGTGAAATGACACATACTCTGAGTAGGCTCTTTGCCAATAAATGGAAAGGTCCTACCTCACAGGAATGGGGGAGGGGACCTGTGCATCTGTTTGTAGTAAGCTTGAAGATAATTTATGATGCTGTTTAGGTTTTTTTTTTAAAAAAAAATCATGGTTCAAAAGAGGGTGAAATTTTCATCTCTGTACACACAAACAATCCATATTAAACTAATGTGAAATGACGAAACTAAACAGTATAATTGTACAAACAAGCATGGTGGCTGTTGAAATGCATGATAGCAAAAGCAGTCATTGATAAGGAACTGTCTTTGGGAAGCTGCGGGCACGTGGTCTCTCCGTGCAGGCGTGCTGTGGAGTGGCTCTGCGGCCGAGCATGGAAGCCACACTCCTTGGGACTGAATTAGACCTCTGTTAACCCTAGGCACACCCAAGGGTAGGTGATGGATTCTGAACGTTAGGGCCCCTCAATAATTCACTTTCTAGGTTTCCATTGACTGGCCAGGCTTGTATTGGAAAAAGAGAGGCTGTGCAATCTTACTGGTTAAGCGCCAGAGAAAGGACTGGGCTTGGGGTTAGTTCACAGCTCTGGGGAGCGCTGGCTTGGGACTTCTCCGCTAAACCAGCGTGCTCTGAGCATCTGATAAAGCTACGGACCTCTCACTAGGCAGGTGCCCCTAGGCATATAAACACCGTGTCGTGTATAATTCTGCTGTTTGCATGGACTGTGACCCCTCGGTGAATTCCTGCTCTGGGTACAGCTGGGAAGCCACTGTTTCTCTCTCTTGGCACTAACCCGACGGTCTTCCCACCTGTGGGAAACAGGCTCAGAAAGCCTGCAGAGACCAGGTGTCCCCCACTCCCTTTCCTCTGGCTCTGCTCATGGTGCCCTCAGAGTGGGCACACTAGATCTCCTGCAGACACCGTGGCCAGCTGTCCTGGTCGGGTGCTCCTGCTAAGCTCAGTTGCCTTTCCTCCCTGCAGAGGAAGGGAGGTGTAGCGACTTCCTGTGCTTGATCTTTATTTTCATGGTTGGCAAACACATTTCATTGGATCAGCTTCTTTACCACCCCCGCCCCTCTTTTTAGTTATTTCCTAAAGGTTGAAGGTATTTTTTTAAGAAGAGTGTCAGGTACACTGTACAAATGGAGATTTAGGAAATAACTTGAAGTATTAAGGAGTCTAAGTTAAAGGACTCTTGAATGGAAACGCCACTGTTGATTGATCTCCAAATGTGCAGCCAACTGCGCATCCTCGGTGTATACATATTGAACGTGGTTGTGATGTCTGTTCCTGGAGAAGCTGACCGCTGGTTTTCAATTCCTGTAGCATCGGCGACAGGTTTACTCCAAAGGCAATCCTGGGCTCCTAACGAGGGTCAGGAGGTGCTCCCTCTCCTTGCTCTCTGAGCAGTGGGAGGTTTCTGTTCCCACACACCACTTGCTCTTCTCTTTGTTCTTTTTGTTCCAATTCTCTCTCCAAGATAGTGCTCTTCTTCTCCTGTGTCTTTGAGGATTTCTCCTAGTGAGGGTCACTGCTGGCAGTTTCTCTGCTGTGACTTGTTTGAAAACATCTTTACTTGCTGTTACTGTGAAAATATTTTTGTTGGGTCTAGAATTTCAGGTGGGCACCATTGGGCTCTTACTGCCCTCGATGACTCCCAGCTGCTCCTTCAATTTGCCAGGGAAGGTTTGTTATTGTCCAACTTGAAGGAACAGGAGTCAGAACAACTGAAAACTGCCCTCTTCTACCATTTCTTCTCGTTGCCAAACTCTATCCAGCCCTTCACGGAGCCTGGATCCTCAGAGTCGCCCAGGCTTGGTTCATTCCTCCTCCTGGACTGTCAATCACCGAGTCCCGCCCCCACACCTCCGAGATACCTGATGTTTCCAGTCTCTGCCCTCCCTCTGGCCCCAGAGGTCTCCCCAGCCTCTGAAATCAGCCCTCTGGCCATTGCCCACTGAGCCCTCAGAGCTGCCTTTCTGAACACAGACTGGTTTCCTTTCTTACCAACATTTGTCTTGTCCATGGTGCCTTCTCCCAGGATTCCTTCCGCCCTCCCTCTCACCAGGCATCTCAGCCCAGGGCCGTTTCTCTACCTTCCTGTACCCCAGCCTCAGTGACTGGCCCATTCGCATCTGCTCGCTGGTGCCTCTGGCTTCCCTCCTTGGGTGGTGGGTACCTGTCCTTAGGACTAATTAAGCACTTGGAAGCCACTATGAAAAGTTGGGGAGAAAGCTTCTTTGTCTAAGCATCCTTCAATCAGTTGGTTATTTGCTGTTGTTCACTTGTCTTGAGCGTATCAAGCCTCTGTATCTTGGAATAATTGGTGTCTCTAACCATCAGAATCTGCTCCGTTGAAATCTTTGTTTAACTCATGTAATCGTTTTATACAGCTACAAGGTAGAAAATGAGAGTACTTATTTTTTTTTTGGCAGAGTGAAGCCTTAATTTCCAATCTAATTAAATTATAATGATAAATATCACTTTAGAAGGAAACACAATTGCTTCATTTAATCAGTGTGATTATTACCAGCACAGCCAATCCATCCAGCGCTCGGTGACACGTTTATTTTAGTACAGCTAGTTCTGTGCTTGCTATTAGTGCGAGGCATGCCACATCTCACACAGCCCCTATTTTACCAGCGTGGCTGTGGCATTTGGATTTGCTGGTGTTAGGACAGTGGTCGGCAAACTCATTAGTCAACAGAGCGGCAAACTGACCACTGTGTTTGCCGACCACTGTGTTAGGAGGTAGTCAGATGGGAACCTGTTGCGGAAGCCCCTCGGCTTGGTAAGTGGGGGGCCACGCTATTTTCAAGGGGGATGTCCGGAGCTCGGGATCACTCAGCAGGAGAAGACTCCGGAAAAAGGCGTGGGGCTGGGTCGCCCGCCCCAGTGTGTCAGGAGCTGGAGTCACAGAACTGCGCAGCGGTGGGCCTTTCTGATCGTCCCATCCGATACCTCTGGTTCCCCCTTTCAGATTTTCACGTGACCTCACTTCCTGCCCTTTCCACCTGCGCATCAGGCATTGAGAAGGAGCAGGATCTAGCTCTCAGCCTTGTTACTCGATTCCTGTCCCCAGACCACAGCTTTGTGCTGCTTCCTCCCCACCTTCTCTCTCCTTCTCTTTTGCGAGGAAAACAAAGCCTGCACTGTCCTGACTTTTCTCACACTCTTGCTGCCCTCTGCACCTGCAGTGTTAGTCTTGTCCACCGCTCATGGCTGGTGGCCCTTGTCGGTTTTCATGTAGTTAATTACAAAGCCACTCCTTGGCCCCATCACTGTTGGGGTGGTCCTAGTGGGGGCCTGTCCAAGCAGTCACAGCCGGGAGGTGGAAGAGGTCTTGGAAAGCAGTCATTTCTCACCCATGAAGACCAGTAATGATGGCAGAAGCCTCGGTGGCTGAGGGGACATCCTGATGGCTGGACTGTCTGCACACTAGGGGCTCCTGCCCACTCAGACCCACCTCATCTGCACCCCAGCCTCAGTCTCCAGGGCCCACCCAGGTACCCACTGGTTCCTGCCTTCCATGTTAGCGCACAGGTCTTCCCCAGGACTTCCCTTCATTTGGATGTCCGTTTGTTTTTTAAAAAGAAAATGTGATTTTACTTATATAGGCTTTGGAAGTATATTAGCATGTGGAAACGTTCTCTTTTGTAACTTGCAGGTTGAAACCATTCTTACCCGGAGAGGGAATGACAGGCAGACCTCCGTTCACAGCCTTGTGGTGCCTGTGGGTGGAGGGCCTGTGGCTCCTCGGCCTGGGCAGCAGGGGGCGGCAGCCCCCTGGGCCTGCGCGGTTCTGTCTGCACTCACACACGCTCACCTTGCAGGAGGGAAGCTCACATAGGCAGTTGCCCGTGACCACATTTTTTGTGGCTTGGTGCCCATTGGCTCTAGTGTGTTGGGAGCAGAAATGAATTGTGGGTGTTCCCCATGCATCTGCCTGCCCTGGCAGGTAGGGTGAAGGCATGATCGATAATTGTGTATCAGCTTTAAAGAACCATAAGAACACATTAACAATAATTTACACTTGTATTCAGGAAGGAGATTTTTAATTGAGTATTTATTATCAGAGCGCTCATCTGAAAGGGTGAAGAAGTATCTAAGGTTGAGTTACGTTCGTGCAAACAATTGAACCTTTTTATTCCACAGAGTGAAGTCTCTCCAGTTGGGCGTGGAGACCTTGAGAAGCAGCTGAAGAAACCTGGCCAAGCGCATGTTCCGATGACCTCAGCCCCACACGCACTGACGGAGGCCCGGCCCCAGGATCAGAGCCGACACAGGAACTGAACTCACTCCAAGGTAGGTCAGAACCTACAGACCTTGCCAACATCCACCCATAAAAATGACTTCTGTTTGATGTGAAGCGATCACACCTTCTCACGTGGGCTTTCTTGACTCACGCCCAGCAGAGGTGGTTTTGCCGGGGATCCCTCTGCGATCCCCACTGGTGCCCGCGGCTCCTGCCGGCTGGAGCCCTGCTGCCCTCAGAGACTCTGGGGCCTGGAGCCACCTCTGGCCTCAGGGCTCCGTGTAAGGGTTGGTATTGCCTTCAACCTTTTACCATAAATCATTTTCTTTGAGGTGATTAGAATAAAATGTCCTTAGTTCTTATTTCTGGTGACTATTATGAGATTCACCATCTGCTTTTGAGAGAAAGCCACACACATATTTGGGGAGAGAAGATGTGCCCGTGTCTGACCACTGGGTTTAGTTTGCGGCAGGAAAGGTCCCGCTGGTTATTTCTGAGCTGGGAAAGGTCAGGAATGTAGGGTAACTGGTTCCTAGGGAGACGTGTCCCGGAGTTCTGCTTGATTTTCGGCTGACGCCTTTCTTTGGCACCCATGCAGTAAGAGCTGGGGGGTGGGGAGGTAAGGGGAGAGATGGTGTGTGAGAGGGCGGCATCGGGGTGACTTTGTCCGTGGCTTGTGCCCCTGAGTGGAGTTTATCTTCAGCCACAGATCTTCTTTTATTTGGTCGTGATACGAAATCAGCTTCTCTGTAGCTTCATTTACTGAAAGCTAGAATCCCTGGGCTGGCGTGGTGTGAAGGGCACCTGTGCCTAGCGCTACAGAGCGAAGTGTAGGTGTGACCACCCACATGTAACAGGCTGCAGGTGTGAACGATGGCGTGCGTGATGCTGCTTACGTAAGTATTTTTATGCAAGTATTTTTGTTTAGTGTGAACAGGCATTGGAGAAACGAAGTATTTATAATCTCTTGCACAAATAAATTGTCCTTAAAGCCATAGAAAAAAATAATCGGGCCAAAGGAGCTCTCCGAAGCACACGCTGAGAAAGCGAAGGAGAGGGCTGCAGCTAAGACGTCACAGCGTTCTGAGTCAGGTCTCCTGACTGCGCACTAACCCGTGACTGCACAATGCAAGGCTTGTGTTTCTTCTTGTTTTCCACAAAAGGAGCTAATTTTGGCAACAAATAGTCTGATATATATGCTTTTCCTTTTTCAGGGTGGCTTAAAATAAACTAAATAATCATGAATTTTTTTTTGGCTAAAAACCATATTTGCTAGTTGAAGCCCTCATCACCATAGCCCCACGTGCCCTCGATCTCCCCGGACCCCCTGGCATGCCTGGCAGGGGCGCTGTGGGCGTGCGGCCTCCTGTTCACCGCCGGGCACAGATGCCGCTCTTGCCTTGCTTATTCCTTGAAAAGACTGAAGTTGTTTCTGTGTCTTCACACGGGAAAGTGTCCCCGGGATTGGGACACCTTGGGGTGGACTCGGGCATTCCTGTGGTGCTGACCCAACTGTGCACATTCGGAGAGGGGCCCCGGGAGCCTGGACTCCTGTTTAACATCGGAGCCCTCTCCGTGCGTCTCATTGACACCACAGCATTGTTTTCCTAACAATTACTCGTTAGCTCCCCCTTTTATCCTGAAATCCGTAGAAGATACTGCTTTATACACGTATAACCATAATTTTAAAAAGCGATATACTGCCCAAGTGTCATAAAAGGGAAATTAAGAATTCATAATAAAACAATGTTTGGGCCGAAACTGGTTTGGCTCAGTGGATAGAACGTCGGCCTGTGGACTCAAGGGTCCCAGGTTCGATTCCGGTCAAGGGCATGTACCTTGGTTGCGGGCACATCCCCAGTGGGGGTTGTGCAGGAGGCAGCTGATCGATGTCTCTCTCTCTCATCGATGTTTCTAATTCTCTATCCTTCCCTACTTCCTCTCTGTAAAAAATCAATAAAATATATTAAAAAACGAAACAACAGCAACAACAATGTTTGGGTCACCATGTAAAAGCTCAGGCACCGCCGCTCTCAAAGGCCACTGTGACGGACAGCTGAGAAGGCAGGTGGCGCCAGGTGCTGGGTGACGACCGGAGCCATGCCGTGGAGCCGGTGGTGGCTCGTGAATTAGCTCCAAAAGAAACAGTGCAGCCACCTTCTCCTCATGGTGGTTACCTTTCTGGAACGTGAGTGGGAGTGGAAAGTATCGAGTTGTATGTAAAAGTAGGGTCTGGGCGTGGGGATGGGGAACCCCTTTCACCCACACGTTGTCCCTCGGTGCAGGGCAGTGTTTCGCTTCCGGACATCCTGCTTGTCCCACGTAGTGCCCTCTGCCCACAAGGTGGTCATGGGCTGGGGAAGCTAGTCAACAAGGACCATCAGGGAGCATAGAAACCCAATCACCTATACAGCACCTGAGTGCAGGAGCTGTTCTTAGGAGTCTGTGGGTAATGTTCTTCTAGCTGCTTTGTGTCTGGTCGTCACTAAACAGAAAATAATGGGTGCAGATACCTTCAGACTGATGCATAAAAACGAAGAGGTTGGTTTGTAGGTGCAGGAAAGTCTGGCCTCTTCCCACCCTTGCTTTTTTTCAGTTTCTCTGAAGGCATCCGCTGCAGAAGGCGCTTGTGGAAGCACAGCAGCGCCCTCTCGTGGACCTTCCTGTGTTCTCAGGCCACCCGTCAACCCAGCCTAGCCGTGGCCAGCAGCCGTGTACCACCACTGGCCATGGGCACGCCTGCCTGGTTTTACTGCCACGGGTGACCTCAGACGTGGGCGAGAGCGTTCGATGTGGCCTCTCCATCACTCCCTCACATCGTGATAAGGAGAGATCCATGGACCCCCATTCTAGAAGGAAAAGGCACTAAGTTACTGGAGGGAGGCAGCGTATCCCTTGTATCACTGGCACTTCCCAGGGAGGCACTGGGGAAGGGATGACATGGCCTGTGGCCTCGACATGAGCGTCTGGTGGGCTCAGGGTTGTGGTGTCTGCTGGTGCTGTGACAGCAGTGGGGACAGCCTGTTCTGGAGGCAGAGGTGGCGAGCTTCATGGGGTGAGATGGAGCTGAGTCTTGAAAGAAGAGCCTGTTACCCAGGCAGTCACTTGGGGAGGTGGGCACACGACAGCAGGAGCTGCAGTAGCCTGGTGGGCCTGTGGGAGGGGCAGGGAAGGGAGGGGCCTCGGGTGGATGCATGTGGGGGTCGGGGAAAGACCAGACCTGTGTTTTGCTTCAGTTTTTATCAAAGTGACGCTGTCAAAGTGAGACAAATCACATAATTTGGAAGGGCCTTTGCAAAAAGCACGGTCCAGGGAGCTCACCTCCCTTAGAGGCAGCATGAGTTATTTTAAAGGGCTGTGGTGTCTGTGTTTCTGAATTGGTCAGTGTTAGGACCAGCTGCAGGAATAAGAGACCCAGCACAAGGGAGAGAAGAGGCTTCCCCCCCCCCCACAGCAGTGTCTGCTAGGTGGGCAGGGCTGGAATGGTTCCAGCTGTCAGCGCCCCAGACACTTTCTGTCCTGGTGTTCGACCTGCTCTGTGCACTCACACACAGTTAGTTGGGCATGTGCTGGAGAAAGTATTTCAGAACTGCGTACATGCTGTTCTTGAGAAGGTCCCCAGGAGCTGTCACGTGACACTTCTGTTTCCATCCCAATGAACTTACCTTTAGTCATGTGACCATGACTGGCTGTAAGGAGACTGGAAGTGTGGGTGCTCTGCCTTGAGAAAGAAAAAAGGATGTTGGTTCACAGTTGGCAGTCCCTGCCGTACGCCCCGTTTCTAAAATATATATATATATTTGCTCTTTTTTATTTATTTTTAAGTTTTAGACATCAGCTGATGACTTTTAGCTCAGATAGAGGAGGACTTAGCTCAATTACACTTCTCCCGCCTTCTCATCTCCTCCCGTGTCAGTCAGGAGTGCTTTCGGCAGCAAGTAACAGAAAACATGACCTACCATGGCTTAAACAGCAGGGGACTTATTTCTTCATTTGTTTCATTAAGAGTAACATAAAGGTAGGTTTTTACTAGTGTTGAATTAGAGCACAACCATGTCAGGAATCTGTCTCTGCAGTTCTTGCTACCATTCCCTCATGGTTGCAATGTTGTTGCCACAGCTCCAGTCATCACACCCACATTCAAGGCAGGAACCACTGGGAAGGAACAGGCTGGACAGCCCATGTTTGTCCTTTTTATTGGGGCATTCAGGAAGCCTCCAGTATATTTTTTTACTTGTATTTTGTTGGCCAGAACTGTGTTGGGCATCCAGTGATAGCCACAAAGGGGATGGAGAAAATGTGTATTTAACTCTCATAGCATCCCTGATGAAGGGGGCAGGGGCAACAGGCTGGGGGAGGAGCGCTGGGTCAGCTAGTGGGGACAGGCAGCCTTGTTGCTCTCGTAGCTCAGAACTGTGTGTGCTTCCCCATCCTTGTTCCCTGGACATCAGACCCTTCCTGGCTCCCCACCGTGGCGGACATATGGAAGCACTTACCCTGCCACGCCCAGCCACCTCTTCTCAGTCTTTCCACTGTTCAGCTGAGGTCAGGTTTGTTTTTCTGTTTCCTTTCACATTATCGAAGTGGAAAACTTCATTTTGTTCCGTACCCACAGTTCACTCGGTTTCAGATCCCAAAGTGGTATTTGTATTCTGTATCATCATGGTCAGTAAGTGTTGTTCGTCACAGAACCAAGCGGAATGCACGTGGTTGCATTTTCTTCTCCATGTCCCTCCCCAGGACTCTTTCTCCGGCAAAGGGAAGCGTTAGCATGACTCCTTTTGCACCCTTTGACTGACGAAAGTCGCCCGCATTTGATTTCCTCTGCCATTGGACCATGCCTTTCGGTTCAGCCTGCATTCCCACATTGCCTGGGTGGTGGAGCAAAGGGCAAGAATGGCTGTAGGCCTGGCCCTCCCCAGAAACACTGTGTCCTGGGCTAGTTGCCCGGTCTCCTCGTATGTGCAGCAGGGGTGACCGTGGTGACAGTGAGCCTCAATCGAGGTAACCTGTGTCTGCGAACATGAGCCCTAAGCTTCTGTTTTCTCATTGAGAGAGGAACCACATGCTTCCTTCGCTCTCTCCCGGTCTCTTCCAGTGTTTTCAATCTGCTTTTTGGAGTACATTCATTCATTTTCCTTGAAACCTCTGTGATGTCTATTTTATTTCAAGTAGAGGTTCTGACTTTTTATACAGGTTTTTTTTCTGGGATTTTTGTTTTTAAGCTGGCTTCACTGAGGTGTAAAAACTCACCCATTTCAAGTGTACACTTGATATGTTCTGATGGATGTGTGCAGTCAGCTATGCCTCCATCCTAGAGATGCCCTCTTGCCCATGTAGATGTCCTGATCCATGTCTAGAGTGGCCTGCCTGACGGTGATGTCCTGTGACATTGTGCGTGTGCCGGATAGAACACAAAGGCAGCGCGACGAGGGACAGGCCAGTGCCCACAGCAGCCAAGCTGGAGCCAGGGCCTGTCTTTGGCTCACTTAAGTGACAACTTCAGACAGTAGATGGTGCTATAGGATCATGCTAAGACAATGAGGAGGCAGCTACTGAGGAAAAAACTCCGTTTTCAGGCCATTAAGTACCTTTTCTATGCCTTTCCTCTGTGAGGCCCGATACCAATTTCCTTCAGAAAACTTTTTGTTCACCAGCTTTTAACCATTTTATTTAATTATCTAAATATATTTTTATTTCAGAGAGGAAGGGAGTAGGATAGAGAAATAGAAACATCAATGATGAGAATCATTGATCGGCTGCCTCCTCCACACCCGACACTAGGGATCGAGCTCATACCCCGGGCACGTTCCCTGATCGGGAAGCAAACCCTGACCTTCTGGTTCATGGGTTGACGCTCAACCACTGAGCCACACTGGCAGAACTATACTATTTCCTTAACCTATACATTTTTCACTTAAAAAAAAAACACCCTGGAATTATTTATGCTAGATTAACTCGGCCAAAAGTTTTTTTGCTCTAAAATGAGCAAAACTGCTTTGCCATCTTTAAAGGACCAGCTGGTTTTACTTTATATTTCAAAAGGTTTGTGTTCTATTTTGTTTTTAATAGTTATAGTAAGCATTGTTTTCAAAGGATGATTCAAAATTAATCATTAAAAATACCCATTTAAACTGTGACCATCAATTTAACTTAGTTTCAAGTTTATGTTCAAATTTTCAGCAATTTCTTTCAAACTTTCCCTCAATCTATAAGTAGGAAGCAGAGCTCCCTCTGTGTAGCCCAGGCCTTGCAGGTCTACATTGTTCTCTGCTGCCAGCATTCATCTGCATGCCACCTGAGCCATCTGCATGCCACCTGAGCTATCTGTGGGCCTGAGCCTTCTGTGGCCACCATAGCCATCCATCTGTGGGCTACCTGAGCCATTGGTGGCCACCATCATTATCTGTGGGTCACTTAAGCCATCCATGGGCCACCTGAGTCATCTGTGGCCAACATAGCTGTCTGTGGGCCACCTGAGCCTCCCGTGGGCCACCTCAGCCATCTGCGAGCTACAGTCTATGACTGCTTCCTTCCCTTAGGTCCCTTTTGGCTATTGGAGCTAATTAAGGGCCTCACCGCCCCCCATCTTCCCCCCCCCCCCCCCCCCCGCAAAACCTAACACCTGCTATACTTATTTGAGAAATGTAGATTATGATTTAAATCCAAAACTTCTTGGTAAAGCCACCTTAAAAGAAAATGAAAGAAGCTTAATTGAATCCATGATCTTGAGTGGAGAATGTTGCAAATAGACTGAAAACTAGACTTATCCCAATCTATTTGAAACCATTTTAATATAGAAAACAGAAATGTGTTAAAGAAATGCATATGTGTTGACTTTAAAAGTTGTGAGGAATCTTAACATAGTGAATACAGTAAATGCAAGTAGTTGTGAATTTGCTTTAATTGGGCTGCTTGCAGGAGAACGAAGAGTGTGAGATGTCTTGGATTCCCCACAGTTTTCTGCCACTTCCCCAGCGTCTGACCTTGGACAAGCCATCTAGCCTTTCCAGCTGTGGGGCTCACCTTCATAAAGTGGGGGTGCTGATGATAGAACAGCAGCTAAAGCCCAGGGGCCACTGTGCCCTTGCTGGATTCTCCCAGCAAACCTAGTGGGGTGGGGGCGGGGATGAGGGATGGGGGGAGGGAGGCGTGACCGTCACCACATTGTACAGATGAGGAATCCGAGGAGAATTTCTCAAGGTCTCCTGGCTATCAGGAGGATCTGCTGAGGGGTCCATGCTGGTTACTCGGTGCTATCCGTGGGGGGCGGAGGGTGTGTGTGTACACTGCATACCTCCACTCATGAGGGCTTGCATGTTGTAAGACAGACGGTGGCCGTGTCCAGGCTGTCCATTGTCAGTCATCTCAGAGTCTCCTGTACGGAGACGTGGTGAAGTCTAAGTAAGCTAATACAGATGATGTGATTGGCAGGCCACTTAATAAACATACTATACGCCGTGCCTGTGGCTGCTCCTTCATAAGCTCCCTGCCCATCCTTCCCTCTCCTGTCCTCCCAGCATCGGGCACTGCCCAGTGTACTTACCAGCTCAGTCCTGTTCTCTCCCGGCTCTGTCTGTGTTCATGATCAGGAATCTCACGGCTCTCCTCTCTGTGTAGGTGAGCCCCACACCCGACTCTCCAGCCCAGAGCCTCCTCGTGCTGTCCAGACACACATCTGGGTCCCTCCAGCATCTTTTCTTGGGACTCCACAGACATCTCCAACCTCAGACCGCAAACCCAACTCCTGACTGCCCACCCGCTGGCAGTCTTTCTCAGCAGCTCCGTTCTCCCAGGCTCTCAGCCCCTCGCAGGGCCATCCTTTCTCTCCTGCCCCACATCTGAGCCGTTGGGGAAATCGTCAGAATCTATGCAGAGTCTGGTTGTTTCTCGCTTATCCCCTGCCTTCCACGCTGAGCTAGCTGCTCTGTCTGCATTGGACTCCTACCCAGTCTCCCTGGCTGAGCCCTGTCCCTACAGCTGCCCTTCCCCGGAGGCCAGAAACAGCTTAAAACTCCTGGGCTGAGTGGCCACCACGTCTTGGCCCAGGCCCAGGAGACCCTACGAGCTGACCCTCCAGGACCTCCCAGCCTTCGCCTTTGCTATTCAGGCCTCCTGGCCGTTCCTGGGCTGCTAGGCGCTGCTCGGGGTCTTGCCCTTCTGTGTTCTAAGAACATTCTTCCCCAGTGTCTCTCCGTTCTCACTGCCTTCATCTTTCCTCAAAACTCAAAGCCACCCTTGACTCCTCCCCCCACAACATCCCCCCCCCCCATCCTCTTCGCTGGTGGCATCATCTTCTCCGACTTATGTCCCAGGCCATTTGATTGTCCTTCTCTCCTCGTTAGAACGGGAGCTCCTGAATACAGGCGTGACTGCCTTTTGCTCACTGCACTGGATGAATGACTGTGGGCTACGTGTCTCATTAGCAGCTGTTTCTGGAGTGCTTTAACATTAAATTAAGTAAAGGTACAGATTCCTGTGTGTCGATTATATGTAAATAATTGATGAATAACTGACTCATTTAGAGAGTTTAGAATTCTAATGGAATACACTCCCCTTTTTTCCTCTTGTAAGAGTGGAAACATAGTTTTTAAGAGTTTCATTCTAAATTAATATTCTAGGAACATTACATTTTGGAGTCTTTACTCTGAGGACATAGATAAAAATAAAGTTAATTAGATACCGGGAATGTCAGATGCTAAATGGCGTGTGGCTATTTATGACATTCTCCTAGAATTCAGTAGTTATTAACTTGCAAAGACATGACAGCCGAAGTCTGAAATTGATGTGTTTTAAAGTGGGGGGAGAAAATAGCTTTAAAGCATTTTTTTTCAATTACAAACTGTCAGTTTACTGGTTACAGATTACAGATACCATACCCGGCGCATTAAATCACTGTCGTTCGGCTGTAGTTTCTTGACTCTCGTGAAAGCAGGTGTCTGTTTGTACGTTTCTCTGAAGTGGTCCTGGAGGGAGAGGCAGGACTTGGAAAGGACGAGAAGGAGAATGTGATGGGCGCAGAGTTAGGGCATCACCTCACTCTGGTGACTGTGGAAAGGCTGAGGGCAGCGCCTGCCGGCAGAGTGGATCCGCTGCTCCAGGCCACGCACCGGCCGCCACAGCCAGGGCGCCGTGCAGTGCCTCCTGCTGCTGGGCCCGAGTCTCTGATCTTTAGGAAAGCAAAAAGTATGGCATTTGTTAGATTTTGAAGATTTCCTGTGCATTTGGGTGTGTCATTTGATGGAGAAAAAAGGAAACGATCACTTAAGGAGATGAAAGCAAAGTAGATGTGACTGGCATTGTTAACAAACTCATTAGCTGACGGTAGAGCAAACACCTACTAGGATGGCACAGCGTGAGAGTCAGGAAACCAGCTCCTCTGTGTGTCTGATTAGTCACACGCCCTTTTAGGCAGCAGGACCCTCAGTAGGCTTGGTGTTGTCAGACCCAGCAAGTTTAGAAAGGCTCTCCGGTCCCATTCGTACCCTGGGAACTGTAGCTCTTACGGGGGTGCTGAGTGGCCCCAGGGAGAGCCAGTGCCATCGGAACAAGACTTACTCCTACAGTTCCCTGGAGGCGGGGGCGTGCCACGCCACATGGGGAGCACCAGGTGGGTCAGGAGGCGGACGGCAGTGAGGGAGAGCCTGGGCCAGCGGCTTCATTGGGGCTTCCTCAGGGCAGGCAGGGCTGGGCTTAGGAGTGGCCAGTTTGAAGACGCCTGGTGGCGGTGGGCGGTGAAGGTGGTCTCTGGCTGCCTGGCCCTGTCAGGGAAGCGTTGCCTTAGCTGAGTGAGCTGGAGAAGGAGAAGCACGCACCGCTGGCTGAGCCCTCTGCTGCCCCTCAGACCGGCTAGCCCTGGGAGGGCCATCTCTCCAGGGTTGGCAAAGTGCCCAAATGGCAGAGCATCAAGAAAGAGAAAATAGAGTTAACATAATCTGCCTGTGATGAATGGATGTGGAGGAGACAAATGCAGAACCTAAGACACAGTTGGAACCACTGCCCCGACTGACAACGTGGCGCCCGCCACCCGAGACAGACCCCCAGATAGCAGGCTGACCCCAGCAGAGGCCTCCTGTCAGACTGGCCACTGTGTCTTTCCAACATTAGCTCTGACCCCCAAGTTAATTTTTTGGGACAGCATCTCTCCTGGATTGTGGGTTTAGTGCGTTTCCCTTCAAGCAGTGTCTTATTGGAGAAGCTCCGTGTCCATCACGTGTGGGTGGGTTGAGCCAGGAGCCCGCAGTGCTCTCTCTGGGGCGGCTCACTCCCCACAGCGCAGCCGAGGGCCTTTGAGTCGGTCCATCTTCACTGTTCCCCGACTTACCAGATTTGTGCATCCTTTGCACATTTTTCTTTTTATGAATACACTGGTTATAAATTGTGACGTGTCTTGATGCTAAATGTCTTGTCCCTCAGAGGTCAGGGTTATGATGGATATGGATAAATTATAATCTCCTCTTTCAAGAAAGCGGGTAGGCAGGGGGTCATGTGCCCCGGGTGAGCCGTGTGCCCCAGGGGAGCCGTGTGCCCAAGGGGGGCGGTGGGACCCGGGGAGCCGTGTACACCGGGAGAGCTGTGTGCCCCGGGGAAGCGGTGGGGCCCGGGGGGGGGGGGAGGGGGCGGTGTGAACCAGAGGAGGAGTAGATTCTATTCATGTGGTCCTGAGACATTTGGACAGTCTGCAGCCATTAGCTACAGAACACTCTGTTGTATTTCCCTACAAAAACAAATGAGAGAGAGAGTGTCCCACTTGAAATTCATATGTGGAAAAAAGGAAAAGAGAAGGGAAAAAAAATCTGAGGAACAGAATAAAGTGGTGAGTATAGTAGAATCAGGGGCAAAGAAGGGGAGTGGACTGATAATTATCAGGAGGATAAGGGGGTGGGGAAGCAGTGAGAGACTGGATTGAAATCGTATAACCAATGGATGAAGACAATTGGGGGGAGAGGGGGCAAGGGCAGAGGATGGGAAGGGAACTGGGTGGTAGGGAGCTTTGGGGGAGAAAAAGGAGAAACAATTGTAATAATCTGAATAATAAAGATTTATTAAAAAAAAAAAAAAGAAAGTGGGTAGGAATGCTGTGAAGTCACCACAGCAACTTGGTGGTGGCCTCACCCAGATACGTGCCTGTGGAGCAGGGGCGCAGAGAGCGCAGTAGCCCCTGGGGTGGCCACCCCTTCCCCTATGGGGGTCAACTAGAGACTGAGCTCCACTTCCTGGAGAAACTAGCCCCAAATGAAACCCTAACGCAGCGAGACCATGAGGTTTATTTTTTCTAAACCGTGTATCCAGCAGCTGGCAGGATGGTCCTTATTTTCTCTGCCTTCTCTAAGCAATGTTTCCCCAGAATAATTCCATCGCAGAGATTCCGAGTCCAGGCAGCTTTTCACCATCTACTCTTTTATTAATTCTGTGTTTGTTTTGCTCTGGCCTCCCCAGGACTCTGGCAATATTAAGCTCTTTCTCTTGGATAAGGGAGTTCTCGAAGTTCTGGCTCCATTTCTCAAATTGTTTCTTCCGTGGTTCAGTCCCCGTTAGGAGGCCCCTGGGGCCAGTCTCAGTGGCTGCGCGCTCCAGCCTGTGTCTCCTCCGAGGCGGGAGACCTGACTTCGCGCCTCTGCTCAGCAGGCCAGCTTACCGCGGCGGAATTTAGCTGCTGGCTCAGCCTCTGCCGCCAGCCTGGTTAGGCACAGTGCGTGGCCGCCTTCATGGTCAAGGGCACACTTGCTTTGATGCATGGCACTGGGAATAAGTATAAAGAAACCCATGGGAATCCCTAACACTGTTTTTAAAGGCAATAAGTGACTGTGTTCTAAAATAGGTTTTCTTGTTTCTTATTTGAAATAATTGAAGAATGTTTGTTTTCCTTTTTGAGTCTCCTTTTTGATTCCTTCCTTCCTTCCTTCCTTCCTTCCTTCCTTCCTTCCTTCCTTCCTTCTTTCCTTCCTCCTCACCCAAGGATATTTTTCCATTAATTTTTTTTTAAGAGAAAGTGGAAGGGTGGGGGAGAGACAGAGAGAAAGAAACATCAGTGTGAGAGAGACACATCAATTGGTTGCCTCCGACACATGCTGCGACCGGGGCTGGGGACCATGCCTGCAACCAAGGTGTGTGCACTTGACCGGAATCAAACCCAGGACTCTTCCGTTTGCAGCTGATGCTCTATTTGCTGAGCCAAACCGGTCCAGCCTCCTTTGTGGCTTCTTGATTCTAGTTCCTGTGGTTGCCTTTGGGTTCCTCTGTTGGGGATGCACTGTGCATCTGAACTTGATCCAAGGGGCAGCAGCAGGACCGCCAGCCCAGTGATGCTGTAAGGATCATGTCCAAGGTGACCTGAGCACAAAGGTGTAAAGGATGCTCTGTCAGATTGCAGGGAGAAGAGGTTACTTGAGGTTGTTCAAGTGCTGCCTCTACCAAAATGAATAACTCAGGCCATGCCTTTGGGGGCACAATAAAAGCATAGCAGCAGTAGAAGTGGGCACTCCAGCCCATAGCCACAGAGCTGAGGGAGCTCTGCCCACCTGTGGCATTAGTCCCACAGTCACCATGGCAACGGTCCAGGGTGTGGACAGGGATACACCTGCTCCCCTCGGCACTCCCTTAGGCCTCCCGTTCTTTGTCCTGCCCCTAGGTCCCTCTCGGTGCATTAGGAGACTGGTTCAGGGCTCTGCTCTGTCCCTCACCTTCCTCCTCCTCCCTGAGAGTGGGCTGTGGGCTCTGTCCCACCAGGGCTGGCTGCCTGGGGGCTTCGTAAGGTGGTCTGCAGGGCTCACAGCACAGGTCTGTGGCGTGTGACCAGGTCACAAGCTAAGATGCTATAAGAAAGAAAGTGGTTTTCGCTTCTTGGAGAAATCCATCTGAACCGAGTAGGGAGGTTGGGGGATGGGGGCATCCTTTGCTAGAAGCTTCTCTCACCTCTGTATCCCAAGGCCATGCTAGCCTTGTTGAATTTGTAATCAATAGAGACACATGGCCACAAAGTCTAAAATACCTATTATCTGGCTCCTGATCCGAAGGATTAATGGTAAAATATGTAAGTGAAATGTAAGTAAATTACAAAGTAAAACATACTAATTTTTCCACGTTTTTACGGGATACTTTTCAAAATTACAAGTTAAGAGTAAGTTTTAAAATATAAATGATGGTTAGTATCAAATGCTGAAATCAAAATTATTTTAAGAGAGTTGAATCTCAATTTAACATTGAAAGCTTAGTTAAATAATATTAATAATTTTATTTTAAAAAACCAAATGTAGGAATTTTGGTGTCCGGCTCCCATCTGATTGCCTGCACACACACGTGCACAAATTGGAGAGTAATAGGAATTGCTGAGAAACGGGGCCGTGTGCGGTGGGAAAGTTAGCTGCTGTATGTGCCTTGGTGCAAGCAAGTTGGGGAGCAGATGCTGGGCGTGGCTGGGAGAAGAGCTTCGTTATGGGGGATGCACTTGCTGTGAGGTGAGACAAGTGCCCCAGGGCTCCTTCCACTCTCATGCTACTCGAGATCCGGCTCCTCCCCAAAACCCACAGTCTCTGCGTTTGGGGATGTCATTGCCTTTTCTCCAAGGACTCCAGCCTGGATGTGGGAGAGCCTGCAGCCGGGAGTGACTCTGTCTGGACCCGAGGATATGAGGGCTATGGGCTGTGCTGTGCCTAAGACTGGAGCCCGCGTTACAGGGCCACCTGCCTGTATGTGTGCATGCATGTGTGAGTGTGTGTGTGCATGTGCACATGTGTGTACATGGTGTGTGGGCCCTGCTGCCGGGCTGGCCCTGACACTGTGCTGGTCCCACTAGCTGTGCTGTCGTCCCCCAGGCTCGGGAGCCCAGGCAAAGGGGTCAGAGTCTGCTCCCCGCTGCTTGGCATACGGTGGGAGGCTGTGCCCTGTGCTGTGGTGAAGCAGCCCACAATGGACCGGCACCTGGGAACCAGGTGGGGAGAAGGAAGTCCAGGGGCATGGCGGGCAGGTGAGCACGGGTCCGAGTGGTTCCTCACGGCACCCTCGCTCTCAGGGGCGCCACTGGACACCAGCCGCCTCTGCGCTGGGTGTGGCGGCCTGAAGGCGGCAGGTTGTTTTGTGAAGTGTCCCTGAGTCATTATTTGAGCCCCCCTGTCATCAAAAAGATGACAGGCTTTTTGCTTAGACGGGACTTTGGAGAGTCCTATCCCCTGGAAAGCGTCCCCGGCACGCCTTTCCTCCCTGCCACGGTGCTGCGTCCCTGACGGCCCGCCCGGAAGGGTTAACAGCCTCCTGCCGCTGTGCTGGGTGGTGCGCCGGAGCCCCTGTGCTGTTGGCGCCATCGCCCTGCTTCCCGGGCTGATGAATGAGCCGGGCTGCGGAGGAGGAGCGGCCCCACGTGCCGGCGGGGGGCTGGCATTGTGGCAGCCGCGCTGCTGGAGCGGTTCACAGCGGCCAGGGCACGGAATGAGGCCGGGCTGGCGGCTGGGGTCCGCTCTGCCCGATGGCCTCGCTCGCCCCTGGGACTTTGGCCATGGGGACCTTCTTCAGCGTCATGGGACGTCGGTGCAAAAGGAGGCGCAGGAAACGCTCGGAGCGGAAAGGTGATGCGTTCGCTTTCATTCTGAAATGTCAAGTGCTGGGCTTTAAATGCAATGTCGGGACGTGTTCTGGGCTGCAGCTTGGCGAGTTAATGTTGCTGCCAGCTACTTTGTATTTTTCCTTTTCACGTGCCTCCCGTTGGCATTCTGTAGAATTTCAGACAGGGGCTGGCTTAAAAAGGTAGATTAAAAAACATGTCTGTACACTTGTTTAGAAATCACTAGCTATTTGTGAAGCCGTAGAAGTTTGCAGCTTTGCCTTATAATGCTTTCCCCTTGGCTGCCACCTTTCTTAACGACTTTTCTAACATTTAATGTACTTCTCCTACTGAAGAAATAAGGCTGTGGCAACCATAGTTAAGATTCTTTCCTTTTAAAAACATAGGCAGCAAATTCCTTACATTCATCATTCATAAAGGTGCCTTTCGTCTTTAATTCAACTTGATGTTTTAAGACATAAAAATATATTTTTTTTTCTTAACACCAGACTCAAAAGGTGTCCACGATTATAAAAATTAGAAACGACTGGCTTTGAGGGGGTGGGTCGTTGCTCTAACAGGTGTTGAGAGTTTGCTGTCTTCGTCAAAACGCATTGACAAATGGAGAATGTCTTAGGTGCAGAGATGCTGGAGCGAGGAGAGCAGCGGTTATGCAGCGAGTGAGCCTCTTTTCCTGAGACTCACCCCGTTACCCACCAGCCCATAAGACTAGACCGTCTTTCGCCACAGCAGCATTCTCGGGCCATTCTGTGGCAGGAGACAGTCCTCCCTCAGGAAATAAAATGAGCCACGATTGTTAGTGTGGCTTCCTAAGAAGTCAGTCTCAGAGTCCGCGATCTTGGGAAAATAGCATCTTGCTAAATATTAGGAAGAGGACTGTGCCCGGGAGGACCTGTGTTTGGGGGTGCTGGGAGCACCGTGACCTATAGACCATGATGGGTGCCGTGCCTGCTGTGTGCCCAGGACAAAAGGCACTGTCCAGAGGAGCCTGGTGTCTTCTGGGCGACTTGCACACATGCCTCTGGGGTTCTCTAGACTCTCATCTCAGGTTGCAGCATTGATGTGTTTTGTTTCCTCAGGTAAGCATTAAAAAGCAAGATGTCATTAAGTCAAGCCACAGAAGAATAAGACAAAGGCCAAAGCAAAACTGCAAGAAATTTTGATCAAATGCCCTAAATTTAGAATGGCCACCATTTTTTAAAAAACAAGTTTTTCTCGTTTTTAGAGAATAAGGGAGAGGGAGAGAAGCATCAATGATGAGAGAGAATCATTGGTCGGTTGCCTCCTGCATGCCTCCTCCTGGGGATTGAGCCCACAACACAAGCATGTGCCCTGGCTAGGAATTGAACTGTGATCTCTTAGTTCATAGGTTGACACTTAACCACCGAGCATCACTCGCTGGGCTAGAGTGGCCACCGTTTTTTACTTGACCTCTTATCACTGAACATTTATGTTGGAGAAAATATTGAGAAGTACAGGAAAAATTCTGTTATTCTTCTTTGGAACTTATTGTAATTCACATGGTTTGTATCGGCCCCGCTATGTACAGACTCAAATGGCTTCTTGCTGTGGCCACTGGCTCAGTTGGTTGGAGCATTATCCCCTATACCAAAAGGTTGCAGGTTTGATCCCTGGTCTGGGCATCATGGGAGGCAGCTGATTGATGTTTCTCTCTCCCTCCCTCCCTCTCTATTCTCCCTTTCCCCCATTTCTTTCTTTCTAAAATCAATTTGTTTGTTTGTTTTAATGTTTTCATGAATCTAGAACAGCAGTTTCAACTGGTGTGCTGAAAGAATTTTTAAAACATGCAGTTTAGTCAGGGGCACTGATCTCTTTTCCCTTAAAATGACAATAGCCAACACAATAGTAGCTGTCTGGTATGAGTGAATCAAAACTATACCTAATTTTTTTTTGTCACAGCAAAAAATGTATTTTTTTGGTGTGCCATGGAATTTAGTAATAAGTGTGTACTATGAGATGGAAAAGGTTGAAAATCACTGTTCTAGAATCTTATTCTTCAATAGGTAAACCTTTCTCAAATATGATGCGTTTTTATTACATCTTGAGAAACTGATAGTGTTGCAATATGTGACAAGCCCATGTATTAAATGTCGAGGTCACTAGACATTCTATGTAAGTTCAGTGTGACTCTCATTAAACAGTAAAATGTTATATGTTGGTACCTGCTCTTATCTATAATATGGACTTAATAAAAATGCCTTTGAGAATTATGAATTTTATTAAAATTGACTGTCCTGTTTATACCAAATCTTGGGCAAAGGTTCACAGGATGTGCAATGTTTTCTTTTAATTGTATCATTTTAAGGTGCTCCAAATCATATATATGGAGCTTTTCTAAGACTGCTATAATGTGAACCTTTTCAAATTTTATTGTTTGCTGAGGACAACGCAGCAGCAGGTTGCTGGCGGCTTCGGCAGACATATATTTCAGTGATTTTCATCACCCCTGAGTTATCCATAGTCCTCCCTTCCACGGGCAGGCAGTTGGCTCCTGACTGTGCATGAGACACAGATGGATTAGCTGAATCATCAAAAATTACTGTCGAAAGAGAATAATGTGCAACTTGGCCAGGCCCTCCATAGCCGATAGTGCTGCCTTGGCAGATCCTGCCGGCTGGGACCTGAGGCAGGCCTGGAGCCCAGGTCACTGCCGGGGACGGCTAGACCCCACACACCCGCCTTCCTGGTCTCCACCTGTCCAGGTGGTTGCTGCTCACCTTCCCACCCAGGTGATTGGGGAGTAAAGGCACTTTGGGAGGGGAGAGGGGGGTAAAACATGAAGGCTCTCTCTCACCAGGTCTTATGAATAAGATCCTGAATTTTCACCTTCACGGGCAGGACTAGATCCAGCTCTCCAGGTGCCCGGAGCTGCCTCACCTCTCCCACGTCTCGGTCTGATGGTTTGTCCTTTACCGCAGGTACTCATTCATTCTGCCTCTATTTTGGCGGTTGCACTGCCGCTGTGAGATCTGACACCCTGATCTCGTCTGCAGGGTGTCTAGAGTTTGCCGTGCTGTCAAGGCGAACGGCACCTCTTCTGCTCAGCGGTGACCGCAGGCGGCAGAGTCAGCCGCTGGGCAGGCGTCAGTCCAGACGCAGGTCCACACCTTCCCAGACCAAGTTCAGAGTTCTCTGCAGAGCACGCAATCTTTGTGTACAGGAGGATGGCTTAAAACAGAAAGCCATGTTTCTCATTTTTGTAAGAATCAGGAAATACAGATGCAAATAAACTGTACGAACAGGCAGAGGCGATGATCCTTATAGCTAAACCTTTGAATATGAACAAAGCCTTGCTAATTTTCTCCAATCCTCAGAACTGGACTTAGAGTTAGAATTCAGTGAGTGTTTCAGATTCTGTGTTTGATATTATGGCCAGGAACCCAGGATGCCTGACTTCTGCCTGTGGGGTCCCTAGGGAGAGAGGCCACAGGAGAAGTGCCTGAGACTCCCCGCCCCCGTCGCTGGTGGCTGAGCCCTGGTGCCCCCCCACCTCTTGCAGCCCCGGCTCCCCAGCCCAGCCCCTCCTGACTCCCGGCATGGTTTTCTGTTCTGGGTGTAGCTGGGGGAAGGCCAGGAGGCCAAGGGCACTCGCTGTGAGAGTCAGGGCCTCAGCCCTCGGAGGCCGCTGGATTCCATCTCCATGAAGAGTGAACTCTCCCTGTCCTGAAATCACCCGTGACTTTGCTCTGTCAGTCTGACAACTGATGCCTTTCTTTGCTTACTAGCGAGTGAGGCAACGCTTTAAAGAGTAAGCTTATTAAAGTCCATTTGCGTTCTTTTTAAAAAAATATATTTTATTGATATTTTACAGAGAGGAAGGGAAAGAGACAGAGAGCTAGAAACATCGATGAGAGAGAAACATCGACCAGCTGCCTCTTGCACATCCCCCACCGGGGATGTGCCCGAAACCAATGTACATGCCCTTGACCGGAATCGAACCCAGGACCTTTCAGTTCGCAGACCAACGCTCTACCACTGAGCCAAACCGGTTTCGGCCCATTCACATTCTTGTAAGGAATTTTGTTCATATTTAACTACAACTTATTTAAGCCGAGTCCTTGACTTTCTATTACGGACTGGAGTAGGCTGTTGAAAGGCTGACTAAAGAAACATGGCTCCTATTCAGACAGCCTGGACACACGGAGGTCACTGGGTGCCCTGGGTCAGGCTCATCTGGAAGGTGCTGCCTTCCGACAGGGGGCGTCGAGGGCCTGAGACGTGCAGAGGGACACGTGGCCCTTTATTCAGTGGCCTGGGGTCAGAGTTGCCCAGAAACATTGTCCTCTGCGGGGAGGCTCTCTGCCACTCTGAGACCGTCCCATTCCCACGGGCTCACAGGGAGCGGAGCGAGGAGGCGGGATAAAGGATGAGGCTCAGACCCAAAGCTCAGTTCTGTTTGGTTGTTTTAACCCAGAGAAGTTGCTTTTTGGGTTTTTACTCTCTCTCTGTTGCTGCATCAGTCTATTCACTGTTTTATCCAAATCTGCACACTTACGGTGTATCCAGGCCCTGGCTCTGTGCCGTGCCATGTCCTCGTGTGTGTGTGTGTGGTGTGCCGATCACACGTTATGAACACTCCCAGTAGCTCAGGTCTGTTTATTTATCTCAGTGCTAAATGTAGTTAAGTCTATGCGGAAGATTCTAGATTTTATGTGTCTGGAGCTCTCATTTACTAAACATCTTTCTGGACATGACTCTAACTCACAGCACTATGGGTTTGATCACAGGTAATGGGATTTTGTTCACCGCCTAATCATTGGTGTCCATTGGACCCTCTGCCTGGAGAGAATGTGCTGAGTTTGGCCTTCCTTCTGAGTATTTATTTCCCGGACGGAACTCTGGTTTATCGCCCCGTCTCCTTCATGCTCATTGTGCTATTACCTACAGAACCCACCAGCCACGTGCAACTGGAAGGTTAATGGCTAGAGAACAAGTTGAAACATGACTTTGAAAACGTATTTCTTGAAGAATTACTTTAATTTTCCTGAGATTATAAATACCAAGGTTTCTCATAGCTGCCGTGGGACTTACGCTGCAAACAGCCTGGCAGGATTAATTAGCCTGCATTTGTTTCCGGGGTCGCACCCTCTAGCCTTTCAAGCAGCATCAGTGTTCTGTCCTGTCAGCTGAGCCTGGAGCTTTGATTGATCAAGAACAGCCACATGTGACGGGAACACTGAGAAGCGTGAGGCTCTGTCCATGTTGGCCCTGCTCCGTGCTATAGCCATGATGACAGCTGATGCTCACAGTGCTTGCTGTGTGTAGGTGCTGATCCATCCCCACGGCCCCCTCCCCACAGCCCAGGAGACCCGCTGACCTCTGATGAAAGCCCAGCTCAGAGCCCTTGAGAACCTTACCTGAGGTCACATAGCTAGATATTGAAACAGGCTCACCCAGACCGTTACCCAGGCCCAGGTCTGCTACCCTGACAACAGCCATCATGTGGGTCACGGGCATGGGCAGAGTTCCAGCAAGGCGTTCCTAACCCCTGTGAAGGAGACCGGTCATAGCTGCTGGGAGACAGTTCCTAATCATGCGCTGTACTCAGCAGGTAACTCTTAACCAGTGTAAAGCTGCTTTACTTACAGATTTTTCTGATTTAAGGACTTGAGAGGTAACTTTGTTCTTCAATATTGTGTTGGCTATTCTGGGTCTTTATCTCATCACATATACTTTGATATACTTATTGATAGCCACAAAATTATTAGCTGGGATTTTGATTGAGATTGCTTTGAATCTATAGATCAAGTTGAAAGAACTGACATCTCGATAATACTGAGTCTTCCTATCCATTAACATAGACTATCTCTACATTTATTTAGTAGTTCTTTGATTTCTGTCATCGGTGTTTTGTAGTTTTCCTCATATAGGTGTTGTTTATATTTTGTTTGATTTATATCTAAGTATTTAATTTTGGGGGGTGCTAATGTAAGCAGTATTGTGCTTCTCTTTCAAATTCCACTTGTTCATATGTAGGAAAGCAATTAATTTTTTATATTAACCTTGTATTCTGTGATCTTGTGATAATTTCTTACTTTAATTATTCTATGTTGCATTTTGCTAGAAGAAACATGTTTGCTAAAAGTAATGCATGAACCTTATTTGCTATGCACAAAACAGTCTGCTATATTTGTTCCATGTTACAAAATCTCTAAGGGTAACCAAATTAAACATCCGTTACTTAAATGGTTACTTAAAAATGTAACTACTATAAAATATAATAAATTGATAGCTTTGAATGCTTTAGTGATATTGTGTTTATATAATACTGAATTTGATTACCTTCAAATGTAAAAATTTTATACTTCAGTTACCTTTGTTAAATAATCACATTATCATTCAAAATTTTTTTTTTTTGCTATAACAACAGCTTTTAGTATATTGCTTGATTTATGCTAAAAAGTCAATAGGAATCATCTCCATTTAACACTTCTCTTTTTAAAATGTGCAGTGTTTTGGCTGTTAAAAATAAAACCTAACAATCATAAAAATACATAAAATGTTTCTCAAAACCATTTTGAGACTAAAATGAAGTAAATCCAGTAATAATTAGTAGTAAGTTTAATCGAGGTAACTGTTTGTCTTAAACGTTTTTTAATTTATAAGTTTTAAAAAGATATGTTTTTATTGATTTAAGAGAGGAAGGAAGGAGACAGAGATGGAAACATCAATGACGAGAGAGAATCATTGATCTGTAGCCTCCTGCATGCCCCCTACTGACCTCTGATGAAAGCCCAGCTCAGAGCCCTTGAGAACCTTGCTTGAGGTCACATCAAGCCCACAACCCAGGCATGTACCATGACCAGGAATGGAATCATGACCTCCTGGTTCATAGGTCAATAGGTTCATAGGTCAACCACTGAGCACACTGGCCGGGCCCATGTGGGATTTTGATGGGCTTTCAATTCTTAGACGTTTATAGTTCAGGCCGTAAGAGGTGCTTTCAGAAGGAAAGAAAAATGGTTATGTGAAATGCTCTAAAGTGCTTGCATTTGCTGTTTTGCTTTGTTTTATAACCTTTGATACAAAAGTTGGCATTTGTAGAATGTGAAAGTGTTGCTCCCGCTCAGTGAGAGCTTTCTGGCTCCCGTTCTCCACGCCGTGGCCCTCCCGCCGCTGCGCACAGCCGGTCATTTCCCACTGCGAGACATTTCCTTGTCCTTTTAGAGAGCTCTCATATGTAAGAGCAGGGAGACAGGGCGCTCTACAAACCGGGTGAGCTCCATTAGGGCCAGGTCCTCCCGTGGCTCGGACTCACTGTCAGTGTCCCCGGCAGTGTGCTCTCCCTCGCCCCAGCCTCCAGGTAAGCCAGCCTGCAATGCACTCCCATCACTGATGAATGAATGGTATGATCATTGAGCCTTCTAATTAAACTTTTTATTTGGGGATAATGCAGATTCACATGTGGATTCACAGAGAGAACCATGTTTCCTTAACTCAGTGCATTGTCACAATCAGGATGCTTGTTGGCTGGGATACAGTCAGCACCTAGAGCCTTCTGTTGTCCCTGGGACTGCTTCCATGTGCTTTTGTAGCCAAACCCTCACCCTCCCAATACCTGGCAGGCACTAATCTGCAATTATTTCATTTCAAGAATGGTATGTTGCTGAAACCGGTTTGGCTCAGTGGATAGAGCGTTGGCCTGGGGACTGAAGGGTCCCAGGTTCGATTCCGGTCAAGGGCATGTACCTTGGTTGTGGGCACATTCTCAGTGGGGGGTGTGCAAGAGGCAGCTGATCGATGATTCTTTCTGATTGATGTTCCTAACTCTCTATCCCTCTCTCTTCCTCTCTGTAAAAAATCAATAAAATATATTTGAAAAAAAGAAAAAAAGAATGGACCACACACTGAGTGACTTTGGGATTGGCGTTTGCCCTCACCCTAATTCTCTGGAGATGCATCCAGCTCACTGCGTGTATTAGTCCTTTTCGTTGCTGCATTGTACTTCTTGGCATGGGCACGCCCACAGTCTGTTTAGCCATCTGCCTGTCGAGGGGCATCTGGTTGTTTCCAGTTTGGGGAAGTTGCTGTAAACACTCGTCGGCATCTGGGGTTGCAACCGGTTTCATTCTGGCCACCCTACATGGATTCAAGTGGCGTCTCCCTGATGGCTGATGATACGGAACATTGTTTCATGTTTGTCTGAATATCCTCTTCATTGGAAGGTCTCTTCACATCTTCTGCCCACTTTCTGATTGGATTGTTTGTTTTGGGAATCCCTTGTGTGCGCACTTGTTCAATGTGTGGTCTTCGTAACATTTTCTCCCAGTTTGTGGCTTGTCTTTTCATCTTCTCTGCAGGGTCTTTAGCAGAGAAAAAAAAAGTTTAATTTTGATTAGGTCCAAGTTGTCAAAAAATCCAATTTATCTTATAGATTGTGCGTTTGGTGTCTAGTCTGCCTAAGCATGCTCTGCCCAGCCCCAGGTCCCAGGGATTTCCTCCTATGATCTTCCCACAGGTTTATAGTTTTATGCTTCCCACTGAGGTCCGGACCATCTCAGTGCATTTTGTGTCTGTGTGAGACGTGGTGCCTGGTGGCTGTGGCCAGACCCCTCCTCCCTGAACTGCTTTCCTGCCTCATGAGCCATCAGCCGGGCACGTGCCTGGTTCTGTCGGTCCCGTGTGGTCCCCGGCAATGCCACGAGTGCTGCCTTGAGGACTAATGCTATCAAGTGCATGTTGAGATCGGTTATACTGCTTCCTCCCACTTCTTTATGCTGGCTGCTTTACAGCCTCAGACAGACACTTCTGAGTTGGCGTCTGTTGATTGTCTTTTTTTTTCTTTTCCATTTAGTTTAAAATCTTCCTGGCTGTTGGTATGATGGATGACTATTTTTTTTTAATGAAACTTGGATATGACTCTAAATCTTACTCAAACCATTGTGTCAGCTGACTTTCACTCACGCCGCTCCGTTAGGGGCGGGGACGTCACCTCAGGTTCCCCACCAGGCCTCCGCTGGGGGTAAGGGAGGCAAGGCTCCACCCCCTCATCCTTGCTGGGTGGGGGGTCAGGCTGGAGTGGGGCAGTTCTGTCTGTCCCTTTCAGTCCCACAGGGAGGAACTGCTCCTGGTCCATTGTCAGAGAGAGCAGCATTCGTTGGGGTTTTGTGGTTTGTGCCCATTGGTGTTTCTAAGTTGCTGGCTCCTTCAGCCCCAAGTCTGGGATAATGACACAAAAAGACCAGGGAACATGCCATGTGGCTCCTTCAGCCCCAAGTCTGGGATAATGACACAGAAAGACCAGGGACCGTGCCATGTGGGTCCCAGCCGGTCTGCCCTCCTTCCGTCTGTATATATATTGTAGGGGTTTCAGTTGTACTGAGGGGAGGGGAGGGGAGGGGAGGGGAGGGGAGGGGAGGGGAGGGGAGGGAAAAGGACGTCTCCATCCTGCCACTGCGCATGTTCCTGCTACCTGTTTCAAAGTCAAGGATCATGGTCAGCTGTACCCAGAATGGATAGTTTGGGTTTCTTTGATGTGCTTGTGATTGCGCCGCTCACACAACCTCCGTGTTCGTCACACACCACCTGTCTCCTGTCTCCGTGGTGTGCCTGACACCCTCCGCCCCCGGCTCAATTTCACCTCCCGTGCCCACCTTCTGACCTGACCCCGCAGCCCAAAGCCCTCGGAGCACCCACACCTTGCGGAAGGCGTGCAGTGGTCCTGTATCCCAGCTACATCTTACCTCCCATTCTAGACCTCAAGGAAAGGACTCCTGAGTAAAGCTTTTCGTTGTGGAAATTGTAAAACACATACAAATACAGAATTGTATCGTGTATCCACCTCCCGAGCAGCCAGCCCTGGCCCCTCAGTTTCAACTATACACCATCTGCTTTCCCCCACCACGCGGGGTTCTTTTACAATAATAAATTCCAGATATTACCATTTCATCTCTACACGCTTCAGTATCGCTAAAAATAAGTACCGTTTCCACACCTAAAATGATTAATAAGAATTTCTAAATATAATTAGCTATCCAGATGGTATTTCTATTTTAATTTCTCCATCGCAGGGTCTGTCTGACTCACGTCAGGTTCTCCTCGTGTCCCATTCTGTGCTATGCACAGAAGGAGGATTCCAGAAAACAAATCTAGAAGTAATTAATCTGGAACACTCTCTTGAATAAAGATATAAATGTTTCTTGTATGTCAGATACCTGAAATATATATAGTTTTTATGACAACCGCTTGTTAATGTCTTACAAGCAATGAATTTGCCTTTTAGTGATTTATAATATCAGTTTTATTTGTAGATAAAGCAACATATGCAAATCTTTTTCCTCAATTACAATTTGATGGGATTCTTTAGTACAGATGGTGTGTTAGTAAAATTTTGCTAAGTATAGCCAATCTATTTAGGAAGAGAGACACTCTTAAGTTTGTTAATTATTAGATAACTAAAGGCCCAGTGCACAAATTCTTGCACGGGTGGGGTCTGGCCGGCCTGGCCCCAATCAGCGGATTGAGGTCAGGCCTGTTAGGAGGAGTAGATGGTGGGAAGTTGACTGGCGGGCCCGCCCTGATTGGGTCCTGATCATGGCCAGGTTGTCAGGTGGGAGGGGCCGAGGGTGATTGGCTGGCAGGCCCCACCCCCAATTGGTGTTTGTGGGTCTGATCAGGGGCAGGACCAACTGGGGGAAAGGGCCATGGTGGAGAGTGGCTGGCCACCCCACCCTCGATCAGGATGGGAGAGGCCAATCAGAGGCTGGCCAGTTGGGGGTGGGGCTGGCCAGGAGGAGGGGCTGTGAGAGGTTGGCTGCCCAGCCTCTGATTGGGGTGGGAAAGGCTGATCAGGGGCAGGGCTGGCTGGAGGGAGAGGCCTCGGGAGGTTGGCTGTCCAGGCCAACCCCCCCAATCAGGCTGGTTTGCTGGCCGCAGTGGGCATCATAGTGACTGGTCATTCTGGTCGATACAGGTTTCGGTCACTGGCTTTTTATATATATAGAATAGAGACCCGGTACACGAAATTTTTACACAGGGGAGGGGGTCCCCTCAGCCCAGTCTACAGCCTCTCCTATCCGGGACCCCTCAGGATGTCTGACTGCTGGTATAGGCCCGATCCTGGGGACATCCGGAAGTTGGACATCCCTCTCACAGTCCTGGACCATTAGCTCCTAATCACTCACCTGCCTGCCTCCCTAACTATCCCCATTGCCGACCTGGTCGCCCCCAGCTGCCTCCCTTGCTGGCCTGGCAGCCACTCACGGTCCCCCTGCTGGCCTGGTCACCCCACACAGTCTGCTGTTCAGTTGTTTGGTCATCCCTCACTAACTCCCCTGCTGGCCTGGTCACCCCATACAGCCTGCTGGTCAGTCATTTGGTCATCCCTCACTAATCTCCCTGCTGGCCTGGTCATAGGCAGCCATCTTGTGAGGGTGTGAGGGTTAATTTGCATATTACTTCTTTATTATATAAGATTGGAGTAGTTGTTCTTTAAGGATTTCCCTTGGTTTCTCCTACCAACAAAATAATGTTATACATGGCTAAGAAATGCAATCAGATTTAACAATCACATGCTTTTTAGATTCATCCACGGGAGATGCGGCTCAAGAAGAAAAAGAAGTGGTAGAGTGAAATGCTGTTGGGCGCTTCTTCCTTTGTAGCCTTGCTTTATGACCTGAACCGTCAGTCCACCAGAGCAAAGGTCACATGGCAAACGGGTTGAGTCCTGTTTGGGTTCTGTGGTCATCTGTCTTCAGCCCTTCCTGCAGGAGCAGTCTTCCTAAGACAGAAATGCCGTCACCTTTCTCCCTGGTTCGGAGCTTGCCGTGGCCTCCAGCCTGGAATCAAGGCCAGCTCCTCAGAGGGGGACCCCTCCCCACCTCAGGCCTCCCTCCCTGCAGCGGAGTCCTGGGGCCCCGCACTGGCCGTGCTGAAGAGGCAGGAGCACCCGAATGTCCCGTCCTGATTGCAGATGGCGCTGTCCTTGTTTCACGAGCTTGCCCGTTAGTTTGTAATCCTGTGGGCGTCGTTTCCGCAGAGGAGGCTACCTCCCGCGATGGGCTCACTAAATGTGACTTTCTTGCTGTCTTGCAGACAGAAGCAGCCTCCGCCAGTCAAGAAACCCTCCAAAGTATTTTGCCATGGATCTAGACGATGAAGAGAACCTGAGTAAGACCTAGGCCCGCCACGTAGTCTCCAGTAGCTGGTTTCCCGTTAGTCTTCGTGTTCCTGGAAGTTTCTTTTTCATGAGGCCGATTTGGGGGAAATGAACTTACGGGGCTACCAGCAGCAGCGGGTTTTTAAGTTTTGCCACATTCTCTGTTTACCAGGGGCCTCTCCCTCACAGCCGCAGGGGATTGGCCGCTGCCTGACGGAACGCATGCTCTGGTGCATGTCTCACGAAGCTGCACGCTTCCTGTTGGCACAGCCTGGTTACCATGACGATGGTCAGATTCCCACCTGTGAATGTCTAAGATAACCTCTGAGGTGGATTTAAATACCTAGCCCTTTGAAATAGCACATAACCTTTTCTGTTCGAATACCCTGAGTTCTCCTATATTTTGAGGGAAAGGGCTCGCATGAATCTGCTGGTCTTAAGTTTCTAGACGTTAATGAGCCTTAGAACCAGTGTGGCCTGAGACACTCCGGGCCCTTCTCCTTCCCACCCTGCCCTCACTGGGGTGGAGGGACGGAGAGGCTCAGAGCTATGCCAGCATCCCCTCTCAGCGCTGTTCTCTATGCAAAGTTCAGTGGACATTCTTCTCTTCTGCTTTATCTTTGCTCCCAGAGAACAGTGCATTTAAATAAGGCTTATATCTCCCTCCCTATTTGGGAGGTTTTAATAGGGACACTAAAGGGACAAAGACATCCCTTTTCTAACACACGTAGACAGGAACATGCTAACTTGTCTGTGTTCAGTTGCTCCCAAGAGAGAGCGTGCAGGTCTAAGTGATGGGTGACGTTTTACGAGGAGAGGTCATCCATGGCCAGGACACAGCTCAGTCCTCCTCTCTGTGATGTCACCCAAACCGGCCAGCTGAGGCCTTGGATTGGCTCTTGTCCGTAGATAAACCAGAGGTTCCCACGGCAGACCGCCCCGCCTCGCTCACAGGCTGCTCCGTGGGTTGGGTTGGGGATGATGCGGGTGGGCTGGGTCTTGGTTATGTGGACCGCACAGTGGACGCTCTCTGGCTGAAGTCAGCCCCTGTGGGATGGACACGGCATGAGCAGCCGCCCAGTCACTGTTGGAGAAGCTCGTGGCCTTGTGCCCTCCCTCCTGCTGACCTGTGCTGGCCTCTGGCGGCCTGGCGGAGGCTCTCTTAGATTGACCTCCCCATCAGAGCCTACCCTGAGGTCCCTTTAGAACCAGCCCTAGGTTTTTACTGGTCTGTTCCACTCACCATCTCCAGTTTTGCCCGCACACTGTTCCCCGTGAAGAGTGTGCATACAAGTGTCCCCCAGCCTCCGTGTTGTTGGGACTGCAGGCCGTCGCCCATGGCAGTGGGCATCTGGTGTGGGTGGAAATGTCATGCATGTAGCATGTATAACTAACTGGTCCTCGGGTAACGTAAAGAATCCTTCTGGATAACTGTTCTGGAAAGACAGGATGCTGGTTCAAGAGCTAAACCTTAGCAGTGCCAGTCCTGTATTGCCTATCATTTTGTAAGCAACGAAAAATATTATCACGCTAAACAGTCACACTTAATGAAACAAAGTACCATGGTATGTAAAGACAGAGTTGTGATAGGGGAGGTATCTTTCCCCAATTTTAATATTTTCTCTTTACAGTCCCCATTTTTAATAAGACGGAATGTGAGTAGCATTTTAGTGCTTCTGAAGCAAATAAGAAGTTAGAATTTATGTGAGCTGTGCTGCAGAAAGTATATTTTTCCCTATGCTCTCGAGGCATTGGTCAACCCAATCCTGCTTGTCTGTATTCCCTGAGGAGAGCACTTGGTGGGGGGAGGTGATCCTGTTTGGTCCTATGCATGTCAGGATAACTGATGACTATCTGAGTGTCTCTGTTGCTAGTTCTTCGAGCAGGAGCACCAGCCCGTCCGCGGTCCTCTGTGGCGCCCTTGCTGCCTGTTTGTCTAACCTGTCTCGCTCTGCCCTTCTCACCCTGTGTTCCCTCTGAGCACCGAAAGGAGTAACCTATCGAGCTTTTGCTGGAGGATGTTATAAATGAAAATTTAGTGTCTATTCCGTCAGCTTTGTCAACTGGGAGAAGTGGTGTGTGTGTCAGGGCCTGGGAGAAGCTGTCTGCAGAGGAAGGGCACCTGGCTCTGACCTCCGCCAAGGGAGAGCCGGCTCCCCCAGGGGCTGTGGCCCAGCCTCTGTCACGTGAGGCCCTCCCGGGGGGTACAGCTTAACATGATGAGAGCCTGCGTTTACGCTGTGCTGTCGAAATAGAGCCAGGCCACCGCACTGTATACTGTAAATCGGTGTACGTTGTAAAAACTAGTTTGGTCACTTAGAAGATTTATTGTGGGTTTCCGAAAGCTAGCGGCAGGTCTTACATGCAGTGTCATCAACGTCCCACGCGCTGTGGTCACTGCTCCTGCGCTCCATGCGACAAGCGGCCTGTGGAAATGTGCCAGGAGAACGGAACTGTTTCTCGTTCTCCTTTTTAAAACGTTCAATAAACTTAAAGGAAAGACTAACTACCCCTTTATCCCCCTTTTTAAAATTAAAGTCATATTTGCCATGAACCTTCAGAGTCCTAAACTGGTCTTTATTAATTATAAACACCTTCAGAAGATAGAATAACCAAGTTAGTCTGTAATTTCCAGCTTTAATGAGGAGGTGGTAGCCTGCCTGATGCAGCTCCAATTTTACATCTTCTCATACATTTTTTTTTCTAATGTGGACTGCATCAGAAACTCAGAGGTTAAATCAGTCCCCACTTGTAGTGAAAAAAAAAACTTTAAATGAATACTGGAAACGAAGTTGTATCCTTCAAAAATCATTTCTAAATGGGCAGAATGCTCTACGTAATTACATAAGCAGATTCCTAAGATTGACTCATCAAATAACTGCACAAATTGATGGAATATTTTGAACCTCGAGAGCAAACCAGCCTGTAAATGCTGCTTCTAAATAGGTCACCTCCTCTGGGAGGGCTGCAGCGTAAAGCCCAGTGAGAGTAAATGCCATCGGGAGGGGAAATGCCAAGATAAACGACACGTGCCAGTGCTGACTTCAGATGTATAAATGTAGGGTCTTCTGGACAAACTGATCACCCCACACTTTGATGCTTCAGCATATTCCCAGCAAAGTTATCTAAAAATTCACCTTTGAGTGTAAAAGCAGCTGGGTACCCTAAATAGACACGGTAGGAGCCGTTATTCAGCAAAATGTCAGGCCCTGAGTTGGTGGTAAATGTGCAGCTCTCCCGTGCGTGCGGCAGGCCGTAACGTAGAACACACATCACTTACCCAGTTACAAAGAGAGATAAAGGAATCTATAAATTTTGCATTTACAAGATCCTGCAACGAAGGCGTTGTAAGTTGCTCTTTCTGGGCACCGCAGGTTCGAGCAGCACAGAGGCTAAGGACAGCTGCAGTGTGGACCCCGGGCCCCCGGGGGACAGCGCTCCGGGGCCGGCTGACAGCTACCTGCTCCCCAACGGGGGCGGGGGCGGCGTCGGCAGGAAGCGGCCCCTGGACGAGGGCAGCAATGGGCATGCCAAGTTCCGCCTGAAGAAGAGGAGGAGGGCGCCGGGGCCCGCCCTGCCCAAGAACGCGCTGATGCAGCTGAACGAGATCAAGCCCGGCCTGCAGTACACGCTGCTGTCCCAGACGGGGCCCGTGCACGCGCCGCATTTCGTCATCTCCGTGGAGGTGAACGGGCAGGCGTTCGAGGGCTCCGGCCCCACCAAGAAGAAGGCCAAGCTGCAGGCGGCCGAGAAGGCCTTGCGGTCGTTTGTCCAGTTCCCCAACGCCTCCGAGGCCCACCTGGCCATGGGGCGCAGCCTGTCCGCCAACACGGACTTCACGTCGGACCAGGCGGACTTCCCTGACGCCCTCTTCAACGGCTTCGAGTCGCCGGACAGATCGGAAGTGCCCTTTTACATGGGCTCCAACGGCGGCGGCGGCAGCGGTGGTGGTGGCGGTGGCGAGGACTCCTTCAGCTCCAGCGGGGACGTCAGCTTGTCAGCGTCCCCCGTGCCCCCCGCCGCCGTCGTCCAGCCGCCCCTCCCGGTCCTGCCCCCGTTCCCCCCGCCCGCCGGGAAGAACCCCGTGATGATCCTGAACGAGCTGCGCCCGGGCCTCAAGTACGACTTCCTCTCGGAGAGCGGGGAGAGCCACGCCAAGAACTTCGTCATGTCCGTGGTTGTGGACGGCCAGTTCTTCGAGGGCTCGGGAAGGAACAAAAAGCTGGCCAAGGCCCGGGCTGCGCAGTCGGCCCTGGCCACCATTTTTAATTTGCACTTGGATCAGACGCCGTCTCGCCAGCCCATCCTCAGCGAGGGCCTCCAGTTGCACCTGCCCCAGGTGAGGAAAAGTGTGTCCGCGCAGTCATGCTTTACATTTACACTGGGGTCCATTGCCATGCTGGCTCTCCATCGCATGCCACTCTGTCCTCACCACGAACAGCCGGCAGTACGTGTGGCTGCCGGGCAGCCTTCCTAGATTGGGATGGCCAGGTGGCCCCAGGGGAGCCGTCCCCGAGGCCATCATGGCACAGGGTGGGGACACCGGAGCAGTGCCATCAGCCCTCTCCATGCTGAGCCTCACCCAGAAGGGCGGTCCACAGTGCCCTCCCTGAGAAGCTGCCCTGCGGGGTGAGGGGTCCCATAGCAGCCTCTGATGATGAGGGGATGGGGAGGCAGACACCAGAGCCTGGCCAGTCCAGGGTGTTTCCTACGTCTCCCTAGGACTCTGGTCACAAAAGGGGTGAGTCTGGCCATTCAGCTGCTGAAATTGAAGGGCTCCAGCGGGACTGGCAGGCAGTGCATTCCTGAGCCTACGTGTAGGGACCCTGTGTCTGAGGGGGATAGGGGTGTAGGGGGCCCTTAAGCAAATTCTCCGTCCCCCCCCCCCCCAGGCACCCAGGTCTCTCTGTACCCGGAATTCCCCGTGTGGCATTTATGCAGGCTCCCTCCTGCCCGGCCCCCCTACCCCCCTAAAATCAGAGTGAACAGAAGGAAATGCTCGGGACTCCGATCGGAGTCTGTGAAGGAGGAAGACTGAAAGAGAAATGGCACTAGTGTCATCTCCAAACCCTGCAACTCTGAGTATTTATTGCTCTTTTCTTAGAAATTCCAAGCTCTCTGGTCTACTGTAAAAATCAGTCTTTTAGGGAGAAAACCTGACCCTCTGTTTATTCCTTCTTGTCACAATATTGTTCAGTTTGAAGATAAAAATATGTAGTGGTTTGATCAGAAAAGTGAAGGACTCAAATACTGATAGTTTGGCCTGGATTCTCTCAGCGGGATCCGAGAATGTTGGCGTCTTTTTTGCCTGTGAACCAGTGAGAGAGGCCTGTGTTCTGTCCTCTGAGGTGACCATGGTCCTCAGTTTTTTGGTTTTTTTTTTTGGTTTTTTTTTTTTAATATATATTTTATTGATATTTTACAGAGAGGAAGGGAGAGAGATAGAGAGCTAGAAACGTCGATGAGAGAGAAACATCGACCAGCTGCCTCTTGCACACCCCCTACTGGGGATCGTGCCCGCAACCAAGGTACATGCCCTTGACCGGAATCGAACCCGGGACCTTTCGGTCCGCAGACCGACGCTCTATCCACTGAGCCAAACCGGTTTCGGCGGTCCTCAGTTTTAAAAGAGGGAAATTGATTTTATTTTACCTAAAGAGGCCAGGTTTCGCAGTGCAGACGAGTAACTGAAGGGGAGGCAGAAGGAGGTCTGTGTGTATGCACACACCTGTGTGTGCATGTGTATGTGCGTTTGCAGCCTGAGCCCCAGGGCAGGCTCAGTGGAGCAGTGACCAGAGGCCCTGGCCCGGGCGGGCGGGGCCTCTGAGCCTCTCTGGGTGGGTGTCTGGGATCCCATGGGGTGTGTCTAGGATCCCTGTCCTGTGCAGGTTCTGCCGGGCTGAGCAGCAGCTTCCGGACTTCTGTGGTCTCCAGCCAGGGAGGCCTGGGGGCGTGCAGCTGTATCCGCTCCCCAGTCTCTCTGCATGCAGTCGCCCCAGAGTGTCTCCCAAAGGCCCCTGAGCCCGGTAGCCATGTCTTCCATGAGGACCTGGGGGTGGCTGCGCAGTCAGCCCAGGCCTTGTTTCTGGGCTGCGCTGTCTTTCCCCGGAAGCCCTCCACTGTGCCTCTAGGGTGGGTGGGAAGCCTTATGGCTCCCAGGAGTAACCCAGGCGGGACTTGGGTCAGATGTCGCTGGTCTCAGGATTCTCTGCCTTCACGGTGTTCAGAGCGGCACTAGAGTTTAAAAAGCAGGTGACATTAGCCACGTGGTGAGCGAGAAATACCCTGTCAGCAGTGACTACAGCGGCCCAGCCAGCCTAGGCCTCTCCACCCTGAGGGCGTCCAGGAGGCAGTGCCGCGGGGCCTGCGGAGGTGCGGGTTTGCCATTGAGAAGCCCGTTAGTTTGTCATCATATCCACCCCCTCGCTTAGAGGGAGAGGTGCTTCATCACCCCTAGACAATGAGGCAGTGGCCTCTGTAAGGGGGTGGAGAACGTCCCCGAGTGCAGATGCCGGCATCGCCCAGGGAGTGTGCGCAGACGTGCCCGGCCTCTGAAAACGTGCAGGTACGCCTCACCTTCTGTGAAACAAAACCCCTCTCTCCTCTGGCTCTCCCGGACCTCTCCCTGTGTGTATGGAAGTTGGAGTGTGTGGTCCTTTATCTGTGGTGCCCTCCCGCTGTGTGGTTGCACGTCTGTTTCTGTCTGTGCTCTGACTCCCTCCCCTGCATTCACATCTGTAGCATCGATGCCTCTGCCCAGGTGCCAGGTGAGGCCCGAGGGCCCCGCCTGGACCTCCTGCCCGCCCTCCACGGGGCTGGGCTTGAGCATATTCCCGCGGGGCTCGCTGGAATTTGCTGGAACAGTGATGGGAGGAAAGCTTTCTGACAACTATGCTTTTCCAAATAAGCCATCCTTTAGGATGAGTGACTTTTCTATTCTATTTTATTAAGGGGACATTAGATTTGGCCGTTTGATTGTCAAGGCCAGTGTGAGATTAGGGGGATACAGATCCAGTGTGGCTCTACACACACACACACACACACACACACACACAGTTAGCACCATTTCCCAGAACTCAATGGGTTCACTCTGTCTACAGTAACTCATGAGCCATAAAAATAAGATGTGTCCCACTCCCTGGAGGACGGTGCTGTCAGGTCCCGTCACATGCAGTGAGGTGTTCCAGGCCTCGCCGAACACCTTCCCGGAGTCCATTCCGCTGTCATGTGAGCTCAGTAGCAGCTGCCCACAGGCTCTGCTCAGGGCTGGATCCGGAGGGAGTGGCTGAGCCAGGGTGATGGGGTCGGTGTTGGAATAACAGACACATCTGATGGGCGGGGCCTTAGAGAGGGCGGTGCTGGGCGGAGCTCCTGCTTCTTTAACTGCCTCTTTCTCCTGAAAGAGCCTGGGCAGCAGGGCAGGGGGGGGGGGGGGAGGCAGGTGACCCAGGGAGGCACTCTCGCCCCCCCCCTCCTCGGTGTTCTCACCAGAGGGTGGGGCTGGTGTGCTGTGAGGACCGGAGGGGCAGCAGGGTGTATCCCACATGCACAAGCTCGAGCTCCCACCGGCCGGGCTCAGCTGCCCCTGCCCCCTGGCCCTGTCAAAAGGTCCCAGCCATGGCCTCGCATGCTCCTCCGATGTGTGTTTTGGAGGAAACACGCACACACATGTGCACACGCACACACACACATACACACTTGGTTGCCAGACTTAGTGTGGGATTCCCCAGAAAAGAAGACACCTGGCTTTCGGGGTGCAGGTGCCGGTGCCTAACCCCCTGCTCTGGTCCCCAGGTGTTAGCCGACGCCGTGGCCCGCCTGGTTCTGGATAAGTTCGGTGACCTGACGGACAACTTCTCCTCCCCCCACGCACGCAGGAAGGTTCTTGCTGGAATTGTCATGACAACAGGTAAACATCTTGCTCTATAAAAACCTCTTGACAGGAAAATCGTGTTTTCCTTCTTCTTCAGAAAGTCTGTCATCTGCAAATGTGGGAACTGTACTTACACGTTTTCCCCAAATGTTCATCTCTTCGACCTAATTGTTCTCACGTGGAGAAGCACCCTCTGCTAAGGTTGGGTCCCCACGATCGTGTGAGAGTGGTCTGGCCCGCTCAGGAAACTGCGGGAGACATTAGTCCCTGCTTCGTGGGAACGTAGGGCCTGTCTGACCTACCGTTAGTGTGCGTGCTGCCAGGTAGGTTTCCGTGTGGCTCCTGGGGGAGAGAGGAAGCTCCAGCCAGAGTTGAAAATCTGGGGAAAAGCGTGGTTTGGAAGGCAGGAGGAACCCTATTAAATTTGTTTAGAAGGAACCCTTCCCCAGGTCTTCTCCCCGCACCGGGAGTGGGACCTCCGGCTGCGTCTCTGTGGTGACTCCTAGAAGCAGGAAGCCACACTGGTCAGTGCCCAGTCCAGCGCTGGGAGGGCAGGCGGGACGTGCGGGACGAACAGCGCCCTCTGCTGGCAGCATCCACGGCCTGTGCTGGAGTTAGGCCCCTCTCCCCACACCCCTCCCTGCGGGAGGCCAGGGAGGAGGGCTAGGGATGGCGCATCTGTCTCTGCCAGCCAGGAGAACCCCAGCTCTCTGTGAGGCTGGCTGTACTGGTCTCTCCCGGGGCAGCTCTCTGTCCCACTGGGGAGAGGACCCGGCTCTATAATCCTAGCCTCGATCCCCGCTCGCCCTGGAGAATGTGACGACTCGCATCACAAGCTCCTCCCACCACGTGTGTGCTTTGGCACAGCTGAGCATGTGTCTGGAGGCGGAGGAGGAACAATGAACGTGAACGTGGGCTTCGGGCTTTCTCTGATGTTTGTAGTTGCCTCCTCATCTCTCTGTGCTTGTACTATTGACGGAACTGGAAGGAGCTCATCTCAGCTGCTGAGGCAGCAGCTCCCTGAGCAGGCTCTGTGGTGTGGGGCTGGTTGTCATCTAGCTCTGCTCACTGCCCGAGGAGAGGCAGATGCCCGCAGGGCAACATTTGCACCTCCGAGTGAATTCTACTGCTCAAAGCTACGGTTTACACCTGCAGGCAGGACTGCCAGCCAGGGCCCCTGGCTCTGACCTCCGAGGGCCTCCACACTGGCTCTGACCTCCGAGGGCCCGCCTCTGGGCGGCACCGTCTGCAGCTGGTGGTGGTGCAGTTTATCCCTGGTGGCATCAGGCCTTGGCAGCACATCTGGGGCGCGTGGTCTGTGACAGATTTACCGCTCTGGAGGTGCCCGGTGCTGCGGGCTTCCGTCCAGCATGAGGGGATGGCAGGGACTCCTGACCAGCACACTGTGAGACCAGCACGCTTGTTTTCCTTCCTGTCCCTCCCTCGTCGCCTCTTTAGTGCTTTCATATTAATCTTAAGATTAATAACCAGACCACTTACCTGCCTTCACACAGCGCTTCCTCCTGTACCCATGGGACTGTTCCAGAAAGACTGTTCCATTCCCGAGGAGTCACTTCCTCGAGCTCAGAACCTTCACACTGAAGACGAGGGCGGCTGGCTCCCAGGGGGTCACAGAGCTCGCCCTCCTGGCTCCCAGGAGGCCAAGGTTGGCTGGGGTAGGCGTGCGGAGTGAGTGCACGCGGAGGTCTCTGCCAGGTTCCGCCAGGCCCTGGGGCACAGGGGGCACGTGACTGTGACTTAGAGGAACGCTCTCTCTCTCTTGTTTTCCAGGCACCGATGTCAAAGACGCCCAGGTGATATGTGTTTCCACGGGAACGAAGTGTATTAACGGCGAGTACATGAGTGACCGTGGCCTCGCTCTGAATGACTGCCATGCAGAGATCATATCTCGGCGGTCCTTGCTCAGGTTCCTTTACACACAGCTTGAGCTGTACCTAAAGTAAGTCTAGTAAGTAAGTAAGTAAGTAAAGGAAGCTGTTTTAAAAAGTATTGCCTTCTCCCCTCCCCCTGTCAGAAAACACTGCAAAACTTCCACTCAAAAATTCTCAAAATAGTAACTTTGTCAGTAACAGTGAGGTTGGATCCATATGATGCTCAAGTTACAAGTAGAGTTGGCTAAGTTATAGCACACATGCACATACACATGTACATAGGAGAACACACGTATGCACACATGCATAATAGTATCGCAGATTTCGGGGCTGTGCTCAGACCCTGGGCTTTGTTTCCTGTGGGCTGATATCAGTAGACTCCACTGCCTGTAAACATGGTCGTTCTTATCCCACTCACTGTGCCTCAAACCAGCCCATCATGTATCCAAACTGCTTTGCTCTGTAAAGCCATCTCTACACGTAGTCATTCTGTTTGGAATCAGAGATGAGAAGGAAAGGGGAAATGCTCGCATCTCGATGGCCCGTCCATGGTTGAGTGACAGGAACTGTGTGAACGATCATAAACATGGAAAAGGAAGGCTCCAATTCCAGCTTGTCTTTACCCTGTTGAGACCACGGGCCTTCGGGAGCTGGGGCACTTACTCCGCAACTTGCTTCCTTTCAGTAGCAAAGAGGATCAGAAGAAGTCCATCTTCCAGAAGTCCGAGCGGGGGGGCTTTCGGCTGAAGGACACGGTCCAGTTCCACCTGTACATCAGCACCTCGCCCTGCGGGGACGCCAGGATCTTCTCACCTCACGAACCAATCCTGGAAGGTACGGCCAGCGTCTGGGCAGTCAGCAGTTTCTCAATGCGCGGCCACGTGGTAACAAGATAATAGACTTACATTAACATCCCTCTTCTTTCCACATCAGCCTTGAACGTGGATCTGGGGACTAAATAAAAGCAGGAGGTTGTACTTCTCCATGGAGAATTAATGAGAATATTTTAATGAATGAAAATGTTGACTCTAATAATCTGTGGGATTAGAATAGATTGAGGATACCAGGTCAAAATGGATGTCAGCACTTAAGTGTGGATAACATACAGGTTGTCGCAGTCTTTGGGACACCTTGTCTGTCTCTACATCAGAGATGCACATCCTCTTCCATGTTTCTGATGAACTGTAACCTAATAAACGTGTGATTGTTCGGCTGAACCCCAGCAGCAGGTTAGACGAGTGAGAAAGGAGACCCTGTTTCTGTCACCTTTCCCCGCCCTTCTCTGCACACGTTTTCCACAGATTTCTGTTTTCCATGGGTTTGTATCCTCCTCTCTCCCCGCAAGTTAAACAGTGTTTGTTCCCAATAGAACACTTGATTGCATTGTTTTTTCTTGATTATAAAAGCAACCAAAATCAATTGTGGGAATTACTAAAATATGTTTTAAATAAGAAAGAAAATCCAAATCGCCCGGGTTCACATGACCCAGAGGCAGTCACCGTGTGTGCGTGCTGCTTCCTGTGGGCTTATTTCAGCGTCCCTCTGGGTTTCTGAAGGAAATTTTAAAATGTGGGGGAGGGAATATAACAAATACCCAAATAGCCAACACCCAGAATGAACAAATGTTAGCATTTTGTCCTATTTGCTTCAGTTCCTTTTTAACAATAGAAATCAATCACTTTGGTTAAAATGGGAGCCCTCGTTTTCCCCAACCCCTGAGGAGGCCACTTCTGTGAATTTGGTTCATATTATATCCTTCCTGTCCAGTTTTATATACTTACACTGTGCATATGTCCTATAGATAGAGAACAACCATAAGCACCTACAGGCGGACTGTGTGGTAAATGTATGGGTGTAGTTAGATGTGCGTCTCAGTGAGTGAAGCAGATGATTTCCTTTTCCCCTTTCTCTCTTAGAACCAGCAGACAGACACCCGAATCGCAAAGCCAGGGGACAGCTGCGGACAAAGATAGAATCTGGCGAAGGGACGATCCCCGTGCGCTCAAATGCGAGCATCCAGACGTGGGACGGGGTACTGCAGGGGGAGAGGCTGCTCACCATGTCCTGCAGCGACAAGATGGCACGGTAAGGCCATGGAGCACCACTGCGCCAGACTCACCCCTGCTGGCTCCTGGGTACCCCCCACTGTGCCATGCAGGCACCTGACCCTCCCCACTGTGCCAGACTCACCCCTGCTGGCTCCTGGGTACCCCTCACTGTGCCCCTGCAGGCACCTGACCCTCCCCACTGCTCCAGACTCACCCCTGCTGGCTCCTGGGTACCCCCCACTGTGCCCCTGCAGGCACCTGACCCTCCCCACTGTGCCAGACTCACCCCTGCTGGCTCCTGGGTACCCCCCACTGTGTCCCTGCAGGCACCTGACCCTCCCCACTGTGCCAGACTCACCCCTGCTGGCTCCTGGGTACCCCCCACTGTGCCATGCAGGCACCTGACCCTCCCCACTGTGCCAGACTCACCCCTGCTGGCTCCTGGGTACCCCTCACTGTGCCCCTGCAGGCACCTGACCCTCCCCACTGCTCCAGACTCACCCCTGCTGGCTCCTGGGTACCCCCCACTGTGCCCCTGCAGGCACCTGACCCTCCCCACTGTGCCAGACTCACCCCTGCTGGCTCCTGGGTACCCCCCACTGTGTCCCTGCAGGCACCTGACCCTCCCCACTGTGCCAGACTCACCCCTGCTGGCTCCTGGGTACCCCCCACTGTGTCCCTGCAGGCACCTGACCATCCTCCTACACCAGTTACCCACTTTCAAAATGGTTTGGTTTTGGTCCCACTCCCCACTTAAGTGTTCCCAACATTCTTTGAAGGATAAAGATTCTATCGGGGAGGGGATCCAGGACCCTTTGAGGGGGTGAAGGTGGGCCTTTACCCAGGAGGCTCCAGGCTGCCACTCATCAAAACAACCATCTCGCCCTTTATTATTATTGTTATCCTAGAGGCCCGGTGCATGAAAATTCGTGCACTGGAAGAGGGGTTCCCTCAGCCTGACCTGCCCCCTCTCACAGTCCGGGAGCCCTCAGGGGATGTCCTACTGACGGCTTAGGCCCGCTCCGCTCTGCGGGAGACGACTGGGCAGTCAGGGGAAGGTGCTGCCCCCGTTACCCCTCCACTGCTGCCTGCCCCGGCCTCACAGCCACTGCAGCTTTATCCAGAAGGACGTTTGGCTGCCCAGTTCAATGAGCACATTATGGTTTTATTATTATAGATGTGGGCTTCTGGAGTGAGCTGATGTGTCTCACTATGATCTTTTAAAACGATTTGCTCCCAGAGAAAGCAAAGAGGTTCCTCATTCACCATAGATGCACTTTAATGGTCATATTTACTATTCACTTAGTATTTGGGGTGATTGGTATTTACATTTTAAAAATAATGTGACCCCCCCTCACAGGCATTGTGCTCTGAGCACCGAGAGCACCCCCTCATGGGGAGGGGAGGCTGGGTGCTGCAAACACCCTGAGTTTGCCTTCCCCTGAGAAGTGTATTTTCAAGAGCCTGCAGATTTTAAAAACCCATTTCTTCAGATGCTGGTCTCAGTTCTCATAGTTCTGTATCTTTTAACAAATGTCTATTTGAAAAAAGTCACATGGGCAGAGAGCACAAAGTTCAATGGTAGAAAAGCATGTAAAATAAAATCTCTTCCCCTCAGAGCGTTCCACAGCCCACATGCTTGGTTCCTGACTGCCCTCCTGACAGCTGTCAGAGCCGACACATGTGCATGTACATCTTGTCTGTTGTTTGTAAGCTTGGTCTTGACTTTCTCTAATGGTCATGTCAGGGAACCGAGATGATACGGAGCTAAATTAATCATACACCGTGGCTCATTCCCACCCAGCAAGGTGCCCACGTGATGTGCTTACTAATTACACGCCCTTTGTATTCGCTGTCCATCCCGTTTCTGTGTGTGAGTGTGTGTCCGTGTCCTTGAAAAATAGGTGTATGTTGTTAGTTTACAGATTTGGCATTGTGTTTCAAATCCCATTCTGTACCCCGTATTTTCATTCACCTCGTGGCCACTTTATGTCCTTCCCCTCGTGATGGACACGTGGGTTTCCGTGAGCTCCCCTTGCAGCCTTGAGACCCCGTAAGCAGCTCGGTATAGGCTGGGTATCCAGGAGTTCCTCACACAGCACTGTCAGCGTACCTAACGGCCCACCGGCTGCGCGCACACCAGTGTGCCGAGGTTAGCTCCCCACACTCCTGATGCTGTCTCAGGGTTTCTGTCCATTTCTCTTCTCACTAGGCATGTTGAGCATCTCCTCAACACCCATCTTGCTCCTGTGAATTCCCTGTGTATATCCTGGCCATTGTCTCTTGGACCTCATGCCTTTTTCATCTCGATTCGCAAAAGTTCCTTTTGTAGTTTGTGATCCTTAACAGTGTGAGACGATTCAGTGCCTCCTCAAGTCCAAGTCCCTCTTAACTTTGTGCCGTCCTTTTTAGTATAGAAACCCCTAATTTTGATGTAATCGTATCCATCAATATGTCACCTTTGATTTGTACTTTTAGGATCTTATTTAAGAAATCCCTCCTCAAATTAAGGGCATAAAAATATCATGCTGTCCTTCTTTCTAAGACCTTTATCATTTCACTTTCACATTTAGGCCTTTAATACGTTTGTATTGTAATTTAGCTTTATTTTAACACAGGACGTCAGTTTTCCCACTCACTTCTATTGAATAACCTATATTTTTTCCCTGATTTGTGAAGGCATCTGTTATATACTGAGCTCCACAAGGATAGGTCTATTTCTAGACTCTAGAGTCTTTATTAGTCTACCAGAGGCCTAATTCATGCATGGGTGGGGTTCCTTGGCCCGGCTGGCGATTGGGGCTGATTTGGGTCATCTTGCCCAGTCCCAATCCAGCCAGGGTGGAGGGAACCGCAGGAGGTTGGCTGTGGGAGTGCACTGGCCACCAGGGGGCAGCTCCTGCATTGAGTGTCTGCCTCCTGGTGGTCAGTGCACATCTTAGGGACCAGTCTACCAGTCCTTTGGTCGGCCAGTCCTAACTGTCACTTAGGCTTTTATATATATAGATTATTCTGACATTTTAATAGTTTAAAGATCTGGCTGAAACCGGTTTGGCTCAGTGGATAGAGCGTCGGCCTGTGGACTGAAAGGTCCCAGGTTCGATTCCGGTCAAGGGCACGTACCTTGGTTGCGGGCACATCCCCAATAGGGAATGTGCAAGAGGCAGATGATCAATGATTCTCTCTCATCGATGTTTCTAACTCTATATCCCTCTCTCTTCCTCTCTGTAAAAAATCAATAAAATATATATATATATATATATATATATATATATATATATTTTTTTTTTTTTTTTAAATAGTTTAAAGATCTGGTGGAATAAAACTGCCATTCTTAACTCACAAACATTTGGTAGCCTTTTATGATCCTCTGTTCTGTACATATTTTAAAGTCAACTTATCAAGTGTCTCCCAATGTCTTGCTGAGATTTCCTATGGAACTGCATTGAACTTATGGACTGAGTTGAAAGGAATTGATATGAAGTTAAATCAGTCCACCATGAATATTTTATAACTCTCTCCATATTTAAAATATTTCCTTTACAGCATTTATAGTTTTTCACAAAAATGTCAGGCGGTTTTTAACAGATTAATTCCTAGAAATTTATACTTTCTGTGTTAGTGGGATGATTATCTTGTTATCTGCTATATATTCTGTGTAATTATTGGTGGCATCACTGACCTATTATAATTGTGGTAAAACACACAATGGAAAACTACCATCCTACACATTTTTTTAGATTCATAACAAAATTAAGACAAAGGTACAGGGATTCACATATGCCCTCTACCCCCCTCCGCCCTGCACCACCTCCTCCAATTACCCATCCCCCACCAGGGCACATGGTTACAATGGATGAACCTACACTGACACATTGTGTTAGGGTGACTCTTGGTGGTGCACATTCTGTGGATTTGGACAAATGTATCATGACATGTGTCCAACTTTCTTTGTAATGTCAAAAACTAGAAGCAATGCAAGTGGCAGCAGTAGTACAGGGGTGGCCAAATGATGCTTCTCCATGCAGTGGGGCACCACTCAGGCAAACAATAATAAACAATGATGCACATGCAACCCGGGCAAATCTAAAAATAATTATTCAGCATCGAGGAAACCAGATCCCCAAAAGTATGTTCATTTCTAGAACATGCAAACTGGTCTACGGTGACAGAAGCAGATTAATGGTTGCCCAGGGCATAGCAGGGTGGGGGGCAGGGACCATAGTAAGAGGGACAGTGAGGAGGAATGGAACAAGGTGAATAAGGTATGAGCAAGATTCAGGGGGTGATGGTCTCCGGGTAGAAACACATGTTCAACTTACCGAATCATATGCTTCAACATATACAACACTGTATAGTGCATGCCAGTTATACCTCAGGGCTCACAGGAGAAATCGTGGTGGGAACTAGAAAATGACTATAGGTAAATGACAAAAGCACCACAGCAGTCGGCTGGAAGAAGAACAACAGAACAAACCCAGTCGAGGAGAAGGAAGAAACAAAGGTGCCCTGTGAGCAGTGACCCCTCCCCCCCACCCCCGGGTTAGATCTCTGAACAGGACATGAAATTGCAGAACTCGGGCAGCTTCGACTGAGAGCCACGATAGAAGGACGGCCAGACCGTGTTAGGAATGGAAGAGGACCGCCAGGGGTCATGGGAACGTTCTGTGTCTCGTTGAAACGGGGTCACACACACACACACAGGCACGTAAGAGTGAAAATTCACAGATGTGTGCCCCTGTGATCTGTGCCTTTCACTGTATACCGTGACACATCACCACAGGGAAAAGCAAAAACAGGACGGGGGAAAGGAGGAGGGATAGCATGGGGATCGTGGCCACGCCCACTCTGCCCAGCCCCTCTGAAACCAGGCATACAGGTCCTCACCACACACTCCAGTCCTACAAGCCACGTTCAGATGTCACCTGGGCTCAGCACAGCCCCCAGAGGTGACGGGACAGTCTGATGAGACTGCCCAGGTACTCACCCTTCTGTCTGATGTGGCTGCAAGTTGGGGTTCCCTCACCCCCACTTCAGGCTCAGTAACTTGCTAGAACATCTCATAAAACTCAGGGACTTCAGTTACTTAGTTTACCATCTTACTGTAAAGGGTACGAGTCAGGAACAGCCTCATGGAAGAGATGCCTGGGAGGATGGGGTGCAAGGATCTCCATGCTCTCTTCCCCCCCTTTCCCACCTGATGGGCTCACCAGCCTGTTGGGTTTTATGCAGATCTCTGTCACATAGCCATGATTGATTATATCATTGATTATTGGTGATCCGTTTGACCCCCAGTTCCTCTCCCACCCCCTCTTATTATGTAGTCAGTTCCCCTGGTAGCTGGCCCCATCCTCCTGGAGTCACCTCATTTTTATAAACTCGGGTGTGGTTGAAAGGGGCTTAATATTCAGTGTCACACCGACAGATGGCCATGCTTCCAACCGGAACAGCCGTGGCCCAGACACAGCGTGGCGGCCGGAACGCTGCCCGCTGGCTGCAGTCCTGTCCTGAGGGGATGAAATGAATAGCCTCCGAGTGGCCGTCATGGATGGGAGGCAGTGGGCAGGTGCTGGCGTGGTGTCCTGTGTCCCTCACAGGAGACAGAGCAGTGCCCCGTAGGTCCCTGGGACAGGGACAGAGGGCAGGTGTAGGATTGAGGCCGCAGTGGGCTGGGGTGGGGAGGCAAGTGCAGAGCTACCGCTGGGGTCACCAGGTGCTGTCTGGTGGGTTAGTGGGCAGTTTAGCTGAAGGCAGCCATGACCCTCCTCAAGACTGCATGGGTCACAGTGACGAGAGTGAGGTTAACCATCTCATGGTGAATTACGTCAGCGGGGTTGTGAGAAGGCGCCAGGGTCTCCAGTCTGATGACCCCGGCCTCTGTGCTCTGGGCTGCATGGAGCTGTGGGAGGAAGCAGAGACCACCCGCTGAGGGCAGACAGTTTGGTTATTCAGAGCTCCTGTGGCTGGGGGTGGGGGTGCCCCCACTGTGTGGGCAGACCAGGTGGGACAGCTCCACGGGACCAGGAGGCTCAGGTGTGTCCCATGGAGGTTGGGGCTCACTTGCCAGAGTGGGGCTGCCTCTGGTGGGGGGCATACTGAGCTTTCTCTGAGGACCCCAAGTTGGAAGCAGGGACAATAGTTAGGGCAGCTGACCAAGTCCTGACCACCTAGGCCAGGTGCCGTGGAGGCTGTGGTTGGGTCAGAGCTCTCCTGTGACAACTGGTCTGGCCACTAGCCGCTTGCACACTCAGCCTCTCAGAACTGGGCCAGGCACTTTACGGATCCAGGGACTCGCAGGCATGGCAGTGCTCTGACCCCTGTCCTCTGAGAAATGACGTAAGGAAGGTGAGAGAGAAAGTGGCCTGGGCAGCGAGAACAGCGGCCAACTGAGCACTCAGCACCTGGTGGTTTTCCCAGTGTCACCAGCAAACTGCTATGAACCCTGCACCCTCCCCGGGGGGGGGGGGGCGCAAGGAGGGGTCTGACACTTGGCAGCCACCTGCCGAGTTTCCTGTCTTCAGGTTCACTGGGGATGTTTGACAGCTTAGAGCCTGGCTACAGTGACACATGTCCCTTGGCCATCACTGGGTGTCCCTCAGCCATCACTGAAACCCTTTGGCCATCACTGAGCCCCTCGGCCATCACTGAGCTCCTTGGTCATCACTGAGCTCCTTGGTCATCACTGAGCCCCTCGGCCATCACTGAGCCCCTTGGCCATCACTAGGGCCCTCATCATCACTAGGCACCTCTCAGCCATCACTGAACTCCTTGGCCATCACTGGATGTCCTTTAGCCATTACTGAAACCCCCTGACCATCACTGAAATCCTTTGGCCATCACTGAGCTCCTTGGCCATCATTGGGCCCCTCAGTCATCCCTGGACCCCTCGGTCATCACTGGGCACCTCTCAGCCATCAATGAACCCTTTGGCCATCACTGGGATCCTTGGCCATCACTGAGCCCCTCGGCCATCACTGAGCCCCTTGGCCATCACTGAGCCCCTTGGCCATCACTGGGCATTTTTCCTCCTGGTGAAGTTCGGTTCTGGCTGTACTTGGGAGCAGAGCCTGTCAGCAGAGTGGCAGTGTGCACCCCACTTCCACCAGGGCCTCCACAGAGCAATCTGGAGCTCCTGGAACTCTTCTGGAGCATGTGCCCGAATTAACGACTCAGCAAACAGAGCGTTCTGCAGCGTCAGTGTTTTAAAGTGGGCCCGGGAGGTGGGATTCTGCCTAAAGAGGGCCTGGATTTACACAGAAGGGTGCCCTGTGGTTTTGGTAAGCACCCATCATGTCCTGCTTTTCCTGGTAAGGCAGGAAACCTGTGTTTTAATTGTGTTTCGGAAGGTGGGAGAGGTAGGAATTGGAGGATTTCCCTGCTTGGCACCTGCTTATTGACCTGCATGTACCTGGTGTGGTTTAAGCTGGAACAGATCAGGGAGTTAAACAGAGTTCTTCCCCCAGGAGCTTACATACTGGTAGGGGTGTGGAGACAAAAAATAGACCCAAAGTAACACAGGCTGGTACAGGGCTCCAAGTGGAAGTTTCCACAGAGACATCGATTGGGACTGTGGCCAGGGGCTGTTCCAGCGCCATGGGCCATGTTCCGGGGTGAAGGACCCGGAGGAAGGGCTCTGAGGGAGCAGCAGGACCCCGGTGGCCCGAGCTGAGCGTGGGAGGCACCGAGGCTGGAGGGGCCAGGGAGGAGGGGCTGGATCGGACCAGCTGGCAGCTGTGGGAATGATGGCCTTTTCTCGGGGAAGATGGGAGTGTTGGCGGGTTTTGTGCACAGGGGTGACCTTGTCCGACCTGCATGTTCACAGGTCAGGCAGTGCTGTTGGGGATGGGCGCTAGGTGGGGGCCGTGGGGGGCGTAGGAGAGGATGAAGCAGTGGAGGCGGGGCTGTGCCCCAGCAGAGGTGGCTTCTGGATCCGTGAGAAAGGAGGTCTCTTCAGTGACAGGGCGAAGGAGCGAGTTTGGCCTGAGTGTGGGACATGGAGCTGGGTGGGCCAGGGTTTAAGGCGAGGTTCCTAGCTCTGACTATGCGGCACCTCCCGCCCTCCTGGAAGGCCAGAGATATGGCAGAGCCAGTGGCCAGTGGAGAGAGTGGACACAGGGAGAGGGGACAGGGAGCACTCATGTTTCTACATTTTGCTGCCCCCACTCATCTCTGACCTGCGCTGCAGGGGCGCTGTCCTACGGCACCACCTGGCTGCCGTCCACCAGACCTTCCCCACAGTGCTGGCAGCTCACCTCCGGAAAGTACCCTTTGGGAAAGCACTTCCATTCAATCGGGTGGCCCCGCCCCTCCCTGGAAGGCCTCCAGGAGCTCCCCGCCCTGAGGACAGCCCGGGCCTGCGGAGGCTGCTCAGGCCTGTCCCTGCCCTGGCCCCGCCCTGCCCCAGGCCTGTCCCCCACTGGGTCTGGGTGGTGGCTCGGTTCCCTCTGCCTCACTCTCCCTCTGGGGCCGAGTTCAGGGTCACCTCCTCCGAGCCTTCCCTGAAGCCAGCACCCCTCTTCTGCTCTGTCGTGGAACCCTGCTCTCCCTCAAATGCATTTCAGCTCAACTTTTAATTCTTGATTCACCTGTTTGCCTTTTGACTGCTTGTCCCTGGCCAGATAGCACCAGGCTCCAGGACCATGTGGCTATGTTGTCGGCCCATAAATGAGGCCATCACTGAGGGTGCGGGCTCCCCGGGCTGTGGGGTGTTTCTCTTGTTGGGGCTCAGAGAGAGAGAGCAGCGGTGTTTGAGGGATGGTGTCTGAGTTAGAGCTCAAACAATGTCAGCGACGTGAATGTCTGGCTCAGTGAGGGTCCCGCAGTCAGTCCCAGTACGGTTCCAGTGTCACCGCCGCTGTGACGGGCGGGGCAGGCTCAGCCACCAGTGGGCAGCGGGAGCGCGCACCTCCTCCCGGGCGTGGCTGGTTTTCCCTCCGAGTATGAAGAGGAGCCTGAGTCTGAGGTGTCGCTAAGGACCAGGGAAATGGCCGCTGAGTGGTTTTAAGGACTCCAGAGAGATCATTTCTACTGGAAGTGATATTTACTTTCCCTTTTGATTTTTCTCACCAGAAACCTGTCTCTTGGATACCTTGCTAGAACTGACCTTCAGTCAGCGTGTCATGGTGGCAAAAGGTCGTTTTGCAGCTAACCTGATTTTTAAGTAGCTTTTCCTCTTTAACTCGCTGAGCTGCTAAGTCGGTTACTACGAGCTGCTCTCTTTTTAATTGGCCGACGTGGTGCAGCGCTAACGACATCCGCACAGCAGGCAGGTGGGCGTCAGGTCTGCGGCCGACGCTGCGCCCGCTGAGGCCCGCTCCCTCCCTCTGCCCGCAGGTGGAACGTGGTGGGCATCCAGGGCTCCCTGCTCAGCATCTTCGTGGAGCCGATTTACCTCTCGAGCATCATCTTGGGCAGCCTCTACCACGGGGACCACCTCTCCAGGGCCATGTACCAGCGGATCTCGAACATTGAGGACCTGCCCCCTCTCTACACCCTCAACAAGCCTCTGCTCAGTGGCAAGTATCCCATCGTGACTCACCTCCTCCACACGAACCCGTGTGCAGCATCCACGCCACGTGGATAAAAGCACCACAGGGAAGCTGCTTGTGGGGTAGCTTTTCCTCAGGGGACAGTCTGGCCACTGAAGCAGGGGAGAGGGCTGTTTCATGAATCCTGGGGCCAGGTTATCTCTTACCGTTGAAAACCTCACCATTTCTAAAGGACCAACAGCCCGGATGTGGCACCCCTGCGTCTGTCTTTCATACGAATGTAATGTCAGGTTACTTTTATCAGATCAGATGTACATGAAGTGCATGAATGGCTATAAAAAAGACTAAGATGCTGTGGAAATTACACACATCGGCTGTCTGAGGTCCAGCTGGGCCGGCCACCAGCATAGGTGGTCACGCTGACGAACTGCCCCCGCAGAGCCAGCCCCGTGCAGGTGGCAGCCTGGCCTGGCTTCTCACACCCAGCTTGATCTTAGAAGATTGGTCATGTCATTGAAATGTGCCCTTGACACATGGGTGTGTCAGGGATGTGATTGTATGGACCAGTGCAAGCCCACGTGTCGGTGAATCTGGCCCTTGTCCTGTATGCTCACTGTTACTGGTTTGTTGGTTTTCTCTTAGAATTTCAGTGGCTACCAGCAAAGTGAGCAAGAGCTTTTGAAATCAAGGGTCCAAATTCTCAGTTCACCCCTATTTTAAAAGACACGGGTATTTTCTATCCTGCTGAAAATATCATTTTACTTACCTTTTAAGCTCAGAACTAAAGCCATAGCCCGAACTCCCCAAGTCTCTCGGTGTGTGTGCGCACTGGCCGCAGCGTGCGGTAACAGACTGAAGCCGTGTGGTACCGAAAGCACGGCCCGCCGACCACAGTGCTTATGCACGAGGCGGCACACAGGTTGTCTCAGATAGAATGTTACAGCTCCCTAACCATAGCCATTATTTTTTAAGGAAAAGTAGAGTCTGATAAAACAGTTGTGGGGAAGTTGAAACAGTAGCACCCACACCCATGGGGCTTCCTGGAAGTTGTGAAGTGTCGTTGTGTCGGCATCCGGCTCTCGTGCACCAGAGGACAAGTTCTCCCTGTTTACTCCCTATTCTGCGTCTGAGCACTGGGCTTCTTTGCGGCTGCCACTCGTCCTGGACTCACAGACACGGAGAACACCATGTGGAGCCCGTGGCCCACAGGCGCTGCTCAGCGCAGCTGCTCGCCAGGGTCTCGATGAGTCTAAGCAACGGCAGGTCCATAGCTGAGTCTCCGAGGACAGGATCGCTTTCTAAAGGAATATTCTCAGATACTGAAATGAGAGCTCATTTATAAAAGCCAGGTTATTTTTATCAGATCAGATGTACATGAAGTGCATGAATGGCTATAAAAAGATATTGAAGCGTAGCCTTTGCAAGACAGAGGCCTTAAACCCATCGGTGCATTCTACATGTTTGAAAGAATATGAAATAGATAACAAAATAGAAGAACCGCTCTTCATTCTCCTGTCCCCAGTATCACCTCCAACCCCAGAGCCGGGGCCCCCAGCCATGGGGTTAGGGCCATGCTGAGCCCACCCGGCCGGCTGCCAGAGCCCGAGGCACAGCTGAGCCTGGCTGCTGTAGCTCCACCCCGTTGGCAGCTTTGTGCCTCAGTTTCTCCCTCCGCCTAGTGATGGGGACAGACCAGGGTCCTCCATGACCGAGTGTTAAAGTTCTGAGAAGAGCAGGCAACACTTTCGGCAGCAGAATGTTTCTCAAGCGCTGAGCCAGTGGCAGCAGCATTCTGGTGTCAGGCATTTTGATAAGGTGATAATGTTTAGATCTTCAAGGATAAAGAAGATCTGTCTCCATTGTATATTTTTGGAGGAAAAAATGTAAGGATGCTCTAGCAAAAGGAAGCAGACATATCTCTAAGAAAGAAAATAGTAGGATCCAATTATCTTATAAGTCAGCAATACGATGACAGGATAACTCAGCAGCAAGCCTATTTCGATCAGAGAACCATGTCAGAACTCAAAAAAGGATGTCTTTCAGGAGAAAGTGAATATATTTTCACAAATAAACTGAGAAGCTGGATGGCCTTCCAGAGGTGAAGGGACATGCTTCTTTTATGAGCAGCAAAACACAAAGGCAGTGGGAACTCCGGGAAACCCAAGCGGCTGTTCAGGAGAGAAGCGGTTCGGTATATACCGCAGTAAACTGAGGTCTGTGGTGATGAGTTTCTGCATCATCCTGGCTGGCCACAGCACCCGGAGTACTTGCTCCTTCTGAGGGTGTCGGGGGGTGTTTGCAGGTGAGGTCAGCATTTGATAGGTGGGCTCAGTAAAGCCGACTGCTTCCCCAGTGTGGGCCCACCCACATTGAATCCACTGAGGCCCGCCTTAAGGAGTTCATCCCTTTTTCCCGCCTGGCTGACTGAGCCGGGATGACTCGTCTCACCTCTTGTCTGCTGGGACTCACGCCGCCAGCGCCCTGGTTCTCTGCCTTTGGGCTCAGACGGAGCTACGCCACCAGCCGTCCTGGGTCTCCAGCTCACAGCCGGCAGCTCATGGGACTTCCCTAACCCTAACCCTCCGCAATCTGGGGAGCCAAGCCCTCGCCATAACTCTCCACGTCCCCTACTGTTCTGTCTCACACGGTGTGATGTAGAGCAATTGCTGGAAGTGGAGACAGAGGCTCCTTGAAAGGTAACAGACTTGATAACGAATGAACAGTTTTCTCTCCAGTCCGTCATGCTGCTCAGCTCCGCAGGGCATCACGTGGTCACTGCTCTGAGTAATTGAATCAAATCACTTTGACTGCCCTGCACTAAAGCTACACGTTGGCTACAGAGGGAGAGTATGAAAGGCCAAGCACCTGGCCACGAGGAAGTGGGACTCGTCAGTAACCCAGATCTGAGAGAAACCGGACCGAACTAGTTTCTTAACACACATGTCAGAAGTGACAAGTGAAACCACAGGGACACTTTGCAGAACTGTGGCCCTGAGTGGATGAGTGAAAATAAGTGAGTGAAGCATTGGTCCTAGAAATGGGTGAGATGTGGTGAGAAGACATGTTGAGAAGCTGGTTCTCGCATGGGGTGTAGGGCGTGCGAGGCGGGGTGGGCCCGGCTTCAGGGCCTGAGCTCCAGGGCCCGTGTCATCCACGGAGGAGCACCCAGCAGGCTTGGTGGGACCCGGAGCTACAAAGCGGCTTGCCGTCCGTGTGCAGGCTGCCCGGCTCCGTGCCCCGGGGAGTCAGAAGTGGTGTGAAGCTGAGGTCTCGGGCTCTGTGGACCTCCAGCCCGCCTCCCAGCGGACAGGGGATCCCTGGGCAGTGGGGGTTGTGGGAGCCCACCTGGTCCCACTCACCTGCGGGTGGGGCTCCGTGTCACCTTGCCCGTCTCTCCCTCCCAGGCATCAGCAACGCAGAAGCGCGGCAGCCGGGGAAGGCACCCAACTTCAGCGTCAACTGGACGGTGGGCGACTCGGCCATCGAGGTCATCAACTCCACGACGGGCAAGGACGAGCTCGGCCGAGCGTCACGCCTGTGTAAGCACGCGTTGTACTGTCGCTGGATGCGTGTGCACGGCAAGGTACTGAGGCGCCCCCGCGGCGACGGCCGCCCCACTCCCCATCGCTCGTCCGCCCTGTCACAGCCCCGCCCCGTCCACACGACCCTCCCGAGCCTGTTCCCCCTGGCGGTGTTCAGCCTGGGGTCTGGCCCTGGCTCTTCAACTAACGCAGCTCCGCCTGGGCAGCTTCCCTTCTCGCCCTCCTGCTGGCACCTTCTGGCACCTCGGGACGGGCATTGCCGGGCTCAGTCAGACCCGCCAGGAAGGATTTTAGACCTTTTTCCTACACCAGCAGCAGCGGGGCCCTATCCCCCCAATACGCCCCAATTTAGCAAATCTGTATACTAGCTGGTTTTCACTGACTTGTGAAAACCAGGCCTCTGGTGTTCGTTGGTTCGGAAGCTGGCTTTGGAGGAATAGACGAGTCGCAGGAACTCAGCTGTGAGGGGGCCGGCGTAGAATTCCGGTGACCAATAGCCACAGCGTTGAAACGGGCGTTGGAATCCACTGTTTGCGGGTGGCAGAGCACCGCCCGTTTGCAAGGCTGCTCCTTGGGGTGGGAGCACGGCCCTCGGAGGACCCGGGCTCTGTCCCACGCGAGGGCGGTCCCTCTGTGGGAGGCACCTTCGCCGGGTGGCCCTGCCCCCAGGAGCCGGCACAGCACCCAACGCCGCTGTTTGAACATCTCCCGTTTCAGCTTCTGCTGCTTTCTGAATGGCCGCACTTGTTTTCTCGTCTTCACACAGGTTCCCACCAACCTTCAGCGCTCCAAGATCCTCAAGCCCAACGTGTACCACGAGTCCAAACTGGTGGCGAGGGAGTACCAGGTGGCCAAGGCCTGCATGTTCCGGGCGTTCATCAAGGCGGGGCTGGGTGCCTGGGTGGAGAAGCCCACCGAGCAGGACCAGTTCTCGCTCACGCCCTGACCGGCGGCGGCGGCGGCGGCGGCGGGGGTGGAGCGCCCGTGGCCAGCGCGGTCCCGAACCTCCATCCGAACTGGGACGGGCACGCACAGCGGGGGGCGGGGAAGGGCGTCCGGTGCCGCCCTGGGCACCTCTGCGGCACCATCTCCCCGTCCGGGGCCCAGTGACTGCTTTCAATCTCCGTTTACGATAGAAATTGAGTTCTACTGAGTAGGGCTTCCTTAAGCTTAGAAATAGCAATTACTTGGTGTGAAATTCTTGAATAAATAATTTATTCAGAGCTAGGAACATGATTTATAAAATAAGTACTTATGCCAGGTCACTCTTATGCCACATTATTTTAATTGCAAAAAAAAGAAAACAAAAGCATTCTCTAAGGAGGAAGAGAAAGTAGAGGTAGGAAGTAGTAACCTAGGGAAGTCCGGGCCCACGCCCCACACCCCCGGCGGGGCCCTGCTGTTCCAGAAGCTTCTGTGCTCCTCGTAGGATCATATCACAGGAAACCTCCCTTGGTTTACTTCTAAATAGTCAGAGGTAAATGGGGCCGTTCGTTTGGGTTTTGAAGCAGTATTTAACTTTTCGGGACCAGTGGGAGCACATCCGGGCTACCGCACAATACCAGCCTCACCCCACTCCTCCCTCCGAGTCCCACAGACATGATCGACCACCCCCAGGTCTTCATGGCACCGAAAGAGAGTTGAGCTCCTAGATACTCATTTTGAAAAATACCACGTAAGGCATATTTTTAAGTTATTCCTTCCAGCTTTTTATCAACGACACGTTTGAGAAGAAAGCGTGCAGGCCGAAGGCGTCGGCACAGTGGGCGGGCGGAGTCACGGCAGGGAAGGGTGCTGCTGGCCTGTGAGGACCCAGGGGCTCTGCTCAACACCCTACAGCACACAGGACGGCCCAGGGCAGGTGAGCCAGGTGCCCCCCAAACTGTGCTCAGAGACCCATACCAGTGGCCTGTTGCTTCCACTCAGGGCCAGAGCTGAGTGGGTCGAGCTCGAGGAAGTGCTTCGAGCCCTAGGCTGACTCTTGGTTGTGGAGGGACCCATGGGTGCCGTGGGGAGAGATAGGGGACACCCTTCCCCACAGCGAAGTCCCCGTGCCGACACCAGTGGCATCGGGCTGTGCACCCAGTGTCCCCTGTCCTCAGGCTCAGAAAGTGCAGAGCGTGGAGCCCTGCTGATCACATCCTGGGGGCCCACGTGGCAGGAATGCCAGGTTCAGGCACCAGCGTTCCCCGCTCTGGAGGGTGCTGCTCGTCCCCGGCCCCCGTTGCATGGGGTGTGGCCTGGTTCCCATGCGCTGGCGCTTTTCACATCGCAGGCTTGCCCTCGCCCGCCCGGAAGACATCGGGGAGGTCCTGTGTTTTTATTCTTCCCTCTATAAATGGTATTTTTTCTAATGGGGAACGGGAGATGGACTTAGTTTTTAAAAAAAGATGTGGATTTTGACGACAAAGCCCAGAGGAAATACATTCCGTAGACGTGCCCCCGTCCCGTGTGTCCTGCCGTCCGTCCCTCTGTCAGATGCTGAGAGAAGTCGGCTGAGTCCCTCTCGCCTGGTGAGCAGGTGCCTCACTGTGCGCCGTCCCCGTGGGACCCGCGCTGGGCACCATCCTGGGCCGGGCTTGTGTGACCAGCAGGACAGGCTCCATGCAGGGCTCGGCCTGAGGCCCCCAGGCCTGGCCTGTGGCTGCCAGGGAGGAAGGCAGGAGGCCCACCTGCCCCTGCTCCTGGGACAGGGAAACCCCCTAGGGCAGGCGGCAGGAAGGAGGGCAGGTCGGCTCACTCCTGCGGAGACAAAGCACTTTAAACTGTCCCCTCTGCGCTCACCGCCCTCTAGACACCCCGCTGGCTCCTCGGGGCGTTGATTGGCATCCAGAGTCCTCAGTCTGGACTTCAGAGACTTCACAGAAAAGTTGACACAACCAGGGACTTGTTTTTTGTTTGTTTGTTTGTTTGTTTGTTTTGAGAAAAACATTAAGTTTTGAGGACTTCTGACCCATGGGTGGGGAGGGTTTCTGCTCCGGTAGCTAAACCTGAGTCTGAGTTCCAGAGGAACCGGTCACCGCCCAGCCCAGGCTGCTGACGGGAAGGCGGGACGTTTGTGTCGTGAGCCGGGCTCTTCCAGGTTGGGCCGCAGCGGGGGGCCGGCATGCTAGCCACGTGGCCCAGCCCCCACCACCTGCTCAGGGTCAGCCTCACCTTCTCAGGCAAGGAGCACCAGCACCGCCATTCCAGTCCCGGGTCTTCATTGAACCCTCCTTCCTATTTGGGAGATTTGCATTGTCATCAAAAACAATTATTTTTTTAAATGTCCCCTCCAGCCAACATCTCAGAAGGGATTGGTTTCTCTGGAATCCATGTTTATTCGGATCACCTCATAGGTCTCCGGGCTGTAGGGTCACTTTGTAAAGGCGCGCTTCCTGTCCAGTAACGTCTCGTGGCTGCTGAGGAGCGGCTCCGCCCTCCCCGGCCTGAGAAGGGACAGAGGCTGCATGTCCCCCTCATAGAAGATGACACAACACAGACCGGCCTTTCCATGTCTAAACTATTTACACCAAAATGTAAGGTCTGCCCCAGCCACAGATTTGATCCAGCAAGAGGAATAAAATTAGCTGGCTTTTCCATCTCTACATCCTCTGAAATCTCTCGGAAGGTTTCCTTTTCCCACCAGACGGTGTACACAGGAAGGGCAGAGTACTCGTGATCATGTGTGTCCAGTTCCGTGTATCCTTGTCCCCCACGTGTCCTGTGACCACCTCCTGCCTGCAGCACACAGTAGGTCCACACGATGGAAGGGGGTGGGGGACAGAGTCAGACCTGATCCTGCCTGGGCGGCTGCACTTCCCTGCGCGCTGTTCGGAGGGGGGAGCCTCCAGCCCCAAATATACCTGTTGGGGTGCCAGGCACACCTGTTCGGGCCCCGGTGTGGCTGATGGTGCTCAAGGCCTGAGGGCATCCTTTGGACGTGACCACGAACGGCTGAAGGCATGTCTCTGGAGTGTTGATGGGATGAGCCCGTAAGCCCTTGCCCTCTCAGACTGCAGGCTGTGTGCTTTTAACTTGACTTCTGGACTTGGACACTTTATATGAATGTAATTCGGCCAAGAAACCATCGCTGAGACGCCCCTCGGTGTTCCCATATGTATATTGATGTATATACCACACGTTACACCCGCATGCGCTCCTCGCGCACTGAGACCCGTGGGACCGAGCATGAGACGCTGTCACGTAGACAAAGGATTTGCAACATCCTCAATAAAACCAAGCGTTTCACTACCGCAGTGTGCTGAGTCTCTCTCCTTGGTCCGAGGCCGGTCCTCTGAGCGTCAGCTGGAAGGTGTGGGTAAGTGGCCGACGCTGGGGCTGCGGTCTGGTGGGGCCAGCTGTGCCGCTCCCAGCTCCTCCCATTAGGGGACAGGCTCGCTGGGTCCCTGCCCCCCCTCAATTCCTGGCTTTTTCACTGTCTTCCTGAGCGTGCCCACAGCTCCCACATGTAAGGTGTATCCTTAACATTGACAACCTCTTTATGCCCTCAGGCATATGCACAGGCGGGGGTTGGGGCTAAGCAGGTGTCAGCACCCACTGGGTGCAGTGTCTTCCAGAGCAAACTCCAGGCACAGCTCAGGTCCTGTGTAGCTGCAGGGCATGTCCGGGGGCCCAGTCAACCTCTGGCCATTGCTTCCCCTGCCTAATCCAGCCCCTGAGACAAGTGGATGGCTCTCCTCCTGCAGTGGCAGAGGTGACGCTGGACATGGAGGACAAGGAGTGACTCAGCCATCCCTCATCCCCCTCAGCTCCCTGGGCACTGAGGTCTCACCTTCCCCTACACACCATCTGAGCAAGGATCCAAAACCCCAGGGACGTGACCTCATAAGAAGAAACAAGACATTTGGAAACGGCAACTATTTGATTATGAAAATGATAATATGGGGCTGGCTGGTGTGACTCAGGGGTTGAGTGTTAACCTATGAACCAGGAGGTCACGGTTCGATTCCCAGTCAGGGCACATGCCTGGGTGCAGGCTTGATCCCCAGTAGGGGGCAAGCAGAAGGCAGCAGATCAATGATTGATATTTCCCCCTCTCTATTCCTCTCTGAAATCAATAAAAACTTCTTTTAATGAAAAAATGGTAATTTCTAACTAGATGATGCTTCAGAATATATTCTGATATTTTAGAACAGCTACCGTATTTGCCGGCGTATAAGACGATTTTTTGGCCCTGAAAAATACCGTATTTGCCGGCGTATAAGAGACTGGGCGTATAAGACGACCCCCTAACATTTCCACTCAAAATACAGAGTTTGTTATATACTCACCGTATAAGACTACCCCCCACTTGGAGGCATATTTTTCAGGGCCAAAAATCGTCTTATATGCCGGCAAATACGGTAGCCTAAGAATTTAAAATGAACTTCACATTCCAAGAATGAAACAAGAGAACCAAACAGACTTGAAACAGCACAGTGAGTGAGCTGAGAGGACGCATTCACAGTCAGGAGGCCGGATGGAAGAGGGGGGAGAAAGGTAAAGGAAATGAAACCACAACCCAAATATTCCGATGCGGCAGCAGACATGCTGCCATCTGGGTACGAGGGTGCCAGTGACTGCCCCCCCCCCGCCCCCGCCCCCTCCCCGGGCGCTGTTAGATGCATGCACACACCGTAGCCGTGTGGATGACGTGACATCTCTGGATCTTCCCCAAGAGCAAAAAGCAAGACCCTGACAAATGGCGGAGAAAAGGTCCGGATGCAAGGATCCTGGCCAGCGGTGGCGAGTCGCTGGAGCAGGCACATGGCACTGCTCTCCTACTTCCATGTTTAAAACGTCCCATAAGGAATTTCAAAAGCTTGAGCACAGGCCTTTAAAACGCCATTTTTATGGTACGCTAAGTGCTCATGGGATTTTTTTTTTTAACATAAAAGCAGGGATATGCACACAGGGGAAAAATATAACGCTGTAAAGAGTGAACTTTCCAATTCAAATAAGGGAAACATCAAGCGGGTCTTTGCATTGCCATCACTCACTCCCCGAGAAGGTCTTTCCTGGAAGGGACCCTTTATGCGTCGGCTGAGTCTGCCGCTCAGGTGCCAGGTGACCCGGCACGCCTGAGTCTGAGGACGCGGCTCCGGAGGCTCTGGGTTAGCTGTGCTTTGGGGGAGAGGGGGGCCGAGAAAGGGTTTGGAAGACTCAAAGGGCATGAGGGGTGCAAGGGCACTGGGCGTGGGGTCAGGGAGAAGGGGGATTATGGGGTTTATGGTGGCAAAGGAAGACATGCACCATGGGGGACGCTGGAGCCAAGGTCCACATCACAGGTGCGAACATGCAAAGAAGGAATGAGAGGTTTATTTTAAATCTTTAATATTCACAATAGGCCAGCGATCACTGTAAAAACCTATAATCAAACGATTGCATCATAAGCTATAAAAGTGTATGAGTCAATAGAGGTTCCGAAATCTTCCAGAGATCAATAGCAAAACCAAAGCAGCCCTGTGAACGCTGAGCCCCTCCCCGGTGCCCCGGGGCCTTTGCTCACCCCAACTCCAGCGTCCCGTGTGGCCTTTCCACCAAGCCCGCGGCCCCGGCCCCCTGTCCCAGCCCCGTGCAGGCCCTTGGGCACCCACAGGCCACTGGATGTCGCTGGCTGGACCCTCCGGGGCTGCCCCAGGCAGGGTCGGCGGGGCGTCCTGCTGTGAGTCCCGAGTCCACCCACATGGCCTCATTTTGGGGAGAACAAACCTGTTTGTTCTCAGCAGACGATCTGGGCGGCTGAGCAGAACAGGCTGTAAGCAAACTCAGAGAAGGGCGGCCTCACACCGTGTTTGTGTTTCCGCTTTTGCCTAGAACTAATCGGCTTACGGTGGGCACCCGGTGACCGGGGAGGCGGGGGCTCCTGGCACTCGGCTTACTTCTCACAGAAGCCGGTTCTCGCCGGGCCTTGGTGGATGCTGGAGCTCCCCTCACAGGCACCGCACGCCCGGCCACTGCGGGGAGGGCGGAGACCCGCTTGGCCGGAGCGGCAGTTGCTTTGTCCGGACCATTCTCGCCAGAGAGGCCGGCTGTGGATCAGAGGTCGGCACTGCCCAGCAGGCTGTCCGCCCGCCACTCCCGCTCCATCTGCGCTCGGCTGCCCACGGGGCCAAGCCGGCCTATCGGCTTCCATCACCTGTGCTGGGTGCAGCGAGGGGAGGCGAGCTCTTCGGGATTACCTGCCCTGGGCAAACTGGAGACGGCACGCGGACAAAGCCGACTCCTGGCCACAAAGCGGGTGCCCTGGCCCGTGACCGGGAAAGGGACGAGGCTGCATTTCAAACCGCATTGCCGCCCCCCAGGTTGCCCCGCTAACCTCAGCCGCCCCAGGTTGCCGCCCCCCTCTCCCCACAACGGAACTGCAGAGAGACAGGGGAGACGCGGTGGCGGCTGGGTCTCTGCTGCAGGCAGGGCTACGTGACTAGACCTGCCTGTGTTGTGAGAACAGCAGATTGCTTCGCGCCCCAAGGACAAACTACTGCGGGCAATTTGCTCTTAAATCAGGTGTCCAGAGCAGCCCGTGGGTGCGACTGCTGCCACCAGGGGGCTCCGTTTCCCTGCCCCATCGCTGTTTCTCCTCCCCCGCGCCCCCTCCTCGCCGGGCCAGGAGACCTCCACAGACTGCCAGCGGGGATGGCTGTCCTGAGGACACAACGCCATTTCCGAGGCTCCTGTTCCCAGAGCCACCAGCCGCAGGCCCAGGCCGCCGGGAAGGTCCAGGCCCCACTGTGACCCCTTCCAGGGAAGAGGGAAGAGGGCAGGGGGCGACAGGGTGGGGGCGGGCACAGGGCGCTCACACTGCATGGGAGCCGCGTCCACGCGCTCTGTTTTCTACCTCGGTTTCTTTAAAGGACACAACAGTCTCCAAAGTAAAATCACAACCATGTCCCATCGGTTTGTGGCCTCTCTGTACGTCTGTGCTTTATAACAGCACAAGAGGAGGAGAGGGGCTGCACTACTCGGGCGCTTTGGGGACGTGAACTGAGAAAGTGGTTGCAGCGCTCGGAGCCCTGGAAGTGGATTCGTCATGGCGGGCGGGGGGGGGGGGGGAGGAGTGTTATTTAAGGGACTTTGGAGGTGCAGGAGTCCTGATGGTGGGGTAATGGGGCGGGCGGACAGGATGGCAGCGGCCCGGTAATTTCTCTCCGGGGCCCCCGTTAATTGTGGGACGCTGCAGGCAGCGGCGTTTCTCCTTCCTCCTCTTTGCCTTTCTCCGTCCTCCTCTGCGCAGCGTGGGCGGGAGGGGTCCCAGGGGCTGCGGGGCGGAGAGGGCGGCCTGTGCCCCACAGATCTGTACGGAGGACCCCGAGGGGTGCTGGGGTCAGGGTCAGGGTCCTGGGGGAGTCCTCGTGCCTCTGACTGCCTGAGGCTTTCAGTCCTGTGGGAGGGCGAGCCGCTCTGTGCTGGGGATTCTCTCCCGGGCACGTCACCATAATGACAACGGAACCATGGGACAGCGTGGAACCAGAAATATTGAAGACAAACTAAAATCAACTCATTTCCACCATCTCCCCAAGCACCGTCTCCGAGTTTTGGCTACACACACACAGACACACACACACACACACACACACACGCACGCACAGACACAGGTTGTACAGACAGTTCATACAATCCTGACATGTTCCCTTCTCACTGTACTTCAAACCAATCGCTTGTCTGGATCCTCATTGTTTTGTTGTATTTTCCACGCTGCCCACTTGCCGGTGTGAGAGAAGGGCGGCAAGTTCCCGTAGCTTACCCCACGCCCCTCCCGTCTCACACAGACAGGCAGCCGGACCTCCCTGCCGGGTGATCGCGCTGCCGCGGACATGCCTCAGCCTCGTTTCCAGCGAGGTGCTTTCCCTGGGTCAGTCCCTGCCAGCCCTGCCGCTGCGTCCACACACCCACGTCGGCATGCCCTTCGCTGCCCATCAGCCACACTGACAATAATCATCCGAAGTGCTATTTGCCAAGTTGGTCCAAAAAGAATTCAGGACAGCCCAGCTGCTACGCTCAGGGACTGAGCGTCAACCTGTGAACCAGGAGGTCACAGTTCGAGTCCCGGTCAGGGCACAGGCTCGGGTTGCAGGCTGGATCCCCAGTGTGGGGAGTGCAGGAGGCAGCCGATCAGTGATTCTCACTCTCATTGATGTTTCTGTCTCTCCCTCTCCCTTCCTTTCTGAAGTCAATTATATATATATATATATATATATATATATATATATATATTTTTTTTTTTTTTTTTTTTTTTTTTTTTTAAAGAATCATGACTCTTAGGCCATCCAGATGTTTGTAGATTAAACGCTCCCCCCTGCAGGTGAACTGCAGATCTTGTCAAAGACAGAAGCCGACCCGTGTGCCGCTGAGCGGAACAAACTTCACCTATTGTGACCTGCTCACTAGTTGCCGTGACTTTTCTTTTTACCAGCGCTGACTTGTTAAAAGCGTGACTTCAGACGATTTGTTATTTGTGGTAATAACCCCCGCGTGCTGGCGTGCACTGAGCTCTTTTGTAAGCTCCTGGCACCCCGGGCAGCGCTTTACATGCGTTCTCATCGCCATGACGACCCGGAGGTCTGGAATCCAGGCTTACAGACTCCCGCAGCCCCAGTGTGCAGGAGCAGGGGGCCCCGTCGGGGTGAGGATGGGTTTCCTACGTATTTAGGGCCCAAACCCCACCTGGTGTCACTGCCCTGAGGCGAAGGCCCGTGACCTCCCTTCTGGGTGAGAACCTGACACTGGGCAGTGGGCCAGCTCTGTCCCTCTGGGGACCGACAGGGACCCCGTCAACTCAGTTCCCAGGTGTGGCCAGCAGCACCCAGGCTGAGATCGGTGGCCCAGGGGCAGGTGCCTGTGAATGTGTTACCTACGCAGCAAAAGGGACCGAGCAGGGGTCATTAGGTCACGAAGCATCTGACCTCAGATAGGTGACTGTCCTGACCTGGGGTCTCAGGGTGGGCCCTGAGGGGGCCCAGAGGCAGGAGGGGAAGTGGAGAGGCGACATATGGGGGAAAAGGACCCTATGGGGGCCATGAGTCCTCGTTGGCCTGGAGGAGAGCCGCGGGGACATCGTGACAAGGACTTCTGCTGCTGCTTTTATCTTTTTGTTTTTCTGGTTGGGTATGAGTCCCCAGAGTCTGCTTGAAACTGGAGTTCAGAGCAGTCGGGAGCTATGTCTCCCTTCAGATTGAAAACAACAGTGCACCCCGTCCTGCACACAGGTACCCCAGCCTCCGTACCTCTGCTTTTCCGCCCCTGTGCATATCCTACCTGGTCTCAATGCTCTCGTCTCTTTCCTTCTAGTTGTAGAACTTCTACTCGGCCAGCTTTCCTGTGGTTCTGGGTGATAGACGTTTTGTCTTTTAGTTGTAGTTTTGGTGTGGTTGTGAGAGGCAGCCCGTACAGGTGTATACTTTATGCCGCCATCTTGGTTTTTCAAGAGTTAGATTCTATTGTTATCATTTGGAGGAATCTAAATCTTTAATCTATTTCCCTTAAAGGGTCTGAAGTCATTCAATCTCTTGACTCTCTCTAATGTTCTGTGGTCCTTAAGACCCTTATCTCTGCTCGCACCTGCCCTGGCCTCTGGGACCACTGCCCACAGCTGATCCCAGCTGGTTATTTCTACCCACAAAGTTGATGTCATCGTTATTTTCACTCGTTTTTATGGTTTCCTCGCCTGTTTTTCTGCTTACATCTTTGAGAGTATCTCCTATCTTTAGTAAGGTCTGATTATGGGGGTTTTTTTTTGCCTGGAAAAATCTGTACCCTGTTCTGATTCTTGAGAGAGAGTTTTGCTGGTAACAGAAGTCCGGGCTGGCAGCACTGACTCCAGGTTTGACGGATGGCTCCCGTGTCCCTGCCCCTGCTGCCATGGGACTCCAGCTGTGGGCCTGTGGCTGTGCTTCAGTGGAACATCGGGAAATTGCTGGCTCTCAAGTCCCGGGGGCCTCCTCTGCCTTTGTGTTCCTGCAGTTTACTGGTCACTCTCCAGATCTCTAGTTGTTGGCGCTGCAGGACTTCCTTGGGCCTCTGGACACCAGGATCGATGTCTGGAAAATCCCCCCAGCTGACACCTCCTTCCCCAGGCCCTGCCCTGCACCCCTGGTCCCTCTTAGAACATCTGAGCAATGGAGGTGAGACCTTCATGTTTCTCTCCCGTGCCTGGGCTCCTTGCTGGGTCACCTCCTCTCAGTTATCATTCCACTCACAGAGGGTTTTTAGTGTGGAATCTGCTATTTAACTCCTGCATTTCTGGTGTCAATCATTTTATTTCTGGAAGTTATATTTTATTTTCAATGGTTTCTTGGTCCTTTGTCATACTTCAATACCCTCCTTCATTTCTATAAACATGTCAATCAGGTGACTTTCTATTCTGATCGGATTATTCCAATTATCTGCAGAGTGTGGTTCTGCCGAGCACACAGCCTCCTGGCATGGCTGCTGACCCTGTGGTGTGGGTCCGGGCTCCCTGGGCAGGGATTGTGTGTCTGCCAGAGCCCAAGGCACTGGGAATACAGCGTGTGTGTGTGTGTGTGTGTGTGTGTGTGTGTGTGACTGCACACACGCGGGGGCTTTCAACCCTTGTTCCCAGGGGCCAGGAGGATGGCTCACAGTCAGAAACTCTGGGAAGGGGGCTTTTTCTTCCCTTGGCCCTCCACCCACATCGAGGCCCCCAGAACTCACACCAGGACACCTTGACTTGGGGTTTCAGTTCTGACCCCTGCCTGTCCAGGCCCTGGCTGGCTCCTGCTCCTGCCCCAGGGAGGCCAGGGCTCCTGTGGCCTCTGTGACCCACCCTTGTCTGCGATGGCTGGTCTCTGGGGTTCCCCTTATCCCTCTAGGCTCAGCCTGTGTCCGAGGGGCTCCAGGACTGCTCGGGGGGGACCTCAGGTGTGGGTGGCTGGCTCGGACGGCTCCCCCCACGCCTGGCCTTTCCAGCCCAGCCCTGTGCTCACAGCCGGCCAACGGCCTGGCCGTCCTTCCCGGGGCCACCCTCCTCTCCGGACACCGCCCGTCCCCACAGACGGCCACCTCCTCACTGGGATGTCCTTCCACGCCTCTCGTCTTGGCAGCGAAACGTCACTCGTTCTACAAACCACCGTCTCTGGAGGCTTCCTGGTCCTTCTCTGACTTTGAGTCACACCACTGACGCTGCCTCGCTCCTGTGCTTGTTGGTCCTGAAGCCGAGGGCCAGGAGGGCAGTCAGGGGTCGGGGGGGGGGGGGAATGACTCAGTCCCCGGACCCTGGTCCAGCCTGTACCGGCCACCAGTGGGCTCAGCGAGGTGACGTGATGCCTCCTCCCAGCGAAGGGCCGAGGATGTCAGGGGCGCTGCCCGCTCAGGGCACAGTGCAGATGGCACTGCAGTGTTCACGTACTTGTCCCCTGGGCCCAAAGGCGACCTGGCTGGCCAGGCCCCAGCCGTGCGGGACAGGAAGCGGCCCTGGTTTGTCCTAAAAAGGCCTCTTAATAGAAATGAGAGGTTTAATGTGCCACGGGCCATTTCTTGCAGCACCAGCCTCCATTAGCCAGCTAATGTGGCCGCGAGGAGCGATGAGGCGGCCGCGGGAACAGATGGCCTGGGAGCCAGCGGCGCGCTGACTGCAGGCTGCGCACCCCCGGGACGCGGAAACCGGGTTACTGAATCCGCAGGCCAACTGCCGGGCTGCAGGGCCCTCTCCGGGGACCCTTCGCCCCTCCTTTTGGGTGGGGGCCCTCCTCGGTCCCATCTGTGGTTTCTCCCGTGCGCCTCCACGTGTGGCCCAAACTCTGCTCCTGGAGAGGGGCCCCGGTCACCCTCAGGCTGCAGAGCCCGGGTTTGGGTCTGGCTGTGGTCCCCCCACACACACACACACCCCCGGGATAGAGGACAAGGCGCAGCATGAGCAAGGGAGACAGTGCGCTGGACAGGCCCCGGGCCGTCTGTCTGCCCGGCGGAGGGGCTCCTGGGGGCTCCCTTGTTTGGAGGAAGAGAAAGGGGCTGACGCTGACAGAGGGCAACCCACCGGGAGGGGCTGCGCAGCCCTAACCAGCCCTCCCTCTGACGTGACAGCCGTACTCGGGGCAGGAGCCCCAGCGAGCCCAGAGGGCACGTGGTCACAGCAGGAGTCCCGCCCACCTCGCAGTGACTCCACCGGTGTGGCAGCAAGGCCCAGGCCAGAGCGCGGGGGGCGGGCCCGGGCCCCAGGCCTGTCCGTCAGAAGCTCCGCGCCGCTTGGCTGGTGCCCAGGGCCCAGCAGCCTCGGCCTGGGAGAGCTCACCCTGACCCCGTGGTCCCCGGATGGGAGTCCTTGGAGGTCCCTCTGGCTCAAGGTCAGGACGGTGAGGTTTGTCCCCTGACAGCCCATCGCCTGGCTGTCCTGCGTGGAGGACGCCTTCCTCACTCCAAACACTTCCCAACGCCGGACCGCCGGGCGGAGGCTGCGGCGACAGGAAGCGAACAGTCACTGTTACTAAAGGACAGCTTCCTCCCGCCCCTCCTCTGGGACAGGCCCTGGAGGCCGCTGGGCTTTCAGAGCTGGGCAGGCCGCCACAGGTGCCACATCACAGGTCGTCACCCACAGCAGCCCTGCCCTCGGGGAGCCATGACGTGCCCCTCACACAGCGAAGCTGCCTGCTGGTCCCCGGGCTTTGATGCCAGGAGGGTGACCACACTGGCCAGCGTGCTGGGCCATGGAGTGAGGCCATGCCCAGGTCCTCGGGGGACTCAGCCCTGGGCCCTGAGCTCCCCTCCCGCCCTCTGACGTGGGATTTCTCACTGCGCTTTCCACCAGGAGGCGGACCCAGGACAATGCGCTGCCTCCGCAGGCTTGAGGCTGACTTTCTCAGTTGCTCCAGCAGTGGAGTTTTCTCTCGGAGCTGGGCAGCAGGTGGCACCATGGACAGGAGGCAGGCGCCCTCCGCACACGCTCACCCAGCCCCGCTGGTACATCCCTCCGCGGCACCGCGTGGTGACTGCACACCCACGACAACAAAGCACTATTTCCCTTAGGAAGGGGCGACCACGCCCACACTGCTCCGTACAGCTCAGCCTAAAGGACACTCCCACGTGGAAAAGGCACCGTTTCTAGGATTCTTCTTTCTGGACATTTATTTTATTAACATGCGAGTATACAAATGGGATAGAATAAATATATCATCACTTCAGCCTGCACAGCTGACACGATGGGCCCTGCGTGTTCAGACTTCCAAAGCCTGGGAAGGCGACGGAGAACGGAGGCCGTGGGCCTCGAACCCGGGTCCTGGCTGCCGGGTCACAGCAGAGCCATGTGCCCACGCTCGTGCCCACGGCCGTTCACCCAGGGGTCCCTGAAGTCAGGGCTCCCAGTGAGGGGACAGGGCGGGCCCCCTGGCAGTGCTCCAAGCCGACCCACGTGCCCGGGGCGCCCCCCCAGCTCCCCCTCCCTGGGTAGCAGTTCCGAGGCCTCAGAAAGGGCCCTGGCAGAGGACGGCCGAGGACAGCCGGCCTGCTAGGCGCTCTGGCCACAGGTCGGGTGCTGAGTGACGACCACAGGTGCGGAGGCAGCAGCTGGGCGTGGGGTGAGGACTCGTGCACGGGCCAAGTCGCTGAAGACCTGGGTGCAACTTCCCGCACCCACTGGGAGAGGCGACCAGTCACAGCCCCCCCACCCGCTCTGCAGGCGGCCGTCCGCCTCCCTCCAGCGCACAGGAGGTTTCGCTCGGGGCGAAGGGCAGAACTAAGACTGTGCTTTGGGGCATCAGTGAGTTACCCACAGACTCAAATCACACTGCGCCTCAGGGCCCGGCCAGCTCCACGGCCCCCAAGATGGGAGCTGCTCGCCCGCGTGCCTGCCGACTCCCCGGGGAGGCCTGCCACAGGCGGCGGCGGAGAGCATGCGCGGGCCCGGCTGTGGCTTCAGATCCTGGAGAAAAGGCCACCAGAGCCCCCGTGGCAGTGCCTGTGCATGGGCAGCGGAAGCTAGAAGACACAGGAACGGGGACAGCTCAGGCGCGCACAGCTTCCACTGTCCTCACGTGACTCACGAGGCCACAGCTGTGCATCCCTGTGGCCTCCTCTGGGCCTGAGACCCCAGACATGACGTTTGTCTGTCTGTCCAGCCAAGGGCAGGAGCAGCACCCCAGTGACACGTGACATCAGGGGAGCCCCGATCCACCGCGGGTACCATGGGTGCAGGCAGCGCCTCCGGGTGCCGGCTCAGTACACGACCTTCCAGTGCGTGGGCTGCTCGCACGACTTCTCCGAGTCCCCACAGAACCGGTTGTATGTGGTACTGGGGGCCAACCCCAGGATCTCTCTCTCCTCGTGAATCCGAAAAGAGAACGTGGAGACAGAAGTGCCGATGAAGAACCTGCAACCGAAGAGCAGGGGTCACCACTGTCGTGCACGGAACTCACCAGTCCCAAGCCCAACCCCCTGGACACCTGCCCAGCTGAGGCCCCGGCCCCGGGGCCACCACCACAGCCAGGGCGGTGGGAAGCCAGGCACTGTCCCGCCAGGGGTGGGTCTACGGCAGGCAGCCTCGTAGCACTAACCTACAATCTCCACACAACTCTGGGGGCGGAGGGGACAGAGCTGTCAGGCTCTCACTCAGAACCCAGGGTGGTGCCGAGCTGCAGGCTGTCTCCCAGCCCCGGCCCACCTCCACCTCCGCCCGGGGCTGAGCCTCTCCCCAAGCCCCCGCTCAGCGAGGAGAAGGGCCTCACCCGGGGAGCGGCCGGCACACACAAGGGCAGACGCACATGCTGACCCACAGAACCGAACACGGGCCTCCCCCAGGAGTGGGCATCCTGGCACAGAAGGGAAACAGCTCCTCCACTGTTCTTGTCCATTTACTCCAACTGTGCCTTCCGCCTCCCCAGTGCCAGCGGGCACGAGCCCTTCGAGGAACCCACAGGGAGCCCAGGACCCACCTGTGCGGGCTGCCTCCCTCAGGACAGTCCCAGGCGGGGCTGTTCCTGGCAGGCAGGCAGGCAGGTCAGGATGAAGCTGGGCCCTCGCCGCCCACACTCACCCTCTGGCAGCCTGGGGGGAGGGTGGGGAGCCATCACACAGCACAGCTCGGGCCCAGAGACGGATGCCTGCAGCAGCGCACGGGTGCTCGGTACCAGGCACTCACCTGGCGTGTGCGCAGATCCACTGGTCGATGATGGCCACGCCCCCGTCTTTGAAGAGCTCCAGCTCCTCCCATGTGGGCTCGAACCTCACCATCTCGGGTAGCAGCCTCTTCAGCTCCTCATATTCTGCAAGTTGAAAGGAGCCGCTGCTCAGTGGGGTCTGCCCACCGGACTGCACGCACACTCCGTGACACGCCAATGCTCCAGGCGTTCGCAGAGGAGCGAAGAGGACAAAAGCACGAAATGCAGGTGGCCCTCCCAGCAGCACAGCCCGGGGCAGACGCATGGGGTCTGCCCAGACACAATGGGGCTCGAGGACGACAGCCCGGCTGCCTACCCGTCCTCACGGCGTCTGTGGCCACAAACACTCTGTCCAGCCTGTGGGTCTTCATGAGGCTGCGGATCTTCCTCACGGCTCCTTCCAGGCTGGGCACGTCCTCCCGGTGGCCCCAGATGAAATCCTTCCTCCTCAGGTGCACGGCGAGGTAGGGGCCCCCCAGCGAGGAGCCCAGCTCCACCTGCAGAGGCGGCACATGCGGGCGGGCCTGGGAGCTGGGCAGAGGGGACGGCGGCCACACTCGGTGTCCTGCGCCGTGTGCCTGTGAGGGACTCAGGCGGGCAGGATGTTTCCTAAGGCTGAGGAGTGACTAATTACCGAACCCTCTGATCTCAGTGCAAAAAAAAAAAGGTAAATGAAACATACAAATTAATTGAAAATAAAAACCTTGCGCCCTGCTCGGGTGGCAGCGGTTGAGTGTCGACCTGTGAACCAAGAGGTCACTGGCTGATTCCCCATCAGGGCACATGCCCTGGTTGTGGGCTTGATCCCCAGTAGGGGGTGTGCAGGAGGCAGCCGGCAGCAGATGGATGTTTCTGTTTCTCTATCCTTCTCTCTTCTCTCTCTAAAAATTAATAAAACATTTTTAAAAATTAAAAAAATAAAAGCCTTCCACTTAACATTGTATTTTTCCAGTAAAGACTACCCACATACTTAGGCCATTTCACTCTAAGAGAGCCACATGCCCTGTAAGAGACTAAGCAGGTGAAATGGTGCTCCTGTCTATGAAACAGTTTGCTCTCAACTACATTTTACTGAAAATGCTTAAAAACTATGTCAATGTGAAAACACAACCTAATATTTCTTAAAATTAAGTTACAGGAAAAGCCAACCCCCCAGAAAGAAAACGTGTAAGGGATGCTGCTGGACCCAAAGCGTCGGTGGTGCTTGTGTGGGCGGACGGACTGCGCTTTTTCCTTATGGCTCCCGTATCACAAAGAAACCACTGAACGTAACTGGTCATTGTTTCCTGTCTGCTCGCATGTCTGTGACCTGATTTCACTCTAACAACGAGATCTGGTCTGCCGGAACCTGCAATAACTTCCCGTCCACTTCACCGAAGAGAAGCTGCCCCAGCCATTTCCCTAGGTTTTCACCAGGACCGAGCGCACGTGCGTGCGTGCGTGTGCGTGCGTGTGTGTGGTGGGGGAGGAGGGCGTGCACACAGGGGCGTCCTGATGACCAGCACCCACGGTCATTACAGTAATGAGCGAGGACTGCACTAAGGGGTGACACTGAAGGTGACAATGGTGTCACCCCTGCTGTAAATTAAGGGGTTTGTCACCAGGCATCTCAGAGATGGCTTACATCTCCTCTAATTTGAGGGAGAGAAACTACCTTCAACCTGGTCCAGTCCTCCTCGTCGGGGATCCTGTCGGCCTTGTTGGTGGAGTTGAGGTACTGGCTTCTGAAGTCGTCGCCCACGGCCCGCAGGTGCTTGGCAAACACCATGCTCCGCCGCGTCTGGGGGTGCAGACAGGACAGCTGGGTGCTCCGCCCCCCAGCCCCCGGCGGGTGCCCAGCTCGGCCCCTGCCACGACCCACCCCGCCCCGACCTCAGGGTCTCAGATGTTCACAATCTACATGAACTAAAACGAGGGGGAACACGAGGCAAGGCCCGCGGGCAGCACTCACGTCCCAGTACTCCTTCCCCCCGTAGTGGTTGTGGAGGAGGTTCTCCGCTCTGTCCAACATCACGGACCTGTTAAACGTCAGGAAGGAAAGCTAATCTTTAAAACGTTCACCGCCCCGGCTCCACAGGGCAGCCTCGAGTGGGGCCCGGGGCCAGGAGGCACAGGCACCAGGGCACAGGCGGGCAGCTACTGCTGCTGCTCTCACACCGTGGGCTGAGGGCTCACTCCCAGGCGGTTCTGGGCGTCCAGTTAGTCCCAGCTAACGCACCGGGGTGACCAAGCCCACCGTGACTACAACGCAATGGAGTGACCAGCAGCGGGAACCCCGCCATGCGGTTCCAAAGAGCGGGCTCCAAGGGGCGCCCGTGGGGACCGGACTGACCGCAGCAGAGCCTGGCGTGCGGGTGCCGCCGAGCCAGCGCTGGGCCCTTCCCTGGCCTTTCCCCAGGACACAAGCCTCCTCCTGGACCCCATGGCTGTCGTCCTGCCTTGCTGAGGAGCTAGTGTGGGGGCAGGGGCACGATCTAACTTTCCAGCAACCCCACACAGGCCACAGCCAGAAGGCATTCCGATGCCCCAGCACAGTGCACATACACATTCACACATGCACACACACATGCACATGCATCCATTCATGTGTGCTCATTCACATGCACATATGTTCACATTCACACACACCCTCATTCACTGACCCTTGCTGAGTGGACAGTGCAGGCACCTACCGTGCTGTCGTGTTTCTCAAAAGCACAGGTGCAATGATAGAAGCCGATCCTTGAACAGACAGACAGGAAACTTGTAACCCCCTTGTTTCTTCATAACCCCAAAACCATCCCCTGGAAAAGAGCCACAGGACCCTCAGTCAGTCTGCTTCCCAGAGGCAGTAAGTACAGCGGTGCACGCCCGCTCCTGGGCCTCCATACACCCAGGCCCTCGCAGCGAGAGCTCACTGGTCAGGTGCGAGGTAGCGACGTGGTGAGAATTCTAGAGAAACCCTCGGCTTCTCTGCCTTGTGAGCACTGGAGCTCTGTCCAGGAATCGGGAGAGCAGGGCCCGCGGGAGGGTGCCTGGTGGAACTGAGGTATTGACTTCTGGGCTCCTAAGGACGCCGCCTGGGCCGAGTGCCAGCGCTGCGGTCCCCGTGCCTGCACTGCTCCTCCAGCCTCCGTGTCACACAGGCGGGGCACCGCCCGGGGGCCGAGCGCTCTAGGGTGACGGCCCCTCCACAGGAGGTCTTCCACGGCCCTTAGGATTGGGGTGACAAGGCCCTCCCCAGGACCTGGTTCAAACACCATCAACAGCGTGGGGAAAGGTAAACACGGGCACCCAGGTGGCCTGAGGCGCCTGTGGACGGGGACCAGGCGGCTCCGAAGCGGGGAGACCGCAGCGCCACAGGCAGCGGGGCTCGCCCGTACCGGAAGTACTCGTGCTGGTCCTGCGAGTACAGCGGCGGGTCCAGGCAGGGCCGCTCGTCAACCTTCTCCTCCCAGGTGCCCTCCTTCCAGCCTTCGGCGTAGCCTTGCAGGACGTAGATCTGCTCGATGAAGGGCCCGCCGTTCTCTGGAGGAGAAAGAACGGACAGTAAATCACCGCCGCCGACAGAGGATCATCACTCAGGACCCTTCTTCCCCCGGACCGAAGGCAGCTTCAGAAGTGAGGCTTTGCAAAACTAGTGACATCGGGCACAGAGTGCTGGAGGGGTGCGTGGGTTGGCCTGGGGGTGGCTGAGCTGTCCAGGCCTCACCACCCTGGCCTCTTCAGCACCCGGGCTTGCCTCCACCCTCTTCTCTTTATCCCTATACCCCCTACACGCCCCCCTCTGAGGAAGGGCAGGCCTCATGCCAGCCACAGGCCGTCCTCCTCTCCGGGGCTCCCCCCGACTGGCCTCCCACTGCGCCTCGGCCATCAGCGTCTCCCTCCCAGGGGCCTCTGAACAGCCATCCCGTCCGGACCCTCGCCCGGGGCTTGCTCATGCCCCGTGCGGCCATTCAAACCACGTCCCTCAGCCGCCTTCCAGGGGCTTGGCCACCCTGTGGATCCTGCCAGCACTCCCTTCTCCTTGCCCGCCTCACCATCTCACACAATGCAGGTTTCAATGGCTTACTTATGTTCTTTCTTAAAGATCCTCACCTGAGGATATGTTTTTATTCATTTCAGAAAGAGAGGGGAAGGGGGGAGGGGGTGGGGAGGGAATTAATGTGAGAAACACCGAATGGGGACAACCTAGGTATGTGCCCTGACCAGGAATTGAACCCACAACCTTTTGGTGCACAGAATAATGTTCTAACCACCAGGCAACCCGGCCCAGGCAGCTTCATTACATTCTCTATTTTCTGCTCCCCATTCCCCACAGGAGCTCCAGAAGAGCGGGCCTGTGTCCCCACCCACACCTGGGCTGTGCCTGCCACACCTGTGGTGGTCAGGGATTTGTTCGGAGAGGGAATGAATGAGCCAGGGACAAGAGGGCCACAGCAAGTGGCATCCCGGTGTCTTGTCCACGTTGCTCCCCGGGGCACTGGCATCTGCTTGGCAGGGCACCTGGGCCTGCACTCCAAGCTCCTCTCCCAGTGAGGGACCTCGATGCGATACCGAGAGGCTGGCACGTGGCCAGGTGCTCTGCTGCACACCCCAGAACTCCACCCTAGGAGGGACCGGGGTCTGCCCCTCTGCGGGGGAGGAAACAGCTGAGCAGCCAGCTTGTCGGGTAGGGGGGAGGCCTCCAAGCGCCTCAGCCAGGGCGCTCCATCTCCCTCCCCCCGGTGGCTCCAGGTCCAGGGATGGGGCCTGGGCAGCAGCAGGAAGGACTCCTGTCTCCTGTCCCCACACCTGCAGGTTCCAGTCACTAAACACAATGCAAACGGCTAAGGCCAGACCCGCCCCCGGGCCCTGCAGGCAGGGAAGGAAGGGCAGGTTCTTGGGGAAGCTCCGTCACCGGTTCAGAACCAGGCCAGGCCAAGTCGGACTAAGCACCCCGCTACATCTCCCGTCCTGGGCTGAGGGAGAGAGAGCTCCAAGAATGCTTTGCACAGTCTCAGAGTTTGCCTCTTGAGAAGACACTGTCGCTCCAGGCCTGCCGCGTTCATAGAACTTGGCAAATGAAGATGTGCAAGCCATCCCCCTCAGAGTGAGGCCAGATTCTAAGCTGCAGATCCCTGCGGAGTAGGAAATCAAGCAGCGTCACAGAGTATGGCCCACCAACAACTGTGACAAGTACCAGCAGCTTCCAGACCGTGCCTCATCACTCATGCTACAGAGCACCGGTGGCTCACAGGGTGTAGGGAAGCAGGAAGGACAGATCACGGATTGGTTAGGCTTATGTCTTCTAAACAAAGCAACAGCAAGCGCTAAATACCTTGACTCTAAGGAAATCTTCAAGCAGGACTAAATAAAGCACGCCTGGTCACGAGTTTCACCAGCACTGCGGTGGACGTCGCAAGGTCAGCGCCACACACACGCACACGCACAGGCGCGTGGTGTTTTGGTAAAATGGCCTCTTCGGCACGGAGCTGAGAGGAGCTAGCGCAGCCCCGGCCTCCGTGGCAGCGGCTCTCTAACTGCACTTCCCTGACGCCCGGGCTGTCAGAGGCGAGGAGGACAGAGCTCATAACACTTCAGATCTACTGCCCTAGAAAAATTAAGGCAAAACCACGGTCACTGGCAGTTCGGGGAACAGACACAGGGCCCCTGCACAGAGCCAAGGCTTACGCACAACACAGGCCCAGAGACAGCCCTCGGCCAGGCGCCGTCCACGCAGGAACCACCGCCTCACCTCCAATGAAGTCCTCGTATTCCATGACGGGGATGTTTTTATTGAGACTCTCAAGATCAAAAAAGTCGGACCAGGGAATGCGGACCTGGCGGATGTCGGGGCTCTGCCAGTGGTAGAGGCGGCCCCAGGGGGGCAGCACCAGCACCCACTCCTCGTGCTTCCTCAGGATCTTCAGGAGGGAGGCCATGCGGATGTAGACGTCCCTGCGGAGGTTGAAGCCCTCCGGGGGGTTGACATCGTACAGAAGATACCTGGCGGAGGGGGGAGCAGGACGGCGGCACCTCAGGGTGGAGGGCTCTGGACAGAAAACGCCAGAGGTCCCCAGGAGATCACCCACCCTGGGGCGTTCAGGAACTTCTAGTCTGTGAGGTGGAGGCGGCTGCCCGCCCTCTTCCATCTGGCGGGAGATGTACAGAGCCACAGGTGGGAGCAGCTGCCGACAACCGACACCTCAGCCCGGCAGCCTCGGTGACCAGATCCCGAGACGCAGTCCTCCCGTGGCGTTCAAACTCTTTAGCCTCCAGCCCATGTTATGCTCTGAATAATTACCGAGGGCCCAAAAAGGCTGTTGTTTATGTGGGTTGGGTCTATAACTAACTCCTGCATTAACAGTTCGTGTAAGCACGTTAAAAAGCATGCGTTAATTCACTTCAAGGTAACACACCCATTACGTATTAACCTTTTTCAATAAAAAGTATGTATTTTTCTAAACAAAAATAACTGGTGAGAAGAGTGGCAATGTTGGTAACTGTTTCCATCTGGTGCTAGCTGGATTCTCTTCTCTGCTGCTGCATTCAATGTGCTGTAATATCACAGGTAGTCTCCGGGGGGAAAAAACACCAGGTAAACCAGGAAAGGAGGGGCAAACACCTGTAGAGCTGGTGTGTGTGTGTGTGTGTGTGTGTGTGTGTATTGGGGGAGGGGGTTCCTCTTCAGAGAGGGGAGCAGACCTTGTCTCCAGGGGAGCCCACTGCTCCCGCTGCTCAGCTGTGTCCCTAGGTTGCAGCCACATTCACATATACACGGGTCAACCCGGTGGGAGGAAGAGAGTGGAAAAAGGCAAACACCACCACTGTGGTAAACTGCAGAAGTGGTATGTCCAGGGGTTCCTGGACATACGTTGAGAACCGCTGCCCTGTCCAAAGCAACCCCGTCTGCTACAAAGACCCAGGCCCGGGTCCTGGGCGTCTACGGCAACAATTACCCACCCTCATCCTCCCTTTTCCCCACGTGTCCCGTTAACTACAGATGGACTGTGCGCAGCCCAGGGCGTGGCCCATCTGCCGTCTCCGCACCTCCCACCGGGCACAGGTCTGTTTCGTTCGAAGATGACCTGCACTGACCCTTGTCTACCAGGCCCGAGACGTGAACCTCTGGACGGAGACTGAGGACCCCGTGCACATGCACAAAGCTGCGCTTTCTAAGAACTGTCCCACCCGAACCTCCGATTCTGGGGCTCCAGGAAGCTCGGGAGGAGCCGGCATCGTCTCACAGGGTCCTCGCCCCACAGGCAGCCCCCCGGGTGTCTCCGCGGCGAGCCCTCCCCCGCCGGGCCCGCCAGCCCATCCGACCTCCCTCCCCACCTCCACCCCCACCGGGAGCCACGCCGGCACCCCGGCCACGCGTTTACCGTCTGACGGTCGCCCTGTCCGAACGGAGGCTGGCCGGCGACCGGTTGAGCCAGAAATTCTCGTCCACGGCCCAGGCGAACGGGCAGCTCGCTGCCCCGAGCAGCACGTAGAGGAAGCCGAGCGCCGCCATGGCCTCGGACGGCCACGCACTTCCGGCGCCCAAGTCCCGCCCAGGAAGCGCCCGCCCGCCAATCCCCATGGGGCGCCTCACCTGTAACCACAGCAACGCAGCGCGCCCCGCCCCGCACGTGCGTGGTGCGTCCTCCGGCGTCCGGACGTCTCCGGGGTCGTACGCGCGGGGCAGCGGGGTCCCGCGGCCTTGGAGGTCCGGGCCTGGGGCCGGGGGCGGCGGGGTCGACGCGGGAGGTCGGGGGACCGCGCGGGGCGGGGCGGGGCCGCGCCGGCTGCGGGGATCGCGGCCTCAGCTCGGCGCCCTCGCTGGCCTGGGAGGCGGAGCGTGGGCAGCGCTCGGGCCTTGCCGGCAGGTGCCCGGCCTTGCTCCACTCCCCGGGCCCCGCATGCTGACTTCCCCTAGAGGCGAGGAGCCTTCTGCGGCCCTTCCACCCATTTCTTCCAGGAGCACCTCCCGGAGAAAGGCTCAGGGGTCTCCACGCCGCCGGGTACCCCCACCCCCAGTACGTCCTCCCCCTTGTCCCCTCTCCTCTCCGCCTCTGCTAACAGGCCCCTGGAGTGTGATCCTTACCAGAGGAGAGGGCTCGCGCGCCTTTCACTAAGAAAAAAGAAAAAAGAAGTCTTGATACAAATAACTGGAAATAGCTTCCTCCTCCTGCACCGCAGTCTGATGGTTAAGGTTTGCTGGTATTAACGGTGTTGCAGAAACGCTAGTTCTCAAGCGACTTGAGTTGCAGCCACTTGGCCACCAGAGGGCAGCAGAGCCCTTCCCAAGGCCCTGGGCTGGGGAAGGAGGAGGAACCTCCAGACTAGCCCCAGGGAGCTGGGGGTCTCAGACCTGGGCCTGTGTCCTTCCTGCCCTGGGAACTCCGTCTGGCCCAGTTCCCCCAAAGAGGAGCAGCCATTTGGCCTGGGGTCCAGGCAGGTGTGGTCCGTGAGTCGTGAGGCCACACCTGTGAAAGCCGTGATGGGCTCTGGGGTCTCAGAAGTTCCCTTGCTGAGCACCCGGACCCCAACCTTGGGGTGGGAGAGTCATGGGAAAAACTAAGCCCAGGAGTCTGAAGAGAGACAGATTCTTCTGGAAGCTGCGATTCCACAGTAGGGACAGCTGTGTCTGAAGCAGAGCACAGGAAAGGAGGGTAGGACAAACGCCTGCAGAGCTGGTGTGTGTGTGTGTGTGTTGGGGGGTCCTCTTCAGAGAGGGGAGCAGACCTTGTTCCCAGGGGGGCCCACTGCTCCGGCTGCGCAGCTGTGTGTTGCAGCCACATTCACAAACTCCTTCCAGTGGACCTGGAGGTGGCCCCAGGGGTGGGGCAGAGGAGGAGTGGGAAGGGCATTCCTAGGGAGGCCTGGTCAGCAAAGCTGGAGGTGGGAATGGGTGGGGTGGGGCAGAGCGGAGGATGGGTTGAGAATCTGAGATCAACGGGAAAATCTCAGAGGACATACTTTGTTTCAATAATCCGGCTGTTTGTTTATGTTTGGAGAGCTGGTTTCAAGGACTCAGCTCAGCCCACTCAGAGGAGAACCACAAACAGACGAAGGGGGGGGCGGGGTAATGTCCCTCCTTGGAACGAAGTGCAGGAAGGAGACCTTCAAGCGGGTATCGACTCCACACGACCCCTGCCCTCTTGTTCTGGGGCTCTGTATCTGGCCAGGAATGCAGATTCTTCCAGAGGAGTCCCCAAAACTGCAGAGGATGGGCTTCCGGGTGGAGGAGGGGGCAGGCAGGGGGCTACGTTTAGATCCAGCCCATGAGAACCCAGAAAGGGGTGGAGGGTCCTTTGTCCAGATTCTCCACAGCCAAATACATTGTAGGTGAGTTGTAACTCCCCCAGCAGGCGTGGCCGGGGACCCTGTCCTCCTCTGCGGGTGGGGAGCGGCCTGCCTGACGCCGGGGGCGGGAGAGAAACTGGCGCTGGTGGAAGGGCGAGTGTGAGCACCGGGGCGCTCTGTGTGGGTGGGTGGAATGTGTTCTTTTTCAAATGCACAGCCAGTGGTCACATCATCATTTATTGAAAAGGGTATCTTTTTTTTTCACAGACAGGAATTGCTACTTTGATCACAAATTAAATTCCCTCAAACACAGGGTGCCGTCTCTGCCGTTCCAGTCCTGACCCGCGCAGCTGTCTGTCAGTTTCTGCGCAGCAGCGGTGCATTGGTTATGAGGGCTTTGCAGCAACCCCCTTCCAGGCATTTCCCAGCTAAGCTCGCACACTCTCTCCTCCACATGCAGTTTGGAACCCACTGCTGGCAGCCAGTCCTGCTGGGAGTTTTATCGGGACTGCACCGAGCATGTGGGCACACTTGGGGAGCTAACGGCCGTGTGATCTGGAGTCTGGCCCCCGGGTGGGTCTGTGTCTGGGCTTATTTAACCGTCAGTAAAGGTTTCTAGTTTTGTTTTATGTCACAGTCATTTATTTCTGGGTTTTACTGCTGTCACCAATGGGGCACTTTTGTTTATAAAACATTATACTAGAGGCCCAGTGCATGAGTTCGTGCACCAGTGGGGTCCTGAGGGCCGAAACTGGCTCTCCTACATCCCCCAAGGGGTCCTGGATTGTGAGAGGGTGCAGGCCAGGCCAAGGGATCCCACCGGTGCACAGTCGGCTGGGGAGGGATGCCAGAGGTTGGCCAGCCAGTAAGGGACCGCAGGAGGCAGGAGGGCTCCAGGGCATGTCCGGCCTGTCTCACTCAGTCCCAATCGGCCAGACCCCAGCAGCAAGCTAACCTACAGGTCGACTATCTGCTTTGTGGTGGTCAGCGCACAGCATAGCAAGTGGTTGAGCTGCCTTACTATGTCATTAGCATATTGCACTTTGATTGATTGAATGGCTGACCAGACACTTAGCACATTAGGCTTTTATCATATACTAGAGGCCTGGCGCATGAAATTCGTGCATGGGGGGGAGGGTCCCCTCAGCCCAGCCTGCACCCTCTCCAATCCGGGACCCCTCGGGGGATGTCCGGCTGGTTTAGGCCTGATCTTCAGTCAGGCATCCCTCTCACAATCCTGGACCACTAGCTCCTAACCACTCACCTGCCTGCGCCTGATCACCCTTCACTTCCCCCCCCCTCCCACTGGCCTGCCGGCCTTATGGTCCCCAACTGCCCCCCCCAATCGACCTGGTTGCCCCCAACTGCCCCCCTGCCAGCCTGGTGGCCCCATGCAGCCTTTTTGGCCTTCCATTCTGTTGTGATGGTTGCTTAGGCTTTTATATAGATAGCAAATATTGCTGCTTTAATCAATGCTATCATATTTTTGTGTTGGCCCTAAAATTGGCTGCTTTTAATGTGAATGGTTTGCCAGTTGATTGTTTCAGGTTTCCTAGACAAATAGTCGTGTAATTATGCAAATACTTGTATTTTTATCTCTGCCTTTATAGTATTTGTACTTCACATATATTGTCTTGTATTATTACATGCACTAGGATTCAAATATAAAACCGGGCACCTTTCTCTTGTTCCTGACTATAATGTGAATGGCTCTAATGCAGCGGTTAGCAAACCATGGCTGGGAGCCAAACTCTGCCCACAGGAGTCTCTCTTTGTAAATAAAGTTTTATTGGCAGGCAGCCAGGCCTGTTCATTTACATGTTTTCTAATCGGCTGCTTTCATACTGTGGCATCAGTGTTAAGTAGTTGGGACAGAGACCATATGGCCGGAAAAACTTGAAATATTTGCTGCCTGACCCTTTGCAGAAGTTTGCTGACCCCTGTTCTCATGTATTAAGTGCAATGCTCGTTGGAGGTTGAGGAATTTTCCTACCATTCTGAGCTTCCTGAAGGACTGGTTGGGTGTGCTTCAAACTCAGTAGTAAGTATGATATGTTACCAGGTGCTGTTTTTGGGGGGCTGACTATTTTTTTGAGATGATCAGGGATTTTCCTCTCTTTAATCTCTTAATGTAGCGAACTGCGCCCACAGATTTTATAATGTTGATTCATCCTTGCATTCCTGAGATGAGCTTTACTTGACCCTGATGCATTGGGTTCTGTTTGTCAGTGCATTTATTTGGGGTAATTATGTCCCTGCTATAAATCACATGTGTGTGTGTGTGTGTGTGTGTGTGTGTGTGTGTGTGTGATCTCACCACTGGGATATGTGCTGGGAAAGGTGCATATCATAAGAGACGAATGACCGAGTGGCATCTGCCAACCCCAGTTCAGAACCTGAGAGACCCCGAGCTGGCCACATTAACGTGCTGTGAGACCTGCAGCCCCAACGTCTGGGAGGATGGAGAGCGATGCGAGCACGGGGCCAGCTGCGGTCGGTGTGCGGGGGCTGATGCGGGTTTGCAGACTGGGCGTGTCGGCCCCTTTTCTGTGGGAGAGGGAACAGCGTCCTGGCAAAGCCGCCGGGGCAGTGTCGGAGCTGGAGAAGGCGGGCCGGGCTCTGCATGCGAACCTCCGGACCCGCAGTCACATCCGGGCCGGTTTCTCCAAAGAGGCTTAGAACCAGAGCCAGAGCAACGCCGGGGACGTGGGACGGTGGGCGATTTCACAGTCAAAGGGAATCGGCGCCCAACATCGAATATTGAAGCTCAGGAACATGTGCTGAAGGCTTGCCCAGGCACCAAGGGGCTGCTGCCCACGTGCGGTGGCTCTTCAGGGTCTCCTTGGCCCCTCGGAGGAGGACACCCCCAAATGTTGGTGGGGACCCCTGGGCCACAAGGTCAGGACTGAATTCCCAGGAGCTCGAGCTAAGAGCAGAATGCGCCGGAGTTCAGAGGGAGAGACAAGTGAACCAGGGTCCCTCTGATGCTGGCCCTCAGTGTCTCTGTGGCTATGTCATCTCCTCCTCACCCCCCTTCTCTCTCCCCACCCTCTATTTCTCTCTCTCTGCTCTCCACATGTGGCACTCACTGCTCATGGGGGCAGCCATGTAAGTTGGCAGAACACACTTGTAGGAAGATGGGTTGGCACAGAGCAGGAGGCACCAGGGAAGCCGTGGAGCCACACGTATGGTGCTGCCATTGACGACGGGTGGCGGGCGGAGGTGCTAGAATTACGGGGGCATCAGAAGTCGCCCGGTTTTATAGGTACGAACATTTTGTGAGGTAATCAGGCACTTCCAGCCCTGACCCCAGCCCAGTGCCCGCTGGGCAACGGCATGTTTTCGGATGCAGGAAGTCTCCGGAGGCAGAGGGCTGGGCCAGGGGCCCTTCAGAAGTGTGGGCCCAGCGTTGGTGTCCGCACCCTCACCACCCATCCCCCATGGGTCCCGGAGAGACGGTAAGGTCTGGGAGATTTCCCAGAGCAGCGGTTCATCCGAGCCCCGGGAGGCATGTGAGAATTGCCCATCAAAACGCAGGATGGAATGTCCGTCTTGTAACCGGACAGCTCACTGCAAACCGCAGCTTTCTATCTTAATCTCGTGGAACTGGGAAGCCCAGGTCGTGAGAACATCAGAAGCATTCCTTTGAAAGCCAGCAGGCGCTGGGCTGGCGGCTGAGGGATGGCCAGGGTCCTGGGAACCTCCTCTGGCCCTGAATTCAACCCCCCGCCCAGGCGTCGCACCGGCCCCTGTCCCAGGATGGGGTCCCTGGAGGCCCCCTCCATCCGTTCCTCGTGCAGGCAGCCCCCTGTCCTTGGCCCAAGTTCATCCTCACCCTCATCGCCTGGCTTCCTTCTCAGGGCACCCCAGGCTCTGGGGAACCTCAGAACAGCTGTCAAGGACCCTGAGCCCTGTCCCCGGCCTCACCCGCACCCATCCCTGTCCCAGGTCCCCTCCCCTCCACCAGTCCCTCATCAGCCGACCCTCCCTACTGGTTCATCCTCCAGCACACGTGCACCTGAAGCGCTTTGCATCCTAAACCAAAGCAATCATCCATCCACACGAGGTGCCACCCGGGTGGGGTGGAGCCCTGTGCCGCCCTCTGTGCTGTCCCTCCCTGTCCTTCCCGCCACCCCTGCTGCCCTGGCCCAGGCCAGTGGCACCTCCACATCCCAAATCTGGGAGATCCTGTGACTTCACTCACCCACACCCAGAGTTCCCTTGGCCTCCGCACTGGGTTTGCCTCCATGTCTTCGGCCCTCATGTCGGTCTCTCTCCTGTGCCTCTCTCTCGTGTCACATGCTAAGTCCTCCATAGAGTTTGTTGAAAACGAGGGAAGAAATAGCCCGGCCTGAGGGTTCACCCGGTAGGACCTGCGGGGCCTGCCTCCCAGGGCCCCTCCCGCTCTGCCCTGCAGGAGGGCCGGGCTCCGCTCAGATGTGGGCCGCTTCCCCCAGGCCGGGAGCTGCCCAGAACGTGGCTTCTTTTCTCGGCACGCAACCTGGGAGGGGCATCCCTCCCCGGGGTCACGGCACCCAAAGGAGGTTGGGAGATGCTGCCTCCGCCCCGGCCCCTCACCCGCTGTGCCCGCCTCCCTGCCAGCACCTGCCAGCTCTTCCTGGCGCCTCTGCACCCACTCCACAGACCTCCGTGTCCTCCTGGAAGACACTGCACCCAAGTCTGGGCGGCCACTGGGACGTCTTCCTCTGGGTCCTGCCGGGAGCCGGCCTGGGAGTCAGGGCCCCCGGTCAGGCCCGGCCTGGTTTCCCGAGGATGCCCAATGGCAGCTGACAGCGGAGACCGGACACTGCTGACCTTCAGGGGCACGTGGCCTGGCCCAGGCGCTCACCACCCCAGCAGTGACCATGAACACAGGCCCAGGGCCTGTGGCAGGGGGAGCCCAGCCTGTGGGTGGTGGGAGGGCAGCCTGGCCCCTCAAGGACCCCCGTTTGCCTGTGGCCCCCCCGGGACAAAGCTGCTGAGGCCAGCACAGCCTCCAGCACACCCTTCTGGGGACGGCCCAGTGCAGCCGGGCCCAGATCGCCTCGGGTGCTACCCCGCGCTGCCTGACGTTCTGGGTCACGGTGTCAGCCAAGTGCCCCGGGGCCATGGATGGCACTGCTCCCCCCAAGGAGCCAGGCTGCTCTGACCAGCTCAGGGCTGTGACCCTCCAGTGGTCAGGCAGCTCGGACCCGCGCTACGGACAGCAAAGCAGGGCTGGCGCTGCCCACCCAGCGTGTGCCCAGCACTTCGCGTCCCGCCTCGGGGAGGTCCCCGGGCTGTCGGGGGCCTCCTCTGGCCGCTGGCGCCTCCTGTGGAGAAGGGTGGGATGTGCTCGGACCGGGAAGGGGCAGGGGAGATGCCGGTAGGACTGATGGGCCAGGATGGGTGGGAGTGTGGGTGTTGACGTGAAGTCCAATGAATGGCTTTGTCCTGAGTCCCGGCAGCGCTGATGTACTTAGCAGTTAAGTATTTCGTTGGAGACGCTGGAGTTTTGAAGCCCAGCTTCCCAACAGCCAGAAGAGGGGGGAGGAGCGGAGAGCTGGAAGCATTTGTAGGTGGTTTTATCCCAAAAGTAATCTTTGAAGCCGCCACCCTCCCACGTAGAGGAAGCGGCCCAGCCCTCGCTCGGCAGGCTGTCGGGGGAGCTGTCCCCCAGCCTCGCCCGGGAGCCATAATGTGGCCCCAGGGACGGTCTCCAAACATTGGCCTCACTCCCTGGAGCCGGGACAGGCCCCTCCAGCCCCTGGAGGGAGACAGTTATCATCGTTATCTTTGCCCTGACGGGCCTGTGACAGAGCCAGCTGCAGCCTCCGGCCCCGCGCGCGCGTGTGGGGAGCCTGTTAGCGTCTGTTGAATGGCTTTTCCTTCTGTCCCCGGTCTTGGCCGGCAGCGGGGGAGGCTGGGCTGTCTGTGAGGGCCGGTACCCCGCCCCGGGCTGGCTCACAGCTCAGGAGCAGGCTGCCCGGGAGGGTCAGGCCGGCCTGCTGTGCTGGGATGGCCCCACTGACCGCCTTTCCCAAAAGGTGCCCGGTCACTATTGGTTGCAATAAGGACAGAAACCAGTGGGCAGGATCACCACCTGGATTATGGACATCAGAAGGGCCCTGTGATTCCCGTCACAGGCACCCTGTGAACTGTGCTTGGGGCCCTTCCTGGCACAGAGCCACAGCTTGGGCTGAGGAGGGACGGGACTCAGAGGGCAGCGCCTCTTGTGGGCAGGGTGGCTGCGGCGCCGTGCGCAGAGGGGCCCAGGATGGGAGGAGTGCCACCTCCAGGAGGCAGAAGGTGAGCAGAGCTCAGGCCACGGTCAGGCTCTGCTGGGGGGATGGGAGGCTGAGGTTCAGGGAGTGAGTGAGTGGGCTTGGGCCCCGTCACAGCGGACGTGACAGACGAGTACGCCCAGAACTTCCCAACAGAGGAGGAGGTCCCACCTCCCCAGGTGGGGTCCACCTAGCCTCCTGTCTACCCCTCAGAGAATCTGGGTCAGGGCTCTGGGAGGGGCCTGGGAATGTGGATTTTTAAGAAGCGCCTTGCCTAGCCATGTGGGTCAACGGTTAAGGGCCGACCAATTAAATAAACTGAGATCATGGTTTGATTCCCAGTCAGTGCACATGTCCCAGTTTTGGGCTTGATCTCCAGTAGGGGGCATACAGGAAGCAGCTGATGGAGATTCTCATCATTGATGTTCCTATCTCTTTCTCCCTCCCCCTTCCTCTCTCTGAAATCAATATATATATATATATATATATATATATATATATATATATACACACACACTAATAAAAGGGAAACATGCAAATTGACCATACCACCACTACACCCACTAGCCAATCTGGAGTAAGTATGCAAATTAACCCAATAAATATGGCAGCAAAATGGGGGGGGAGAGAAAATAAATAAATAAATAAATAAATAAAATTGGAATGAGATCATTCAAAAAAAAAATACCAAATATGGCAGCGGCCACAGAGCTAGAGCAAGCAGGAGGCTTGAGTTGCCCCCGGCAATGGAGGATGCCAAACTTGGGTTAATATATATATTTTTTTAAGAAATGCCTTGGAAGACTCTGGCCACTAGGGAAACAGAAACCTAGGAACCTAGTGAGAGTGGGTTAGGGGCCCTTCTGGAGCTCTGAGGCCACCCCACATCCAGCCCATGAGCCCCTGGGTTCAGGGGGTTGGGGCGCCTGCGACCCTGGGCCCTACTCCATCATCTGGCTCAGCTCAGCTGTGCAACAAAGTGGCAGGTGGCCTGTGGACTGTGGCCCGTGCATCCACCTGGCTTTAGGGTGTGGACCTGGGAGCCAGAACCCAGCCCTGGTGGGCAGGGCTGCCTCCAGTGCAGCGCACAATGTCAGGGCTAAAACCCAGCAGCACCCAGAGCCTGGGGGGGGGGGGGAAAGCAGGGCCCCAGGTGGGTGCTCACGTGGGCTTTCATGAGCGGGAGGAAGGGTGCGGAAGAGGCTCATGGTGGGGCTGACTCAGTGTCCCGTGCTCTGTCCACCCCTCAGAGGGGGCATGGGTGAGAGCAGCGGTGCTGGCCTCCCACCAGCCCCCTGTAGGTCTAGGGTCCCAAGCTGTGGGTCAGTGCCAGGTCGGCAGAGGCCTGGGGTGGGGTCCCAGCCCCACCCTCCCGAGGGTCCTGAAGACAGGCAGGTGCCAGCCGGCACCTCCAGACGACAGCAGCTGCAGGGCGAGAGTGGAAACCAGCCACATGAGGAATTGTGTGTGTGTGTGTGTGTTTTAAAAATTTATTTTTATTTCAAACCATCTTCAAACATTGAAAAGTTGCAAGAGTAAAGAGTACAGAGAATACCCACATGTGCATCAGCCAGGGGCCCATTTGAGTTTTGCCAGTTGTCCGAATCATGTCGTTGGCAGCAAAATATGCCATCTAGGGTCCCGTGTCACCCGCTGCCATGTCTCCACATCCCCTGAACCCTGGGGCATTTCTCAGTCTTTCCCGACTGTCGTGATTGGGACATCAGAGAGCGAAAGGTCCCCAGTTTGGGTTTGTCTGATTAGTCCCAGATGCCCCGACCGGGAATTGCCCCTCACCGGACAGGCCCCGTCCCCGTGTCCACCCCTGGAGGAGCTAACCGCGGCCATCGGGTGAAGGGAGGTCTGCAGGGGTCTCCACTGGCGCGCTGACGCTGCAGTGGGTACGCATTTTACGGGGTTTCATCCCGCTTTCACTAGCTGGCATTTCCCGGGGTCTCATTGCCTGAGTAATGGTGACCGCGATGGCTGACGACAAGTACATAATGACTTCTATTGCCGTGATTTATTGGGTGGAACTCTCTGAGGAGGAAGAGCCCTCTCTTTTCTCCATTTATTACTTAAGTTTCTCTATGTCAACGGACCTCACACGGTCCCAGTTGATGCAGTGTGTTCTCATCTGTCACTGCCCGTATCTAGCTTATTCTGAGGCTCGGATTTGTGCAGCGGGAGCCCTGCTGGCTGGATTTGTGTCTCTTCAGTACGCACCAGTGTTTGCAAGCACTTTGTGACCTTGCTCCTCCCCCTTCCCTCCCCCGTGCCCCCTCCCCCCCCGCCCCCCTGCCCTGCCATACTCCACGCCCAACCCTCACTGCATTCAGGCCCCTCTTTGATGTACGGACTTCCCACCTCTGCCAGTATTGATTTTTCCAGAGAGGAAGAGAGAGGGATAGAGAGTCAGAAACATCAATGAGAGAGAATCATCCATCAGCTGCCTCTTGCACACACACCCCCTACTGAGGACCTGCCCGCAACCAACGTACATGCTCTTGACCGGAATTGAACCCGGGACCTTTCAGTCTGCAGGCCGACGCTCTATCCACTGAGCCACACCAGCTTCGGCGGGGGCAAGTTCTGCTGGTCCTGGGGCAGCCCACAGCCAGGCTCAGCAACAGAGGAGGGGGCGGCTGGAGGCTCAACTCTTCCTCCTGCTCTCTCACCCCCGGTCCCCACCCCCAGCCCAGCCCCGCCCGTCCTGATGTGGAAGGAGAGCCGCCCCACAGCCTGCTCAGCTAGCAGGGGTGTCACTGCTCCTGGCTCCGCTGCAGTGAGCCGGTTGGGGGAGGCTGGGGAGGCCACTTCAGTCCAGCTGCCTCCTCTGAGATGAATGGCAAAGGTCAAAGGCAGCCTCAGGGGAAATAGTTCCCACACCTAATCATGTCCAGAGAGTGGTCGGGAGCGAGGCTGGGAGCACATGGTGGGTGCGAACAAGGCCCCTTTGTGCGCTGGGGCAGCTGCGGCCAAGCAGTGAGGCTAAATGGACAGGCGTCTGGCCGCCCGGCCTGCCCCGGGGATGAGTGTGTGTGTGTGTGTGTGTGTGTGTGTGTCCCGTCACAGCAGTGTCTGGGGCCTCCGTCAGGCCGAGGCCTGTCCCTGGACCTGCAGGGCAGCCCAGGACCCTGGCGGCAGTCAAGGGCCACTTTCTTCCCAGCAGAAAATTCCCAGGCCAAGACAGTCATAAACATTCGGTCATGCTGACGCTCCGTCAGAGCTGCTGGGACAAGTGGAAGTGGATCGTCTACGTTAGCTGGGGCTGGGGCCGAGTCCCAGGCTCTGAGCTGGAAATGAAACGTGAGGAGCCGCAGACCAGCGGGGGTCTGGGTGGGGCCCCTCATGGCCTCGTGGGGGGCAGGGGCAGCGAGGACACAGCTCTGTGCCCCTCCTGCTACAAGTGGAACCTGCCATTGCCACTGCCACCGCCCCCCCGTGCTCCAGAGGGGGTGAGTCCCAAAGCGGGGGTGGGGGGCACAAATTCACAAATGCTTGCATGCACAAACAACAGCAGAACACATGCACCCACACAGCAGGAACACACACAGCAAGAATACATGATGCACGTCCACAGCAGCACACACACGCCCGCATGCACACACAGCAGAAACACATTCTATACAGCACATGGGGTGAGGGGTGCGCCATCTGTTCCCTAAGGGCATTGGCACACACACGTCTGCACACACACACAAGCACACATTGGACCCCACCAGCCCCAGCTGAGCTGCACGCTTGGTGGAATCAGGGGCTTGATACCCCATCCCTCTCTGCTGCGGACTGCCCAGGGCCGGGAAGGACGGTCCCACGGCCACCAGAGGAGGCTGAGAGGCAGAGCCCGGCCAAGGGCTGCGCTCCCGCTCCGCGCTGGCGCCCCAGAAGACAGCCGCGGGCCTGGCGCGCGTTGTTGGAACCGTCCACCCAGACCGCAGTGATGCGGCCTGGAGCTGGCCTGCGTGTTTACAGTGCCGGGGGTAACGGAAAGAGGCTCTTGTAAACACTGCAGAATTGCAACATGTCCTTTGAGTCCAAAACGTGGAGTGGGTGTCACATGGCGTGCAAGGGCCCCGGGGACCTGCGCCTTCGGGGGCGGCCTCTCTGTAGGCGGGCTGGTGGGTGGCCCTCGGGACGCTGGCCGGGCTTGTGGTCACCTGCAGATACTGCGACCACTGCTCCTGCGGCCAGGTGGGCAAAGGAGAGCAGCGTAGCGGGCAGAGATGGCTGAGAGTCCAGCTTCCAGCCGAGACCCCTCCCTCAGGCCTCTCCTTCCCCTCTGCCTGAGGGGCTTGTGACCTACCGGCATCAGGCCACATGGGTACAGGTGCACGTGCACACACACACACACACACACACATACACACACACACACACACACACACCATACCCCATACCCACGTTCAGTCCGTGGAACCCGTGGACGTGCCTAATAAGGAAAGGACATCTTTGGATCTGGTTTCGGCTCCGGGATGAGGAGATCATCCCGGATTAGCTGGGTGGGCCCTTCGTACGTAAAGAGAGGAGAGGCGGACACACAGGGCGGGGGCCATGTGCGCGCACAAACACAGAGAATGAGTGACGTGGCCACACGCCCGGGAATGCAGCTCCCCCTCCGCCAGCAGCACGGGGAGTCCTGTGCCTTCTCTCTCTCTCTCTCAGCCTGGAATGCCCTCGCCGCTCCCTTCCATCTGTGGGCACACTGACTGTGCATGCACCTGCAGGCGTGTGTGAGTGCCAGCATGTGTGCAGGTGTGGCTGAGTGTGAGCATATGTGCTCGTATGGGTGCACATGTGCACACGCACTCCAGGAACTGACTGTCAGGGAGGCGCCTCCCGTGCATCCTCGGCGGGAGCACGGCCCTGAGACGCCCTGATTTAGGGCTTTCAGCCCCTGGACTCGGGAATACTGTTGGTCAAGGCCCCCCCCCCCCGTCTGTGTTCCTCCGTCTCGGCCACCTTGGGACACTGGTGGACCCCTCAGAGCCGCAGGGGCCCTTGTTCACACCCCCCTAAAAGGAAGGGGCTCAGGCCTGGGCACAGTCAGGCTGCCCAGAGCACGCTCACCTGACTCTTGGGCAAGAAAATGAATTGCAGGTAATGAGTCACGACTTGAAATGTCCAGAAATATCTGTTTTCCCCGGACGTTTAATCCTCTGTGCACTGATCGGAAAATTAAAACGGCCACGCGTGGGTAGCCGGCAGCCCCTGCTCTGCTGTGGAGGGGCTGGCGCCGGAGGAGGGCCGGGCATTGAGAGCCGGGTGCCAGGACTGACCTGTGACCCCTGCTCCTCATGGACCCCGTGGGCCGGGCCGGGGAGCCCCAGTTGACTGTGACCTCGAGCTGTGGACTCCGGCTCACTGCGTCCCTGCCCCCGCCGCGTCACACTCACACCTGCTTGCCCTTTCGCCGAGAGAAAATGGGTCCCGACGTGGGGCAACGACCTGGCTGAGGCCAAACAGCTGCTCCAGGGAAGCCAGCCACTTCCCATCCTCAGGGTCGCCTGCCCTCCATAATGTCCCGGCCGCCACTGACGTCGGCGCAGAGGACGGACGGGAGGGGCTGCCCTCCTTAGAGATGGGGCTGAACTCCCAGGCCCAGCACTGGCCTCCCGGGCGATGGAGTTACTCCAGGAACACACAAGCACCTGTGTGCACATGCACACGTACAAGCACGCATGCTCACACACAGCCACGCCTGCACACACGCTGGCACACCCACGCCGCCACACGCCTGCAGGTGCAGCACGGTCCGTGTGCCCACAGATGGCGGCGAGTGGCGAGGACGTTCCAGCTGAGAGGGAAGGCACAGGACCCCCGGTGCTGCCGGCCAAGGGGAGCTGGCTAAGAGACTGGAGGGGAAGGACCGGCCCCGAGTCCAGACGGCCATCCCCACACGCGGGGAGCGCTCTTCCCGGCAGCCCACGGACTCCCGATTGGTGGCCGGGCACCCCGGCCCTCCCCAGAGCCAGCAGAGAGACGCAAGACTAAACAACAGCATCCACTTCTCATTTCCCGAAAACCCCTTTCGGCCAAAATAAATAGACGTCGATCAGCTGCTCTGTCGCCCATAGAAACACTGGTCGGCCCGGAGACAGGCAGAACAGCCGGAGGGTGGGAGGAGGTGGAATGGCCCTGTGAGCTCAGAACGCGAGCCCCACGTCTTCCCCCAAAGATGGCGCTGCATGACCCCCTCTGTGCGCTGCTCCCGTCGATGAGGGGGAGGCCAGATACGCATCCCATCCCACGAATGTGAAGATGTCTGTCCCCCCCATGTTGACACACGTGTCAGAAGCAACCTTAGCCAAGTCCCCAAAGATTTCTGATGGAACCTGGCACTAGGAACAGTCAGTGTAGAAGAGCCAGGACAATAGCCGAGGGGCCGACACGGTGCTGACAACGCTGGAGGCTGGCACTGCCTGATGCGGACTTACCTAAAGCAGTGTTTCCCAAAGTGTGGTATGCGTACCCCCCGGGGTACGGGAAGAGTTTGGTGGGGATATGCACTGCACTGTGCTTAGCTGCGCCTAATTCTACATTCTCATGAGTCAAGTCAATTTCATCCTTCTCATTGATCCAAATAAATGTTATTTAAAATATAACTTTTATTTATATTTTTATTATGCATAATTTTTTTAGTTTATTATTATTTTGTGTATGTACCAAAAAATAAAAAATAAATATATATTTGATTGTTATTAAAATATATCTTTTTGTTTGTTTGACAAGGGGTAGTCAGCGTTATGAAAATTATAGAAGGGGTACACATACGTCAAAAGTTTGGGAGACACTGCCCTAAAGGCACAGTGATCCAGGCCACGTGGTGCTGGCGGCAGAACAGACAAGGAGATCGATGGAACAGACAGAGAGCCCAGGAATAGGCCCAGACACGGGCAAGGACTGACCTCTGACAAAGGAGCAAAGACTATTCAATGGAGCCAAGACAGCCTCTTCCACAAAAGGAGAAACAAAAACAATTTAGACACAGACCTCACACCCGTCACAGAAATGAACTGGAAATGGGTCAGAGACCTGAGCGTAAAAGGCAAAACGATGAATCTTCAGGAAGATAACATAGGAGGAAACCTACACCATCTTGGGTAGGGTGGTGCTCCTGAAGGAACTGATAAACCGGGCTTCGTTTAATTTCATCGACATTCAAAGCTTCTTCTCTGCAGAAGGTGCTGTCGAGAGAATGAGAAGACAAGCCACCAAGCGGGAGAGGACATTGGGAAGACATGCGTCTGATAAAGGACTGTTGTCCAAAATATATGCGAACCCTTAAAACTCAACAACGAGCCCCAGCCGGTTTGGCTCAGTGGATAGAGCGTTGGCCTGTGGACTGAAGGGTCCCAGGTTCGATTCCAGCCAAGGGCATGTGCCTGGGTTTCGGACTCGATCCCCAGTAGGGGGCATGCAGGAGGCAGCTCATCAATGACTCTCATCACTGGTGTTTCTAGCTCTCTCTTCCTCTCCCTTCCTCTCTGAAATCAATAAAAATATATTTTTTTAAAAACACACAAAGAAATGAGCTGTCGAGCCATGAAAAGACAATAGCCTCGGGCTGCACCAGCCAGTGGCCAATGCCTTCCCTTCTCCCCCGTTCCTGAAGGCGCCAGGAGGAAGGAAGCCGGTCCCAGAGGGCCTGGCCAGCCGCTGGCCTGGCTGCCCTGGCGCCCTGGCGCCCTGCTCAGGCCCACCCTAGGGCCAGGCCGGGAGGCTATTCTGGGAGCCGGTGCCGAGGCGCGGGAGCTCCTTATAAGGCTCTGTCCAGCAGCCCCGAGCCGCGGAACCCCAGGTCTGCCCGGCCAGCGGCCTGCCCCGGCCCGAGGCTGCAGAGACCCCTGCCTCAGCCCGCCTCGCCCCGGGGTCCGAACCCTCTCCCGTCTCCATGACGTTCTCCTGAGACTTACATGACTTAACCGACCTCGTGGCCTTGGGGGGCACTTGGGACAGACGCGGGGAGCAGGGTGCGGGCTGGCCTTCCACATCCTTATATGACCAAGCGCCCGGGCCTGGCTGAGTCATGGCACTGGGAGGCGGGGCCGTGGGAGCCAGGGGTCCGGCTTATTTTTGGAGGCTTTTACCGGAACACCTGGGTTGGGCCCAAATCACACAAGCGTGTTAGCGGTTCAGGATTAATAAGTAAATAAATGAAATAACGCCGTTCCCAGTCATCCAGAGGGGAGACAATGGGTGAGCCCAGTGAGGCGTTTCCTGAGGCTGACGGGCCAGGCTTCCTCCTCACCCAGCGGTCCAGGCGCCGAAGTGGACCCGGCTCCAGCCGGCTGGGTCCCCAGGAGGACACGCACCTGCACCCCGCCGCCCCATCATTTCTTTCTTTTCTTTTTTTTAAATATATATTTTTTATTGATATTTTACAGAGAGGAAAGGAGAGAGATAGAGAGCTAGAAACGTTGATGAGAGAGAAACATCGACCAGCTGCCTCTTGCACGCCCCCTACCGGGGATGTGCCCGCAACCAATGTACATGCCCTTGACCGGAATCGAACCCGGGACCTTTCAGTCCGCAGACCGACGCTCTACCACTGAGCCAAACCGGTTTTGGCTGCCCCATCATTTCTGTTCTTTTCACAAGGAGTGAGCGGAAGGAGCCGTGACACCAGGAGCAGATTTGAATCGTCTTCCCCGGGGGGGTTTGCAGGTAAAGTCCTGGCCCCTGGCATTGGACCTGGAACCTGAGGGCACCCTGAGGGCACCCTGAGGGCACCCTGAGGGCATGGGGTGTGGAGCGAGTACCTGAATGGCCCTTCGGTGTGTAAGCAGCTCCCCACACCAGCCTTCTCATGCCACCCAGCAGGGTCCTTCGGTGGCCGAGGGGCAGCGGGCTGAGCTCGCTGCCCAGGTGTATGGCTTGACTAGACCAGACCTTACCCTCTGTGAAGGAGAGTCACACCACCTCCCTGGGGGCCTCCTACGTGTTCTCACAAGGACTGTCTGAGGCAGGAATTGCTAGCAAGTCCCCAGGACACAGTCGGTGACAAGGGAGAGCTGGTTCCCTCTCCCCCCCCCCTTTGTCACTATGAAAAGCACCTGCCCCCAACTTTAGGCTGAGCCCCGTGGTGCCTGGCTGATCACAGTGCACCCCAGGAGCCCCCAGAACCCGGCCTCTGGACCACGCAGCTCTTGCTCCGCTTTCTGGCAAGGCTCTGCCCTCGAGACTCAGCTGGGCACCTGCCTGCCCAGGCCCCTGTCCTTGCTCACCTTCTGCTAACGTCCCCTCTCAGTCAGCACCAGTGCCGAGTCCCCAGTGAATGGTGACGCTTGGGAGCACCTTGAACCCTCCAGCACGCCTGGGGTTTCCCCCAGCTCCCTGGGGTCCTGCTCTCTCTGTCCTCATTTATGTCCCAGCTGTACAGCTGACCCGCCTCCCCCGCCCCCTCCCTCTCCGCTCACCCAGCCCGCCCCCCTCGATGCTGCTTCAGTGGCCAGCCATCCTCCCGCCTGCGCCTGGCGGTACCTCTGCTGGGATGCTCTCCCTCTGGGTGCCTCCTTGGCTCCCTACTGCTCAGCTGTTGCCCTCTGGACGAGGCCCATCCTGCACACTCTGACCCCCTGTCTGCGAGTCTCTTTTCTACAGCGCCTCTGCCACCTGGAACACACGACAGGCGTCACCCGCTCGCAACGTGCCACTCATTGTCCGCTCCCCGTGGCACAAGTGCTGGTGTGGTGGGGACCGAGCCTGCCTCGCTCCAGCCCTCCCCGGGCCCAGGTCAGACTCTGCAGACCCTCGCGAGTGCGTGAACGCCACCGTGCCGTCTTTGATGTGACTGCGAACACTGACTCCCCTCCCCTCCTGGCCTGGCCCACCCGCGGGGCCTGGGGGTTCTGGCGGCCCCTCCTCCTGTGTGACTCCCCCTCCTCCCCGGGCCTTCCGTGTCAACCCCCCCCCCCTCAGCTCAATAAATAATGCTCCAGAGGTCTTGGCCTGTGAGATGCCCTCGCAGCTACTGCACATTCTTGCCTTTTGTGTGTCTGTAACGGAGCGGACAGGCCACAGCCTGCATCTCCGGAAACCCGCGGCTGCGGCTCCAGGTGGCAGCGTCCGGCCTGCAGCCCTGCGGGTGGCCGTGCCCAGCCCAGTACCGTGGGGAGAGGCTAGAGCAGCCGTGGGCAAACTACGGCCTGCGGGCCGGATCCGGACCGTTCGTCTATTCTATCCGGCCCTCGGAGCCAAAAATGCAGAGGGTTCTTGCTCTCCCCTCCGCTCCTTCACCAGCAGCCCGAGAGTGCCAGCATGGTCAGGCTGCTTTTGTTCCGGCCCTCCGGTCCAGTTTAAGAACCCAATGTGGCCCTCGAGTCAAAAAGTTTGTCCACCCCTGGGCTAGAGGCTGGCCTGGCACATGTCCACCTCTTTCTGGATACAGGAAGGGCAGTCCCCGAGCATCTGCCAGGCCAGCCCCCACGTCAGGGAGGTCACCTGCAAGCCGAGGCCCTGAATCACTGCCCTGGAGGACCCCCCAGCCAGCCGGGGGGGGGGTTCTGACAGGGCCCCGGGGGCCTGGCCAGGCAGCAGGGCCGGGGACCCTCAGGGGTCTTCGGTCACCTCTGTTTCTGCATCTCCGCTGCCCTCGCTTCATTCCCCGGAGGCCGCGTTGGCGGGCCCCTGGGCTCGGAGCGTCCTTACCTGCTCTTTGTGGGAATATCGCTCATTCTTTCCCTGACCACATGTTGGGCCCTGGTGCTGGGCCCGCATGCCTTCCACCCCATCGGGCCAGTCTCCGGGGCACTGAGGTCCCAGGGTCTGCTTCCTCTGTCCTTGCCAGGGCCTCCCTGCCCTCCTACCCTCCACTCATCCGAAACAGGCCCCCACCCCTTTCCTCACCTTCTGCCCACGCCCCCCTTCAATCAGCACCTTTGACGCGTCCAGTGCCGGCTCCCCGGGAGATGGTGACTCTGGGTCTGGCTGGTGCAGCTCAGTGGTTGAGTGTCGACCTCGGAACAGTTTGATTCCCGGTCAGGGCACATGCCGGGGCTGCGGGCTCCCTCCCAGACCTGCTCTGACTGCCCTCGGATCACTGCTTCACCACCGCCACTGAGCTCTGAGCTCCTGCAGGCCGACCTGGCCCGGGCGGGCGGAGAGGGGACCGTGGGGGGCTTTGAGCAGAGCTGAGAAGTCCCTGCCTTGACCGGTTTTCCGCCTTAATGGCCCTAAGTGAAGGCTCACGGGCTGCCCGGCGGGGAGACAGGGGAGCAGGGAGAGGTGAGCATGGAGCTGGTGGCGGGGACTGGCTCAGGGGAGAGGTGCTGGGGGCTGGGACCTGGGCAGTGAGGGTGGGGGTGGGGGTGGGGCAGTCAGACTCTGGGAAGATTTGGGAGGCTTTCACCCCAGGGACTGCTGATAGATGGACTGGTGTAGGGAGAGGGAGGAGGAAGGTGAGAGTGAGTGGAGGGGGAGGAGGGAGCGTGGATGGGCAGCTGGAGGCAGAGCTGAGATTAGATAAGGCGGAGACCATCCCCTAAGATGGCCACTGGTCACGGCCGTCCTTCCGGGCTATTTTTGAGTGACTGTGTTGTGGCCACCACGTCAGCTGCCCCCAGGAGCCAGGAGGCCACGCTGGCCTTGAACTTGGAAGGGCTGGGCTGGCGTTGAAAGGGGCTCTGTCCTCCCCGGGGCCTCGGCCCCAGAAGGGCACACAAGGGACTTTGTTCTCCAGCCGGGACCCAGGAAGGCCCCCCCCCCTTCAGCCAGGCCCACGGGGTCTGGAAGGACAGGGCGCGTCTCGGGACCAAGTGCAGGCCAGTGGGCCTCCCGGAGTCACCACCGGAGGTGGGCCTGCCCGCCCCCTGCCCCAGAGCCCAGCGTGGAGGCCGAGCCTGTCTGACTCGCCACAGACTCACAGCCCGGCCGTGGGCAAGGGACCCGGACAAGACATGGCACAGAACATGTGTGTGGATGGCTCAGAGAACCCGAGGGAGGAGGTCAGAGGCGCCCCACACCCCCTGCCGGCCTCCCCCATCCCTGCACCCCCTCCCAAGTGGGGGGTGTGTGTGTGAGGGGGTGGTCAGGGCTTCGATTTCTTTCTCTGACACCTCTTTTACTTCCCAGTTATATTTCTAATTTTTCTTCAAGGAACATGCTCCCTTTGCAATAAATGCAGGGCTCAAAACCAGCAGGCGGGCGGGCCCGCTTACCACGCCTGAACCCCGGGTCACCAGCACCTGCCGCGCCGGCCACACCGGGTTCCGTCAGTTCTGCTCGGAAATGTCACAGCTGCCGTTCTCAGGGCCCCGGGACCCCAGAACCCTGGCCCACAGCCCACACTGGCCCAAATGCAGGTCACACCCTCCCTTAGTCATCTCTGGTGACTCCCACGGCTACGGGACAGCCCCACACTCTGTCTGGGCACCGAGGTCCCAGCTGGGCCTGCTTGCCCCCTCTCTTCTTTTCTCCCCTTTCCTCTCCCCTGTCCCCCCATCCTCTCCCCCCGGCAATAGTTGGCTGAAGAATGTGTGGATGCTGTTCAAGAGGGCTTGCTTACACTCTGCGGCTTGGCAAAATACTTTTGTCTGCCCTAGATGGTTCGACTCCATGGATAGAGCATTGGCCTGCAGACTGAAGGGTCCCGGGTTTGATTCTGATCACGGGTCGCAGGCTCCATCACCAGTAGGGGGCGTGCAGGAGGCAGCCCATCAGTGATTCTCTCTCATCATTGATGTTTCTATCTCTCCCTCTCCCTTCCTATCGGAAATCAATAAAAATGTATTTAAAAAATAAAGTAAGGCCGAAACCGGTTTGGCTCAGTGGATAGAGCGTCGGTCTGCGGACTGAAGAGTCCCGGGTTCGATTCCGGTCAAGGGCATGTGCACTGGTTACGGGCACATCCCCAATGGGGGGTGTGCAGGAGGCAGCTGGTCGGTGTATCTCTCTCATTGATGTTTCTAGCTCTCTGTCCTCTCCCTTCCTCTCTGTGAAAAATCAATAAAAATATATTTTAAAAATAAAGTAAGTTCAACCTTCAAAGCCCGATTCTCACGTCACTTCTTCCAGGAAGCCTCCCCTGACTGCCTGGAGGAAAATGACTCCTCCCCATCGAGGTGCAATGGAAGATGGGAGATGTAGGAGTCCAGCAGCCATGTTTGGGCCCTGCCCCACCATTTTCACCTGGCGTTCCACGAGCGAGGATGGGTAGGGGTGGGGAGCACACGGAGCTGCCCTCTCCGACGTGCCACATAGATGGGGTGGACGCTACTCAATTGAGAGGCCCAGGGAGTTACTCTATGAGACCAGGAAGGGTGCTCCCTGGGGCAGAGTGGGAGATGGAGGTGGGGGAGGAGGGGCGCTAGGTGAGGTGTCAGCATGAAAATGTTCAGGTGAGACCTTGGGGCAGGGGCCAGGGTAAAGCAAGAGGAAGTGGGGGAGAGGGGACTAGGAACTGTCCTGAGGTGGGGAGCAGTGTCTGTGGACAGAAGTGGGTCCTTAGGGAGGAACACAGGAAGGGCCCGGAGGTGTATGTATCCTCAGAAGGGTGTCCCAGGCCTGGGGCTCAGGTCTGGGCTGTGGAAGTTCGGGACCCGCCCTGGAGAGGATCTGGGGGAAGATGGGGCGTTTGCTCTATGCACATCCAGGGGGGTGTCTGGGCCTGTGAGCAGTTCAAGGGCGCTGAGAAGAACACGCTGATTAACCAGAACAGTCAGAGCAATACATATAAAGGCTTTTATATTTTAACAAAAGGGAGAAGGAATAGACACAGCTCCTTGGTCCCTGCTTGCTGCCATGGGTAACCCCAGCGTTGTTACATCTGCAGGCTGTGCCCAAGAGGCTCACGTTCACAGGCTCATGGCGGGGGGTGGCGCTGGGGCTTCAGCACATCCGTCTGGGCAGAGAGACCACACAGCCTACCACTCATCGTCCCTGCGAGGGCTTGGCCCGGGTTCGGGGAGACCTCAGCACCAGCGGTCCACTGGTCATCATAATCCTGCTGCGGGCGAAGCTGCCCCCTTCCACCACCTGCGTCACCTTTCCCATCCCCAGCCACTGGGCGGGGGCTCCTGGCTCCGAGGCGGCAGGAGGCTGTCCCCCGGCGTGTCACGCAGGGTTACCCGTGCAGGATGCCAGGGGCCTCACGCCTGGGGCTGGCAGGTCGGGGCTGGTGGCTGGTGGGAGGCCTCCTCGCCTGCCCAGGTCTGCCTTCTGGCTTGGTTTCCGCCCACGAGGGTGGTGAGCTCAGCGCTCAGGCTCCTGCCGCCTCTGGGGAGGGGGCGGGCTGGGAGCATTCCTGGCGGATTCCACCGAGGCCTGTGCGGGCTCGGGTTTCCAGACATACCTGTGGCCGGGAGCGCGCCTTTTTCGGCACAGTGAGAACACCTGGGGGACCTTTCTGTTCCCCTCCAGGTGTGAAAGCCGCGGAACCGCCCAGCAGGTGCGGCTCGTGGCGGAGCGTGACCCAGGTGCTCGCGGTTCGGTTCCCGGTCAGGGCGCGAGCCCGGGGTGCGGGCTCAGTCCCCCGTGGGGGCACGCAGGAGGCAGCCCGTCGGTGCTCCTCTCTCGTCACGGATATTGTTACGTCCCTCTCCCTTTCTCTCCTAAATCAACCAAGACATCTTTTAAAAAGCAAACAAACCATAAAGCCTTCTAAACCTGGTGACACAAAGGGAGGCAAGCCGATTCCTTATACGCGGCCAGTTTGTCAGGAAACCGTGGCAAGTCTCAGATTTGAGGCTGCCCAGGGTACACTTGGTCCCCCTCCCACACCCCCCCCCCCCCACCCGGTCCCCCAAAGCAGCTAAAGTTCCAGGTTTTTGACCCGAAGGTCTGAGGCAGGGCCTGACCTCAGCCCTGGGGGCAGGCCCAGCGTGGTGCCCCAGAGATCCACCCAGACCCACCCCCTCAGGGCCGAGGGGCGGGGCCTGGGGTCCTCCCCGGGCTCCCAGAGGGGTCACCATCACGGTGCTGCAGTCCCATAGATGTCCATCCCTACGAGGGGGTGGTGGGGTGGGGTGGGCGGGAACTCGGTTGCCCTGGAAGCTCTTCTGTGAGGCTAAAACGGTTCCAAAGTAAAAAGTTTTTAAAAATCTCTCACCCTGGCCAGTTGTCTGGAGCATGGCACCTAATACACCAAAAGATTTTGGGTTCCATTCCTGGCCAGGGCACAAACCACGGTTTGCGGTTCAATCCCAGGTGGAGGGCACATACTGGAGGCAACCAGTCAATGTTTCTCTCCCATCACCCTTTCCTCTCTCTCTCTCTCTCTCTCTCTCTCTCTCAAATCAATAAAAAAAACAAGCATATCCTTGGGTGAGGATTTAAAAACCTCAAACAGCACCTGTTTAGAGAAACATCTCTCTTGAGCTGACTTGTTCCTGCTCAGTGGGGACGGTGACGCTGAAGGGAACCATCCCAGGCCCCTCCGTGGACGGGGGGCCGATTCAAACACCCCCTAGGGGACCCCACATTTCAAAGGGCTGTGAGCCATAACGTGGCCAATAGGACCTGAGGACACCTCCCACTCCTTGGTGTTCCATAACGATGAGGTGGCTATTTGTCAGCGCTGAAGGCCTTGCAACCTGGAGTGACTATTTTCTCTCACATCAGGAGCGTCCTCCAAGGAGCAAAATGCCCCAGTGGGTCCCACACGTCACCGTGGGTGCTTTGAATCAATGGGGTCTTTGTGTTTTGGCCAGGCATGCTCTCTTCATTCCCTGTTTCTCAAAGACGCACCGTCTCTCCTAATTCAACGTTCCTGGACCCGACCACAGCCACGTGCGGTGAGGGGCCACCGGCCAGCTGACGGTGTCAGTGCCCGCAGCGCAGGGAGCCTCGCTGGGCGGCGTCTCAGGGACACAGGGGGCCGGCTGCAGCCTGGAGGGCTCTCGGGCTCGGTGCAAGACGTGGACCGACACTCGGTGGCCTGTGGATGGGGTCAGGGAAGGCGCTAACAAGGAGCAATCTGCTGTAAGCAATCTGGGAAACAGAGTGTGATGTGGTCACGTTTAACCGCATCATCCTCAGAGAAAGCCAGCGAGCCCGGCGTTATTACCTGCATTTCCAGACGAAGACACAGAGGCCCGAGGCCCACTCCCTGGCCTGGAACCCCTCAGAGAAGTTACACACGTACTAGAGTCCCGGTGCACAAAATTGGTGCACGGGGGTGGGGGTGGTCCCCTCGACCCAGCCTGCACCCTCTCCAACCCGGGACCCCTCGGAGGATGACCGACTGCTGGTCGGGCTTACACTGGCAGTCGGATACCCCTCTCACAACCTGGGGCCGCTGGCTCCTAACCACTCACATGCCTGCCTGCCTGCCTGCCTGATCGCCCCTAACCACTCTGTCTGATTGCCCCAAACCACCTCTGCCTTGGCCCCCGCCCCCACCTCCATGGCTTTGTCTGGTCTAATTAGCATATTACCCTTTTATGAGTATAGATGGCCACATGATAGGCTTAAATAAGACCAAAATGTGGTCAGTATGCCTCAGTTTAAAACGTAACCACGTCCCATTTAAGCACATTTTATGGATGAAGCCTTAGACGTTGATCCTGTGGCCACTTTGCTCTAAATTTAGGAAAAGGCCCCGGGGCCGATGTGCCGACAGAAGACAGAAGAGTGAGGTGTGGTCCCCCTGGACCCCGGGGTGGCGCCCAGCCCTTTCCCTGCATTTTCCCCAAATGTCTTGGGATCAGAGGCCTAGCAGAGGGTGGGAGATGGTCATCCCTGCCAGCGGGATTCAGAACAACAGGCCCCCTGAAGAGAAGAGGCTTTATCTTCAGAGTGGCCAGGCGCGGCCTGTGTCCGACAGAATGCAAAAGATCAACACAGAGGCCCCACCGGCAGCCCGGGATGTGTCTGGAATTTGTCTTCGACTTTTTTTTTTTTTTTAAATAACCCACAATTGGGTGTTAACTTCTAATTTTTTAAAGAAACTCCGGTATTTATTTCTTAATGTTGTATTTGCACAAAAGCCACCTGAGAGTGTCAAGGACCATAAGGAAATCAGATTTTTTTTATTTTATAAAAATTCAATTCTCATGAGTATCATTAGAGAATTTACCTTTAAACGTTGCCTGAGCATTCATGTCATGGACTGACAGTCTGTGTCCCTCCCCCACAAATTCCTATGTGGAATCCTAACCCCCAAGGCGATGGCGTTGGCGGGGTGGCGGGGGGGGGGGGGGGGGGGGGAGGGGGGGGAGGATACTTTGAGAGGCGACTCCAGAATGAGATTAGCGCCCGAAGCAGAAACCAGTGAGCCCCTGCCCCTTCCCCACAAGCGGACTCACCGACCCTGCCAGCACCCTGATCTTGGACTTCCGGTCTCCTGAGTTATAAGCAATGCATTTCTGTTCTTTATACACCACCCGTGTGTGGTATTTTGTTTTGACAGTCCAAACAGAGTGAGATAATTCAAGGGAAGCCATGCTCTAGGTCTTTACTAGCATGCCATTATAATATCATCTGTATTCCTATAGACGGGTGTGAATAAACTAAATACAAGAGCGCAGTTGCGCGCGTTACAAGTCATTTAGAAAGGTTTCCTATGTAGCATTAGCTAATGAAACAGCCAAGCCGAAAACTACTAAAACGCCCGTTGTTTTATATCCCACACACTTCAAAAGCTGACAAGAAAAAGCCTCCGAACTTGACATCTAAATTGATAATATTATTATTAGGAGAAATACATAGAGTTTAGCAAAAAAAGGGGGCTGTGGTTCGGCTCCCTTTAAAACGTTTTTGAATGAGTCCGCGTTGGTTTTCGGAGCACTTTTAGGTTTGCCGGAAAGCTGAGAGCAATGTTCCCGGCGCCCCTGTCCTACGCATTCCCTTCCGCTCACTAACGCCGGTGCGTCTGTGTGCTGCCTTGTTCCCACTGAAAGCCACATCGACACTCAGCTTTTTTATTATTTTTATTCATTTTTAGAGAGAGAGGAAGGGAGAGGGAGCGAGAGAAACATCTATCCGCTGTCTCCGGTACGCCCCCTGCTGGGGATCAAGCCCCAAACCCCGCCATGTGCCCTGGCCAGGAATCAAACCAGCAACCTCTCTCTCTTAGCGCACGGGACGGCGTTCAACCAACCGAGCCACCCCGGCCAGGGCTCAATCCATTATTATAATAATAAAACCCGGCGTTTACAGTAGGGTTCACTCCGTGTCAAACATCCTGTGGGTGCTGACAGATGTGCAAAGACCTGTTTCCAGCAATTCGGCTCCTTCTTATCAGGTTAAAATCAATGGGGCCTCCCCGACATTCGCGTGTGGTGGCCATCCCTTTTCTCATGCTGCTCCTTCTGGAAAGATTGGCCTTGGGAGGGATAGTTGTAATCACCAGCCACCGTTCCGCGCGTCGGCAGGGACCCGGAGCCTGCTATCTTATCTGTCTCTCGGCGCGCCGCCAACTTCCAGCCGCGTAGCTCAGAAGCTGGGTTTTTTTCGTCCGAGTGTAAGCTTATCCTCGACACAGAATCTTTGATTCAAAACACAGCTCGGTTTCATGGGGATATTTTAGATTTACGTGTGGGGATGCGTATGGAAGCTGGTGAAACATATAATCTCTTCCTTTATGAATATTCAGCCACTCCATTTGTTCACTCATTTATTAGGGTTTCTGTCAGGAGTCCATCAGTTTCTCAAGCAGAGGTTTCAAGGTCATCTCTTCCTCCTAGAAATCACCCGCTTTGTTGACACAAACCAAAGTCGAGATGAGCTCATGGCACCTCTCAGACCCTGGTCACCCCTGGCCTCCTCCTCCTCCCCCTCTCCCCCCATCACCCCCTGCCCCACCACCCCTGGTTTCAGAGGCCCCAGGACAAAGGAGGGAGAGGAGGAGGGAAGGGAAGGGGGAGACCCACAAGTGGAGTTGCCTTCATTGCAGGGACTGTGTGCTCAATTGTTCCTGGAAATTTAATTCTAGCTTTTCAAAGCTAACATTGTATGCGGTTGTGAATACCAAAATTATGAAATGTGCAAACTCATGTACGTGCAAATTCCCACACTGTAACTGGCAATGTTTCTCCTGCCCTTACAAACTGTGACACGCTGTGCACCTGACTCATACAGAAATTCTCTCAGCCTTTCGCTCCCAGTGCTCCTGAGGCTGACACAGCAAACATGGCTTGTCACGGGAAGGAGGAGTCTGTTCTCTTCACCCGGAGCAGCCCTGAGCTGGAGGACAGATGCTTCTGCTGTCGGAGGACTCCCTCGAATGACACCCGGCGCCCCTCACCCGGTGGCATTGCCCCAGCACAGCCACTAGCCGCTAAGGTTTGCCCGGGAACCCTGAACCTACCGGCAGCACAGGTGAGGGGATAGGTTTGGTCACATTCACCCTGCCTCTTTTCTTTCCTTCCTTCCTTCCTTCCTTCCTTCCTTCCTTCCTTCCTTCCTTCCTTTCCCCCCACTCAATGACATTTTCCCCATTTATTTTTAGAAACAGTGGAAGGGAATGGGAGAGACAGAGAGAAACACTAATGTGAGAGCGAGACATCGATTGGTTGCCCCTTGCACGTCCCGGACCAGGGTGGGGAGTCTGCAACCAAGGGCATGCCTTTGACGAGAATCGAACCTGGGACCCTTCAGTCTGCAGGCCGACGCTCTATCCACTGAGCCAAACCAGCGAGGGCCCCTCCAACTCTTGATCTGCCCTAGGGACTTGGCACATGTAATATTTGGGGAGGAAGGAGATGCATTTGAAGATGCCGGTGCAGGCGGGGTGCTTGGGAGCTTACACTGGGTTCACCCAAACCTCCCAGTGCTGTGGCCATCTGCCTGGTTCCCAGCTCACACCTCAGATCCGAGGGCACACCTCAGCGAGCCGCCTGGAGCACACGCACACGTGTGTGCACACACAGCGGCCCCCGCTCCCATCCGGCTGTACCACACTCACGCGGCGCATCGGCAAACTCAGCCTCTCCCCCTTCCAGCCTTTCGGCGCAGTTTGTTTTTTTTTATCACCAGCAGATGTGTGTTTTATTCAACTTTCCTTTTTATGCCTTCTTGGAGGTTTCTTAACAGCAAGCACAGCAGGGATTTGGTTGTGTACGTAGAAAATCCAAAAGAATCTGCAGATAAACAACTTTCACACTTTAAATAGGCGAACTGTGTGGCTCATAAATTATCTCCCAATAAAGCTATTACTTTTAAAAAGTGAGCTTAGCAGGGACCCTGGGGACGCAATAATATACAAAAGTCATTTACCTAAACCTGCAACAAATAATGAGACGGGAAGAATTTTGCAGTAAGCCTCAAAAGTCTCAGCGGCCCAGTAAGTAATAAATGTAGCAGAGGATTCTGACCACTACACAGTGTTTATTAAGGTGGATTAAGGAAAACCCAATTAAATGTAGGGAGACGACATGTCGTGGATTAAAAGACAAGCATTATAAGGACATAAAAACAGACCCATAGATTTAAGGCAATCCCAGCAGGTGTGTGTGTGTGTGTGTGTGTGTGTGTGTGTGTGCATCTCCGGGCAGCTCTGCACCAGGCCTTCCAAACTTCGAGAAAAGCCCAATGCGGCTGGCTTAGTGGCTGAGCATCAACCTATGGGTCAGGAAGTCACGGTTCCGTTCCCGGTCCGGGCACATGCTCAGGTCGTGGGCTTGAACCCCAGGGTGGGGCGTGCGGGAGACATCCAGTCAAATGATTCTCTCTCATCATTGATGTTTCTATTTCTCCCTCTCCCTTCCTCTCTGAAATCAATCAAAATATAATTTTTTAAAAAAACAACAACTACATAAAACTTCGAGGAAAGCTTTGCTGCTAAAAAAAAAAAAAAAAAAAAAAAAAAAAAAAGCCAACAACAACAAAAAACTTGGCAAACTTCTCTGAGTGAAGGTTAAAGACCTCCAGCCTGAGGTTGGTGTGCATTCAGCTGGGCTCAGGGCCAGCTCCCCGCCTCCCGCCTCCCTGCCTCCCTGCCCCCTTCCCGCCGGGCCCACAGCACGGCTGGAGGGACAGGGCTGGAGACACAAAGGGGACCCCTATTCTCTTCCCTGGACCAGGGGCCTAAGTGGGAGCCCCTGCTCCTGAGGTGCATTTGGTCTGTGTGTGGCCTTGACAGGCCAGCTGCCCTCCCCACCCCGCCCCACAGAGGTCGGGGGTCAACCTGGGCCCGAGGTCTCCGGGGAAAGAAGGGCTCAGATGAGTGGGTGTGGCCCACCCTTCCTGTGGGGGCAGGAGGGCTCCCCGGCCCCTCCCGGGAGGACTTCCTTCCGCCCACACAGGTGACCTGGGAGCCAAGCCTGGAAAGTCTGGCCAGCTCCCACGGCCGTGCGCTTTCCACCCACTGGGAGGCCCGGGCTGGTCCCACTCACCGCATCTGGGACCTGTTTCCTGCTGGTCCCCGACTGCGCACCCTGGGCGGGGCCACCAGCCCACACAGAACCCAACTACCCCCCCCCCCCAAGGCCAGGTACTGCTCTCTCCCCAAAGTGGCCACCACCGTGCTGGGGGCCACACACCCTGGGGAGCCAGAGTAGAGGGAGCTGTTGTGGGGGAGCTGCCCAAAATGAGCACACCAGACCTCGTGCTCACGTGGGGCCTCGTGGGAGACGAGGCCGGCCCCTGAGACCGGACAGCCGTCCAGACCCTGCACGACGGTCCCGCCGTCCTGCTCTCTGTCCCCTCCTCGGGGCTCCTCCTGCCTCCCGGCCCCTCTCCCCAGCCTTTGGCTCTCAGCTCCCCCCTCCGTCCTCATGCCAGGACCTCCGCCTCACCACACCGCATCGCAGCGTCGTTACAGCCTCTGCGTCCCCATCGGGCTCCTGCCGTGGGGTCTCCGTGCAGGCCCGTGGAGCTGCCGGTGGGTGGCTCACAGCCGGAATGCCCCAAGGGAGTGCCACCCCAGGAGGGGTGAGTGAGGGCAACACTGGGGGGAGGGGAGGGATGGGGAGGCCACTTCCTGTCCCCCTGAGTTCTTCCAGATGGTGCTGTTTCTTCACCTTGTAACCTTCATACGTAGAGTTGGGCCGTTTGCACACACAAGCACGTGCACATGATCATGGCTTTTTTTTTAAAAAAACACAAGTGACCAAGACTAACAAAAATTAATGTAAAATCTGAACAGCTCCATGTCTAGTCTGAAAAACTGAATGCACCACCAAAACTCTTCCTACAAATTAAATGCCTGGATGGTTTTACTACTGAGTAGTATCAAAGACGTAGGAAAGAAATATTACCAATCTCACACAAACTCATTCAGAAGACAAAGAGGTAAGAACCCCCCACCTCATTGTGAGGCTGGCGTAACTCTGATACTACAGCTGACCAGGGATCCTGTAACAAAAGGAATTTAGACGGTAGAACCGCATGGGCATGGGCACGAGACCCCTAACAGAGTACTAGCCAATCAAATTCAACAACATATAAAAAGGGTAAGTTATGTGGTGTGACCAAGCACTGCTTAACCCCAGAATGAAAGACTTATTTACCATTTGACCAGACGGTGTAATTCGCCATATTAGCACAACAGAACATACAGTCACTTCAGTAAATGCAGAAAAGTCACTCACCAGAAACTCAACACCCATTTATGATGCAGACCAAGAATAAAATGAGAATTCATCTCTGACATGGGCCACCCACGAACCGTCTACAGCCACAGTCACCTTTCATGATGAAATAAGGTGCATTGACCCCCGATGCTTGGGAAGCAGGTAGGCCATCTGCTCGGACCGCATCTGTTCAGCACAGGACCAGGGACTGTGGTCGATGCAATAAGGCAAGACTAGGAAACCAGAAGCGTGCCTGGTGCCAAAAGGCACCACTCACCCAGACCTTCCCTCAGTTCTCAGCTCTCGGTTGGGGATGCTGAGATGGCAAACATTTCTACTTTGCCTCCCGGCTCCCTCTCACACTGCACATTTACGCTCTCTAGTGGGTGCTAGAGAGAGACTGTTGCAGCCACAGGGACAGAAAGACCAGGTGACTGAGGGGGATGTGGTGATTACCTTTAGTGTGTACTCCTGGACAGCATCCTCGACGGGAGGGAACATTTGCTATTCTTGTGACTTACACCTTGGACTTCAATTATGTCAAAAATTGAATGTGAACTGTCGATCAGGTGATTGCATTATATCATTTGACAATTGTACGAGGATTTGTAGGAGAATGTCTGTGCCCCCAGGAGATGCACCCTGAGGTATTTAGGGGGAAAGGGACAGGATGTCTCCCCCTACTTTCCGTTGCTTCTAAAAACACCTCAGAGACAGGGAGAGGAAGAGAGAGGAAGGAAATGGCCCCAGAATGTAGAAAATCAGTAAGTCCGAGTAAAATTTCCCTCTCTACTCTTGTAACTTTTCATTCATTCACTTTGTTTGAAATGACGGCAAGATAGAACACTAAACACACATAAGCACAGTTAAGTCAGGAATAAAACAGCTGCCTGTTTCAAAGGGAAGCGGCCATATGTTCGTAACCACAACAAGGAGGCTCTGACTCCAAGTCCATGAAGCTTTTTGCCGTCAAACATGCCGATGCTGCACATTTCAAAGCCGACCTTCGCCCCCCGCAGTTGCATTTTTTCCAGTCAGATGTTCTCACGGGACGAGAATGTTTGGTTTTCACTCTGCTCCCACTGCTAGCGATGCTTCCCTGGCGAGCAGGCGTGCACACCCACCCCCGTGCCTGCACCCGGAGTTAAGGTCACTCACTGGCTGCAGGCACAGGCTGGCATGGCACCGGGCACCTGCTGACCGTGGGTGGACGGATGAGCTCTGGAGTCTCTTGGCACCTCTGGGCTGCCGGGCAGAGAGGCCTGGTTTATCTCCTCTCAGATGCAGAAGGAGTGGTCCAGGTCACCTGGTCCTGTGGTTCTCAAGCTTTGCCATCCATCATGTCCACCGCAACGCTGGTGTAAACGATGGTCAAGGTGTACGTCACAGAAACAGCCAGTTCCAGCTGGATGGGGAGCTGGGCCGAGTTCCTCATGACTCAGTGACCCCGCGTCTGAGCCTGGCTCTTAGCTGGGGATCAGTCCGGGCTCCAGGAGGGTTTAGCATCACAGAGTGATGTCGCCTTTGTCCAGGGTGACCGACCAATGCAGCCCAATGGGCGGGACGTGAAGAGTGAGGAGACAGCCTGCCTCAGCAGCCAGCACCCTGATGGGAGGACTGCTTCTCGAGGGCCCCCCATCACCCGTCTGTGTATTGTGGGGGTCGGCGAGTCCCTGCCTCCTGGAGATCGGACCAAAGGTGACAGGAACTGACTCGGCCCTCCGTGGCCAGGGTCACGTCCCCGTTACCCTGAGCAAGGCCAGGACCGGGAGCCACAGCCGGTTCCAGGACTGAGGCAGGTGCTCAGACCGGAGCCAGAATCTGCAAGTGGCCGTTCCTCGTGTCCCTTTCTACTCAGGACACCGCTGGCCGCTGGGGACAGGACTGGACACCTGCTTCACTGGCGTGTGTGTGTGTGTGTGTGTGTGTGTGTGTGTGTGTGATTATTTAATTCCAGGAGGGATGTGTCAGCGAGCCCGAGCTAACCAGCACGGTCTGGGTGCCAGTCCTAAGTGCTAACTCATCCTCACAGAAGCTCATTGACAGAGCTGGAAACTGAGGCACAGGGAGGCCACACAGCTGGGCAGCACGGAGCCTGGATTGAAGCCCTCATCTACCAGACATCCAGCTGCCCACGGGGCCACAGAGAAGGACCGTCTAGCAGAGCCTGCCTGGGGGTCCGGGATGTTGGGGCAGCCAGGAATGAGGAGCTGAGGGGCGGAGGCGAGGCCATGGTGCCTGGGGGGCCATGCTCACACAGCCTGGTGGGCAGGACCAAACCCTCAGGGACCTTCTGAGAGCCCAGGCCCCAGGGGTCCCTAGCTCTGCAGTGATAAAGCCTGGTCTTGTCCCCTCCCGCTCTGCCCCGGGTCCCTGCAGGCCTCCCCCTCCCCGCGCTCCCTCCCCCAGCCAGAAAATGTAGCGGAACAAACAGACCCTGCCCACAATTGCAATCATCATCAGGAGCCGGCAATTCGCAATGTGTGTGGCCCCATAAAAGGAGACTTTCTAATTGCATGACGAGCTTTACAGGGGGATTTTCAGCCAGAGGAGCCTTTGTCCACTTGGGGGTGGGTGGGATGGAATGCTCATAAATTCTCACCGCTCTGCCCATCCATTAATGGGGTATCTACGGGGTGAGGCCCCGGGAGGTCCTGGGAGACAGGTCAGACCCTGCCCGGCAGCCTGGGCTTCCCACCCCTACGTCTTCGTACGTGACAAAGATGTGAGGATACAGTGACGGCTTGGGTTAGGGTGGGAAGGAGGTAAACAGAGGCCTTACGGAGGATGTGACATTCTCAAGAGCCCGAGAAGGTTTGAAGATTGGCACCTCTTTCCTGGCAGAGGGCACGGCAGCGGCAAAGGGCTTCCTTTGTCATGATAACAACCCCAAAGGGACTCCTTGATGAGCTTAAAGTGAATGTAAAATTTATTTTATACCTTATAACTAAAGGATCTAAAATATTGTAATAAAAAGAACAATGAGGAGAGATGAGCCTTATGGGATGGAAGACCACCCTCAAAGTCGGTGAGGAGGGAGTGGCAGCTCGTGGAATAATGACGAGGTTCACTCCCCCATCATCCGTGGCCTAGGACACGTGGCACTGGACCAACCATCCGCCATCCACTCCTTCATCACAGGAGGGGCGGCCAGCGAGGGGACCGTGAGGGCAAACTCATGAGCCCGGGGGTCTGTTACGGTGTTAACTCTTCGGGAGCACCACCCGCTTGGAGCATGCTCACACCGAGAGCCCGGGGGGCAGCAAGGCACTGTCCCAGCCCCAGGGGAGCTCAGGGTTGCGAGGACCAGAAAGAGGCCACGTGAGGACCAGGCAGAGGCCACTCGGAGTGGCAGACACCTGGAGAGACAAAGCCAATCCCCCCAAAACTCCTACTCCATGCACTGGGGTTTTCTTAGAACATGCCAGTCCCCTGATGATCGCCCGCCCTCATCCCTGGAACTGTGAACGTGTGACCTCACCTGCGGAGGAACTCTGCAGGTGCGATTCAGGTGAGGGGCCCTGGGCCAGAGAGGTCATCCTGCACCCACCACTCCCCTCCCCGCGCCCCCCCCCCCCGTACTCACAAGGCTCCTCACTGGAGGGGGTGGAGAGCCAAGGAGGAGCGGCGATGGGACAGCAGCCTCCAAAAGCCAGAGAAGGTGAAAGAAGGGGCTCTCCGGGCGCCTCCAGAGGAGCTGCCCCCGACCCCCTCCTTCCACCCGCAGCGCTGATTTGGGACTTGCCTTCAGAGCTGTCAGATAATAATTGTGTTGTTTTAAGTCACTACATGTGTGGTCATTTGTCATGGCAGCCGCGGGAAATGAATACATTGAAAGCAAACCACCTGGGGGGATTGAAAATAAATTACAAAAAGGATAATGCCAGGAGCAAAGGTTTTAATTGAATGAACATGTGTAGGTGGGAATGAACGTGGCGTAGGTAGGAATGAACATGTGTAAGTAGGAATGAACATGTGTAAGGAGGAATGGACATGTGTAAGGAGGAATGGACATGTGTAGGGAGGAATGGACATGTGTAGGGAGGAATGGACATGTGTAGGGAGGAATGGACATGTGTAAGGAGGAATGAACATGTGTAGGGAGGAATGAACATGTGTAGGGAGGAATGGATATGTGTAGGGAGGAATGGACATGTGTAAGGAGGAATGGACATGTATAGAGAGGAATGGACATGTGTAGGGAGGAATGGACATGTGTAGGGAGGAATGGACATGTGTAAGGAGGAATGGACATGTGTAGGGAGGAATGGACATGTGTAGGGAGGAATGGACATGTGTAGAGAGGAATGAACATGTATAGGGAGGAATGGACATGTGTAGGGAGGAATGGACATGTGTAAGGAGGAATGGACATGTGTAGGGAGAAATAGACATGTATAGAGAGGAATGGATATGTGTAGGGAGGAATGGACATGTATAGAGAGGAATGGACATGTGTAGGGAGGAATGGACATGTGTAGGGAGGAATGAACATGTGTAGGGAGGAATGGACATGTGTAGGGAGAAATAGACATGTATAGAGAGGAATGGACATGTGTAGGGAGGACTGAGGAGGGACTCGCAGGGGACTCCTCCGTGTGAGGACAAGGAGGGACATCACAGTGACCGTGCTCTGGGACCAGCGGTCATCGGGAGCAGCCCGGCTGGTCTGCCGGAGCCATAGGCCACGGCCTGCAGGGTGGCCCGGCCTCCTGATCTCTCAGGGGGAGAGGCTGCGGAGTGACAGCATCGCACAGTGCTGCCACCGGCGTTCCTTTAAAGGCATGTTTCCTTAAACTTCCTGATCTGGTTTTGGATTAAGGAGGATCAGAACATGCCAGCCCCAAACGTGTCACTTTGGCAGAGGGGTTATTTTGAGCTGAAGGCAATTAAGCACACACGTTAGTTCCCCTTCTCCTCCCTCTCCCCACCCCCTCTCAGAGCAGTGCCCGTGGCTCCCTGGGTAAAGACAGTCCCCACCTGTGCAGGTGTCCCCAGGAGACAGCAGACGGAGCATTAATGGGCAGCTCCTACTGACCACCCACTTTCCTAGGCACCTTCCCACGCACGCGTGCAACCCCTTCCGGGGTGGGACCACCTCTTTGGAATTCCCGCTTCCTTTCAGTGAGGCCCCCACCTGGGTATGCAATAAACCTTTTCTCCTGTTAATCTGGCTTTAATTCCGTTTAATTCCGTTTAATGCCCAGGCTCCCGCCGCTGCCTGTGAGAGGCAGATGACGGATTTCTCTCCTCCCAACAGGATGCTGCCTCCTGGCTCTCTCTGAGCTCCTAGGTGCCCACCTGGAGTTCAGGTAACTTTACACTCCAAGAAACCTCACAGATGTTTTCTTTTCTTTAAAAAAAATAAAAATCAGTGTGGTGGCCCCCAGGCTGGCGGGCAGGGTGTCCTGCCCCTCGATGTGGTCACAGGGAGACCCGAGCATGGCCCCTGGCCCCAGGGTTGTCCTGGCTCACAGAGCCAGAGCACACGATGCCGTGTGCCCGGAAGTTCAGTTTGGACCTTTTGACAGGGGCTAGCGTCAACCACGCTGGGAGTGCGGCGTGTGAAGGGGCCTCTCCCCACGGGCCCTCGCCCGCAGCCCCCTCCCGCAGGGGTCACCTGGCCGGGCCCCCGGCCTGTGTTCCGATGACAGCTCTCCACACCCAGGGCTGCGATTTGGGGAAACGGCGTTCGTGGCATGTCGTTAACGTTGGTCTGTTCCAAGCGGCCCCATTAGTCTTACTTCCTTGCCAGAGAGCATGGGCTGGGGGAGCAGCTGGACAGCGGCCGCAGAGGAGGCCTGTATCAGCCTTCTCACAAAGTGGGCAGGAGGGGGCGAGGAATAGGGCACGTGACTCCGTCCTCTGGGGCTGCGGTTCCCACAGCAGCCAGCTGTGCCCGGCTCCCTGCCGGCTCCGCCCCCTTTCCTCCGCTCATCCTTCACAATCTCCCCACCAGCTCCCACCTCCCACCTCCCGCCTGGCCAGGGCCCAACCGAGAGCCGCCAGTGGGGAGCTCTAGGAAAGTGCAAACTTCCTCCCCGCTGAAAATAAGGCAAGAACCCCCCACCTCCGTCTGTGTGCGCAAATCTTCCTAATGGCTCCGTAAGCCCCCGCCCCGGCCGGTCTCAGACTCAGGAATGCTTCCTCCGGGCGGGGAGCCAGCTCTTTGAACTGTAATCGCCCAGGAAGAGGGACCTCCTGGTTTCCTGGGAGGGGTGGCCCTGACGTGTCACCTGACTCCGAACTGCAAAACCCATTTAAAAGTCAGGACTCCTGTCTCTCCAGCTGCTGCAGCCACTGGCCTGTGATGAGCACCCCACGATGGCTTACCGCTTATTCAGCACTACAATTGTCTTCTTTCTCTTCTTCCTTAACACACACACACACACACACACACACACACTCTAGAGGCTTGATGCATAAAAATTCGTGCAAGAATGGGCCTTCCTTCCCTGGCTGCCAGCACCACTTTCGCCTAGAGCTGCCTTGCTGCCTTCCCACACTGCCCAGAGGCCTGGAGTGGATGGGGTGGTACAGAATACCTGTGTCCCATCCCGCCCCCAGCTGCTCAGTGCCTGTGTATGCAAATTAACCTGCCATCTTTGTTGGGTTAATTTGCATACTCACTCCTAATTGGCTGATGGGCCTTTCGAAGGTCTGGTCAATTAGCATGTCACGCTTTTATTAGTGTAGATATGTGTTTTTATTGATATCAGAGAGGAAGGGAGAGGGAGAGAGAGAGAAACATCAGTGATGAGAGAGAATCATTGATCGGCTGCCTCCTGCATGCCCTCTACTGGGGATCGGGCCCACAACCCAGGCATGTGTCCTGACCAGGAATCGAATCATGACCTCCTGGTTCCCAGGTCGACACTCAACCACTGAGCCACGCCGGCCAGGCTCTCTTCTACCTTTATGGAGAGGTTTTCTGGGTTGAAAAGAGATTTGCTTTTAGTTCTGTTTCCCCAGGAGAGCTCTGGTGGGAGATGGCAGTGGAAGGAGAGAGGGATCCAGGAGCCCGCCTGCATGGCTCGGGTCACTTCTCACAGCCTCGCCCCGAATGCTTCCGCCGTTGCTGACCCTGGCTACCGCAACCATCCTTGCAAACAGCCCTTTGTCAAACGCTCCTCCCTCCCGGCGTGTCTCCGCCAGCCAGCCCTCCCCGCCAGCAGGCTGCCTTTTCAGAGCTGGCCCTTGCGTGGGCTGCGTTTGGTCCTAGGAGTCAGGAACAGCAGATGGAAGGCCACCCACAGCGCCCCGAGGTCCGAGGCTGGACCTGGTCCACCCCTGCCTGCTGGGCTCACACGCTGGGCCCAGGTGGCAGGCCACGCACCCCAGGGCTTCCGTCACTAAGGGCATGGGCTTTTGCTTTTCTGTCCAAGCGCTCTTTCCACACGCTGTGGGTCAGCGGTGTCGACTGGCTGTCCCCATGGTGGGTGGACAGTCAGGACACTCTGGTCACCTGCGGGAGCCCCACGTGAAGCCGGCCAGCTGCCTCTCAGCCCCATCAACTCCACTCCTCCACATAGCCTGGCCCCGCCCTCCTCAGGGGCCCTGTCCGGAATGCCTGCCCCCTCACTTCCTCACTCTCCAGTTACCAAGGGACTGAGGTGAGAAAAGATGCAGAGGGGCCTCTTCAATGGCGGGAGGAGCAGATGGTGGGTGTAACCAGCCTCATGCATGCACATGCACATATGCACACGCATGCTCGCCCACGCATGTATGCACACACGCGTGCATGTGGTCCGGAGCGAGTGAGTGGCTGGGGCAGAATGCTCACCAGGCCAGGTGTCTTGGCCACCGGCCCAGAAGCCCGGATGGAGCTGGCCGTGGGGGGAGGGCACCGGGCCCCTGACCTTGGGCCGGGTGTGTAGTGAGAACAGAACGGAGATGCAGCAGATGTCTCAGGGGGACCTGGGGATCCCACAGAACCGGGGTGTGGGCAGAGAGCCAGGCTGGTTCTCCGTCTCCAAGGCCAGGATGATGCAGCAGCCATCTGGGCAACGCCCCCACCCAGGGCAGAAGGGCCTGAGCTCCGGCCTCCCCGCCCGGCTGGCCCCATCACCTCCGAGGCTGCTCCCATTCCCAGGCCCCCTGACGCCACTGCTGAAGTGGCTCTGAGCCTGGACGGATGCCGAGGGCGCTGACCTTCCTTCCTGACCTCCAGCCCGCTCCCCAGCGCCTTCCGCTCTCCCCACCCCACGAGAGCCCTAGATGGCTGGTACCCCCGAAGACCTGGGGTGGGGTAGAGAGTCAGACTTTGACTCCTCCCTTCAGTCTTGTGAGCTTTCTCTGAACGTGCTGCTAACACATCTGAGATCCCCGCTGACACCTAATCTGCCCTGGGCCTGAGGGAGGAGGCGCCTTCATTGGGAGGAAGGAGGCTGTGCAGCAGGCGGTCCCTCCCGCTCTCCCATCTCCCCGGAGCCCCTGGAGGTCCGGACCGGGCTCTCCTTCCCCGGGGATGGGCGGCCTGGACGCATCGCACTGATGGTTCGTGAAAATGCTGACGGGGTGCTTTTATCTGCCCATCTCCCCCGGAGGTGCCAGCGTCACAGGCTCCTCGTGTGACGGGGGAAACGCTGGAATCAGGCTGTTCAGACTCTGGCCGGCCTCCACCTCCCTGTTCACGCTCCAGCTCCCACTTCCTCTGGCCCTGAATGAGCAGAAGCTGTTGAAGGCTGTTTACCCCATCAGCGCTCCGAGGGCCCGCGTGACTCACAGTCTGGCTGCTTGCTCCTGGATGCGTTTACCAAACATCCACTGTTTCAGGCCCAGAGGCCAAGACATTTCCATCTGCTCGGGACGCACAATCAAGAAACATCCAACCCCAGAGGAACCAATGAGTCAGCAGAATCCCCCGCTCACTCGCTCACCAGCCCTGAGAAACTGGCCCCACCTTCCTGCTTGAATTCACCCGGGAGTCCTCCCCGGGCGGCTGCTCGGTGCCAGGCACCGTGTGGACCCGCTCCTGCTGCCTCCGCACCCGGGAGCTCACAGTCCATCGAGGGATCAGGCCGGGCCGTCATCACATCAGTGGAGCTGTGCTCAGGGCCTGGCAGGACCGGGGAGGGAGCGAGGTTCCCGTGTAGCATCTCAGGGGCCCTCCCACCCAGATTCCCTTTGCACCCCCACCTCCTTGCACCATCTCTTCCCAGCCATCTGTGCGTCTGTCCGTGAGGTGTGCCTCTCAGCTGCGGGCAGCGGGACTTGGTTTCATGGCTGCACGGTGTCAAAATGCCAAAACCGTCCCACCCTCGCTGGTTCCGACTCAGAGCACCAGACCATGCTGCTGTGGACAACCCCGGGCGTGCCTGTGGGTGGGGGTGAGCAGGTACTCCTGTAGGTCCTTGCCCACAGCTGGGACGGCCAGTCTTCAGTGTCAGCCACTGTGGTGGACGGGATCTCATGGCCGATGAGTAAGGATTGGAGCTGCATCCCACGTATTCACCGGCGTCCTCCCCGGGGACGTGACTAAGTGTATGACCGTGTGTCCCGAGGGTCCCGCACTCCATTGTGCTGGATTTGTGAGAGTTCTTTATAATTCTCTAGACAGAGCCCTTAGGAATTCTACAACGTGATGGGCACCCTGGCGCCTTCTCTCTCGCTGACTGACGCTCTCGCTCCGAAGCTCAGGCTTCCCACAGTCTTTAGGAGACACACTTCCTCGGGTCGTAGGTTACAGCCATATCTTCCCTTGTGTCATATTTTAAGTCTTCGGATTTTACCTTTCACCTTGAGAGCAGCATCGGTGTCTTGGGGCAGTGGTTGCCAAGCTGTCGGACCTCACGGACCACCGGTTAGCGACCGCTGCCCCAAAGGTTTCCTTAAACCAGCGGTCTCCAGCCTTTCAGACCTCACCGACCATGTGAGGCGAAGCTGAGATTGTTTTTCTTCCTGGAGAGATATATCTACATTTTCTTCTATTTACAGTTCACATGCAGTAGTATGTTCATTTCAGGCGTACAACATAGTGATTAGACGTGTACACGCCTTACAGAGCGATCACCCCAACAAGCCCCCTGACCACCTGGCACCATACACAGTTAGCACCGTATTGTGGACTACATCCCCGACGCTGTGCTTCACATCCCTGTGACTATTTTGGAACTCCAAATTTGTACTTTTCAATCCCTTCACCCTTTTCACCCAGTGCCCCAACTCTCCTCCATCTGGCAACTATCAAGATGTTTGGTATAGCTCAGCCAGCGGTGGCTTAGGGGCTCAGTGTCGACCCATGAACCAGGAGTTCACAGTTCTATTCCCAGATAGCCATGTTCCTGGGTTTCTGGCTCAGTCTCCAGTAGGGAGTCTGCAGGAGGCAGCTGATCGATGGTTCTCTATATCTGTTTCTATATCTCTTTCCATCTCCCTTCCTCTGTGAAATCAATAAAAACATATATATTTTTTAAAAATTTGTTTTAGCCCTGGCTGCTAAGTGGTTAACATGCTGATCCATACACCGAAGGGTCACAGATTCAACTCCCAGTCAAGGGCATGTATCTGGGTTGTAGGTTTGATTTCCAGCCCCAGTCAGGGTGCGTGCAGGAGGCAACCCATCAATATGTTTCTCTCACATCAATGTTTCTCTCTCTCTCTCTCTCTCTCTCTCTCTCTCTCTCTCTCTCTCTCTTTCCTCCCCTTCTCCCTCCCTCCCACTCTCCTTAAAATTCAATGGGGAAAATATTTTTAAATGTTTACTTTATCTATCTGTCTATCTATCTACCTATCATTTATTTATTTATTTATTTGTTTATTTATTTCTCTGTCTTAGCATAATACCCTCTAGGTCCATCCACGTTCTCTCACATGGCAAGATTTTTTTTTTTATGGCTGAGAAATATTCCACTGTATATACCATATTTTTCAGTGTATAAGAAGCTATTTTTTTTCTAAAATCGTTAGACTGAAAATCTGAAGTCAGCTGGGGAGGGAGTCGTGTGGATGCATAGCTGACTACACCTTGTCAAACAGGCTTCCTCCAATCACGAGCCTTATTCTTACTGAAGTCAGCTGATCCGTAATTGGCGATGGAGGTGGAGAGTGTGCAGGTGCAACAGGGACCTGTGTGTTCTGAGCCCATAAAGATGTCAATAAATAAATGAAAATATAAATACCACTAAGCGATTGTCTTACTCTGCCAAATTCAAACTGAATGTGATCAGCTATGCAAAAGAACATGGGAAGAGAGCTGCAGAGAGACAATTTGAACCTCCTCCCACTGAGTGTCTGATCAGACAGTGGAGAAAACAGGAAGAACAACTCCTTAAGGTGCCAAAAAAGAAGAAGGACTGAAGAGGAAAACCAGCAAAATGTTTAAAATACTGATTTCTTAATTTTGGGTTGGAAAAGTGTGTGTGGGAGGGGGAGGGAGTCTTATACACAGAAAAATACAGTAAGTACCACATCTTTGTTATTCATTCTCCCGGATTGAAAGCCAATCAACTCACCCCCTTTGTTGAGCAGACCTCCCTCCCCTGCTGCACTGAGGTCCCTCTCATGCTGCACTGAGGTCCCTCTCATGCTGCTCCTGTAGCTGCACCAGCTTCCTTTCAACTAGATTTTAAATGGCATGCTTTTGCTTCTCTTACTTTCCTTTCTGTGTGTGTATGTGTTTTTTTTAAGAAGTTTTTCTTACAAGCTGAATATTATTAGATTTGTTTTACTTTTTTAAAAAATATTTTATTGATATTTTACAGAGAGGAAGGGAGAGAGATAGAGAGCCAGAAGCATCGATGAGAGAGAAACATCGACCAGCTGCCTCCTGCACACCCCCTTCCGGGGATGTGCCCGCAACCAATGCACATGCCCCCGACCGGAATCGAACCCGGGACCCTTCAGTCTGCAGACCAACGCTCTACCACTGAGCCAAACCGGTTTCGGCTAGATTTGTTTTACTTTTAATACAGTCTGACAGTGTTTGACAGCGTTTAGTTCATTTTCCATCAATATAATTTCCAATACATTGGGGGATACAACCCTCAGCTTACAATTCATGTCTTCATGCCATGGTGGGGAACCTTCTTTCTGCCAACGGCCATGTGGGTTGTTTATGACATCATTTGCAGGCCACACAAAATTAGCAACTTACAAATGGTGCTGCTGTGAAAATAAGCTCTTAGATATATTGAATTTTGAGTCTCACCTGCAGTTGCCTTGGCAGGGCCAGACCAATGATGTAGCCTGAGGGCTGGACGTTCCTCGCCTTTGCTCTGTGCCCACCTGTTCTCTGTTCCTTCTTCTCTCCTAAATTCTCCTCTTTTTAATTTTACCAACTATCTTTATTTTTTTTAATCCTCACCTGAGGATATTTTGCCATTGATTTTTTAGGAAGAGAGAGGAGAAGACAGAGAGAACATCGATGTGAGTGAAATACATCAATTGGTTGCCTCCTGCATGTGCCCTAACCAGGGTCCGGGCCAGGGAGGAGCCTACATCTGAGGTATGTGCCCTTGACGGGAATTGAAACCGGGACTCTTTGGTCTGCAGGCCGACGCTCTATCCACTGAGCCAAGTCCACTAGGGCTCAACTATCTTTTTAATTATTCCATATTCTCCCTCTATTAGCTTGCTTGTTATATCTTTTTATTGTTCAACTAGGGGTTACTTTAGAAATTACAATATTCATGTTTGAATTCTGAGTCTAATAAAATGTATACTTTTATCTCTTTTTGGAAAATGCTAGGGCCTTTGAACCCTTGAATTTCTTTTATTCCCTGTGGTAGATAAAATTATTGTTACTGATGTCAGCTGATCCTTAATTGGAGGTGTAGGTGTCCATGTACTAATCGCCAGGACCAGTGATTTGTGATATCACGTAGCTGAGAGCATTTCCAGGTGTAATTAGGTTACAGACCACAGAATACAAAGATCGTCCTGGTCTATCCGGTGGCCCAGTCTAGCTACAGGAGCCCTTGGGGGCGGGAGACTTTCTGTGGCTTCAGTCAGAAAGATGTGGAGCAGCAGCAGGACTCTACGTGTGCTGCTGGTTTGGAATGAAAGGGACAGTGACAAAGAACGTGGCAGCCTCGAGAGCAGAAGCCCAGCTGAGAGCCACAGAGGAAGGGGACATCAGCTCTGCAAGGTGGAGGACCGGACTTCTTCCAAGAACCGGAGCGAGCTTCTGTGTGGATTCTGCCCTGGGCCTGCGGGTAGAGCCGCCAGCTGATGCCTGGACTGGCTGTGAGAGACCCCGAGCATGGAGCCTCGTCCAGGCATCCAGACCTCAGGCCTAGAGAGTGGTGAGACTGAAAACTCATGCTGTTTTTGCCCTACATTTGTGATAATCTCTTACGTTGCAGTGGAAAACGAGCACCGTCCCCTCCTGCCTTGTCTGTGGCCGTGACGTTCAGTTCCACACATGTGTGACCCCAGCAGACCTCCTTACTCAATGTCTTCAGTGCTAGCGACATCACTGGCACCCACCCCGGGTCCTCTGTAGAGATGACCGTCCTCTTTCATCAGAACAACACCCTTTGGAACTTCCCTCTGGTGCTGGGTGGTTGGAGACAAATTCTCTCCGGTTTTGTTTGTCTGAAAATGTCTTCATTTTGCTTTCATCTTTGAAGACATTTTTGCTGGGTATAAGATTCTTAGTTATTGACCAACAACATGAATGATAATGTTATTGACTTATAGTCCTAAGAACAAAATAAATATCCGTGAGTCCATATTGATTTAAATAGTAATTGAATTACATGCACAAGAACGGGGAACTGTTCCTTACAGTAAAGTCCAAATAGTAAATATAGAAGGAATAAGGTAAATAGAAAAATCATTATTATAACACTATAGTAATAATTGCTGTAGCCAAGATCCATTGATAAATTTTAAAATTGTGAGGGGTGGGATGGGGGGGGAGGGACTTTAAAGGAAAAAAGGATATTTGCAGAGCTCAAAATATGAAGTGTTGTGGTGGTTCCAGCATGAGCCCACGAGTTTGTTTGTCCTGCCCTCTCCAGGAGGGGGCGCTCTCTCGTCCTCCCCTCCAGTGTGACCTGGACACAGTGACTCCCTTCCACTCAATAGAGCATCAAAGGGGAAATCTGTAACTTTGTATTGGAGGAGCCTGCAGCCTCGCCTCTACCTTACCTGAGTGAGCAAGGTTAATGTAATCAGTAATGGGCACCTTGCTATCCTCCCCTGGTGTGATGTATTAGGAAGGACACTGCCCTCTGTGGTGAACCCCAAACCCCACTGTAATCGTGAAAAATCATTGCACAAACACCCGTCAAGGGCCATTCTATGAAACACCTAGTTAGTACGTTTCAAGAAGGTCAAGGTCATGAAAGACAAGGACAAGCTGAGAGACTCTGCAGGTTGGAGGACACTAAGCTGGCCATGAGGTCACAGCCTACAGTGTTCTTGCCCTGAAGGTCAGGGTCAGCAGGTCTGAGAAGAGACGAGGCTCCTCTCGACCCCCTTCAGTTCATTGTTGCCCACCTGGCCTGGACCATTTCTTTTTTTCTTTCTTTTTTTTTTTTTAAATATATGTTTATTGATTTTTTACAGAGAGGCAGGGAGAGGGATAGAGAGATAGAAACATCGATGAGAGAGAAACATCAATCAGCTGCCTCCTATACAACCAACCCCTACTGGGGATGTGCCCACAACCAAGGTACATGCCCTTGACCAGAATCGAACCTGGGACAGTCTGCAGGCTGATGCTCTATCCACTGAGCCAAACCGGTTTCGGCATGGACCATTTCTTGAGCAGAGCCCTGGAGGCTGGGTTTGGCTGTGGGTCCTTCCCCATGAGAGTCTCTTCTAGGGGGTAAGGAACTCGGGAAGGGGCCTGGAGGGCTGTGTGGTGAGCGGCTTGCAGCCCTCAGGAGCTGAGACCAGAGAAGCTGTGGAATCCAGGTGGTCGGGCCATGACCAGAGTCCCAGAGCCTGGGGCCCAGCTCCATGGTGCATTGCGTAGAATCAACCTTAAGTGGGATGGGGATGGGGGTGTGTCCTGGGCAGTTTGTGGGGAATCGGAGGAATCCAGGATGATGGCATTGCCTCAGGCAGGTCATCCCAGACCCTCACCTGGGGTGAGGCCCGGAGAACACACATGGGCCCACCATGAGGGGCCCAGCCCTGCCCATGAGGGGCCCAGCCCTGCCCAGAGAGGAAGGACACACTGATGGTAGGATGGTCCAGAGGGACCAGCACAGCCCACCTAGGAGCTCTGACCAAGGAGAATGGAAACAGTGACCCAGGAACAACGTGCCCACCTCTGGTGGGTGCCCACCCCTTGGTGGGTGCCACCCCTTCCTGCCCACACGTCAGCCGGCTCACACTCCGCTCCTTCCAGCCTCCGGGCGCACCCCCAGGGATGACGCCTGAGTCAGTGATAAGAGCAGAAGCCTCGGAGGCTCCTGGAGACTCCATCAGGCCAGGGAGGCCTCGGGCACCCTGGTGCTGGCACCCAGGGCCGGACACAGGGACTTTTACTGCTGTGTTTCTTGCGAGGAGGAGCGAGCGGGCTGTGCGGGCGCTGCCCTGCCTCGGGGGCATCGGCGTGCGTGTGAGCTGCCGTGCTCTAGCTGCATTAGCTGTGGTCACGGCCATGTGTCCTTTGTCTGTGGTTGTTGGCCCGGGACTGTCGGAACGGTTTCTGTTTCCCATCCCCATTATATTATCTTGGCACCGAGGGAAGGAGCCACCTCCTGGAATTGTTTGCTGCGTTTGTTGCTGTAGAACCCTGAGCACGAGGGAGTGATTACGAGTCTGGGGGCTGTGTCATTTTTTCCCCGCCACAGACCTGTTTCCACCCCGGCCTCACATTCTCATGACAGCAGAGAACAAGAGCTGGGAAAGCTGGCGGATACAGGGCGAGGATGTGTGTGTGTGTGTGTGTGTGTGTGTGTGTGTGTGTGATATGTGTGATGTGTGTGTGTGTGTGTGTGTGTGTGATGTGCATGACTATGTGTTAGTGAAGATGTGATGTATGTGATGTGTATGAGTGTGTGAAAGTGAAGATGTGATGTGTGTGTATGTGTGTGTGTGTATGGGTGTGTGTGACGTGCATGAGTGTGTGTTAGTGAGCATGTGATGTGTGTGTGAGTGTGTGAAAGTGAAGATGTGATCTGTGTGTATGATATGTATGGTGTGTGTGATGGGCATGAGTGTGTGTTAGTGAGCATGTGATGTGTGTGTACATGCAGGTGTGTGAGTGTATGTTAGTGTGAAGGTGTGATGTGTTTGTGAATCAGTGTGTTTGCATGTGTGTGAGTCAGAGGGCCTGATGTGTGTGTGACTGTGTGTGATCAGACCAGAAGTCGATTCTTCTTGGGCAGCAGCCTCTCCTGTGATGGACCCAGAGGAGGGGACACTACCTCGGTTTGGGTGGGAAACACCAGGCCAAGGGCCTCTGCACCTCTCCCCCTTACCCCCCCCCCCCCCCGCCCGGGGCCAGAGAGAAGCTCACACTCCGAAGTGAGGAGGCTCTGGGAGGAGTCCTGGAGTGCGCTCTCTGGAAACCCCCCCCAGGCCCTCTGCTGTGCGGGGTGGGGGCCACCTCTCCCTCCCTTCGTCACCGCCCTGGGTTTATTATTGTAGCCTTTCTCTGACATTTGTTGGGGCAGATATTTATTTGCTAAAGGAAACCAAACATTAAAACATTTGCTTTGTTATAAGTAAAAGCCACATTCCAGGAAGCAGACAAGGGTTTTAAAAACCCACAGAGACTTTTTTAAAGGCCAGCCCCCGTGAGCACAGCCCCCGGCCTCGGCACAGACAGAGCCCCAGGGGCCCGGGGTCTCCATTCCTCCCTCACAGCCCGGAAAGGAAAGGAAGCGGCACCAACAACGAACACACACCTCAGCTGAAGCTTGACTCTTCCTGAAAACACAACAGACCTCCCGGGCGGGCGACCCAGCAGTTTAGGGTCACACTCCCTGGGCCCACGGGGGTGGGGGTGAGGGGGGTTCCCCAGTTCACAGGGACCGTGGCCGAAGGCTGCCTGTCCCCTCCACGCTCCCTCTTTGCATGACAACCGGGCTGTGGCCTGAGTCCAGCAGAGCCTCCAAGCCCAGGGGAGCGTGACCCACTGACTCCTCCCAGGCCTCCCGGGGGCTCCCAGGGCCTCCCAGGGCCTTCCAGGCCTCCCAGGGGCTCCCAGGGCCCCCCAGGGCCCCCCGGGGGCTTGGTCTGCTGAGTCCACCCGCCCCGCCCTCCGGGGCCCCAGGAGCGGAGCCCTGCCACTCAGGTTAACAGGAGACCCACGTGCGCTCCCTGTGAAAACCTCCCCACAAGCTGTGAAATTTGGGTTCCAGGGGACGGGGAAAATACCTGATTCCCGTGGACTCAGGTCTGTAACAGAGTTTGTTCTGCACCTCTGCGGCTTGATGGCCTCATTTGCGCCATCACCCCCCCCCCAATCCAGGTTACCCCCTCAGGCTGTGGCCCAGCCTCTGCGCCCCCCCCCCCCCTGACTTTGTCCATCGGACTCTCAGACCACAGACTCAGGCGGAATCCTCACCCGGGCCCGAAGCCGGCACCTGGCATCTGACTCTCAGGTGCGGACACCAGCCCGGCCAGGAAGGAGAGGGAACTGAGCGGTGAGCAGGGAGCAGGGAGACCCTGTAGCCGGGCCAGCGTGGAGCCAGGGTGTCAGCCCGGCGAGCTTGCCCGGAGTCCCACCCCCCAATCTCTACCCGATGTCCACCACAGGGGGTGTTCTTCCTGCGGCACCCACTTGTTTTCCATTCTGCCTGCCTCGGTTTCTCCTTTTGGCCAGTTAACTCCAGTGTCCCGGTGCCTGTCCTGGCACAGAAAGGTCACCGTGCCCCACAGACTCCAGACCCCATACCAGCCTCCACCTCTCCTACGTCAGTCGTCTCTCTACCACCCATCTCTCTACCACCCACCCACCCCCAGCCCCTTCACACATGCATACACACACACACACACACACACACATACACACACACACACACGCTTTCCCTCTCTCTACCGTTCCTCTGTTGTGACACAAGAAGCAAGCGGCTCTCCCTGCATTTTCTCCTAAACACGCAGACAATGCAATATAACCCTGGGAATATATTGGACAGGAACAAGGAACACAGGAGATCGTGGCCCAGACGCGCCAATTTCTCCCGTGACTCAGGGACACGTCCCCGCTGCTTCCCTCCTCTCTCCACCTCCTCTTCCATCAGACATGCTCAGCCAGCCTGTCCCTCCTCTGCACCCGCCTCTGCCACCTGCTCCTGGTCCCCCGAGCACTCCGGGAGGCCTACACAGGGGCACAGCCCTGGGGGGGGGGGACGGGGCGGGCATGGAACAGGCCAGCGTGGGACACAGCTCCAGGAACCGAGACCACGCAGTGCCCGGCGGTCCCCGGCGGTGCCCGGCCAGGCAGCTCACGCGGCCCGGGTGACTTGGTCCAAATCTGAAGCTTCCCCCGGATCTCCGAATGTGTCCCTCCGGGTCTCAGAGAGGGCAGGAGACCCGATGGGCACCGTAACTCACACCTGGTAGATGCGGCCGGCGTTGCTATCACATCGGGGCCCACACGGGGAAGGTCCCGGCCTCACTCCTCAGCCTGCTGCCTGGTCACCACCGCGGACACGGGCATCCCACAGCCGGTGGGTGGCTGGTCAGCCGCAGCCAGGGGACGCATTGAGAAATGAAGCCGCAGGCGTGTGTGTGCAGGGTGGCCTCCCGCCCAGGAAGCTGCACACCAGTGACAGGGGCCCGAGCTCCTGACTGAGACACGCACCCATAGTCTACGTCCTGGGAGCTCTGTGTGGCTAAGAATAACGTTCTCCAGAGGGTTTCCTGGTTGTCAGAGAAGGGCAGAGAGCGGAAGAAGCGTTCGTGCCACCGGGAGATGCGTGAGCCGGGAAGGCATCCGGGGTCCCAACGCCAGGGCTTCTCAGCCCCTCGCCACTTCCCACAGAGCCGCGTTTCCCTCGGGGCCTTGAGGAAGGAGCGTGAGTCACCCGCGGCCAGAGCCAGAGCCAGGCTGCCCGGACCGCGAGGCTCCTGAGTGCGGGCTCGGGCCGTGGAGGGGGAGGCAGGTCTGAGCTGGCCGCTGCCCTCCGGGGCGGAGGACACGGAGTGGCCAGCCCCGCAGGGAGCACCCTGGGAGTCCAGCTTAGGGGTAAAGAATCTGGGTAGGAAAGAAGTGCCCTGCAAAGACGCCATAGTCCAGGGGTGGGCAAACTTTTTAACTCGAGGGCCACAATGGGTTCATTTATATATATATATATATATATATATATATATATATATATATATATTATTGATATTTTACAGAGAGGAAGGGAGAGAGATAGAGAGCTAGAAACGTCGATGAGAGAGAAACATCGACCAGCTGCCTCTTGCACACCCCCTACCGGGGATGTGCCCGCAACCAATGTACATGCCCTTGACCGGAATCGAACCCGGGACCTTTCAGTCCGCAGACCGACTTTCTACCACTGAGCCAAACCGGTTTGGGCCACAATGGGTTCTTACACTGGCCCGGAGGGCCGGAACAAAAGCAACCTGACCATGCTGGCACTCTCATCTTGGGCTGCTGGTGAAGGAGCGGAGGGGAGAGCAAGAGAACCCTCCGCTCTTTCGGCTCCGCGGGCCGGATAGGACAGCCGAACGGGCCATAGTTTGCCCATGGCTGCCATAGACCCTGCAGGCCCGTGAACTGACCTCATCTGGGAGAGGGGCCTTTGCCGATGGGGGTCAGCTAAGGGTCTGGAGACGGGGAGACTCCCCCCGACCTTCCCGGGGCCCCCATGCCGCGATGCGTCCTTCTAAAGGGAGGCAGGGGGAGGCCTGGCAGACAGAGAGGTTGTGCCAGGGAGGCAGAGCTGTGAAGACGCTGCCCTGGGAGAGGGGACATCATGGCCTCAGCCGAGGGCCCCCAGAGGCGCCCAGAGCTGGGAGAGGCAGGAGAGCCCCCCACCCCCGGTCCTCAGCCAAGGGCCCCAGAGGCCCCCAGAGCTGGGAGAGGCAGGAGAGCCCCCCACCCCCCCGGGCCCTGCCCACACCTAGAGTTTGGCTTCCGGCCTCCAGAACTGTGACACCACATGAGTTTCTGCTGCTTGGAGTCACCCGGTTTTTGATGACTTGTCCCGCCACCCAGGACACTCCCGCAGCAGAGAGGCGAGGCGTGAGAGGAAGGGCTTGGTAGAGCCGGTGGGTGTGGCGTGGGTGCTGTTTGTGGAAGGGGCCCCCAGAAAAAGGAGGGGCTGCCAGCTTGCGTGACTGTGGCAGGACTTGCCCCCCAAGGGGCTTCTCACCCCCACGCCCGTGAGCAGAGAGCCCGCTCGAGGAGCCCTCAGCAACCACCGTGCTGACCTGTCCCCGTCACGACCCTCCCCCTTGAGGGAGCCACCAGTGACTACAAGCCTCACACACTCCCACCTGCTGCACGAGGACTGGCAGAAAGCGAGGTGCAGAGCTGTGGAGGCTCTGTCACCCCCACAGACATTGCCCCTTGTACCCCCCTCCCCCTCTAGCCCACATTCCCCATGCTGGGCTAACCACTGGTCACTCGGGGAAGGGGACACAGGATAGTGCCTTCGATGGCTCAGCGGCTGGCCGCCCAGCTCCCGGGGAGTCCTGAGGGAGCCCCGAAGCAGGGACTGTGAGCTGAGGGTGACAGCAGGTCCTGCCCCTCCCCGCACGGTGCCCACGGCGGGTGTGGGTGGCTCAGTCTCAGGTGAGATGCCCTTACCTGGGCACTGTGCCACCTTCGGGCATATGCTCTGCTCCGGGTCCTCTGCCCTGGCTACACGGCCGCCTCGCCAGGAGCGTGTCAAGCACACTGACACCCGTCGCCTCCCCACAGCCTGCCCTGGCCTGGCTCCCACGGGTGGGCCAGCACTGGGGTCGGTGGGCGGGGTTAGTTCCCGGTGACTTCCCACTGGGCCACCAGGCTGAGCCCACGGCCAAGCTGGCCCTCGGCTTTCGGCTTCCGTAGACGGCAGTCTGGCGAGGACCCGGGGCGGCGGGAGCACAAGGGCTGGGGAGCACAGCCCGAAGCCGGGAAGGTGGCCTTGCTCCAGTCGGAAGGCGGCTACACCTTCTCGGAGTTCCCCGGAGGGTCAGTGCGGGGCAGTCTGCACCCAGAGATGTTCCAAAAATCAAAGCGGCCATTTTTAAAAAATATATATTTTATTGATTTTTCACAGAGATGAAGGGAGAGAGATAGAGAGCTAGAAATGTCAATGAGAGAGAAACATCAACCAGCCGCCTCTTGCACACCCCCTACCGGGGATGTACCCGCAACCAACGTACATGCCCTAGCCGGAATCGAACCCGGGACCTTTCAGCCCGCAGACCGACGCTCTACCACTGAGCCAAACCGGTTTCGGCCAAAGAGGCCATTTTCATGCCTAAGAGGCACAGTTTTTGGATGAACTGAAACAGGAAAACCATTCAGGGGTCCGAAATCTCTGCCACTGAAATTTGGTTCCTGGGTTGACACTCAACTGTTGAGCCACACTGGCTGGCCATCTCATTTCTTTTCATCTTCATCTCTCCTCACCTCACCTCATCTCATCTCATCTCATCTCATCTCATCTCATCTCATCTCACCTCATCCTCATCTCATCTCATCTCATCTCATCTCACCTCATCCTCATCTCATCTCATCTCATCTCATCTCATCTCATCTCATCTCATCTCATCTCTTTCCCCAACTCATCTCTGACTTCATTTCCACTCCTCCACCCCTGGTTCTAGCTCCATCTATCCTTATAAAGCAACTAGAGGCCTGAACCAAATCAGGGTCTCTGATTTCTCCAGCCCAGTTGAAAGCAATGCTAATAGAAACACGGTGCTCGGCCTGTGTTGCTCAGTGGTTAAGCGTTGACCTGTGAACCAGGAGGTCACAGTTCGATTCCCGGTCAGGGCACATGCCTGGGTTACTGGCTCGATCCCCAGTGGGGAGCATGCAGGAGGCAGTCAATAGATGTATTTCTCTCTCTCTCTCTCTCTCTCTCTCTCTCTCTCTCTCTCTCTCTTCCTTCCTCTCTGAAATCAATAAAAAAAAATTTTTTTTAAAGGAAAGAAACATGGCTAGTGGTGTAATAACCAGAAATCCTGGAAATGCTGAGTGATGAAGAAAGGTGCTCAGGGGCGCAACCTCAGTTTTGGGGTGGTTGGCCTGGGGGTGCAGGTCGCCTTAGGTAACACAGATGCAGGTGTGCCCCCACTGGAGAGGGGCTCAGGGTGGTGAGTGCTGGGTGTTTTGTTTACCTGCCGGCAGCTTTTGGCTGAATGAGTTCTCTGGCTGCATTTTCATAACAAAACGTGCGTTTTCAGTAAAGGCGAAAGGAAACATAGACTCTGCGACATAGATGCCTCCAAGAAGGAGGAGAAGAAAGTGCCCTCATTTCCCGGAGGCTGCCTTCAGCTGGGCCGGAGGAGCCCTGTGCCGGGGTCAGATCGGCAGACAAGCTTTCCATCAACCAGTCGTCAGCATTTCCAACGCCCGCATTCATTTCTTCCTCACCAAGGCCTTCATCAGAACCACCCACCAAGTCACCGCCCAGCCCTCTCCCTTCAGAGTCAAGGACGTGCCATAAAAGTCAGCAGCGGAGGATGGTGGCCGGGAGAATGGACTGGCCTGGGCTCTGCCCCTTTTGGGTTTGTGGTGACTGTGCCCAGCTCCTGGTGGAGGACCTCAGTTCCCGTGTGCAGCCTGGGTCACCAGTCCCAAAAGGTTGTGACTACCTCTGAGGCCACTCATCTACACTAATAAAATGATAATATGCTAATTAGACTGGACGTCTTCTGGACAAAGCCACGGTGGCGGGGCCTGAGGCAGAGGCAGTTAGGGGCAATCAGGACAGCAGGGGAGAGCAGTTAGGGGCGATCAGGCAGGCAGGCAGAGAGGTTAGGGGTGATCAGGCAGGCAGGCAGGTGAGTGGTTAGGAGCCAGTGATCCCATATTTCGAGAAGGATGTCCTGAATTGGGGAAGGTGCAGGCTGGGCTGAGGGACTCCCCTCCCCTGCACAAATTTCATGCACCGGGCCTCTAGTTGCTTTATAAAGATAGATGGAGCTAGAACCAGGGATGGAGATGGAGTGGAAATGAAATCAGAGATGAGATGAAGATGAAAATAAATGAAATGGCCAATCAGTGAGGCTCAACAGCTGAGTGTCGACCCGGGAACCAAGAGGTCACCGGCTTGATTCCCAGTCAGGGCACATGTCTGAAATGTGGGCTCACTCCCCAGTAAGGGGAGTGCAGGAGGCAGCCCATCAGTGACGTTCCTCTCTCATTGATGTTTCTATCTCTCTATCACTCTCCCTTCCTCTCTTCCTAAAAATCAAGAGTAAAAACATATTTTTAAAAAATGAGATGAAGATGGAGATGGAATGAGGCGGAGATGAGAAGAGATGAGATGGAGATAGAGACGGAGGTGAAGGTAGAGACGGAGGTGGAGGTAGAGGTGGGGATGGAGGTGGAGGTAGAGGTAGGGATGGGTATAGGCGTTGAGGTGGAGATGGAGATAGAAACAAGAAGAAGGATTGGGATACGGTAGAGACAGGCAGATTCAACCAGCTGGACAGCCCTTGCCCGGCAGACTGTGGGGATCCCGGTAGGGAAGGCTCAGAAGAGGGGAAGGTGCTGCCCTGCCTCTGTCCTGTCCAACGCAGGGCCCTCCCTGTGGGTGGGGTTTGCTTTCAGGCAGGTGTCCTGGCTGGGAGCCCAGCTAGATTGGGGGGATCAGGCCGTGCGCCCCTGTCATCCAGCAGCTGCTTTAAGGCCCAGTGGGGGTGCAGAGCCCTCAGGCCATGCTCCTGAGGACCCCCCCAGCAGAGGTGCCACACCCTTCTGTACGTCGATGCCTCGCTGGGGAGCGGTGCCACTGAGCACAGGGGCTGGTGGGGACGGAGCTGACTCAGCGGACAGACGCGTCTCTGCACGGACCATGCTTTCTCCATCAGCGGGAAGGGACAATTTTGTTTTCTGAGAAAAGGAAACAGACGTTGAGGGACTATTTCCACCACAGAGGCCAGTTCCCCCAGGTTTTGTCGATTCATGCATCGCAGTCCCCGTGGACCCCGAGGCAGCCGCGGAGGTGGGAGGAGCCTGGGACTCCGGGCCCAGGAGCCGTTTCCAGGGCGCAGAAGTGTTCTCCAAGGAGCCATTCGTTCCACGGAAGCCAGATTCCAAGGGCGGCCCTGCGCTGGGCTCCCACCCTCCTGGGGACCCTGAGCTATGTGAGGAATCTGTCCAGTGCAGCCCCCACACGCATCGGCGTGGCCCTGCCTGGGAACCGCACCCGGGGTCAGGCACATCCCATCCAGAGGAGTTCCCGGCCAGCAGGTCAGGGCTCCCAGGCGGGCAGGGCGGCCCGGGCCACCACCTGAGCTGGCCCTCGCCTGCCGGCTCCCGGCTCCGGGCTGGGCCCGGTCTGTGGGTGCTGGTGGGGACACACACCCGGGCTTCCTTCACAGCCGCTCCCACTGGAAGAACCTCAAGGTTTCGATCTTGTTTCCACGGTGGCAGCTCCGCTGATTGCTCTGCGGGTAAAGCGTGTGCTGAGCCACACCAGCATAGCCCAGGCAGAGAGTTAGGCCCCGGTCATCGCGCTCCACCCCACAGAGCCCCATCTGCTCTCTATCTCCCAGATCGGACTTGGCACCAAAATAGACCACAGAGTCACTGTGACCTCAAAAAAGTCCCCACTATTTTTACATGCGCTGTCCCGAGGGACAGCAGCCATGAATCATCCATGACAAATCTTTCCTTCATGTCCCTTTTATGTGTTTTTTTTTAAAAAATCCTCACCCAAACATATTTTTTCCTTGATTTTTAGAAAGAGTGAAATAGAAGGGAGGAGGGGAGAGAGAGAAAGAGAGAGAGAGAGAGAGAGAGAGAGAGAGAGACATGGATATGAGAGAGACACATCGATTGTTGCTAGCTGGGGCCAGGAATGGAACCTGCAACCCAGATGTGTGCCCTTGGCTGGGAATCGAACCTGTGAACCTTCGGTGGGCAGGCAGACACTCTAATCACTGAACCACACCAGCCAGGGCTTTTATGTCCCCTTTGAGCCACCATCCCAGGGCAACACAGCCTCACAGGGAGGCTCCATTGGACTTGAACTCAGTGCCACGAGGTAGGTTGCAAACTGGGGAGAACTTGCTTATTAATTGACATGAAAAAGCCCTAGCCATTTTGGATAGCACCAACCAGGGGACTGAAGGATTCCGGGTGCAATTCCCGTCAAGGGCACCTGCCTGGATTTCGAGCTTGATCCCCGTAGGGCAGCCGTGGGCAAACTACGGCCCGCGGGCCGGATCCAGCCCGTTCGGCTATTCTATCCGGCCCGCGGAGCCCAAAGAGCAGAGGGTTCTCTTGCTCTCCCCTCCGCTCCTTCACCAGCAGCCCAAGATGAGAGTGCCAGCATAGTCAGGTTGTTTTGGTTCCGGCCCTCCGGTCCAGTTTAAGAACCCATGTGGCCCTGGAGTCAAAAAGTTTGCCCACCCCTGCCATAGGGGGTGTCCAGGAGGCAGCCGATCAATGACTCTCTCTCTCTCTCTCTCTCTCTCTCTCTCTCTCTCTCTCTCTCTCTCTCATCATTGATGTTTCTGTCTTTCTCTCTCTCCCTTCCTCTCTGAAAATCAATAAAAATATATTTTAAAAAATAATAATTGGCATGAAAAAAGTCTGTCCTGGAAAAGACACTGGTAAGGGCTGTCGCCCAGCTGCCTCCTGCCTGCCCCACGCAGGTGGGGTGGAGGGAGTGGGGGGTCTGTGCCAGGACCCCCAGGGGCTCCCTGCCCAGGAGGCTAGAGCCGGCTCCGGAGAAGCGCCTGCAGGCAGCAGCATGCAGCCCCTGACGCCCTGGAGCCCAGGCTCCCGGCCCGGGTCCTCAGGCGGCGTGCATTCGGGAGAAACTTGATGCCTTCCCATAACGTTGTTTCTTATTCCCTCTCACCTAAGATCTCTTCAAGGAAAAGCCACTCAGGCCTCATTATTCACAAGCTCCCCATGTGCAAACTCACCTACTCGCTAAAGTTGATGTGTAACCACAAGATCAACACCGCGGTGCTTTCGTGGTCACGCTGGGACCGTGCAGCGCCGTGGACGGCCTGGGCGGCTGGCGCTCGCTCCGGCTGCGGCGGCGGCACGCCCGGCCCTCCTGCTCCCGCTCCGGCTGTGCATGAATGTCTTCTTCCACGGTCTACTCGCTGCCACGGCCTCCCTCTTTTAACCGGGCCCCGGCCAGTGCCGCAGTGCCAGGGGCCTGGGACGTGCTTCCCAGAGGAGATACAGTCGGACCCCAGGGACGCCCGGTCGCCACAGCTCAGTGGTGGCGAGTCACTGTGTCCTAGTGATCGGTGCGCAGGAACCAAGGTGTCTCTCAGCAGGAACGCGCGCTGAGCAGGTGGTCTATCGGCGGGCGACGTGACCAGAGGCCCTCCCGGCATCTCCCCAGGGATGACGGCCCGTGTCCGCCAGTTCGGCGTTGGAGACGACTTTATGGGATGTGACTCCCATAGACCACGGGGTGGGCTGTGCTGAGAATGGGCGACCCTCACAGAGCTCAGTCTCCATCAGATCCCACTCTCTCCCCTGTTCCCTTTCGCTTCCAGGGCTCGGTATCCTGGCCGGTCCACCCTCGCTGGGCTGCGGGCCCTGGCCCCCCACAGGGAGGGTCCGAGGCTGGGCGGGTGGAGACGGGGACTTTCAGTGCAAGGGGGGCTACTGGGTGCTGCTGGCCCAAAGACAGGGTTTATAGTCCAACACGACTCTCGGGAATCCGGGGAGTTTTCTGAAAACCTGTGAGACCCATAACCCTTTGAGGGGTACTCAGCATTACGAAAATTATAGAAGGGGTACACATATGTCAAAAGGGTGTACCCCCCTGAGGATGGTGACGGGGCTGCTGTGGGCAGTGCCAGAGGCTGGTGACCACGTCAGTCTGCCCACGTCTGCCCTTTCCATGTGGGGGTGACTCTGTCCTGGCGACCACGTCTGTCTGCCCACGCCTGCCCTTTCCATGGGGGGTGACTCTGTCCCTGGTCTCCGGGGGGACCCTGTGCCGCCTCCCAGCCTTCCACACGGGCCTGCCCGCCGCCTGGGCCTGCCCCGCACCCCCTCCCCCCAGAAGGGCTCAGCTGGCCCCAGGCGGCGCTGCCCTTAAAAGGAGCTTTTCTGTGGCCCCATCTGAGGAATCCCAAGCCAGCTCGGAGGCGGGAGTCCAGGCCTCGGGCACTTCCGTCCTGTCCCCAAAGGTCACGGCTCCCCGGCTCTGAGGAATTCTGGATGTCTCCCAGGGCGACCGGCTGAGACAGGCAGGATTGTTCCGGCCCATCAGCGGGCCCTGCAAGCCCCGCCTCGCGGCCCGGAGAGCGGGGTGGGCACTGGAGCTGGGAGCCGCTAGCTCAGGAAGCACGGAGGGAGGGCATGAGGACATTCCTGCCCGCCCTTCCCTTCCCTGTTGTCGTTGTCGTTGTTGTTGTTGTTGTTGTTGTTTCCCCCTGTCCTTTAGGCCACCGTGCACAGGGCTGGGCTCCTTGTGGTCCTTAATCCAAGACACCCCCTCCCCACGGGTCCTCGGCCGCTGCTGGGTTCATGGGTTACTTGGTTACCGGAAGCCACGGAACAAGTGTCCACCTGAGGCGACAGGGCCCTTGCCCTGGCTGGTGTGGCTCAGTTGGTTGAGTGTCATCCCCTGCACTGAGAGGTCGCCGGTTCGATTCCTGGCCAAGGCACATGCCTGGGTTGCAGGCTCAATCTCAGGTGGGGGAGGGAAGGTGTCAGGGGGGCATGCAGGAGGCATCTGATCCATGATTCTTTCTCTTCCTCTATCTCTAAAGTCATAAAAAACAATTAAAAAAAAGAATCAACTGATAGATGCATAGGTGGATGGTACAATAAATCAATGTGTGTGTTTTTTTTTCTCTTTCACTCTCCTTCCCTTCCTCTCTCTCTCTAAAAATCAGTAAGACATTTTTTAAAAAGTGACTTCCTGTTTCAGTTGCTTCTAACCATACAGAAAGGGCACGCACCATGTGACACCTCTGAGCTTCCCTGAACCCTGTGGCCGGTGCCCCTGCTCACTCGTCCGGTGGCTGTTCCACGTGTGGACACTCCACGCTTCTCACCCGGTGCCCTTGGGCTTCGCTGCTATGGACACATTGTCACACGCCTGCTACTCCTAGGAGTGTGTGTGCCGGGTCATGGGCTCAGACGCAGGGGACAGTGGGAAACATTTCCCAGAGTGGCTGCACTAATGCAGCCTCCTTCTCCCCAGCAGCGGTGAGACACCAGGGATGGTGTGACCGGATTTTTACGTTTTCTCCAGACAAATGGGTGCATCAAGCGGCTGATGGACTGCTGAGCCTCTCAGGACGCCAGCTCTGGGTTCTGTGCGTGTTTCCCTCTTCCTCGTTGGGTGGCTGTGACCTCACTGTCCACCCACTGACGTCCTCTCTGCACCCACACCGCCGCCTCCTACGGCATGTGCACTGTAAACATCTCCTCCCCGTTACAATTTGTCTTTTAAACGTTCTTTGGGGTTTCCTCCCACTGACGACGTTCTTCACTGTAACGGCCAAGCGTGCTGAGCGTCACTCCCCAGGTGCATATGGGACAGCGGTCCCTCTCTCTCCAGCTCTGATCTCCCCCTGCACCCCCTGTGCCAGAGGCCTGAGAGTGGCCTGCACCCTGACCCCTGCCCTTCGGTTTGGCTCAGTGGATAGAGCGTCGGCCTACGGACTGAAAGGTCCCGGGTTCGATTCCGGTCAAGGGCATGTGCCTTGGTTGTGAGCACCTCCCCAAAAGGGGGTGTGCAAGAGGCGGCTGATCGATGACTCTCTCTCATGGATGTTTCTAACTCTCTATCCCTCTCTCTTCTTCTCTGTAAAAAAATCAATAAAATATATTTTTTAAAAAGATAAAGCCCAAACTCCAGAAACTAGAAGTGTGGGGCGGTCTGGGTGCAGAGTTCCCAGAGAGCAGGGTGTGGCGGAGGCTCTAGGTCCCTCCTGCAGTGAGCACAGTGGCCGGGCGGGAGGCACTCTCCCAGGTCTGGTGGCACTGCCCCTCCGTCCCGTCTGTACCCTCCGTGTGGATGCCGGGCGCCCAGAGTGCCCCACACCTCCCTGCCCTGCCCTTGGCCAGTCCCCAGACTGACCCACCATCAGAGCCACATGGGATCCCTCACTGGGCCTCGTCTCTGCCGATTCTGACCCCCCGGGGTCTTGGATGGAGCCCTGGAGTCTGTGTTCCTAAAAGCAGCACCCACGGGAGATTCTGACCATCAAGGGCAGGGCCCTGCTGGGATCATCCCATAGGATCACTCGTGGGACCACCCATGGGGTCATCCTTGGGGTCAAGCATGGACCCACCCGTGGGACCACCTGTGGAGGGCTCTAGGCGAACCTCCGGCTCACAGACTGCAAATTCTAATGAGAATTGGCTACACCGGGCTGATGGTTGAGGTGTGGCCCCCACCTGCCTGTGAGGAGGTTTCTGGAGCGCTGGGAGAGTGCTGGCTTGGGGGGGAGGGGAGAGGAGAGGGAGGGATTAAGTCCCCACGTGGCTCAGCTGACTCACTCCCCTGCCCTCCTCTCCAATGCTACTTGCGGGACCCCAAGACCGGCGCTGGGTCTCCCTCTCTGTGGGCTTAAGGAAACCTCTCTCGGGTTAAGTGCTGACATGACACAAATTCCTGGAGACGGGGGTTCATTTTCTATTGTTTTACTCCTGACCGTGGGGTGTCAATATCCCGAGAATCAGTACGTACCTGCTACAGAATGGCTAGAACGCCAGGCATAATTCTTTAAAAGGTACCTCCACTCCTTGGGAGAGGAGAGCAGAGGGGACGGGAGGGGAGGGGGGAGGAGGGAAAGGGAGGTAAGGGGAGGAAAACGGCACCGAGAGGAGTTGAGGGGGAAGCAGAGGGAGGGGCCGGGGAGGCCGGCCTGCATCAGCCGCAGTGAGTGCTGTTCTCTGCCCTCCTCCAGTTTTCTGTGCCTGCGCTTTCCGTAGCGTCAGCCATGCCACGGGCTCACCTCCGTGCCTTTTTACTTAATGCAGAAGACATGCTTCACACATCCTTACAGACCTCACTGTCGTGTTCACCGCTGCATAATATTCCGTTTGTTGACATACCCCCGACTTACCCAGATGGGTTGCAGTAGCTGATCATTTAAAGTTCTTGTTTTCTAAGTGTCACTCGTATCACCAGCACGAGGGGCGGCGCCCAAATACCGGAATAGCCAGGACGCCGCGGGGCGTGGGGATCAGACCTCCCAAACCGAACCAGCTGGGCCACGGGGTCAGGCAGCCGGGGGGCAGGCAGCTGGGGGGGGGGGCAGATAGGCGCAGGCGCCACCAGCGCTGGCTCCCCGTCCCCGGGTTGCTATAGCTCAAAGCCTGCGCCTCAGGGCTGGCTGGCTTCCCGGGCTGGTTCCCTTTTCCTCTTGCCATAAATAAAATTAAGACAAGCGAAAGGCGTCTCTGAGGGATCTTTGCACCGACTTGTTTGCGGCTAGAAGAGCCTCAGGGTCGACGGGGAGAGTCCATGCAAGCTGGGAACTCCTCTGGAACCTCCGTCGTGGTGCAGACAGAGCCCCAGCGGGTCCCCAGAGCGAGGGTGACCGGAAGGAGGTGCCAAGCCCAGGCGTCCTGCCGGCCGGCCGTCAGCCTCCCCTCGGCTGCCAGGCCCGGAGCCTGCCCTTTCCTTTTCCTTCACAGACAGAAACCCCCGGAGAGAAGCTGAGGCGAGAGAAAGAAGGCAGACAGAAAACAGGAAAGGGGGAAGCAGATGGGAAAGCCCGTCTGAGCTCAGAGGAAAGGGGGACAATGGAGGGGGTAGGGGAAGGGAAGAGGTGGGGGGGCCCAAGGGCACCTGGGCTGGCCCTCCTAGGCTCAGTCCTCACCCGCCCCTCCCACTCCTGGACCTCACCGCGCCCGGTGATTCTCTGTGGCCACTGCCAGCACTCCCAGATCTCCCATGATTCACAGCTCCGAATGGCACCGGAGGGGGAACCTGGTCTGCATGGCCCCGCTTCAACTGAAAAACCTTCCTGGAGAGCTCACACTTGTCTTGAGCATCTAGCCACCCTGTAATTCTGATCTTACTGCTGTTATTTACTTTTATCATGGTAAGAGACACTGTACATCTGGAAGTGTATTCATAATAACATTTGTGGAATTTAAAGACTAAGAACAGCCCTAAATGGTTTGGCTCAATGGATAGAGCATCAGCCTGCGGACTGAAGGGTCCCAGGTTCGATTCCGGTCAAGGGCATGTACCTTGGTTGCGGGCACATCCCCAGTGGGGGGTGTGCAGGAGGCAGCTGATCGATGTTTCTCACCGATGTTTCTAACTCTCTATCCCTCTCCCTTTCTCTCTGTTAAAAAAAAAATCAATAAAATATATATTTTTTAAAAATAAGAACAGAAAAATCATCCCAAGCACACCTCTCTGTCTCTTCAGTTTGTGCCAGAAGCCAACTTTGAGGCAAAGGTTCCTGGGCACGGAGGTGATCCCCGGAGACACAGGTAGGTGGTGGGGAAGGGAGTTGGAAGAGAATCAGCCACCAAAGGGCATGTGATCAAACCACCTGCCCCCTGGGTCCTGCAGACATCGGGTAGACCATGCGGCTCATGTAGCCCATCTGGTAGGAGAGGGAGTGGACCCTCTGGCTGGCTGTGTGCGTCCCGGAAACCCTCAGGCCAGGGCACGTGCTGGTGATGCACTCATGCAGGGTGTGCCCTGGACTGGGGGGGCCCTGAGAGTTCAGGGAGGGCCCGTAGGTGTGGCCTACACGGCTCAGTTGACTTGACTAGAACATCCTGGTCCTCAGGAGCCCCTTCCCAAGACTTCTCATTACAGTGTTCCTCCAGGAGCAGGGGCACTTCTACCCATTCCGTTTTGGTTTTTGAGATTCATAAAGAAGCATGCTGTAGGTCTTCTTCTGCCGTGTGGTATCTCTTACAACAAGGAAAGAAATAGAAGGAATGGGCCTTTTAGTTGAGGCCCATTCATGTGGGTGCTCGTTCCTCGTATCACTCAAGCTGTGAAATGTCAGGAAGACCATCCACATCAAGTAGTTCAACCGAGGGAGTGTAATGTGGGGAGCTGGACACAAAGGTATGGGCGCAATGAGGAAGCCCGGGATTAGCCACAACAGGACCACTACTGTCCTGAGCGGGAGGGAGCAAGGGAGGGGGTGGTGCTACCAGAGCCAGGAGCCAGGCCACCTGCTGGGAACCAAGTCAGCCCACTGGGTGGGAGTGGTACCAAGAAAGGGAGGCGACACTGACTGGCATGCCCCTGAAGCAAGTCAGAGGAGAGAAACACCCTGGCTTCTCCCTTCTACCTTTCAGTCTTTTGCCAGCCCCTCCCACTGGCTGAAACTTAACGACAGCTAGTTGACAAGGGAGCATGGGAAATGGTTTTTGGATACAGAGCAGAGTGCAGCAAGGGAAGGGTGGGGAATGGATCTAGCACAAGCAGGAACGTGTCTGTAGCTTATGTTCGTGTCTGTATACTATTCTATGCCTGAAGGACACTGGATTGGCTCCAGCATTTTTCTCCTGTAAGTCCCTTTGTGCATGCCACCTGGCACACATGTGTGCAAGCATTTCTCTAAGACAGTGTTTTCCAAACTTTCTGACCCACCATATTTTCATGGTGATGCAGTGTACACACAAAACTGAAACCAATGGTTATGGAGCAATGCATACCCTTGTGTGAAGTGCTTGCTGACATTTTCTGTTCTATTTTTATTATTGTTGCTGTTGTTGTTTTTTCACTCTTATCACATCATCACCATCATCATCACCACCATTATCATCACCACCCATCATCATCACCACCATCACCATCACCACCATCATCACCATTACCAACATCACCACCATCATCACCACCACCAGCATCATCACCACCAGCATCATCATCACCATCATCATCATACCCTCACCACCATTACCATTACCATCACCACCATCATCATCACCACCATCATCATCATACCCTCACCACCATTACCATTACCATCACCACCATCATCATCACTACCATTATCATCACCATTACCATCACCATCATCATCACCATCATCACCAACATCACCATTACCATCACCACCATCATCACCACCACCAGCATCATCACCACCAGCATCATCATCACCACCATCATCATTATCATTGTTTGTGTCCTGCTAAGTTGATTTTATCACTCACTAATGGTCTGCAGTTTGAAAAGCACTGCTTTGAGTACAGAACTAAGAATGGCATTGTCACATCATTGAGTACACATAGCTTTAATTTCAATAGGAAATATCAAGTAGTTTTCCAAAGCAGTGCTACTCCACGTAAGCAGGAGCAGACATTTGCTCCCCATCCACTGACAGGGGTGCACACACAGGAGAATCTCCTTGAGGGTTCTGATTTGCTTTGTTTCCTATAGAAGGATAGCATCTCAGTATGTGGCCTTATTTGGAAATAGGGTCACTGCAGACATAACTAGCTAAGTAATGATGAGGTTAGATGGAGTAGGGCGCCCTTCAATCAAATTGACTGGTGTTCTCATAAGAGAGGGGAGAAGAGCACAGCTGGTGTGGCTCAGAGGTTGAATGTTGACCCATGAACCAAGAGGTCCCCTGTTTGATTCCCAGTAAGGCGCATGCCCAAGTTGTGGGCTCAGTTCTCAGTAGGGGCCATGCAGGAGGCAGCTGATTGATGTCACTCTCTCATCGAAGTAAATGTATGTTCTTAGGGGGAAAGTGGGGAGGGGAGGAGACACAGATGGAGACAGAGATTGGTGTAATGCCTGGACAACCAGTGAACACCAGGGATTGCCACAACTACCAGCAGCTGGGAGAGGCCTGGAGTGGATTCCCCTCACAGTTTTAAAAGGAATCACCCCTGCCTACACCTTCTTCTTGTACATCCAGGCTCCATAATGGGGGACAATAGATTGTTGTTTAAGCCACAGGACACTCACACCTGGGATGGCTGTCTCTCACCTGAGCTGATTTGTCTTCATTACCATGCGAGGTGGACCTTCTGTGGTCATGTGTTCCAGAGACAGCAGTAGGTGTGTCTACCTTTGTAAGAAACTGTAAAGTGTTTTTCAAAGTGGCTGTTGCACTTTATATTGCATAATTAGTGGTGAGAGTTCTGCTTCTTCCATACCCTCGCTAACACTTGATATAGTTGGTCTTTTGATTTCAGCTGTTCTCATAGGTATGTGTGGCATCTCACTGGGGTCTCAGCTGTGTCTCCCTAAGGACTAGTGATGTGGAGCATCTTCTCAGGCTCAGACAGCACAGCCACCAACTCTGTGTTGGCATGTGCCACCACTCGTCCCCTGGTGTCATTGGTCTTCTCCAGAGCCTTGGCACGAAGAAACTCAGGTACAAGCCCTAGCTGGTTTTGCTCAGTGGATAGCGTGTCAGCCTGCAGACTGAAGGATCCCAGGTTCAATTCCAGTCTAAGACACATGCCCAGGCTGTGGACTCAATCCCCAGTAGGGCGTGTGCAGGAGGCAGCCAATCAATGATTCTCATCATTGATGTTTCTTTCTCTTCCTTTCCCTTCCTCTCTGAAATCAATAACTATATATATATATATATATATATATATATATATATATATATATATACATATATTAAAAATTTTAATAAAAAGAAACTCAGGCACAGAGGTTAAGAAACTCTCCCAAGCTACAGACCTACTAAGTGCTAGAACCAGCAGGCTTCTGAGACAAAAGCAGAGCTGGTGAGCATCAGGCCACCTGTGTCATCTGGGGTGCATTTGTGGCCTCAAGAGCAACCTCACAAGGACCTACAAGATTTTCCCAGGAGCTGCTGCCCATCCACCCTCGATGGACAGACGTGCCCACATCAGCTGTGACGTCTGAGCTGTCCCTGAGTGGCCAGTGCCTTTGAGTCCGGACAGAGCTCTCTGCAACAGAGGGGGAGCCAAGGCGGGGAGGAACATCCTGCTGCTCATATTCACGTCAGGGCTTTGCTCAGTTCTGCCAACAGGGAAGAGGAATTGTGCTCATTTTTGGTTAAATTCTTGAGGAGAGAAGCCCGTGGTCCAGTGCACATGATATTCAGACACAAGAGCAAGTTGGACGAACGTGGGCCCCTCTTCTTGCTCATGTTGACTCCTTCCCTGCACACGCTCCTCGGTTATTATTTGTTGCACAAAGCCGTCAGCCAGAGGGCCAGGCCCTCAGTCCAGGGTGAGTCAGCGCCCATTTCTCATGAACGCAGGCGGTGTCTTCCTCCCCACGCACGGTGCCTCTAAGCCCAGGCAGTGATCTAGCACACATGGGTGTGGATGCTCTGAACCAGCAAGCTGCCAAGCGGAGGATGCTCCCGGGAGAGGATGCAGTGAGAGTCAAGCTGTGAACCCTTTGTCTGCGCCATCTAAGAAGAAAGGATCGTGGTGGTGCCCCTCTTTGCAAGGAAACCCAACAGGAGGCCGGGCTTCCGAAGCTCTCCAGGAGCCTCTGAACGTTGGCACGTTGCAACACATTCACTGACGAGCAAAACACACCAGCAAACAGATTATAAACACACTGCACTCAACACACACCCAACACTAAACAGGTTGTCACTCAGACAAAAGGCAACTGGCATCCGTTGTCAAACGTGAAAGAACTTTGAGGGGGAAAAAAACATCCAGTAGGTTTTCTAGAACCTTCGACTTGGGGATAAAATCCAGGCAACAAAAAGGTGCCTGAAGAAGCTATAGAGAGAAGGCAAGAATGACCTCCCAGCCAGAAGGCAGCGGAGAAAGGCCAGCACATGTGGGTGCTGGGAACAGAGAAGTCCATGCTCTCGTCAGGATGGGACTATGATGTTGTGAGGGAGACAGGAGGGGCTCCTGGGACGAGGCCTGAGGAGCCAGCATGGCGACCTCATGAGCAGAGACAGATGTACATCCTGGCTCAGGGAACAGCATGAGCAAAGTCTCAGAGAAGGAGGCAGCATGGCCAGAATGAAGGGTGGGAAGCAGGTGGGAGATGGATGGAAAGAGGTTCAAAATGAAGCTGAAGAGAGAGCAGGACCAGCAGCCATGGTCTGCAGCCCACGACACCAAGCTATAAAAGTGACAGCCACCATCAGCCATTCGGCATCATTAAAGTTGTGTTTTATACCGGGGGGAGGGAGAGAGAAGGACAGATTGGATCAGGGAAGAGAACATGGAGTGGCCTCGTGAGTCCCCTAGTTTAGACTAGAGTGGTAATGGTGGATATGAAGCCATGGAAATAAAATCAAGAGAGCTGGGAGGGATGCAGTGGAGAGAGGAAGGTGGCACAGACTCCATATCCTCTCTGAAACTTGCTGTTGTCTATTTAGCCAATTCTGGTGGGTGAGTAAAAGATTAATGTAACCATTTATCAACTCCATGGATGGGTTTGATATTGTTTTATTTTTTTAACTTTCTAACCACCAGAGGCTTTCCCTGAAGACAGTGACTGGTACCCCACCTTGGCTTGGCACCCCCGCTCTCCTGCTCCACCATCCCACCGTGGCCGATGCCCACCATGTTACACAAGCACCCCTGGTGGTCAGTACTCATCATAGCAACTGGTTATTAGGTTGTTTGGTTATTCCACCATCCAGTCTATTTGCATATTAGGGATATATATATATATATATATATATATATATATATATATATATGTATATATATATATAATAATTTGTTTTTGAATCTTAAGCCAACCTTGCATTCCTAGAATAAATCCTATACACTTATGATGTCCTATCCTTTTTATATATAATTGGATTTTATCTATAATAATAAAAGCATAATATGCTAATGAGATCATACGTGTTTCTGGGCAACCTTCATGATGAAGCCAGGGCTGTGAGGGAAGCACGGGTCCCAGGTGCCTGCTGGTGGCCAGAGGGAAGCTGGTGCCGGCAGCCAGAGGAAGGAAGGCCTACTCTTGCATGGATTTCATGCATCGGGTCTCTAGTTTTTTCTTAATAATTTTGTTAAGGATTTTTGCACATACTAGTATATTCATGGAAAATATTGACTTAGGGACCCATGTAACAGAGACGTGGCTGACAGCAGCTGCCATTTCACTGCAACAAGACTTGTTTGAGAGGCCTTGTACCCATGGTGGGGGCAAGTGGTTTTCTAATTTCCAAGTCCAGCCTAATAGCTGGAATGCTCAGGCCCTTCTCAAGAAGCCAAACAATCAATTCCACTAATACACACAGGGTAAATAAGATAGTCACTAGAGTGTTGAGTCTGACATATGAATAGTACCCAATTTCTCAGAGAAAATCAATGTGGCTAATAGAAGTAAATTAATATTCTAGAAAAACTGAGTGTACTGTACAAAATGCTGTTCCTATAGTATTAACAAAAATTCTTATTGGCAGAGCGCCTCATGGTAAAATTGCACAACATGTTATGAACCTAATGCAGTCATAGTGTAGCACAAATAATTAAAATGTAAAAGATATCAAGACTAACAATAAAATCTCCAGAAGTCTCCAATTATCTAAAGTAAAAAAGGGGGTGACAGTGGAAGAATATCATGTAAGGAAAAATATACTGAGAATAATTTACATCTAAAAACTTTTTTTGTACTTAAGAAAATTAACCTTTATTTGAAACGCTAACAGCAAGATATCCATAAAAATACACACATGGAGTCAAAATAAGCAAGAGGAAAATTATTTGGGGGAGTGGGGTGGGGATGAAAAAGAATCCCAAGTCAAATTTAAAGAGAATATCTCTGTATTAACTTTTGGTCGAGAATATGTTTGTATAGTTTCAGAAAACAACTCTGAGACCACCTGGAATCCAGTAACAGAGAGGAATAGACAGAAGTGCTCCAGCCATGAAGACAGAAGAGACAATTCAGAGATGGAAGATGCTGAGGACGCCTCACCATACCAACAGACAGCGGCTGCCTATTGCTGAAGGATACCCACGATCAAACAAGAGATGGTCGGACCTGCATTACCACCATTTGTCCACCAACCAGATCTGAAATATCATGGCAGACATGTACACATAAGGAACTATTTGACATTGAAACTGGGACTCAAAAGAACTGCTGGCCCAGAAAGGAACTCACTACAGACTGATTCATTTGCCTCTCAGGATAACCATTAAGGCTTATCGCAGTTTAGGTTTTTATAAGGGTATTTCTTGGATCACATGACCTCACACATCTAGACGAAATAATGAACAACATAGACTGGTGAACAAAGATAGACCCAGAAAAAGAGAAGCAGCGATCGGACTCTCAAACCTCAGAGGGAAAGTAGGGGAGGGTGGGGGTAAAGGGAAGAGATCAACCAAAGGACTTGTGTGCATGCACCATGGACAATAAGGGGGTGGGGGAATATGTAGGGAGGGGTTTGGGATGGGAATGGGGGGATAAGGACAATTATGTGATACCATAATTAATAAAAATCCATTAAAAGAGAAAAAAAAAAAAAAAAAAAAGAAAATATTGACTTATAGTTTCCTTATAGTGTCTTTGTTGGATACCAGGGTAATACAGGCCTCCTGAAGTGAATGAGGGAAGTGTTCCCTCTTCTATTTTCTGAAAGAACCTATATGGGTTTGAAATTATTTCTTTAATAAGCATTTTATAGTATTCAGCATAAAGCCATTTGCTGGAGTTTTCTTTGTAAGAAGATTTTTAGTTATGTCTCAATTTTTTTTAGTAGATATAGAGCTATTGGGATTTTTTAAACTTTCTTTTTATATCAGAATGGATAATCTGTCTGTCAAGGAATGTGTGTATTTCATCTAAGCTATAGAATAAACTAGCATAAGATAGAATTGTTTATATTATTCCTGTATTAGCTTTTTAAAAACTGTAGGATCTGTAGTTATGTCTACTCCTTCATTCTTGACATTGGTAATTTATGCCCAAACTCTTTCTTGCTTGATTAGTACAGCTCAAGTTTCTAAATGAAGAAAAGAAAAAAGAAACAAAAACAACTTTAGACTTTAATAATTTTCTCTATTGTTTGGTTTATATCTCATTGGTTTCTATTCTGACTTGTATTATTTCCTTTCTTCTACTTTGTTTGTGCTCTTATTTTCCAGTTTTGTAAGATGGAAGCTGCCTTCTCTTTGTAATCTCCTTTTCTAATTTAATTATTCAGTGCTATGAATTTCCCATTAAGCACTATTTCAGCTTCTTCCCCCAAATTTTGTTGTATTTTCATTTTCAATTAATTCAAAATATATTATTTTTTATTTATCTGAGAGTCTGTTCTGACTTATGGCTTATTTGGAAATGTTTAATATTTCCAAATAGTTTGGGACTTCAAAGATATCTAAATTTTAAAAAATATATTTTTGATGATTTCAGAGAGGAAAGAAGTGGGGAGATAGAAACATCAATGATGTGTTTGATAGGCTGCCTCTTGCATACCCCCCACTGGGGACAGAGCCCACAACCCAGGCATGTGCCCTTGACTGTAATTGAACCGCAGACCTCTCAGTCCACAGGTCAACATTCCATTCACTGAGCCAAGCTGGCTAGGGCAAAGATATCTAATTTTTAATTCTTGTTCTGTTGTATGATTTTTAGTATTTGAAATTTGTTAAGGTGTATTTTATGGTCTATGGTCCATCTTAGCGAATGTCAATGTGACCTTGAGAAGAATATGTTCTTTTCAAAAAGTAACCTTGGGTGGAGTATCCTATAAATATCAATGAGGTCTAGGTAATTGATAGCATTGTTTAAGCCTTCCAAACCCTTATTGGTTTTTTTGTCTACTTGTCCTAGCAATTGCCGAGTGTTGACGTTTTCAATTATAAATTGGGATCTGTTTATTTCTCCTTCAGTCCAATCAGTGTTTGCTTTATATGTTTTGGGGAACTGACTCCTTCATCAGTAGTTATCTTGATACCAGGCAGATTTCATAAAACTTTTTATAAAATCTGTCTGGTATCAAGGACAGATTTGGTTTTCTTTTGGCTAGTGATTGAATGGCATATCTTTTTTAATCCTTAAAATCAATATATGTCTTTATATTAACATAAATTTCTCGTAGACATTAGTTGTGTGCTTTTTTTTTAATCCAATCTGACCATCTCTACCTTTTAACTAGTGTATTTAGACCATTCACACTTAATGTGATTATTGATAATAATTGATAATAATCTTGCTAGGTCTTTTTTTATTTGTTTCATCTGGTTCTTGTTTTTCTTTTACTCTTTTCTGCTTTCTCTTAACTGAGCAATTTTTATATTACTGTTGTATGTCATCTTGACTTATTACTTATACCTCTTTAAAAAAACTTTTTAGTGGTTGCCCTAGGGTTTAAAATATAAATCTTAATCAGAATTTACATTTAGATAGTATCAGACCACTTCACGTGTAGTGTAAGAACCTTACAATGATAAAATTCCAATCTCCCATCCTTCCTGTTAGCATACATTTTATCTTTATTTGTTCTCTCAACCCATTACAATGCTACTATTTTTCCTTTAGAAAAAAAAAAGCTATCATATATATAGCAATTAAAAACAAGGGGGAAAGAATTTTATCTTATCTTCATTTCTTCCATTTCTAAGATTCTTCATTTCTTTGTGAAGATCCAGTTGGCAGCCTCGGTTCATTTTCTTTCTGATTGCTGGAAGTCATTTATCACTCCTTGGGAAGTAGGTATGCCAGCAAGATATTCCCATAGTTCTTGTTTCTCCGAGATAGTCAATTTTTTTTTAAAATCCTTAATTTTAAAAGACATGTTCACTGGTATAGGATTCTGAATGGACACTTGTTCTTTCTTTCACGGCTATCGACACCCCTTTGCTGTCATCCAGCACGCATGGCTTCTGAAGGGCGTTCTGCCCCGATCCTTCCCTTCGCTTCTCTGCAGGGAATGTATCTGAGTTTGTACTCTGCTTGCCTTAGAGATTTAGAGATGATCCCCTCTCTCTTTCCCCCTTCAGTTGAAATGTGTTACACAGATGGGCTTTGTGTTTGGTTTTGTTTGTTTGTTTTACCTTGTCAATGTAAGAAACATTCAACCCGGTAGGGAATGTTTTATGAGTTTATTTGAGCCAAACTGATAACAATTTCGGGGAAGCCAAATCTCAATGGATTGAGAATGCTCCGGAGAATGGCAGGCTTGCACCTTGTTTTATATTTCAGAACAAAGGGGAAGGAGATGTTAGTGGGGTCCTTGCTGTAGAACTCCCCCCTACACACACACACACACCTCTTCTCTCAGCCCAGCCACCTATGGGGTTAGGAGCTCAGGGGCCCTGCTTAAATCTGGCTCCTCCCTGCCCTTTGGCCCTAGCACCAAGCGGCTCCAGAGAGGCAGATGGGTGTCTGGTACCTGGCCATCTGCCTCCACACCAAATGTGGTCGCCTGTTTGCTTCTCGGTCTGTGGTGTGGACTTGGCCTAGGCGGTCCCTGGAGCTTGTCATAACTCAGGCTCTGCGGCAATGTAAGGAGGCTACCTGGAATCCATTGGTGATGAATTAGGGAAGCAGAAGGAAGCAAAGCGGGGTGGGGGTGGGGGGTATGTCTGGGATTGGATAAAAGTAAAAGGAATAGACACTTCCTTCACATAGGTGGGTAAAGGATTTTAACAGTTAACAATTAACTGGATCCTAACAATGAGGGGATTTGTGGTTTCCGCTCTGGTGGGTGGTTGTCCTTTGAGGGATGGGGTGGGGAAGGAAATTATGTTGATATTCCAAAGGCATGTTATCAATTTTGTTATCGTAGATGGGGGCGGGGGGAGGGGGGGAAGACAGCAGGCTCAGTTAAGGCAAAGGTTGACCTTTGTTAGAGAAAATAACAGGCCTAGGACAGGACTACACGCCACGAACGGTTTTCAGTTAGAAAGTTTTCACTTCAGAACGTCCTATGTGGTTAGGTCTTTGAATTTGCCGCCACGCAGGCCTCCCCGGAGCTTGTCAGGTTAGTTATGTGGCCCCTTTTTTGTCCACAACCTTTTGGGGCTGTGCATCTTGCTGTTCTTTGTGCTTCTTTGATCCATAGTTTGGTGTCTGTCATTAATAGTGGGGATTTTCAGCCTCTTTTCAAATATATCCTCTACCCCCACCTTCTCCTTCTCCTTCCGCGATTCCAGTGGGATGTGAGATACTGTCCCACGGCTCTCTCTCGGATGCACACCTCTGTTTTATTTCCATCCTTTTTTCTCTTTCTGTTTCCATTTGGATAATTTCTGTAGCACTGGTTTCAAATTCGCCCAGTCTTTCCTTGGCTAAGGTGAGTTGCCCATGAGCCTGTCCAAACCGTTCTCTCTCCCCTTTCCTCGGCTGTTCGCCTTTAGCATTCCCATTTCGTACGCTCTCACAGTTTCCATCTCTTTTTTAAGGCAATCCATTACTCTAAGCCAAAAAAAATTGAAGCTGAAACCGGTTTGGCTCAGTGGTAGAGCGTTGGTCTTCGGACTGAAAGGTCCCGGGTTCGATTCCGGTCAAGGGCATGTACATTGGGTGCAGGCACATCCCTGGTAGGGGGTGTGCAAGAGGCAGCTGGTCGATGTTTCTCTCTTATCCACGTTTCTAACTCTCTATCTCTCTCTCTTCCTCTCTGTAAAATATCAATAAAATATATTTTTTTTAAAAATTGAAAACAACCCAAGTCTTGCCCTAGTTAGTGTGTTCAGTGGTTAGAGCATGCCCCCTTTTCCCCCCAGACCAAAGGATTGCAGGTTTGATCCCTAGTCAAGGACATGTACCTGGGTTGCATGCAGATTGATTCCGGGCCCTGGTTGGAGCATGTGTGGGAGGCAACCAATCGATGTATCTCTCTCACATCTGTTTCTCTCTCTCTCTAAAAATCAATGGGAAAAATATCCTTGGGTGAAGATTAAGCCAAAAAAATTTTTAAAAAAGAAAACAAGCCAAGTCTCATTACGGTGGGATCACTAGGCATGCTATTTCCCTGGCGTGGAATATATGTGCAGTCATTTGGGTAAATGTATCTATAGAGACTTGGAAAGAGCAACAGCAGGTATTGTGTTAATAAAGCAAGTTTTGCCGAAACCGGTTTGGCTCAGTGGATAGAGCGTCGGTCTGCGGACTGAAAGGTCCCAGGTTCGATTCTGGTCAGGGGCATGTACCTTGGTTGCGGGCACATCCCTGGTGGGGGGTGTGCAGGAGGCAGCTGGTCGATGTTTCTCTCTCATCGATGTTTCTACCTTTCTATCCCTCCCTCTTCCTCTCTGTAAAATATCAATAAAATATATATTTTTTAAAATAAAGCAAGTTTTGCCCTAGCCAGTTTGGCTCAGTGGACAGAGGGGCAGCCTGTGGACTGAAGGGTCCCGGGGTTCCATTCTGGTCAAGGGCGCATGCCTCCTTGGCTGCAGGCTTGATCCTCAGCCCTGGTCAGGCCTTGTGTGGGAGGCAACTAATGGATGTGTCTCTCTCACATGGATGTTTCTCTCTCTCTGTCTCTTCCCCTCCCTTCCACTCTTTCCCAAAAAATCAATGGAAAAGTATCCTTGGATGAGGATTAACAACAAAATGCAAATTTTGAGGGGATATCTGTAATACTTTCAACAACAATTTTTTTTAAAAAAGAGCAAGTTTTAGAACCATGAGCATGATCTCACGTGTCAATGTAAGAAGCATCCAACCCTGTGAAGAATCTTTGTGAGTTTATTGGGCCAAACTGTCGACAACTGTCGGGAAGCCAGATTTTGCTCTGGAGAAAGGCAGTTGGTGATAAATTAGGGAAGTGGGGAAACCTCTGAGATTGGATGAAAAGTTAAATGATAGACACACACGCCTTCTACATAGACGGGGACAGGTAGCAACAGTCACCAATTAACACGATAAAACAATGAGAGGACTGAGGGTCTCCGCCCTGGTGCACAGCTTGGGCCCCGGGGGGTCTGGAAAAGGGGGAGTTGCCCTGACCTTTTAAAAGAGCATTATCGTAGATGCAAATGCCAATACACAGGCTCGGTTAAGGTAAAGATTGACCTTTGTCAGGGAAGATACTGGTCTAGGACACGACTACCCACCCTGAACTGCTTAGTTAAAGTTTTAAATTTAGCTGGGGTGGGGGTGGGGGAGGCTGGGGGAGGTCAAAGGTGGAAAAAAGAAGACATATGTACTACTATTTGTAATCCTTCACACAATAAAAAATAAAATAAAATATAAAGAGTCTTAATTTCAGACCCTCCTTTGTGGTTGCTCTTGGGTCTCTGAATTCGCTGCCATGCAGGCCTGCCCTGAGCTAGTCAGGTTTAGCCCGTGACCCCTTTTCCTCCACACGTGCATGCTTTTAACATTTTCACAAAACAACTTTCTACACTTGTGGAGTAGCAGACACCTATAAAACGCATTTTATGAAAACCAGCGGAAGGATAGTGACGGGGCTCGGCTTGGCGGGAGACGGGGATGCGGGGGCAGGCCAAGGGGGAGCTCGGCTTTATTACTGACATTTGGACTTCTTTACACCGAGCTGTAATCGTGTCAGTCGTAGATGTTTCGATGGCTCAGGCTTTGACTGGGGGTGAAGAAGAGGGGGGGAGGGGTGCGCCGACTGCTGGAGCATAAGGTGCCAGGCAAAGGGGGCTGGCGGCTGTTCCCTGCACATCTTCTGCCCCGACGCGTTCATGCTGGGGAAGGGGCGCTTTGATATACAGCCTAGCTCAGCTGTATCATCTCCTTCCTTCCTTCCTTCCTTCCTTCCTTCCTTCCTTCCTTCCTCCCTCCCTCCTTCCCTCCCTTCCCCCATCCTGCTGTTCCCCGGTGAACAAAGCACAGAAGCCGCGTGGAGGGGCCTGTGTAGAGGGAAGTGGGAAGCCCATAAGCAAATAAATGAGCGCATGAACAAATAAGGGAACAAGAGCATTAAGCAGCGGTGAGTGCTCTGCAGAAAAGTAAACTAGCTGGGTGGCAGCAAGTGCGGGGCTCCTGGTGGGGCTGGGCCACCCGAGCAGGCTCCGAGGACCACTGGGGCTGTGGACAGTGAGGGTGGGGGAACCGAGACCCAAGCCCACACCCCTCGTGGAGTGGGGTCGGCACTGATGGGGTTGGAAATGTTTTAACACTGTGAGCAGAGCCAGGCTGTGTGTGTGTGGTGGTGGTGGTGGGGGGAAGAGTAGTGTTGGGGTGCACATAGATGGGTGAGCAGGAGTGGAGGGAGGCTGTGACGTGGCCCCGATCAGGAAGGAAAGGGACCCGCCGGGCTGTTTGTGGAAAGCTGCCAGGCAGGCCGGAGGGGGTCGCCGGGACTTCCTGCTCGGGCCCACTGACAGCGTCCAGAGCCCGGTGTTTCCGTGGGCATTGACGCCGCTCGGTGTGGTCTCCGTGGGGACGAGGCCTTCCTGAGCAGCGGGGTGGCCCAGGCCATCGGATGCTGCCTGGAGAATTCAGGGGACCCCCACCCCCTCCTTCCTCCCCTCTGCCACCGGCTGACTCACTGTGAGCTCAGGCATTTCCCTGCAGCAGTGAAATGAGGAAATGGCTCTGACATGAGCACAAATGTTTGTTCGGAACCTTTGAAAGCGTGGGGAAGGATGGCGAACAGGCCAGAGCTCACCTGGGATTCCGGCACCCAGAGCAAACCACCTCTCCAGCCGGCTCCGCCCTCCCCACGGGCGTCTCACCCCGACCACCCCCTCGCGTGCTCTGCTGTTGGGCAAGGCTTTTCCACGCAAATGTTTCTTACGTGATTAGATGTCTTCGAGGGGATGTAATATTCAATTTCGTGGACATCTCATCATCCACCTGCTGCTTCCGGATCCCGCCAGGATAAGTCCCTCACCAGCATCGGTTCCGTTGGCTGTCCTGCCCGGTGCCCGTGCCTCGGCTGCTCAGAGGCTGACATCCAGCTGAGCCACCAGCCAAGGGCGAGGCTGGGCAGGAGGGGCGAGAGCCATGGACTCGTGCGGTCTTTCCCTCGGATGTATGTTTGAGCAGCTACCAGAGGCAGGCGTCACCCCAGGGGCCGCGGGTGCAAACACAGAGAAGGTACAACACGCCTGGGGTGGTGCTTGAGCACTTGGGAGGGAACCAGTGGTGCAGGCAGCAGGCAGGAAGGCCGGTACGTTCCCACTGTCATTCCCATGGGGTAAATGCGGTGGGAAGAATAAACCAGGGCATTGGAGTCAATGATGGGAGTGTGGGAGCTGTGTGTGTGGGTGGATGGGTTGACAGGGGCATGGGGGGCGTGGTCGACAGAGTCCAGCAAAGGACAGAGTGTAGAACAGAGGTGGGCAGACTTTTTGACTTGAGGGCCACAATGGGTTCTTAAACTAGATCGGAGGGCCAGAACAAAAGCAACCTGACCATGCTGGCACTCTCCTCTTGGGCTGCTGGTGAAGGAGCCGAGGGGAGAGCAAGAGAACCCTCCGCTCTTTCAGCTCCGAGGGCCGGATAGAACAGCCGAACGGGCCGTAGTTTGCCCACGGCTGGTGTAGGACCATGGCTGGGACTCCGTCTCTTCATCCATGTGGCCAGGACATGACGGGACCCAGTTGCACAGATTGGGGAGGACCATGTGACCAGGGCCTGAGGACTGAAGAGTGTGGCTGGTGTAGAACCAGATACACTTTTGGATGCACTGGGCTCCTCACGGCCAGCTCCGTCCACCACCGTGTCTTCCCCTCCTGGTGAGCGGTTACTTTTGTAGCACGTGGCGAGCGCCCTGGTGCTGCAGGGAGAAGGGACGATCTGGGCAGAGGTCGCACGTCCTGCCCTTTCCATGCCCGTGCCCAGCTGGCCCGGAGACACCTTCCTGCCAGGCCCACCTCTCTCCCTTCACAAACACACAGCCCCCACCCCAGGACCCACTGCCCATCGAGCAGGACTGCAGGGAATCCTCGGTGGTTTGGGGAAACCCTGCCAATTTGAAACAAAAGCAATTTTAAAACAAGCCCAGCATCGGGGGCAAGTGGACCGGGGGCCTCTGTTTCCAGCCTTGGGGGCACCGTCAGCCCAGGCCTTGGGCAGCGCAAGCCGGTCACTGCTGGGCACTGTCTGCGTCACAGGCCACGCTGGGGACAGGCTCAGCACCCTGTCATTTCTCCTGGGTAAGGACACGTGAGACACGTAGTGCCAGAGGAAGCAGGAACTCAGCACAAGGAACGGACAAGACATGTGGCTGGAGCCGGAGTTCTGGCCCTTCTACCCCAGGACACACACACACACACACACACACACACACACACACACGCTGGGGCCTTTGTTCCGGACCCTCCCACCCTTGGCATCTCCACCTGCCTCCTCAGCCCTGTGGAGGAGCCCCTTGCTGCCAGACTCGCTGTGGGCACCCCTGGGGCTTCTGAGTCCTTGGGATGAGGTGAAGGCGTCCACCCACCCACGACAAAGTGGGGGTGGGGGTGGGGGGTCTCTGTGGACGAGGGTGGGAGCACACACAGCAGCGTCAGCTGAAGGAGACTCGGGGTCTCCTGGTTCTACGTGCACCCCTACATTTTCTACGTGACCCCCTGTCCCTGTGGGCCAGGGGAGGAAGCACTGTCCCCTCCCATCCCGGGTTCTTCAGGCCCCTGTAATGATCACATCAACATGAGACAGGTTAGCGAGAGAAAGCAACCAAGCTTCATGCATATGTACGTGCCTACGGGGACCCCACATGCAGGAGAGGGTCAGGGGCAGACAGGGGAAAGGAGGGATATGTGACAGTCTGAGCTAAGCACCCGGGGCTTCAGAGGGGAGGAGGGTCCCTGTAGGATGATGATAAGAAGATCAGCTATTCAGTCCTTCCTGTGGATAAGATAGGCCCTCCCCTACAGATAGGCCCCCCGAAGTTATTTCCGGTGATAACTCTCCTTATGGGCAAGGTCCCCGATTTAAATGCTTCTAGATAGTTGGGGGTGGTGGGGGTGCAGGAGTTTCTCTAGAGCCCAAAGGGTCTGGGTTGCTTTTCACTCATAATAATCCGTACACCACCCAGGCACTCCTGGGGGGACTCGTCATGAACCCCTACAGTAAATAAAGGGAAAGACAGACTTCTCATAAGAACGAGATGTGGGATAACGTGCACACACCCTCTCCCTCCTCCACCGTCGCCTCCTGGGGCTGCTGAGTGGGTGCGGACCTCACGTCTCTTTTGTGAAGCATCCGCCGAGGAGACTCAAAGCCCAAGGAAGCCAAGACTGAGAACAACAATCGTATGAATCTGGAGGTGGCGGGGCAGGGTGGTTCTGGGGTGCAGTTTAAGAGTCAGAGGCAGCCTGGCCGGTGTGGCTCAGTGGTTGAGCGTTGACCTATGATTTGTACGTCAGGGTACGTGGTGGGTTGTGGGCTCAATCCCCAGTAGGGGGCGTGCAGGAGGCTGCCGATCAATGATTTTATCTCATTGTTGACCTTTCTATCTCTCTCTCCCTCTCTCCCTCTCTGAAGTCAATGCAAATCAATAAAAATATATTTTTAAAAATTAAGAGGCATACTTCCTAGCAAACTAATGAAAGCCTATTGTGAACGACAGGGTTTGTCAACGAGGCAGATCAGATTCCGACCTGACGGGCAGCCAACCAACGGAACACTGCGCAGTTGGACACGGAGGGTGAAGGTACCAGTCACGTGTTCCAGCAGCAGGCAGGAGGGGCCAGCTAACCAGGGAACTGCTACCTGACCCCAGAACTCGGTTCCTACGAACCAAGAGGACATTCTCATAGCGTTTCTCTGTTCTTCTGCTTTCCCCTTCCCGTTCCTTCATTGGAAACAGAGTAACGGATATGTGTACACAAAGCATTCGCCTTCTTTAACGCCAAATGGCCCATGGTATGTGTTGATTGACATCGAACGGAGGTGGGTGGGGGAAAACTGGTTCTGTGGAAACAAACCCCTTCTCTCTCCATGCGTGGAAGCTCATTCATCCAGCCCTCGTCTTTATATTCCAGCGCGTTATTTTGCTCTCACTGTCTCACACAAGAAGAACAACGTAACAACCCTTGCACACCTTGCTTGCAGAATGTTTAATGTTTTTCATTTATCATTGTAAAACCAAGAACAACTTTATAACTTTTTGTACGTAGCTGTTACTTGTAGGGCAATCTGTCTTGAAGAAGAGACGAATTACTCTAAAAATAAATGAACCCTAGATAGTTCTCCCTTCAAGTCAAGCGTCCTGTTTTAAATAAATGTCTTCATGAGTGTTTCACAGTAAAAACCTTATTTTAGTACTTTTGGGGTGGACAGCACTTTTCATTACAGGAGGGTCTTTGAAGCTAGCCCTCCCTGCAAAGCCCCTCAAGGTGGGCTCGCCCCGCCCTGGGGCCTCCAACCCAGAGACAGAGAGGTGGCGACTAAGGGGGCCAACTGGGGAGAGGTGATGACTCCGGGTGGAGGGGGGAGGACAGGAGGGACCCTAGGGAGGAACTGAATCCCAGGCCCCACGTGCACTGCCCTCCCCCTGCCAGCCGCTCCCTCCCAGAGCTGCAGATCCACCAGTCTCGCCTGCAGAGGCAAGTCCTCTGACGACGGCAGGTCTAAGGATGGGTGGGGTTGGGTGGCAGCAGGATGGGCCTGAGGCAGGCGAGGTGGAAGGGACCGCAGAGCTCCCGCCCTTCAGATTCCCCTTCCGGAGCAGGGCTCGGGCCACGGACGGATGGGCTGATGGGCAGGCAGATGGGCAGGAACCACTCTAAGGAGTGCCCTTAGGGCCGAGGCCATGCCGACCACACGCATGAACACACCCCACCCACGTGCATGTTACAGAAACGCACCAAACATAGGCACAAACAAGCACCCACAGATTCACCCACCCCGTCAGAAACAGACGCCTCCCCACACCCACAGGGGGCCCCCACCCTTCCCCTCCATCCACACAAAAAAACAAACGTTTTGCAAAAGAGTGTGCTAATTCCCGGCTTTATGAAATTCTCTTCATTTTTTAAAAAAACGTGGGTGACCTCTGAGTTGATTTCTCTGCCCACCCTGTACCCTTGTCATGCAACCTAGAGAAAGACCCCGTGTGCCAGGACGGTGGGGGAGGTGTGGGTCCCGGCCTGGGTGGTGGTGGGGGGACGAAGGGCTGCAGGAAGCCAGGCAGGCCTCTCTGAGCCAGTGTGGGGAGCAGGGGCGGGAGGAGGGGCTGAGGGCAGCTGTCAGGGTGGTGGGCCCTGGGTGGTGGTGGAGGGGCAAGTGGGGAAGGCTGCCTCCAGAGGGCATATGGCTGGGGCCTTGCCAGGGACGAGGTCTCTAGGCTGCTTGAGAAATGAAGTCTGGGATTGTCCAGCAGGATGTGCTGGGGGTGGGGGAGCAAGAGAGGTAGAGATTCTCAGTGGGGTGGGGAAGGCAGCTATCCAGCTGCAGAGTCTGTTGGGGTCCAGAGGCTGTTGGGGTTGGGGTAGGAAATGACGGAGCCAGGAAGAGGAGTGGGGGTGGAGCAGGGCATTTAGGAGTGACCCAGTGGGTGTCACAGAAAGTTAGAAGCCAAGGTGATGGTGCTGGGGCCTCAGTTTCCTGCAAGGCGTGGGATGAGGTCCAGGACAAGGTGAGGTAGTGTGTGAGGTCGGGTATGAGGGGCTCTCTGTGGAGAGGCCTACGGGTGGGTGTGAGGACAGGATCTCAAGCGCAGCTGCCTGGAGGACGGAGCAATGGAAACCAAGTGGTCATCACTGGGGGTGGGCGGCTGGGGAGGCTCTGGTGAGGGGCAGCTGGACCATGGGGAGGGAGAGGGGCCCAGGCCCTGGAGGCAGGAGCGCATGGGTGCAGTGGGCTGGCCTCCTCAGCCACCCTCCCGGAGTCCTTCCCTCGGTAACGGGAGTCAGGCCGGTGCGGTGGGGACGGCCACCTGAAGCCTCGCGGGGCACAGGGACATCGGGGCGGCGCAGCAGGTGGAGGGGGGAGGCCGCAGCGTGGGGAGCACTGCCGTTCTGGTCCCGGGCCTGCCCAGGCGGCGCGGCCGGAGCCACCACCTCGCGGCCAATGCGCTCCGAGGCCGGGCCGGGGCCCAGCTTCCCCCTCCATCCATTGTCCCCCTGCGAGAAACGCCTTTGTTCCAGTCCCCCGTCTTCCCGCCGCCCCGCCGGATCCAGGGCCCGAGGAAGACTCCTTTTGGACGCCTCGAAAAGACACCTTCCCGACCGAATAAAACCCGGGCCGGTGGCGTCCGTCCAGACCTCGCCGCGGGCCGGGAGCCCGGATCCCACGTGCGCCCCGCGCCGGGGCGGGACTGGCTCTCTCCGGGGGCTCGGGGGCGCGGGGGGACCGCGCTCGCCGGGGCAGGGAGGTGGGGAGGAAGCACCCCAGGCTACTGCGCGGGGTGCCAGGACCCCAGGGAGCGGCCGGCCACCTCTCCAAGCCAGGGGTTTGGCCAACCGCCCCCTCCAGCCCCGGCTCAACCCAGCCCACCTCCCGGCTCAGCCCGGAGTCCCGGCCCAGCTCCCCGGCCTAGCTCCCCGGCCTCACCGCCCCGCCCCCGGCCGGCCCCGCCCCGCGCCCCGCCCCGCCCCGCCCCTGCCCGTCCCGGTGGCGGCGGCGGCCGGAGCGCGAGGGCCGAGGGCGCACGGCCGCGGAGGGCGCAGGAGCCGCGGAGCAGACCGGCGGCCGCAGAGCATGGCGCCGAGGTGCGCACCGCGGGCCGCGCTGCGGGGCGCACGGGCGCGGGCGGCGGCGGGGGCGCAGGGGCGGGCAGGCGGGCCGGGGAAGGGGGGGGACCCGGGCGGAGAACTAACCTGTGGCGTGCCGCCCGCAGGTGGCCCGGTCTGGGGCCGCTACGGCGATGCCTCTTGGACGCGCTCCCACTCCTGGCCCTGCTGCTCCGGGCGCGCGCGGCCTCGGCGGAGCCAGGTAAGACCGGCGGGGACCCCGGGCCGCCCGCGCCCCCGCGCTGGGTGCGGGTGTGCGGCGGGGCCGGCCTCCTCCCCGCCGCAGCCCATCCCCGGTTTGGTCCCGGGAGGCGGCCCCGGCTCTGCCCACGCGCCCTGGGGGCCCGCGGGCGGCGGGCGGGCGGGCGGGCGGAGGGACGGGGTGGGGCCGCGGCTCTGGGTTCCGAGTGTCCCGCGCCGGCCATTCATTCTCCGGCTGCAGGGGTTCGCGCCGCCCCCGCCCCCGCAGGGCCCGGGGAGTGGCCTGGGGTGGTGCGGGCCCCCCCTCCACGCCGGGAGCCCTGCGGCACCACAAACTTGGTGACCAAACTTGGGCCACTCCGCAGGGAAGTTGGTGCACTCCCTCGGCGGTCCGTCCTGCCGGCCGAGGGCCACCGGGGGCCGGGCCCGGGGCCGGGGCCGGGGCCGGGGCCGCGGGGACAGTCGTTCCACTCGCGGTGGCTCTGGAGGCGCCTGCGCATCCACCGCCCGGGGGCCCCGTGTCGCCGTCCCGGGCTTCGTCCCCTCCCAGCCCCGGAGCGGCCTCCGTGGGTTGCGCCTCCGGGCTCCGGGGGTGACCGGCCGCGCCCCGGGGCTGGCAGGCAGGTCCCCGGGGAAGACAGTGCGGTTTGGAGCGAAACCCACTTGGTTTCCAACCTGTTGAGGCAAAAAAAAAAACTGCCCGGGTCCCCCAGGGCCAGCCTTTGTGCGTCGCAGGGGCCGCCGGGCTTGGGTCCCGCGGTGGCCGCGGTGTCGGGTTGCGAGCGGCCCCCTTTGATGCGGCGGAGCCTCCGGAGAACAATGCGCACGAGCCCGTTGTCCGGCGGCGCCCGCGCCTTTCCCGCGTGCGCCGCGCACGGTGCCCCGGGCGCCGCTCCGGGCGCGCGGGCGCTCCCGCGGCCTCCAGCTTCTGGGACCCGGTTCCCGACCCCGCGGCTGCCAGGCCCTCTTCCTGACCCGCCCAACAACGGTCCGGGGGGAGGCGGCGTTGCGGGAGTGGAGGGGTGCCAGGCCCCAGGGGAGCCCCCGCACCCGGGGGGACCCCTGGGTTGCCACCGGTAGACCAGGCCGCTGTGCGGAGACCTCCGTCAGCCCCCTCCTCCTGGCTCCACGGAAAACTGCACACTGTAACTGGCCGCCGCCGCCGCAGCGGCACACCTGCTTGCCAAAGCTTTTGAGGGAGGAGGAGGCGCCTGATTGGAGGGAAGTCATTCTGGGGAGAGAAAAATAATATAAATTGTTAAATTGTTTCCAACCGGTTTTGGTTCAATAGCGGGGCAGACCTTTTAAAGTTGTGTGTTGTAAACATCTTCCAAAAGCACCTGCTCGTGGGTAGCGCGTAATTTATTTACTCCAGGAGGGAATCGGGGGACGTGTGACCTTTCATGATGGAGTTCCTACTGACCCTCAGGGCCACTTGCGGGGTGGGGGTGGGGGTGGGGGTGGGGGTGGGGTGATAGTCACGGCTTCAGGGGCCTTCCCGTCAGCTTACGAAGGACAAGGACACCCACAGGCCCAGGCTCCTGCTGCTGGAGCAGGAATTTGTAAGCCTAAACCCTCATGTATAAGCAGGTAACAGGGAGAAAAGTAAAGACACTGGAGGTTGGAAAATGGTGTGTCCCACCCTGCCCCACCACCAGCGCTGCAGTGGGTTTATTGCAGAAGGGAGGGAGGAAGGCCAATGGATGCGGCCCTTTCTGGACCTGGTGGTTACAGCCGGAAGCAGGCTCGGCAGGGGGCTGGGAGCTGCCCATCCCCCACCGCCCTCCCCTGCCCCCACCGCCCCTCCTGGCAGGGAGGACGCGGGTTCCATACCCAGCGGGGGCTGAGTCCCCTGGAATTGGGATGGTAATGCCTCCCGCAGGTGTTCTCAAAGAAGAGCTAACCTCTGTGACACCCTGACTTAGCAGGGGCTCCATTTGTTCTGGAAACCCTTAAAAATCATCCTAGGCCCTGTTTTCAGATTTGAACTTTTTTTTTTTCTGACCAAAAATGATACACTTTTCCATATCTGTCTTGCACTTGACAAACAAACAAACAAACAAAAAGTCTTGCTGTTTTGTGCAAGGATTGGTTTCATGATTCTGGTGCTCTGGGGTGGCATTTTGTGCATTTTCCCCACGAGGAAGCCTGGCAGAGCAGGGGCTGAAGGTGTTGATGACTCTGGAGGTTCAGTGTTGTCACACACACACACACACACACACACACACACACCTTTGCAGGTGGAAGTGTGTGGACTCGCCGGTACTAAAATGGCCTTGGCCCCTGGGAGGTGTTCGTGAGCCAGTGTTTAGCCTGGTCTCTCCCACGTGTGGCCTCAGCATCAGGCTCCACCAGCCCCCCCCCCACCCTCCATTACTTGGGGGAGCTTCGGGGTTGGGCTTCTAATAAGACACAGCCAAGATCCGATGGCCCGCGTTGGTGGCGTCTGTCATCGCGCACCGAGGCTGGTGGGAAAGAGCTTTAGTCGCAGGCTGGCGTGTTTCTAGGTAAAGCTGTCACCAGAGCTCACCCGCTGGGGAGTCTTCAGGGTTCAGGTGTGGGACCTCTAAGATAGTTTTGAATTTCAGCAAAACTTGTTTTTCAAGGTACTCCTGTTTTCCTTTAAAAGGAGGAGAGGGAGGAAAGTCCTGAGCAAGGAAACCTAGAAGGAGCAAAACCGACTCCATCTAGAAACTGACTCCGAGCAGAGTGCACGTGGGACTCCGGGAGAGCCCTGCCCCGCCTGCCTTCGCTTCGCCTTAAAAAATACACACGTGCACGCACACAAACGTGCATGCACACATGTGCACGTGTGTATACACAAGGGCACACACATACACACACAAATGTACATGCACAGGGGTATGCACACACCTGCACACACATATACCCGATTTCTCTCCACCCAAGTGTCTGGTTCTCTCTTCCTGCAGACTGTTGAAAGGCATGGTTCTCAGGGCCCCTGGGAGAGCGGGAGGGGCCCTGTGTGGGGTGTGAGTCCCGATCTGGTGTGGGCAGTGGCACTGCCCAGAACAGCTCCAGGCTGCAGCCCACGTACAGCACAGGGAGAGGAGTCCCTGGGGTGCCCAAGACTCAGCTGTCCCGTCCAGAGTTGGGTGGCCCAGCTGCTTCTCAGGATGGCGCTGTCCACCCACCGCCAAAGGGTGCTGCTCTGTCAGGCTCTCCATGCTGCTGAGGTCAGGGCACACCGGGCCCCTGCAAGTCTTGGCGTTGGAGCGTGTGTCAGAGACCCTCGTCCACCCTGGCACTTTTCCTGTGGGGCAGTGAAGGAAACAGGGCAAAGCCCCGTCTTCTGATTCCACGTGTGCAGCGAGCAGCTTCGTTCCGCCGCAGGGCATCGGGGCTAACAGGAAGGGCCGGTCAGCTGAGGGGTGGCGTCCAGGGTGGGAGCTCCGATGAGAGTGTGGCTGGAGCAAGCTGGCCTCGTGGCAGCCCCCACCGATGAGCGGCCCCCAGGCCAGGTCTGCCTCAGTGACCCCTCCGGCAAGGCCCCCCTGCAGGTGTGACCCCCTCCTCTCTGAGGAGGCTCTGGGTTAGCTGCCAGCTGTGGGGACCAGATGCTGCCCAGCGGCTGTCCCGTGCTCCGGGCACCAGCCTGGCTGAACGTGGGCACCGCAGGACCCGACACGTAAAACGCCTTGAAACGTGATGCCGTGATGCCGTTGGTGGGGAGGGCGATACAATATTGAAAAAGCTAAGAGACACATTTGGCATGCTTGTAACGTTATTGATTTTGACACATTTGACAACCGTGGCCCAGAAAGACAGACCGAGAACCGAGAACTGATGGGAGAGGTACCCGTGCTCTCGCTGCAGAAGCTGCCTGGCCAGGTCACATGGTTCTCTGGACCCTGAGCCTGCCGCTGTAGCTGATGGTTTAGGTCTGGGGCCAGCCCTCGGCCAGATACCATAGTGCCCCGGCCCCTTCGTGCCCGCTTCAGTTCAGGAAGGAGCCAGCATTGCAGTGAAGGTCTGGATCCCCCTGAGGCAGCCTGGGGCAACCTATGCCTGACCCTGCTCCAAGGCTTTCTGGGGCTACTGGGTGCCCCCCCCTCACCCGCCCCCGTAAGCAGCCGGCGGTCACTTTGTAAAGCCACACGGTGTGTCTAATACACGTGCATTATATTTTATAGCACACACTGTGTCTCCATACGCCAGGCGGTGTGTCTCACAGCGCCGGGAAGCCCCCAGTGGGCAGGGTGCTATTCTCTTCTCCCCAGCACTGCCCAGGGCTGGCGAAGGGCGGAAGAGGGGTGCTGGCTGGCCGGTGGCATAACTAATACTTTTTAGATTGGCGGCCTGGGCCGCTGCAGAGCGGCTGTCAGAGGGAGCTTTTGATCACGGATGCGCTGAGTCAGACTCAGTTTGGAGGCTGCGGGGCAGAGTGTCTGCTCCACCCGCTGCGCCTGCAGGAGCGTGTCCTGCCCGCCGGCTCCTCCGGCTCAGGCAGGCCCGAGCGGGCCTTTCTGGCTGGCCTCGGCGGGAGCCCAGAAAGGAGAGCCTGTGAGCAGGCCCGCTCATCCTTCTGGAATTCCACGCTGGCCGCCGGGGTCACTCCTGGGCTGATCTGCGATGAGGCTGGACAGGGCTGGAGGGACTGGTGGGGCCCTGGCCACCTTTGGTGTTGGGAAGACCAGGAGGCTCTGTGGTGGGCCTGAGCCAGTGTTCGGTCCAGCTGGCCCAGACCCTGGCTGTGGGTCAGGGGGGAGCATCAGACCAGAGCCGACGGCTGGGGACCGGGCTGGGGACCGGGCTGGGGACCGGGCTGGGAAGGCAGTGGTGGGCCTGGGTGACGAGCACGCTCGGCGATGGGTCGCAGTGGCAGGGCCCGGGTCTGAGCTGCAGACACCCCATGCTGTCGGTGGGTTGATTGACTGCTCTGGGTAGCGCCTGGACTGGAAGTCTGCCGTTTATTTAAATTTTTATTCTTTCAGTGTTTCCTTTCTTCTGGTCTGAAGTACTCACGTTTACATTTCGCACTGCTCCTCTGAGTAGATTCAGACACCTTTGAGGCCATGCTGGGCATGGGCAGAGGGAGGCTCCTGTCTGCAGAGGACCCGCCAGCATGGCCGTTCGCCATGGCGGTGAGAGGCGCCCTCTGATTTGGAGTGACGGGAGCCGGTGTGAGAGCAGGGCTGGGAGGGCGCGTCTCAGTGTCCGTGAACCGCATCGCGGTGCCGCCATCCGAAGTGAGCGCCTGGCCGGTTTGGCTGAGTGGCTAGAGTGTTGATATGTGGACTCAAGGGTCCCAGGTTCGATCCCCAATAGGGTAGGTGCAGGAGGCAGCCGATCAGTGATTTTCTCTCATCATTGATGTTTCTCTCTCTCCCTCTCCTTTCCTTTCTGAAATAAATAAAAATATATTTTAAAAAGAAGAAGAAGAAGTGCGCTCCTTGGAGCAGCAGTTGGCTCAGCTGCTCAGTGGCTGGAGGCTGGCTGGCCTCTGCCAGGCCCCGAATCCATATCCTCTCGGCTGCAGGGTGAGGGGAGAGCTTTCTCCACGCGAACATTCAGACTCCAGGGGACTGCACGTTGGGAGAAATCAGGTGGTTCACGTGGATGCTGTTGCTTTGACCCTGCCAGTAAGGTGACCAGACGTCCCGCTTTTGGCGGGACAGTCTCGATTTTTAACAATTTGTCCCGCGTCCCACGGTGTTTTAAAAAAGTCCAAAAGATTTAAAAGAATCTTTCCAAAAATCGGAACTTTTTAAAAAACGCCTCGGGACGCGGGACACATTGTTAAAAATCAGGACTGTCCTGCCAAAAGCGGGACGTCTGGCCACCTTATATCTGTGAGGCACGAGTGGCCCTGCCCTGTGCTGTGTGTGTGTGTTGGGGGAGGGTGCACAGGTATGAGAAGCTAGGATGTGACACCCCAGGACCCTCAACAGAACAGCCAGCCAGCAGAGACCCAGTCCCCCAGGGGGCCTGGTGCAGGGTGAGTTGGGAGCGGAGGGAGACCATTTGAGACTATCTTCTCTGAGGTCTCTTTGCCTCTTGTTCCCATGGAGGCAATGCCTGTGACCTCTTCCAAGCTAGGGCTGAAGCGGGCAGGTGTTGGGCCAGCATTATGGGAAGGCCTTACCGTCGGCTCCTGGCTGGTCCAGGGCTGGGACATGAGGAGAGTCCTGCTGGGTCCGGTCCATAGGGTGAGTCCAGTTGTGTAACCGCTTTGTCTCTCTGGCCATTGACCTGTTGCCTGTAGGCATGATTGCCTGTGTGCAAGGTGCCGTGCCCGCCCCAAGGAACAGGAGGGAGACCACCGAGTTCCCCCCATGGGGGCCCTGCAATGAGCGAGGGATGAGGATGGATTCCTGCCAGGCGGGCAAAGTGCGTCCATGGTGGGGTCTGGGTTTCCTGAGTGCTCTGGGTCCTCATGCTCCTAATCTTGGGAACCCCCACAGTCAGCGCTGGGGCCGAGTGTGGGGGGCTGTGGATGGGGACTTCAGGGGACCCCCCTCCAGCTGGGCATGTTAATTTACGCTCGGCTTTCTCTGATCTGGGCGCTATCACTCTGAACGTCTTGCTGATTGGACAGGTGGAAAACACTCTTTAATAGTGTTTTATTTTGTGTTTTCACTCATCAGTGAGGGTGGTGTTCTAATGCAGTGGTCGGCAAACTCATTAGTCAACAGAGCCAAATATCAACAGTACAACGATTGAAATTTCTTTTGAGAGCCATTTTTTTTTCAACCTAAACTTCTTCTAACGCCACTTCTTCAAAATAGACTCACCCAGGCCGTGGTATTTTGTGGGAGAGCCACACTCAAGGGGCCAAAGAGCCGCGTGTCGCTTGCGAGCCACAGTTTGCCGACCCCGGTTCTGATGTATTCACTGGTCATTGTATTCTCCCTGGCCCTCACGTCCGCTTTGGTCTTTCCTCGAGGATTTCCGTCTGCTCGTGCTGTCATCTCTGCAGGGACAGGTTTTGCATATTTTTTGAGATTGCGAGCAGCCTTCCACAGGGGATGTGGTACTCCCTAAAGCATTAGAGTTGCTTTGTTTGTTTTTTTCTTTAATTTTAAAAATATATATTTTTTTGTTGATTTTTTACAGAGAGGAAGGAAGAGGGATTTAGAGTTAGAAACATCGATGAGAGAGAATCATTGACCAGCTGCCTCTTGCACACCCCCCACTGGGGATGTGCCCACAACAAAGGTACATGCCCTTGACCGGAATCGAACCTGGGACCATTCAGTCTGCAGGCCGATGCTCTATCCACTGAGCCACACCGCTTTCGGCTTTCTTTAACCTTTATGGCCTGTCTCTTTAGCGGGGACACACGGGTGATGAGCATGGCTCAGGGACCACGGCTGGGCGGGCTTGTTGGATTGCAGGGATGATGAGGGGTAGTGAGGATTCTGTGAGCGAAGGTATACAAGGCTGGTGAGCAGTTCACGGGGAGGGGGGGGAGCGGGGGAGAGCACGCACTACATGTCAGCTGTGATCTTTTTATTTTTTTAATGTGTTTTTATTGATTTTAAAGAGAGAGGAAGGGAGAGGGAGAGAGAGAAACATCGATGAGAGAGGAGCATCAGTTGGCTGCCTCCTGCACACCCCCCTCCCCCGGGGATTGAGTTGGAAACCCTGTCTGTGCCCTGTGAATGGGGAGGATGGTGTTCCTGCCAGGCTTAACAGTAGGGACCCCACACCGCATGTTGGCTTCCTGGGATGTGGCTTTCCGGGGTGCATCCTGACCACCCCTCACTGGGCTCTGAGGACTCGCGATGGGGAAGGCTCTCACCAGCCATCAGGGCAGGGCCTGTGTGCGCTGGGAGCCGGAAATGTTCACGTGACCGACACGTGGCCGTGGGCTGTGCCCGCTGAGACGGTCATATACGGACGGAGCCCACTAGCTCCGGCCACCGAGCCCTCCAGGCGTTCTGGGCCACCCCGCCCCGCACACTGCCGGGACCCAGGAGCACACTCTGCCTCTGCCTGTTTGGTCTGGTTACGGGGCTGCTGGGCTTTTAACCAGGAAATCTCCCGCTGAGATTCCACGCGGCTGTCAGGAGACACCGGAGAAGTCGGGCCTCCTGGCCTCGCTGACTGGGTGGGGAGCTGTCGGCAAACAGGCTTGTCCGCAGCCTGTGGTTTGTAAACCCTGATGTAGTGCCGTCAGGGACAGCCCAGAGGACAGCCTTCAGCGTCCTTCCTGTCACCTGTCCCATCGACTTCCAACCAGAAAGAAGGAAAGGAGTCATTAATCCCTCCCTTCGGCGTCCTCTTCACCTATCCCTGGTGTCCAAGCGGCTGCCTCTCCTCCAGAGCCCCCCAGGCTCCATCCCCAGGGGCCCCTGGCTCAGCCACCTTTCTCCCCTCACGTGCATTCTCAGGGTTTTAAAAAGGCAGGTTTGTCCTGGCTGGTGCTGCTCAGTGGTTAGAGCACCAGATTGTGCACTGAAGGGTTGAGGGTTTGATTTCTGCTCAAAGGTTGTGAGTTCACACACACACACACACACACACACACACACACTCCTGCCTACCCATCATTAGGTCATGTGTGGAGACAACCCATGTGTCACATTGATGTTTGTTTCTCTCTCTCTCCCCCTCCCCCTCCCTTTTATTCTCTCTGAAAAGCATTGGAAAAAATACCCTCAGGTGAGGATTAACAACCACAACCACAAACACAGAAAAGGCAGGTCCCCCAGAGCTCTCCCAGGATCGGGCTGCGGGGCTCTGGCTCCAGGCAGGCAGGTGTCCGGTGGAGCCGGCCCGTCAGTGGAGCTGGGAGAGGCTTTTTCTAAAATGGTAACTATTTCAGCTAAACAGCTTTCTGTCACCCCTAGCTGGGCCACAGTGAGCTCGGATGGGGGGGAGGGGAGGATGGTGGTGGTGGGAGGGGAGGCTTGAACCAGCGAGGGAGGTGGTTGGACTGAGAGCGATGAGTGGAGTGGGCCCAGCCAGTGGGGATGGCGCGGCGGAGGGGGCCCTGCCGGGTGCAGTGCTGACTGTTACTGAGGCCCGGGTGTGGGGGCTGTCCTGGGACCGGGACGGGGGAACGGGGGGGGGGGGGGGGGGGGAATGCGGCTGCAGGCCTCCGCAGGGTCACAAGGTCAGACGGGGACCCGCCCTTCTGTGTTTGGAGAATTAGACAAATGGTACAAAAGCAGGTTCCCACAAAGTCCCAAATGGCCACGGCCCCAGGAAGAGGTGACGGAGTAAAGCTGACCGGTGGCAGGGCGCGAGGGGTGGGTGCTGTGAGCCCCGGCCAGCGGGTGCCGCGGTGGCCATCTGTTGTCTGCGTGGTGAGTGGGGATGGGTGCCAGGCGGGCTTACTTAGGAAGGTGGCCGAGCTGGCCACAGGCAGGAGGCCGTGCACCCCAGACTTTTTAAGCTACATCTGTCCTCTGCCTCCAAAGATTGGACGTTTTTAACCAGTTTTCGGCGCGGGGACTTTTTAACCTGTTTTCGGAGCTCGTGCCTTTAGCAGAAGCAGAGGGCATCCGGGTGAGGGGGCGGGAGCTCAGCGTGGCCCTGTGGGCAAGGAGGGCAGCACAGTGCAGGCGCTGAGTGTGTGTGTGTGTGTGTGTGTGTAGGGGGAGATGGGGGGGGAGAGAACTGGCAGCTGCCGAGGGGCTTTCTGGGTACAGGTAGCTCTTGTTCCTGCCCCCCACTTCCTGGGCCCGTCTTGGGTCAGCAGCACCAGGGCTGGCCCAGCAGGCCAGGCCAGAGGGCTGGGGCCATGGGGGACCTGGGGGTCCTTTGTGAACTAGGCCTTCTGGGCCTGAGGGGCCTCGGGGAGGGCAGGTGTGACGCTCCCCCTGAGGGTCTCGGGGTGGGGGAGCCGCAGGGTGGCATATCTCTGCTTAGAAGCAGAAATCCAGGGCTGCAGCACAGGCCTGTGATTCTGGGCCACGCGACCCCCTCCTGCACACGCTCCTTCGTAGTCTGGTCACCCTGGCTGCCCAGTGGCCCGGTCAGTCATTGAAGTGCCAGTGGCTTGGGCTGTTAGGTCTCCCTGGTGAGCGGAGGAGTCGGACAGCAGTGCGGCCGCCCACCCCGCCCTCTCAGACAGCCGCACCCTGTGCCACCCGCACCGTCGTCGCCGGAGCTTGAAGCCGTGCAGAGCTTTAACCAGAGAGAAGGTGGGTCTGGGGGGAGGACACCTAAAAACCCATCACCGTGCTGGCCCGTCGCACGTGGGAGAGGCTGTAGCAGGTGGAGGTCAGGGAGGCTGGTCCCCAGCACAGGCGGGCCGACCCCTCCCGGCCCTTGCTGAGCTCCGTGCCAAGGGAGGGGATCTGCTCCACCAGGTTCTGTGGTGCCGTTTTCATGATTTTTAAAAAATATATATATTTTATTGATATTTTACAGAGAGGAAGGGAGAGAGATAGAGAGCTAGAAACATCGACCAGCTGCCTCCTGCACACCCCCCACCGGGGATGTGCCCGCAACTAATGCACATGCCCTTGACCGGAATCGAACCCGGGACCTTTCAGTCCGCAGACCGACGCTCTACCACTGAGCCAAACCGGTTTCGGCCATTTTCATGACTTTTAATTTCATTTTGTGAAGTTACACACGTCACGCAGGAAAGCACTCCGTATTTTGAAACCGCACAGGACGCACGGCCCCTCTGCGTCCCCGAAGGTCACCCACCCTCCAAATGCAGCTCACAGCTCCAGGCCTCAAACACTCCGCCGCGGGACTGGGCCCACGGGGCTCTGAGAAGCTGTTCAGATGCTTTCACGGGTGGACAGAAAAACGAGAGACCGGCTTCTGGAGGAAAAAAAAATGAAATTGGACGCAGATAGCACAGCCCGGGGGACAAGGCCACATGTGGGGCCGGGTCCTCGTGTGCTTAGGCACCCACAGACCCCCGGAGGCCACTGGAGTCCCACGCCGGCCCCGTGGGCAGGAGGCGGTGGAGGGAGCCCCCGGTGGCCACGGAGCACCTGGCACCCCAGCACGCAGGCAGCGCGGGCAGCACAGAGTTAATGGGCGCCTCCCCGCGGGCGGGCGGGCGCGAGGGGCACCGGGCAGCCAGGATCTGGGAGTTCTTTCATCGCCAATTGCCAACCGAAGACGGGTCGTCCCCGGGATGAAAGCCCCTTTGTGCCCAGCCCGGGCGCAGTGCGGAGCCCCGGGCCGGCTCTCCCGCGGCCCGGAGCAGGTAGCGGACGGCCCTCTCCGCTGCAGGAATGTCCCCACGCGGCACCGCCAACAACCTCCCCCTTTATTCCTGCTATCAGCGCGCGGTGCCCGACGATCTGGGTCCCAATTATATCTGGAGAAGGAGGGGAAAGGTCGTGCCGTCTAGACACTAATCCAGCGCGATTCCGTTTCTTCCCCGGGCCCGTCTCCCGGCAACGGGATTATGGCTGGCGGGGGGCTGGCATTCCCCAGGCCCTGTGAGGGCGGGGGCCCCACCCCTCCCGCTCTCCGGAGCCTTCTGGGGCCAGCAGTGGGGTGCGGGCGGGGAAGGCTGTGACGGAGGTCTTTGCTGCTCTGGGGCTGGTCGCCAGGGGACCCTGGGCTGGGCTGGGCTGGGGTCGGGGCGGCCTTGCAGTGAGGGGAGCCCCGGCGTCTGCTGGACGCGCTGTGTGTGCCGAGCGCCCCGCTCCCCGGCCCAGCTCCATCGGCCCTGCCACAGGTGCCTGCCGTCTGCCGGGAAGGGCACTCGGCTAATGCCCCGTCTGAGCTCCTTACCCTTGTCTCGTGCTCCCCCCCCCCACGGCCCCCCAAGTTGGAAGACGCCAGCCCTCGTAGCTCCAGACGGGCTCCCGCAGGGTCCCCAGCGGCATCTGCACTGGTTCCCACTGTGTTAGGTCAGGTGCTGCCTGGGGTACCCCGCTGGGCAGGCGGTGTCCCGGAAGCATCTGCAGCTTTTGCCAAAAATGTATAATCCTGGGCAGAGAGCACTTACAGTTCCCTGCAAAGGGACCCGGGGGGCAGAGCTGCCCGCCAGCCGGGAGGAGCGGGAGGGGGTGATGGTCACGGGGGTGGTAGCAATTGGAGGGCATGGAAAGGGGGTCCGGTGAGTGGAAGCTGGGGGTCATTTAGTAACAGGGCTCCCCACTTCTCTCTAGCCTGGCAGACAGCCCCGGGTGGTCGGCAGGGCCGTCTCTGTCAAGGCTGGTCTAGGAGGGCATCAGTCAGGTCCCTCCTACTCCCTTGTGTCACGTGCCCCCATGCAGCCCTGGGGGAGGCCTGAGGTTGGGGGTGCAGACTGTGGCTGAGCACATGGCCCCCCTCCCTCCCTCCTGAGTGTAAGGGGGTGCCCCTCCCCGCTGTGGGGTTTGGCTCCCCCTCTGCCTGCCTTCAGACAGACCCCTCTGCCCTGAGAGATGGAATCATTGGTAGCTAGCAAACCAGAGGGTGGGTTCTTCTCTCCTCGCCTCCTGCTCTCCATGGGATGGGGAAACTCTGCCTTCCACAGGCCCTTCTCTGCCTCCGCCGGCATGCGACATAAGGGCCAGCAGGTCTACGAACTTGGGTCATTTCAAGGTCGCCCATGCACTCGTGGTGCCTTCCAGATAGGGGAACCCTCACTCCTGAGAGCTCCTAGGAATAGGGGACGATGGGGGAGTTGGGGGGGGCTTTTAGATCTTGACACCAAGGCCAGGGACCAGCTTCAGGGGAGACCCAGTGTGCCACATGAGTGTTTTCTGCGGGTCCTCCTGGGAATGGCTGTGCTTTTGGGGTCTCCAAGTACTCGCACCGACTACATGTGCGGGAGCCCCTGACCTTCACCTCGGGGCCGCTGCTCCCTTTATTCCCACAGTTCGGCGGGGGTCCCCCCACCCCCATTCCAATGTGCTCACACATACTCTCAGACACAGCCATGCTCGCACATGCTGACATACACATGCCCACACACACAGACACACCCTTGACACGAGCCAACCTTGAGGCTTGACTGGAGTGGAACCTGCACCCCAGGAACTGGCTCAGAGGCCACACTGTGCATCTCCTCTGTCCCCTGCACGCTTCCCTCCCTCCCGAACCCAGCTTCCCCCCAAGCTCTTCAGCCCCCCATAATCCCCTCATCCCAGACGACACCCCCCACCCCTGCTCTTGACCTCACCCGCCTGTCCTCGGAGGTGCTGATGTAGCTGGGAGCCCAGGCTGGAGTTCCTTCTCTGGTCACTGGTCCCACGTAGACGGAAGGGACTGCAGAACCCCCCCACCCCTCCCCAAACCCCCTTTCCGCCTCTCTGCCGCCTGGGAGAGACTGTGGGTGGTGGTCCAAGGGGCACTGGGGGACCTATCCCTGAGGAACCTTCTACCGTTTGAAACTGGTTTGAGATTGCACTGGCTTCATGAACTGCTATGCTGCCCAGCAAACCCCTGGGCCTGGCACCTGCACCCTCCGCTCCAGGGGCTGGCCTGTGCCCTGCCTGCCTGGTGCCCTGGGCATCAGTGCCCTGGCTGAGTCCTCCGAACAGGACGGGGCCACCTTCCCAGGCAGGGCCTGCAGCCTCCTGGCACCGGGTGTGCCAGGCACACAGCAGGGGCTCAATAAATGCTTCCCAGCCGATGGATGGAGGGACTTCTGAATGAAGGTTTTATGAAAAGCTCAGGAACTAGGCCAGAGGTGTCCTCGGTTCCCTGCTGTGAGTGAGTGTCCCGGGGGCGCAGGGTCTCCCGTGGGCTCTGAACGTGGTTGCTCTGGAGCTGCAGGGATACAAAGGGCATGTGGGGACCGGGCAGATAGACCTCCTCCACCATTTGGCCCGGCCCCTCTTGACAGCTGCCCATCGGACACTGGTCACCAGCTGGTCTTGATGGTCATGAGGCTGGAGGCCAGGTGGGGGCAGGAAGGGCTGACACACGTCTCAGGGCACAGTGAATGCTCACGGGCCACACGAGCGAGAGCCAGCGTTGCCCTTCCCGGGAGGCGGCTGTCCTGTGGGGAGCTCCTCCGCCCGGGGACAGCTCCTAGAAGGCCCCGAGGCTGTAGGTGTCCTTGCTTGCCACCCGCTGTCATCGCTGCCTTCCCCTCTCTGCAGGAGCTGGAGGTGGGAAGCCGTCACTAAAAGCTCGGGGTTGAGGGTGATGTCACCCAGGTCCTGGAAACTTGACCGGTCACGCCTCCCAGTGTGTGTGCCGTGGGGAGTTGGTCACCTCCCCTCTCCTCCCAGGATGTGGTCAGGTGACTCGGCGGGAGGAAGATGTGGGAGCTGCCACCCGCTGGGAGTTTCCCAGGTGGGCACGGGGCCACAGGAGGTCGAGTCCAAGTGCACTGACCAGCCTGGGGGGTGACCAGGGTGCGTGTGCTCACTTGACTTCTCTCAGGACCGTGGTCAGCCTCATTCTCCCAGACCTTGTCTCCGCAGGGTCAGCCCGGGGCAGCACTTTCTCCCTGTTCCCGCTGCGGGCCCGGGCCGTGAGTCACCAGGTGGGTGCTGAGGGCGTTCGCTCAGACTTGACTAAACGTTAAGTGGCCAGGTCTCTCTCTCTCTCTCTCTCTCTCTCACACACACACACACACACACACACACACACACGCACGCACATGCACACACACACACACACACACACACACACGCAAGTTTCTTGGAAGAATGACTTCGTTTTCACCCCCATGATAGTCAGCGGCCGCCGGTGTCTGTCCTCCTGCAGTGTGAGGGGGTCCCGGGGCGGCTGGGGCCGTGGGAAGACCCCAGGCCTCGGGAGTTGCTGAGACCCACTCGGGGTCCTGGGGGTGGAAGGGGCTTCCAGGGCATCCCTCCACTCGCTGGCAGCCCCAGGAGGCATCCCAGGCCCTCCTCCCACCCGCAGGCGCTGGCCGGCATGCTGCCCGGTGAGGGTGTGGGTCTGCCGCCGCCGCCTCCCGGGCAGGCCCCCTCCTGCCCCGGCCCACCAGCCTGACCTCACTGCCTGCGTGTCGGGGCACCGCCGTCCTCCCGGTGGGAGGCTCTGGGCGGCGGCCAGGGCGGCGGGGCCTGTGCGCTGGGGTTGGGCTCCGTCATTGACGGGCGGACGACATCGGCTCTGTCCCCTGGATCCGAGGTTTGGTGCCTCAGCTCCTCTGCTGGGCAGTGGGTCCCAGGGGCCCTGAGCAGCCAGCGCGGTTAGCTGCCCCGAGTCCTACCGGCTCCGGGCTCGGGTTCCCGGGCTCAGTAGACGGTTGGCTCTGACTTCTTGGCAGTCAGCTCGGGGAGTGCTGGGCCTGCTGCTGCGGCTGCTGCTGCTGCTTCGGGCCGACGGGGCAAGGTGAGGCCTCGGGACTGGGCTCGGGAATTTGGACCGGCTCCTGAGCATGAGCTCAGGTCTGACTCAGGGGGAGCCGCGCAGCTGTGACTCACAGCCCCGGGGCTCCAGCTCCTCCACCGCGAAGGCTGCTTCCCCGAGTCCCACCGGGTGGCTGTGCTCATGTCCCCGCCCCTGTGCAGCCCTCCTGCTGCCCTTCCCGTCCCTCTGTGAGCACCCCTTGTCGTGCTGCATGGGACCGGGGGCCAGGTGCCCTCGGGGCGTGAGCAGTGAGAGGGTGAGCGAGGCTGTTCACCTCCAGTGGGGGGGGGGACGACCACCCTCAGCCCACTGGGTGCAGGTGGTGACCGGTTGGGTGTGGCCAGGGCTGGGGGCTGGAGGTCAGGAGACTCCAGGATACGAGGGGGCCGTTTCCATGTGCACACGGTGCTCCCTGTCCTTGGGTGGGGAAGAGTCGGATTCCTTTTCGTTGGAGGGAGATTCACAGAGCAAAACATTCACCATCTTAAAGCGAGGCATTCGCTGACCTTTAGGACAACCACACCGTTATCTCCCCATCCCTATCTCCAGTGGCAGAACTCTCTCTGCTCCGAAACGCCGCCTGTTATCAGTCAGCCCCTCCCCCAGCGCCCCGCGCCCCACAGGCACTGACCTGCTTCTGCCTGTGGGTTTGCCCACGTGGGGTCCTGCACTGCGTGTCCGTCCGGACCTGGCGTCTGTCACCGGGCACCACGTGTCCATCCACACCACAGCCTGTCAGTGCTTCACTCTTTATTTTCCTGGCTGAGTAATACTCCACTGCAAATCCTTTAACCTTGGCCCCAGCTGGTGTGGCGCAGTGGATAGAGCGCAGGCCTGCGGGTTGAAGGGGCCGGGGTCCAACTCCGGTCAAGGGCACGCGCCTCGGTTGCAGGCTTCTCCCCAGCCCAGGCCCTGGTCAGGGCGCGTGCAGGAGGCAACCGATTGATGTGTTTCTCTCTGTCTTTCCCTCTCTCTCCCACTCTCTCTAAAAAATCAGTGGAAAAATCTCCTCGAGGGAGGATTAAAAAATAATAATAAAATAAAATCTTTAACTTTTAAAGTTACTTTTTAAAAATACGTTTTTTCAATTGATTTTTTTTTTTTTTGAGACAGGGAGGGAGGGAGATAGAAACATCAATGAGGGAGAAACATCCTGCAATCCCCACCCCCACCCCCAACCCCCGCAGGGCACGCTGGCGTCCTGGGCATGTGTCCTGACCGGGAATTGAACCTCTTGGTCCTGGGCTGAAACCATTCTTCTGTAAAGGGAACATCTCTGGGCTGGGGCCTTTGAGCAGGTGACCCAGGCAGGACCCGGGCAGGCGGGGGCAAACGGCTGCTCCCTGGGCTGCAGGCCATTTGGGGCGGCTGCTCAGAGGCTGCCTAATTGGGGTTCTGTGCAGACACAGTCCTGCTGGGTCCGTTTACCGTCTCTGCTGCCGCCTCGGCACCCTTTGTGAGCTGGCCACGGCCGCCATGTGACGCTCAGCCGCGGTCCCCCGCAGCCGCTCCTGCCTGCCTTGCTCCTCCTCCTCCTCCTCCTCCTGGGCCGGTGCGGGGCGGAATGTGGGTCCAAGGCGTGGGGGGTGGGCCCTGGGGGTCTCAGTGGTGTCCCTGCTTGTGCTGCAACTCTGTGGGGGGTTCCTGAGCCCCCGGCGGGGCGGGCTGCTTGAGAGGATTAACATGGCGGGAAGGGGGGCCTCCCGACACCCCGAGGCCCTCAGCCACCTGCCTGGCTGCCGGGAGGGGCGTCCAGGTGGGGCGCCTCGCCTCCCCCCAGAGGAGGGGCTGGGCCACCCAGGGCAGGCTCAGGGTCGCTCTCGGTGACCCTGGGTCCAGTTACAAAGGCCGGGAGAGAACGTGGGTGGCTGCCTAAGCCGGTGGAAACCCAAGAATGTGGAGGGGGCTGGCCCCGGGCTCAGGTCTCGTGGTCCTCGCTCTGGTGACTGCTTTCATTTTAAGGTGGAGACCCCCTCCGGGGGGGCTTTCTGTGGCAGGGCAGACTTCTGGCAGGGGCCCGCCCCGGCCTTTCATCAGCAGGCCCTCAGCAGGGAGGGGCCAGCCCAGGAAGGGGGGTCGCGTGGCCCCACCAGGACCCTCACTCCATGGTCACCTCGCCTCACGCACATGGCAGGTCTGCGGGTGGCGCAGGCCCGGGCCCGAGGCAGGGGATCAGGGGGAACCAACAGGAGCGTGGGGGGAAGGGGCACGCCCGCAGTCTGCTGTCCAGCAGGCGCCTGGTCATTTGTCTTGCAGGTGATTTATTTGCCGGGCTGGGGGCTGACATCCCCGGAGGTCACATTCCAATCATAACAGCTTATCTGGGCTGTCAGGCCGGCCCGGGAGGGGGTCTGAGACAGAACAGAGCTCTGCTGGCCTCTCCCCGCTCCGTCCCCCTCCCCGCGGGGTCTAAGGGCAGCAGGGAGGTGTTTACAGAGGCCTCCCTTAAGCACCTACTGTGTGCAGGGACAGTGCTGGGCCCTGGGTCCCCCCGCCTCCCATTGCTCACAGCAGGGGAGGGAGGGCTAGGTGGGCAGGACCCACCCCACACACAGCCTTAGGGTGCAGGGGTGGGGGGCAACCCTGATGTTCTGGGGGAGGGAACTCATTCCGGTGGAGGCTCTCGACGCCCCAGAAGACAGTGACATTCTCCGGGCTCCGGTCGTTGCATTGGGTACGTGTCCAGATCCCACAGAATCCTCCCCAAGGCCCCAGGAGGACCCCCGCTGCTCTCTGTGGCTTTCCATATTGGTTCTTGAGGCAGTTTCAGACACGGACCCAGGACTAGTGCAGGTGCAGCGAGGGCTGGGCCGGCTGGGCAGACGCGGGCCGTGGAGGGAGGGGCGGGGAGGTGGGAGACCACCCTCAGCCATGCCCGGCTGGCTCCGTGTCCACGGCGGGCGGGGGGCGTGCACAGATGGCACTGGGGACCCCATGTCTCCTGCGGACGCTTGGCCCAATCAAGTTGGGGTCAGGTGTGCGTCGGTCGAAGGCTTCCCTGCGCCCAGGGCCGCCACCTCGAGCTGGGAGGGCGTCTGGGAACCTCAGGCTGGGTCCCTGGGGGAGGAGCACCCCAGTCTCCTCCGGGAGTGGCGGAGGGTCAGCCCACAGGACGGGCTGACCCAGGACCGGTGACTGGGGCCTGCCCCAGGGGCCTGCGGGGAAGGGGAACCCCAGGCCCCTCCGGCCGGAGCTCCCTCCCCGCCTCCCCCGTCAGAAGGACGCCATCGTCGCCCTCCAGAGCACCCGCGTGGCCCCCACTCGCCCCCGGTGACGGCCGAGAAGGCTCCCAGCGGGCCGCAGAGGGGGACGGCCATCGCCCAGATGTTAATCCTCTCGGAGATGACGATGCAATCGTGTAGCCAAAGAACATGACGACACCCCTTTCAAAGGGAAAGGGGTCACAGGCTCTCTTTAATGTTTCATTTCCTTTGACCTCTTAAGTCCTCGGAGGAGAACGAGGAGAGAGAAGCCGCCGCTTGTCCAGATGTCGGGAGGAAGTCTGGACGCTGGGATGGGACGTTTCGTTCCATCTTAAAAGGAAAGGGAAAAGTCTTTATTTTTATAGGTTACAGCCCGCCAAGCCTTCCGAATCCTTCCTAGGTGCTGGCTGCCGGCTGCGTGTGCGGACGGGGCCGTCCTGGTTCTGTTTGGGGGCTGCAGTGCTGAGCGGGGCTGGGCGATGCCCTGGGAGGGACCGGGGCTGGGGAGGTCCGGGAACTGTGCAGGCAGGTCCCCGGCAGACCCTTCACCAGAGCCGGCTGGCCTTGGTCAGGCGTGGCCTTCCCCAAGGGCCACCTGCAAGAGCAGACTGGGGACCGGGGGGTGGGGGTGGGGGGCCACAGCAAGATGCGTGCCTGAGTCCTGGTTCCCTGTGCGCCTCAACGTCTGCTGCTTTTGGTCCTCTGGCCAGCTGTGCCCCTCCGGGGGGTCCTGTGTCTTCTCTGCGCCTCTGTTTTTCTCCTCTTGCAAATGGGCTCACAGAGCTCGGCGGCAGGAGGCACCGTGAGGACCTCGTGCTGAGAAAAGGTGCTGAGAAACGTGAGGCTGGGGACAGGCGCCAGGGACCCCCAGGCCCACGAGCCAGCTCTCTGGAAACCTGGAGGGAACGGGTTTATGGGGCAGGTGGGGGTGACAGTGGTGCTTTTGCAGGAGGACTGGGGGGGGGGGTGCAGCGGCTTCTCTGCTCTTTGGCACCAGCCCAGGAGCAGGGCACCGGGTGACGTCTGCAGGGACAGCTGTGAGGACCCAGAAACCTCTGCTCTCCGCTCAGAAGCCTGGCTGTGTGGATGGGCGGCCCCGCTGAGAGTTTGGTGCTTCCGTTCAGCCCTGCAGACGGGGGGCTGGCGGGTGACCCCGCAGTCCCGGACTCTGTGGCATCTGTGCTCAGGGCGGTCCCAACTACATTTATCATCAACGTGGAGAAGAAACCCAGAGCGAGGGAGAGACTGGATTTGCAGCTCGGACCCTCTGCCGGCACCCTCCTTGTTGCCACGTGACTCTCAGGGGTGGTTTTGGGTGAGTGTGAGGGCGCAGGCTGGCGGCTGGGAGGGGAGAGAAGTGGGGCGCCGCCGCATCCTGGCCGGGGTCCCTGCGGGGGTGAGCTCGCACACCGGAGCCCACGGAGAGGGGCTGAGGCCCCGAGGAGGCTCTTCGGGGTGAAGGGGTCAGGTCTGGCCTGGGCGGGGGCCATCTGGGGCCCGTGTAGACCGTGGCGTCTCTGAGGAAGAAGAGGGGATCCAGCAAAAATCTTGCCTTGCCCAGCCGGGGGGTGTCTCAGCGGTTGAGCGTCAACCTATGAACCAGGAACTCGTGGTTTGACGGTTCGATTCCTGGTCAGGGCATGTGCCTGGGTTGCAGGCTCAATCCCCAGTGTGGGGCCTGCAGGAGGCAGCGGATCAGTGGTTCTCTCTTGCCATTGATGTTTCTATGTCTGTCTCCCTTTCTCTTTGAAATTAATACAAATTATTATTTTTTTAAAATCCTGCCTTCAATGCCCTCTCGCTCCTTCTCCCTTCAGTGAAATGTCCCCCCTCATCCCCCGCCCCCCGGTGGCATGGATTCTAACAGTCAGTTCTGTGGTCCCTGAGGGGACCTCGTTCAGAAGAGACCCCGGCCCCCTGGGAGATGGGGCGCGTGCGCACCGCGCCTCCCTCCTCCTCTGGGACGTGGCTGGGAAGTGGCCGCCTCCGCGGGGACCCGGACCGGCCGTGTGGAGGGGAAGCGGCCCCGAGACCCGGGTGGGGCCCCGTAAAACCCGCCTGTCTGCAGAGGAACCCGTGCCCGTTCCTACAACTGCCCTCGGACCACATTTCCCGTGACTTAAAAGCTTAATGGCATACCCTTTTCCAGCTTGCATCGGGAGCCAGATGGGCTTTTAATGAGGTGAAAAGGCTGGCCGTTGGACGCTGGCTGGGCCGAGGCCGAGGACGGAGCTGCCCAGGCCGCAGACAGGAAGGGGCCGTGAGGACCCGTGGACCGTCCCCCGCGTGTCCCGCCCCCGAGGCGCCCGTCAGCGCGTCTCACGGTCCCCTCTGAGGGTTGTGCTGGCTCAAGTGCCCGAGTTCCGGAGGTGGGTGTGTCTGTCGCCCGCTCGCACACTCGCTCCCTTCCACACTCATCCATAACACACGCACCCCCAGTCTCACGCCATCAGGTGTGACACACTCCCATCCCCTGGTGCGCTCCCCGAGCCCTTGCTGGCTGGTGAGTGGGGGTGGGCGCACCTTTCCCTGCCCGCTCCTTCCCAAGCTCTCGCGCCAGCCTCTCCTTCCGCCCTGCCAGCCCCCGGCCTGGTCCAGGGCTGGGGCCCCTCTGTGGGGCTGGTTTGCCGGCAGCTCTTCCCCAGGGAAAGGCGGGGCCCCCAGGGTTCGAGCCTGCCTGAGGCCCTGTTTGCACTGGGCCCTCCAGTGGCCGATCGATGACTGGAGCAACGGTGAATTCCGGCCGCTGGCCTGTGCTCGGATTGAGTGGTTGGGGCCGGCGTGCTCACAGCAGTGGTCCCGTCGGTGCTGAGGTGGGCACAGAATATCAGTACCCATTTAGCGGTGTTTGTGACCATTCAGCATCGCCGTGGCATTTTTGTCGTGTTTTACAAAAGTGTTTGCCACCACGGATTTGGGGTTGGGGGGTTGACTGGTCCTTGGGGTTTGACTGGGTTTGGGGTTGGGGGTTTGACTGGTCCTTGCCCTGAAGGTCCAGACGTCCAAAGGAAATGGGACGCATCAGGCTGCCGTGTAGGGATTGCCCGGTGGCTTTGCGGGGACAGGTCAGGACCCTCAGCGCGTGGTGAGGGACCGAGGGATGGGAAATGTACGTGTGGCGGGAAAACTCGGGCAGACCAGAAGGAAGCGTGTGCTCTGAAAGTGGGGCGCCTCGGCAGAGCGGCCAGGGGAGCGCCTGGAGCGTTGGGGCGACGCTGGAGCAGGGGCCCCTTGAATGAGGGGCCTCAGGTGCCGGCAGTCAGAGGTGAAGGCAGGGTGCAGGGCGGACGCGTGCCCTGGGCCGCTGTGACAGATGACCACGAAGTCAGGGACTCAGAACAGCCCAGATCTGTCCGTACGAGTGGAGGTCGGTGGGAAGACTGAAGGGAGGGAGCCTTGGGCCGAAATCTGGGGTCAGCAGGGCTGGGTCCCCTGGAGGCTCGGGGGGAGGGTCTGCTGGCCTGGCCCTGCTTCTGGAGGCGCCCCCGTCCTTGGCCTGTGGCCCCGCTTCCATCGTCACCGTCAGCGGTGACCAGTTCAGCCTTTGTTCTGGTTCCTCTGCGCCCCTCCTCCCCTCGTGAGTATAGTGGGCCCATCCGGGTAATCCAGAACAATCTATTTAAGGTCAGCTGGTTAGCAGCAGCCTTCATCCACCTGCACCCTTCACCCCCCTTTGCCAGGAAACATACCCCCTCACAGCCCCAGGGAGTAGGATGTGGGGGGGAGGGTGCAGGGGGACATTGTTCTGACCTCTGGCCCCGAAGATTCATGTCCCTTCCGCATGCAACACATCCATCCTATGCCAGTATCCACTTGGAGGAATCGACACCCCCAAACAGCACTTCCTCCCACCCGCGGGCAGTGCAGACCGAGGGCTGCTTTGTGCACTGGGACCCATGCTCAGGCCTCCTGGTGGGAGGGGACTCGGCCCTCTCTGTTACTTATATCCTGGGGTTTCATCCCCTTGACCTGGTGACCCCATTTGGGGAATCTGTGCTCCAGGCATAAAGCACCCCACCTGTCCGGACACCCGCTCAGCATCCCTTGGAGCGACCCAGGCAGGCAGAGCCCAGGGAGGAAACGCGCCTGCTCTGCCAGGACCGGGCCCAGGGCAGGGCTGGGGCCTGCTTACCCCATGGGGCAGCCCCCCCTGGCCTGGGGAGTCCTGAGTGACAGGCTCGGAGTATGCAGAGGTCACTGGGCCGGGGGGTTATTCGCCTTACTTACTAGGCCTTTATGTATTACGACATGTACAATGATTTAATTTTTTAAAATATCTAAGTGAAGAACAAGTGTGAACTTTGGGTTCATTTCTTTCACCAGAGCACAGAGCCTCGGTTAGAAACCCCGGGTGTGTGGCTCCCCCTGGTGGTCATTTGCCAACACGACAGCCTGTTGCATCTGGAGGGACCCAGGGTGACTTCCGCCCACAGTGTAGGTAGATAGCATCAGCATCTGCAAACCTGGTCGCCTCCGGTCACTGGCACTTGGGGCACGTTGGGACGCGTGAAGCGGATGTGGTTTGGGACTTGGAGGGACAGCACTGAGCCTGGCGTGTGAAGGACCCTCCCTGCAGGAACAGCCCGGACGTTGGGTACGAGCCTGGGAAGTGAATCGTGGCCTCCGGCCCTGTGTTCAGCCAGAAGTGAAACCGGGACTAAAGTGGGCCTGGGTGGCTTCCGTGAGAGCAAACAGAGACGCCCCGGGCCAGCCGGGAGCTCCTTCCCCGTTCCTCCCGCCCCTTCCACGTTGCCACGGGCAGGGAGCCTGGGGGGTGCTGGTGGGCGACCGTTCGGTGTTCTCCGCTTCCTGGCCGGGAAGTTTTCACAGGGGAGAGAAAACGGACCCCGTCACAGCTTTGTCTGCGGCCGTCGAGGCCCAGGGGGTCAGGGCACACGCTTCCCTCGAGTCCTGAGCCCAGAGCAGGGCTGGACCAGGGGCTGAGGCCAGAGAAAGGTGAAGGGCGCGTTACCCTGGCCCCATTGCACGGACCATGTATGTGAGGTCGCCTTCGTATGAGGCGGGCAGCAGCGATGGGAGGCCCCTGTGACACTGGGACTCCGTCCAGGGGCCTGGGTGGCTCTAAGGGACGGCTGTGACCAGACCGATCCCGATTCTCCCGCCCCACGCGGCACAGGTGGCTGTTCCCCGGGCCCTCCTCCAAAGGGCCTTTCTCGCTCCGTGCTGCCTCCCCTCGTGCGGACGCTCATGTCCCCAGGAGGCCTGGGGCCGGAGGAGGGCTCTTCCCACCGCAGAGAGGACCCAGCACTGCCGGGGCTCGGGGCGCGGGGCTTGGGGTCCACACCCCGCCTGCTCAGGAAAGCCCTGATTCCAGGCAGGCTCTGCTGCTCTCCTGCCCTTCCAGCTCGGCGCCGACCTGCTCCCTCCTGTCCTGAGCCCCCCGAGTCACCGGGAGCACGCCTGGGGGCCTAAAGCCAGGAACTGATCCTCGTTCTGGAGGCCACACGGCCGAGGTCCAGGTGTCGCAGGCCAGGCTCCCTCCAGGGTCTCTGGGGAGGGACCTTCCTGCCTCTTCCAGCCGCCCTGGCTCCAGGCAGCCCTGGCCTTTGGCCTCGTCAGCCCAGGCTTTGCCTCCGTCACATGTGACTTCTCCTCGGCGAGTCCTTCCCTTCCTGTCTCTTAAGAGGACACTTGCCGTGCGATTCAGGGCCAGTCAGGATGATCTCAGGATCCTTAACTAGTTGCACCTGCAAAGATCCTGTATCCCGCTAAGGCCGTGTTTGCAGGTGCCATGGGTTTCGGGGCCAATACGCAGCCTGCTGCTTTCTGAGCCCCCCCCCCCCCAGACCCCGGTGGCATGACATGGACGTGCATGTGATAATCCTTGGGGTGTTGGCACATGGGAGGCGCCTGACCCCTGACCCCACCAGACTGGAGCACAGTTATCCCAGGTGGGGGCTGAGCAGGTCGGCTGCTCCCCTCCCCCTCCCCGTGGGAACCTGGCGCGTGAGCTGGCCCTGGAGCCTCCAGTGAAATCCAGTTAATGAGCAACCTGCCGGCTCCTAAAGCCTAACTGAACCGTCCCCTCGCTGATGTCTTGGCCGGTCCCCGGCTCCGCCGCGGGTTGCCCCGTAGCCCCCGCCCTCAGAAGCCCAGCTCTGCAGTGCAGCTGAGTTTGGGTGGTGATGGTGTCCCCGTGTGGGGCTGGGACCCCCCTGACCCCCTCCCCCTGCCCCCCACGCCAAGGCCTGCCGTCCTCCCCACCAATGGTCTCGTGAGCTCTAGAAGGTCACGGGGGCAGGCTGCGCCCATATTTGGAGGTCGTGGGGATGAGCCCGCATTCAGAGCTTCCTTGTCCTCGGGAGGATGCTCTGTGGGGCCCGGTGTCCCGGAGGGAGGCTCTGGTGAAAGCACCGGCTAAATATTAACCTCCGGGGCCAAGGACCTTTGTTTGAAAGGGATGCCGCCGCCTGCGTGCCCGTGGCGTGGCCTTGTTCTCGGGCAGGACCCCTGGACTCTGCACCTGGCGATGACCCGCTGAGCAGGTCCCGTGGGGACACGGGGGTGACACTGGTCCTAGAGAGGGGGCCGTCTCTTCTGCCGGCCCGCAGAGCTCTCTGTGCCCCTCCCGCGGGAAGGGCCACGTCACCACACGGGGATGTGGTGTCCCTCGGCGGGGGACCGGCCTCGGGGGGGGGGGGAGGACACGTTGCTGCTGCTGTCCGCCGTCTTCCGAGAGGCTCGGGTCCTGGCCCCACACCCTGCCTGGGGCTGTCATCCCACGCTCCTCGGCTCTCGTCCCCCCTCCCCCCCGCCTCTTCTCCTTCGTCCCACTTTGGGGAGGCCCTGGCTGCGTTGTAGCTGGTGCAGTCAGTGCCCAGGGTAGGGCTGGGCACACAGGCGGAGCTCACTACGTATTTGTTGAATGAAGGCAGGAAAGAAAGTCTGTTCCTGGAAGGTGAGTGATTAGCGCACAGGGACAGGGTGTAGTGTGGGGTGTGAGCCGGGGCCCCCTCGATGCCGCATTCCCGCTGCAGGGCCAGCCGCCTCCTACCCGAACTCCGTCTTCCTGACGGACGATGGCAGGTGTGAGGTTCGCGTTCTCCGGGCGGCTGAGGGGTGGGGTTCCCACCACGTGCCTGGTACACAGGAAGCACCCAGTAATGTCAGCCTCACGTACACAGCAGCGATTGATCAATCAATCGATCCCAGCAGCCCTGGTGTGCACACTGTGAGCCGGAAGGGGGCCAGTGAGGAGCTTGAAAAACTCTGGTAGCAGCAAAAGTGGCCAGGGGTGCAAATTCCTATTCTTTTTTAAAAAATGGCAAGAAAATGAATAAAGGTGAACAGGAATTTAAAAAGGAAAGACATGCTTGCATCAAGTATGTTTTAAAACGTCCATCATGCTAACAATCAAATACATGCAAACGAAGCCGCATTTAGGATTGTGCAGTTTGAAATCTGACACGGTCTCCCGTGAGATACAATCCACATTAACTCTCAGTCTGTGGGTGAGTGGTTTTGTGTTTTCAAAGACACAGGCAGCCGCCATCACAGACCATATTGGAACGTCTTCTCCACTTTGGAAAGGAACCTTTTCCTTGTCACCCCCCAGCTGGGAGCAGCCGCTCACCCCCTTTAGTGGCTTTCTCTGTTGCATGTAAATGGCAACGTACCGTATGTGGCCTTCATTGTCTGGCTTCTTACACTAGCACGGCATCTTCAAGGATCATCCATGTTGTCCTGTGTCCGTGTGTCACACCTTTTCATGGTTGAATAATACTCCATCACATGGGTGGGCCACATTCTATCCATTCAGCATTTGGTGGGCACTTGTATGTTTCCACCTTTTGGCTAACGTGAATAATGCTGCCATGAACCTTTGTGTATAATTTTGTGTGTGTCGGGCGGGGGAGGAGGAGTGGTGGGTAGAGCATGTTTTCATTCCTCTTCAGTGTATACATACCTAGGTGGAATTTCTGAGACATAGGATAACTCTATGTTTAACAGTTTGAGGAATGGCCAGACTATTTTCTTAAGTGGCCGCATTTTTATATCGTCATCAGCAGGGTGTGAGGGTTATGACTTCTCCATATCCTCCCCAACACTTGTTATTATCTGGCTTTTTGATTCCAGCCCATACCAGTGGCTGTGAGATGTGTCTCACTGTGGTTTCCATGTGCATTTTCTTAATGACTAGTGATGTGGGGCATCTTTTCATGGGCTCGTTGGCCATGGGTATGTCTTCCTTGGAGAAATGTCTATTCAGGTGCTTCGCCTGCTTTTTAATTACATTGTTTTTATTGTTCACTTGTCGTTCTTTGTATGCTATAGATAAAAGTCCTTTGTGAGGTATGTGATTTGCAAATATAGTCTCCTGACTGTGGGTTGTCTTTTCACTTTGTTGATGTCCTTTGAAGCACAAAATTTAAATTTTGATGAAGTCCAGTTTACCTATTTTTTTCTTTTGTTGCTTAGGCATTTGCTGTCACATGTAACAATGCTTTGCCAAATACAAGGTCATGAAGATTTATTCCTATGTTTTCTTATAAGGGTTTTATAGTTTTAGCTCTTACATATAGGTCGTTGATCCATTTTAATTTAACTTTCGTGTGTGGTGTGAGACAAGAGCCTTAACTTCATTATCTTGCCTGTGGCAATCTGACTATCCCAGCACCCATGTCGAAATACTATTCTTTCTCCACTAAATGGTTTTGGCACTCTTGTCAAAAATTGGTTGATCATAGAGATATGAGTTTATTTCAGAACTCTCAACTCTTCCACTGATCAGTGTGTCTATCCTTCTGCCAGCACCACACTGCGTGGCTACTTAGATTGGGAAATGTGAGTCCTTCAGCTTTGTTCTAACTCCAAAAAGTGTTCCAACCGAGTACTATGGGCAATTGTATGTCAACAAAGTAGGATAACTGCGTAGGAATTGGCAAATTCCTACAAAGATGTAAACTACTGCCTGACTGGTGTGGCTCAGTGGTTGATGTCAGCCTATGAACCAGGAGGTCGGGGTTGGATTCCTGGTCAGGGCACATGCCCGGGTTGCAGGCTTAGTCCCCAGTAGAGGACATGGAGGAGACAGCCAATCCATGATTCTCTTTCATCATTGATGTTTCTATCTCTTTCTCCCTCTTCCTTCCTCTCTGAAATAAAAAATAATAATATTTTTAAAAAGATATAAGCCACTGAAACTCATTAAGAAATAGATAACTTGAATAGATCATAAGATTAAGTAAAAGAAATTTACTTAATCTAAAAACTACGTGCAAAAGAGCTCAGCTGCATGAATGAATTCTACCAAACATTTAAAGAAGGATTAAAACCAGTTCTTAACAAAGTTTCAAGAAAATAAAAAAGGGTAATACACTACACTTCCCAACTCATTTTATGAGGCTAGTATTATAACCCGGATACAAAAACTAGACAAAGACATCACACACTAAAAGAAAAACTACAGACCAGTATCTCTTGTGAATGTGGACACAAAAGTCCTTAAATACTAGCGAACAAGTCCAGCAACATAGAACAGCTATACGTTATGAGCTAGTGGGCTTTATTCCAGGAATGCAAGGCTGGTTAACATCCAAAAATTGATGTAACACATCCTATCCGTAGAATAAAAAATAAAAATCACATGATCACCTTAGGCACAGAAAAGGCAATTGACGAAAGTCAACACCCTTTCATGATTAAAATAAAACACCCCAGCAAAACAGAAACAGAAGGGAACTTTCTCAACCTGCTGAAAGCTCACACTAACATCGGACTTCCTAGTGAAAGACTGGTGCTTCCCCCCAAATCGGGCAACCAGATGAGGATGTCCGTCCACTTCCACCATCTTAAGCTAATAAGCATTGTGCTCTGTTCACAGATGACATGAGCGTACACATTAGAGGCCCAGTGCATGAAATTAGTGCACCAGTAGGGTCCCTAGAGGTTACTGGCTGCTGGCTGGATACTCCCTCCCTTCTCCCAGCCAGCCCTGCCCCCTGGTTGAACTCCAGGACGACCTTCTGGTTGAGGGGACAATTTGCATACTATGCTCTTATTATATAGGATATATACTGTGTGTGTGTGTGTGTTTGTGTGTATATATATCCCTAAGTCAGTGGTTGGCAAACTCATTAGTCAACAGAGCCAAATATCAACAGTACACCGATTGGAATTTCTTTTGAGAGCCAAATTTTTTAAACTTAAACTTCTTCTAACGTCACTTTTTCAAAATAGACTTGCCCAGGCCATGGTATCTTGTGGAAGAGCCCCACTCAAGGGGCCAAAGAGCGACATGAGGCTCGTGAGCCGCAATTTGCCAACCACGGCCCTATCGAATCCACTAGAAAACTTTAAAAACTAATTAATAAATTCATACCGGTAGTTGTAGGATTTGAGGTTAAGGAAGGGACGGCTGGAGGGGAGCAATCCTGAGTGCTGATCCTGGGGATGAGTGAGGTGGTGCCCTCGCGCTCTGGACACAGGACGAGGCAGGCACGTGGAGGACCCGGTCAGCACACCGGCCAGAGGGGGCGGAAGGCTTGGCGGCGCTCGGAAGGTTGTGGATTCGGGATCATTCAGAGTGAGAGCTGTGTGGACGGAGGTGTGTGCTCACCTTCCATGTGCAGTGCTAATGCCCCTCCCCAGGCACATGCTGTGAAGGGCCAGGATGACCATGAGGCCCCGCTTGGCCGCACTTCCCAGGTTGGACCTGGGCCTCCCAAGCATCCGGGAATCCCCAGAAAACTCCCTGCATGGGAGTAAGTGGAAATGTGCAGGAGCAGACAACACACACGTATGTGCACACACAAACACACCTCACATGTGCGCACACGTGCATGCACACGATCATAATGACAAACATACGTAGACACAAATGCATGTGCACAGAGACACAACACATCCACACATAGACTCGCCCACTCGGAGAGTCCTGGGGCGGATTAATGTGTGGAGGGGTCGGTGGACGGAGGCCATGAGCTGGGTGTCATGGACAGAGGAGAAGAGGGCGTTTCAGGCAGGACCGGAGGGGAAGTGAAGGCAGAGAAAGGTGCTTTGCCGGGAGTCGGCGGCCCCCACTAGACACAGCCATTGTGTGATTGGTTTGCCCCAGGGATGTGCTGAGAACCCCGTAAAGGCGGCAGTCACCCCGGGACTCAGTGCCCAGTGCGGTTCGCCCGTCTGCACTCGGGCCCAGGACGCCCCTCACCGTTTGGTGACACCCCCGGGCCTGCAGGCCGACGCCGCGTTCCTCCGGCTGCTCGTGACAGCCACCAGGCGCGCTGCAGGCATGTGATGCTCAGCCGGGGCTCGGGGCCGGGCGCCGGCTCCGAGGTGGGCAGGGAGGGCGAGGTCTGGAGGGTTAGGACGGAGGGGTGCCCTGCAGAGGGGTGCCCTGCTGCGTCGCAGGGTTGGCTCGGCCTGGTGGGCCGCTGCGGCCCTCCTGTAGAGCCTGCCCCTCCCCCGGGCAGCAGCTGCCGCCTCGCTCTGCAGCCACGGCTCCTTGGTTCCTCGCTCCGGGCTCTGCCTGGAAACAGTGAGTTGAGCAAGTGGCCCAGCGAGTGATGAGTGCCCAGGACATTGGACTGACAAGGGGCAGCCCCCTGACGGGCGTCGGGCTCTGCCACCCGTGAGCCCACAGTTCCCTCTCCCATCCGGGATGGAATTTCTGTCCTGAGATTTTCCAGGAACACGTTAGGCATAAAATCACATTAGTGGCAGTGACTTCCCAAAACTATTGTCTGAGCACCTCTAAGACTTCTGAATGTAGAGGGGATCATGTTGGTAACAGGCCTCCCTGAGACACAGATGTTTGCATGTGGATCCCCCACCTTTCGAATGGGGGCTCGGTGCTCAGCTGTCCTAAAGCGGGCTCATGTGCTGATTCCTTCGGATGTTCCCAGCTGGGGATCGAGGGGCTCGGGGGCCGGACTTGTCTTCAGGGCTGTTCGAACAGAGCTGCTCTCGCTGCTGAAGGCAGCCCAGGGGAAGGTGGGCTGGAGCCCCCAGCACAGCCCGGAGAAGACGGGGAGACGAGGGGATCCAGGCAAAGGGATGGACAGCTGGTGTGCAGAGCACACGCGGGATCTCGTGTGGAGTGGTAGCTAAAGCAGTGCCGAGTGTGGATGTGCGTGTGGTTATGTGAGCGTGCGGTCCCATTCTGGCTCTCCTCCTTTGGGCTCCATAATCCAGAGCCAGCCCTCAGGTCTCTGTGCCTCCGTTTCTTTATTCGTAGGCTGGCTGATGGGCACAGGCTCCCAGATGAAGGCGGGCACTTGGCCCCGTGCCTGGCCAGCTGGGCATCTCTGCTCCCGGCAGCCCTGTTGGGGGGTGCCCGATGGGACAGAGCTCGGAGCGGTTTCTGTCCAACCAGGGGTCCTTGTGTGGACATTCCCCACCTGCACACCTCCGGCTGCTGCCCACGGCTGGGACCCCCACTCTGGCGGGCAGCACAGAGGGGGCTGGGTGCTGGGCCGTGGGGTCTGCCTGGTGCAAAGGGAGGGCGGCAGCCATCATCAGAGCAGACATTGGCACACGTGGTAAACCCGAGCAGCCCAAAGCCGGCCCGGGCAGAGCTTACGGCCACCCGGCAGCATCCCGGACGAAGGAAGTGCTAGCTGAGGCTGGTACAGGGAAGGGGCGGGGGCACATGGGAATTCCAGCTGCGGGTGGGCTGCCTGGCTCAGGCCCTCTGGGGCAGCGGCAGTGCCCAGATGCCGTCCTTTCCTGAGACACGGCCCGGAAGAGGTGCCCGGTGATGACAGGGCTGGAGGGGGCAGGGTGGGGCCCCGTGCGGGGCTGGCACCCGGGCTGTGGGCAGGACTCCCTCACCCGCCCCGTCTCACGGCCTTGGGGTGGCCTGGCAGTCCCCGCTCTCCTCATAGAGTGAGATCTCGGGGACGGTGGTGGCGGGGAGGACGGCTGTCCCTGTGGAAGCTGCTGGCAGCGGCGGCGTCAGCCTCAGTGTGTCCCCTAGCCCTCCTTCCCCTCCGTGGCATACCCCTGCCACCCCTGTCCCTTCCAGGGTGTTCTTAGGGTTTAACCAGAACCCCCCCCCCCCCCCCCCCCGCGGGACTGAGACGTGTGATGAACGTGGCAGGAGCAGCGTCAGCCCCAGAGAGCCTCTCCGATCAGTGAGAAAAGGGTTAGGACTCAGGGCTGGGCAAACTACAGCCCGCGGGCCTGATCCGGTGAATAAAACTATTGAATTAAAAAAAAAATCCTGTACCCTTTTATGTAATGATGTTTACTTTGAATTTATATTAGTTCACACAAACACTCCATCCATGCTTTTGTTCCGGCCCTCCGGTCCAGTTTAAGAACCCATTGTGGCCCTCGAGTCAAAAAGTTTGCCCACCCCTGGTTAGGTGACACAGAGGCCACAAGTCACCGGCGTTTGAGCCCAGATCACGGTCTCTGGTGAGATGGAGTGAGGACAGGCCGGCGTCTGCGCCAGGGGGCGGGCAGGCTGAGGAGCTGCGCCTCCCAGCAGGTGGGAGCCCAGGTCCCTCCCGGCTCCTCCTTGGATGTTGAATGTCTCAGAAGCAGCAGTTGCAGCTGAGGAGCTGGACTTGCCCCCGGTGTCAGTTTCCACGCAGGGGTGCAGTCCCCAGCTGCCCGGGCGGGGACCCCACTGTTCTTCGGCTGCGGCGGCTCTGCGCCCAGGACTGGGGGCCGCCCCGGTGTCCTGTGGCCCCAGCCCCGTCCCGGGCAGCCACCCCGAGGGGGCTGTGCCAGGCACCTTCTGTGTAGGGTGCTCAGGCCGTAGGGCCAGCGAGAGGTTCCTTCCAGAAGCCGCCCTGGGGGTCAGGGGGCTGGCCGGGAGACCCCCTTTGCACACACAGCAGCACGGGGACCGGCTGCAGTCCGGGGGGCACAGCGAGGCCTGCAGCCACAGCCCAGCGAGTTAGGAATTCCAGTGAACACGCTTGCACGTCCCCTGGGCCCCTTGGGGTCTGTGGCTGTTTTCAGGAGGTGTGAGACCCCCTCAGTGTCGCTCCGATATAGAAGTTGCTGTCTTTTTTTTCTTCTTCTTCCGTGGGAGCGAAAAGAAAAGAGCCGCCAGCCGGGAACATGAATGGGGTTGTGACCGGGGGCGGGGAGGGTGGGCCGGGGCGGGAGCTGGCTGGCCCCACCTCCCCAGGGCAGACAGACGCCTGCCCGCCCTCCTCCGCCCTGCACACAGCCCCATGGCTCCCGACCCCAGCGGCCGCCCGGGCCTGCCGCTGCCCCTGCTGCTGCTGCTGCTGCTGCTGCCGCCGCCCCCCTGCTGCCACGCCGCCAGCCCCGTGGAGCTGCTGGAATGGCTGTGGTCCTCCAGCACCGATCGGCCCGTCACCTCGCCCGGCTCCGTGGCCCCGGGCGGCCCGCCGGTGCAGCCCACGGAGGACACGGCCACCCAGGCGGCCCCTGGGGACGGCCCCACCGAGCCGGGGCCGGCGCCTGTCAGCCCCGAGCTGCCCCTGCAGAGGCTGGAGGCTGGCCAGGACGAGGCCTCCACCACCCGGCCTCCCTCCCTGGCAAGCCCCGACACGAAGGGGGAGAACATTACCGGCGTCGGAGCCATGATCCTCAACGTGGCTATGGGTATCCGGAGCTTCATCCAGCTGTGGGGTAACATCACCTTCCCCGAGAACGCCACCGGGATGGACCTGCCGACGCTGGCAACCCCTCCGGGCCCCGTCCCCTTCCCGGGGCCCTCCGGCGCCCCCCCGGAGAATGGGACCGCCCCCTGGCTGACCAGCGGGGCCCTGAGCTCTCCGGACACGAAGAGGACTGAGGCTGGCAGCCTGCCGGTGCCCACCCAGCCGCTGCCCTCCCCGGACGGGCCCCGGGCACGGCTCAGGGAGCCCTCGGTGCCACCGAAGTCCCCAGGTAGGGCTGTGCCCTCCGTGCGGGGCGGGGCCCTCCCCGGGGAAGCCGGCAGTCCCCAGCGTGGCCCCCGGGTCTGGACGGCCAAGGACTCTCGCCCGGCATCCTCCTTGAGCGCAGGCCACTTCTGCTTCCCCCGGTGATGGGCCCCCCGGGCGCTCACGCCGCCCCCTCGGCTGCCCCCTCCGACCCCCCTGCCGGTCTGCCTCAGATCTCCCTCTCAGCTTCAGCCGGGGGCTGCGGTGCTTGGGTTCCTCATGGGGCTCCTTCTGCGGGGCCCCGTCTTGCCGGTCACTTCCCGCCGCCGCTCCGGTCCCCCCGGCCCAGCCCCCCGGCGCAGCCTGCCCGCCCCGTCGCCCCGGTGCCGGCCCCTGCCGCCCTCCCTGCCCGTCTGCGGCGGCCTGGGCCTCTGGGGCTCCTGGCTGCCCAACCACCTCCACCACTCGAGTGGCGAGGAGGTGGTGGTGGCCACCTGGGCGTGGGGCGGCCTCCTCCGGACGCAGTGCCACCGCTTCCTCGCCGGGTTCTTCTGCCTGCTGCTGGCCCGCCCTGCGGCCCCGGCCCCTCGCCCTCCCCGCCACCCTGCCGCCGGCTCTGCCAGGCCGGGGAGGACGGGCGCTGTGTGTTCATCGGGCCGGCGGCAGGTAACGGCTGGCCTGCCTGCCCGCCCCACCTTCTCCACTTGGCTCTTTCATGCAGCCTGGCCAGGGCTGGCGTGGACCTGCCAGGCCCCCTTGCCCCCGGGCTGGCCTTTGTGGGCCCTCGGGAGGCAGGCGTGCCGCACCTCCTTCGCCGGGGGTGGGGTGGGGGGGGAGGTTGGGGTCTGGAGGGAACGGCCCGCGGCCCTGGGTTCTGTGTGCGAAACGGCAGTGCGTGGGGAGCAGCCCCTGCCCAGGCATTGTCACTCGTGGGTGCTCCGAGGCGCCCCGGCACGGAAGGGAGGCTGAGGGCACCGGCATGGTGCGCCGAGGGAGCCGGGATTCCCGCCTGCTTCCGGCTGCTGCTCCAGTCTGATTGGGGGGGGGGGGGGCAGGGGCTGGAAGTGGGTGCCACAGGGAGGGGCACGCCGTGCCAGCAGGCGTGAGTCTGGCGTTCCTGTGAGGCCACCCCAGCCTGGGCCACGCGCTCCAGAGCACGTCTCTGCTCCTCTGGCGGGGAGGGGGAGGGCAGCTCCACGGTGGGGCCCAAGGTCCCCCCAAAACCCCCTGAGCAGAGCCTGCTCCCTGGTTGCTCTCGGAGGCGCCATCCGTGTCCCCGCCCCTCCTCTCTGTGGGGAGCAGCCTCGCCCACTCATCCGTCCCTGCAGGCCCCGGGCTTTGGAGCGGTGCAGTGGGGGTGGGGTGGCTGCACTGGGTCTCAAGGGGGTGTCCCCATGCTGGGCCCCGGAGGGTTGTGCGGGTGACTCCTTGGCACCCTGGGGCAGGCCTGGGGTGAAGTGAAGGGGGCTGCTATAGCACCCAGGCTCCAGCCAGGGCAGGAGCAAGTGCCAGTGATGGGTGGTGTCCAGCCCCAAGGAGGCGGGGGTGGGGGGGCTCTCTGTGGGGAGAGGGAGACCTGAGCCCGGGTGCTGCGTCCTTCCCCGGGCCTGTCCAGCACTGCCCGTCGGCTCTCAGCTGCCCACCACCTTCCCCATCCTTCCTCCTGAGGGCGCCCTGCAGGGAGGCCGCAGGCCCTGGCGGAGCTGGCCCCACGCCCCTGGTGCCGGGCCAGTGGGGTGTGGATGGGGCATCTGCTCCCAGCACACCAGCCTGAGGCCCCAGCTCTGTCCACCCTCCGGAAGAATCGTGTCACGTGTCCGTGGCGTCCCCACCCAGTGACGTGGGTGCCTCCAGTTGCCCATGATACTGATGAGTCTTTCAGTCAAGTGTTGAGCAGTAGATGTCCCTGCGGGCTTTGTCCTCTTTGATGCTGAGATGAGGCTCTTCCCCCGCCCCAGACACTTGCCTGTGGGATTGCTGCTGCAGGTAATGAAGGGACAGGTGTGGCCTGCTCTTCGCTCTGAGGTCCGGGGGTCTCTCCGAGTGTGCCCCGTTCTAACGGGAGTGAGGCAGGCAGCTGCCTCTGGGTCGGCATCCTGAGAGAGAACTTCCCACCCGCCCACCGTGTGCCGTGTGCCGTGTGTATCGGGTGCATGTGGGTGGCACCAGGCCCATTACATGTCAGTGCACTGAAAGGGTCACCCCCTTGCCCCACTTCATGGCTTCAACTTGACTTCTGTTTTATCTGATCGTCGTGTTGCAATGTTTGCTTACTTTCTGCTGTCGTTTGCCTGTTCTGTGACTTTTAAAAAGACTTTTTTTTTTTTAAAGAGCAGTTTCAGGTTCATAGCAAAATTGAGGGGAAGGTACAGAGATTTTGAGAACCGCTAGCAGGGTCGCCCAAGACCATCGGAAAACACAGATATTTACATTACCATTCATAACAGTAGCAAGATTACAGTTATGAAGTAGCATTGAAAATGATTTTATAGTTGGGGGTCACCACCACATGAGGAACCGTATTAAAGGGTCGCGACATTAAAAAGGTTGAGAACCACTGGTCTAAAAGGTCATTGCCATACCCAAGGTCATCAAGAGTTTTCCCTGTTATCTTCTAGCAGTTTTATGGTTTTGCACATTCCTTTTAGGTCTGTGATCTACGGTGAGTTAATTTCTGTAAGCGGTATGAGGTCTGTGTCTAGATTTAATTTTGTGTACATTGGTGTTCAACAGTTCCAGCACCATTTGTTGGAAACATCACCTTTACTCCAATCTATTGCCTTTAGTCCTTTGTCAAAGATCAGGTGACTATATTTATGTGGCTCTATTCCTGAGATCGCTATTCTGTTCCATGGATCACTTTGTTGTGTCAAGAATTCCACACTGTCTTGATCACTGTAGGTTTAGAAAGCTTTGTTTTTCTCCTTTAGAATTGCACTGGCTATTCTGGGTCTTTGTCTCTCCATATATAGTTGATTAGAACCTGTCGATATTCACAAAATAACTATCTGGGAGTTTGATTGAGATTTCTTTGAATCTATAGATTAAGTTGGGAAGAACTGACACCTTGACAATATTGATTCTTTTTAAGGAATATATCTACATTTCTTTAGCGCTCTGATTCCTTTCTTCAGAGTTTTATAGTTTTCCTCATATAGATCTTGTATATATTTTGTTTGATTTGTACCTAAGTATTTAATTTTGGTATTCTGTAAATAGTATTCTGTTCTTAATTTCAAATTCCACTTGTTCATTGCCTGATATGTAGAAAACAGTTGACTTTCGTGTATTAATCTTGTATCCCGTATATTATCACCTGCCAACAGACAGTATTATTTCTTTCTTCCCAATTTGTGTACTTTATTTCCAATTCTTGTCTTATTTCATTAGTTAGGACTTCCAGTATGATGTTGAAAAGAAGTAGAGGGGACTTTCCTGCCTTGTATCTGATTCTAGTGGAAGAGGTTCAAGTTTCTCACCGTTAAGTATGGGGGTTTTTTTGTAGATTTTTTTTGTAGATATTCTTTTTAAAAATATATATATTTTATTGATATTTTACGGAGAGGAAGGGAGAGAGATAGAGAGCTAGAAACATCGATGAGAGAGAAACATCGACCAGCTGCCTCTTGCACACCCCCTACTGGGGATGTGCCTGCAACCAATGTACATGCCCCGGACCAGAATCGAACCCGGGACCTTTCAGTCCGCAGACCGATGCTCTACCACTGAGCCAAACCGGTTTTGGCTGTAGATATTCTTTGTCAAGTGGAGGGAATCTGCTGTATTCCTAGTTCACGGACAGTTTTTATCATGAATAGGTATTGGGTTTTGTCAAGTGCTTTTTTGCAAATTTGACAGGATGTTGTGATTTTTATCCATTAGCCGTGATATAATGGAGTATGTTAATTAATTAAAAAACAGCCTTCGTACCTGGGGTGAGTCTACTTGGTCGTGGCTGGCCTGCTTGCTGACAGGAACACGTGTCTTCAACAAGGCTAGTCCCCCGGTTCCTTGACCTGAGGGGAGTGTGGGCCCCAGGATGGGCCCCCACTTGCCAAGGGTGTCACCCACTGTGTTCCGGAACATGGCATTCTGGGAGGGCTTTCCTCTGAGCTCTCAGAGAGCGGCGTGGCTCGGTTTTTAGAGAGATGCTGATTTCCCACCCAAGACAGCAGGGCCAGCGCCGGGGGCCTTGACCCCAGCACAGCCGCTGCCAAAGCTCTGCGGGGAGGTGGCCGCACCCGCCACTCACGCGCTCGGTGCCTGGAACTGGCGAGCTGGTCGGTGATCTCAGGCCTTCGGAGGCTTCCTCCCAACGGGCACCTGAGGCGCCACGGAGAGGAAGTGGGGGCACTCTGAGAAGGAGCTGCGCATCCATCTCTGGGCTCCCGAGGCTGCCCGGTACCATGCTGTCCTCCAGCCCGGAGTCCACAGCTGCTGCATCCTGTGTTCTTTCATTGTTAAAGTCCTCACCCGAGGATACTTTTCCCATTGGTTTTATGTGTGTGTGTGTGTGTGTGTGTGTGTGTGTGTGTGTGTGTGTGTTTGTTTGTTTGTTTGTTTTTAGAGAGATTGGAAAGGAGGGAAAAGGAGAAGGGTTGGGGGAGGGAGAGAGAGAGAGACATTAATGTGAGAGAGGCACATTGATTGGTTGCCTCCCACATGCGCCCCGATGGGGGTGGGAGGGGTGGAGGGGTACAACCAAGGAATGTGCCCTTGACCAGGAATTGAATCCATGACTCTTCGGTCTGCAGACCGATGCTCTAATCATGTAACAAACCGGCCAGGGCTGCATCATGCCTTCTTAATTAATTTGGAAAATTTCCGAGCCCCGAATGAGGAAGGGTTGTGGTGGAGCATACCCGTGTTTAACTTTGGGGACACCATGGCTTCTGGCACCCAAACTGGGGACAGTCCTGCTCCCAATCTTAAACATCGCCCTGAGTGGACACTCCGGCCCCAGGTCCTTCTGATACACGGCACTGTCATGGCAGCCGCCACCCTGGCGGACAGCAGTCTGTCTTTGAGCAGGAAGTGGCCACTCGCCTCCACAGGCAGGGTCTTCCTCTGAGGCCCCTGTTCTCAGGAGGGGCCCTTCGCCTTCCGCAGAGGCCAGGCCACTGTTCCACCAGGCTGCCATCTGCTGCCCCTGGCTGCCCTCCACTTCCCGTTTGCATGAGGGCCTTACCCTCAGGGAGGGTGAGGTCAGGGGGAGCCCTGGATGGCTGGCAGTGCTGCCACACGGCGGGCCGACAGGGCCATGCAGAGCCACACCGCCGACCCTAAGGAGCCAGCCCTCGCAGGTACCCACAGTGCATGTCCCCCGCGGTGGCCCTTCCCCCTGTTTTTATTTGCTTTTGCCTTAGGAAACTGGGGTCAGCATTTCTTCCCTCTGCCTGCCCCAGAAGGTCCCAGGTCAGCCTGACCCTGCTGGTGGGCCAGACCCAGGTGCCTACCGCACACAAGCAGTCACATAGATACACATACTAGACGTATGTGCGTGCGCACGCGTGCACGCATGCACGCACACACCCCTCACCCCCACACACACCCACACACACTTGTACTTGCCAAGGGTCAGGGCTCTTGGCCAGCTTTGGCCGCAGAGTCAGGCTCCGCCAGGCAGAGTGGATGTGAGGGAAGCCATGCATGCCCCGGTCTCTCCTTGAGCTGGCACCTGCCCTCTCCTGTGTCCGGCAGTGACCACACTCACTGCGTGGGGACGTAGCTGGGCCGTCTGCCCTAATGCTCTCACTCCTGGCCCCTAGGGCATGGGAGCCTGACATAGTGGCCCCACACGCTCCGTATTGGATGGAGGGCTCGGGCAGGTCCAGGCACACGGTCAGGTCAGGCCCCGCTCCGGCCCAGGATCAGCATCATGGACAGCAAGGCCTCTGTCCCTCCAGCTGGACAAGAAATGAGGGGAGAGAACCCAGCACCCTGGGCTCCTGCCACCGAGGGGCCTTCAAATGCTGGGATGTCAGTCAGAACTCGTGCTCTGTGACACTGATGGCCCAGGAGGAGGATGCACGAGCGGCTCTGACTGTTGGCTCCTGAGGGCCGTGAATGGAAGGGATGCATGAGCCTCCCGGGCGTTTAGAAGGCAGGTGGGGCCAGTGGGGCCGAGCTAGCTTGAGCATCTGTGGGTTGAGAAAGCAGATCTCTCACTGGTGTGTCATAAGGCTGCTCTCCAGCTCACCCCGGTGGGGACACACCAGGAGGGGAGGAGAGCCCCGACACTTGGAACCTGAAGCTGGAACCCCCACCTCCTGGAAACACTGAGTGGCATCCTTGGTCCGAGCTGACTTGGTTCCCAGAACCAAGGTGCAACAGCCTCAGCCGAGCTGTCACAGCTCCTAAGCCCCAGCCACCCTGGGGGCTGGGTGTGAGTTGCTGTACTGAGTGTCAGCACAGACGTGGAAACCACAGGACCGATCAGCTAAGCCAGGTCCTCCAGGAGGCACAGTCCCTTTCGTTTTCTGCCATCCTATGAGTGTTTCCGGGCTGGTTCTGGTGAGGGGAAAGCTGCAGGGACAGCCCGGAGCGCAGCCTTCTTTGCCTTGTTTGTGAGGGATGCTGTTGCCCGTGCCCTGCCCTGTTCCTGTGGATCCCGGCGTGGGGTCCGAGTGTGGGGATGATGAGGGATGGGGGCGCCGGGGATGAGGACGGGGTTCGGGGCAAGGTTGCAGGTGGGCTCAGAACCCCCAACCCCTCACAGCAGGCTCCTGGCCCCTCCTCCTGCCACGCTGGTTTGGGGTGATCCCTGCTGCGTCCTGCCCACCCCCTCACCCCCTGGGCCAGTAAGCTTGTCGAGGGGGATGGTTTAGTGGTTTATGGCCACCGTGTTCTGGCCCGGCGTGTGTCTGGATAAGATGGGGTATCCGTCCACCTCCCCGGCCAGCACAGCCCAGAGGAGCAGAGCAGGTGCCAGGTGCATGACTCGGTTTCCCCTTCGTGCCCTGCACACAGCCTCACCAGGTGTCTTTTTCCTCCTCGCAGAGAGAGCAGTCACAGAGGTGGGGCTCCTCCAGCTGCTCGGGGACCCCCCGCCCCAGCAGGTCTCCCGGATTGATGACCCCGACGTGGGACCAGCCTACGTCTTCGGCCCGGACGCCAACAGCGGCCAGGTGGCCCGGTACCACTTCCCCAGCCCGTTCTTCCGCGACTTCTCGCTGTTCTTCCACGTGCAGCCGGCCACCGAGGCCGCGGGGGTGCTGTTCGCCATCACGGATGCCGCCCAGACAGTGGTCTCCGTGGGCGTGAAGCTGTCGGGCGTGAGTGACGGCCAGCAGCACATCCAGCTCCTGTACACCGAGCCGGGCCACGCCCGGACGCGCACGGCTGCCAGCTTCGCCCTGCCCGCCTTCGCCGGCCAGTGGACGCGCTTTGCCCTCAGCGTGGACGGGGACACCGTGACGCTCTTTGTGGACTGCGAGAAGATCCAGGGGGTGTCCTTGGCGCGGTCCCCACGCGGCCTGGAGCTGGAGCCCGGCTCCGGCTTCTTTGTGGCTCAGGCCGGAGAAGCGGACCCCGACAAGTTCCAGGTAACCGTGGCTGCTGCGTGAGGCCTGGACCAGCCCCGGGGCAGTGGCCATCGGTCCCCACCTGGCTTCGGGCCCCGGGGTCTGCCTGGCCCCAACATGCTTATTCCCTGGTGCTCTGGCCCCTTGGGGTCTCTCTGAGGCCCCCTTGCCACCATCTTTCTAACTGCCACCATCTGCACGAGACAAGCGAAGGGCACCATGGTCCCTAATTAAGAATTTTAAGATGGCAGCAGCAGAGGGTAAAAGCAGGCATGGGCCCTTCTGGGGATAAGCTGTACCCCATGCACACAGCACACGGGCTGGGCCGGGCCGGGCCGGGGCTCCATGCCCAGTGCCAGCATCAATTGTGCTGTTGTTATTATTTTACCAAACTGCTCAGTGGCCCACTTGGAGCGCTGTGGGCAGGACTTCCCCAGCAGAGCTGTCTCCACCGTGTCCCTAGGAGGTCCCCACTCCCTGGGAGGCCAACCCCAGAAGTTGGGTGGGCTCTTTGTCCCGAGCCCTTGGCCCCTACGCTTGGAACCCGGCCTCCTGGAAACACAGCGTGGGCACCCTTGGTTCGAGCTGACTCAATTCTAACATGGCAGCCGGTCTGCAGCTGGCACGCCCCCACAGGGGTCCCTGTGCATGCTGACGGGGGACGTGCTCCAGGGGACAGAAGGTTAATTATTGCCCGGACAAGAGCTGCTTGATGAAAGTTGTTCTAAGTCCTGGCGGCCCGGGTTCTGAGCGCTGGCCTTTCCCCTTTGGCAGAAACTTTCACCCGTGGGGTCTGGGGGCCAGCAGGACTTTGATACCAAACTGGGCCTCTTTGTGTTTTCATTTTGATCCTCAAACATGACTAACTGGAAGGCGTCAGGCACAGAGGGACGTCTCACCCCGGGAGGGGCCGTGCTCGCTGGCAGTTTGTTGTGTGACCTCCCGAGCATTTCCAGACGGAAAAGTACGCCATTGTTCCACATGTGTCTGCCGGTCTAACAGAAAGCTGGCCGTGTGCTGCGGAGATGGGGGCTGCCCGGGGCCCGGGGAGCTCAGGGAGGGGCTCCTCCCCCCCCCCCCAGCCTGGCCAGGGCCACACGTTTTGGGGGAAAAACATGGCTGCCAGTTGGACGTGTAAGCAGGCTGCACCTGGGGGTTTTAGTGGGCATTTCTTGTGAGTGAAGACAGTCTTGGATTTTTTTCACGCGTCTATTGGCTCTTTGTATTTCTTCCTTTGTGACTGGCCTGTTCATGTTCCTTGCATTTCTGTTTTGGTGGGCTCACGCCATTTCCTGTTGGTTTTTACAAACTCTTTACATATGGAAGAAACCTATCCTTTGTTTGGTGTGTTGCAAATATTGCTTCCCAGTTTGTCATTTGCCTTTAACACACACACACACACACACACACACACACACACACACACACACACTAGATGCCCCTTGCAGGAAGATTCCTGCAATAGGGCTTCCTGCTGTGGTCTTTGCTGCCCCGCCTGCTTCCCTGCCTTCTCTGCCGCCCGCTTGCTTGCTCCTCCACAGCTTTGCTCCCTTCTGCAGTGCAGCGGTTGGCTATTTTCTATGGTGTCTTCAGTCTTTGCTCTGGCCTAGATATGCAAATTAACTGCCATCTTGGTTGGGTTAATTTACATACTCACCTTGATTGGCTGATGGGCGTGGCTTGTGAGTTTAGTGAAGGTATGGTCAATTTGCATGTTTCTCTTTTATTAGGATATATGTGTGTGTGTGTGTGTGTGTGTGTGTGTGTATGTATGATTGATTTCAGAGAAGGAAGAGAGTAGCAGAGAGAGTTAGAAACATCAATGATGAGAGAGAATCATTGATCGGCTGCCTTCTGCACACCCCCTACTGGGGATCGAACCTGCAACCTGGGCATGTGCCCTTGACGGAAATCGAACCTGAGACCCTTCAGTCCGCAGGCCAATGCTTGGGCTGTCATTTGCCTTTTTGCCTTGCATTTTTTAACCATTTGTATGCCATAATAAGCATCTATAGATGCAAGTGGCAGACCTTTTTTAATTAAGTTCAAAATATCATGACAGTTAACTGGTTAAAGAAAATTGGGATATTTAAAGTGTTTGCCTGGCCCGGGGAAGACTCCTGTGACTTTGCATCTTAGCCAGGTCTTTGAGGTTAGACAGACAGAAGTGGGGAGGAGGTTAAGGCTGCTGTTTGGCTCTGGCTGTGGCCCTGCTTCCTGTCCGCCGTGCCACATTCGGTCCAGGCCAGGTCTGACTCCTATGTCTGCGAGAGGCGAGAGGCTCCAGGCATGTTCCGTGTGGGTTTCTGGTCAGATTCCAGCTCGGTGAGAGGAGCAGCCCTGTTGTCTGACAAGATTGATTAGCACAGGCGTCTCAGACGTTCGCCTTGAGATTCTCAGGCAAGAATCCCTCCCGTCGAGTGATATACACGATTTGGCAGAAACAAAAGCTCAGGGGCGTCCTCCCTGACGGGTCTCCGTGGCTCCTTACAGAACCTTTATTCTTTTCTCCAGACAGAAAATTCTGGAACCTTGTTGGTCTTCTCAGGCCTATTCTTCTTGTCAGATATGGTTATAAATATCCCTAGGACACGGTTTGTTCCACGCAATCATTACAGTGTTTTGCCTGTTAACATGCTACGTCCGACTCTTGTTCAGGGTCTGGGCACCTCTCCCTTTTTACCGGTTCAGGTGCTCTGCTCACGTTTTCTTCGCGCCCCTGCTCTTTGGGGAAAGTGTCCCCATTTGCTCATTCCGTTTGCTTCTTGGTGAAGCCAAAGGGGTTTCCTTTATGGTCTGCCTCGGACTCAGGGTCTGTGGTCAGACGAACTGCCCTCCAATCCCTTGGACCCTTGACCACACCCTCCAGGCGGGCGGGGCCAGGCCTGACCTGTCCCTGGCACATCCCGAGGTCACTCCGTGCACCCAGTGACAAGTGAGGACATGGTCACCGTTGCTCACCTGTGGCTTTGTTGGCTGAATTACATACATCAGCGCTTGGCCCACGGAAGCCAAGAGCTTGCCTACCGGCCACCTGAGCTTGGGCCACGAGGGCAGGCTCGACACCGAGGATGGCTCGGAACAACAGGGAGAGTGTGAGCATCTCCAGCCCCCACAGTCCTCCCCCCACCGTGGCCACACTCCTGACCAAGGGGGTGCTGGGGCCCCCAGGTCACGCTGACCACACGCTTGGAACCCTGTCACCCATGGGAAGTGGCGTACGTGGACATAACGCAGACACGGCGCCGCAGCCGCCATGCGATGTCCTAACTCCGTGGAATGGAGGGCAGGAAAGGTGTTTGTCATGGAGGAACAAGTCCCTGTGTGGCCCCACGGGGAGGAACCTCGAGGCAGCCGGCTAATGCTGGGGTAGGTAGGGAGTCTGGCAGGGTCTCAGTGAGATGGCCTGAAGCACAAGGAAAAGGGTGGTGGGGGTGTGGCCTGGTCGCAGCTGTGGCTGTGGCTGGGGTGGGTGACAAGGGGCCAGGCCCGCAGAGGAGGGAGGGCGGGGAGGTGGGGGTGAGGCAGGCCTGGGTGGTGATTGCTCTCCCCGCTCCATACAGGCTTTTCTGGTTCCGCTGCCTGGCAGTATGTGCCCCTCAGGCAAGGGCAGAAGGGGTGGGTCAGAAGCCATCCCTAGAGAATACTCGGGGTCCCAGGGAGGCAGCCCCAACACCAGCCACCTCAGTGACACGCCCTCACAGTGTAGGGCTTTGGTCGTCACACGCCTCTGTAGGACATGTAGCCCGTGGGGGGCAGTGGCAGGACATAGCTTAAACGGTCTTTATTAACGACATCTCTGGATTTCCTAACGGGGTTCTACATCTGCTCAATGTTTGCGGTGGGTCTTGTGACCTTTGTGCCAGCGATGTCTCTCCCAACTAACCCCGTCCTTGGGAAGCTGCCAGTGCCAGCCTTGCGCGGCTGGGGTCTGAGCTTCTCTGCCCTCGTCACTCAGGCCTTTGTGGGCCCGGTCTCCCGGAGGCTCCGAGCCTCGCAGGCAGGCCCCGTGAATGGAGGGTCTCGGGGGACATACAGCACCCTTACCCCCTACCTGCCAGAGGCGCCCCTGCCCAGCCCTCACACACAAAGTGCCACCCGGGGGCATTCCAGAATTTTAACATCTGGCCCCTCCTGTGGTCTCTCTGAGTTCTCAATCTGGGTGACCGTCACCTGGGGTTCTCCCTACCCCTCCCTCAGCAGGGCTTGTGGGCCAACAGTTTGCATCTCAGATGTGATGATGGTGCTGCTGCTGACCCCAGAGGCTGACCCCTGCAATTTATTTATTTTTTAAAAAAAATATTTTTATTGATTTTTTACAGAGAGGAAGGGAGAGGAACAGAGAGCTAGAAACATCAATGAGAGAGAAACATCGACCACATGCCCTGAACCGGAATCGAACCCGGGACCTTCCAGTCCGCAGGCCGACGCTCTAGCCACTGAGCCAAACCAGTTTCGGCTGACTCCTGCAATTTAAATCCAGACTGGCCTCCCCCTCCTTTGGGTGATGGCACCCTGAGAGCCTGGGTGGTGGTGGACACTTGGTGTGTGCCTCCCCTACACCCGTGCCCACATGCATGCACATATCCACATAATACCCATGCATGTACTTGTACACACACACACACACACACACACGCACACACGCAGGTACACTGTCCCACAGGCCTCATCGTCAGCAGTGGAGGTGGGTGGGGCAACATGGAATCAAGCAGACCTGGCCTCTAGCGAGGCTAACCGGCCTGGGAAGGGAATCCAGGGGTACTTCCTGGAGGAGGCAGCCTGCGTGGAGCCTCGGAAGATGAGTGGAGCTGCAGCTGAGGGCTCAGCTGGGTGTTTGGTGGTTTGTGGTCACGTGCCCCTGGTTGGTGCAGGATAGGAAGGTCATGAGCCCAAGGGTGAGCTGATAAAGGGAGTCCAAAGGGCGTTTGGAGGAATAAACAGAATGACCTAGGCCGGAGCCTGCGCTGGCCCCCGGACAGGCCCAGCCTGCCACCCGCGTTCATACGGCCTGTAAGCTGGCCAGCTCTCCATGCTGAAATGGTGAGGGGAAAAAGGAGAATATTTTGGGACACGGGAAAGTCTTATGACGTAAAACGGTTGGTGTCCCAAAAGTTCGATTGGACAGCCACGCCCCATCTCTTACGTGCCATCCTGGCCGATTTCCTGGAACAGCACAGTTCCTGTGAGAAAGGCCTGGGCATAATGACCGACTGGCCCTTTCCAGAGACTGTCCGCTGACCTCTGACCTCGGCCTTCTATGGAAGGGTGGTTCAAGTGTGCTTCTTAGAACGGAACAGCTGCCTCTGCTTGCTCCGTGCCCGCCGAGTGGCCGGTGCGCTAACAGGCCTCTGGCCGTTTGCCAGGACAGGGACCGGGAACAGGATGGCAGGTGGAGAGCAAGGAACGTGCTTCTTTACGGGCTCTCTTTAGGAAGCATTGCACTGCAGTGAATCCCAGAGGGTCGAGATGTTAAATAGAAAACTGCCCTGACCAGTTTGGCTCAGTGGGTAGAGCATCGGCCTGCGGACTGAAGGGTCCCAGCTTCGATTCTGGTCAAGAGCATGTACCTTGGTTGTGGGCACATCCCCAGTGGGGGGGTGCAGGAGGCAGCTGATTGATGTTTCTCTCTTATCAATGTTTCTAACTCTGTCCCTCTCCCTTCCTCTCTGTAAAAAATCAATTAAAAAATATATATGTATACACACACACACACACACACACACACACACATATATATATATAAAAGATGTTAAGTAGAAAACAGAAAATGCTAGAGAAAGCTCTGAGAACACTGCACATTTCCAGCAGGGGGACGTTTTAGGAAGTGGCATCAGAGACAGAACTCCAGTGCACAGCAGAGCCTGCTGTGCTGTGTCCCGGGACATCACGTGCTGCAGGCACAGGAACCTCCTGGGTGTGTAGGCATCCCATTGGCTCTGGAGGCCCCAGACATTGGGCTGAATGCCACCCCTGCTCCCCTACCCTTTGGAGACAGAGAAGGCCCCAGTGCAGCCAGGGCTGAGTCCTCGTCATCTGTGCTGTCCCCAGCCGGCTTCCTGCCTCATGCTCAGCGCCTCCTACTGAGTAGGTGTCCCATGCCCTCTCCACGGGGTGGACCCCCCTCTGTACTCCCCGTTCAGGATATTGCCCCACCTGTGTCTGCTGCCCTCCCGCCTCCCCCCACCCAGTGCCACCTGCCTCTGACCCTCAGGGGCACCACTTTCAGGGACACACCTCATCTCTTTCTTACCTGGGCATGATTGCCTCTGAGATCCACACTAAGCCTCAAGGTGGCAGGGGCCCGTTCACCGCGTGTCCCGGTGCTCGCTCTGGTGCCCAGCGCAGGGCTGAGAGCATTCGAGGGGGCCTGTGTGGGAAGGGATGGAGAGGGTGAGTGATGAGTAAATGAATGAGTGAGTGAGTAAATGAATGAGTGAGGGAATGGGGGAAATTGACCCAGCTGAGTGGCCCATGTGCACAGAGAACCAAGAGCTCCCTCCCGTCGCTGTGGGCTGCTTTGTCCTCTGCTTCTCACTTGTTTTATGAAAAGGTTGACGTTGCAAAGAGAGTTAAGACCTGGATTCCCACCAAATAACTCAGCTCTGTTTCCTGCTGCACCTGAGGTTTGCCCAGGAGCGGCACGGGCCTGACCCAGGGCCGGGCCCCTCTCACGCTGACTTATGTCACCTGAGATTTTGACCTCCTGATGCCAGGCTCCGTGAGTCAGAGTCTCTCTGTGGCCCTGCCGCCTGCCTCGGACCACCCCTGACCCCTCTCTCCCTCTGCGTGTAGGGGATGATCGCGGAGCTGAGGTTGCGCAGTGACCCCCAGGTGAGCCCCACGCACTGCCTGGAGGACGATGACACCGACGATGACGACGGGGTGAGTCTCCCTCCTCCACCCCCACCCTTTCCCTGTGGGAGGAGAGCCCCCCAGCCGGCAGGGACAGCCTTCGCCCCAGGAACCCCAAAGTGACGGGACTAGAAAGGTCGCTCTGAAAGGTGCCGTTTCAGGTACCAGGAACCTGGTACCTTTTCCAGTTGCCCTATAGCCTCGCCTTCCCTGGAACTCTCCACTCAAAGCCCACGCGGAACGCCAAGTGAATGCGGGGCGGACACTGGCCCCAGGACAGCCAGGGGTGATAGCTGACAGTCAGCACCGCAAACGTGTGTCAGTGGAGTGGGTGTGCGTGCACACAGTCAGCTGGGACCTGAGGAGGCACGTCCCCTGTTCTTGGGAGTGGACAGGAGGAAAGCCATGTCCTGGGGGAGGGTCCAGGCCACAAACCCCGGCTGTAGACACAGCGGTGCACAGGGTGAGGTCGTCCGGTCCTGGCCCCTCGGCTGCCTTCTGTTCCGCTCCGTGTCCACCGGGTGGCCTGTGCGCTGATAAGCCTCTGGGCCGATTCCCAGGACAGGGACCCGGGAACGGGATGACACGTGGGGAGAAAGGAACATGCTACTCTATGGTTCTCTGGTGTGTCTGGCCCGGAGCCAAATTGATTTCCAATGGGGCCGTTCTAATGGTTCTGACCCGGCATGCCTCACTGATGACCGGCTGACACCTCGGAGAGCCAACTCCCTCCTGGTGACCACAACCTGCCCTCCTGGCCCCCCTCCCGTCTCTGCTCTCCCGCCCGGGCCTGGAATGGGTCTGGGACCCGAGGGACCTGCCTGGTTTGCTCTAGTCACCAGCGTCTTCCTTTTCTGTAAACCCGCAGGCATCGGGCGACTTCGGAAGTGGGCTGGCGGAGAACCCAGAGATCCTCAAGAAGGACGAGGTGAGTGCCAGGAGGGTCCCGCCCAGGCCCCATCTCAGCCTGGGCCTGCTCCCTCTTTAAAAAAAAAAAAAATATATATATATATATATATATATATATATATATATATATATATATTTTAATTGACTTTAGAGAGGAAGAGAGGGATAGAAACATCAATGATGAGAGGAAATCAATGATTGGCTGCCTCCTGCACATTGGACCGAGCCCACAACCCAGGCATGTACCCTTGACCAGAATCGAACCTGGGACCCCCCCCCCCCCCACCAATCCGCAGGCCGACGCTCTATCCACTGAGCCAAACCGGCTAGGGCGCCATGCTCCCTCTCACTGGAAAATCAGTTTTTCTAATTCTACATGCTCCGTTGGTCCCTCAGGTGACCTTGACTTCCTGTCTGTGCCTTCCCATTGGCTGGGAGGGCCCTAAGGGACCAGAGAAGGGGAAAGCCATGCAGGGCAGCATGAGGCCAACTCGGGGAGTTCCTCAGCTCCCGCTGGCTGATACGACACGCCGGAGGGAGAGGGTCTCAGGGACGTGAAAGGGGCTGGGCCCCTCTGCTCCTGTCATCTGTCTCACACTCTCCGCTCCAGGGCTCGGGCATCCAGGGCGTAACGGGGGGCGTGCTGAGCTGCCCTGGGATAGACCATCAGCACCCTCCCCCACGTGGGGCTTGGGACCGCTGGCCTTGCCAGGGGGGAGGTGGGGCAGGTGGCTTGTCCCACCTCCATGGTGGGCCCCTGGACCCGGGTCAGTGGGTGGTGGCCCAGAACAGACCCCCAAGGGTCAGGCTGCCTGTGTGTCCCTCCACCACTAAGCCTCACGGACACGGCTGGGTCTGAGACCGTGCGCTTTTGCCCGCCAGGCTCCCACCTCTACCGGGTGCTTGGGCCACGCACCAGCCACTGGGGATGCAGCGACCCCCCAGAGCCATGGTGTGTGAGCTGTGCTGGGTCCACGGCGTGAAGCGCCACAGCTTGGTGGCCTCTCTTAACACATTGCGGAACAGTCGTTTTACCGCTAGCTTTACCCGGTGGCAGATAAGTTTCTATGGAATGAGTACAAAGAACGTTTTACATAAATGTTAAAGGCACGCTTTAAAATTAAATACCCATTGCGTTTTGAAGTTTACACATTCTTACAAGCTAATAGCTGTTGAAAGTATGATGCTTTGTTAAAACACCACACAATGCTAAGCGAGAATTCTCGGGATCCGTCCGCTTAACAGCCATTGCCAGCCTTTCGGACCTCACAGATCACCAGTGGTCACGGCCACCAACCTTACGGGCCACCAGTGGTCATGGTCACCAACCTTACGGGCCACCAGTGGTCCTCGAACACCGGCTGGTGACGGCTGCTCCACAGGTTTCCTTAAACCAGCGGTCACCAACCTTCTGGACCTCATGGAGCTATTGGCGACCGCCGGCCTGGGGGGGTCAAAGACCAAAAACGGGGTCCCTATTTAGACAGGTTGGCCCCGAGCCCACAGCCTGTCCCTGGCTATGCCCACTAGCAGGCCACTGATGGGCGAGGCTGCTGACCACCAGAGGGACTGGGCAGAAGCCTCTCGGGTGGGCGGGCCTGGTCCAGGTGGAGGTCCCAGCCACAGGGAAGGCCTGGTGTCCCGGCTCTGGCTGCTGCTTGCCGGCCTGATGGGGGAATCGGGGGGAGCACTCAGATAAGACTCCCAGGGTGACCGCCACCCACACACAGGGTCCCCAGGGAGTTCATGCCAAATGGGGGGTGGCCAGCTGCAGGAAGTGTCTCGCCTGCGTATTTGAACGTCCACTTGCATCCACGTCCTCGACTCCACGGTGCCTCCGGGAACAGGGAGGACCGGTTTTCAGAGCAGAGTGGCCCCATGCCCTTCGGGCGGGGGGGAGGCAGCCAGCCAGCCATGGAGCGCCAGGTGGGGCCCTCGCCAAGGACATGCCACCGCCACACCAGCGTGTGCAGTGAGCTACTGGCTCCCTCCCTCCCCCCGAGGGCATCTGTGACAGTGCTGACCACGGCCCTTCTCTGTGGGGCCCACGGGAAGGAGTGGGCCCTGGAGTGTCCCCGAGGTGCCTCCCTGAGTCCTGAGCCCCGGGGAGTGGGCGCTGGTCCCTCCCTCGCATGGGGAAGTTGGTGGGCCTGGGAGTTCAGCGACTTCCTGGGCTCTCCGGGTGGGGCTGCCCCCTCGAGGGGACCCCACCCCCGGGCTGTTTAGAAGAAATGGCTCTGGCGGGTCCGGGACCTCGTCCTGCCTGAGATGAAGGCCTGATGGCTTCTTACCTTTCTGAGCGTCTTCTAGAAAGATGTCATTTTACAGACAACATACACCTAAACCTGGCACCCGCCAGCGCACACATTCCCAGGACGTCCAAGTTTGCTGACTAACGGAGCCGTCTCCCCACTCTCACCCTGCCAGGGAGCACCCCTACCCCCCAGCCCCCCCGAGGCCCCCCCGGTCACCTCTCCTCCCTTGGCTGGAGGCAGCCACCCCGAAGATTCCAGAACAGAAGAAATCGAGGAACAGACCACTGTGTCTCCTTTGGGAGGTAAAGCTCTTGTGGGTGGGTGTGCGCGTGTTCGTGGCGTGTGTGTTCGTGGCGTGTGTGTTCGTGGCGTGTGTGTTCGTGGTGTGTGTGTTCGTAGTATATGTGCGTGTTAGTGCTATGCACATGTGTATGTGGTGGGTGAAGGTCTCCCGTCCATCGCAGACATGGCCCCCAGACCGGGGAGTGGTCAGTACCTGCCCTGCCCCCTCACCTTGGCACAGGCGGGGCCACCTGTGGGAAGCAGCCGTCCCGGGAGAAATCGGGCAGAGCGGCTGCTGGGACAGGTCCTTCTCTTTCCCGGGGTTTGTTTCTTGTGTCTTATTTCTGGGCTGTTTGTGGCACCGTCCGGAGGGTGCTACCGGGGTGCCAGGCCACTGCTCAGCCTGGGGCCAGGGGGTTGCGAGGGGACATGCGAGTAGGTTGTGAGGGCAGAGATTTCTCTGCCCGGAGCCTCTGTGAGATGGGTCCACCCTGGGATCGGCACGGGGGGCCGGGGGCGACCCTGGCGGCCGGGAGGCGCGCTGGCCGAGGGGGTGCGCAAGCACAGGCCTGTGGAGCGGGGCAGAGTGCCCGGAATGCACGGGGAGCGGAGTGTGTCACAGTTCATTGCTGAGTTCATTGCTATAACAAACCGCCACAGATTCAGTCTTGCCTCGGGGCTCGGGGCTCTGCAGGTTGGCGGAGTTCTGCTCGGATCCCCGGCTGAAAGTGGAGGGCAGGGCTGCTTCCTGCAGGAGGCCCCGGGAAGGTCTGCTCGCTGCAGTGGCAGGATGGAGTCAGGTGCTTTACTGCCTGGACCATTCCCGGCCTCCAGAGGTCGCCCACATTCCTCAGCTCCTCCTGGAGGGGTGGGGGGCTTGTCTGCCGCACCTCTCCTGCCTTCCTCTTCTGTTTCGGGGCCTTGGGTAATGATCGGGCCGTACCCCAAAATTCCAGAATAACCTCCCTGCGTTCAAGTCCACTAATTAGTCACCTGCCTGCGGGGACCTGATACGGCCGGGGATCTCCCTTCTCCGTGGCCAGCACGAAAAGAGAGATGAAATTGGTTCTTTGTAGAGGCAGCCAGGGATTGAGAAATGAAGAAATGAAGAGAGACGACGAAGAGATGGGTTTAAGCTGGGCTCCAGGTGGGTTGCAGACCTCCTCTGCTGGAGAGACTGACTGACCACCCCTGAGCCACAGAGCACCTCTATTTATTCTCAAATACACAAAAGGTAGGGTTTTCACAGGAAAAATCAAGAAGCCTAGGAGGGGCCAGATCCCACCCACTCCTTCCTGCCTCACAAACACAAGCAGGAACTAAGAACATCTCTGCACTTCCAGGGCAGGAGTGTAACTGGCATGATTCTGCCAATATCCCAGCTCAGTCAGTAAACATGTCCAGGTCTCTTCCAGGGAGCTCCCTACACCTGCCGATCCCATCTCACAGGCTGACTCACCAGGGAATGGGAATCTCCAGGGGACTCTGGTCCAGTTCTGTCTGCACCTTTATGTCGAGGTTTTAGACAATTATATAGACCCTTTTTTCACTTAGAACAAAAGCACCGACTGCTTTTTAAGTCAATAACATGATCCGTGGCCAGCACAGCCAAATTAGACCCAGAGAAGAACGGGTGAGTGAGACCCGGCGCAGGATCGTCCCTCAGGGGCCGAGGGCGTGGTGCGTGTGGCGTCTGTCAGGGACGTGCTTCCCCGGGCGCAGGCAGGACGGGCAAGGTGGGCCAAGTGCCTGGCCCCTCAGAGTTCTGAGTGAGGGGCGCATGCCCACCTGGGCCCCGGGCAGCCCAGCCCCCGCCTCGCTGTCCTGTGTGTCCAGGGGCCGCCGGGGCATGGAGTGTGGATCTCGGTTCTTTTTTTTTTTTTTTGCTCACACAGGTTCAGTTTTTCTAGCTCCGTTTATCAAAAAGCATGTCCTTCCTCCCCGCTGAGTGCCAGCTGCCGTCTGCCTGTGTGGGCCTGACCCTGGACCTCCCTGTGTCCGAGGGTCTGTCCGTCCTGACAGTGGGACGCACTGCCAGTGTGTGTGCGGCCTTGTGCGGAGGCCCGAGATCAGGTCCCCATGGCTCATTGTTTCCCAGATCTGCCTGTCCTTCACACAGCTGCTTTGCTGTTCTCTGTCGTGTGCCTTTTCTTGTGGGTTTTTAGAATCAGTCTGTCAGTGTGTGTGTGTGTGTGTGTGTGTGTGTGTGTGTGTTTTAAATATATTTTATTGATATTTTACAGAGAGGAAGGGAGAGAGATAGAGAGCTAGAAACGTCAATGAGAGAGAAACATCGACCAGCCGCCTCCTGCACACCCCCCACTGGGGATGTGCCCGCAACCAGTGCACATGCCCTTGGCCGGAATCGAACCCAGGACCTTTCAGTCCGCAGACCGACGCTCCACCACTGAGCCAAACCGGTTTCGGCTGTCAGCGTGTGTTTTTAAGAACAGCCTACTGGGGTTTGGGGTGGAATGCCGTTGAACCCATAAATCGGTGTTGGGGGAGGGGCCGGGACAGCTCAGGAACACCGAGTCTAAAGGAAGAGGAAAGAGCACGGGGTCTCCTGACCCAGAAACAGTCCCTCTCCCTGCACGGAGGCCTTCCTTTCCTCTCCTCTTAGTGAGGGCTTTTCAATTTCAAATGGTCGCGTAGGCAGGGCTTTTAAGTTGGCCTTACATCACACTAATTCTTAGAATGCATCCTGGGAGGTGTGCACCCACCCCATGGGGAAGGGGCGGGGCTGACGTGGGACTCAGTGGGTCCCGCGGGTGGGGCGTCAGGGCTGCCTGGGCGGCGTCCATCCGGGCCAGGAGGCCGGCCGGGCTCTGAGCAGAGCAGAGGGTGGGGTGGTGGGAGTGCCCACACGTGGGTGCAGCTTCGGTTTCTGCTGGAAACAGGAGTCCCAGAGCTCTGCCCGTGGGTAATGCTGCGCAGCCAGGGCGGTGAAAGCGAGCTCCCCCGGGGGCCGTCGGGTGCACGGCGGGATGAAACTCCCCAAATCCACCCAGTCCCCCAGCTCTGCTGCTGGGCTGTCCCTGGGCCCACCAAACCCCTGGAGGATCGGACGCGCCTCTGAACTTCCCTCAGAAGACGGGGCCACTGCAGGTCACCAAGGGCCCGGGACATTTCAACCCGGCACCAGCCCTGTGTTTGCTAACTGACTCCGTGATGCTGGAATGGTTGGGTGAAAGGTTTTGGGTAACAGTCTCAAAATTCGCCCACGAATTACGTGTCAGGCACAGAGGGTAAGGCGCCCGCCCTGCAGCTAGTGAGGACAGTGACAAATGGGAGAAGCAAAGAGCAGGGGCCATGGGGAACGGAGACACACACACAGACACACACACACACACACACACACACGTACACACACACATGCACACGCACGGCGCTGGCCTGGGGCGCTCCTCTCTGCGGGGTGGCGCGTGCACAGCTCTGGGACGTGCGCACCTCAGGCGGGGCTGCTTGCGCCAGAGCTGGCCTCTGGGCAGGATCCTTGGTGGGGCCTGGCTTTCCCACTGTCACCATTTCCCAGAAAGAAGTCACACAGGACTGGGCAGTGGGAAGCCTCAGGTCACTGTATGTGACAGCGCTGTTTCCCACATGAGACCAGCAGGTTGTTCGAGAACGTACTCGTTCCTGGGAGACGTGGCATTCAGGGGGAAGGGTCATGATTATGCAGGGGATTCTCTAGGGGCTCGGCGAGAGAAGGGGAGGGTGTGTGTGTGTGTGTGTGTGTGTTTGTGTCACCATGAGTGTGTAACTGAGTGAGAGAGAAGTGGAGTGTGTGTGTGTGTGTGTGTGTGTGTGTTTGTTTGTGTCACCATGAGTGTGTAACTGAGTGAGAGAGAAGTGGAGTGTGTGTGTGTGTGTGTGTGTGTGTAACCATGAGTGTGTAACTAACTGAGTGAGAGAGAAGTGGAGTGAGTGTGTACGTATAACCATGAGTGTGTAACTGAGTGTGAGAGAAGTGGTGTGTGTGTAACAGTGTGAGAGAAGTAGAGTGTGTGTGTATGTGTATAACAATGAGTGTGTAACAGTGAGAGAGTAGTGGTGTGTGTGAGGGAGAGAAGTGGAGTGTGTGTGTATGTGTATAACCATGAGTGTAACAGTGAGGGAGAGAGTAGTGGAGTGTGTGTGTAAACAGTAGTGTAAGAGAAGTAGAGTGTGTGTGTTTATAACAATGAGTGTGTAACAGTGAGTGAGAAGTGTGTGTGTATAACAAAGAGTGTGTAACAGTGAGAAGTGTGTGTGTATAACAATGAGTGTGTGACAGTGAATGAGAGAGAAGTGGAGTGTGTGTGTGTGTGTGTGTAACAGTGAGTGTGTAATTGAGTGTGAGAGAAGTGGAGTGTGGGTGTAACAGTGTGTGTAACACTGAGTGTGAGGGAGAGAAGTGGAGTGTGTGGGTGTGAACAGTGAGTGTGAGGGAGAGAAGTGGAGTGTGTGGGTGTGAACAGTGAGTGTGAGGGAGAGAGAAGTGGAGTGTGTGCTTAGGGGCGACGGGCGGCACTGGAGGGGAGCGTGAGCTGAGGGCAGAGGCTGGGCCACGCTCAGGGCCTGACCTCTGCCCCCCCCCACCCCCAGCTCAGACCCTTCCCGGCTCAAGTACAGTCGTCACGTGGGACCGCAGCCATGTCCTGGAAGAGGTGAGGCCGCATCCCTGGCCCCGAACCAGGGGGGCCCCAGAGTAGTCGGTCCCTCTGGTCCCCTCACTGATGTCCCGGCCGAATTCTGAGCCCATACCCTTCCCCTGTGTCCCTTCGCCTGGCACCAGGTGGGCACGGCGGGGGCCTGGCCAGAGCACGAGGAGCATGTGGGAAGGGATAGGGTCAGTGCCACCAGCCCAAACCCTGTGCATGTCCATCTTGTGTGTGCCCCCTGTGTGTGTCCACCCTGTGTCTGTGTGGCGCTGACCCAGCCCAGGACACGGGGTGTGGTGGGGTGGGCAGGTAAGCGTGTGTGTGGCCCCCCAACCTTGCCCTCTCCTCCTCCCAGGGTCTCGCAGGCTCGGTGGTGCAGAGCCCCCACGCACGGGCTATCCCTGGGCCGCAGGGGCCCCCTGGACCCGCGGGGCCACCCGGGAAGGATGGCGCCCCTGGAAGGGACGGTGAGCCAGTGAGTACACATTTCTCCTTGGTCCCGCTGTGGTGGGGGCTCAGGCAGGAAGGGGAGAGGGTGCGGCTGATCGGGCAGAGCAGTGCACCCTGGAGGCCCCAGGGTGGTAGGCACTGTGTGGGCTGCTCCCCTCCCGGTGGGAGAATGGGAGGGTGTCGGGGAGGCTGCGGGCAGAGCCACCGAGGACGAAGGTGGTCAGACAGATGCTGGGTGGAAGGTGCTTTCACAGACCGCTCTGCCACGGGAGTCAGGTCTGGGAGGTGTGCTGCCCGGTCCGATTCCACGCCAGACGGGGTGGGGCCAGAGCCCGCGCGCCCATCACTAACGGCTTCTCTCGCCTGTTGCAGGGCGACCCCGGGGAGGACGGAAGACCCGTAAGTGTGCTTTTCTCTCTGCGCGCCTCTCACCTGTGACATCCGGGTCAGACCCTCGGCACTTTTTATCCTGAGGCGCTCCTGAGGCTCAACCCGGGGAAGGGATTTCAAAATGAAGCCATTTAGAAAATGCAACTTAACGTTGTTAAGAAAATACAAGTTAAAAAAAACACACACGAGTATAACTCCTGGTAGAAGAGGCTCGATGGACAAAGTTTGTGCAAGGGGCTCGGCCCTCACAGCCCCAGCGTCATCCGGAAGGTCGTCCGGAAAGACATCTGGTCTAATTAGGATATTATGCTTTTATTAGTATAGATGCCCTGGCCGGTTTGGCTCAGTGGGTAGAGCATCAGCCTCCAGACTGAAGGGTCTGGGTTTTTCTCCCGGTCAAGGGCACATACCTCTGTTGGCAGGCTCAATCCCTGGTCCTGGTGGGGGCATGTGCAGGAGGCAACCAATCAACACGTCTCTTTCACATTAATGTTTCTCTCTCTGTGTCTCTCCCCTTCCCTTCCACTTTCTCTTAAAGTCAATGTAGAGATAGCCTCTGGTGAGGATTAAAAAAAAAAATAAAGGCCGAGGTCGGTTTGGCTCAGTGGTAGAGCGTCGGTCTGCGGACTGAAGGGTCCCGGGTTCGATTCTGGCCAAGGGCATGTACATTGGTTGCGGGCACATCCCCAGTAGGGGGTGTGCAAGAGGCAGCTGGTCGATGTTTCTCTCTCATCGACGTTTCTGGCTCTCTATCTCTCTCTCTCCCTTCCTCTCTGTAAAATATCAATAATAAAAAAAAATTAAAAAAAAAATAAAGTTATGTGTATATATTGAGATGGTAGGCTAATTACCAGAATTAAAAAGGAGGGTAAAGGTATAGCTTCCAAATCCTTAGAGGGAAAAGTGCATAACAGAGAAGCGAAAGGCTGCCCGAGGTGGGAGGCAGCACACTCGGAGCAGGAGACGGTTATTTGCAGGTGTTAGTTACAGATTCGTTAGCTGCCGTCTCAATCCATGTACTTTTTATCTTAAAATTCTTTGTTTGGCTTCTAAAAAACCAACAACTACTCGTCCCCCCAAAAAAACACAATAAAATGACACAAGAGAGTCATCACCAATAAAGATTTGGGAAGCAACAGACCGGCAAAGGGCAGCAGGCGGGAGGGAGTGGCGCGTGACCAACCCGGGCGGGAACGGCAGTGCCCACGTGGCACGGCCCCGCACAAGGGGCAGAGCGCCCCGCTCCGGTGGGGAAGGCCAGCAGCTGCAGGCAGCTGTGCAGGTTCTCCCAGGTGCTGTCTGTAAGGCGGGGTCACCTGCAGAGCCTCGGGAACCCCAGGGTCAGAGGTGCCCACCTGCCGTCCCAGCTCAGGCTCAGCTCTGCTCCTCGGTGCTCCGTGCTCCGTGCTCAGTGCTCGCTCCGTGCTCCGTGCTCCGTGCTCTGAGCGCGAGCAGACACCCAGGGCTCACAGCCACGAAGCTGCCCGCCTGTGGCTCAGCCGTGATGGGACAGAGAGGCCTCCTCCCTGCCTGAGCGGCCTGCCTGTGTCTTCCAGGGTGACACAGGACCGCAGGGCTTCCCAGGAACCCCAGGAGACGTGGGCCCCAAGGGTGAGAAGGTGAGTCCAACCGGGCTGGGGCTGTGGGCGGACCCCTGATCCAAGCCGGGCTGTGCCCCCAGGTGTAACCGGGATATCTTCTGTTCCCAGGGGGATCCTGGGGTTGGGCCAAGAGGACCCCCGGGACCCCAAGGGCCTCCGGGGCCACCAGGACCCTCCTTCCGACACGACAAGCTGGTGAGTCCTGCGCGGGCCTCCTCCGCCACGGGGTCCACCCGCTGTCCCAGAGGAGGGACCCTCTCATCCCCTATTGGCCTCGGACCTGGAGCCGGCCTTTCTGGGGGTGTCTGGGCCCAGGGGAGTCAGGTGTCCGGGCCTGTGGTGCCCAGGGGGTGGGGCAGGGGCCCTCCGGTTGGCTCTGGGCCTCAGAAGCTTCTTGCACTCAGTGGAGAGGGCAGGGCGTTCACTCTCTCTCTGCTTCCCGTCTTTGCCTGGTGGTGAGACAGGAAGTGCCGGGGGACAGCACAGTGCGGGGTGGGTGGGCCCCCCACCCCCGATTGCAGGCAGGGCTGGGCCCGGGGGTCGGGTCAGGGCTCCGGGTGACGGGCGTCTGTTCTTACCCTCAGACCTTCATCGACATGGAGGGGTCCGGGTTCAGCGGTGACCTGGAGAGCCTCCGGGTGAGTGTCCCTCGGCCTGGGTGTGTCCGGGCACAAGTGGACAGAGTGGGTCGGGATGGGAGGTCGGGGTGGGGCGGTGGAGGGAGGGGCGCTGTCCTTTGCTGGATGCCGCGTGGTATGACTGTTCTGTTTTTCTGTGTCCAGGGCCCGAGAGGTTTCCCTGGCCCCCCGGGGCCCCCCGGCGTCCCAGGCCTTCCCGGAGAGCCAGGCCGATTTGGCGTGAACAGCTCCGTAGTCCCAGGACCCGCAGGCCTTCCTGGGGTGCCTGGGCGGGATGGACACCCTGGGACCCCCGGCCCCCCAGTAAGACCTGCCTCCCCTCAGCTGCCCTTGTCCCCATCAGGGTCGGCTGGGTGTGTGGGGGAACACTAAGTATGGGGGCCCCTTCCTGTCTGGGCAGGAGCTCCCCTCACCACTGAGTCCTCAAGGAGGGAGGGCCCCCACTCTCGGTGGGGGGGAACCTGATGGTTCTGGGCCCCGACCCGCCAGGTGACCACACGCAGTGCCGGTCACCTCCCTGCCCCTCGGTGGGCAGCCAACTTCACAGAAGTTGTCTCGGGGTGATTCTCATGGGATCAGGGTGGGCCCCACTGCCCGAGGACCGGGGGCTGTGAGGCTTCCACGTTTGGCCACCTCACCATTCACAGGGGTCTCAGAGCCCGGCTACTCCCCTGCCCCTGGCACTGGGAGCGATACACAGTGGCCTGGTGATGCCCACAGATGCCACTGTTGCGATCAGGCCTCAGAAACCGGGTGTGCGGAGCCTGGCTGTCACTGGATAGCGTGCTCTGGATGCGTAATGCACCGGGGGTGGAGTCATCCTACTGACGGCACGCGCTCCCACTGTAGTGAGAGGCCGCCCCCGCATCGTGGGTGAGGCACCCCCTCACCAGGGCTCCAGAGGCTCCTCAATTTGACGAGTAATTAAAAAAAAAAAGGAAAGAAATCTAAAATCTGAGCAGAGCAGATTTCTGAGCTTCCTGACCCGTGTTACTGTGAGCCACGGGGTTGGGGTGTGTCCCGCATCCTCAGGAAATCTGTGGACACCCAGGTCCCCTGCTAACCCGCCTCTTTCTCAGCTGCTGAATTCCCCGCGGCCCCACACTCTGCTCTCTCTCCCGCAGGGACCCCCGGGAGCCCCGGGAAAAGACGGGCGGCCAGGAGAGGCCGGCCAGAAAGGCAGCCTCGTAAGTCACTTCTCCGGGGGTCCGGGGGGACGCGTCCTACAGCCACAGTGTGGCCAGAGGGCGACCAAACCCTGGGCGTGGGGTCTGGCCCGGGTGACTTCACGGGGAGAGATGCCATCAGGTGGCAACACCCAGGGTTGTGGGTAGCTTTCCTCCAACAGGCAGCCTCCATCACCACCGTCATCACGGTGCCACAGAGGGGACCCGGCTCCCCCCGAGTTCGCTCAGAGCCGCGGCGCGCTGGGGCTCGTGTGAACACTCAGGGCCTCGTGACCACCTCCTCTGGCGATTGGACCAATGTATTTTGAAGGATATTAACGCTTCCTTTGATCTGGACATTTTATTTCGAGTTTCAATCGTGATTGCATGGGTAATGGAGAAATTTTCAAGGCTGCACAAACCTCTAACTGGGGTTGTGGTTTCCTTCTGGTTTTCTGCGCATGAAGGCAGGGCCGGGGGGAGTGCCAGCCCGCAGCCATTGGAAGACACTTCCACGTGGCACCTTCTGTGAGCACACGGCTTCCTTGGGCTCAGCCGAGGGGGTGACTGTTAAGAGACCCCCTCTGCTCAGAGCGCATCGCTTTGGCCACCCGAGCTAGAAGGGCTCTCCTGGGCATTCGCTACTTGGCACACAGTGGTGGGGCGGGCTCTTAGCAGTGGTTCAGTACTGGCCCCCACGGCCGAGCCTCACTTGAAACAGGCAGAGAGGTACACCGGGGCCAAGAGGGGCACTTGGAGTCTTAGCTGCACGCCTTGTGGAAGCAGTAGCTAGGCATCCCAGCTCCCAGGTCCAGAAGAGAGGAAAATCACATGTAAGTCCACAGAAATGGGAAAATAGTGGTTTGTGGGATACTCTATTGAAAACCCTGCGTGCTTTTTCTCTTTTTGGCTGCTCACTGGCCTGTTTGTGTAGTAATTACTCTCTTTCCTGCAGGGCAAAGTGGGCACCCCAGGACCTAAGGTAAGATAGACTTCCAGATCGGGATTGGCCGCTGGGTGGAAGTAGCCCCCTACCCCCCACGAGGGCATGGGAGTGGGCAGGCAAGCTCAGGAGCCAGGGAGCTGTCCTTGGTGCTGATCTTGGGCTCTGTCCATCCCGCTGTGGTCAGGAATGCCTGGGCCAGAGAAAGGTGCCCTCCTGCCAGTAGGCAGGGCGTGCTGCCAGCATGGGGCAGTGGTCACACTTGTGCCCTTGTAGTGTATCAGTGGGCTTGGAGTGTCCTCACAGCCGGTCCCAAATCTGGTCATCTCCATTTACTGCTACAGATGAGGAAACTGAGCTCAGGGGTCAGGTGGCCACAAGGGGGCTGTGTCCAGCTTTGGACTCAGCACGAGGGCCTCCCTGTCTTGGGTCCTGGTGTCCTCCTCTTTTTTTTTAAAATATATTTTATTGATTTTTTACAGAGAGGAAGGGAGAGGGATAGAAAGCTAGAAACATCAATGAGAGAGAAATCAACCAGCTGCCTCCTGCACAACCCCTACCGGGGATATGCCCGCAATTAATATACATGCCCTTGACCAGAACCGAACCTGGGACCTTTCAGTCCGCAGACCGACGCTCTATCCACTGAGCCAAACCGGTTTCGGCAGTGCCCTTCTCTCTTGCACTGGGCTCCTGCCTGACCCTTGGGGTCCTCAGGCTCTGAGCAGTAGGTCTGTGTCTGAGACTGGACCCCCACATTGTACCTGTGTCCTGGCTCCTGCTCCTCCCTTAGGCTGTGCCTCATGTCCTGTCCCACCCACCCCCACCCCAATCCTTGCATTGGTAATGGGGTACCAGGCCTTCCAGACCCACTCCAAGCCCCCCTGCCCCCTCCCTGGGCTCCTTCCAGCAGCGCCCTTCCTCCTCACCTGCCACAGCACCCCCTGGCTCTCCATCCCCGTCCCCACCAGCCCCAGCTGTGCAGCATGCTCTGTGCACGGTGCACCCCAAACCATGAGCGTCTCGCATCTCACTCCCCTGGAATGAACATCTCAGTTACTTCATTTTTAAGTGGATGAAATCCTCTCGTAAATTCAGAAGAGAGGTCAGTAGGGTTTGCTTGTCTCATGGAACATTATCTATCTCTAAGGCTTTGCAGATTTGTAAAAGGCTTTGTAAGGAAACGTAGGTTTGCTGGGGACACAGTGACTGCCTCAGGGTTCAGCCGACACCCACCCTGATGGCCCAGAGTGATGCCACTCTCTCCCCACCTGTGCAGGGAAGCAAGGGAGACCCCGGTCCCATGGGTGCTCCTGGAGAGAACGGCTTGGCAGGAGCCCCCGGACCAGCAGGACCACCAGGGCCCCCCGGGCCCCCCGGGCCTCCAGGACCAGGACTTCCCCCAGGGTTTGTGAGTACCAGCTGCTCCTGGCCCCAGAAAGCCTCGGTCTGTGCCCACGGCTCCCCCCCTGCATCCCACACCGACTGCCCGTAGTGGGGTCCCCGCGTGTGAGCCGTGGGTGGGCTCAGCAGAATGGGCTGGTGGGCAGTGGGTGTGGGTGTGTCTCCAGAGTCCCATCACTGCCCGGACAGCGCCTCGGGGTGGACCCATGGCCGCTGGGAAGGAACAGGCTCAAACGGTCTCTGCTCGGGGACCGTGTCCCACAAGTGCTGCTGAAGGGAGATAAAAGCAGAGACGGGGTGCCATCACACAGCCAGGTCCCTGGCACCCGCCCGCGCGGAGCAAGAGTGAACGACCTAAACTTACGAGGCTGTGAGTGGGCCCCATCCAGCAGGTCCTGCCCCCAGCCAGACCCTTCGTATTAGAGGACGAGGATGGCTGCTACCATCTGCCCCGCTCAGCTATGGCCGCACCTCCGCCTCGGGCCAGTGGCTGGCCTCCGAGAGGGTCTCTCTCTTTAAGAAGAGGCACCGACTCGAGTCACTGTTTTCCAGGATGACATGGAAGGCTCCGGGGGACCCTTCTGGTTGACAGACCGAGGCGCTGATGGGCTGCAGGTACTGCCTGTGAACAGGCTTGGTCAGCTCTGGGGTGCGGGGGCACGGAGGCAGGGGCACCCCTGGGACAGGCCTGCGTGGGGACCAAGAGCAGCGCTGCAGAGCCAGGAGAGACCAGCTGTGTCCGGGGTGCCGTCCACCCTGGATGCTCTCCCACGTGGGAACGTGCCCTGGGGGTCGAGATGGATGAGTGTGGGGTGGAATGAGCCCTGAACGATGCTCCTTCCTGCGAAATCTCAGTCACTGAGTTCTCCTGCTTGGCGCCTCGGCCGTCTCAGCGAGAGGGAGTGGCCGGACAGACACCACGTCCATAGTCAGCTGGGACGGCTGTCCCGTCGGCTCAGCGCCTTGCTGTCTGTGTATTAGAATATCTCAGTCCTTAGTAGCCATCCGCTGCCCTGGCTCAGGGGAGGTGTGAGCCAGGAGGTGAGAATCGTGGCTGTGACACAGGTGGGGAGGATCCTGTGGGCAGAGGCAGCGAGGTCTGGGGGCACGGGTGCCCCCTGCAGGCTTCCAGGCCCAAGCACGCAGCTCCAAGGCCCCTTGACCTCTAAGAGGGGTCTGTGGGATGTTTGAGGCCTCAGAGGTGAGGTGATGGAGACCCTCAGTGGTCACAGCCCTTACGTTTAAGTTCATGCACTTACTCTTAGTTAAGTAAAATGCACATTTATTTGTGTGCGCGTGTTCTGAGCTGATGTTCCAGGGGGGCTGGTGTGGGTCCTGCCACACCCACTGCAACTCGTTGGTGTCATGGCTGCAGGGCCCTAGATGGTGTCGAGGACAAACTACCCTCTTGGCGGGATTTTAAGGGTGGGGCTCTGGCTGCTCTGTGATTTTTTTTTCTGTTTTGTTGGGAGCAGGCAGCTCTGGGGAGGGCTTGTTTCCTTGCGGGAGGGAGACGCTCCTAGGAGAGCAGGCTCTGAGGGCCTCTTCCCTCTCTGCCCCCACAGGGAGCGCCCGGCAAGCCTGGAGCCAAGGTAAGCACGAGATGAGGGAGCGATGCTCCCGCTGCCGCTCTCCGCCCAGCCAGGAGTTAGTTACCGCTTCTCGCCGCGGGTCATCATGGGAAATGTGGTGACAATGGCCACTCACTCCAACCCAGAGCCTGCGTGTTGGGGTGTGGGGGGGGGGGGAGGTGGGGTGAGTCTGGTCCCTCTTTCTAAAGCCGCGTGACCTGAGATCCCTGGCCTCACACCTCGGAAGTGTGTGCTGACTTGGGGAGAAAAGGGGCTTCGGGGGGGGAAACCCCTACAGCCTCCAGGGCAGCAGGTGGTGCCCCGAGACCTGGGGGCTTCTCTTGGGCCTTCCCCCACCTCGTCTTTCCTCCTCCTGCTCTCTCTGCTCTCCAGCCTATCCCGGGAGGACACCTGCCCCTCTGAGGCGGTTGCCCCCTCCCCGTGGGTGATGAGGGTTAGAGGGGCCCCAGGAGGGGTTCCCCTGGTGCTGCTCTGTTCCTGCTCACGCCCTGAAGGCCTGCCTCTAAGGCGTGCGGGCCCACTGCGGGATCAGCCCCTGCTATTCCACCTCCTACTTCCAGAATGTTTTGCTTTGATTTGCAAAACTTGGGGACATTTCAGAAGTTGAGTTTTGGGAAGTACATACCTATTAGATTAAGTGGTAAAAAAAAAAAAAAAAAAAAAAAAAAATGAAGCCATCTCATAGAAAGAAAGACACGATGGCCTGGCCTCCAGGACAGCCCAGCCGTGTGCCTTCAGCATGTGGCCAGCCCTCAGCCGTGCTGGCCGCAAAGCCCCCGCACTCGGTGCTCAGTGTCCGCTGGACACTCGGCGCTGAGCTGGGGGAGGGGAGCAGTGTGAGATGCTACCCGAACAACCGACCCTTTCTTATCTTTCTCTGGGGGAGGGCGGATGTCACCCAACACCGCCCTCACAGAACCTCTTCTCCCACTTTAGGGGGATCCTGGAATAGCTGGCCCACCAGGGTCCAAGGTAAGAACCTTCCCTCGGGTCCTGGAAATTGGCGATCTCTGTTAGCCCTGGCCTGGGGGCAGGGAGGGGTCCTCGGCCTGCGCCCACTGGCTCCTTTGGCCTCATCGGCCCAGGCCCCTCGCAGCCTCAGGAAAAGGCTCCCCCCCAGGCCGGCCCAGCGTCATAGTGCTCTCCCCCCCCCCACCCCAGCTCCTCCCGTGCCATCTCCGCCCTGACTTCATTCCTCAGAAATTAAGTCCTATCTGACCCAAGGGCGCCCACCTCCACCTCACCCCCTCTGCCCTAGGCTTGCCTGTTGCTTACTGGCTCTGCCGCAGAAATCCTGGGAACCACACGTGTCCTCTGACCTTCCTCCGAACCCCTGGCCCCCAGCCCCCTCCTGCCCTCCTGACCCCTACGTGTTTCCAGGAGGCTGCGCCCCCGCCCGTCAGCCCCCCCACACCTCTCCCTGGGCTGTGTCTGACGCACGGTCCGCTCCTCCTGTCCTTTCAGGGAGAAGTCGGTGCAGTCGGCCCCCCTGGGTTTCCTGGTCTTCCCGGCAAAGAGGGCGTGGCTGGAGCCCAGGTAGGTGACCACCCAGGGCTGCCAGGAGGGTGATACCCCGAAAGTGAGAGCTGGCACTCCAGTGTGTCTCTCAGGTGGCCCCCAACTGAGTTCTCGGTGTGCCACGGCACCTGGAGACTCCACTCCCTGGGATGAGTGGGCAGTCCAGAACTGCCTGAGGGAGTTCCCTGTGGTTGTCTGGCTCATCTACCTCCCTGCTCCCTCCCATCCCTCCCCGGGGCGGGCGGTGGGGCAGTGAAAGAAGTCTCCATACCTCCTTCAGAGCGGGTCCCAGCCATCCGGGGTGTCCTGGGCTGGGGGAGGGTGGCTCGGGGTCTGTTTATGATGAGACATTTCCTTCCTGTCTCTGCAGGGACCGAAAGGAGAAAAAGGAACCCAGGGAGAGAAAGTGAGTGGCGGGGGGAGGAGGGGGAGGGAGACTTGGGTGCACAGGTGGGGTGGTGGGCGCATGTGGGAGGCTGCCCTCTGCCCCACCTGTTCTTAGGGACTTGGGGTGAAGACCCACAAATCTGAGGGCTCTCCTCACACCCTGTCAGCTCTGGGGTCCCAGCCAGAGCCCCTGTAACCGTTCTTCCCCCACAAGCCACCCAAGCACTGGACACGGGCTTCTTCTTCCAGGGTGACCCAGGGAAGGACGGCGTGGGGCTGCCAGGGCCCCCCGGGCCCCCCGGACTCCCGGGGCCCGTGGTCTACGTGTCGGAGGAGCAGGACGTAAGGACACGGCATGGGTGGGCACACGCTCTGCCTGGACCCCCGGTGCAGGGTTGACCCCCAACCAACTGCCAGGGCCGCGCTCTCATTCCAATGTAGGAGGACGCTGGTCAGAGCCAGCAGCCCTCCCCCCACAGGACATCGGGGTTTCCAGTCTTGGTTCTGTGGGGTTTCTCCTTGTGGGAGCCAGGCCTTCCAGCATCCCATTTGGCTGAGTTGCCCCCTCCGGCCCCCATTGCACAGCTGGGGAGGCGGGGGTCCCGGTCCCAGAGGCCAGGAGGCGGCTCCCAGAAGCGGCTTCACTTCTCCTCTGAGGGAGTTAGAGTAAGGTGACCAGACGTCCCGCCTTTGGCGGGACAGTCCCGACTTTTAACAATTCGTCCCGCCTCCCGTGGTGTTTTTAAAAAGTCCCGATTTTTGGAAAGAATGCACGACAAGCTAGGGAACCCGGCAGGAGAACGGGAAGGGAATATACGGTTTTCGGCAGCCACGTGGCTATTTAGCCAGGATATGAGTTTTATATTATTTTTGATAATTTTATAATGTTAAACTTTAATAATAACAAATAATTGTTGAGAACTGATTATCGAGAACTGCTTATCAAAGTTCGCATTGTTGATCAGTTGTTAGAATTGTGGAAGGAATATGCACTGTCCTTACCAGGAATTAAGGCTGCAACTGAACGCGTTTTTTTTCTACGATAAATAAAGTGTGGATGTCAGGAAAACCGCAATTAAGTGTTGAGACTTTGAAAGCCATTTTATGTGTGAAATATAATTTAACAAATTCTTGTGAAAAATTTCATGACCTTTTAAACAACGACAGCCATCTACTAAAAAACTTCACTCAAATGAGAAATATGCCAAAGAATAAAATACTATACATAATTTTTTAACTTATTATACTTGTAAATTGTACTTATGTTGAAATTTTAAAAAATATATTACAATACTATTTTTGCATTCTATGAAAATTTTTGTTGCTCCATATAGAACAAATTTTTAATCAAGAACCACCCCCCACCCCCCCACCCCGTCAATGGTGTCCCGCTTTACCAATGTTAAAATCTGGTCACCTTAAGTTAGAGGCACAAGCCAGGATGGTTGAAAACAAAACTTTGCGTCGTGGTTGATTTCTAGAGTTGTTCTGTTTGTCTTGTGACGGCGATGAGAGCGGGATTTTAATTGTAAGCGTGGTTTTCTTTTCATGGCTTTGTGCTTCTGCCGCCTGGGTGACAGAGAGCAGTGTCCGTGACCCAAGGAGTCAAGGTACGTGCCGCCCTGCCTGGGATGGGGTCTGGCTGCACGGTGCCCGTCGGCGCCCCCCGTGACACCGCTGTTCTATCCCACAGGGCCAGCCGGGGTACGCAGGCCTCCCCGTAAGTACCCTCAGCCCCGCCCCGCCCTGGCAGGGGGCAGGGTTCCCATGTTGTGAGGAACCCCGATGCAGGCCGGGCGCCCGCTAGGCTGAGGAACCTTCTGACCCCTTAGCAGGCGCCCCCGGGGTCTAACAGGGGCTCTCGGGCCTGTAACTGCTCAAGACCATGAGGCAGGCGCCTCCTGGGCAGCCACGCTGGGGGAGAATGTGAGTGGCCAGCACGGGGACCGATCGCCCGAGCCACCTTTCATTCTGCCTGTCTCCCTGCAGGGACCCGCTGGGCCGAAGGGAGACATGGGCTCCAGAGGCCAGCAGGGCCCCCCGGGACCCAAGGTGAGGAGTTGGATGTCATCTGCTCAGGGGCGGCCCCCTCTGTGAACCCTGAGGGGCAGTCCTGGTCGCCCCCAGTGGTCACTGTCTGGGAAGGCGGGGACCTGGGCGCCCGCACGGCCTACCTGACATCTGGGACAGATTCTGACCGGGGTTCTCCTCTTGGTCACTTCGGTGTGACCCATGGGGGACCCACCGAGACTCCCAACCCCAGAGCCCAGAGGGCAGGCCTGCTTCCATGCCCCCCGTTGTGGGTGTTTGTGGGAACCCAGAGTTGGGGCTTGGAGGGCGCTCTCCCTGGTGCTGGCCTCCCTGACGGCGCTGCTCGGGTTCTAGGGCGAGAAGGGCGAGCCCGGCATGGTCTTCAGTGCCGACGGCAGAGCGCTGCCCCCTGCCCAGAAAGGAGCCAAGGTGAGCCACCGGGCCTTGCTTTTCTCTCCTGTGCCCGCTGGGGAGCGGGATTTCCAGGGACCGGGGACCAGGGAGCCAGCGTGGGCGGGGGAGAGTGAGGGTGTGGAAGGGGTGGCTTCCTGAGAGGACCCAACTCCTGTCCATGCATGGGTTCTGGAACCTTCCATTGCCTGGGCCCCTTTCCCTTGTCTGTTCCTCTTTCACAACCACATTGGGAGGGCTCTGCAGCTCAGATGCACGGCAGCCCCGCTGACCCTGGTCACACCCGCCTCCGATGGCTGAGCCAGCCCTGCACGGGCTGGAGGCACCCCCAGCCGCGGCTCTAGGCTCACCTGCAGGGGATGGAGCCCCAGCTCTGCCCAGGGGGAGCTGCCCATCTGCTGTGTCTGCTGCCTCTCAGCCTCGGGACTGCTGCTGGGGTGCAGGCCCTCCTTCCTCAGGAGGGAGCAGGCCTGGCTGGGGTCAGGATGGGCTCCTTGAGGGGTCCGTGCGCTGCGTCCCCTGCCCCCAGCTGGTGACTCTCCAGGCGGGCCCTTGGGTGGGTCCTCCCGTAACTGGACCCCGATCGGGTGGCTGTAGGTGCGGGCCTGCGGGGGCCTGGAAGCCCTCAGAACTGTTGGGGATGACCCCGGGACCTTGGGTCCCAGGCCCAGAGGATGCTCTGCCAGCCCCCCCCTGCCATTGCACCTGAGGTCAGGACCAGGGTGGCTCTAACCAAGACACTGCAGGGCAGCCTCCCAAGCTGCAGGCCTCTCGGGGTGCGCCCCGTTCATCCCCCCCCTTCCCCCCCCGGGGGGGGCAGGACACCATCCAGCACCTTCTCTCTGCTGTTGTTTCCTTCCCTCCTTGGTGATCAGTGCTTCAGTGCTGCCCAGAGGGCATCCAGAAGGGCACAGGGACCCCTCGGGGCTGCCTAAGGGGCATCCAGATGGGCACGGGGACCCCGCAGGGTTGTCTGGGGGGAGTGACCTGTGCGGTCACCTAACGGTGCTCCTGGTTTCTGTCCAGGGGGAGCCCGGCTTCCGAGGACCTCCGGTGAGTAGGCCCTGCTTCCCCGACATGCACATGCGTGTGCTGTGCTCTGGAAAGCACCTGTCCCCGCCTGGCCACTGCAAAGCCTGCGTGACCGGAGCTCACACCCCAGCTTCACGGTCCGCGTGCAGGACGGGTGCTGGTGGGAGACCACCGCGGGGCCTCCCTCTGCTCGCCTGAAACGCGGCTCCTCCTCTCCGCAGGGTCCGTATGGACGGCCCGGGCACAAGGGAGAGATCGGCTTCCCAGGGCGGCCGGTAAGGACCGAGGGTCTTGCTGGGATGGCTGGTGGGGGGACAGGTCGAGTGTGGCCCAGGCCCCGGAGCAGGGGGCTCTGAGGGGAGTGGATTCCATCCTTCCCACGGCCTTGCACTAAGGTGGCCCCGGCCTGGACATGGCTCTCTCTGCGGGACACGGCTGAGGAGGCCGTGCTCGTGGACAGCTCCGACCCCGGAGGGCTGACACCCCTCAGAGGCGGGGGTGGGAGCAGGAGTGTGTGGGCCCAGCCCCTGGGGCCTGCGGGCCGGGGTGGTGTGAGGCCGGAGGAGGGCTGGGTCTGTCCTGGTGGGGACTGAGGTGGTAGCTGAGGTCTTGGCCAGCACCCACCGGTTCCCTGCTCTCTCCCCAGGGTCGTCCTGGGATGAACGGATTCAAAGGAGAGAAAGGGGAGCCAGGAGACACCAGCGTCGCATTTGGGGCACAGGTGAGTGTCCTGCCAGGGCAGACAGGCTGGACTGGGGCCCCCAGCACCTGGGGGAGCAGCCTCGGGTCCCAGGCTCGTCTTCAGGAGGCTGCTTCTGAGGGGCCCTGTGGTATGATCATACTGTGATCATATTGTCCTCTCACTCCCATGAGCATACGTGCACTCGTGTGCACACACAGCTCTAGCACACCGCGCACAGACACCCTTTCTCAGGATGGCGTCCAGGTTAGCGTGGGTTCTGGGCTCCGGGGTTGTCTTCACTCAGCACCACGTTATTACTTGCAGTAACTCCGCCATCGTTTGAGCCAAGGGTTTTATTTTAGCAAGGTTAGCAGGGGAGGGCATGTAGCCATTTCCTCCCGAGAGTTGGGGCTTGCTTCTGACACACCGGGCACCCGGGGCCCCTCCTGCCACACTCGTGCATTCTCTCTGGGAAGCCCCGCCCCACATCTCAGCCTGGGGGTCCTCCCGCCCTCCCTGGGCCCTGTCCCTGGCTCCCACCGCTCAGCCCGACGGGACGGTGGTCCCGAGCCGAGTTCCAGGCAGTCGCTCTTCCGGTTTTTTATTTGTTGCTGGTTCTTCCTGGGAGCTTCCTTCCCTCTTGTTGGCGAAGACTGGGCCATTGTGAGAAGTTAAGACTAGAAGTCAACACTTTCCAGGTTCTGAGTAGTGATGGAACGATAGGTCACATTTGTGAATAAGGAAGAGAGGTTCTTGAGTTCTGTTTACGCTGTTGAGTTTTATTATTTTATTATATATATATATATATATATATATATATATATATATAGTTATTATTATTGATTTCAGAGAGAGGAAGGGAGAGGGAGAGAGATAGAATCATCAGTGATGAGAGAGACTCATTGATTGGCTGCCTCCTGCACATCCCTCACTGGGGATCGAGCCTGCAACCGGGACATGTGCCCTGACCGGGCATCGAACCATGACCTCCTGGTTCACAGGTCGATGTTCACCCACTGAGCCACGCAGGCCGGGCAGCTGTTGCGTTTTAAAGGCGGCTGTGAAATGGCTGCGCCTGTGCCCCTGGTCAGGGGCGCCCCACCTCTGGTTCTGCTTCCGTCTGTCCCTCCTCGGCCACACTTGGACGGTGGCTGAGGGAGGACCCCTGTGACTTTCAGCAACGCTGCTGCCCACGTCTGCCGCCCGGCCAGGGTCTGACCTGACTGTGGGCGTGACTGACCCGAGCTTTCTGTCCCCTCACAGGGCCCGCCTGGCCTCCCGGGGCCGCCGGGGCCTCCGGGGCCGCCTGGCCTTCCCGGGACACCCGTCTACGACGGCAACGTAAGTCGTCCGGCACCTCCGGCTCGCCCCTCCCCAGTCCTTGGACAGAGTCCTCGGTCGCTGCCACCTTCCTACCACCAACCCCCATGGGTAGCCCAAGCCCCCGGAGGCTGCCTCCCCTCTGAGCAGGGCAGGCGGAGTCCTCATTGGATGAAGCCCCATGGTGGACACCGGGCTGCCTGCCTCGGGGCCACAGTGAATTAGAAGATAAGCCCCCATGAAAATACAGGCTGGGGAGGAGGGGGAAGGGTCCAGGGGGCAGAGAGAGCTCCCTGGATCTGGGTCCCTGAGCCCCAAGACCCATTGTCCCTGTGAAGGTGGACGTGACATTTCACGAGGCTCAGACACGTGAAGTGCACTCATGAGGGCCTCCTCCTGCCATGACCCAGGTCTCCTGATTCCAAACCCCGGGTCCTCTCCTCCCCCGCCCTGCTCCCCAATCTCAGGGTGGGGGTGGAGGGTGCCTCTGTGCCCTCGAAGAGGGTGCTGGGGCTTCTGGGCTCAGAGACCCCCTGGGTGGGTGGGTGGTGACCTCAGTTCCCAGTGTCCCCCCCTCAACAGCTGCCTCTGGCCCACTCTTCGCAGGCATTTGTGGAGTCTGGCCCCGCGGGACCCCCCGGTTTGCCAGGTGAGGGCTCCCGGCGGCCCCGGAAGAGCTGGGGGCGGGCCGCCCTTAACTGGGGTGCTGGGCGCTCCGGGACCTGGCACCCCTGCTCACCGGCTCTGAGGCCACATGAACTCCCTGGCGACCCAACCGTGGGTGGGGGTGGACACGGTGACCACGCACTCGCTGCCCACAGTTTAGATTGGGCTCCAGGGGGCATGCTCCCCTCACATGTTCAGTAATGGGCACCGGGGTCTCCGTCCCTCCAGGGCACCAGGGGCCTTCGGGACCGAAGGGGGACAAAGGCGACGTGGGCCCGCCCGGCCCACCAGGTGAGAGTGCTGGGCGGCCCTGGGCTGGGGGGCTGCTCCTGGGGTGGTTCGTCCTGCCCTCCGGGAGGAAGGAGGCCCCTTCTGGGCTCGGGAGGCCCTCACGGGACCTGTAGGGCGTGGGCTGGACTCAAGGACACTGGGTCCTTGAGGTGGCCCATCGCCACCACAGGGCCCAGGGCGGCAAAGACAGTGGCCGGGCAGCACGTCCTACCACCACCTGCCGAGAAGCAGGGCTGGGCCCAGGGCGTGTCTCCCAGAGACGCCCCAGCCCTGCAGAGGGGATGCTGAGGGGCCTTGTGGGGGGGAGGAGAGAGGTGCAGCCTCGTGCTGGGAAAGGGGCTGGCTACCCTGCGGCTGGCGGACTGCCCCTGGGACTGACACCCATGCTCAGTGGGGTGTGCGGCTCCGGAGTCGGGGTCCAGGCGGGAGGTCTGTGATTCTTGCTGTGGGCACAGGGCCTGGCCAGGGGGGAGGCAGGGAGGGAATACCTGGGGTACATTTTTGTGTGTTTTTTTTGTTTTGTTTTTTTAATATATTTTATTGATTTTTCACAGAGAGGAAGAGAGAGGGATAGAGAGTTAGAAACATCGATGAGAGAGAATCATTGATCAGCTGCCTCTCGTACACCCCCCACTGGGGATGTGCCTGCAACCAAGGTACATGCCCTTGACCGGAATTGAACCTGGGACCCTTCAGTCCGCAGACCGATGCTCTATCCACTGAGCCAAACCGGTTTTGGCAGGGGTACATTTTTGGAAAGGAAGAAATACACCTGCCATTTTCAAAGGCAACACGTTTTTGTTTTTTTGTTTTGTTTTTTTTAAAATATATTTTATTGATATTTCACAGAGAGGAAGGGAGAGAGATAGAGAGCTAGAAACGTTGATGAGAGAGAGACATCAACCAGCCGCCTCTTGCACACCCCCTACCGGGGATGTGCCCGCAACCAATGTACATGCCCTTGACCGGAATCGAACCCGGGACCTTTCAGTCCGCAGACCGACGCTCTACCACTGAGCCAAACCGGTTTCGGCGGCAACACGTTTTTGATCAACAGCCCAAAAGGAATCGCAGATGAACTGTCAGAAGTAATAAGGAAGTTAATCAAGGTCACGAGGGCAATTGACAAAATCCATGACCAGTCACAAAGTGGGGATATTTAGGCGTTACCGTTTAGAAAGATACCAGACTGGTCATTGCCAGAGGGAAGGGGTGCGGGGAGGGAGGACTGGACGAAGAGGGTCAAAGGGTACAAACTTCCTAAACTTTGTCCTTTTCGTACCCGTGTGAGACGACGGATGTCAGGACGCTTACTGATCACTTCGCAGTGTATGCAAGTCTAGGCATCCTGCCGCACGCGTTACACTCCAACAGGGCTGATTGTCAGTGACAGCAGTAAATCTGACACGGATAAAGAGGCACCATTAATAAACACATCCTCCCCTCCAAAAAAAAAAAACAAAAACACAAAAAAACTGTCAATAGGTTGTAAGAAAATGGGCAAAGAATCTAGAGAAACACAAAACTTAGAGACGAAAGAAGGTGCGGATGGGTGGTGCGTGTGTCTGGGTGGGGCGGGGTGGGGTGGGGGTGGGCGTGGGCAGTAAATGAAAGAGGCCGTACAGTGTCTCATTGAGGCCCCTTTCAAAACCTCCTGTAGGGCAGTTCCCATTCGACCTCCTCAACCTAGAAGTTGAACTGAAGGTGGGTGACCCCTCATCCCTGCGCTGAGCCCTCCTCCATCCACTGCCCTCCCCCCCAGCACTCCCCTCGGCCCACCCCGCACGGGGCACTGGCCATCCCCGGCTCGGTTTGATGGGTGCAACGGAAGGCCTGCCAGGCCTGGCCCCAGGCGCTCCCAGCGGCCTCGCCCTGCCCCCTCCAGGCCGGTGGGGGTCAGCACCGCCCCTCCCCACACCAGCAATGAGAGCTGGCCTGTCTGAAACGAGCATTTCCGTCCACAGGGGGAGAAGGGTGACCGAGGGGACACCGGGCAGAAAGGAGAAAGGGGGGAGCCCGGGGGCGGCGGATTCTTCGGCTCCGGTATGCCCGGACCCCCCGGCCCGCCAGGCTACCCCGGCATTCCGGTAAGTCTGGTGCCCGCACACAGCCCCGGGCCTGCGCGTGTTCCCAGAGGCCCCTGCGGCTGGGAGCCGGGCACAGGGCCAGTCTGGCCGGGACACCCGACGAGGCCCGCAGGCCGCACCCTACAAACGGCCCGGAACACTTACACCCTGGGTCTGCCCTATGGGGGGCGTGTGGCAGGCCCAGTGGGTGCACACTCCCTGGCCCCACCAGGGTGGGCACACCGACTGGTTGTGTCTCCAGCAGGGAGGTTGGGGACAGGGTGGAGGCTCTTCTGCAGGAGTTGTTCCTCCTCATCGGGACCCCATAAGTCCCCTCAGGGAGACCCTTTGCCCTAAAAGATTCCAGGGAACAGTGGGGGCCCAGCTTCTGCCTGGGGGGTGGGAGGGAGATGAGGGGCCCTTAGGAGCCACACCTGTGTTCAGGGGCTGCTCTGGTACAGGAGCTGGGGTCGAACCCCGGCAGCAGGGACGCGGGGTAGGGGTGGGGTGCCCTCCCAGGCCTTGGGGCATGGGCAGGGAGGTGCCATGGCTCAGAGGCCGTGCTTCCTGCAGAGGTTCCTGGCGATGCTCCCGGCCCCGCAGACTTCAGTGCCCTTGGCCTCGGGCGCTCGCTGACAGCAGCACACGTCTTCTTGTCCGTCCTAGGGCCCTAAAGGAGAGAGCATCAGGGGCCAGCCCGGCCCACCTGGACCTCAGGGACCCCCTGGCATCGGCTATGAAGGGCGCCAGGGCCCCCCGGGACCTCCTGGCCCCCCGGGGCCCCCAGGGCCGCCTTCCTTTCCGGGCCCCTACAGGCAGAGTAAGTCCGGTGGGGAGCGGTCCGGGCTCCAGCCTCGCGACGCTGGGGCCGGCGGGTGCCCACTCTGGCTTCTCTCCTGTAGCTATCAGCGTTCCTGGCCCTCCAGGCCCCCCTGGGCCCCCCGGCCCCCCAGGATCCCTGGGCACCTCCTCGGGGGTGAGTATTCCCCTTGCCCCCGCCCCTCACTGCCTGGTTGCCTGCCCAACCACCCTTCCCTTTGGAGGCCTGTGGGTGGGGCTGCGTGATGAGCCCTGGGTGGACCCCACTGGGACCCTGCTTTGCCCTGAAACGTGGTTTCTGAAGCGGAAGTGGGGTGCCTGGGGGCCATGACTGAGATGGGCAGTGGGGAGGGGACAGCCGTGGCGGAGGTCCCCGTGGGCAGGACCACGCGCAGAGGCCTAGGGACTCATGGACTCGTGGGTACCAGGGAGACCATGCGGAGTGCCCTCTCCCCCGCTTCCGAGGGCACCTCACCCACCCCGCCTTCATGGGGAGTCCCTGGGGCCAGCCTGACAAGGAGGTGCCCAGTTAAGCCTTAAGGACTGTCCTCTGTCCGGGGGGTCCATGTCGTCACCCCATCACCTGGAAATGTCCACATGCGGTCCCCTGAACACCACACCTGCCCCAACCCCACTCCTCACTGCCACCCGCCCCGGTGAGCCCGGTGCCGCCTCTGAGCGCAGTGGGCCCCCTGGGCCGGGCCTCCGGCAGGTGAGGATCTGGCCCACGTACCAGACCATGCTGGACAAGGTGCCCGAGGTGCCCGAGGGCTGGCTCATCTTCGTGGCTGACAGGGAGGAGCTGTTCGTCCGCGTCCGGAATGGGTTCCGGAAGGTCCTGGTGAGTTCTCTGGGTGGCCTTCTCCCGCACCTCCTGTCCTCACCCGTGGGGGTCGGGCATGGGAGAAGGTGGGGGGCGCTGCACGGAGGAGGAAGGGCCCAGGCCCATGGGCAGGGGCACAGGGATCCAGGCCACTGCCCGCACCCACAGCAAGCCCCCTCCGCCACGGTCAGGACCCTCGGGACCATCACCCCGCAGGGAGAGTGCCAGCCTGCGTTCCTCATGCTATTTTTATTATTATTATTATTTAGTAGAATTTCTTGAGGAGTTCTAGGCTTACAGAGAAGTAGCTCTCACTCTTTTGGAAACGTGTGGTGTGCCAGGCCCCGGGCAGGCCCCGGATGCAGCCGTGCTGGCTTCCTTGGGGAGGGAGGCCCGGGCTGGGCACTGGATTCAGGAGGGTTGCCCTCTGTGGGTGCTGGGGAATGAGGTCATTGACGGAACCCCCGTGTCTTCTTCCAGCTGGAGGCCCGGACGCCACTCCCACGTGGGACGGTAAGGAGCCCTGTTCTTTCCCAGCTGTCTGCTTTGGGGTGCAAACCTTTGAGCCTGGTGGGTGGCCGGGGCGTGTGGGGCATGCGGCGGTGGCTGCTCGCTGCCTCACATTTCTGGAACAGCGCTTAGTAGGAGTGCTTTAGCCTCCTGGGGCCCCCCCTGCTGGGGAGAGGGGTGCCCATCGCCTTCCCCAGGCTCCTGGGGCCAGAATCCACTGCGCCTCTGAGTCTTGCCGTCCTTCATCCAGAGTGCAGGGCACACGGGTGGACTGGGGGTGCACCGAGGGGAGACGGAGGGGGGACAGGGGAGACGGAGATGGGGATGAATGGGCTGAAGTGAGTGCTTGAGTTTCCGTCTCACAGCTGTAGGCTCCTTTGAAAAAGCATGACTTCTCATATGGCCCAGCCCAATGAATGGACGGGAGTCCATTCTGTCATTCATTCATTCATTCATTCATTCAGCACATCATCCTGGGTCCCTCCCATACGCGGGCCACTGTGCTAGGCATGAGGTACAGCTGGGCAGGAAAGGGGCAAAGCCACTGCCCCCTGCAGCTGACCTTCCATGGGGGAGACGGGCAGTAAAGAGAACAGGTTCGTCGACAGATGAAGCATGATCTGAAGTATCGTTACACAAATGCAAATCTTTTATGTAGACACTTGTATGTGTTAGTTATGTGAACTAATATAAACTATCCACGGGTACTGAGTGTCCAGGAATAGGCATATAGGTAACAGTGATACATCACAGGGTGTGTCCTAAGGCCTTCGGCGCCGTGGGACTAAGTAATGGGGAGGCGGGCGGGGGTGCAGGAGTTGGGGTTTGAAGGCGGAGGTCACCTTGTCTCCGCGGTGGGAAGGGAGCAAAGGCTTGGGGAAGTGAGAGGAAGGGCCCGCCATGTCATAACCGGGCATCTGAGCGGCAGCACAGAAGCGACCTCGAGGTCAGGGGACGTGGTCGCCCGAGGCCCCCCCCGCAGGCCACAGCAAGGAGGTGGCTGGGGTGTGCAGGGGTGTGCAGGGGTGTGTGAGCAGAGGCCATCCACTGGACTTCGGCATGAACAGGGTGGCCGGGCTCCCCCACCACGAGCACAAGCTGGGGTGCAGAGGAACAGGGGTGCCCTGGGACGGGTAGCAGGAACCGAGGCCCAGGCAGGAGAGCAGAGCCTGGGGGCACCAGGGGGCCTCCCCGTGGCGCTGGGAGGTGTCGGAGCCCCCCCCCCCGTCCACCTACCGTCCACCCTTCGATCTGCAGGACAACGAAGTGGCCGCCCTGCAGCCCCCCCTGGTGCAGCTGCACGAGGGAAACCCGCACCCCCGGTGGGAGCCGCGCCCCTCCACCGCACGACCCTGGCGGGCAGACGACATCCTGGTGAGGCCCCCACGCCTGCTGGACCCCCAGCCCTACCCGGGAGTGCCGCACCACGGCTCCTATGTGCACGCCCGGCCAGCCCACCACCCCACCGGCGCTCCCGCCCACACCCACCAGGACTTCCAGCCGGTGGTGAGTGACCCCGCGGGCACGTGCCCACCAGCCCCCGAGCTCCCTGGGAGGGTTCTCGGGGACCCGGGACTGCCCTCTGGCACCTGCCTCAGAGGCCAGGCTGTGCTTAGGTCCCCGAGAGGCTGGGCTGGTGCCTACGCCGGCCCTGGGGTCGGGCCCCGCAGAGCCTTTCTCACAGGGGTGGCTGGCGAGGCCTGAGGACAGGGACTTGCTTAGGAGGCCGATGGAGGAGTGGCCGCTTCAAGATGGCCATCCCCTCCCCCCCACTCCCAGGCCGGGCATTGCTTCCTGGGCGCCCGCACCTCTACTGCCCTGGGCTGAAGGGCCCCCGTGGGTGCACTCAGCTGCCCCGAGCCCTGTCTGTGCTGAGACTCAACCCCACTGTGAACGCAGGGCGGGGGCGGAGGGAGGGCAGACCGGATGTCACCGGCGGCGGCCGGCTGCAGCTGACTGCCCCTCTCCTGCAGCTGCACCTGGCCGCCCTCAACGGGCCCCAGCCCGGCGGCCTGCGTGGCATCCGCGGCGCCGACCTCCAGTGCTTCCAGCAGGCGCGCGCGGCGGGGCTGGCGGGCACCTTCCGCGCCTTCCTGTCCTCGCGCCTGCAGGACCTCTACAGCATCGTGCGCCGCGCCGACCGTGCCACCGTGCCCATCGTCAACCTCAGGGTGGGTGCTCTGCCCTGCGTGGGGAGGGGGCTTCCCGAGCTGGCACGAGGGACCTGGGGGTCAGGGAGGGGGCGCACTGGGCCGGGCACACCCCCGAGAGCCCAGCAAGGCCCCCGCACCACGAGGCCCTTCCTTCCCTGGGCTTCATTTCATGGCTTTCACCACCGTGTGCTTGGGACCACAGCTGGTGGGCTCGGCCCAGACCCGGGGTGCAGGCTGGGGGAGGTGCCCGGTCTGCCAGGGGTCCCCTGGGGGTGACCAGAGATGGGTAAACCACCCCCACCTCCCTCCGCAGGACGAGGAGCTGTTTCCCAACTGGGAGGCCCTGTTCTCGGGCTCGCAGGGCCAGCTGAAGCCGGGGGCCCGCATCCTCTCCTTCGACGGCAGAGACGTGCTGCAGCACCCGGCCTGGTAGGTGCCCCCCTGTCCCCCCGCGTGAGTGCAGTGACTGAGGGAGGCGGGGAGAGCTCTGGATCTCACTGGCCCTAGTGCAGGCCCCTGACCTGCACCTCCCTGTCTCGCCTGACCCTCTACCGAATGCATGCTCGCTGTGTAAAACTCACAACATCCAGAAGAGCATTAATGATGCAAAGCGTTCTTCGTGTGTTGCATGAACACACTCACCAGCCTGCACCCTGGGCAGGGGACCCTTCCTCCCCCCCCCCCCCCGCTCCCCGACTGCTGTCCGGGAGACTGGCCAATGGTGGGTGCCCCTGGGGGCTGCCAGGATCGCCCCGCTCTCGCTGTCTGTCACGCCGACATCACAGGGAGCGATTGCTCCTGTAAATTCCCCCGAATGGAAGTTCCCAGTGGGAGGATGTGTGGTGGAAGCTGTCAGGTTGCCCTCACACCCCTCGTCCCTCTGCCGGCATGGTATGAGGGTGCCTGTTCCCCCGGTGCAACCTGCTCTTCCAAGGTGGCTCATGTGTCAGACGTGTAGGTGCCCCCGCCCTCACGGAGAAGCACCCAGCCCCAAGGGACCAGTCAGCAGGGTCACAGAGGCCGCTCCCCGTACCGCGGCCCCAAAGCAGTGGCCGCGCGGGGTGCACCGTCCCCGGTGGCTAGGGATGGCCCGAGTCCCTGCTACCACCGCCACACCCAGCTGCAGCCTCCGCCCTCTTCTGCCCGAGGGTGGCCTCTGTGCCAGGAGGAGAGGGCCCCGGGGAGACTGACAGCCCGTGTCCTGCAGGCCACAGAAGAGCGTGTGGCACGGCTCGGACCCCAGCGGGCGCCGGCTGACCGAGAGCTACTGTGAGACGTGGCGGACTGAGGCCCCAACAGCCACGGGCCAGGCCTCCTCGCTGCTGGCGGGCAGGCTGTTGGAACAGAAAGCCGTGAGCTGCCACAACGCCTTCATCGTCCTCTGCATCGAGAACAGCTTCATGACCTCCTCCAAGTAGGGCTTCTGCCAGCTCACGGGACGCACGGACCGACGGCCAGAGCGGAGGCCAGGCGGAGGCCAGGCGGAGGCCGGGCGGCAGGGCGAGCGAGAGGCCCCCGGTGCCGCCGGGCCGGGAGCGGCAGCCGCACTCCAGGCCGGGCGCCTGGCTGGGACACATTCCTGTGTGGTTCACATTTCATGTAATCCTCCAGAAATAAAAGAAAGCCAAAGAGTGTATTTTTTAAAAAGTTTAAAACAGAAAGCGTGGTGCCAACTCTTTCTCCTGCCCTGCCCACTTCCAAGCCCCAGCTGGCCCGGCCTGGTCATGCAGGTCCTCAGATTAGACACCAGGGGGCGCACCCCACCCTGTTTCTCTCTCTCTCAAGAATTTTTGTGAGATTATTTGCACTTGTCTACAATTGCCAGGAAGCAGAATCTCAACGTATTGAGATAATGCTCCGCCCTGGCTCTGTTGTCTTGTGGCCTTTAGCACTCACTCACCTGGGCAGTATGTGCACCCCAGGCCCCCAGAGGGTTCTTCATTGCCCCAGGCAGGGGCTGACTCAGTTTCCTGCCTAGAACCCCTTCTCTGCACAAAACGCAATCTCGCTTGCAGACTAGCCACAGCCTCCCTCTTCCCTTCTCTATCTGGCCCAGGGGCTGTGCCAGCAGTAAAGCGGCCCTCCCTCCCCAGGCGGTCAGCAGTCCAGACGACTCAGGCCTTGGGTCTAAGGGGGACCAGCTCTCCTCGGTCTCTTGCAGCAATACCCCCTTCCACTGGGGCAGTTTTCAAGCTCAGGGCCCAGCTCAGCACCCCACTGCTGAGCCTGGCTCCAATCAGGGGATGGGGGACAGCATTACCTCCCCGCCCCCCATGCTGTGCTAGTGGCCTATGCATCCCCAGTTGATCTGTGAGGTTGAAAACAGTGCAGAGCTAGCCCCAGCCATAGCTGTATTGTGTGTTTTTAGGGTTCACAAACCTGACATGGTAGCATCCTGTTCCTGGCCCCAACCCCACCTCCAGTAACCCTTTAAAATATATATATATATATCCTCCTCAATAATAAATGCCCAGTGACCAAACGGCGGAGCGAACCGTCAACCAGTTGCTATGATGCACACTGACCACCAGGGGGCAGGTGATCAACACAGTAGCAGCCACTCTACAGCCGCTGGCTGGCATGAGCTCCCACAGCAGTCTGATCCCCACAGGCCACACTCCCCCACCAGTGCATGAATCCTCACCGTGTCTCTAGTACAGCCGTGGGCAAACTACTAGAGCCCGCACCTGCTAGGGCTCCTCGAGTCCCTGGCCAGACTGCCTCCTGCTGAGCCCTGGAGGGGCTGCAGCCGGGGGAGGACAGGACTGGACCATGTCCACAAACTAGCTCCATGCACATGAGTGAATACGGCCATCTGTTTTGCCTTGTTCACCACCATCCACAACAGTGCATCTCAAAACCCACATCAGTGTCCTTGTTGGAGAACGTCGGGAGACATTTTGAGGTGCATGTGTGTCTCTGGGAGGGCTAATAGGTGTCCCCATTGGTGGCCATGCTGGGAGGGATGGCCAGAGCCCAGCCCCTAGAGGTCTGCTGTCCATGCACTGCCGCCATAAACCAGAGGAGCTAGTCCCGGTGACTGTGAGATGCGGTCCAAGTAAAAACATCTATGCACATGGACACGGGTTGGCATGTGGCCTGCACTGTCCTGAGACCAGTTCTCTGGGGCCTATGTCCCCACACACCCAAGTGGGTGGGCCCTGAGGGAGCCCGGGTGTGCAATACGCAGACACACACGGCTGTGCGTGGGTACGCATGGACATCCCCAGGGGCACACAGATGTACCAGGTGTGTGTGGAGGACCTTTCTCCTCTCAGATCCCCCTGGGGCAGCAGGCTTCCCAGGCCCGTGCAGGGCTCGCACCCAGCACCACCACGCTCTCCCGACAGGTGCTGCAGCCGGCCAGGCTCCGGGAGGTGTCTGACCCCAAGGGGCTGTACACACTGCACAGAGAAGGCCTCCCTGTGCCCTGGAAACAGATGCCACCCCGTCCCGGTGGCCAAGGTGCTTGGGAGCAGCAGAGAAAGGCGGTTCTGGGAGCCTGGAGGCGGTTCTGGGTTTGAGCAGCACAGTGCGCATGGAGGGTCTCAGAGGGAGCCGCTGGACCAGCTGCTGATGGTGTTCTTGCTGGGGGGGTAGGGAGTGAGGGGATGCGCAGGGGTATCCCAGTCCAAAGGCACAGAGCCCTGACTGTGGGGTCAGTGACCAGAGGAGATTCCCCCCAACCCCCCAACCAACCCATGAAGTCTTGCTCCATCTCTAAGCACAGCTGGGAAAGGGTGCTGGGCCCTGGGCTCGGTGCTGCCTTCCCAGCAGGGTGAGAGGGGCAGCAGCGGCCTGTGTGGACACCCTGAGGACCAATCCATCAGTCCGACTTGGGCCAACCCCGTGTACACTCTCCACGGCTCCCCTGGTGCCCCGAGATGCCCCGTTCAGCCAGCTCCAGCCGCCCCTCCTAGGCCAGGAGTGTTCCTGACCCGCCATGCCAACCAAGCTGGCTCCCAGCTGCGGCCTTTCCACCGGCCCCACCTGCTGGGCTGCTGCTCAGCTGCCCCTCTTGGCGTGAGGACAGAGGGCCACGGGAGGAGCGGCAGCAAGGACATGGTGGGCCCAGGTCATGTCCCTTTCTGTGCCTGGGACGGGCCGGTCCCCTTTCTTGGCCTCCCAATAGACCCCAGCAACCCCGCCCCCCCATCCCCCACCCCCACCACACACAGACACACACACACACACACACACCACCACCACCACCACCACCACCAGTTTGGAATCAGCAGCCCCTCACAGGTCATGTGGTTTATTTAATGTTTCAGGTCTTACATTTTCACATGACGGGTACCTAGAGCCCCAGGTGGCATGTCCTCCAGGCTGGTGTGTGAGCAGCCCCGGCGGCCGCCATCACCACAAGGCAGACCAGGGTTAACCCCCATCGGGAAGCGGGAGGAGGACAGGCCCAGGGCACGGAAGGAGCCAGCTCCGAAAGACCTCAGCGCCCCGCTTCATCCAGCGGGGAAGCGCCTGCCTGCCCCGGGACCGGCTTCTCCCACAGAGACAGGGGCCCGATAAGCGTTCTCATACATCATAGTTTTTTTTAAAAAAAGGAACACAGCATTGTTTAAAACGTGAGCACCAGGGCAACTAGAAATGTCAGTTTAGCCACGAGCCCGGGGAACCCAGGCCCCCACCACCACCCTACGGGGCTCACGACACCCTGCAGGGGCTGGTGTCACTTGGGCTCAGCACAGGGGGCCATCTCCCCAGTCCCCAGGGACCAACGGGAGGCGCCGGGCAAGCTAGGACACCCCTGGCCAGGGTAGGTGGCCCTCGAGGTGTGTGTCATAGGGGCCCTATTGGTCATTGGTACCGTGGAATTCAAACAATGCCCAAAAAACCAGCTTCCTGATTCTGAGGACCAGCACCCTGCCAGGGGTGGACCGTTTGAGATGTCATGGTGTCAGGCTCACAGGGACCAGCACCCTATCAGGGGTGGACCGTTCTGAGATGTCATGGTTTCAGGCTCACAGGGGCCCGCACCCTGCCGGGGTGTACCGTTCTGAGATGCCAGGACCCAGGCACACAGGGACCAGCACCCGGTCCGGGGTGTACTGTTCCGAGATGTCATGGTTTCAGGCTCACAGGGGCCCGCACCCTGCCAGGGATGGACCGTTCTGAGATGCCAGGACCCAGGCTCACAGGGACCGGCACCCTGTCCGGGGTGTACTGTTCCGAGATGTCATGGTTTCAGGCTCACAGGGACCGGCACCCTGTCCGGGGTGGACCGTTCTGAGATGTCATGGTTTCAGGCTCACAGGGACCGGCACCCTGTCAGGGACGGACCGTGCTGAGATGTCATGGTGTCAGGCTCACAGGGACCAGCACCCTGTCCGGGGTGTACCGTTCCGAGATGTCATGGTTTCAGGCTCACAGGGGCCGGCACCCTGTCGGGGACGGACCGTGCTGAGATGCCAGGACCCAGGCTCAGGAGGATGTTGGAGGATGCCGAGCAGACTGCCCCTGGTGTCAGAATCTGGCCGCCCACAGAGAGCAGGCTGGGCCTTGGCTTCGCACTGGTCCCTCGGGGCCGGTGCTGCGGCCCCTGCACCGCCCTCCGGGCCAGCGTGGTGGCTTCGGGCTGCAGGCTGCCGAGGGCCCCGTCCTGCAGGCTCAGTACCTGCGTAGCTTTCTCCTCTGAGGGGCTCCTTAGCTCCTGGCCCAGGGGCAGGGGCCGGTGGTGGCTCCCCAGGAAGTGCCACAGGGTCCCCAGCACGGCTCCCAAGAAGTAGGCGACAGACAGCACCACGAAGTACCCAAAGTAGACGAGGAACTGGAACAGAGAAAGGTGCGCGTGGGGGTGGGGAACGGGGGCAGCCTGGGGGGCGCGGGGGCTTCGGAAGGGGAAGGGGAGGCAGCCGAGGGGGTGGGAGGGGGCAGGGGAGGGACAGTCGGGAGGCAGCCCACATGGATGTGCCCCCTCCCTCTCTTTCCCTCCTGCCCAGAGGCCACGGGAACACTGCAAGGGTGGGGTGGGCACTAGCGGGCAGAGGCCAGCCCGGAGCAGGTCCCACAGCCCTGGGGGGAGCTCCCACCACTTTCTCTCAGAACCCCGGCACTTCTGCCGTCTCTGTGTGGCCTCTGTGACCTACGCCCAGTGCTTTGCTTATGTTGTGTGGCCACACGCGTGCCCTTGGCACCGTGGGCAGAGCTCCCACACTGCCGCGGACTCACAGGCATCCGCGCGTGCGGTGGAGCCGGCCGAGGATGGGCAGCCCCACACACTGAGCCGGTGGCCGCGCTGGTGACAGGCAAAACGGACCGGTAGTGACACAGAGAGGTGCACGCCCCGCCCACAAGAGAGACCCCCTGATTCTCACGAGCACCCGGGGAACTGGAGGCCAGGATGGTCTCGAGGCGACTGTGGGCCAGACCAGCTCAAGTTCCTCCCCAAGCCCTCCTGACACAGGCACCCTCCGCCCCTCTAGGAACCCTGCTCATTCAGAAAGCAGAGCCGGAAGGGAACCAGGGAACCGCGGAGGACTCGGCTCCAGGAAGATGGAGTCCCATGGTTCCCGTGTACTTCCCCAGTATGACTGAAGCCCTGGAAGAAGCCACACCGAGCAGCACCAGAAAGTGACTGGAGCCGAAACCGGTTTGGCTCAGTGGATAGAGCGTCGGCCTGCGGACTGAAAGGTCCCAGGTTCGATTCCGGTCAGGGGCATGTACATTGGTTGCGGGCACTTCCCCGGTGGGGGGTGTGCAGGAGGCAGCTGGTCGATGTTTCTCTCTCATCCACATTTTTAGCTCTCTATCTATCTCCCTTCCTCTCTGTGAAATATCAATAAAATATATTTTTTTTTTAAAAAGAAAAGAAAGTGACTGGAGGCAGGTTGGGGAGGGTGGGGGTGGAGGTAAGCCCAGCTGGGACCCCAGAGCCCGAGGCACAGCATGGTGATGTATGATGAGTCTCGGGCTTTATTTCCGTTTTGCTGCAGGTATTTTGAAACATGCCAGCAACCCAGAAATGGCAACATGTGTAGAGGAAAAGCCCCAGCAATGCTGCTCTCTCTCCACCAGAGGACCAGGAGAGGGACACCCAGCAGGACAGGAGGTGACAGACGGAACATCCCTGCTCCGGCTGGAACCACTCTCGTCGCCCCGGCTGTAAGGGGGCCCCTGCCCCATGGGGGAGTGTTGCTCAAGGCCCCGTGGGGAGCTCACAGGGAAAGTCTGGACCTTCACTCCCACCCACCGGTGGTGCCAGCACCCAACCCCACCCCAGAGGACTCAGGACTTTCATCCCCTGCTCACACCCGTCCACAGTGGCAAGGACACCCCACCCCACAGTCAATCTTCCGAAAGCGAAAGGCAAAGAAAAGAATTTTGAATGCAGCCACTTAAAAAAATGACACCTGCCGAAACCGGTGTGGCTCAGTGGATAGAGCGTCGGCCTGCGGACTGAAAGGTCCCGGGTTCGATTCCGGTCAGGGTCATGTACCTTGGTTGCGGGCACATCCCCAGTAGGGGGTGTGCAGGAGGCAGCTGGTCGATGATTCTCTCTCATCGATGTTTCTAACTCTCTATCCCTCTCTCTTCCTCTCTGTAAACAAATCAATTTAAAAAAATATATATTTTTTTTAAATGACACCTTACAGGCAGAACAATTAGAATGGCAGACTTTTTCATCATCCAAGGCCAGAAGGAAGTGGCAGTGTTCCCCCGCTGGAAAAACCCTGCCAGCCCAGCAGCCTCCAGGAGCAGAAGTAATGGCTAAAGGAGAGTCTCTGGGCCAGATGGGGATGATTGAGGCAGAACTTGACACAGCAGGAAGGGAAAAGAGCGCAGTTAGCAAAACCACAGGTGCAGATGTGGTTGCGCGGCGGGGGAAGAGGGAAGAGCCCGGCGGTGTGAACATGGAAGAGCAGCCTCAGCACCCAGAGGGGAGGGAGCTTCTGTTGTTGACAGAAGGTCAATAATCTGGTAGTGATGTTGCAACAGGGACCTCAACCTGCCCATCCCTGGGCACAGGGCTCATGCCCTCCACACAGTCCCTCCCACCCCTCACTCCCGGCACCCCTCTGCCCTTCCCGTGAGGAGCCCCTCAGCCACCCTGGAGGTGGGGGGGTGCCCAGGGCCAGGAAGACCTCCAGGAATGACCTGCATCCAGACTCAACGAAGAGGCCTCCTGTTCCAAGTGGAGTCGGGTGGCGTTACGGCTCCAGCCTGGGCCCCAGGAGGCAGCGGGCCAGGCCGGCACCGCGGATGCCAGATTGTGGCTCCCTGGCGCCAGTCCCCTGAGCCTTCCCTCCTCGCCTGGGTCCCCTCACTTCATACTCCTGCTCCCGCTCAGTAAGTCTAGTGTGTCCAGCTGGAGATGCCCCGCCTGCCCTGTGCATGCCTCCTGGCCTCAGGTCTGTGGTCTGGGGCCCGCAGAGGGGACAATGCTGCTGGTTGGATAAACACCGGGAGACCCTGGCCCAGACGCCTCCCCCTCCCCACGCGCGCTGCCCGCCCCCCACCTTCCTCTCCCTGAGGAAGCGAACCCAATGATGGGCTGACCTGCCTGTGGACATCGAGGCCCAGGCCCCGCTTTTCGGAAACGATGAGGGTGATGATGGTCTTGAGAACAGTGGCGAGGAACGTGTTGATGCCGAAGACCAGGGCACAGAGCTCCTTAGTAAGAGAAGACGCGATCTGAAAACTTAAAGGGAAAGCAGGTCAAGATCAGCCTCGGCCGGGAGGGACAGGAAGTGCCACCAGTACAAAGGTGCCCCTGGCTGCCAGAAACAGCCGTGCGGTCTGATGACTGGCCGTGCCTGCTAAGGCCGCTGGAGACCAGCAAGCCAGGCCACCCACTGCACCCTCCCTCAATGCCTCACAGAGTGAACGCAAAATAGTGCCAAATGCAAACTCGGGAAGACATTTAACCCTGGCCAGAGTAACTCATTCAACTGCAGCATTCTCAGGAAATCATCCTCAGGAGAATGGGCAGAGCATCATGAGGAAAGTTCTGGAATTAAAGTCCTTAACGATAGTAGAGTCTTTAATGATTTTAGAGTCATTAAGTGATGCAATAAGTGAGAGAAAGAGCAGTTAAACAAGGAGAGAAGGAATTAATATTCTCAGAGCTCCCAATCCTCTGCAAAGAAATTAACATTTGAACGTGCTTCCAATTAAAATTCCCAAAGAGCCTTTAAAAATAATGACTAAATAAGAAATAGTCTGAAGTTCTCACCCAGCCAGCATGGTGGCTCAGTGGTTGAGTCTCCAGCTATAACCAGGAGGTCGTGATTTGATTCTAGTCAAGAGCACACAGCCGGGTTGTGGGCTTCATGGCTAGTGGGGGGTTTTCAGGAGGCAGCTGATCAATGATTCTCTATAATCACTGACATTTCTATCACTCTCTCCCTTTCCCTTCCTCTCTAAAGTCAATTAAAAAGAAAAAGAAAAAAAAAGAAAGAAATATTCTAGCTCTAACCGGTTTGGCTCAGTGGATAGAGTGTCGGCCTGTGGACTGAAAGGTCCTAGATTCGATTCCGGTCAAGGGCATGTACCTTGGTTGTGGGCACATCCCTGTTAGGGGGTGTGCAGGAGGCAGCTGATCGATGTTTCTCTCTCATCGATGTTTCGAACTCTCCCTCTCTCTTCCTCTCTGTAAAAAAAAAATCAATAAAATACATTTTAAAAATTATTTCTTAAAAAATAAAACAAAGAAATATTCTAAAGTTTTGAAGAATAAACAAATAAAATTATCCAACAAGCTTTTAAAGAGAATGACCAAAGCCAAGAGCTGTTCTGAGGTCCGAGGAGCAAGAAATATATGAAATGCCAGAATGACCAATTACATGGCAAAGACTGCACACACACTGAGACAGGGCCTTGTCAATCAAAGGTCTGAGAGGACAGGTTAATTCTTAGGACAACGGAGCTAGGTCAGGTCCCACCAGCACAGCGAATGCCACGCCACAACATCTGCGTGAGTGTTTCACATGGCACACCTACTCTGTAAGTAGGATGAAAGGCAAAGCGTAACATACCTACCACATACGGTAGATGTAAGTGTGCTACAGATAACGGGGGAAAACAAGAAATCCCAGCAGAAAGAGAGCCCACGGTGTGAAGTGTCCACTAACACCAGGGAGGAGCCAGAGCCAGCCCTGCTGCACGCAGAAAAGGCAAGCTGCCCTCGGGCCACAGGGTAGCCCGCTTGCATCTGCCGTATTCTACCAAAGCACATGCCCTTTGACCTGGCCAGTTCCTTTCTAGGAACATCTGAGACCATCATCAGAATTTGGAAAGAAAACTGCAGGTGGAGAGGATAGTGATCTCAGTGTTGCCTGTCATAGCAAAATACTGAAGGCGTCATCCCCATCAGTTGGGGATTAGCTATGTGGCATGTCACGTGTCACCAAGAGGACCAATTCCACCTGCATTTTGGCCAGCTAAATGGAAAGGTGTCTTCTGCCAGGTGTGTGGTCAGGGTATCTGGCAACTTGGCCCTCAGGAGGACAGGAAGGACACTAGGTTTGACCAGGCTCTGAGCCCAGGGCAGGGCAGTGTGTGCCGGGCGCCTCTGTGAGATGGCACAGGGGAGTCAGGCCACCACTCCATGGAGGTGGGAACTGCAGTGGGTCAGGAGACAGAGGACACTGTCCGAGGTGAAGACGAGGTGGGCAAAGATGTTCTAATGTGGGTGTGAGTAGAAGGAGGACAGAAGGTGCCCCACTTTGGGGGTTGCAGGGGGACTAAGGTGACAGACACACCCACCAGGTGCAGGAGGCACAGGGAGGCAGGCTTCTGTGTACCTATGTGGTGTGAGCATGTGTAGTGTGTGCCTGTGTGTTGTGAGCTTGTGTGGTGTAAGCATGTGTGGTATGAGCAACGTATGGAATGTGCCTTTAGGGTATTAGCATATGTGGTGTGAGCACATGTGGTATGAGAGCACGTGTGGTGTGCCTGCATGGTGTGAGCATGTGTAGTATGGGCATGTGTGGAATAAGCATGTGTA